>OZ025298.1:116534230-118934230 GCA_964019185.1 Maratus speculifer
TTAATTTAGGTAGATGAAAACCTGCTGAAAAACGAACTTTTCTGCAATTCCTCCCAATTCCTGCCTTAATATCCAATCCAAGAAACAAACACCATTTTAAAGACAATAATGGAGTAGTTTTATCTTTTAGGATGCTTTGTGATAGTTGCAAATCGCCCCACTAGCAAGCAAACGTTTCAATCTTTTCCAAGAACGCATGCTCATCTTGGCTAAAACAAAGTCAAGTGTAACCATGCAAAATATGTTTTTCTTGGGGGGGGGGGAGTTGAATGCCTTTTTTTGGATGTGAGGAATAAGGTAGAGGAATGTAGCTATGAAATATAAACTAGAAATAAACGAAAAAAAAAAAATTATTCTACAAATAATTTGAAGTGTTTTCTGAACTTACGATAGAACATTTTCAAAAACATTCGTTAAATGGAGATATATATTTCGCTATATGTAGATTATTTTTAATGTAATCATGAAAAAAAAAATTAAACGTTCCGATAAAAAATTCGTTAAATAGAGAAATTCGTTGGATGGAGTTTCGTTATAGAGAGACTCGACTGTATATTTATAAATAAATAAATCAGATGATGAATGTGCTATCTGACAAAAGAAAATAGAGTTAGTCAATATGATATAAGATAATCTCTCTATCACCTCTTAAATTACTATTTGAAAAGAAAACTTAGTACTCGCAGCGATGATAAATGAAGTATTTGAAAGTAAGAGGAATTTTTAGTTGATAAAAATGGTTCAAAATATGTTTTCAAAAAATGCTGATTGTTCACTTCATAATGTTTATAATCTGAGTTCTTCAAATATAAAATGAGTGACATGTTTATCAGGTGGCTCATAAATTTTGCGCAAAAACTTCTAGAACTTTCCTTAATGTTTAAACACGATTCTTTTATGTAAACAGAAAATAATATTGAGCGTCGAGATTAAAACGACAGACTCGATCTTCTGCAAACGATAATTTTATTTAAAGGATTATTATTTAACTAATTTATAATCGAAAGTAATCAAAATTCGAATATATTCTATAGACGATAATTTCACACAAAAAGAAAAGAAATGAATTTATTGATATGCAATAAATATAAAAAGCGAAGAATAAGAAAGAAAAAAAAGTGATATTTTTGAACAAGTGCGTTTTTGGAATAAATTTAATATGACTTTTTTAAAAAAGGATTGATAAAAACAGAGAAAAAATGAGTTTTATTAAGAATTTTAAAGAATAAAGTTTAATTAATAATATTTTTAATTAAGAGCCATTTTTTAAATCTATGCATATTGGAATAAATGTTTTTTAAAACAAATTAAAAATATATATCGTTTCTATAAAGATCAATAGATTAGATCTAACAACAGGAATTTAATTTAACAAGTTGCAATAAATACGGAATATTGTTAAACAGAAATTAATATAGTATAAAGTTAATTTTGGCGAAAAAAAAATTAATTTTTGTGATATATATATATATATATATATATATATAATTTTGTACTTACAATAAAAGTAGTGCATATTTAAACTTCATTTGGTACTTTATAAAATTAAATTCAGCGTAGTATTAATTTTTTTCCAGGGAAACTTAAAGAAAACCCTTGTTTAAAGCTTAAATTTGGAATTATACTAAGCACGCTTAGAAAAGAGGTTGCAAAGCTGCAACGCCGTCTTTGCCGTACCGCGTTTTTCTAGATAGGTTTTTAATTAACTTTTAAAGTCACGGGAGGCGTATTGAGAAGTCCCCTTCAATTTAAACAAGTTGCGAATCCCATTGTATTAATGTAATTAATTCAAATTAAATTAGTATCTTTTTAACACTTTGACGTTTATTGCTTTTATACTGCTATTGGATATTACATTACACATATATATCATAAAAAGTTGTTATCTAGACTTTAAAAGCCGATGGTACATAAAGTGCGCCGCCCCTTGTTCTTATGTATGTCTGAATCGTCCGTGTTTTTCAGAGTCATTATCTCGGATAATATCTTTTTTTTTTTTTTTCTCCAAAAATCATTATAAACAGCATAGTTATTCTTCAACACAGTATAGCTTATATTACGCTATAAGCACCTCCAGCATTTGTCAGTACCTTTGCTGAATGCCCGAAAATCCAAATTTGTGTGTAGCGGGAAAATGCCCTTTTGCCAAAAACTATGTGACCTAGGGTATCGCGATAATTTTCTTCCGAGGTTTAAATTAATGTATACTATCTCTGATTTTTTTCATTATTTTAATTTTAATAAATTCGGAAATGGGGGAAGCGGTACATATTTTTACACTACATTTTTGACGATATCGCCAGAAATGTATACTACATCAAATTAAAAATAATTTATTTTTGAGTGTAACTTTACGAAAGCTTTCATACGATACCCTAGACCAGGCTTGACAAAAATTCGAAAAAAATTATTTTGACCAAGACGTGTCACCTATAAAAAAATTAGTAATCAGGAAAATAATGGATTAAAATTACTTAATTTTTTATATTAAGATTTAAAAAAATCAGAAACATTGATGCAGAAATTCCACCATAATAATTATTTAAACAAATATATTTTAGAAATAATGCGATGTAATTTGATTTCTGTTATTACATCTTAATGCTATGTTTAATTTTAAAGTAATCTGAACAGGATTTATTTGGCAAGTGCATACAGCCTGAATTTTGATGTTATTTATATGTGAAAACCGTGCCACGAATGCATAGATAACATGCCAAAATGGCAAATGACATATTCTCCAGATCACGAAAGCATAGATAATGATGTTAAAATGGAAAATGGCAGTTTCTTTGAATAGCTCTGAAATAAATTCAAAGTTGCAATAACTTTATCATTGAAATTTAGTAATATCTAGTAGCCAACTCTTGCAAACATCGTGTTTGTTTGAAAAATTTTGACCACAATTAAACAGATAAAAACATAATATTTCGCAATTAAAAATTTAAAATTTTGCACTTGATCAAATTTTGAAAAGCTTAGTCGTGATTTCGTGTAATTTCATTTTATTTTGATTTAGAGCCATAAGCAATGGCTAGCTAAAATTATTCAGTCTCGTGCCAAAAGTGGCACGCGTGCCATTGGTTCGAAATCCCTGCACTAGATGATATACTAGGAAAAGATTTTTTTTTCAAGTAACTCAGTTAATTTCTTTATCCCTAAGTTCAAAATATATTTGTGAATGTTTAATAATCATGAAATATGTTTGTCAATAGTCTATTTTTCCTTCTCCAATTTGATCTTCCTACGTTCAATAGTTAACGAGTAAAACAGTTGTGACAGACAGACAAATATAAGAATGGTTTTATAATGGTTCCGTTTTCACTTTTTATGTACAGAACCCGTAAAATGATATAAATTAATTATATGATATGAGATATAAAATAATCAATGTTTCTCCACCGACCGTTTAATTACTATTTGAAAAGAAAACTTAATACTCTCAGGGATGACAAATGAAGTATTTGGCAGTAAAATAAATTTTTATTTGATAAGAGTGGTACAAAATGTGTTTTCTCAAAATGATGATTCTTCATGTTATAACCTTTACAATATCAGTTCTTCAAATAGAGTGACATGTTTCGTCACCTGAGAATAATAAGGTTCTAACTGACATTTTGAAAAAAAAAAAAAAAAAAAAAAAAGACTTTTTGACATAGGAATGTTCTATTTGTATCAATGAATGATGCATTTCTGCATTAAAATTTTGATATATATAATTTACATCCGCTTGCGAAAGAGAATGTGTTTAAATTTTATTTTACAATATACTAGCAGCCCCCGCCCGCTACGCTGGTCAGTTTCTCTAAAATAATCTATAATCAAACGAAATATATTTAAATAAACAATCTTAATATCGAGTCAAATACCCACAATTTTTGTCTGATTTATGTAATCTTATATTGGTCAGTTCAAAGTTCATTTTGGCGACAAAATACTTTTAAAATGATTAAATAACTGACAAATTACAAAAGTACTAAAGTAATTAAGAATTTTTTAGTAGGTTTTTTTATCTTGAATTCCACTTCAATTGCTCTACCTGAATTTGCTTCTGAGATACGGTGAAACATGCTATTATTTTAGACCATCCGATGAACTTCCTAAAGGAGAGATTTTTATATATATATAGATAAGGATTCAAAATTTCAGGTTTTTGCGCCGAAGACATCGCCAAATTAGGAAAATGTGAAGTATCTCACCAAGTACTGGATTTAAAAGAATTTGCTTAGCACCATTCAATTAAGCATGAAAAAATGCACTAAAATATGCACTAAAAGAAAACAAATAATTAGTAAAATATTAAGAAAAATATTAAGAAAAAGTCGAAATAAAAATCATTTAATGACATGTTAAACACATGAATCGTATTTAATGTCATCGAATGCAACATTCACGATCATCCATTATTAACATCTAATCTGATAGTTTGGCGATAATTTTTTGGTCGACGGGTTAACCTAGTAGTACCGTTTTTTTTTTTTATTATTAGAATGAATGATAAATTAATTGCAAATATTTTTTCATGATAATGATTTTTCCTCCACATTCAAAATATTTCTTTTTTAGTGATGGTAAAATAACTGCAGATGAAAAAAATATAATAGTAAGGCTAAAACACAGATTTAATGACTGTTTGGCATATGACTTGGCGGAGACTCGATAAGTACGCTAATTCTATCAACCTAAATATCCAGATAGAGTGTAAACAAACAATTGGTACCATCTGATTATTCTGTCGATCAATATCGCCAAATTATACAAATGGATATAATTTTTATTTTAAATTACCAAAGAATTAATAAATTACTAAAATGTTAATAGAAATAGAGATAAAACATCGGATTAAAATTAGTTGACGACGTAACAATTATGCAAAACATATTTAATGTTAAAAGAATGTGATATTTACGATCATCCATTATTGACATTTAACCTTATACTTTGGCGACAGTTTTTTGGTCGATGAGAGATCAAGTATTGCCAAATAATGTAATATTGCCAAATAATGTAAACAAATTATATAAACAATAATATTGCCAATAATATTTAGATGCAGATATCATCTACGGATCACGTTGGCACGATTACAACAAAATTGCGATTTTATGCCTCACGTGGTAATCCAGTAATAGTCGTTTATTTATCAGTAAACTATTTCATTATTTTTCTTTTCTATTTTAAAATTATACAAATTGTTTTGTTCCATAATTACTAATTGAATTAATTTATTTATTATTAATATTATTCCACATTACATTTTCTTGGCAACGGGAAAGAAAAATGGTTATTTTTTATCGGAAAAATTTTAATTGATTCTGTATGAAAAATAATGAAATATTGAATTATTAAGAAAAATATTTGAATAAATCAATTAAAAATTAGCCTATGTTCAGCGGAAATAGTGTAGCTTTCCAACGGTGAAAGAATTTTTCAAATCCGTCAAGTAGTTTCGGAGCCTATTCAATTCAAACAAACAAACAAACAATCAAATCTTTCCTCTTTATAATATTAGTATAGATAATGAAAACCGGAATTCTTGTGTGAAAGAACATATTATTTCGATAATTAAATCGTTTTTCGGTAAAATATAGAGGACATTTTTATCAGTAGAAATCCTTTTAGTACGTCGGTATGCAAAACGAATTGTGTTTAATTTTTATAATGGACCTAATCCAAGCAGGAATGAAGGACTAATCATAATTCATTTAGATTTAGAAAATCCTGTGGGAAGAAGGGATGACAGTTTAGATGAAGCACCAGCTCTAGATATTCTTGATGCTAAAACAATTAAAAAAAAAAAAATCAGTAAAAGTAATTCCTACAAATCCAATTGATAGCAGGACTATGGGTTTTTCGTAAGTTAAAAATGCCTTTATGTAGTTATGTACATCTTATTGGCAAAACCTTCTCTCCAGCTGCGAACAAAATACCCGAGTTAAATTTTCAAGCAGAATAATCTTAAATGATATCAAGAATAAAAGCTCATATTGAAAGTTTTCCCAAGATTGAATCAAACTACAGCAGAGCAAGCACTAAAAAAACGTACTTAGAATCAGAACTTAACTTACAGAAAATGTATGGCTTGTACTTTCAGAAATGCAGAGAAAGCAATGTAGGGCCAGTGAAACTTTCATGTTATAGGCACATATTTAATATGCAGTTCAACATAGTATTCAATAAACCAAAGCAAGATAGGTACGATCATTGTGAGGAGTATAAACATTCTGAAACCCAAAGAGAAATATATAATGACATGCAATTTAAATATGATCTGCACAAGAAAGAAGTTGAATCCACCAGAACTTTCAAAAATGATGACAGGAGTTCCCCTGATAAATCAGTCATTTGCTTTGTATGAAAAAATTTATAACATGTCCCAAAAGTGATGTCAGCGAGTTTTTTAAAGTTAATTTTCAAGCAAGAAAACTTGTATAACATGACAGCACATGCAACATGGAAGAAATAAAATAAAGCATATTGTTGCTGGTGGGCAGACGACATGTCAGGCCGAGATGAAAATGACATAAGCTCAGCTGTATCAACGACTGTTCGGATGATGCTGAGAGACTTTCCGCATGCTGATAGTTTAATTTTACATTGTGACAGTTGTGTTCCCCAGAATATAAACCATATGATATCTTGTGCAATTGCAATACTTATACAATCTCATCCACATATTATGGACATTACTCTAAGATATTGTACACCTGGACATTCATGTGTGCAAGAAGTAAATAATATTAAGAGCCAGATAGAAAGAGCAATGGATGTAACAGAATATTTTCGGCCACTTTCATTTATACGTCTGTTGCTGAGAGTAAATCGCAGTAATCCATTTACAACCCAGATAATGAAATCAGAACAGATCATAGATTTTCTATTCGTGTAGCAAAAACAATTTGCCTATAATCTCATTCCGTAGACCAAGGTGATTCAACTTTGATTCACACAACTTCTTTATAATATTGACTTTAAGAAAAGCAATTGTTGTGACAGGAATTTCACAGCGGTGAATTTGCAGAGGAGCCCCTCCAAACGACGAGGGGTATAAACATAATTTCCACACAGGAGTTTACTAAATCCTAAAGTAAGCACAACATAGAAAGAAGGATTGCATTAAGAAAGATAAAATAAAAGACTTGCAGAGCATGCTAAAGTAGTTTCCGAGAGATGAAAGGTTCTATTTTCAAAATATGTTTAAGAGAAATTAGCCTAACTGTAATATAAAATAAAGCATGGATTATGGAACATTCCAAAATTTCAATTAACAAAAGACTAACAAACTTATTTTGTTGTTTTAAAAAGAACAAGAAAATTTTTTCCTTAGAGATATAAAGTCTTTTCTTTTGATCACCTGACTGTAATACGAAAAATTTCATTTATAATTCATTTCAATTTCATTTATCAATATAATCACAATTTTTTGTATTAATTTTCATATTCCCCCACTGAAACAGCACGCTAAAAAAATCTGTTGGGTTCCTCTTTAATAAAATTAAATATTTAAGCTATTTTATGCTCAGTTAAATAATATATTTTACTTACGTATTCATTGGTTTTGTGAAGATGGTTTAATTAGCGTGAATAAGAGGAAGAGGCAATTTTCTGATATCGTGCTACAATATAGATACTAATAAATATTTTACTATCCACTGAAGTTTATTTGAATTAATCAATGAAATTTCACTTTGTTAAGCTATAAAAAATTACGCAAATGAAGAAAAATAAAATTTTTTCATGATAGAACCATCTTATTCTAAGGATAACACGACGTTTGAGAATAATATGGTTCTATCAAAATTTTTAAATGTAAGAAAAATCCATGAAAATGTTATTTAAAAACTTTGATTTTGTAGAATTACTGTTTATACCTACATATGAACCTATCAATGCCAAAAGTTTTTACAAACTTTAATAGCTGCACGTACACAGCATGCTGATTTTCAAAGTCTTCTAACTCGAAATTGATTTTTGGCCAGATAGAATCTTCTTATTCTCAGGTGACGGTTTATCAGGTGGCTCATAAATTTTGCTCAGAAAATTAAAAAAAAATCTTTTTATAAATTTATAATTAAAGAGCGAAAATGATGAACATGCTATGCGACAAAAGAAAAAGAAGAGAAAAAGAGTTAATCATATGATATAGGAAAATCAATGATTCTGTACTATCCGTTAAATTATTATTTGGAAAGAAAACACTCGAAGAGATAACAAATGAAGTATTTGAAAAAAAAAATAATAACAGTGGTTCGAAATGTGTTTTCTGAAAATGGCGATTTTTCGCTTTATAATATTTATAATCAAAATTCTTAAAAAAAAAAAAAAAAAGAAAAAAAAAATTATTAGGTAGTTTAAAGAATTTGCACAGAACGTTAAAGAAACAAAGAAATACCTCCCCCCCCCCTTTTTTTTTCGTAAATAGTGCACTGTTAAAAATCATGTCCTAATTTGAGCCAAATTTTGGTGCTGTTTAGCTGTCACTGTAAGATGGTGAAATCTTAAACCCATAATTTTAACTCCTGTTGAAGCATAGTTCCAATAGTTGGAACGAGGTTGAAATAGGAAGCTCTAAATTCATCATTGCTTGAAGCTTGAAATTTCATCATCTTATATTAGCAGCTAGTGACCACCAAAATTTGGTTCAAATTAGAGTAAATTTTTTAACAATGTGATATATTGCCTCAAATTGTAAAAATGCTCAAATTAACTTCAAAATTTTAAACTGTGATTTTTTTTTTTTCACGTTTCAGTGGAGGAATAGAATATAAAGTAAAAATTGAGATTGATGCACTTTCGCATGTCAGATTGAACTTTCTTATGTTTAAAAAACAACATTTTCGGTTGATTAAAATTTGAACTTGATACGAATTTCACTTATTTCAACTTTGTAATGCACCTCTCAACTCCACTATTCTTTCCAGTGCCCAGAGGGCGCTGTTTTCATTGGTTTCTTGCACGGAACATTTTTTCTTACCCCCCCCCCCCCCTCCCACCAAGTGAGATCTGAGTTAGCCCGACTGAAAACATGTCGCACCGTTGACATGAAAAATGTTCTTCACCTTATCCAAGGTGAATAATTCCCATGTATGTCTAAAATCTCATCTGTAATCGTGGTATGTTTTGTATGTGTTTGTTATGTTTTGTGAAATAAATGTTTTTGTGACGTTAAGTCTTCGATTCTTCAAGTAACCGCCACAACTTTACATTAATTATGGCTAATTCATTCTTAAATTTCAAAATTAGGAAATGTTTTATGAGACTCTGTAAGTATAAATGTAATAGAATTCATAAATTAAAAACTTACGTGGACGAAGGAGGCATTAATGTAATCCCCACTAAGGCCCTCTGTTAGAACAACTCGGGATTCATCATCTAGAGAGAAAAAAGAAGCAAAAAAATATAAAATATATATATACATAAAATTCTATTTTTTTTTTCAGCTTTTTGAAAGGAAGTAAATATAAAATACGTAACACAAATATTCATTAAAATACATTTTTATAGCATTCGATATTCTTGACATAGCACGTATTTTGAATACAGATTTTTCTTTCTCATTTTTGTGAGAAAATGGCAACAAAAAGGAATAGAAATCTGCTATTTTCCAATCCCTTTCTACAGAAATGGAGTACTTCAGTCGTCATTCACTTTTACTTAAAAAATAATAATAATAATAAAAAATAAATAAAAAATAAAATAAAATAAAATAAAATAAAATAAAAAATAAAAATAAATTGAGATGCGAGTATCAAGCAAATTGTTTGAAATACTTTTTAAGTACAGTTTTTTTTTTTTTTTTGTCGTTGTTGCGAGAAAATGGCAACAAAATGGTATATTAATATACTATTTTCTTTTTACTTTCTACAGAAATGGAGTATTTCAGTTACCAGCGTTACAGAAACATTTCAAAAATAAACTAAGGTGCAAATAAAAAAAAAAAAAAAAAAAAAAAAAAAAACAGCAGTTGAAAATATTTTATTTTCCTATACGAAAGTCTACAAATTGAAAATGTGTGATGTTTAGAAGTTAAAAAAATTACACTGCATCATCACTGTTTAATAATACAATGGTACATTCGCTTCGCTTTAAGCAGGCTTGTGGTTAGGTGCTTTGTTATCATTTATTGACGATACTTTAAATTTTGCTATTTGTGCCAACTAAAAGAAATAAAATATTAAAATACATTTTAACACTTTCCAATATCGTTGAAAAATGAATATGAATTTAGCTTGTCTGGTCGTCAGTTTGTTGATGCTCTTATTAATTTAAATATACTCGGATTTCCATGTAATTGTCATATGACAATGAGACTGACCGTGACCGTGGCATGTTTAGTATTGAATATAGCGTTTGTGGCATTGATAGTTCAATTCTAGGGGCACAGATAAAAAAAAAAAAATATATTACGTTATAATCAAATTGGAAAAATCGTCGTTTGTAGTGTATTTTCACGACAGTATAGTATTTGAACTGCAATTAAATTTATATAAATCACTGAATTTCACAACAAAATGATGATTGTACAGTCCCCCCCCCCCAAAAAAAAAAAAAAAAAATTCTTGACATTTGCGATTTCAGACATTTTATTAAACATCTAGAAACATACATGAGGAATAACTCTGAAACTCTAGATGTATAAACAAAATAGTACAGGTCATATATTTTCAATAAGATTTTTTTTCCAAAATCCAATAGGGGACCGTCAACAAATTGAAAAAGAACAAATATCTTTTGAATAACCCTGTCAAAACTAATGTAGCAAAAGCATTCAAACTGCAGATTATGATTAAGTGGCTTATGGTAATAAATTGTGTTCATTTTTATGCGGATAGCATGTATACTCGTAGAGAAATTAAGGTTTTTATAAAAACGGTCCCAAATTTTACCAAGTTTTTTTTGCTTATAATTTGCAGAGTTCTTTATATAAAAAAAAAAAAACAATGTTCTTTTCTGAAAATATGAGAAACAACATTGTACATAATACTCTGTAATCGAAATTAAAAAATATTAATAATTGTATGAAAAATGCGCAGGTGTACTAAATAAATTTACACAGCGCATGCGTCAACTCTATAAAAATTTCATTTGCATATTATGTTAACTAAATGTGTAGAGCAACTTTTGTTAAAGTTTAAAAATCATACCTTGAAAATTTTGAAAATTATCGTCGATAGAATAAGATCAAAATCTGTTATTTCCAAAATGAAGCAAAAAAGATGAGAAGCTGTATCGAAATATAGTAGTACGTGCAGCATTGTGTAGACACTAATCAATGGAATACGGATATAGCTTGATACTTTAGGTTTTTGTGCTGTCGGCTCTTCGGCTTTTGGACCATCATTTTTAGGTGTATTCGTAATTATATACATACATAACTAGGTAATAATCGTCCAATGCATTTGTTTGCCGGCATCTAACAGTGGAAAAACTATCCAACCGAATGGTTTAAAATTTAATTTTATAATAGTTGCAGAATTTTGACGAGTCATCTCAAATTTCCTGAAAATCAAATCAAATCTTATCCCATGATAGTTAATTATTCTATGTTATCATGGTGATTATTCTACAATATTTTATCTTACGTAATCTAATTAATTCAATAAAATCCCATGATAGATAATGATTTCAGGTTGCAATGGTGATTATGTCATATTTAAGATGGAGTCATTATTACTGAATTTAACAGCAATGAATTTTGTAATCCTGCATTTTTACATAAGAGTGCAACAGCTATTGGATCAAGAAATTTGAATATGAATATTTGAATATTTATAAAGCTAGTTATAGTACAAGCACGCTTCATTTGCTACGTTTTACGAACAATATCTTAATTATCGCTTATATTAAACGCGGAATAATAGTAGATAATTAAAGACATTTTATTAGATTATTTATTACTTTAAATTGCAAATGAAGATATCATTTAATACATTCAACACAATACTTACAAGGCAGGACATCTTTATATCGATTCTTTGGTACATTTTCTAAAGATTTGGCTACTTCCATTGGTTCATTAGGTTTCTTTTTATATAATTTCTGAAACAGAATATAATAGAAAAAATCAATATATTTCTATGTTGATTATGCTAATTTTATCTTTATTTTAACCAGTTTAAAAAATTAAACCGATTTTTATTATTTGAAAAGATCTATACTTTTAGAAGTTTTAAACCTAATAACAATATCGTAAGTATTGAGAATATTTGTACATGTATTATCATCTATTTTAAATATAAATTATAAATTGAGTCTAGGACATAATACAAGCATTATACATTTCAAATTTGAGCAACAATTATTAAAGGAAGCAATTATTAGTAAAGTTTTAAGTCAACATTCAAATACTTACAAATGGAATATTAAATAAGATTCAAACACTATAGTTATACTTACCCATTATACGTAGTATAGGGTAAGTCTTGCAATCATTTTGAAAATCTGAAATTTTTTTGACGGATTTACACGTTTTAGATAGTGGAGATTCTGAAAAACATATTTTTAGAAAAAAAAAATTTTGCCGTCCGTCTGTCTGTCTGTCTGTCTATAAACGCTCTATCTCCCGAACGAATTGAGATAGAGACTTGAAATTTTGTATGTAGTTAGTATGTAAGAATGAGACGAAGCCTATTTAATATCAGCAACCTCGATTATCCGAAACTATTTTTTTCGGACTCTCAAAAAATTCGTTCTGATGAAAGGTATATAAAAATTTTCGAATTCTTTTGTTCTAAGGAATGAACGTAAAAGGCAATAAAATAACACACATTTTGCATATAGAACGAAGTCGATCGGATTATTAGTTGCCGAGATATTTGTAATCCTGTTTTCCACATTCTTCGATTTTTCATGACCCTGTATTTCATTCAAATTTCAATTCAGAGGTATATTTTAATTGGAAATGAAACGCTTAATCCGACGCAGTTAATTGTTAGTTAATAGAGTTATTATTTTTGGAGTTATAAGAATGTTTCTTTTACGCAGTTCGGTACTACTTGAGTAGTTTGGCGTTTTATATAATTTGACGAAATTGGTAATCAGCAGTTCTTTAATAGAGCATCACTATGTACATTAACAATATTTAAATTTTGTTTATGAATTGCAGTTCATTGTATAAATAGTTTTCACATGTTTATTTTCATATACATATTCATGATGGGTAAGTATTACGGTGGCCCCCAACGACTAGTTTTAATTTGGTAAAAGATTAATATGAACAGGAAGTTGAAAGCATAAAAATATTAAAAATTAGAAATATTTTACCCGGTAAGACATACACCACAAATTCTAAAAATACGCTAATTTGATCGGATTTTAAGTGATGATTTTCTTGTAAACGGGTATTTATTTCCCTTTGATCCGGAAATTTTAAGGTTGAATCAGCTATTGTTAAACACCTATTGACTACTTACATGCTTCACCAAACAAGATCAGTTAAACAGGGAAAACAAAGAGTCTTCGCCATATAGGTGTACAGTAAAACTTTCATAACGCCAATAAAAAACGCCAGTGAAAAAAATAGGAAATTTCATACGTCTCTTTTATGAGTCTCAAATGACTACTATATGTGACTTCACTGTCAGGTCATTGCGGCTGCTGCTTTGTGACGAGTCACCAGGTGACTTTACTGTGTCGTTTTATCGAGACTCTCGTGTGACTGTCATTTGGAGGTTCAATTTCAAAGTCATTGTGAATATTGAATTATTATAAATAACCAAATAATGACACATTAAAGTCACATGGTGACTTTCTGTCACAAGACTTTGTCAAATGGTAACAGAGACCCTACTGAGAAGTAACCACTGTGAAAAGTGGTGAAAACTCACCATGTGACTTTAATGGGACATTGTTTGGTGATTTATCATAATGCAACGTTCACAATGACTTTGAAATTGAGCCTCCAAATGACAGTCACACGAGAGTCTCAATAAAACGACACTGTAAAGTCACCTGGTGACTCGTCACAAAGCAGCAGCCGCAATGACCTGACAGTGGAGTCACATATAGTAGTCATTTGAGACTCATAAAAGAGACGTGTGAAATTTCCTATTTTTTTGTTTCACCGTAGTGACTGGGACTCTTGTGTCCATGTGTGACCTGAATGAGATGTTATATGGACTAGCTGTAATGCAGGGATAGTAATTATTCAATTACTTGGTTATCATTTACTTTACTAATTATTCAATTACAAAGGAAGTATATATTACTTCCTTTTGGATATTCGCGTGAAAATTATCACTTGAAAATCCCTTGGAAATTGGCATTTTAGAGACTCGTCCTTAAATTTTGCACACCAGTGTGTATATATATATATAAATATATATATATATTATATAACTTTTAATCAACTAAATATGCACTGAAAAAAAGAAAGGGCATCTATTTTAATATGAGAGAAAGATGGAGAATTTTTTATATAATGAAGAACTTCTATGTACATGGGGGCTTATACAGGGTGTCCGAAAAGTCTGGAAACGGCCGAATAACTCGAGAAATACATATGAGATTGAAAAACGTAAATATATGTGTTAAATATTTTTAAATAAGCTACTTAGTGATACCAAAATCTTAAATTATAACCCCCATTTTTTATTGCAGATTCGGATTCTACGGACAAAAATATGTAACTTTTGTATTTGATGTTTATTTCAAATCCTCGTTTATCACGGTGTATTCGAGCATATTAAACCGATACATATTTCGGCTTTTCCAACGGGATTTTCCCTAATCGAAACTGATTGGGCAGAATTTTTGACGTCAAATTCCCCGTCTTTTGCAGAAATAGCGTTTCCTGAAAATCACCCGTGGCGATTATTTCAATAGTGCTACACTGTTAAAAATTTGACCCATTTGCTGCAGCGTCACTCCACAGCTATTATAGAATATCTCTTTTGTGACCAATGAGAGTGCTCCATAACACAGTAAAATAATCGTTTTCTATAAAAGTGGTGGAGTGACGATGCAGCAAAAGTGTCAATTTTTTACAGTGTACTTTACTGTGTTATGGAACATTCTCATTGGTCATGAAACAGATATTCTATAAAAGCTGTGGAGTGACGCTGCAGCAAATGGGTCAAATTTTTAACTGTGTGTAGTACTATCGAAATAATCGGCACGGGTGATTTTCAGGAAACGCTATTCTTGCAAAAGACGAGGAATTTGATGTCATAAATTCTGCCCAATTAGTTTCGATTAGGGAAAATCCCGTTGGAAAAGCCGAAAAATGTATCGATTTAATATGCTCGAATACACCGTGATAAACGAGGATTCGAAATAAACATCAAATACAAAAGTTGCGTATTTTTGTCCGTAGAATCCGAATCTGCAATAAAAAATGGGGGTTATAACTTAAGATTTCAAAGTTGGACCCCCTCTGACCCCCATGGGGTCGGTTACGAAGGTCAAATTTAGTATCACTGAGTAGCTTATTTAAAAATATTTAACAGGTTTATTTACGTTTATCAATCTCATATGTATTTCTCGAGTTATTCGACCGTTTCCAGACTTTTCGGACACCCTGTATATTAGCCCTTTGATTGGCTGTGAGGTACATTAGATATCCCACTAGCTTTTAAATAACATTTTCCCCAGACTTGTCAATTAAATTTTACTTTTATAACTTTGGGGGGAAAATGCTGTAAAATTGTTTTTTCTCATTAAATAAATAAATAAATAAATAAATAAAAATATTATGCGTATTTAATGATACAGAAACACAATTAACCTTCCTTAAATGAATAAAGAATAAAAGACATCCTGTAAATTCTCACCTATTATTTTTTAGCTCACAGGCTATCATAGCCTGAGAGCTTATGTGCCCGTCCGTTCTGTATGTACGTTCGTACGTTCGTACGTTCGTTCGTGCGTAACGCGATAACTCATGATAAAAATATCGGATCCACTTGAAATTTTGTATATAGGTATATCCTGATAAGGCGCTTCCCTGATTAGTTTTTGGAGTTCATTCGATATGTATAAGAGGGGGAACGGGGGGCTCATGCCCCTCCCCTTAATTGATATAAACGGGATTTTCATGAGAATTAACAGTTTTCGTTCAAAATTTAGATATAGTATCATTCTGATGAGGCGATTCCGTGACTGTTATTAGGTGTTCATTGAATAAGTATAAACAGGGGGAACGGGGGGCTCATGCCCCTCCCCTTAATTGATATAAACGGGATTTTCATGCAGAATTAACAGTTTTCGTTGAAAATTTAGATGTAGGATCATTCTGATGAGGCGATTCCGTGACTGTCATTAGGTGTTCTTTGAATAAGTATAAACAGGGGGAACGGGGGGCTCATGCCCCTCCCCTTAATTGATATAAACGGGATTTTCATGCAGAACTAACAGTTTTCGTTCAAAATTTAGATATAGGATTATTCTGATGAGGCGAGTCCGTGGCTGTTATTAGGTGTTCATTGAATAAGTATAAACAGGGGGAACGGGGGTTCTAATGCCCCTCCCCTTAACTTGTATAAATGGATTTTTCAATCAGAATTGTCAGATTTCGTTCAAATCTCTGAATAGTTTTGGAAGTTTAATGTTTAAGTATAAAAGAGGAGAATAACTCCTCTTAAATTATATAAATGCTAAATGGGTTTTTATTAAGAATTATCCGATTTGCTCTGAATTTTGGATATAGGTTTTTTAATATGATAAAGCATGTACTTGATAGTTTAGGAGGTTCAATGATTAAGTATAAAAAAGGAGAAAGGGGAGAGCTGTTACCCCTTTTTATTTATTTTTTTTTTCGAACGGAATTAACGAAAATACAAGTCTGTAATGTACAATTAGTATGCGTAGCCTGTGAGCTCAATGCCATCAGTTTAACTGGGCAATATTCTTTTTTATTTAACTTTTAAATGCATATGTTGTAAACTTGTACCACTTTTTATTTAACTTTTAATAAATAAATTTGGTTCTTAGTAATTATTATATTGATATAGAAATATTAATCCTGTAAAATTTACAAAATTATGTTACAAAATATCTGTCTTAAAACTTCTGGTGCCCAATCCTTTATATAAAAATAAAAATCACAATTCAAAATTAATGATAATTGTATTAAGGTTAATTAAATGATGCATATTTTATTCGTTGTTATTGGAATATGCTTTTACAGGTTTATTATGATTAAAAGCACATTCTAAATGCAACAAATACAATTTGCTTCATTTAACTGACAAAACGATAAATAACAGATAAAACAGCAGAAAAAATAATAAGTGAGAAAAAATATTTGTCTGTGAAATATTTTCGTTTTGCAGTTTGCGCAAATTACAAATGTACAGTTTTCATAAAATCGGAATCGAAAATTAAATTCCGATTGAAGTTAGGGATAAAATAATCGTTGCACTGTAAAAAAAAAAAAAAAGTAAAGTTACTAAAAGTTTTCAAAGAAACTAGGATTTCAAGAACTTTTTATGTAAACAAATAATTCATGCAAAAGATATAGATTTGCATTAAAAATAAATATGTATATATCTGTAAGATTACTAAAATTTTTTTAAGAAACTGGAATTCCTAGAATACTCTATGTAATTTCAATCCAAATTACAGATAAAATTTTAGTAAGATAAGTGTAATTTTAGTAGATTCGTTTGTAAAGTTACATACTATTTCTGAAGCTTTACAAAAATTATTGTTGTCGATTTACATCTTTTCTTGTACAGTGTACAGATAAACACACTGCTCAAAACAATTAAAGGATATTTGAAGTTTTATATAAAATAAAGATATAAACGAAATTTTTTTTTGCCGAAAATAGAAGAAGAGAATCACAAATTCAAATTTTTCTGGTTTTCAAACTGTGGAGTATGCAAATTTTGAGTTCGACGTCAAAAACGTCGCTTCAGCGGCAGCGAATGAAATTTGACTTTCAGCTGGATAAAAGAGAATGAAGACAACGATGATCGGCATTCAGTGATTGCTTTGTTTTGATGAATACGATGTCTCAGCGAAGTCATTTGACAGATTCAGAAGCTTGGAGAATTGTTGGTAGATTAGAAGGGGGCCAAACTCACGCCGATGTAGCGCAAGCCATTGGAGTGTCACAAAGTGTCATTTCGAGGATCTGGAACCGTTTTTTGGAGAGTGGATGTGCAGGCTGAAGACCAGGGCAAGGTCGTAGACGGGCAACAATGCCCAATGAAGATCGGTATTTAGCGTTAACAGATCAGAGACACCGAAACATGAACGCTACTCTTCTCTAACAACACCTTCGCTCGGCTACAGGCACCACGATTTCAACTCAGACTGTCCGAAACCGGCTCCATGCTGTAGGTCTGTATGCTCGCCGACCGATGGTATGTGTTAGATTAACATTAAGGTATCGTCGCGACCGCAGGGAGTGGGCAACCGAGCATGTCAACTGGAGGAAAAATGAATGGAGCAATATTCTGTTTTCTGACGAGTCCCGTTTTTCTGTGCATCCGGATAATAGGCGTATTTTCATCTGGAGGGACCGTGGCAGAAGGAATAATCCTGCGTTTGTGCACGAAAGTGTCAGATTTGGCGGTGGAGGAGTGTTGGTGTATGGTGGCATCTCCATTGATGGGCGCACTGACCTCTACATCATTCGAGATGGAGCTCTGACTGGTCGCCGATATAGGGATGAGATCCTCAGACCTATTGTAGTCCCTTACGCTGCAGCAATCGGAGATAACTTCATTTTAATGGACGATAACTGCAGGCCACATAGTGCAAACCTGGTGGAGGATTTCCTTTTCGAGGAAGGAATCGTTGGAATGGAATGGCCAGCGTGTTCTCCAGACATGAATCCAATCGAGCACGTTTGGGACGCTCTAGGAAGACGAATTTCTGGCCACCAACGACCCCCACAAACTCTCCAAGAACTGGAAAGAGCTCTTCTGGAAGAGTGGGTCAGAATACTCCACTCGTCATTAATAGCCTCATTGAGTCCATGCCTCAAAGGTGTTCAACGTTGCTGGCCGCCCGTGGAAACCATACCCCCTATTGAAAATGATTTTCTTTGAAGAAAACACCTTTTCTTATTATTTTTTTCTCTTATGCACAAATTGTGTTTTTTCCTTTTGTACACAAATGCGCAATAAAATGCATTTTTTTCTGCCAAACATGTGTAATTTATTCTCATATAACCTACTATGTCTGTCGACCATGTATAAATCAGCTAAAAAGTTTCCCAGATACAAAATCCACCTAAAACTGCAATATCCTTTAGTTGTTTTGAGCAGTGTATTATTAAGCATACAGATTTTGGCATTTTTACCTCTGTAAAATTACGGAGGTTTTTTTTTCCCTTACAGTGTGGTACACGACATGTGTGATGGGGAAAAATTATAAAAACAAAATATAGGGATTATCGATGTTTAATATGGATGAAAAAAAAAATATATATTCTTTATTACATTGCTCACCTCAAATGCCGACAATGTGGATCTGTCTTCGAGTGCTAGCTGCAGTGTTAACATGGATTCTACCAAGGTTGGTTGTATCGTGGACAATTCTTCTAAATTACTGTCTTCGATAACAGTGTTTTGTTCTGTGAATGTGGGGTCAGCGAGAATGCTCGAGTCACACGATGACGACGGTTCATCAGTCTTCTCCGTCTCAGATGATTGTAAGGCTGTAAAATTGACAAAAAAGATGAAACAAAGAAAATCTCAAGACGAAATGCAATATTGCTCCTTGATTCAAGCACAGAAAAATGAGCTTTAAAAAGATGACCGTTTTACTGAAATAGCGACAAAGATAATCTACTAATAAAATAGCAAATTGCTCTGTGTGTCTGTGATGTCTAGAAAAAACTACGGCACGTACGAGGCTCAATTTTTTGTGAAGATTATTCAAGGCCTCTCTTAATGCATCTGACCCTCAGAATTTTAAAATTCTAATAATTAGTTGAGAAATTAATTAAAATTCATAAATTAGAAGAATGGAAACGTACTCATAATTCAATAGAAGCATAGATTTTTATCAAATCGCAGAATATTTCTTCAAAAGCTGGAAGAGAGGGAAAATGGTTAATGTAATTAGAGGACTACCATGGCGATAAATGTACTCTTTTTTTTTCTTTATATATATATAAAGGGCTGTATTTCAAAAACTACTGAGCCTAAAAATTCAAAAATTAGACAACTAGATGTAGAAAAAGTCACTTTTCTGATATTCTAAAAATTATTTTCCTATTTTTATAAATAGTTGAAAAATTCATTAAAAATTTATTTATAAAATCTCATTTTATTTTCCGTTTAAAGAAACAGATTTTTGAGAAATCTTTCAAAACGGGAGCAGGTGTTCATCGCAGACAGCTGGGTACTGGTGGGTACTGGCATTTATAGACGACCTGTAATTTTTTTTTTTTTTTTCAAATACAGTAAAACCCCGATAATTCGGATTAATTGGGACTAGACCCAATCCGGATTATCCGGAGAATTAGAAAAATAAAATAAATAAAACATACTTATAGAAAATCACCTTTATGTTAAACTTATTGAATAAATACAGACAATGAAAAATGGTTATTTGGTATAATGGTAATAAAAAAAGTTTGTACTTTTCTGCTGTACCAATTTCTTATACCTTTTGCGAGGCGCACGGTCAGGTCACGCATCGGAAAGCGATCCTTATCAGACTGTGGGTCTTATACGAGGACTATTTTACCTTGCTTTCTTGCAATACTCTAAGTAAAAATTTATTGTGCAGCGATTTTTTTATGACATTGCTAAGTGGTTTAGATAGTAAATTGGGAAAATTGGAATTGCCAAACTTACAAGGAAGGTTTCCATACGGGCATACTCAGAAAAATCTGAAAAAATTACAGAATGTTCTTCTCATATAGTTATATATTTTTATAAAAAAAATTTTGGCGGAACTTCCTTATAACGTCCGTAAAAAAATAATAAAAATTTCGTTTATTTGGCGATTTATTTCCGGTTGGCGAAAAAACGAAATTTTGAAAAATACGCTTTTACGCTTCGAATACTTTTTAAAGAAAAAACTTTCTGTGTTCAATTTTTTAAAATAATTTTAGTTTTGCATTTTTACTTTACTTTAAGTGTAATTTTGTCATATACGTTTATATGTACTTATAACAAAATGAAATTAATATATTTTATCATTTAAAACACAATTAAAATTGATTAAAATTGTTCCAAATTGAAAAATACACTGTTAGAAATCTGCTGCATTTTGTTGCAACGCACTCTCTTGCTTGTATAGAAAACGGTTACTTGGCCGTGAAATGGAGCTTTCTCATTGGTTGGAATAGAGATATTATATACAAGCGGTGGAGTGCGGTGCAACAAAATGCAGCAGATTTTTAAGAGTGTATAACACGGTCAATTCACCGTGCTATGGAGCATTCTCATTGGTCAGAAGAGAGATATTCTATAAAAGTAGTGGAGTGACGTTGCAGTAAATGCTGCAGATTTTTAACAGTGAAGTCAATTAAAATCAATTTTCAGATTCGTTAAAATCGTCTGCTTTTGGCGAGGAAATGCACTGCTCGCCAAATCCCGCGTCGCTTTCAGCTTTTCACGCCAATTATTCGAAACTATTTTATTTTTTTACATATCTAATAATGTAATTCCACCGCTAATTTACACTGATCCTTTATTACCTACATGAGTAGCTTAATTCGTATTTTTTTCAAAAAATTCTGAGTATGCCCCCAATGGAGACCTTCCTTGTTAGTTGAATGTTAACATCAAAGTATTTTAATAAGAAAGCATTTTTCCGAAAAGAATTCAGAAAAAGTTTTTTTAGTCATAATACGACGATGAAACAAGTTAATATTATGGAAATTAACCAATCACTCCTCAAACTTGAAAAAAAAAAAAAAAAAAAAAAAAAAAAAAAAAAAAAAAAAACCTAACCGATCCGGATTAGCGGGGTCCAAATTAGCGGGCTTCTACTGAACTAAATTTATAAATTTAATATTTATATATCCAGATGACAATTTTTTTTGCTGATTTCAAATATGTAAATTTCTTCACAGTCGCTCAATTACAACCTTAGCTATTAATTTTTAATTTGTTACTTGGATGACTTGCAGTATATAAAAATGTTACAAGTTAAATATATACACTATATTGCCATTGATTATGGGACACTTGCGATTTTAGACATTTTACTAAATATCTAGAAAAATACATTAGTAATCATCTCCAAACTCTTAGTGTATAAATATAATAGTATACGTCATACATCTCCGTGAAGATTTTTTACCGAAACTCCATAGGGGACCGTCAACAAATTAAAAAAGAATGAATATCTTTTGAATAACCCTGTCAAAACTAATGTAGCAAAAGCGCTCAAACTCTAGATTATGATTGAATGCCTTATTATAATACACTGCGTTCATTTTTATGCAAATAGCATGCATACTCGCAGAGTAATTAAGGTTTTTATAAAAATGGCCCCAAATTTTTCTAAGTTTTTTCCTTATAATTTTTAGAGTTCTTAATATAAAATAATATTTTTTTTCAGAAAGTATGACAAACAACATTGCATACAGTACCCTGTAATCAGAATTAAAAAATAATAAAAATTGTATGAAAAATGAGTAGGTTTACTAAATAATTTTTTACTGCGCATGCGTCAACGATATCAAAATTTCATTTGCATATTATGTTAGCTAAATGTATGGAGCAACTTTTGTGAAAGTCACAAAATCATAACTTGAAAATTCTGAAAATAATCGTCAATTGAATAAGTTGAAAATCCGTTATTCTCAAAATGAAGCAAAAACAAGAGGGGTTGTATCCATATATTCATTGATTAGTGTCAATATAGAATACACAATACGGGATGTTACGACTACTTTTGGATAAAATCCCTCATTTTTTTGTTTCATTTTGGAAACAACGGATTTTGTCCTTTTTCTATAGACGATTACTTTCAGAATTTTCAAGCTATAATTTTGAGACTTTTACAAAAGTTGCTCTATACATTTAGCTAACATAATATGCAAATGAAATTTTGATATCGTTGACGCATGCGCAGTAAAAAATTATTTAGTAAACCTACTCATTTTTCATACAATTTTTATTATTTTTTAATTCTGATTACAGGGTACTGTATGCAATGTTGTTTGTCATATATTCTGAAAAAAATATTATTTTATATTAAGAACTCTGAAAATTATAAGGGAAAAACTTAGAAAAATTTGGGGCCATTTTTATAAAAACCTTAATTACTCTGCGAGTATGCATGCTATTTGCATAAAAATGAACACAGTGTATTACAATAACGCATTCAATCATAATCTAGAGTTTGAGCGATTTTTCTACATTAGTTTTGACAGGGTTATTCAAAAGATATTCATTCTGTTTTAATTTGTTGACGGTCCCCTATGGAGTTTCGGTAAAACATCTTCACGGAGATGTATGACGTATACTATTATATTTATACACTAAGAGTTTCGAGATGATTCCTAATGTATTTTTCTAGATATTTAGTAAAATGTCTAAAGTCGCAAGTGTCCCATAATCAATGGCAATATAGTGTATATATATTATGTCCAAGGCATTGCTGCTTCTATTTACAGCTATCCTAATGACTGAAAATTGATTCTCCCATTTCAAACGAAGTGACGTGTTTGAATGAATGGAACAGCAATTTATAAAAATATTTCATAACGATGGCCGTGGGATTTCAGGCCGAGCGTACTAGAAAATTTAAGTAAAACGTATATTTTTCACTTGTAACATTTATATTATTATTATCTTTGTTGCGCTTTGTGTAAAATAGTGAGCTTTTTAAAATTCATATTGTGTATTTTGCGAAACAAACGTTTGTGTCTTAAACATTTATGCTAAATTAAAAATATATTCTTATACAGCTGACAAAAAAAAAAAAAAAAAAGGAAATAAGAGCGTACGTCATCGATACATATTTTTCGCTTTTTCCATAGTCGCGAAATTCTATGTCAACCTATTGGGAAAATTATTTAGTCGACGATTTATAATACAATAGGAATATTTAATGACAGCTTTCACTACCAAAAATAAAGCCTTTTTATTCAGGAAAAAAAAAAAAAAATCAAAATTTAATGTTTCCTTAAAAATACTTCAGGTGGGGAAATAGATTTTAAAAACGCACTTACGCCTGTATTTTTTTCTTATAGTGAAAACTGTTTTTCGGCATTTATATTACACAATAAGTCAACGCTTAATTAAGTTTTTCGAGGGAGATTAAGTCTGGAAGTTACCAGAAGCCGATGCAAGTTTTAATTTTCTTCTATCTTTACAAAAAAAAAAAAAAAAAAAAAAAAAAAAAAGTATTAGATTCTTGAAAGTTTTCGACAGATTTACACGATTTAGAGATGAGAGCATAGAGTAAAAAGAAAAAAAGAAAGATGAAGCGTAGTAACTGTGGCTGGTACCAAAAAGTAACCCTAAAATCTGCTACATTCGGCCCATGCATCACCACTTGCTTTCGCAAAAAAAGAATACCTTTAATTATACAGTTTTTAATTCATAATACAATGAATTGCTACTTTAGAATGCTTAAATTTAAGTAAATCATTTTCATTTGGAGAAAAAAATATATAGGTGATGCCAAAGAATTCGGTCTCTGGTCCACGTGCTTGTTTTGTTTTGATCAAATAGGGCTTATAAATTTGACCAATAATGCGCACCATATTGCTAACCTTTTTTGCGGCATGCTACATCTCCATTTATCTCTTTCCTCCATGGGTCAGGAATACCGAAAAGCATGTTTTTACAAAATGTCTGTTTGTGAGTCTGACTCTGTTTGCATGTGACACAAATTTTGTGGATGTTGTATCTCAAGAATTAATGCACGGAATTTAATAAAAATTTCTATCTAGTTAATCCCTGCTATAGTCCCTTATTTTATTTGCAAATTGCATATTTAAAGACCCATTGACCAATATTCTAGATAGCGCCAGCTGTGACTAATTGGTTTAGGTAGTAGAACGTCCGTCTGGTGATGGATTGATTTCATGTTCGAATCGAACGAAGGGAGCATTTCTTGCACTTTTGATGCCGTCTGTAGATGCCTTTTTTAATCGGAATGTCTAGATCCAGCATATTCCGAAGAAAAGTTATTTCTGATAGTCCCTTTTACATTTTCATAATTCATAGCCCGACCATATAAAAATCAGTGAAACAGGAACATTAAAGATTACTTAGGCTTTTAAACATAAAAAAGGTTACATTAAAAATATAATGTAGTTTCAAATGAAAGAAAAGATAATTTTAAGTATTAGAACGCTTGAAGTTATAAAACAAAAATTAAATTAAAAACTAAAAATGTTTCTTTATAATTTATTAAGGCTGTTTGTTCTCAAATCCAAAAGAGTTACTTTTTAACGCATATATATATTTTTATTGTTGTTGTTCGGAAATGCACAAAATAACAGCTGTTTTTGTTCAGAAACTTTGTAATCGGCTGAAGTTTTCCATTTTCTGATAAAGCCAAAAGATCTTTTAGAAAGCACTGTCAAAGTTGGCGTTTTAGGTCGATTTTCTGGATGCGTTAGAGCCTGTTGCCAAGTGACAAAATCATTTCGATAAGTAAAATGTTTCTAAATAATTGGGAAACTCTATTCAAGTTCAAATATATTGTAAAAAGATTAAATAAACTTTTTATAATATTAAAAAAATCCAATTTCTTATAGAAAAATATATATCATGATGTACACCCATTGATGTTTATCATGATACCCAGGAGCCTGAAAACTGGCGGATCTATTCTGAAAACATATTTTTTAAAAAAGGCAAACAATTTTAATGCATCGTTTACTGCACTGTACTTCAGGGAAAAAGCAAATTTCAATAAATAGAGTTATATTTAATTAATATGAGATTAAGTTAAAAAATAACTGAAATAAAATAATTACCGTTTAAGAAAAAGGAAATTTTTTTGTTACTTGGGATATGTATCCATGACTATGTATCACTGAATCTTTTATAGCCATTTTTTGTGGGAATATTAAATTTTTGTACGCATTAAAATGACATTAAAAACATCATTGTAGGAATGGAGACTTTAAAACTATATAGTAGAGCATCGATTATGGGAACTCCAATTAACCGAATTGTCCAATTATCCAAACACTCTTTTTTTTTTCTTTCTTTTTTTTTTTTTTTTTTTTTTTTTTTTTTTTTTTGTCTGAAATTAATTTCAGAATTGAACTTGAAAACGTTGATTCTGAATAGATGGAAGCAAAGGATTCTTCAAATTTTTTCCCTCCGACTTGAAAAAAGACTGGCAGTTTTCAAGCAAAGAATTTCGCGAAATTTTAAGTAAAATGAGAAAACGAATGTTACGAAAATGATTTAGACATATAACATAATGGAGAATTTGAATGCTTGGAAATTACTATGAAATGATTTTAATGCATGAGAAAGCTGATTATATTCAAATGACGTATTTAAAAATAATTTGTAATAGTAGTATTGAGAAGAAATATCTATAGGCCAAACGTACCTGTGCGTAACGCATACGTCATTTTGTGAATGGCAACACTTTCCGCTGCGATTTCGGTTCTGCAATTTTCGACAATTCTGCAAATTTTACACTTCTGATCACCGCACGTTTTAAATACTTATACCGTCGTATAGAGAAAAAAAATGTGCTTTTAAATGCAATTTGTTTGAAAGCTGCATCTCAATTTATTTTTGAGATATTAATTTTTTAATAGTTTTTTTAACCAGTTTTGTAATTGTGGCAACAGAATTGCTCCATTTTCTCTTAAAATTGAAAAGAAATTAAAGTGTGTATGTCAAATATATCGTCTGTTATAAAATCCGGTGAATTTCAGTTTTCTTTCGTTTTTATTCAAAAATGATCAAATTAAAATATCATTTTTTAAACATGGTAAATACGGATATGAGAAGTACATATGTGAATTTTGAGAAGATGAAAATGATGACGGGTTTAGATTTCACATGAAATTTTAATTGGAATATTTTTTTTTCATTCGCATTTATACCAAGCATAAGGGCCTCAATTAATAACTTCATCATAATAACTGATCTTTATTATATTTTACTGATTACCTATGCGATTAAAGTTTAATGTTAATAATTTGGAGAACTGAGTTTTATAGAAATAGTATTTCGTTAATTTTAGCTTAAAATAATATTTGTTTGAGAGTTAGACTGACCAATATAAGATACATTTTTTTATTGTAACTAATTTTGTAGATTTATTATAAATCAATGAAACAGTTCCTTCTTAAACATTTTCTTTCGTCGAATTTTGACGGGTTCCATCTCGTTTATTTAAAAGAGAAAACAATTAAAAGGTTTTTTTTTTGCTTAAATTTCAAATTTTGTAATTAAAAAAAATGATAAAAAATCCTGCCTTCTCCAAAAAAATGAATAAATAAATAAATAAATAAATAAAAATAAATAAAAAAATAAAAAAATAAAATAAAATAAACAAAAAGAGCAATTATTAAACATGTCAGCACTAAAGCTTCCTATTATAAGGCTGAAGGAAAATTGCCTACAAAGGTTTTTTTTATGATTTATTTAAATCTAACTTATTCACAGATTTATTTTTAAAAACATACTCTTATTTTATAAAATAGCAGTTACTCGCAAAAATGCATTTAAACTATTTGGACTTAATCAGGAATAACTTAAAATATGCTATTATCCAATTATCCGAACTTATGCGCATTCGAAATAAAGCCGGCGTTCTACTGTACCTAACAATAATCAATTTACTTACCATAGTGATGATTAGTGCAGTTTTCAGATATAAAGCTTTGATTGGAATGTGTTTGTACCACCTAAAATTATGAAATACTATATTAAAACATTTGTATGGAATTACATGTATGGATTTATGAAACTAACAAACAAATGAAATGTAATAAAAACTACTCCAGTAAATTACAAAGTTTTTTAATATTTTTTTAGGATTTAAAGAATATTGGATAACAATACAGAGTTTCAAAAACAGGAATCTTCTTAGAATAACTTATTTGAAAGAAATAATAATGCTGGTTGAAAGTTTAAAATAGTAAATAAAATAAGTTCAAAATTAAAAATACGACCCGCATATCTGCATATTAACACATTAAAACTAAAGGGGCCAAAAAAAAAAAAAAAAAAAAAAATTAAAATGCTCTTTAATGTTTTTTTTTCTATTTGGGACATGAAATCAATGCAAATTGCAAAAGTATTTTAAGTAAAGTAGGAATTTTTTTTTTTTTTTTTTTTTTTTTTTTTTTTTTTTTTTTTTTTTTTGCTTAAACAGTCATCCTACCAATTTTCAAAAATTAAACTTTTCAAATTTTTTATACGATCATTGGGTTTTATAAGATACATTCAGAAATATTTTATCTAAGCTCTGACAAGTATAAGAGATGAAATATTTTATTCTTCTATGCCGGTTACACGGCGTTATGATACTTCGTATTTTTTTAAAATTTGGCAGCTACCCGGCACTAAAAAAGTTAAACGTATTTTCATAGTCAGGAAAGTTCGAAATTTAATAAAATTCAAAGTATCATAACTCAGTGAGATTTGAGGATACTATAATCATATATTTTGTTGCACTTATCAGAATACAAATAAAATATTTCTAAATATAGGTTATAAAATTCAGGGATTATGTGAAAATTTTAAAATGCATAACTTAATTTTGCAATTAACAGTGACAACGTATTGTCAACAGGTTATATATATTATACATATATACCGGGTGGCCAGAAATAAAACACCCCTACTCTGACCTCCCTGGATATCGAACTACTCAGTGTAAAGGCTTGAAAATTTGTGGACATACTATTCAAAAAATGGGGAAACGGATTTCACGAAAAAAAAATTTAGTTCCAGAAATCACCGATAGGTGGCGCTGTACCACTGGACGTATGCTGAAAAGACACAAAAACACGTTTTAAACACATTTTATTTGAAAGTACCAAGCATACATGAAACAAGGACGTTATCGATGCAGGGAATGCTGCTCAATATGGTTCCCTTCCTGAAGATGTAAAATGTGAAGTCTGTGGACAGCTTGTTCAACTGCGGATCGTAACTGGTCATCTGAGATGCTTCTCACATGCAGACTGATACTCTCTTTCAAATCTGCCAAGGTTACCAGACGTTCTCGATAAACAAGGTTTTTTAAGTGTCCCCAAAGCCAAAAATCACACGGATTAAGATCCGGTGAACGAGATGGCCAAGTTGTCGGAAACGCGCGACTGATTATTCTGTCATTGGTGAAATGTTGGCGAAGAAACTGTTGCACAGGGAGTCCAATGTGTGGAGGTGCTCCATCTTGCATAAAAGTAATGGTGTCAAGGCATTGGCGCTGCTGCAAATGGGGTACAACAAATGTTTCGAGCATCCTTTTGTACCTGTTGGCCGTCACGGTACATGTCTGAAGGCCATTGGGAGTAACCTCTTCGAAAAAGAACGGTCCAAGGATGAATGTGGCTGTGAATCCACACCAGACTGTAACTTTCGGTGAGTGGAGTGGAATCTCTTGGAAGGTACGGGGGTTTGTCGTGTCCCATATGCGACAGTTATGGGTGTTCACTGTTCCACTGAGGTGGAAATGGGCCTCATCGCTCCACAGAATCTGCCACGGCCACGATGCATCCACTTCAACTCTAGCAAGAAATGTCAATGCAAAGGTCAGTCGCATCTCCCTGTCTGTGGCCAGCAATTGTTGATTAGGGCGGATTTTGTACGGGAAACAATGCACCATTTTTCTGAGTATGTTCCACACTGTGCTATAGGGAACACCCAAGTGTCGTGACACTGCACGTGCACTACTGCAGCCTAAAACATTATCCATTGACTGTTCAACAATACCGGTGGCAACATCTTCAACGACATCTGAACGAACCGGTTTGCGTCCTCGACCAGGCTGAACTCCAAGATGTCCAGTTTCCTCGAATCGAGCGATCATTCTCCTGAGAGCTTGTGGAAGCAATGGTCCCTTACGCAAATCCTTAAGTCGGCGAAACTCTCGAAGTGCTGCTGGAGCATTTCCTTTATTCTCGTAAAACAACTTCACAAGCAAAGCGCGTTCTGGCAGCGTGACAGCCATCACTAATAAGAATGACATTCCCCACCTTTTAACTTCTTTTATACCCAGAACATGGCTTCTACCCATGCTTTACGCAAATTTTTCTGGTTACAGTATGAAATTGCAGTTACAACGGGAGTTCTAGCTTCTTTACTATTTTTATTTTCCATAAGGGGCAGAAAAATTAAAAAGGAAGCATGGAAGCATTCCATTCCGCATAAACATTTTAATTTTTATTATTATTTGTGTCTTTTGATCATAGTTCCAGTTGTGCAGCGCCACCTATCGGTGATTTCAGGAACTAATTTTTTTTTCGTGAAATCCGTTTCTCCATATTTTGAATAGTATGTGTACAAAATTTTGAGCCTTTACACTGAGTAGTTCGATATCCATGGAGGTCAGAGTAGGGGTGTTTTATTTCTGGCCACCTTGTATATAATAAAGCACGTTTCATTTTTCGGCCATCCTGTATTATCTGTATTTATTGTGCCATATTGAGTATTTATGTATTTACTATGCACGCATTATCTGTATTTGTGAGAAATGTCATTTTCAGTTGTAATTTTTGAAGTATTGAAAACAGAAATTAATAGTAATTGAGATAATCCGTGCAATTTTTTTTCTTTATTTAAATGAAGTGACCTTGAGCCACTCCACCTTCACAAGTTCCTGATCTTCTATAAAACTACGACATCTCAAAAGAAAACCTAAAAATTTTTACAAGGAATGATTCACACCATACAGCATTCTCAACAGCCACTTTGCATTTGAATTGTAGTAACAATTTTTTAATATATTTTTGCATGTGAAATCCGTATCTGCTATCACATAAGTGTTTTAGAAAAATTTAAAATTTAAAATTTACATATATGGTACAGTACGTGGTGAAATACTAGGACGTCCCTCAGAGGGATTAGTCTGAGCGATATTGCTGAGAACATAGATTTAATAATAACTTGCAAAAAGTAAAAGAAAAAAAAAATACGATGCTACCTTTAATTGACCATATACTGCCACAAGTTCAAATGACGAAAATGACCAAATTGAACTATAGAATTACAAAATATTCTATATATATTCGAATACACGGTTAAAAAAGAGGGAAGCAAACTATGCAAAACAGCCATGCGTAGTTATAAAATTAAACGTACGCAATATATTAAACGTAATGCACATAATAAAACACTAAAATATCTTGTATCGGAATTTAAACTCTTTGAAATTACGCCAAGGAGATAAACAGACACTCTACACCAATTTTAGTACGTAAAAATGGCCCAAATAATGATGGTTGAAAAAAAGAGAGAATTTTTTATATGGTGTGTGAACCCCTTCAATAGTTAATATATATAACAGTATAATATCTATATCTGATTTCTATTGATGCGATGAGGTTGTCGATAAGAATTTAGGCTCTCTTAAAAGTGGTACATAAAAATCGCGAAAACGCCAACAAAGGAATGCGATGCGTCGTTTGAATGTGTTCCAGATATGATCAATTGGATTTAAATAGGTAATGCATGCTGGCCACTACATACGCTGTTTTGTTTTCTTTTCAAACCCATTCTCAAGGAGTTGAGCATTATTTCGCTTTAGCATCCGTTAAATAAAAAGAATTGGAATTATTTGTAATATAAGATAGACATGAGATTTGAATATCTCGTCTGCATAATCTTTGAGCAGTCAAAGTATCATCACAAGTGATTTAGAAATCTGAACACATTTTTTCAGCAAAACATGCAGGCTCAATACGAAAAAGTGAACTCTATTATGCAGTTTTACCCGAATAAATTACTTTTTAAAAGACTTTGTAATGTCAAATGAGAAAATGATTCTATAATGAAAATCTGTTGATTGGAAAAAAATAATGCCCCCCCCCCCCCACATAACATTATGCTTCGGAATTCTTTTATGGTACCCTCTAAATGAATAATAAGTATTCTTTCTGTGGCATATTCTACAAAATTTATATTCTAGTGCCCTTCATAAATACATATCGATTTCTTTATGTTTCTACGGGTGTTATAATTAAAAAGTACTTGGAATTATTTTTTTCCATGGGCCATAATGTAACGGAATACTTTTAAATGACTCAACGAAATTCGGCGCCAAATATATATTTAAAATTTCAAACGATTCGGTTAAGTAGATTTTGTGCTGTTGTATGTGGACATACTGACGGATAAGTAGACAGACGGACGGATCAGTCGACGACTGTAGATGCTACGTATTTATATAATTACGAGCGTACCTAAAAATAGTTAAATTTAAAAGCACATGCCAAAATTGAAAACTCATCTCAGCAATTGTTACTAAAAGACAGCATTGTAGCTGATTTCTTTTGTGTGTCCCGATAAATGGATTAAAAATGCTATGAATATCCTGTTCTAACGTAATCGTTGTGAAACTCGGTAATTTATATCAGATTCAATCCATCTCAATAGGGTAATGTCATTAAAATACTCTGTAAACATTTCTTCCCAAAGACCATAATGTAATTAAATTCTTTAGGGTGCTCCTCTAAAGGAATTTTAATCTAACATGCATCATATACAATATAAAACATGCTTAGGGGACGTTAATAAGGTTTACCAATTGCATTAAAATAAGCGTTTATTTACGGGTATTAGAGTAAGGACACACGGACAAACAAACCAAATGCATAAACAATTTTCAACTTTGTTGGAAAGTATTAAAAATTCAAACCCAAAACTGAATATTGAAATCACATCGATTCATTTAATGCCAAATAAATAATTTAAAATGCTCGCCAAAATGCTAGAAAAGAATATAGAACTTTTCCGCACATGGGCATGAGGAGAAAACTGTGCCAAGAAACTGTTACAATTTTGCACCCTCCCACATAACTTTTTCTTGTATCAGGCCAAAAATGACGTTGGTAGTACAAATTCGGCTCCCCAAAATTTCCGCGACCAGGTCGATTGCCCCCCTTCGCTCCCCCCCCCCTTTTGCACGGCGCTGCTTTCGTATGATTGGCGCCAAAATATCGTTATTTTGCATGGCCTGGTATCCCGGCTATTATTGTTTATTTATTAATAAATTGTTTAATTTTTTATCAAATTATATAAATAGTTTTTCTTTCTTTATTAATTAATTGAGTTTTTAATTATTATTATGTTATTTTTAAAATAATACAAAATAATTGAAAAGTATATTTATAACTCATATTCAAAAATGATTTTCGCCAAATTTGTCCCAAACCCGATCCGTATATGATATATCTACTCTAATTTCATGGTACATTTCCAATATTAACTTTACCTTGGCGTTTTTATAAACCTTCGTCCTGTGGAGACTTCAGAAAGTGATATTTGTTGCAAATAGATATGAACAGTTACATAAATAAACCTGATGAACATTTATGCCTATTTTTACGTATAAATATAGCACGGATGTCATATATGCACTACGTGGAGCGATTTCTTCTCCCGTAAATTGGTAGAAAATTGGTAAATTGGTAGGTTGTTTCGGTGAAAGTTTTTGAATATTTCTCTAATACGATTTTTTGTCATATTTGTACTTTTTATTCTATTTATTATTATGTTTATTAGGTACTATTAGGTTATCGCGTCGAGGAAAAAAACTATCGTCAAACTATAAGATTAAATGCCAATAATGGATGATCGTGAATGTCACATTCAATGACATTGAATGCGATTCACGTGTTTAAAATATCATTAAGTGTTTTTTATTTTGACTTTTTATTAAGATTTTTATTAATATTCTATTAATTATTTGTTTTTTCGTTATTTAAAATAAAAATTATGTCACTCTGTATAATTTGGCTATTAGTTTGGCGATTTGTATAATTTGGCGAAATTGGTCAACGGTTTAACAGAGTAGTACCGTTTATTATTTATAACTGTATAGTTATTGCTTCCACCATTGTTTATTTTTTAAATAAAGTGATGGAACAAAATAAACAGGTTACCATGTGAGACATGAAATCGCCATTTTGTTGCAATCGCATCAACTTGGTGCATGTAGGACATCTGCGTCATGTATATGTTTTCATAAAATGTAGCCATAATAAAATGCGAGCAATAAAACAATAATCGCCGGGGAACACAGGTTGCTTAATGAGAAATAATATTAAGTAATCTGTGTAAACAAAATAACAGAATATAATCTATGATATGACTAAAAGTAATATCTAAAGCACTCATGGTCAAACTCGTATTTTATTTAAACACGAAAGAATTTTTTCCTAATTTGCACGCGTGAAATATATAAGATGCCAAGCAAAAGATGCGATTATAAAATGTCATTATAAAAATTTTTGCAAACCCCCGAACCTCTAAGTATTATGATTTTTTTCTTTTAAATAAATAATATAATAATAATAATAAAACAGATTTATTTTCCAATTTGTTTCTTAAATTTAAAAATGTTTTACCGTATTTAAATAAAAATTGCTTGCGTATTTTCTTTGCTCCATGTGCTTAAATTCTGGGATGTAACAAAAACATTCAGCCAGTGAAAAGTGACGTACATCAAATATCTGAGACGTATGCAAATAAATCATACTTTTTTATCAGTTTTTAATATAATTTTTAAACTATTCGGAACAAATTTTTGAGAGTAGGTGCATTCAGTAGGTTACCCTCATAGGTACCTTCTGGTACAATCAAAATCAAAATCCGTCATGAATTTTTTCACATTTGCTTGCCGGAAGAATTATGCTTAACTATTAATATCATTACGTTCTATGTGTATTAGCCTTCGATTCGCTCAAACAATTACTATTAACTCCACGCACAGGGCCGTAACTACCACCGGGGCAGCCGGGGCACTACCCCGGGGTCCCCAAGCCTGAGGGGCCCCAAACTTATGGTTAAAAAAATTATTGATTTTAGTTTCTAGTCAAAGTTCCTATAAAATGCCCAGCACATACCTAAAAGTCAGTAATAATAATAATAATAATAATAATAATAATAATAATAAAAAGGTGCTAGAATAGATGTTTTTGCGTGTCCGTCAATACACTCCTTACGCTTCGCATGCAAAAGGAGTTCTACAGCAGACAGCAAAATGTCGAGTCGAATGTGTCATGTTGCGCCAGCATATTTGCTGACCCCAACGAAGCTAGTATAAGGAAGAAAATATGGACTTCTAATCGATTGAATAATATAATAAGCATCTAAAAAATTCTAGAAAATCTTTCTTCTTATCTATACTAATAAGTTAACAAAACGCGCTGTTTGTGTATGTCTGCGTATGTGTGTGTGAGTGTGTGACGGCGATGGTTAGCAAAATCTAACGCACATAGAAGTCTGAAATTTTAGGTGAAGATAGCCCAAGACAGGTCCTGATGCACCTGAGGCTCAGATTTTTAATATTTTAAGGGTCAGGGCCCTGGGTCCCTTACAATTTTTATGCGCCAAATTGTTAATAGCTTGACTCCTTTTTATCTAATCTTTTCCGGTTTGAGGTACCTTTCTCCTTTTAAATAGTTCCACCTTTTTGTTTTTCAGTTATGACCCTGGACTCTTGGGGCCCCTTTTAGTCTTAGTGATAGTAAATTGTTAATAAATTGCTTCCATTAATTTCGATCTTCATTTTTGGGATACCTGTTCCATTTAGATATTTTAAAATTTTTACATTCCATATAAGACACTGGGCCCTCTAGATAATCACAGGGCCGACCCAGGGCCCCTTGATCTTTTTGTGCGCTAAACATTTTTCACTCCCTAAATTTCTCACCTACTTAGTGCAAATTTCTAAAGCTGAATCTTGGACTCTTATGTCAGGACCAACACCCTGATATTTTTATTCGGGCCCTGGGACCCTTTTTTTAACGCTTACCCAAACAACTGGTGCCTTTTTAAAAAATATTATTCTTGCAAATAATTCATACTCTATGCTTAATTTTGACTAATTAAAGGTCTAAAGCGCTACATACTAAAACATTTTAACATGTTTTCATGTTAGGACCCTGATTGTATTTGTTAGTTGGGCCCTATGGGGCCCTCTATCATAGCTCCCTTAAAAATGGTCGGATTCACTAGCTTTTTTTAACAACTTTTTAGGTCCTCCAACTACGACATGAACAGCAAAAAAATTTTTTAGACTTCAGCTACCACTATTTATGAATATTAATCGCTTTCTTGGAGTCCTTGGTGCAGCTTCTTTAAAAATGATCCAAATTGCTTTCAATTTTATTCAACATAGTTTTAGCGTCTACCCATTATTTTAATAACTACACAAATATTTTTATACCCAACTACATGCAAAATAATTTCCTGGCCCTTTGGGGCCCGGTACAGGCCCCCTTGAAGTTTTTGTAATAATAAATTGTCAATAAATTGCTTCCTTTGAATCTGATCTTTATTTTTAAGATTCTTTATTCATTTAGATATTTTAATGTTTTGACATTCTATGCAAGACACTGTGTTCCCTTCTGGAATCATAGGGTCCAAGCCCAGGGCCCCTCAACATTTTGTGAAATAAATATATTTCACTTCCTATATTTCTGATCTTTTTAGTGCAAAATTTTAAAGTTGCCTGGGACTCTTCTTTCAGGACCAATCCAGAAAACCTGATGTTTTTATTCAGACCCTAGGGCCCCTTTTTAAACATTTGCCCAATCAATTGGTGGATTTAAAAAATTATATCATTCCAAAGAATAGTTCCTACTGTACGCTTAATTTTGACTAATTAAAGATCTAAAGCGCTATGTACTAAAATATTTTAACATGGTTTCAAATTAAGGCCCTGGTTTTAACTGTCAGTTGGTCCCTACAGGGCACCATATCAGGGTTGGCACGGTTTAAATCAATTGGTTTTTATCATGGTTTAAACCACGGTTTAAATCAAATGGTTTTTTTCTAAAAAAACCAATTGGTTTTTTTAAGAAGAAATATAATAGCATTTTCAGTTTTTTCTTTATAAGTTACGTATTTAAGTTTATTAGATATAAATAATTTCTATTTTTAAACTTTATTTCAGCAATAAACATTAGATATAGTGGGTTTAGCTCATTTTTTTATGTAAATGATTAAAATCAGTATGCGATTTTAAACATATCTATTGCTCTAATGAAAATGCTTCAAACATGTGAATTGAACAAAGATAAAATAGATTAAAAATATTCAATGTTTAGTATAAAATATTTTAACTTTAAAAAAAAAATGCAGATTATTTAGCGCAATTAGTAATGACGATCTTAAAGATTTTGCTCAAGCTGTAAAAGAAATTTTTCTTGATTCAGCTACCATTAATTTTGTTTGTCAATTGCTTTCTTGAGGCCCTTGGTGCAGCTTCTTTAAACATGAACCAAATTGCTTTCACTTTTATTAACATAGTTATAGTTAACTAGCTTAACATAGTTATAGCGTCTTTCCATCATTTTAATAACTACAAAAAATATCTTTATACCCAACTACATGCAAAATAAATTCCTGGCCCCTTGGGGCCCGTTGAAGTTTTTGTAATAATAAATTGTTAATAAATTGTTTCCTTTTTATCCGATCTTCATTTTTAGGATTCTTTATTCATTTATTCATTTAGATATTTTAATGTTTTGACATTCCATATAAGACACTTTGGCCTCCTGTGGAATCATAGTTCTCAGTCTAGGGCCCCTGAACATTTTGTGAGGCAAACATAGTTCACTCTTTAAATTTCTCCCCTTCTCAGTGCAAAATTTTTAAATTTGAGTCTTGGACTCTTCTTTCAGGGACAAGATTCTCATATTTTCATCCGCGGCGAGGACCCATTTTTTAAACATTTTCCGAATCAATTTGTGCATTTCGAGAAAATATTATTAAAATGAATAATTCATATCATATGATTAATTTTGACTAATTGTAGATCTAAAGAGCTAAGCACTGTGATATTTTAACATGTTTTCCTATGTTAGGGCCCTCTTTTTAACTGTCATTTGTCTTTTTTGGGCCCTTATTATAAATCCCTTTAAAATGGTTCGATTAACTCCTTTTTTTAAACAACTTGTTAAATCCATCAGCTACTAAGAAACCGTCATAGTCTAGCTACCACCAATTTTGAATATTAATCGCATTCTTGGGGCCGTTGGTGCAATTTCTTTAAAAATGATCCAGATTGCTTGCAATTTTCTTTCACATTGCTTTAGCGTCCTTCCATTACTTTAATAACTAAGGTACCTTGGGGTAATAACGCCAGGCGGGGTAATAACGCCAAGTGCTATTTTGCATAAAATTTGCATAATTATGATTTATATTTTGCATAATTATGAAATAATCAGGTAAATGACACCCATGTGCTCTGCGCAGAAGGGTTTTGAGTCATATAAATCGCAAAAAACAGCTTCAAGTTAATTTGTTTCATTTTTAGGTCTTATTATTTTTACAAGCAACTAAAATTAACGCTTGATCTAAAATTTGCGAGAAGATTTTTGATCTGAAGACTATATTTTTTATCCAGAAATACTTTGTTTATTACATAAATTTGTAGTGTATTTCATGTACTTTCAAATTGTTGTAGAAGATTTTGGATATCTTCTCGAGATAATTTGTAGTTTAGGATTTACTGCGCAATAAGTATCCCGGGGTAATAACGCCAGGGATTGGCGTTATTACCCCAGTTGATTCCCAACAGTGGCCGAACTATATCCGAAAGAGGTTTATATATTAATATGGGACAGCATTATCATCATTGTTGAAATGGTAAGATTAAGGGGGGGGGGGGTGCCCAATACTTAAAAATAATCTCTCTATTTTATTTTTTATTATATTATTATTATTATTATTTTACTAATGTAAAAAATAATTTTTAACTCTTGTAAATAAAACTATATCAAAATGTTTTCGAGATTCCAATTCGAATATCTTCAAAATCAGGTTTCTATTAAATTTCCACTGGATTGTTCAATTGAGTTCGAAATTTTAACTGTCCGCTTTCTCAGCGTTCGGTTTTTCAAAACTTTATAAATTTAACCTTTAACTGATGTGACAGAAATTCTAACGTATGAATGTGATGCGGTTTATGAGACCACAAAATTGAAAGATGAATAAAAGGCGGGAATAACTCATAGGATTGTGTTTTTGTACTAAACTTTTTATACAAGAGTATTATAATTAATATTCACCTATTTAGTCTCTGGTGATAGTACTAAAATTCTAAATGAAAAAAAATTTCGGTAGTGTTTGCAGTTAAACTGAAAATTACAAGTTAAACTAAAAAATTAAAAGAAAAATAGTGGTCTACGAGACCGGTAGCATTAGTTAAAGGTTAAAATGCGATCCATGATTAAAAATCATAGAATACTGTTCCTGCGCTAAACTTTTTGTACAGAATTAATTCTAATTAAATTTAATCTATTCAAATATTTCTAACAATATTACGAGAACTCCAAACGAAAGAGAATTTCAGTTGTAACTATAGTTAAACTGAAAAATACAAGTTAAAAGCTATTTTTTTCTTTGGGGGGGGGGGGAGGGGGTACAGTGTTTAGTCAGATTGCTAAGAGCAGTTAAAGGTTAATTTTGTTGCTAATATAGAGATAATGATATATAACCATATGAATTATGTATAAAATTGAATAAGAGATCTCTTTGGGATAATATTTTTTAATCAAAAATTTTATTCAATTTATTAAAAATTTATTAATGCATGCTCTTTAAAACGTCGACAATTTAACTGTAGGTTTGGAGAATCCGCATTAGTGTGGAGTTATGGGTTAAAAACTATTTACTAGATTACTATAATAGTATTAACCCTTAACTGCTGTGACAAAAATTGCTGCATAACTTACTGTGAGCGGCCTGTCAGACCGCTTAATCTAACGATGAATAAAATGTTAAATTAACTTTTAGAATATTATTTTTGTATTGAACCTTATATACAGGACTATTATAAATAAAATTTAGCTATTCAAAAGTTTCTAGCGATAGTAATAGGACTCCAAATGAAACAAAAATTTTCCGGTATCTATAGTTAAACTAAAAATTGTAAATGAAACTCTGACACTTGAAAAACTCAGCGGTATGTGAGACGCTAACAGCAGTTAAGGTTTAACAAAAATATTTATTACATATAACTCTAGTTATTATAAAACTTCACATGATTAAAATATTACATTATGAATGGTTAAAACCATGCAATGTTTCTTATAATCATATTTAAGCGGGACTTTTTAAGCAAAGAGAGACACAGGGTGTTATATTCTGTTGAAGCTCCTCCCTCGCTCCTTTTTCTTTCACTTTCACAAAAAAATCAATATTTTCTATCGCATAGAATGCATACATGGGAATATAAATGCTGATTCAAATAATCCGTGCAATGTTTCTAATAATTCTATTTAAATGGTCATTTTTAAGCAAAACGTAGCTTACAATCTGATATTCTTTTGCCTCCTCCCCCCGCCACCACCACAGCTTTCTTTTTCTTTCAGAGTCACAAAAAAATTGTACATTTTCAATCGCTTAGATTGCAATTTGTCAATTTCTAGAGCTATAGAGTTAGTATTTTTAAAATTGGGCAATCTACATGCCATTATTCCATCTTATTTTAAAGTTTTTTTGCATGGCGTTATTACCCATATAGGTGGGTATTAACGCCAAATAGCATTGGTCAAGAAAAAACGCCATTACATTTTATGAATACATATCTGTTAAATTATTTTATTTTATATAGATAGTCAATGAGTTGCTGTATCAGATCCTATATTTGTTTGAAAAATACAATCTAAAACTAAGCCGTGAAAATTGGTAGAACCTTAACGTGGCGTTATTACCCCAGGGTACCTTACAAAAAAATATTTTTTACCCAACTACATGCGAAATAAGTTCCTGGCCCCTTGAAGATTTTGTACCAAAAATTGCTATTAAACTTCCCTCTCTTAATCCAAACTTCATTTTTGGAACTATTTTTTCACTTAGTTATTCCCATGTTCTTACATTCCATTTAAAAGCCTGAAACTCCCTATGGTCTCGGCTCAGGCACCTTGAAATTTTTGTTCTCCAATTTCACCCTCTTATTATCAAACCTTCTCAATGCATAAATTTAAAGTTGAGTTTTGGATTCTTATTTCAGGACCTACACCCTGATGTTTTTATTGAGGTCCAAAGTCCTTTTTTAAAGCATTTACTCATTTTTTTATGCATTTCTGTAAAATATTATTTAATGAATATCTAATTCATATCCTATGCTTAATTTTGACTAATTGCAGATCTAAAGTGTTAATTGTTTGCTTAAGGTTATCATAGCGGGTCCCAGGCAATGCCGGATGGGTCAACTAGTCTATTAATAAATACATAAAATCGAAAAAAAAAAAAATATCACAATCTATCTTTCAAAAGGTTTTTAAACAGAAACGCATGATTAAGTTACATATACATAGGTGCCAACCTGACATAGATTATCCGTAATGCGTGCGTTAATTTAACCCTGGTTTAATCAGTTTCGAACCAGAATTTTTTCAAAGAAATGAAATTAAGCATATTCCACTAAGAATCCTGAAATTAAATAAATAAAGATTCACGAAATATATTTTCCGGTTTGAAATGACGTTAACCTGGATCGAACTAATCGAGGTATTACCGAAGATTAGTTGAAAGTTGGCAGCTATTCATATACTCAAAAATGAACCTAAATAAAATGCTCTTTAAAGTATTCAACCAATCAGAAGTCGGTATTTTCTCCCCTATGCTAACTTCAATGGGATCGGCAAAAATGGCGTCGCCGCCAAGTGCCTGCCGAGCGAGCTGACGAGTAGAGTTGCCCAATTCTATATTTTTTAGTCATTTCTGGGCTTATCATACTATGTACATTTAAACAGCGGTGTGCGAGAAAAGAATTTATGCACGGGGCAAAGTTTCAATTTGCCCTCCCTGGAGACCCCCCCGGAGGTTTTAACCCGGGGCCCCCAAGTTTATAGTTACGGCCTTGTCCATGCACTCTGATTCGGTTCTCTACAAAAATATCCAGCCGGTGAAAAATGACGCACACCAAAATTCTGTGACGTATGCAAATAAATTGTGCTTTTTTATCAGTTTTGTTAATATAACTTTTAAACTATTTGGAACTAATTTTTCGTTGGTGGTGCATTCACCAGATTACCTTCATAGGTACCTATTGGTACAAACAGAATCAAAATCCGATAAGTACTTTTTGAGATTTGCTTGACGAAAGAATGTTTTTGACTTTTAATATCGTTACGTACTCTGAGTATAAGACTTCGTTTCGCTCAGACAATAAATTATAATTTACATTCTGTGATCAAATAATAAAAAATTAAGAACTATGTAAATAAAAAACTTTTATTTGGATGATTCTGCTGTAAAAGTGATATATTACTAATATTGCCGGATATTCAAGTAATGGTAAGCGTAATGTCAATGATCCGGAAATGCCTACAGCACTTAAACCTTTGTCTGACGGAAAGGGGGTTTTTTGTTCCTGACTCTTACGTGAAAAAACACTAATGTAGGATCATCATTAGAGGAAAATGATCTACAATCGATATAAGCTGCAGAAGAGCAATTTCCGGACCGGAATCACATCAGAGATTTCTTCACAACATACAACAGAAGGATTTGAACTATTTAATACGCGACTTTAAAATTTTTAAACAACAAACAAAATTGTTAGGCTCTAGCTTGTAACAATGTAATCTACTAGATGAAGTTTACAAGATTTCATTTTATATGTATAAAAAAAAATACATATTTATCTGTTTTTTATTTTATTTTTATGTTAAATTTCAATGTGTGTGTATGTGTACAGATGTAAATGGTTTAATGGCAGAACTGCGTATTCAGTATGATTAAAACCAATGGAGAATTCTTATAGATTCCTTGAAAGCTAGCCTTTGAACATTGCTTTTGCATAATCGCAATAAAATACCATCTGTACTGAGTCTAACGGAGTTTACGAAAATATAGTTGTACTGCTAGCAGTAGTGAAATACAAACATCATGTATGGAAGATTTGCCATGATTTCAAAATAGTGGCAGTGCTATCAGATTTACAGCATGAGTTTAGAAAATTCCTCTGTTTTTGTACCTAAGGAACAGACAAGATATACAGAACCACTACTAAGTCAAACAAAGGTCTATGAGATAATCATACTTTCCTAAAGAGAATTTTTTTTTTTCAAAAATATACCATTGATTACTCTGAGTAAATCAAGGTTACAGATAAGATTTTAATAATTTATTGTAATTTTAGTAGATTCTTTGGTAAAGCAACAAATTTTTGTAGTTTTGCTTAGAAGTTTTGTAAATTTATGTATATAAATACTTTTATAGTGTACAGATAAAATTTTAGTAAGCACACAAATTTCTGTAATTTTATATCTTTTAGAATTACAGATTATTTTAAAAAGTACAATGAGTTCTGTTTGCAATAGCATAAATTTTGTTACAATAGTTTCTGCTTCTACATAATGTCGAAGACAAATCTTTGGCTTGTTATATTTTATAGAATACTAGCGGACCCTACAGACGTTGTCCTGGCACCGACTCCAAAAAATCAAATAAATGTACATAAATATAATAATACGTATGATAAATATTACGCTCTTAATTTAATTTCTTATTACAATTATGTAAGGAAATTATTTTTCACTTTGCAGTTGTTTTTGAAGTCGGTTCAATTTTTTATAGAAAAATTTATTTTTCTCTTTTTAGTTAAAAGTTAACGATTTTCTGAAGTCGGTTAATTAAAATTATAATACAGGAAAAATTATTGTAAATCATACACGTATGTCAGGAGCGGGGTTCGAACACACTATTTCTTTCTTCGAGAACCAGAGCTTAAATCTGGCGCCTTAGACCACTCAGCCATTCTGTCCGCACTCTATTCATCGAACTTATTCAACACTTTTAATTAGCGAAAAATCACGAATTTTATTAGTTTTTGCCTAATTACTAAAAACGTACTGAATCAATTTCAATGAAATGTGAAATAAACCATTCTCGCATCTACTGGAACATACACAAAAAATTTCATTAAAATCGGTCCAGTCGTTTAGGAGAAATTCAGTGATATACACAGGGACAGAAGAGTTATATATATAAAGATTTTATAGAAATTCTCCATCCCTTATTATGATTCATTAATGCATTTTAATTTGTAAGAGGAAAAAAAGTAAATCGAGAATTTAAGTTTTTTGTTCTAAATATTGAAATTAAGCCACTGTATGTTTAAAAAAAAAAAAAAGAAAGAAAGAAAAGAAAAAAAAAATAAACGAATAAATAATTCAATTAACACCATCTTAGGTGCATAAAGCAGAATGAAGAAAAAAGATTGAACAAAGAACGGCATATTTTGGCGCAAACAGTTACGCAGAATAATTTCTAAAACATTAATTGCTAAAACATTCATAATATAATTTTTTTTTCTTTTACCTCATGGTCAGGCACTTCGTCTGGAGGAACATGATTAAAAGAAAGAGTTTCGCTACCAACTTCTGGCAACGTCGCAAACAAGTTTACCTCTTCTTCCTGGGGGACATCATTAGTATTTTTTGATAAAAGACTAGTACTATTCCTTTCCACCTGCAAAGAAAAGATAAAAATATTTAATTTATGCAAAAACAATAATTTATAAAAAAAATATTTTACTTTTGATAGTTTTTTCAAGTAATTGTATTAGATAATGGGGAAGAAATTAATGAACCCAGTTTCAGCGAAAAATATAAATCATTTTGAGATAATACAGCTGATGCTAAATGTAATATAAATATTTAAAGGTGTTTTCAATTTTTCTGTATGTTTCATACCGAACAACGGAGATTGTTCTGAACAAACACGAAGTTATTTCTTATGAATGACTTCTGCAGTCAAAACATTTTTAGCCAAATGGAATCAAACTGCTTTTTTCATTTTTCTATACGTACGATAAATTTTGAGTTATAATTCATTCTTTCGTAATTTTTTAGACTGCTGTGTCTCCAAAATCGTTTCAAAATGTCAACTTTTTGAACATTTTTTAAAACATCTTCACTTTTGAAAGAAAATGAGAAACGTCATTCGATTTCTTGGTATCTGAATAAGTCTACCAGATAATTTCGAGCATTTGTCAATAATAATAAATTTGTGTATAAATCAAAAATAACGAGTTCAGATTTCAGAAAAGCTTTAATGAAGCAAACAGTTTCTATTGTATGACACAAGTAGAAAAATTCTATTTATATTCTGATGTAAACCCAAAATTTTACAGTAATTTCTTCTACATGTAAATACTCCCTCTTTTTATTTATTTATTTTTATTTCTTTGACGTAGTCAAAAATATTTACCTGCTCTTTTTAACACGTAATCCTTTAGTTCTAATTTTAAAGCTTTTTCTCTGTTCTTAATAGCAACATGAAAATAAATTTTTAATTGAAAAAAAAATATTATACTTTGCGCTTTTTTTAACAATTGGCAACAATTTAATATAATAATTTTCCTAAAATATAAAAAAATATATATATTGAAAAGGGGAAAATTTGAATAAAAATCACAGAAATTCTAAAAAAATTAATCAAATTAAAACAAAATTGGAAACTGTACGTTGAAGGAAGCAACTGTCGTGCGTTTGTACTATATAACTAGTTTTATGAATATTCAGATATATGGTGCAGTAGCTGTAACACTCTTACACAAAAATCACGAGTTCAAAATTTATTATGATTTTATACATTACATTTATTAATGCAGAAAAAATCGGATTCCATTTTAAATATGACGTCATCAATAAGGTAACCTAGAATCATTACCTATCATAGGATATCACTGAATGAATTGTGTATGATATGATTTAATAGAATAAAGAAAACTTTTTACAAGTATCTTTTTAAGTTTTGGTTCTAATTTTATAAAATTTTAAATGATTCGACAAAAATCTGAAACAGTTCTATGTATTAAGTTTCAAATCCTTCAGTTAGGTAGTTTTTCCACTGTTATATGGTGGCAGACGGACGGACCAGACGACAACTATAGGTGCTACGTATTTATTTAATTACGAATTCACCTTCTAACCCCGTAGCAGAAAGTTGTGACTGAGTCTGCGACAGAAATGTAGTGGGATGAAAATTGTCTGCGGGGGTAATGTTACAATTTTTGATTAGCCGGGCACCATTGTTATATATTGTATATAGACATATATTTCTATATATAACACAGACACCTGATTAATCTAAAAGTACCCTTATGTACATTATAAATAGGGTTCTTACTGATTAATATTATAAAAATAGAACTGTTTATTAACTATAGTAAACCTAAATAAGTTAATAGAAAAATTAATATTTTTTGAAGAATTAGATAGTAATGATATGTAAAGTGGCTCTTTAAGTTTGAAGTTACAGCTCAATTCATTTAAAATTAAAAGTAAGTAGCTAAATGTATAGAGCAACTTTTGTGAAAATCGTAAAATCATAACTTGAAAACGATCAAAATAATCGTCAATTGAATAAGTTGAAAATCCGTTATTGCCAAAATGAAGCAAAAACAAGAGGGGTTGTATCCATATATTCATCGATTAGTGTTATTATAGAATGCACAATACGGGACGTACTACTACATTTGCATAAAATCCCTCATTTTTTTGCTTCATTTTGGAAACAACGGATTGTCCTCGGAAGTTGCTCTAAACCTAAATAAGTTAATAGAAAAATTAATATTTTTTGAAGAATTAGATTGTAATGATATGTAAAGTGGCTCTTTAAGTTTGAAGTTACAGCTCAATTCATTTAAAATTAAATTGAAATATAGTATAGCATATATTTATTGAAAAAGTTTCTTACTTGCTTAAGATTAAAAGCACAGAAGAAATAGAGGGGAAAAAATCATTTATTAATCATTAATCATTACCTATGTAATAGTGATGAAATGAAGAAAACAATTAGAATTCCATTGAACAGAATATGCTATAAGATTGCTTCTTAAATTCTCAAAACAATTTTTTAGTTGTTAAATCAATATTATAATAAAATGTTAAACTGTGCAAAAAAACTTTCTAAAAAGGGGGACCAAAATAATTTAAAATATCAAAATCTAAAAATAATTCTAGAAAAGACCGCACAGAAAATTTAAAGTCCCTATTTTTTCACCATGAAGTATATATATTATACATTTATAGCAGTGATACTTTGAAATATAAAGTAAGTAAATATTATGAAAAAGAAATTGAAAATTCTGAATGATAATTTTTTTAAATACACTGGATCTAAAATTTTGATGCAGAAAAATCCATTTTTTGGAACTGCAAAATCAGTTTTTAAATAAAGCAAAGAGAATTTTTTTTTTTTTTTTTTTTTTGAAACAGCAAAATAAATTCCCAACTCTTTTTTCTTTTCACTTGTTTAACAAAATTTGAGTTTAGTTTGATGAAATATGCAGTTTTTACGCGATCTTTTCTCGAAATTTACCTTTTTTTTTACAATCTTATGACATAATTTGCGTTTTTTCGCGATCTTTTGACGAAATTTATCGTTTTTTCACGATTTTTTTTTTTTTTACAAAATTTGCCATTTTTTCGTGATTTTTAGAAATAATTTGTAGTTTTCCCACGATTTTTAAACGAAATTTATCGTTTTTTCCCGATCTTTTGGCGAAATCTTTCCGTATTGTCCCGGTTTTTGTTAAAATCTGCTGTTTTTTCGCGATCTTTGGGCGAAATCTGTCGTCTGTTCGCGATAATTTTGACGAAATCAGTCGTTTTTTGCGATCTTTTGTTGAAACTTACCGTTTATTTATGATTATATGACAAAATTTGCATTTTTTCACGATCTTTTGATGAAATATACAGTTTTTTCACGATTTTTTTAACGAAATTTACCTTTTTTTCATGATTCTTTGACATAACCTGTCGTTTTTCTGCGATTTTTTAACGAAATTTATTCTTTTTTCCCGATTTTTTGTCGAAATCTGTCGTTTCTTCGCGATTCTTTTGACGAAATTAGTTTTTTTTCGTGATCTTTTAACGTAATTTACAGTTTTGTTCGTGATCTTTTGACGAAATCTGCAGGTTTTTTCGCGATCTTTTGTCGAAATCTGCCATTTTTTGCGATATTTTGATGAAATTTATCGTTTATTCGTGATTTTTTTTACGAAATTTAATGCTTTTTCTCAACTTATTGGCGAAATCTGCTGATTTTTCGTGACTTAGTGGCGAAATTTGCTGTTTTTTTTTCCGAGATCTTTTGGCAAAATCTGTCGTTTTTTCGCGAAATTTTGTTTTTTTTTTCACAATCTTTTCGCAAAATCTATCTTATTTTGCGATCTTTGAACAAATCTTGTTGATTTTGGGATTTTTTGGCGAAAGATTCCGCTTTTTTCGCGATCTTTTAACAAAATTTACCATTTTTTCATGATTTTTTGACGAAATCTGCTGTTTTTTTTTCGCGATCTTATGTCAAAATACGCTGTTTTTTGCAATCTTTTGATGAAATCTTTTTTTTTTCGCGATCTTTGAATGTATTTTGCCGTTTTTCCGCGGCTTGTTCACTTTTTTAACAAACAAGGATTTTTTTTTTCTTTTCCAAGTTAGCAAATTTATCTGCAAGGGCAAAAATTAATCTGCGACGTACGTCGCGCGTCGCGCACTTTCTGCTACTGGGCCTTCTAAATGCAGGCTGCACAGCACACCTCAAGTTTGCAACGTATATACTTAGAAAAAATTATTACATTTCTATGTATCAATTTTGCTTTTATAAAACTTTTTTATGGAATGATTTTGACCAATTTTAATAATTAATACCTCTTAAAATATGTTTTCGATTTAAAAACTGTCTGCTTAAGCGATTTTATCAAACATTTCTTTTTAATTCTACCCATTTTCATATTTTTGAATGCAATAGTTTTCTCAATATTAGCAAAGAAAGATCTTCGGTCCCCAAAAACTCATTTACTACGGCAAAGGCAGCATCATTTATTTATTTTTTTTTTAATTTTTTAAAGAATAGAGAGATTGTAAAACATTTAAAAAACTTATATTCATTTCATTCTTATTTCTCGATCAGATATTTTTTCATTGTTTTTTAATTTGCGAATAATTAAATTTTTTGCTTTGAGTCTCAGCATGCTTTGGGCCGGGGGTGAGCTTATCATATCACTAGTACATATCATGCAAACGTATAATATACCACTACAGTAGAACCTCGATCCATCGTTTTTCAAGGGGTACACTGTAAAAAAAATCTGTGAAGGTACTAAACATTTTCTAGGAAACTGTTATTCCAAGAACTTTTCATGTAATGATAACACGAAAAACTCATGTAATCGATTCTGAAACTTGAATTTTTGCTGTTACCGCTACAGGAAAAGTTCTTGGAATCCCAGTTTCCTAGAAAAGGTTTAGTACCTTTGGAGATTTTTTTTTACAGTGTACGGGAAAAAAAACGATGAATGCGGGAAAACGATGAAAGCGAATTAACTTCAAAACACGAAAAACACAATGTTTATGCATTACTAATACTAATTCATGAAATGCATACAGTATACTAATAAATACTAATTTATTACTTACTAAACTGTAAAAGAAATAAATCAAAGTTAAATTGATATTTATAAAAAAAAAAAAAAAAAGAACAATAATTTTGTTTGGTTTTTCTGTTTTTTTTTTTTTTTTTTTTTAATGAAAAAATAAATTTTCAAGGTATACATCATTTTTCTGGTCATTTTCTGTAATTTCATATGCATATGTAAGAGTTCATACCGACTCAAAGCCGTAATTGCATTAGACAAATGTGGCAATAAAGCTCAGCTTCATGAGCGTTATCCTCTGCTTCTTCGCCATTATTTTCATTTTTTGCATTAGCACACATTTCCTCTGTGTGTAGAATACCACATCTTGATCAATGATAACGTAATGACAACCTCTCCTATGTACCACTACTCTTCATTTTCATTATTGTCACCATCATTAACACAAACAGCATAGATGAGCTATCTTAGGTTAAAAGAAGTAATTCCAGTTTGCATGTCATATGGATTCGCATGACTTTACAATTTCATTTCGGTGAGGAGAAAATTTTTTACACCGATGAATGCGGGAAAACGATTTTTGAAGAACGATGCATGCGGGTTTCGTTAACATTATTTAAGTATAATTTTGTGCAGGGACTTTAGAAATAAAACGATCAATGCGGGAAAACGATGGATGCGGGAAGGATAGATCGGGGTTGCACTGTATATTATAATTGTAGTGAGATAATATTGTTTTTATTATATGTTTACAATTATCATCGTGTTAATAATAGCAGATGCGTTCTATTTACCGAAAGGTTAGATAAATTTGGTGTATAAAAAATATTTAAATAATTCAAATGTCTGCCCACGGTTATATAAAATTGACTCTGACAGAATTTTAATTATTCGGGAAAATTCCATTTCATCAACATCATCTTTACCAGGAAATGAAAAATAAAAACTCATTTCTGATTTTTTCCAATATTTCATTATGGAAATGTCATTTCTGTTGTTTCAATTACCAGACCAATAAATTCGGAAATAGATTTTTTCGCAATATGTTTCACTAACAACACCTAATTTCCTATTGCATTACGGGCTGGACAATTTTTCATGGCGAACACTTACAGATGTGAGAGGTTCCTATTTTTTTCTGATTTGTTTGCTTTTATTTTTATGTAGTTATTTTTTAATGGAAAAACTTACCTTTTCTTCCAATAATAATTATTCTCTTATATCCAATTCTTTAAAAGAACAAGACCAATAACCTAAATATTTTCGCCTGCTGACTTTTATCAAAATGAAATGTTTTCTTTAAAATCAATAGTTATTTTTATTATTGGTAATTAGACACATAATAATTAGATTTGTATAAGTTTTAAAAAAATCTAAAAAATCTAGAAAATAAGCGCAGTATAGGAGCGAACTTTTAAAGCGACTTATTTCTCTCTCTGTTGTATATTTCGATACTTCGAACTTTTATTATAAATTCCGATTAAGAGGATTCAAACCAAAAGATTATACACTGGTATATATTTTACACCAAATTTTTAAAGCTTTTAAAACGGGATCTTTCTAGCTTTTTTTTTTCCCTCATGTTTTTGTTTCTGTGAAAATGTGAAGAGCGTTCTGCATCTGTGAAAAAACTAGTCATGATATTAAATTTGAAATTACAGTTGAGTCTCTCTATAATGAAACTCCATACATCGATTTTCTCTATATAACGAATTTTTAGTAGGAACGGTACCCTTTTCTCATGATTACATTAAAAGCAGTCTCTATATAGCGAAATATCTATTTCCATATAACGAATTTTTTTATAAATTGGTCTTAATTTATTCAGTTTTTAAAAAGCTTCGAAATCATATGGAATCAATTTTCCATCACTTACTTTTGATTTATCGTTCAGTGCTGAGTTCTTTTTCTTTTAAATATTATTTCTCTCCGTTCTCTAAATCCAACGAGTTCATCCCACCTCCCACACACCTTTCAACATCCTTCTCAAAACAGAGTCAATTGGATTGTTACACATATCAGAAAGGAATCGATGAGAGGCACATAAGAGAGGCCTTCAAATGGAGGAAAATGTTATAACTACAATTTTTTATTCCTTGCTAAAAAAAATTTTTTGAGCGCGTTACAATTTTAAAATCAAAACAACAAAAAATTACAGATTTCTTCGTCTGAAATTATGCAAGTCTTTCCCCATTTGATTTTCATTACGCTTTCAAATAAATGTCTTATCTCTTTTTTGAAACAGTTTAAATAATTAAGAAATAAAATGTTAGGTTAATATTTACTTTTAAGCATTTCAAATTCTTAATTAAAAAAGATCAAAAATAATATTTGTTCAAAATTTAAACATTAAATCCGATTTTTAACATCATTCTCTATACATCGAATTTCTCTATATAACGAATTTTTTACTGGAACGATGGATTTCGTTACATAGAGACTCGACTGTATTGTCATATTCAAGTTCATGTTTTATAGATTTTTAGAAGATATGGCAATGTAAAATACACATTTTCTTTTTTGCAAAAATGACAGATAAGGTTTAATTTTAAATGGTTAAATTTCTGAAAAATTTAGTTTAAGAGAATATTTTTGTAAAAAAACTATTTTTAAGGCAAAAAAAAAAAAAGTTTTGAAGAGTCTAATTTTAAGGTGAGAAGTTTTGCGAAGGGTGCTGTTTTGAGATGAATTATTTTGTGAAAGGTTTATGTTTAATTTTATCGTTTGTGCAGTACTGAGATTTAAATGCTTTTCGTGTTACGCAGAGAAATGAAAACAATATAATTAAAAGACAACTATTGAAATTTGGAATCCAGTAGCATTTTCCTTTTTCGATATATGAATGAAATTAAATTATAAGCAGTTGTGGCTTATCTTAACAAACTTTTACGAACTGCCATGTCCAGAAATTTTAGAAAACGCCAATTTCATTTGCATTTGGTGAAAAATCCTTTACCGTTACATACAAATGGAAAACGACTACGTATTTTCTGAATAAGAACCCCTCCTTCTCCCTCGGCATGATAATGCGACAACTGGTTTTTCAGAAAATAACATTTTTCGAGAAGTCCATTTAAAGTGTTGAATTTGTAACAAATTGACTCTCTAAACGTATTTCTTTTTCTCCTCGAAGTGTATCTTTGTCTCTTACTGCTTTAAAAGTGAAAATACACTCTTAAAACGAAAGAGCTGATTTCTCTTCTCACGAAAGAGCTGTAATTTTTTCGATCATAAAAGAGTTGTTTTTCAAACGATTAAATCTTCTTGATCTAAATTGGTTATTTAAATAGCTCAACTTCATTTAAATTAGTAAAAACTCGAGTTATTTCAACTCTTTTCGAGAAGCTGCCTTTCAACATTGAGATGAGTGGATTTCAGCTCAACTTGAGCTATTTTTTGGCTGACTTTTTAAGAGAGTAAAAGGATTTTGGATACGGAAAATCTTGAATAGCAATATTTATTTCATTAAATAATAAACCCAGGATTTTTGAACGCAGGCTTTGATTTTAAATGCATTTAATCTTCTTATACTTACAAACTTTACCTTTATGTTTTGCAATGAAAAAAAATCAAGCATCCGATAAAATCAGCATAAAAAGTAAGTAATACTTGAGAAAGAAAAAAATAAAGGTTTGTTTATTTTCACATGACACAATTTTTTCGTCCATGTAATATTGCGCCCCAGATTCAAACATTTCGAGTTGGGAAAAGAGCCAAAACTTCAGGAACTTCTTCAACTGCGATACAACGAAGCTTGTTGCACCGATTCACAAAATGGAGTCAATTTGTTACAAGAAATGACAGATTAACAGCGATAACAAGAGAAAAAAGCGTGGAGAAACAATTAAGAAAATGCAACTTTAGAAATTCAGCACGCTTTTCTAAGAAGCTTGCAAGTTCTGTAATAGAATTTTATGAATGTTTTTTCCCCATCGAATTTTACTGTGAGAACAAGAGAAAGAGTTTAAATTTTTGATGTGTACTTAGTAGGAGCCTATTTTATAACCTGCTCCTTAGCGAGGATCCTTATTTAAAGAGCACTTCATTAATCTTTTATGATCGATTTTTAAAATTCGAAATTTTTGCTGATATAGCAGAAATGATTTGATTAAACAAGTCAAAATTTTCAGAAAAAAAAGGGTAGTCAAGGATTTTGAACACTATTATAAGTCACTAGAATGTCACTTATATGTGGCCAAAACTAGCCTTTTTTATAAAAGTTATCGACTGTAGGCACGTATTTAAAAAAAGACAATAAATAAATAAATAAATAAAATTAAAATAAACACATAAATAAAATAAAAAATAAAAATATTTTAATAATAATTAAAATGCTAACCAGAAATATGTAAACAATTCTTCCGTAGGATTAACATTAGCTTGAGCGTTAAGAGTCTACGTTGATCATGCGAAGAAACAGGATCGTTAATTCAAAATCTATAGGAGTGTTCTTTTTAAAATTTCTCACTCAAATATTAATAGTTTTAAATTATTATTATTATTTTGGTGGGAAAGGGGGCTTAAATTAGTTTAGATTGTATTCTAACAGGATTAGTGTTTACTTTTCCATTTTGATTGCAGTTTTTTTTTTTTTATTTAAGTTATTTTCAATGTCACAAGTTTGAGAAGAACACTCCCATAGGTTTACAATTAGCTTATGATTTTCCTTGTATTTCATAAATATATACATTTTTACATGGAACGACAAATATATATATTTTTTGAGCTTACACTTTTCGTCTGGGGCACATGCCCCCTCTGTACTCTCCACTGATTTTTGGCCCTGTGTTGCGAAGAAGAAGCAAAACTACTGTACAAAGTGGTACTTACTGTAGTTTCACTAATGGTAGCATTTTATTTCCGATCACTGTAATTGTGTATGTTTTTTTTTTTTTTTTTTTTTTTTTGAGAAACTGTAAAGCTATAGGATTTAATTAACGTATCGAATTACCCTGTAAAGAGGAGGTAAGAGTTATAAATTTTCGTTTTATGTAGTTAGTAGCAGCACATAATTAATAATATTTTCTAATAAAAAGAGTATATATGTATATTTAATAAATTTAAATATCCAGTGTCTTTTATTTTGTCTGGATAATTTATTTACAGGCATATGGCATTTAACAATATTGCTTGCTCACGTAATTTCATAATAACAGATTAAAATCTGATTTTGCGTGATTTTTCTAACTTTTTTCTTTTTAAAATATGAAAATGACTTAATTTTCTAACAATAGACTAGACTAGAGAAAGCTCTTGAAACTTGCTGATAACAATGGATGAATCAGACTGTTTATCTTTAACATCATGAAATGACACGGATGTCGCAGTAATCAAGCTATGACATCAAGAAAAGTACGGCTTTAGTTCTTTGTAATTGCGATTCTTCTAGAGACATACTACATTAATTGTATATATCTTTCTACGCTGTAAGAAAATGCTTATTAACAATTTGATTGTTTCTTTTCTGTGAGTTGTAAAATTATAGTCTGTTGGAATCATATAAGTTAAGCGAGTTCGGACACTTGTATCTTGTCAATGTTAAATGTATTATGCAGATGACCTTTTATCTCAGAAACTGTTCCAAAGAATCAGCTGAAATTTTCAAATCTTATTTCCCAATGTATTTTTATCTCTTTACAGAGATTTCTTGAAATTGGCTGTAATTATAATTTTGTAATTTTTACTGCAAACTACAAAAAAAAAAAAAAAAAAAAAAAAAAAAAAAAAAAAAGAGAAGAAAAAAAGTTGAAAAATTATAAAAAATAACTAAATTTTAAATTACAAATATCTTGTGTTAAATTATGTATAATCCTGGAAAAAAAAGTAAACTTTCCCTACGAACTCTGTAAAAAAATAGCATACAATAAAGTTACTGGTACCAAACAGCAAACAATTGGAAATAAAGTTTACTATTTGGTCAGGGGAGTAAGTTACACATAAAAACGAACCGAAATTTTTTTTTTTTTTTTCAATTGTAATCCCAACTTTGACAGCATAAACGAACTCTACACCCTTCAAATATCCAAGAAACAAATTTTCATGCAATTCGTATGATACATTTTCGAGAAAATAATTATTTTGAATCGAGCATATTTTAGGGGCTGTACTTGTGTAATTAAGTTCGGTACTTGATTATTAATAGAGTCCCCTTCTTGAGAAAAATATCCTAGCAGTCATTGAAGACTGCTAGATTATCAGATAGCATGAGAAGTTTCAACGTATTTAGTTACTTCTATCGTAGACGGTCCCGTAAACCATCATTTTGCCGTTTTTAAAGCATGATTTGAAAACTACTTTGGAGAAGAAATTTAAATTTTGAATTTCTAAATAGCAGGACTCAATTAAATCTAAATCTATTAAAAATATGAAGGTTACAATTCAAAATTTTCTTTAATATTAATTCATAATTCATATAATATAATTATAAAAATTGCAAATTCGACGTATTTATGTTTGGGTATTATTGCTACATAAAAAAAAAAAAAAAAAAAAAAAAATCGCACTAGGGGTATATTTTTAGTAGATATTAATAAAAATATGAAAATGTAATTTAACATTAGAGGATTCTTTATAATTCATATTATTAGATTCTTTATAATTCAAAAACGTATCATCCAAATGATTTGAAATTTGTTATGTGGCACTTATTTTATTTCACTTATTAAGTAAATTTTCTGGCTGAAAATGTTTTTCTCTTTTAGTTTTTTTCCCTCTCTCTCTTTTTTCTTTCTTTTCTTTTCTTTTTTTTTTAAATTTGATATCTATGGCACACTTTTTTTTAAGCCGAGAAAAGATGAAGATATAAGAGAAAAACCATTGGATTGGAGACATTTAGTTTTTGACTATCAGCAACTTCACCTCGAAAAGAATTTTTCGCCTCATTTAATCGCTTACTTCTAGGATTAAATAAGGGTAAGAATTTTATCTGGAAATAACGGTGATCAACAATAGTAAGAGTTAGCTGCCATGATTATCTGATGCATTATTAAGGTACTGTAGTAAACATTGGTAGTGCTAACAATTTGTTTGTATTTTTTTTTCCTTGAATCCTAATTGACATATAATGAATATATAATATACTACTATCATTATTATAAAATCAACTAAATGTATAAAACATCTAGTGCTAATATTAAATATGAATATATAAGATGATTCACTAAATATTGAGAAAAAAATGAGAATTCTGTACTCAAGCAGTATCTTACAACCAGTCCCTGGTTTTATAACTCGGGCTCTTGTTTACGCTATTTAATTTAATTATTGAGTGGCGCTCCGAATGTTAAGAATTTAGAAATGTAACCCCAGAAGACCCCTTAGTGTAGATTATACAGTGTGGGTACCTACAACACTCAGTTTTACAAGAAGGAAAAATGGGGGGATAGGAATTTGACCCCATACTAATAATTATTTTCTCTCTTTTTTGTATTAAAAAAATACTTAAACCTTGCAAATGGATAATAAAAATTAATATTTTTATTGGTAAAAGCGTGGAGAAACAATTAAGAAAATGCAACTTTAGAAATTCAGCACGCTTTTCTAAGAAGCTTGCAAGTTCTGTAATAGAATTTTATGAATGTTTTTTCCCCATCGAATTTTACTGTGAGAACAAGAGAAAGAGTTTAAATTTTTGATGTGTACTTAGTAGGAGCCTATTTTATAACCTGCTCCTTAGCGAGGATCCTTATTTAAAGAGCACTTCATTAATCTTTTATGATCGATTTTTAAAATTCGAAATTTTTGCTGATATAGCAGAAATGATTTGATTAAACAAGTCAAAATTTTCAGAAAAAAAAGGATAGTCAAGGATTTTGAACACTATTATAAGTCACTAGAATGTCACTTATATGTGGCCGAAACTAGCCTTTTTTTATAAAAGTTATCGACTGTAGGCATCTATTAAAAAAAAGACAAAAAAAAAATAAATAAAATAAATAAATAAAAATACTTTAATAATAATTAAAATGCAAACCAGAAATATGTGAACAACACTTCCGTAGGTTCAACGTAGCTTGAGCGTTAAGAGTCTACGTTGAACATGAGAAGAAACCGGGTCGTTAATTCAAAATTTATAGGAGCGTTCTTTTTAAAATTTCTCACTCGAATATTAATAGTTTTAAATTATTATTATTATTATTATTATTATTATTATTATTATTATTGGTGGGAGAGACACCAAGGTGGCACCGGCCACTAAGTTTGGTGTATCTACGGATAGTAAAGTGTAATAATTAGGCCGTATTTTTACAGTGGGTCTTCCGTTATCACTACGCTGTGCACCAACAATATACAGGCATAAAAGTGAGAAATGAGGAAAAAGGTTGAAAATTTTTTCCATCTTCACAGTAGCGCTAAAATTTTATAATTTAAATATCCTTTTAACAGCTACCTATAAAATAAAGTTAAATGTAACTATATGTAAAATTGCTGTTTTAATTTAATTTAAAAATGCAAACAACAAAGCTAAAGTTGTAAACTCAAATATATCTGATCTCCTTATGTACAGTACAGTCATAAATTGTTCAAAATGAATATTTTTCTGAATGATTTAGGTGTTAAATTCCTCCTCCGCTTCTTTAAAAAAAAAAAAAAAAAAAAAAAAAAAAAAAAAAAATCTCCCAGCGTGTTTCAGAAATACATCCTTATAAAGGAATAAGAGAAATTACCCAAAAGTGTTGTATAAATAATGCAAAATATTCTAATTTGCGAGCTTTAACGTTGCTTTCAATGTAAAATCTGTTTATGCCAGGTTTACTTTGAGGTTTTTTTTAAAATTATTATTAATTATTGATGTATTTTATTTTTTGTGTTATCCTATTATTGAACAGAATTTTTGCCAACTGTTGCGCAGTTGGTTGCACTTTTAAATAAGTAAATTTGGGTGGTGTGGGGAGTATTTTCTTCGTATTTTCGTAATTCCTAGTATTGTTTTGATTCTTGTATATTTTGTTCTTTCTTTAGATATTAACTTTTTTTTTTTTTTTTTTTTTTTTTAGTAAGATGTGTGTTTTGAGCATAACATCTACAAATATTTCCGCCCTATTTTTATGCACAATATTAGAATATTAAAGGTATTTAATATACATAAGGAGCTTTAAATTTGGTATAGTGATTGTTTTTTAAAATATAAATACTTTCTATAAATGTTTTTATTATTATTTTTCTTTTCAAAATTTTAAAGGGTCATACCTTAAAATGTCCTAAATTGCGATTTATTTGGAACTGTTAACGACAAAAACTTGAAATTTCACATGGCTGTAGCTTTTAAAATATAAATGTTGTTCAAAAAGTTTTAAAATGTAAAAAGACTGTAAGAACAAAAATTGTTCTTGTAATTTCTGACATTGTTGGGGCTAAAAATACAAAAAATAAAAACAAGGTTATAACTATTTAGATGTTTAAAATTCTAAATCTAAATGGTATCCAGAATGGTGCTGATATTTTTAAGAATGAAAGGGGGGGGGGAGAGGATGTTCTACAAATTTTCTGTATTATAGAAGAATTAGAATAGTTAAGATGAGAGTTGATTTCAGGTGATGGCACAGGCCCATGGGGGGGGGGGGGGGTTGGGCGTGTGCCAATTTCACCTTGGAGGATTTGAGATTTTGGTTTTTCAATAGTCAAAAAGTGCAATCCCCCCCAGAACTTTATTATATCCCCTTCGGAACTACAAAAGTCCCTCCCGGAGAAAAGTGTCTGAATTCAACACTGAAATAAGTAGATCTTTATAATGTAATTCGTTTTTTTGGTTTGCCAAAAACCTGCATTATATATACATATCTTCCCGATAGCAGAAAGTTCGAGAGGGACATTGCGGATTTTCTTTTCTCTTTTGCAGACTCATTTTCATTGAACCTTTATTTTGCTCCCTATTGCGTTTAGCTCTTTGTTATTTAATTGGAAAAGTTAAAATTACGATGGATACGTATGATCCATGTTAACGCAGTTTCACATATGAAAACTTTGTTTCACTGTTTCGTTTCTGCCAACCACAAGTTGAGCTGTCTAAAGTGATTCCCATATTTTTACAAACATGCACATTATCTATTAACTTTTATCCTATGTTAGAATTTCTGATTTTTTTTCTTTTTTTTCAGATTTATGCTGAACATTTTTTCCATAACCCCAAACCATCCACAATTTGAAACTTTATCTATCTATCTAATCCATACACCATTGAAAAAATCCATCACTTTTTTATGGACACGGTAACTTCCTTAATTCTGCACAAATCTCTTACAAACTAACAAATAAAATCAAGGGGTAAAAAATATCTTTCCAGTTCATTAATGTGCAAAATCGTACTTAGGGGGTAGAAATGGGGAGGGATTTTGTGGGGGAGGGGGGAGGGGTTAAGGAGAAAAAAATATAATTTTGCCTATTCTCAACACATCAAATTTAATGAAACTTATTATAAGTCTTCTTAATAATATCTACAACATTGATATTGATAAATTTTTCATGTAACAAACTCTTACCGCAAAATAATTAAATAAATGAATAAAATAAAATAAAAACGAAGAAAAAAGGAAGATTAACGAAGAAAAGAATTCATAACTTCGTCAATTCACAAGATACCCAATCCAATTGAAAATATTATGCATCTTTTTAATAATGTCGACAATTTTCATTTTTCATATTGACAAGTTTTTGATATTATCAACTGTTATACAAATAAATACATAAATAAATAAATAAAATAAACAAAAATAGGTGTTGACGAAAAAAAAAATAGCTTATTCAAACTGCTTATTTTTAAATTCATTTTTTCTCTCAAACATATCTAATTGGTTCTTTTATTCAGAAAAATTTACATAATGTGCAATATGGATAACAGCAGAATATATTTCAAAAAATGCTGTTAAAGTCAGTATTTTGAACTGAATTCCCTGAAGAAGCGATAGAGCTGGAATCAGGAACGAACAAAACAAAATGTCGTACTGAGGAAATAGCTGTTTGTAAATCAGATTCTTATTACTTGAACAAAAACTAAAAATGCTGATTGCTTATAAATCTCTTCAAAAAATCATGTCAGCAAGTTTCATGTTTTTACTTTAAAAATGAGTTTCAAAATGCGTCCGAAAATTTCGAGTTGTTAAGCGCGGAAAAATATTTTTTATATACCACCTAACATGATTCTGACAAAATCAGTTTTACAGAAAAATGAAATTAAAAATTCGCCAAAAGCGGCTACATAAAATTGTTAAGCTGGATTTATCTGTAATCTTGATTTAGTTTTTGCGTGAAATTAGTATACTTCAAAATCTACGTCCGCCTGTAAGCCGAGCCGGCAGGGATTTTGAAATATGTATTCGAACGCAACTTTCACTGCAGAATCTAAAATAATAATGCCAAAAAAATTAGTTAATTCGAAAAATGCGGAAAGCTTTGTTCAAAAATTAAAATATTAATTCAAATCATTAATTTTTATAATAATTTTTCAAATCATTAATTTTTATGTTTTTTAACAAACTTTTTTTTTTTTTTTTTTTTTTTTTTTTTTTTTTTGCATGTAAAGATGGAATTTTGTAATCAATTTCTACTCGCTTTTTGGCATACTAAAATTATAAATATTATGTTCACAGGCTTATTTCCAATGATAATATTTAAACATTTTCAGAACTTAAAGCTGTTCTTAAGGGGCTTCACTTTTAAACTGGCGGTACAATTTAGCAACATGTTACATTTTTTTTTTTTTTTTCGCGGTCCCTATAAACTATAAATTCATAAAATTTTTACTGTAGACAACTTAATATATTTTCTGTTTAAACTTTTTTTTAAATTATTCTACATCGAAATTTTACTTTATTTCATTTATGTTTAATTTCGATAAACAAATTTAAAAATTTACTGTATTATTAATTGTACAATACTAATAATTCAAGCGCACCAAAAAAATTATAGATAATGATGTAAAACTAATGTATCTTGAATGTATACTTCCTTTCTAAGGAATATATTTATTTAATTATTTAAAATTGACAATTTTTTTAATAAAAAAATAATTTTTTACAAAATTTAAAATTAAAATAAATAAATAAATAAATAAATAAATAAATAAATAAATAAATTTCTTATACATGAAGTATACGTTCAAGATACATTAGTTTTACATCATTATCTATCTTTATATATATATATATATATATATATATATATTTTTTGGGGGGGGGGGCTCTTGAACCAATAGTTTTGCTACAATCTTGCGCGCAATAGATGCAAGTCAAAAAAAAAAAAAAAAAAAAAAAACTTTTAATTTTTAATCGAAATTAAGCATAAATAATATAAAGTAAAATTTCAATGTAGAATGTTAAAAAATACATTTTAAGTAGAAGATATATTAAGTTGTCTGTCTTAAAAATTTGATGAATTTATGTTTTGTATGATAATAGGAACTAAAAAAAAATAATAAATGTGACATGTATCTAAATCGCACCGCTAGGTAAAATGTAAGACCCCTGAAACCCCTTGAATCAAAAAGGGCAACTTTATGACATAAGTTTTAATTTATTTATTTTCGGAAATGCATAAAACTAGCAGGTGCTGATGATCAGAAACTATCTAATTGCAGCTTTTTTCCTGTTTTTGTTTTTTTTTTTTTTTTTTTAAATACATTAGATTTAAAAAACCTATCAAACTGAGCCTTTTGAACAGAATTTCCACGCTAAAAAAGAATAACCGTTCAAATTGTGTAAAAAGCGTGTTTGTCAAGCCATCAAAATCGATTATAACTCAATAAGTAAGGTACCCTGGGGTAATAACGCCAGGCGGGGTAATAACGCCAAGTGCTTATATTTTGCATAATTATGAAATAATCCGGTAAATGACACCCATGTGCTCTGCGCAAAAGAGTTTTGAGTCATATAAATCGCAAAAAACAGCTTCAAGTTAATTTGTTTCATTTTTAGGTCTTATTGTTTTTACAAACAACTAAAATTAACGCTTGATCTAAAATTTGCGAGATACGTTTTGTGATGTGAAGACTATCTTTTTATCCGAAAATGCTTTGTTAACTACATAAATTTGTAGTGCATTTCATGTACTTTTAAAATGTTGTTGAAGATTTTGGATATCTTCTCGAGATAATTTGTAATTTAAAATGTACTGCGCAATAACTATATCGGGGTAATAACGCCAATCCTTGACATTAATACCCCGGTTGATTCCCTACAGTGGCCGAGCTACATCCTAAATACTGATTCAAATAAACACAGTTAAAACTGTGCAATGTTTCTCATATTTCTATTTAAGCGGTCCTTTTTAAGCAAAAAGAAGCATACTGTTTGATATTCTTTTGCCTCATCCCCCCCCTCCCACACCACACCTTTATTTTTCTTACACTTTCACAAAAAATTGAACATTTTCAATATCTTAGAATGCAATTTGTTAATTTCTAAGTTTGTAGAGTTTGTATTTTTAGAACTGGGCTATCTAAATGCAATTATTTCATCTTATTTCATAGTTTTGTTTGCATGGCGTTATTACCCATATAGGTGGGTAATAACGCCAAATAGCATTGGTCAAGAAAAAACGCCATTACATTTTATGAATACATATCTGTTAAATTATTTTATTTTATATAGATAGTCAATGAGTTGCTGTATCAGATCCTATATTTGTTTGAAAAATACAATCTAAAACTAAGCCGTGAAAATTGGTAGAACCTTAACGTGGCGTTATTACCCCAGGGTACCTTATTTTACTGATTTGAAAAAAAAAAAAAAAAAAAAAAAATGGAAAATTTAGTTTTATTCCAATTATTTCCCATTCTCAGGCTTTTAAATTTCATATTTTTTCGTTACAAAATGAAATTGTAAATCCGTCAAAACAATTTGCTCTTATTGAGCCAAGCAGTTAAAAATAGCGTTAATTAATTTTAAAGCACATTTTTGCTGGCCCAAGGGTTAAATTGCTAAATAAGTTTTATCACTACAACTGTTTACGAATTACAAAAACAATGGAGTTCATTATGCACCAAACTGCTCTTGCCAAAATAGGTTAAATGCCTGTGAAATTACAAGGACGAAACATTTTAAATACTACAAAATAGAAAATAAAAATAAAAAATAAAAAGAGTAATAACTTAAAAAAAAAGAATTTCTTATTTAAATTTGTATTTAGCATTTAATATAAGTCACAGCAAAAAAAAAAAAAAAAAAATCTTGACATTTGCGATTTTAGACGTTTTGTTAAATATCTAGAAATATACATGAGGAATGACTCTGAAACTCCAGATGTATAAACAAAATAGTACAGGTCATATAATTTCGCGAGGATTTTTTTCTAAAATCTAATAGCGGACTGTCAACAAATTAAAAAAGAACGAATATTTTTTGGATAACCCTGTCAAATCTAAAGTAGCAAAAGCGTTCAAACCGCGGATTATGATTAAGTGGCTATTGTAATAAACTGTTTTCATTTTTATGAATGTAGCATTGTTGTGGTTACTCTTAACCACTGCCATATTTTTATTCAATTTAATTTATCGCGTATTTTACTAATCTTTATTCATTTATTATAAAAATTTGCATTTTACAAAATTTATTTTAATTCTCACCTTTTTAATCTCCCCTGTAAAGTTTATTTTCTTACGTAACTTTTTGTTGATTTCAAAATGTTAAAATGTTTTCGAATTTGTTATTTCCGGTTGTGGATTGTTCCTGAGTTTTCTCGAATATTCGATGGGGGATGTACTTCCGTTTTATCGCCCCTCCTCTCGTCCGATCGGACTCTATTCTACTGATGCGTAATTTAAAATAGGTAAATCCTTTTACACTTTGTTGGCTTCGCATCTTTCTGGTGCTACAAAAGTTTAATCTTAAAAATTCATTTTTCCTATTCGTGTTGAAGCATTTGGCCTATATCTTTTATCGCCACTTCTATAACCCTGCCAATTGGCGTATTATGAGATTATGGCAACCCCTCCCCTCTACCCTTTGCTGCTGCTTTCTTTTTTTTGCCGGAGAATAGTGGAGAGCGGTACAGAATCCGGAGAGGGTGTGCTAGTCCGGTGTCTGCGTTTATTGTTCCAAACGGACGGAAGAAATCATCTTTTTGATACGAAAAATAATTTAAAATCAAAAGTAAAATTTTGAGAGCAGAACAGTACAAAATCGTGCGGTGAGAATGTGTGTGTCCGGTGTCGGTGATGATTGTTCTAAACGGACGGAAGAAATCATCTTTTTGATACAAAAAAAAAATAACTTAAAATCAAAAGTATAATTTTGAGAAAAGAACGGTGCAGAATCCAGAGAGAGAGTGTGTTCGGTGTCGGCAATGATTGTTCCAAAACGGATGGAAGATACCGTTGGGTATGATTTCGAGAAATAATTTAAATTTAAAGATGCACGTCATTGTATTCACAGAATTACATCATGATTCCAAAAAGGAACATGTCTCCCCCAATCCCCAGGAGAAAACTCATTTCAAGTATTTTCTTGATCGTCAAATGTGATAAAAATGTGTTTTAAAAGGGATACTACTTTACCAGGTCTCTAAAAAAAATGAGAGACCACGTTATATTTTCATCTGCTTTTCCGCAAAAAATAAAAAAACAAGATTTTTTGCAACAAGAAATAAAATAATTTTCAAAGAAGAAAAGTTCTCTACATTTTTAAGTTTATGTCTTTGTGTTCTTTTTTTTCAAGTTCCTGCAGGTAAGCAATTATTCTATTATTCTGTTTATTTTTTCCCTACTTCTGTCCAAAGAATTTATGAACTAACTCTGTCAGTCAAGTCGATGGGTCTTTTGCGGCCACATGACGCAATGCTACAAGAAGAATTATTAATTTTTTTCGGAACGGCTTAAAACGTTCCAATGCAAACACAACAAGCATGTATACTCGTAGACAAATTAAGGTTTTTATGAAAACTGTCCCAAATTTTGCCAAGTTTTTTTTGCATGTAATTTGCAGACTTGTTAATATAAAACAATGTTATTTTCAGAAAATATGAGAAACAACATTGTACATAACACCCTGTAATCAAAATTAAAAAAATATTAATAACTGTATAAAAAATGAGCAGATTTACTAAATAAATTTTCACTGCGCATGCGTCCACTCTACAAAAAATTCCATTTGCATATTGTGTTAGATAAATGTATAAAGCAACTTTTATTAAAGTTTGAAAATCATAGCTTGAAAATTCTGAAAATTATCGTCGGAAGAATAAGATCAAAATCCGTTATTCCCAAAATGAAACAAAAAGATCATGGGCTGTATCCATATGCCATTGATTAGTGTGTACATAATATTGCACGTACTACTATATTTGGATACAGCTCCTCACCTTTTTGCTTCATTTTGGGAATAACGGATCTTGATTTTATTCTATATACGATAATTTTCAGAATTTTCAAACTATGAATTTGAAACTTTGATAAAAGTTGCTCTATACATTTAGCTAACACAATATGCAAATTGAAATTTTATACACTGTAAAAAATATGCGTTAATATAGAGAAATTGTTCCGTAAAATTCTACGGAATAGTTACGGTATAGAAAAACGGAATAGTTCCGTTTTTCCGAAAAAACAGCAGAATTTCCGTTTTTGATATTTTAAGATTATAAAAACAGTAAGTTTTCCGCAAAATTTTCTGAAAACAGAGGAGTTCTATATTAAAACAGCATAAATTCCATAAATAACTCCAGTGTCGCCATCTATATCTGGGATACAAAAACATTATAAAGTTGTTTTATGAACAACTTTGTATAATAATTTTCTTTATGTCTTTCTGTTTTAATAATATAAAGCTAACATATTTTTACAATATTAAAAAAATAATAAAAATTATAAAATTTTATTAATCCCTTTTAAGTTTGAGAATAAGTTAGTTTATTTTCAGTTAGTTTATTTCCATTATCATTTTTAAATAATGTTTAACACATTTATAGCATATTTTTTAAAATGTGCGTAGGATAATGGAAAAAAGTTCTACTTTTAATTTTAATATATTTTAATAAAAGTAATAATAAAATGTTAATAAAATAATTTTAATTTTAATATATTTTAATATTACTTTAAGAATATCCTTTCAAAAACAAATAAGTACATAAATATGAATAATATTACAATAAATTTTTAAAAATCTCCTTAAAATGAAAAAAAAAAAAACTTTTTAATGCATTCAACTCTTAATACATGTAATATTTTAAAGTCTAAAATTTATTTTTTATAGAACTGAAATTAAAAACTAAATATTCGAAATTATGGAAATAAAATCTGTTAAACATTTAGAACTGTGCACTCATATAGAAAAAAACTCTCAACAAAAATTAATGCCGCGTTCAACACAAGGCCTTTGCTTTATAAAATCATTCGAAATAAGTAAATATATTTGCAAGCACTGTGCGTAACTATGGCGTAATGGTATTACACTACTGCAAGCTGCCATGGGACAGGTGCTAGGTTCGATCCCCATCGGGGGTAAGTGACATTTATTCACTGCTGTTTAAATTAGATGTATGTGTACTAATCTGATGTGTCTTTGTCTAAAGAATAAAAAAGCTAGTTTGTCCTTGAAAATTCTTTTTTGGGTTTCAAGCGAAAATTTTTATATAAAAAAATATGGGAAAAAAAAAAATATTTTGTAAAAAAACGGAAATATTTCTGGAAAAAACGGAATTTTTTCCCCGTTAAATAACGGAAATAGTACTGGCGTCTAGATTACCAGTACTATTTCCGTTATTTAACGGAATTTTTATTTTACAGTGTAGAGCTGACGCATGCGCAGTGAAAATTTATTTAGTAAATCTACTCATTTTTCATACAGTTATTAATATTATTTAATTTTGATTGCAGGGTGTTATGTACAATGTTGATTGTCATATTTTCTGAAAAGAACATTGTTTTTTATTAAAAACTCTGAAAATAATAAGCAAAAAACTTGGCAAAACTTTGGACATTTTTATAAAAATTTTAATATAATCTTTCAGTATACATGCTATATTCATATAAATGAACACATTTTATTACAATAATCCACTTAATCATAATGTGCAGTTTGAACGCTTTTGCTACATTAGTTTTGACAGGGTTATCCAAAAGATCTCCTTTCTTTTTCAATTAGTTGATGGTATTCTATGGGGATTTCAGGTAGAAATCTCCGCGAAAACATATGACCTGTAATATTTTGTTTACACACCTGAAGTTTCATAATAATTCATTTTCTATATTTCTAGATATTCAACAAAACGTCGAAAATCGCAAGTATCAAGATTTTTTTTGCTGTGACTGTATTTTGAGATTCATAGAGGTGTTTTCAAAAAATACAATAAAGTGAAAAGTATACAATACAGTAGCGCTAGACAAACATTCAAACTTCGAAGAATTTAATCATCATCTACGGTGGAAAAAGGTAGTAATAGTTTAAAACTGTATACGTATACATGTATTTTAACTCAACACATGTGGAACTTGTTGTTTTCTTTTTTAAAAGTTTGACTTTAGACAGTAAAATACCAAACTTAAAAAATCAACTTCTTTAAAATTACATCTTCAGTATCTTTTAAGATTCGTATAAGTATTTTTAGAATCAAAAGAGAAAATCGTTTTTGAAAATCTAAAACTTCCTGAAAAGAAAATAGACTTACCTGTTAAGGCCCCTGTCCCTACCCGCGAAGATCGATTTTGGTCGCAGGTATTTCCTGTAAAGTTACTTTCACTTCCGAAAACGGTCTCAAAAGTGAAAGTAACTTTATAAGTGTTGCTGTCGGTTAAAATTATGAGGGAACGCAAGAAATATAAGACAAAAATTTCATTATTTCGGTATTAATTCAGTTCTTTAGAGCTTTAAAAGAAAAAAGGAAAAAAAATATATTACGTTTTACTAATTTTCAGTGCCACAAATCTGAAATGCTTAACTATCGAAATCTAAAGAAAACACATACAAGATCCGCCCCGGGGCAACCGCCCCCCTTTCGCACCGCGCTGGGTTATTTCAATACTCTGAGAGAAATGTCCCCCCGGACCACATCCCGAATTCAACATTGTTAAAAAATATTTCATATATTCTGTTATAGCTCAGAAATAACAATAGTGATTATTAACATTATTATTAATGATAGACCGAAACAGATTTTTTGAGGCCGTGAGCGAAACCGAATATAAAAGATCTTTGTATTTTCAACAAAAAGCAAAAGCGAAAATGTTAAAAAAATTTTAATTAATTAATACACATATACATACATAACCATATACTTAAGCAGTCATACATACATAAACATAATTATTAATTAATTATACGTATGTATTTATTAAATATGTATAATTGTTAATTAATTATATGTATTTATTAAATATGCATAATTATTAATTAATTATATGTATATATTGAATATAGAATATAATTATTGATTATAAGTATGATCCAAGTTGGCTCCCTGTGCCGTTGTGAAAAAAAAAAAAAAATTCATTTAAAATAAAATTTTATTATTTCATCAATGACACAGAGAGATTTTCTAATTATACGAATTTCATTTGATTAAAAAATATTTTAATTGCATCGATTTATTGTTTACATGGATTTTTGTAATTATATCATCTATTATACTACAATTTTCTGTTAGAGTATTAGAAAAACTTCAGCTGTTTCAAATTAAAAAAAAAGCACGTGAAGAAGTGCAGTTATTTATGTATTGCTTACTTTCTAATTTGCATTCACTTCTTGAGTGAGTCATTAGTGACAATTATAAACAATGAAGTTGATAGCAATAGATAATCATTGGAGCCGATACAGCTAAGCTTAAATTGATGAATAATGTTGAAAATTTCTGGAGGAACAAATGAGATTTTTGAAATATAGGTAATTTCGGTTCGGCTGAAGTTTCCGCCGCATTTTCGCCGAAAACGAAAAAGAAACCGAATTTTTGGTCGATCTCTAATGTAATTATTAGAGGTAAAATATTTTGAATGCATTTGTTATACATTACCGTACAAAATATAAATGCAAGATAGCGTAGATGATAAAGAAAATAAAATAACCACTTAAATTTATTGCATAAACTCTCATTCTGAGCCAAATCCTTTTTAAAAACTGTTAAAAACATACCTCAGTAACTTTCTTCTTTGATATAGAAAACTCGTCTTCACTTCCTCGCTTCATAACTTACAATCAAGTTTGTCTTTCTTTCAGAGCAATTGCGAAACTGTACTGTGTAAACAATTATTTTTCGCGGTTATGTAAACAAAATAACTGTTGCCAATTTATGAGATAAAAATTTCTGATAATCGGTTACCGTTAGAAATATTTATGAAAGTGAAAAAAAATATAAATAAAAGTTAGAAATAGTAGAACACGAAATATATTTTTTCAAGTAAGCTCAGCTGAAATAACTATCTATCCCTCTAGGAAAACTGGTTTTGAAGGTCATTTGGGGGAAGTATCGATTGAGGGGTACTAAAATAAACAAACTGCAGCTTTCCAGCCTTTCATAAACGGGAAAATAAATAAAGAAATAAAGTCACATTAACAAATTCAGCTCGGCACGCTTATTTTAAAGAATATTAACCAAATTAAAATTATTATCATTTTATTATTTCACAAGAGTTAATTTTTAAACATTAAAAAAAAATAATATAAATGTTTGTTCTATTCTTAAAAAAATATTTATATTATTAAATGAGTTTTCTGCAGAAATATCGCCTATAAAAATATTTTTACAAATGTAATTCGAACATTTAAAATAGTCTCTATTAAAAAAAAAAAAAAAAAAAAAAAAAAAAAAAAAAAAGAAAGAAAGAAAGAAAGAAAGAAAAGAAAAATCAACAACCATTTCGAAAATGATTTTTTTCAAAGACTAAAATTTAAAACATATAAATACATTTTATATTAAAAAAAAAAAAAAAAAAAAAAACATGGTTTTTTACAATTAACCGGTTTAACATTAGATTGTTTCCTTTTTTCGTGATTGTCGCACATTTCTTAATCGGTGGGCTCGATAATAAGATCTCGTTTTTTTGTTTTAAAAGACGATCATTCGTACGACGCCTTTCTTTGGATTTTTTTTTCCATATCTGATAATTTGCACCTACCCCTTTTTTTTTCTTTCTTTTTTTTTTTTTTTTACTTTCTTCTTTTTAACAACGACATTTGGATTTCCTTTTCAAATGCAATTGCCAAACAAACTGCATTTAAAAGTATGTATTTTTTTTCCAAATAGGAGTTGTAAAAATTGAAAATGTGCGATGTTTAGAAGTTAAAAAAATTAGAGTGGAGATGGTCAGTATTTAACCATCTGCTTCGCTTTACGGTTGATTAATGTAACGTAACATTATTTTATAGTGAGGAGGCTTTACTTGCTTTACTTACCTGACAGAAATGGCATATCGAGGACTTAAATAATGTTGTGAGATAATTGTCCATTTGGATTTGAGAACAGTTTTAAACTTAGCATATATATTGTTTCCTGACGTTTCTGAAAATTAAGAAAGCTTTTCAGCAGTATCAGATTTATGGTAGGGCATCAAGGCACAGGCGTTGAGGGCCCCTGATTTTCAGAGGCCCTCAAGTGCTGCCGAAGATTTTTCAATTATTATCCATATTCTTATATAGTTTTAATATCCAATGAAACTGTACATTTCATTCTACATTCTATTATGTTATTGTTGTATTTTTATTACGTTATATATTTTGTCCGAAATATCCATTTATTACTTTATTACAGTAAATAGTTTCTTTTATCTTTATCACTTTAAAAATATAATGTATTTTTAATACTTTAAATAAGATATACTTAATAATCTTGTTAAATCCGTTTCCTGTTATCGTCATATTATTTGAGCGTTGGGGAGCATAACTTACAGGCTATAGAAAACCCCTAATATTTTAAATAATTGCAGCTTGGTGTTGCCAAAATTTTATTATTAGTTGTTGCATACTTTGTCATTTTTGATATACTACGAAAATGTAATTAGCTTCACACAATTTATTATAAAACGTCAACTCACTTAGATTTCATAATTGTGAAATCATTATTTAAAATGTAAATTACTGATTATCACATTTATTCTTTAATGGATATTTTAAAGTCAATAACGGTTATTTTAATAACTATCTTTTATCTTTTTTTTTTTTTTTTTTTTTTTAGTAAATCCCCCTGTAAACACCGGTACAAGGGGGCCCACGTGTTTCGCATTTGTGCCCAGTGCCCCCAAATTTGTAAATCGGTCCCTGCTTTTCAGAATCATCAGTAACACGAAAAATGCAATAGTATAGTTCATGATTATACATAGACTGGAAGGTGGTACCACAGACAATTATCTCATCGAGTTCCCATTAGAAATTATGGAATTAATTAAAATTTGATTCGCATATTAAAACACAATCGATCTGCCAATTCATATGTTGTTGGAAAACACATGAAAACCCGTTATCAGTGGTCGACTCGTAGGTGTACCTTTAGTATTTTTCTGCACTCAATGATATGAAAACATGGAAGATTGGAAGCAAGGACCATTGGAAGCAATGGTTAAAGATAAGAGTCAACCACTAAAATTGGGTTTTCAGGTGTTTGAATTAAACGCTGTAACGTGATGGTTCAAGATCCCAAACAAAAAGTAACTCACTTGATATTGCCGTGTCCCATACACAAAATGGGGACTCAGGGTCTTGAGCGTAAAGCAGTATTGCCGGACTGAAGATTTAAAAGTCGTTAGAGCAATGTGAATTTTTCCTCTAGTGCTCTGTAAGAGATCGTGTCTAAGGTTTGCCGCTACCTCATGATTTGCAAGAGTAATGAGACATAAAATTAAAGATACTATTGTTTCCATAGCTCCGAGCTTGTTAATCGAAATGTGGGAAGAAATTAATTATGTATGGTCGGATGTATGCAATGGTCGGATGTATGCTGTAACTAAAGGGGCACCTATTAAACAATTTTAGGCGGTTACACAGCATAAAATAGAAATGTTTCTTAATCTAAGAAAATATACAATGATCACGAAACAAATATATAATATCTTCTTCGCGAGCCATACAAGATACTGAAAAATGTTCCTTTATCTTTAGAAACATTCGAAACCAATTTATTACCAAAATTTAAGGAATAATTTATAGAAATATATTTTTACTAGCTGTCCGTAAATTTCGAAAACATTTTCCAGTATCTTTTACAATGCATTAATCAGTTCTTTGTATTCCGCAAATTGGTTTTTCGAATTCGACCAATTCTCAAGTAAACATTTTTAGCTGCATAACTGAATTTGTGCTACTTAATGAAGTTAATTTTCATTTCAATGTTAATGATATTAATTTAGTATGTTTGTTTGTTAAACATGTTTTCTGAACATAAAAATTACTTTTTATTATTTTTTAATATTAAATTTAAACGTTATTGGAAAATGTATCAGAAAATAAATTAAATGATTTTGAGCGCTAAAGCCTCGTACGGATCTACAGATTCATTCTTAGATTGATAATATTATTCATAAATTAACAACAACAAACACAAAATGTGCATTATTTTCATTAGACTATAATCATTTTCAGGGTCAGAGCTCCCGAAAAATACATTTTTAGAAAATGTCTGTCTATGAGTCATCTCTCTCTGTGTGTCTATTTGTGACACAAATTTTGTGTGCACTCTATTTCAAGAACTAATACGAAGATTTTGTTAAAATTTTATGTTCAATCATACCTTGATATAAATTAGAGCTGATTTGTTTTTGATGTTAATTGCCCAACAGGTGGTGCTGCTATTCATAATTTTTCTCGATTTTCACAATAGCTCTATTTCAAGAACTAATGTACCAATTTTCATCTAACTTTAAATTTAGTTAGTCATTGAAAGTAGCGTTTGCTGATAAGGTTTTGGTGTTAATTCTTCAGTAGGTGGCACTACTATTCTGGATCTGTCACGATTTTTGCAATAATTCTGTCTCAAAAATTAATGCGTAGAATTTCATCAAAATTAAGATGCTGTTAGATGATAACATAAGTTATTACAAATTAAGTTTTAGTGTAAATAACCCAACAGGTGGTGCTGCTATGCTGATTTTTTAAAGATTTATGCGATTTAAGCGACAGTCATATCTCAAGAACTAATGCACGGAATTTTATATGCTTAGAATTCTGATAATGCGTATAAATTGGCATTTAATTTTGGCACTATGATAGCGAATTTTCAAGTATAAGCATGTATGAGATAGAAGAAGTTTATGGAACGGCACATCCGACTTATTATATATAGTAGACAGAAACTGCATCAAGTAATTCCCATATAATATTGAAATTTTATAGAATCATTAATAGTTTTGAATCAGCGAGCTACAAAATATATCATTTAATATATTTGAAAGCATTCAAAGTAGAAAAATGTCAAATTTATAAATGGTGCATTAGATATACAGTCCCGAAATACTACTACTACTAATAATAACAACAACAACGACAACGACGACAAAAACAACAAAAGTCCTTCCGGCAATGCCGGGAGGAAGAGGTAGCTTTCATATACTTATATATTTATTCATTTATTTTAAGGTAAGTTACATTGTTCAAAAACACTAAGCTCAGATTAGTGGAAATAATCTTATAAAATTAGTGATTTTATAAGATTGAAACTAGTTTTTGTCAAGACTGAATATTAATAGGAATTTTTAGAAATTAGTCATCTTTTATTCAACCTGTTTTTATTTTAAGCGATTTAGAGAGTCACCAAATTTTACGATATCATAAAGTGTATACCATTTTAAAGCAACATTGTGGATCGTTCAGATCAGACCGTTTCAAAATGTCAGCCATAAGCAAAATTCAAAGTGCTATAACTCAGTCATTTTATAAGATATAGACAAAATAAAAAGTGTTCTGGAATCGTTGTTTAAAGTCCTAACACGAAAAATAAAAATATTTTTCAATTTTTAAATTTCGCATTTAATTTTAAATTTTAAATTTTTAAAAAAATTTAAAATGGCCACCATTTTGAAACAAAATGGTGGATGATGCTGGCCAACGAACTCGGTCGAGAAATTTGTATGTACTATGTACATCCCAAGTTTCATTGAAATCGGTTGATAAATACGCGTGTTATCACGTGACAAAAATCAAATCGTTTCAAAATGTCAGACATAAGAAAAATTCAAAGTGCTATAACTCAATCATTTTGTAAGATATAGACAAAATAAAAAGTGTTCTGGAATCGTCGTTTTATGTTCTAACACGTAAAAGAAAATTATTTTTCAAATTTTGATTTTTTCGCATTTAATTTTAAATTTTTAAATTTTTAAAAAATTTAAAATGGCCACCATTTTGAAACAAAATGGCGGATGATGCTGGCCAACGAACTCGGTCGAGAAATTTGTATGTACTATGTACATACCAAGTTTCATTGAAATCGGTTCATAAGTACGCGTGTTATCACGTGACAAAAATCAGAACTCATCGTTTCAAAATGCCAGCCATAAGAAAAATTCAAAGTGCTATAACTCAATCATTTTTTAAGATATAGACAAAATGAAACGTGTTCTGGAATCTTTGTTTTACGTTCTAACACGTAAAAGGAAAATATCTTTCAACTTTTAATTTTTTCGCATTTAATTTTAAATTTTAAATTTTTTTAAAAATTTAAAATGGCCGCCATTTTGAAACAAAATGGCACATGATGCTGACCAACGAACTCGGTCGAGACATTTGTATGTACTATGTACATGCCAAGTTTCATTGAAATCGGTTCATAAGTACGCGTGTTATCACGTGACAAAAATCAGATCGTTTCAAAATGTCAGCCATAAGAAAAATTCAAAGTGCTATAACTCAATCATTTTTTAAGATATAGACAAAATAAAAAGTGTTCTGGAATCTTTGTTTTAAGTTCTAACACGTAAAAGGAAAATATTTTTCAACTTTTAATTTTTTCGCATTTAATTTTAAATTTTATTTTTTTTAAAAAATTTAAAATGGCCGCCATTTTGAAAGAAAATGTCGGATGATGCTGGCCAACAAACTCGGTCGAGACATTTGTATGTACGATGTACATACCAAGTTTCATTCAAATCGGTTCATAAATACGTTAGTTATCGCATGACAAAAATCAGATATATATATATATATATATGGTTATATATATATATATATATATATATATATATATATATATATATGGTTATATATATATATATATATATATATGTCAACATTTGAACGGAGGGTGGTTTTGGGGTCTGGGGGTCATGATCGGTGAAAATATACCAAAATTTTCCGGAAGTGTTTTCCTCCGGACGGCTGCAATAGGTAGCTTTTTACTTTTTGTAATGAAAGCTACCTAACAATAATAATGATAATAATAACATCATCATCATCAACAATAACAACAATAATAATAATATTACAACATAGTACCCTTCCTATTCTTGCCGTATACCATTCCATGAAAAAGAGACTGGTATACATTAATTGAAAATACATCTACCATTAAATAATGCTAATGATTTAATTCTTTCAGGGGCAAGTAAATGTGTTTCTGTAAAATTGAATTCTCACCTGAATTTACTTAAAAAAAATTTTTAAATAAAGAAAAGCAATTTTTTATCTTTTTTTCCACGAAAGTTGAAAAGGTAAAACTTAATTAAAACTTTCTAATTCAAAACTTAATTAAAATTAAGTGGGATATGAAATATCCTCTCAAGGGGTTAAAATTGTAGAAGTACTTTACAAATTAAAATTTGAATCGATCTTTTAATTTTTTAACGTAAAATCTAGTTTTAAAACAAAGCTGTTGTTTAATGTTTAAAATTAATGTTCCGATAACAAATTTTGAATAATCTGAACCAAAAATTTTGGAATAGAAGAGTTTTCCATAATTGAAATGTGATATTTTTTTTTTATTATTATATAGTTTTTTCCAATAAATGAAAATAATAGCTACTCTGTTCTCGTCAAGCTGCAATGAAAATTAACTCATAATATTTATAAATCAGATCATTAAAAATAGCAGGACATTAAATGTTTATTTACTTTTACCTTTTATCTATGGAATTATTTATAAAAAAATTGCTTCACTTCAATAACTATTTCCTTTAATATCTGGAGATATACGAGAATTTTTAAATTATAATAATGAAAAATTTAGATTTTTTCCCCTTAAAAATGACTAAATATATCAGTGGTTATAACTTTTTTATTAAATATTTTCAAAAGTAATTAGATTAATGAACCAAAAATACCCTTTTGGAAATATCACAAATCGTATGAAAGCAATGTATTTAAATGTATTATGATCATTTGTATAAACGGAAAGATTTTTGTAATTTAAAATGTTTCATGTATTTTTTTTTTTTTAAACAGAATAGCTATACCTATGCAAATGATTAGTAATATTACCACTTTTTGAAAATACTTAGCTTCGACTATTTATCTTCGCTATCCAAATTTAACCGAGCAGAGTTCATTGTATGCACTGTTAAAAAAATTTCAGTGAAATTACAGAAAATCTACGAGTAATCCATCATCTTAAGTCTTGTGTAAAGTTACTGAGATTAGAAAAACCAAGATTCTGTTATATAAAAGAGAAGTTATTCAGTAAATTTAGAATAGACTCTGTAAATTAGCATAGTTAAAGATACACAAGACTGTGTAAATTTACTGTTAATGACAATAATTTCTTTTAGTTTTTAAAATTAGCAAATGATTCAATCTTCAAAGAATTTGAATTTTCCGAGTAAATTTGAGCTGGTGTTTCATTAAACTTGAACACAATTCGTTTTACCGTCCTGGGGTTTGGATCGGAGACCTCTAGACCATAGGAGCCGACTTTGGTCCCACAGCTGGGTCTGCCATAAGAGCAGTTTGTTTGTGGGGGGTCAGCGATGTAGTGAAGGATACACGAGGGTATATGGCGTATACCCTCTGGATCTTTTTAAGGAAAACCGTATACCCTCTGTTTTTCAAAAAAGCTATAGTATATACATTCTATGGTATACTCTCTGTTTTGAGCGTATACCCTCTGCTTGTTTTTTGAGTACACCACTGGATGCGGTGTAGCTGAATATGCAATTTGTCGAACTTACAAGGCGAGCAAATCGAGCCGAAATGAACCAGGGGATCTGGAGGAGCCCTGTATTTTACAATATCTTTTGACAAAATTCACGTTCCCCCCTCCACCCAATCTTTAGACGGAATTTGCATTTTTCCACAATCATTTGAGGAAAATGATGTTTTACTTTTTTAAGCAATCCTTGATGGAGATCGCATCTATTTTGCGTTTATTTGACAGAGACCTAGTCATTTTCGCAAACTTTTGATGGGAATAGTGTCTTTTTCACGATTCCTTGACATAAATTGCGTTTTCCCTACGATCCTTTGACGATAATCAATTTTTTTTTTCAATCTTTTGATGGAAATTGAGTCTTTTTCGCGATTCTTTGACAGAAATTGCGTTTCCCCCCCACAATCTTTTGACAGAAATTACGTATGTTTCGTGTTTTTTTTTTCACAGAAATAATGCTTTCTCTCTTCCCGATCATTTGTCGGAAATCATGTTCTTTTGCAATATTTTGACAACAGTGTTTTCTTTTGTGATCCTTTGACGAAAATCTTTTTTTTTTTCAGTAATCTTTTGATGGAAATCACGTCTTTTTCACTATCCTTCGACAGAAATTGCATTTTTCTGCAAACCTTAATCCGCTTTTTCTGTGATCCTTTGATGAAATTAGCGTTTTCCTGAGATCCATTGAAGGAATTCGCTCAATTTGGCATTGTTTTTGTTGTCTGCTACAACTAACACTCCCTCCCATAAAAATGTCAAAAAATTTTAATGTATATTTGCATCGATCAAAGGGATAGTAAAATTCAGTAAAAAAAACACATAATTCCCGTTTTTGCAAAAAAAAAAAAAAAAAAAAAAATAGCATGCTTGTAAAAAAAATATGAGCTGGGAATTTCAGATTCAAATCAAAATTTTAAACGGGGTGATCAAAAAGTGGAGTTATTTTAAGTCCGACTTCTAGAGATTTTTATACGAATCCTAAAAAATCAAAAAACACTTCTTTTCCCGCCCTCGGGAATTTTCAAAGGGCGAAATTGAATCAAGTAGGTAGGAAAACTTGAACCCTTGATCACAATACGCATGGATGCAAGTTTGAAATTTTGCCAGGACTGGAAATATTTTGAAATTTGTTTTTTCTTGCTATCTTTGAACGAAATTTGAGTTTTTTCCACGATTTTTTGCATTTTTCCTGCTATTTTATGACGAAATTCGCGTTCTTTACAATGATCTTTTGCCGAAATTCAAATTTTTCCGCGATCTTTTGCCGCAATTTACGTTTTTCTCACAATCTTTTTCCAAAATTTGCATTTTCCCCAAGATTTTTGGGACAGAAAAATTGCTTTTTCTCTGCTATCTTTAAACGAAATTAGAGTTTTTTCACTGTTCTTTATGTTATTACAGCTATTTTTTGACGAAATTTGCATTTTTTCCGCGATCTTTTGCCAAAATTTGCGATTTTTCTGGTGTTTCTTACTAAAATTCGTGATTTTCGTCTGATCTTTTGCCAAAATTTGCGTTTTTCTCTCGATCTTTTTCCGCAATTTAAGTTCGTGATCTTTAGTCGAAATTTGCATTTTTCCTCGCAACCTTTTGCCGAAATTCGCGTTTTTTCCACAATTCTTTCATAAAATTTGTTTTTCCTTGCTATCTGAACGAAATTTGAGTTTTTTACGCAATTTTTTGCATTTTTCCTGCTATTTTTTGTCTAAATCAGTGATCTTTTTCCGAAATTTGCATTTTCTTCAAGATTTTTTGACAGAAAAATTGCTTTATTTCTGCTATCTTTAAATGAAATATTAGATTTTTTTCTGCTATTCTTTGTGCTTTCCCCTCTATTTTTTAACAAAATTTGCGTTTTTTCCGCGATGTTTGTCCAAAATTTGCGATAGGTTTTTCGCTAAAATTTGCGATTTTCCTCTGATCTTTTGCCGAAATTTGAGTTTCTTTAGCGATCTTTAGTCAAAATTTGCATTTTTCTTTGCAACCTTTTGCCAAAATTTATGTTTTTCTCACGATTCTTTACCAGAATTCGCTTTTTTCCTACAATCTTTAATTGAAATTCGCGTCATTTGTGCAATCTTTGACCAAAACTCACTATTTTCTCAAGAATAATTTAAAAATTCGACAGATTTGACATTTTTTCTGCGATTTTTTGAAAGAATTAATTTTTTCCGCTATTATTTGATAAATTCATATTTTCTGCGATCTTTTGCGAAAATACGCATTTTTTTCTCAATCCCACTATCTTTTTTCGTTTTGTCCCACTATCTTAGAACATAATTTTCATTTTTTCTGTGATCCTTGGACATAAAGCATGTTTTTCACGCTACTTTTTGATGAAAATTTCAAAAATCTTTTGACAATTTTTATGTTTTTTTCACGATCCTTTCACAAAATGTACGTTTTTTCGCGACCCTTTAACAAAATCCCACGATCTTTTAACGAAATTAGCATTTTCCCCCGTTATTTTTTTGACACTGTTCACGTTTATTACCCAATGTTTTGACGAAATTTGAATTTTTTTGCGATCTTATCTTCGAATTTTCGGATTGATGACCGATTTTTTTTTTTTTTAATTATGGAACAAATTACTCCCGCAACAAGCGACAAAAAGCAGAAAATCGCTCATCCGCGAAATCTCATACCTGCATTTTTCAGGGTCTGCCAAGATATTGCAAGGTCTGCAGATATTTTCCAGGGTCTGCACGGCAGACCTGCAGACCCGGAACTCGGCGCCACTGCTCTAGACCAGTCCTGTCCAACCTTTCATTAACCTGGAGCGCATCTTGGCTCTTGGCACGTAATGAAAGGCGCCATTACTTACGTGACTAAAAACGTGTGACAATATTATCGCGCAGTATTAGTATACATGGACGTTTTAACATAATGCAAATGAATCGTACAGCGGTAAACAAACCACTCCTATGTGAGTGGTTTCAGAAGGATAGTGTGGAAGTGCTTTGATAGATGGAAAACATTCTGCACTGCTTAGTATTTTTTCTAAGCCAAATTATAGAAAAAAAAAAAAAAAAAAAAAAAAACTATAAAATTTCAAAAGTTAAGAAAGGAAAATTAAGACCTTTTATCCTTCATATAAAACAGCCAATGGGCCAGTGTGACAACAGTTAAAAGAATAAAGCTGAGCTTTCATGCACATGTATCTTCAAAGAAAGGGGGGGGGGGCAGGTTAAAGTGTTTATTTTTCTTTTACTTTTTATAAGTATTTGAAAAGAGCTTCAACTATTAAGAAATTCAACTATCATAACTACACTGTATAAACAATATCTGAAAATTGCAAAAATATGCATAATTAAATTTTCAAAGTATGTTTTTTTGGTTTTTAATGTACAACGGCAAGCCAACAGCATGCCAAATACTGGTTTTAAAAATATCTCTCATAAAATATTAATGATTTTAAAGAAAGCATTTTTATAATGGAATTTTACTTCTAAAATGTTTAATAACAGGCAAAATCTTCAAAAAGGCGCCAAGAAAACCTCTAAAGGACGCCATGGTGCACGCGGGAGCCGAGTTGGACAGCCCTGCTCTAGACTATGGAAAAACACTTTACTGAGTGAACTATGGAGTTACTGCTGTTGAGTACGAAGTATTTCTTTTGTGAATCAGCGGGGGAAAATCCTCACTAAATCTAATGGGATGATTTTCCCATTTCCAAGTTATTGCAAGTAATTTAAAATAAATCTTTAAACTAAATTTTCTTCTTTAATATTTTTTTAAAAATTGCAAAAGTATATTAAAAGTGTGTATTTTGAAACACAAAATTTAACAAAGATAAAAATATCTTTAAATAAAGACATGGAAATCTTTACAGGTAATAATATATAAAATAAGGGAAATGTCTGTAAAATGATGACCGAGAAGTTCAATGAATGCATTTAACCAAAAAATAGTGTAAATTTATATATAGTTTCGCTTTTTTCCTGTGTTTTTACAGAATTTTTTAACAGTGTGAAAAGAAAAATAAACATTTATTAAAAGGCAGAGTAAATAAATTTTATATTAATTTTACTTAATTTGTTTTAAAAGTACCGTCAGTGCATAAAAGAGTTAAACTCATTTGTTTGTTTTATCTCCAAAACTTTATTTTCATACTTATATATAAGTCAAACTTCGATATAAAATAAATAAATAAATTCAAAACTCTAAGCATTAAAGATTTTAATTTCGTAGCTGGTAAAAGCCATCTTCGTAATACATGGTGAATATTAAAATTTATTCGGACCGTTGATTTTTCTCGCTGATGTGAGCTCATTTAGAATATGAATTCCAGTTTCTACGACTGGATTTATATTCTAAATGACCCTATGATTCTTAATTATTGCACTTTCATAAAATGGCTAAAGAGCTTTGACGGATCGGTTTTGTTGAGTTTTTAGTTTATTCCATACATATAATTAAAATTTTTCTACACTCAGAAATAAAAATAAATGTGGATAAATTTTAAATTAATATGTTTTAATTTTAAATACGCCTAATTTTTTTTTTAAATGTTATAAATGAAATTCATTTTCAAATTATAAAAATACTAATGGTAAGGGGGAGGAAAAGTTGAAGTTTGTTAATTGTTTTACAAGAAATATCTTTTTAGAAAGCAATCAGACAAGAATAAACACAAGTATCATTTTAAAATGACAGTAAACTTTTTAAAATACTTTTCAACATAATTGAAAAATGTTCTATAATTCCAATTTGTCTGCTAGTCCGTGATCTAACTACCGTAAATATAATCCGATTGCCATGAAATTGATATATGTTATTGGTGTTTACAGTGGCATGCTCGGTATTTAAAATGAACTGTATAGCATTAACGTTCAATTCCAGAAGCATTCAAAAGAATTTGTTACTTTACGGCCCACGTAGAAAAATCGATTGAGGTGTATTTTAATAATTTACTATCTTTATAATAATATTATAAATGTGAAAGTATGCCAGAAAGTTTGATTGAAGTCAACATCAAAATGGATGAGTTAGTGTCTCTGTACTTTGGTATCTATCTATATATATTAATAAAAGAACAAAACGCTCTGTGTGTGTGTGTGTGTGTGTGTGTGTGTGTCTGCGATGGCTAGCAAAATCTACAGCATGTACAAGGCTCAAAAATTTTTTGAGAGTAGCCCCAAATCTCTCCTGATGCACCTGAGCTTCAGAATTTCGAAATTCTATTTATTAACTGAGTAATTAATTAAATTCCAAAGATCACTCTCATAAAAAATCGCCTTTTTTCTTCTTTTTTTTAACCTTCATTTAGTTATGGTTGCTTGGTTGCATAAAATTTTCGCAGAAATAATTAAAAAAGCTGAAATAGACCTTTAAAATTCATAGACTTGCAAACTGTCATTTTAAATGATGATTTTTTATCACAGCGGTTGTAAACCATGGAGGAAAAAGATAGGTGGTGGTGAAGTAAACCGAAAAAAGGGTTGCAATATTAAACCATTTATCGCTAAAATTTTAATGTCCCAAACAAAAGCATGTGTGCATGGAAGGGATTTTGTATTACTAAGACGAATTGAAAGAAATGATTTACAGCTGAAGCATATTTTACGAAGAAATAGTAATTTTTTAAAATGGTCTTTTTTCTATTATATTATTTATTTTTAAAAAAATGTTTGCTTTTAAAATAATTGAAATTGATAAATTCGAAATAATTAAATGTCAAAATAAAATTAAATAAAATATTGAAAACATTTGATTTGACGTATTACTAAAAGTTTTCTTTTTTTCTTTTCTTTTTAATATTTTATAACGTAGATGAAAAATGTTTATGATTTAACAACATATTAATAATTCTATATCAATCTATAAAATATATTTATGAAAACATTCTTTTAAAATCATGCGTGAAAACTTAAATAACAAATATTAGTCTAAAATCTAGATTTCAGAGTGCAGACGATTTTAAAACATTAACGAAAGAATGTTAACTTTTCAAGCAAAATCTTAAATGATGCTTCTATATTGATATTTCAAAGTCATATGATAAAAATAATCACATAATTCTTTCCTATGATTGATATATTTGTATCTTTTATGCATTCTGATCGTGTATTACAGTCAATAATGGCACAAAACTTTATTTTTTAAACGGAATTTTAGTCATCTATTCAATAACAGTTTAAAAGGTAAAAAACAAAGAAATACGGGTTTAAACCAGTTTGAATTGATCGGCGTGTCAAAGCACATGGTTTTGTTGGTGCTTATTTGGACTTAATGTAGCGGATTTTAGGGTTATATTTTTGGCGTCAGCCCAAGACATTATACTTCCACACATTTTCTTTTTACTGTGTGGTTGTACGCAAATCTTTGGCATTTCGAACATTAAAATGTATGAGTCATTAGCTGTGTTGCTGCAAAAAAAAAAAAAAAAAAAAAAAAAAAAAAAAAAATCACACAACACTTTTCTAGGAATTTTTTTTAATCATTGATAAAATTTAAATGTATTCTATTCAATTTAAAATTAAATTATGGCTTTAATTTGGTTTAAAAAAATAAAACATAGCTGTTTGGCGTACAAGTGTTCGAATCCGCAAACGATTCATACACTATAGTAAATTATCAAATAGCAAAGTAAATTATTTATCAGAAATAGCCATAAAAAGAATAGTAGCAAAATTGATTATAAACTTAATGTTTAGACTAATTAACACATAACCTGATCCCAACCAGAAAAAAACAGACCACACTCCGATCCGTGATAGACAAAATTTCCCTGAGTATAAACCCGACCCGAACCTAAAAATTCTGTTTGAAAAAAAACTATGGCTTTGATAACTGACCCGAACCAAATCTCAATCCCATAAAAATGTTCAAATGAAGCATAACCCGATCCAAATAAGGAAAAATAATTCTAGTGGGCATGAAACCTGACCCGAACTTAAATATTGTCTTAAAAAAACTCGAAATGTGACCCGAACAAAATCTGAAACCGATAAAAATATTCCAGAGAACTATAACCCGATTCCAGCAAGACAAAATACTTTCCGTGGTCATAAACCCGACTCAAACCTAAAAAATTCCATTTGAAAAATTCTGAAATTTGACCCAAACCACATCTAAATCCGACCAAAATATTCGAAAGAACCATAACCAGATTAGAGTAAGACTAAATAATTTCCGTGCACATGAACCCGATACCAACCTAAAACTTCCATTCGAAAAAATACCTGAAATTTGAGTCGAACCATATCTGAATCTGACAAAACTATTTCAAAGAACCGCAACTGGATCCGAACAAGACAAAATATTTCCATGGACATGAACCCAATCCGAACCCGAAAAATTTCTTTGAAAAAATCGCGAAATCTGAACTGAACTAAATCTGAACTTGGCAAAAATATTCCAGTGAAGCATCTCCTTATTCGAACAAGACAGAATAATTTTCATGAACACGCAAGAAGACCCGAACCCAAAAGTACCATTTGAAAAAAAAAAAAAAAAACCCGAAATCTGAATTGAACCAAATCTAAAACCGATAAAACTATTCCAAAGAACTATAACCCGATCCGAGCAAGACGAAATAATTTCCGTGGTTATAAACCCGACTCGAACCTAAAAAATCCGATTTGAAAAAACCTGAAATTTGACTCAAACCACACCTGAATCCGATCAAAATATTAGAAAGAATCATAACCAGACTCGAGTATGATAAAATAATTTCCGTGGACATGAACGAGATTCGAACCTAAAAATTCTATTTGAAAAAATACCTGAAATTTGAATCGAACCAAATCTGAACCTGACAAAAATATTACAAAATACCATAACAGGATCCGAATAAAACAAAATTTCCATGCACATGTACCAAATCTGAACCTAAAAATTTTCATTGAAAAAATTTCGAAATCTGAAATGAACTTGATAAAAATATTCCAGTGAAGCATGTATTTATTCGAACAAGGCAGAATATTGTCCGTAAACACGCAAGAAAACCCGAATCCAAAAATTATATTTGAAGAAAAATCCGAAATCTGAATTAAACCAAGTCTGAATTTGACAAAAATATTCCAGTGAAGCATGTCTTTATTCGAATTAGACAGAATAATTTCCGTGCACACGCAGGAAGACCTGAACCCAAAAATTCCATTTGAAGAAAACGCCGAAATCTGAATTGAACCAAATCTGTTCCCGACTAAAATATTTCACAGAAACATAACTAGATCCGAGCAAGGCAAAATAATTTCCATGGACATGAATCCGACCCGAACATTTAAATCGAATTTCAAAAAATACCTGAAACCTGAATCGAACCAAATCTGAACCCTTCGAAAATATTCTAATGAATCATAACCAGATCCGAACAAGACAAAATAATTTCCATGGACATGAACTCAATAAATGGTTGGGTAAAATTTGGGTTGCAATTACATTGAGGTAAGTCTTTGATTTTATTTAATTTCACGTTAGGTTACAGTTAGATCACGGTTAATTTAAAGTTAGGTTAAAGTTAAATTGCATTTATGTGATGGTTAGAATAAGAATAGGTTACAATAAAGTGACGCCTAGGTTACATTTATGTTATATTTAAGTTACGATAGGGTACTGTTAAGTCGCAGTTAGGTTACAGACAGATTATGGTTACGGTACAAAAGTTTACGGTTAGGAATTTGTCCACAGAGTCAACATTACGCATGCTTTGATTAAAAATATACACTTTTGTTAAGTGGCTCTGAAATTATAATACTATATACCAATCTTTTATCATGGTGTATCGATTTCATTCATGATATAGTCGGATTTAAGAGTGATATAATTAGTTTGAAATTCAAAATATTTCACTTGGGATTTCTATGGGAAAAAAATAATTGGTTACGTGATTTAACAGTGATTTTTACGGGTTAATATCAACACTTTAACACGAAAATAACGCAATCGTTGGATACATGTTCCCTCCCGCGTTTCTCATTGCTCATTTTAAGTATTTTTAGAGCTTAATATTAGTTGTTGTTTTTAAAACCGATTTTTCACAAAGTAAGCTGCGACGTATTTCAGACAATGCATTTCTGCATGCTTCCAGTTAATGATAAAATCATACAAATTTCAAGTTCGTTTAATATTGCTAAAACGGACCCGGGCAACACCGGGCGGGTCAGCTAGTATAGATATAGATTACATGCACTCTTAACGGTCTCCCGTGACTAATTTCTAATAGTCCAAGAGCCGACAGCACAAAACCATATGTTATCGAGCACAAGAATGGAAGAGTAGTAATAGGGGAATCTAACGATCCACGTCTGACGGAAATGAAGTGGCCATAAGCGAAAAATTAATACCACTAGTGTTGACTCGTAGGTTTAGCATTGTGTTTGTCCTTCAAACAAAAGTGTGAAAACATGGAAAATTTGATGCACTGATGTTTTTTCTGCCTCATTTTTAAATCAATTTTTACTCTCAAACGCATGCAATTTACAGGTTCTTTAATTTAGAAACAATATAATGTGACCTACTGACTAGTGCTTTGATAAAGACAGAATATATTTTTTAAATGATTGCCAAAATGGATATTTTGAATAGAATTTCCCGAAGCTAACGTGACTGAAAGATTGAGGTATTCAAATAACAAACTGCGTTTATTCTGACTCATTTTTAAATTCAGTTTTGCTCCCAAACGCATCCAATTGACACGTTCTCTTATTTAGAAACTGTATAAAATGCTGTATTGGTCAGTTTTTTTATATAAAGGCTGAATATATTTCAAAAAAGCTGTCAAAGTGGGCACTTTATACAAAATTTCTCGAAGGGATCATGATTAAACAACTGAGGATGTATTCAAATAACAAATTGGTTATTTTATGACTCATTTTTAAATTCAATTTTGCTCTCAACCGCATTCAATTGACAGTTTTTTGCTATTTAGGAACTATATAATGTGCAATATTGGTCAATTTTTAAACAAAGCCAGAATATATTTAAAAAAAGCTGTCAATGTGGGTACTTCACACAAAATTTCCCGAAGCGATCTTGATTTAACAACTGAGGATGTATTCAAATAACAAATGGTTGTTTTATGACTCATTTTTAAATTCAATTTTGCTCTCAAACGCATTCAGTTGACAGTTTCGTGTTATTTAAGAACTATATAATGTGCAATATTGGTCAATTTTTTAATAAAGTCAGAATATATTTCAAAATATGATGTCAAAATGGGCATTTGAGGCAAATTTTGTTTAAGATGATTCTGAAAAAACTAGTTCTTATAGAAAAATGAAATTTAAAAATTTTCAAAAGCGGCCAGATAAAGTTGTTAAACTGAGTTTATCGCTAATCATATTTTATCTTTTGTTGTTGAAATGAGCGCTCTTCGAAATATACCTCCTCCTATAGGCCAAGCCGACAGGGATTTTCAGTCACGATCACTTTGGGAAATTCTGTTCAAAATACCTTTTTTGGCAGCCTTTTTTTAAATATATTCTGCCTTTATAAAAAAACTGGCCAATACGTCCTATTACATAGTTCCTAAATAAGAGGATCTGCCATTTGGATGCATTTAAAATCCAAAATGACTTTAAAAATGAGTTAGAATATAAGCAGATTGGATATGAGGCTTTTTTCTTCAACTCCTATTTTTGTTTAATTTATTTTTGCTAAAAGAATTTGTCTTATGAAAATCTTGTCAATATAAAAGTTGTAGATATTACTAAAAAGATGTAAAATAATTTCAGTTAGCTTTGATAGTTTAAGAATTGGCGAAGTTATGGATTTTTGTCTTTTTGTACCCTCCTTTTTGTTTTCTTTTTTAATTTTTTTCATCGGTAAGAAATAATCCTATCAAAAACTTGGAAGTACAAAAGCATTTATAAAACATTTAGTTGGATTTGATATTTTGAGAACTGACGAAGTTATGAATTTTTTTTCTCCCCAAAACCCCGTTTTTTTCACTCCTTGAGCTCATTTTTAACTTTATCAAAAGCCTGTCATGCATAAACTTTTGGCCCATTTTCTAGAAGTAATATAAACTTTAAACTAATTCGATATCTATTTTAACTAAGAAATTACGACGTTTTTTTCGGTTTTCACAAGAACCCCCCCTATTTCCACCCCTTTGGATTGATTTTGCCCATTAACGAACTCGACTGAGATTTTATAGCCCTTGATTTTATGTATTAGTTTGGAGGCGATTATAGCGAAATTATACAAGTTATCGTGTCCAGAAGAAAGTGATATACATCATAATTCTAGTGTCTTCTTGGTATTATCCTTGAAAATTAACCAAGTACTACTATTTCCGATAATATTCGTATTTCTAAGATATATATACATTTTAACGTCTGATTTTAAAATATTCAATTAGGAAACACTAGACAGACTTTAATACAATTATTAAAAAAATACACAAACCAATTAAAATGAGAACAAACGTGACTGAGTCCGGTATATGCACATTGTTTTGGTTCTGAGTTGATATGAATACTGATGAGGCTATGCAGTGCATAGCGAAACGTTTGTTCTCATTTTAATTGTTTTGTGTATTTTTTGAATAATTGTATTAAAGTCTGTCTAGTGTTTTCCTAATTGAATATTCGTATTTGTTCCTATGTTGCTAACTCATCTTGTCTTGTTTAAGTTTGTTTTAAATTTGGGGTATTCTATATTCATTGTAGATGTTGAATAGTAGTATAACGGTTATTTTTATATATAAGACCATTAATAGTAAACAATATTAACCATTTGAAATTATCCATTGAATTTAATAACTTATAGCACATTGAACATGGAAGGAAAAAAGAAAAATATGAATACAAATGGAATTATATATATATATATATATATAAACTCTTTTATTGCTGGTAGTTTTGGGGTCTAGAAGTCATGGTCAGCGTAGACCTACAAAAATTTTTCAGAAACTCCAAACATAGGAGCGACCGCCATAGGTAGTATTTCATACGAAATCTACCTAAAAATGGTTTTATAAAAAAAAAAAAAATTACTGGATGATTGAAAGGGATAAACAGAAAACTTCTTGGTGCTTACATAACTAACCTTTTTTAACTTGTTTATTTAAAAATAAATAGATGAAGGAAACAAAAAAAGTTGAGGCAACTAAGTGGTAACATTTAGATAAAATAAGAAATAATAGAGAATAAATAAAGTAATTTGTTCAAGAAGCCCAGAAATATCGTAATAATAACTAACAACGAACTACGACAGTTCTTTAAGATAAAGACCAATGGAAAAAAACTAAGAAAATACTATTTTATAGAGAAAAGAAATCACATGCGTAAAATGTTTTCTGATGCCTATATCAGATTTTTTTTAAATATTTAAATATCATTCGTTTTAAAATATAATCAAGTAAAAATGGTTTTCAAAACAGAGGGATAATATATTTAAAATGAAAAGTTTTAATGGTATTTTCAAAAACTTAAAAAATTTAAAACTGCTGAACTGTTGTTACTTAACACTGTTGTGTTACTTATTTAACAGCAGCAACAAAAAAAATATTAAAACTAACTGTTCTCGTATTAATTAGTTAATACTTAAATTTCTAAAATAGTTATTTAAATGAGAAATATATTGAAAGAATTTACAACTTCTTTTTTAACGAGAAAAGAATTAAAATTTCTCCAGAGTTAAGTGAAATTAATAAAAAACTACTTGTTGAAACATAGAATAAATTTAATAAAAAAGACACTTTGATTAAAAGAGATTAAAAGTTACGATTCCAGAGTGGTAATAACAATAATAATAATAATAATAATAATAATAATAATAATAACAACAAGTTGGATGTACTTTCTTCTATCTTATATTAATACTTCGAAATTTGCTATCACCTTACCAAAATTAAATGAAAATCTATGTTCATTATCAGGATTCTATTGATAAAGATCAGAATCACTGAAATGAGTCCATTTAAAAAGGATATATAAGCATCGCATCTGTTAAACAAAGTACTGAATTACGGCAATTTTAGATATTTATAAACAAAATTTCTAATTTAAAAAAAATAACAGCAAAAACTATTGCGAAGTACGCACAGACAAACATAATAAGGATCTAGTAATGGGTCAATCCATTTCAAGTGGTCCAGAAAATATTTTTTTTTGGTCGCTCGACCATTTTTAAAAAATCTGAAATTTTTTATACAAAAACCCTAACATGACGGAAGTTCAAAATGACCGTTATTTTAATTTTACTATTTTTTGTTTGTGCATGGCGGCCATCTTTGTTTCTTCGTGTTCAGCGATTTTTTCAGATACTAGGATACACAAAATTGTAAATATCTCGTCTTTTATTTTCCCAATTGAAATGGGGTTTGCAGCATTTTGATAAGAATAAAATAGACTAAATGTACAGTGGTAGAATAATTTTGAAAAATAAATTTTTACAGGTGAAATTTTAGCACAAAATTTAAGATTTTTTCCAAAATCTATCCATTTGCAAGAGGAAATTTTTTATGCAAGCAAAACTGTCAACCTTACACAATTTTTTCTACAAATAGGTCAAAAGTGCGTGTACTCACACAGCAAGTCCCAGACTCGGGAGTTAATTTCTCTTTGCGAAAAAAATTCCGAAATTCTTCAAAAATTTTAAAAATCGCACTTTTTAGGCTTTGATATCTCTGGTGGGGCACGAGTTAAAAATTTGAAATTCTGCCCTTTTATAGTATTGTGTAGTAGTATTATGTACGAAAAATTTCAAGAAGGAGATTTGATTACAAGCTGAGATATGACTTGGACAATATGTGAAAACAATATTGTCAGACTATTGTAACCTACTACACTCTCAAAAAAAATTCCGTCTTTTTACAGAAAATGTACTGGCAGCACTGCTGCCAGAAATTGTCTGTATATTGACGACTTTCCGTTTATTTTTTTCTCCGTCAAAAGAGGAAAAATATCCGTCACTTGAAAAAAGTTTGGAAAAATCAATGCGGAAGAGGTGGGGATCGAACCAAGGACCCCAGGATTACAAGACCAACGCGCATCCACTGCGCCAGGATTGCTTATGAAGAATTTGCTTTAAATAGAAGTGTTCATTTCATATGGGTGTGGTTTGGTGTATTTCGTCAAAAAGCTTTTAATTTTGCAGTTAATCTCGGAAAGACTTCATCTTTAATGAAACTGTGGCTGGGTTTTTTTTTTTTTTACTTTAATATTAATATAGTATAAAAATGTGAATTTTAAATATATTACGTAGATTGTTAGAGAAAAAACATGGATGTTTTATTTTTATTCGATAAGATTTTTTTTAATAATATCATTTTTTTTTTTTTTTGCATTTTTTTTTTTAATTAAAATATTTTTTAAATGTGTTCACTTAAAGTATATTTTATATGCGAATATTTATCATAGAAATAACTTAGTATATTGAACTTTATTCAACTTATCCAACTTTGAATAACAGATTGTGAGAATTTTTGAACGAATAAAGAAAGTAATTGTTATTTATTTTTAAATTCGAAAACATTTTTGTCTTTTAAAACTAAATTAGACATTTTAATCGATAGAATATTTTTGTTTTTCATTTTAAAAATAAATTCGAATTTATTACTAACAGATCCAATGCGCATGCGTGCTAGATATAAACGGAAACGTTTCCTCATTTTTCGACTTTCGGAATGAACTCACAGAACAAATACGTCTTTTGGGAAAACAGAAGTTATTTGTGAAAAAATAACGATAACTTAGTGTATATTGACGAATTTTTCTGACAGTGTATGTAATTGTTCCACAAGACTGTCAACCTTACAAAAAATTTTCTATAAATAGGTCAAAAGTGCGTGCACTCATACACCAAGTCCCAGATCTGGGAGTTGATTTCTCTTTGCGAAAAAAATTCCGGAATTCATCAAAAATTTAAAAAACCGCACTTTTTAGGCTTTGATATCTCTGGTGGAGCACGAGATAAAAACCTGAAATTCTGGCCTTTGATAGTATTGTGTAGTAGTGTTATGTACTAAAAATTTCAAGAAGGAGATTTGACTACAAGATGAGATATGACATGGACAATATGTGAAAACAATACTGCCAAACTATTGTAACCTACTATGTAATTGTTCATACCTCCAAAATTTTAAATTAATTATTTATGGTACAAAGTTAAATGTTAATTACAAATATCTTCTTCAAATGCGTCTGTGTGATTTAAACAATTCAGAATGTATGCTAAGCCAATACACTATTTGTCCAGAGGAACAAACCTACTAGAAATGCTATTGCAACAATTTTACTCGGTACACATTTGTAGAAAAGTAAATTTCAGACAATGGGTTGCAACTGATCGAGTTGACATGGTTTCAATTATTAAACCTAAAGAATTTTATTCAAGTTAACAAGGGATGACAAGACTTGGGTGGTTTTAAATAAAAGTTTGAGGAAGGACAGCCTGATGGACTGACAACAGTAACTGGTCGAACTCATAACATCTCTCGTAAATAGTGTTAAGCTCTTTGTTGAGCATATATGGTATCTTTGTAAAGTAAACATTTATTATTAAACTGTTTTCAACAAACGATATTTTCTGTATAAATATTGTAATAAATGAGACTAATCTCATTTCTCCTAATGTACTCATAATAGCATTTTTTAATCGCCGTATCTCAGCTTATAGTGAAATCTCTTTCTTGAAATTTTTTGTACATAACACTACTACACAATACTATCAAAGGTCAAAATTTCAGATTTTTATCTCGTGCTCCACCAGAGATATCAAAGTCTAAAAAGTGCGATTTTTGAAATTTTTGACGAATTTTGGAATTTTTTTCGCAAAGAGAAATCAACTCCCAGATCTGGGACTTGGTGTATGAGTACACGCACTTTTGACCTATTTGTAGAAAAAATTGTGTAAGGTTGACAGTCTTGTTGAACAATTACATAGTAGGTTACAATATTTTGGCAGTATTGTTTTCACATATTGTCCATGTCATATCTCCACTTGTAGTCAAATCCCCTTCTTGAAATTTTTTGTACATAACATTACTACACAATACTATCAAAGGCCAGAATTTCAGATTTTTATCTCGTGCCCCACCAAAGATATCAAAGCCTAATAAGTGCGATTTTTGAAATTTTTGACGAATTCCGGTTTTTATTTTATTTTATTTTATTTTTTTTTTTTTGCAAAGAGAAATCAACTCCCAGATCTGGGACTTGGTGTATGAGTACACGCACTTTCCTATTTGTAGAAAAAAATTGTGTAAGTGTGACAGTTTTCCTTGCATGAAAATTTTCCTCTTGCAAACGGACAGATTTTGGAAAAAATCTTAAATTTTGTGCTAAAATTTCACCTGTAAAATTTTATTTTCCAAAATTATTCTACCACCATACATTTAGCCTATTTCATTCTGAACAAAATGCTGCAAACCCCATTTGAATTGGGAAAATAAAAGACGAGATATTTACAATTTTGTGTATCCTAGTATCTGAGAAAACCGCTGCACACGATGAAACAAAGATGGCCGCCATGCACAAACAAAAAATAGTAAAATTAAAATAACGGTCATTTTGATCTTCCGTCACGTTAGGGTTGTTGTACAAAAAATTTCAGATTTTTTAAAAATGGTCGAGCGACCAGTGCTGGACCCCTTGAAATGGATTGACCCTAATGTAAAAAAGTTTAATGTATGAAGATTGATTAAATTCCATGCATTAGGCTTTGAAATATAATTATTGCAAAAATCGTGAAAATGCAGCATCAACTATTCCATTTTTTATTTATTTTTTTTTTATCCCTTTCCATAATAATAATAATAATAATAATAAATAATAATAATAATAAATAATAATAATAATAATAATAACATTTTACATTATTAAGGAAAAACATCATATAATCAGTGTAACAAAACAGTATGCGTTTTGTAAAATAAATTTTCATGTGTTTGTAATATGTGTATTGAATCTGTCTATTCTAAAAAAGGCAAATGTGACCGTCGCTGATAATGAATTTTTAGTGACTGGGGGGGAGGGGAGGGGGCTTTCTTTCACCGCCAATATTAAGAAAATTACTGCATACAAAAATATGGAAATTGGAGGTATTATAGAGAAATGTTTCGTGAACACGCTGCAGCATGAAGGTTTAAAATCAAAAGCATTATTTTAAGGGATATCTAATGTTAAATTTAGACAAAATCGTTCCATTAAATAAGTTTTATAGGAGCAAAAACTATTAATAGGATTTCCATCATTTTATAAGGTTATTATACATATAAATACATTGCAAGCTTTTACTTTTTTAAACTGATTAAGTTTTTGAGAGTTTATTTCCATTTTAAATTCAAATTTTCAGCATTTCTAGAGATATTTGTTGCATATTTTAGAAAAGCTTATTATTTTAAACAGTTGCCAACTGTGAAACTTTGCAAGTAGTAATATATATATATATATTCAATTTAGAATTTATTTACACGTGACTAGTATAAACAAAGAAAGCTCAATTAAATTAAAATTAAGTTATTACATGCTAAAAGTAAGAAAAGTATTGAAAATTACACCATAAAAATTGTTTTTACACATAAATACCTTAAAAAAAAAAAAAAAAAAAAAAAAAAAAAAAAGGATAAAATAATGAAACATTCAATATGCATTAAAATCAGTAAATGCGACTGAAATTACGTCTTATTTCAAATGATCAATAATAATAACACTGGCAAAGAGTTTAAATATATATATATTTTTTTTTTATACACGAGAGCTTCATTTAATCTTTCAAGGTGATCTTTTTAACTATTATTACGGATTATTAGACAGCACAAATGAAAATATTTCCTTCCTAAAAAAAGAAAAATATATATTTTCAAGTGAATCTTACAAAGAGAAGGAAAAGTTTGGTTAAAATTATGTCATATTTAAAACGTAGTATTTAAAATCTATTTCTTATAGCGTTAATAAATATACCGATAAACAAAGATTGTTGACATACTTGATTTTATATTAGCTAATTTTTCAGATGTTTAACAAATCTTATTGAATCAAACACAAAAACAGCAATTAACATCAGCTGATTCATAATTAAAATCCCTCAGTAAAAGAGAAATGAATAGAAATCCGTTTACAGAGAGATCGCCACTGATTTTTAATTATAATTCAGTCTTTCGTAATCTTTTAAAATCGACTAAATTAACAGATTTTTAGGTTTAATAAAAAAGCAAAAACATCCAACCAGTTTCTGTTATAGGTCGTGCTAAAAGCTAAGAAATTCGACCCATAATGCACCCGACTGGTCGGACTTTATTTACTGTTACAAATTAGGAAAAAAGAAATTCATTGAGAAAGACAAAAACAATATTAAATAATAACAATAATAAAACATTTATTAAAAATGTATATATATACTAAAATATTTACCAAACCTATATCTAGAATGATCTATAGTTCAAATGAATTATTTCAGTTAAGAGCTAAAGTAGATTTAAATTACATGTGGCTCTGTAACAGGTTAAAGTTTACAGTTATAATAAGTAATGTAGATAATAAAATTAAAACTATAACAATAATTATATTAAAAATTAGTAGATCATATGTTATATTATAATATTCATTCTACATTTAGAAAAAATAATTGCTACTGTTAAAGGTATTATATTTTTGAACAATTATTAATATTATATATATATATATATATATATCGATAAACTACTAAAAGATTAAATAACATGCATAAAACTTTTTTAGTACATATTATAACGAATTTTTGATAAAAATATACTTTAAATGATGAGATTACTCACAGTTGAATGGCAGAGAGAAAATACGTCCCACGGAAAAGTTTCAAAGGACCAGTCATCTGCATGAGATAAAAGTTCCCAAAGATCTATCACGTCCATTTTTCAAAGATGTAACCTCTTTTTTAAGTGGATCTTCAGTTATTGGGCTTCTGTTACGAATAAATCATTGCTCCGAAAATAGGTTTAAATGTTAGCTCAGAATTAAATGATCGCACACTTTAATCGCTCCGCTTTTTAAAAGATCGCTTTATGAGAGAAAGAATAAATATATGCGTCATTGAATGGTAAGAAATTCTTGCATCTGATAAGTAGTTTTTTTTAGAAAATAAAAAAGCACTGAAATTTATATTCCATTCTTTTGTTAAACTGAACAGTTTATTTTTATTCAGATTGTAAAGAAATGTATTTCATCAAATATTTATTTTTTAAAATTTTACATACACGGTAATCAAATATTATTATTGCCTATAGATATGTGAAATAATAATTACTTTTTAATAAAAGCATTAATGACATCAAACGATATATTTCTTTTTATATTGAAACACTTTAAAATCTTCTAAATCTTTTTCCGATAAGAAAAAATTAGGAATTATAGAAATAAATAATATATAATGCTTTTTTAAAGTTATATTTCTAGGGATGATTTCACAAAAGGAAGTTAAAATTTCAAGAAAAGATTTCTAAATAAAACAATAGCAGCAATATACCATTTTCAGCATATCTTTAAGAATATTAGGAATAAATTATGATGTATGTATGATAACATCTATGAGAATGTAAATCAAATTCAATTTTCAATATTGATGTTAATCTTCAGGATAATTTCAATATATCATTCTTACAATCAAATGAAATTATACGGTCATTACTGGAAATTCAATTTCTCATTTCGTAAAATTGAGTATTTGACATAAATATTCTTCCATTCACCTTCTGAAAGTGTTTCACTTATCATTTCTTAAAATTTGCAAATCTGAAGACCTTATATCATAGAACAAATATTTACAAAGTACTTCAAAATGCTTGTAGCATTACTGTAGCATTGATAAATTTTTATTCAATCAATATAACTTTTAATAAAATATAGCGGCTTTACTATATTCTTTTGTCTTCATTTTCTTTGCTGAACATTTGATAAAATCAAAGATTTATTTCAAGGAACTCCATATAAACTGAAATCAAATATTAGCATTGCCAGATGTGAAATGATAATTATTTTTGAATAAAAAATTACATAACAGCAGACGATAAATACATATCATTGGATTAATTCGTGATTTTCGCTTTTGCACGCTTTTTAGCCAAGTTTTGCACAAACATTCAATGCATGACACGCGGCCGTATCTGTGAATAATGAAAATCACGAAGGGAATTGAGAATTCGCCAGCTCAGGAAATTATCACTTGACACACAATTATCTTTTTGCATCCGGCAATCAGCTGCTAACTCCTCTAATCCCAGAGAGAACTTTTTCGCATCTGTTCATCCTGCGAACAACGTCGCTTTATTTAAATCGCTTGAAATCTGCGTAAAAGAACCAACTTTCATTGTAATCGTCACGGTGCTTCTGGCAAGATAATTTACTCTTCATGTAGGCGCCATCAGCATAAGTACTCCAGAGAGGAGAAAGTAAAGTGCCGCTGCCAAATTTTCGTTGCCATAAGTGTTACGTCACTGCAGCTGGGTTTGTGAATTATGCTAACCTTCTCGTAGAATTTTTCTTTTCTTGTTTGACACTGAAATCCGTTTCCGTTTTGAACCGTGTTACTATATCTATTTTTCCTTTCACTCTATCGCAGTGATCAATCATCGCCTTGTATAGAGTATTGTCTCATACATACTCAGAAGAAGAAAGCTTAAGAAAATTCTTGAAGTAGAGAAGTTGTTCTTGAAATGTAATAGACGATATTTAACAGCTGTGAAAAGAAACATTTGTTTTCTACATATATTTATTCAGAAAAAAAAAAAAATGCAAGATTTTCTATTTATGATTTGATCTTTACTTCATCTGTATAGATATTTTTCGCATAAATTCAAGCAATTATTTTCTTTTTAGACTTTTAATCATTTTATTTACAATTTTCCCTCCGTAATTTTAAGTCTATTGACATTTGATCCATTCTTATACAATTTAAAATATCATCCGTATTAAACCGGGAGGCATTTTCTTAAAGAATCACGTTTTGAGCACCAGCCTTGGCGAGTTGGCGAAAGCGAGAACGTTCAGCTAGCTGCATCGCCAAACGCCAATCGTCGTTTTGTTTTGATGTTTTAAACTATGCTTTAATCGTAAACAACGGTGGATAACATTTCCTCATATTATAGTCTTTGCTTGATAACATTTACTGAAAAACAGAACAATAAGCGCGATCTCTTTGCAGAAGGAAGGATTGCTATCCGCTAGGCGTTTGACGTCACAAACAAGAAAGGGTGCGTAGCAGGGCCGTAACTATAAACTTGGGGGCCCCGGGGCAAAACCTCCGGGGGGGGGGCCCCCAGGGAGGGCAAATTGAAACTTTGCCCCGGGCATAGTTTCTTTTTTCGCACACCGTTGTTTAAATGTACATAGTATGATAAGCCCAAAAATGACTAAAAATGTAGAATTGGACAACTCTACTCGGCAGGCACTTGGCGGCGACACCATTTTTGCCGATCCCACTGAAGTTAGCATAGGGAAGAAAATACAGACTTCTGATTCGTTGAATACTTTAAAGAGCATTTTATTTAGGTTCATTTTTGAGTATATGTAACTTAATCATGCGTTTCTGTTAAAAAACCTTTTGAAAGATGGATTGTGATAATTTTTTTTTCGATTTTATGTATTTATTAATAGACCAGTTGACCCATCCGGCATTGCCCGGGACACGTTATGATAATTTTAAGCAAACAATTAACACTTTAGATCTACAATTAGTCAAAATTAAGCATAGGATATGAATTATTCGTTAAATAATATTTTAAAGAAATGCATAAAAAAATGAGTAAATGCTTTAAAAAAGGCCTTTGGACCTCAATAAAAACATCAGGGTGTAGGTCCTAAAATAAGAGTCCAAAATTCAACTTTAAATTTATGCATTGAGAAGGTTTGATAATAAGTGGGTGAAATATGCATGGAGAACAAAAATTTCAAGGTGACTGAGCCGAGGCCATAGGGAGTCTCAGGCTTTTAAATGGAATGTAAGAACATGGGAATAACTAAGTGAAAAAATAGTTCCAAAAATGAAGATTGGATTAAGAGAGGGCAGTTTAATAGCAATTTATGGTACAAAATCTTCAAGGGGCCAGGAACTTATTTCGCATGTAGTTGGGTATAAAATATTTTTTGTAGTTATTAAAGTAATGGAAGGACGCTAAAGCAATGTGAAAGAAAACTGCAAGCAATCCGGATCATTTTTAAAGAAATTACACCAACGACCCCAAGAACGTTATTAATATTCAAAATTGGTGGTAGCTAGACTATGGCGGTTTCTTAGTAGCTGATGGATATAAGAAGTTGTTTAAAAAAAGGAGTTAATTGAACCATTTTAAAGGGATTTATAATAAGGGCCCAAAAAGGACAACTGACAGCTAAAAAGAGGGCCCTAACAGGAAAACATGTTAAAATATCTTAGTTACTTAGCTCTTTAGATCTACAATTAGTCAAAATTAATCATAGGGTATGAATTATTCATTTTAATAATATTTTATCGAAATGCACAAATTGATTCGGAAAATGTTTAAAAAAAAGTCCTAGCCGCGGATGAAAATATGGGAATCTTGTCCCTGAAAGAAGAGTCCAAGACTCAAATTTAAAAAATTTGCACTGAGAAGGGGATAAATTTAAAGAGTGATGTATGTTTGCCTCACAAAATGCTCAGGGGCCCTAGACTGAGCCCTATGATTCCACAGGAGGCTAAAGTGTCTTATATGAAATGTCAAAACATTAAAATATCTAAATGAATAAAGAATCCTAAAAATGAAGATCGGATTAAAAGGAAACAATTTATTAACAATTTATTATTACAAAAACTTCAAGGGGCCAGGAATTTATTTTGCATGTAGTTGGGTATAAAGATATTTTTGTAGTTATTAAAATGATGGAAAGACGCTATAACTATGTTAAATAAAATTGAAAGCAATTCGGTTCATGTTTAAAGAAGCTGCATCAAGGGCCTCAAGAAAGCAATTGACAAACAAAATTAATGGTAGCTGAAGTCTGAGAAATTCTTTTGTCGTTCATGTAATAGGTAGAGAGAGGACATAAAAAATTGATAGAAATAAAAGCTAGTGAATTGGACCATTTTTAAGGGAGCTATAATATGGGGCCCTGTAGGGACCAACTGACAGTTAAAACCAGGACCCTAATATGAAACCATGTTAAAATATTTTAGTACATAGCGCTTTAGAGCTTTAATTAGTCAAAATTAAGCATATAGTAGGAAATATTCTTTGGAATGATATAATTTTTTAAATGTACCAATTGATTGGGCAAATGTTTAAAAATGGGCCCTAGGGTCCGAATAAAAACATCAGGTTTTCTGGATTGGTCCTGAAAGAAGAGTCCCAGGCAACTTTAAAATTTTGCACTAAGAAGATCAGAAATATAGGAAGTGAAATATGTTTATTTCACAAAATGTTGAGGGGCCCTGGGCTGGACCATATGATTCACAGGGGAACACAGTGTCTTGTATAGAATGTCAAAACATTAAACATCTAAATGAATAAAGAATCCTAAAAATGAAGATCAGATTAAAAGGAAGCAATTTATTATTACAAAAACTTCAAGGGGGTCTGTACCGGGCCCCAAAGGGCCAGGAAATTATTTCGCATGTAGTTGGGTATAAAAATATTTGTGTAGTTATTAAAATAATGGGAAGACGCTAAAACTATGTTGAATAAAATTGAAAGCAATTTGGATCATTTTTTAAAGAAGCTGCACCAAGGGCTCCAAGAAAGCGATTAATGTTCATAAATAGTGGTAGCTGAAGTCTAAAAATTTTTTTTGTTGTTCATGTCGTAGTTGGAGGACCTAAAAAGTTGTTAATAAAAGCTAGTGAATCCAACCATTTTTAAGGGAGCTATGATAGAGGGCCCCATAGGGGCCAACTGACAAATACAATCAGGGCCCTAACATGAAAACATGTTAAAATGTTTTAGTACATAACGCTTTAGACCTTTAATTAGTCAAAATTAAGCATAGAGTATAAATTATTTGCAAGAATAATATATTTTTTAAATGCACCAATTGTTTGGGTAAGCTTTAAAAAAGGGGCCCCAGGGCCCGAATAAAAATATCAGGGTGTTGGTCCTGACATAAGAGTCCAAGATTCAGCTTTAAAAATTTGCACTAAAAAGGTGAGAAATTTAGGGAGTGAAAAATGTTTAGCGCACAAAAAGATCAAGAGGCCCTGGGTCGGCCCTATGATTATCTAGGGGGGCTTTATGGGGGCCCTAGGGAGTCTTATATGGAATGTAAAAATTTTAAAATATCTAAATGGAACAGGTATCCCAAAAATGAAGATCGAAATTAATGGAAGCAATTTATTAACAATTTACTATCACAAAGACTAAAAAGGGCCCTAAACGGACCCCAAGAGTCCAAGGTCATAACTGAAGAGTAAACAGGCGAAAATATCTAAAAGAAAAAAGGTACCACAAAACGGAAAAGATTAGATAACAAGGAATCAAGCTATTAACAATTTGGCGCATAAAAATTGTAAGGGGCCCATGGCGCTGGCCCTTAAAATATTAAAAGTCTGAGCCTCAGGTGGATCAGGACCTGTCTTGGATTATCTTCACCTAAAATTTCAGACTTCTGTGTGCGATAGATTTTGCTAACCATCGCAGTCACACACTCACATACACATACGCAGACATACACAGAGTGTTTTGTTAACTTATTAGTATAGATAAGAAGAAAGATTTTCTAGAATTTTTTAGATGCTTTTTATATTATTCAGTCGATTAGAAGTCCATATTTTTTTCTTCCTTATACTAGCTTCGGAGGGATCAGCAAACATGCTGGCGCGACATGACACATTCGACTCGACATTTTGCTGTCTGCTGTAGAACTCCTTTTGCATGCGAAGCGTAAGGAGTGTATCGACAGACAAGCAAAAACAGCTATTCTAGCACTTTGATTTTTTTTTTCTTATTACTAACTTTTAGGTATGCGCTGGCTATTTTATAGGAACTTAGACTAGAAACTAAAATCAATAGTTTTTTTAACCATCAGTTTGGGGCCCCTCAGGCTTGGGGGCCCCGGGGCAGTGTCCCGGCTGCCCCGGCGGTAGTTACGGCCCTGGTGCGTAGCATCGACTTCATCTCCGCGCCAATCGTTGTTCTGGCGATAAGGTGCTCAAAACGTGATTCTTTCTGTAAATGCAACCGGGAGGCGGCAACGCAGGCAGTCACCTCATCGAGTTCACGGAGGAAAATCTAAGAGTAGCTAAATCTCAATTCGCATACGCATATTAAAACTCATTCGGTCTGCTAAGTCATTTCTCGGTGAAAAACGCCTAAAAACCCGAATTTAAAGTTATACTCGTAGATTTACCATTGTGCTTTCCTGTACCCAAAAGTATGAAAACATGGAGGTTTGGGAGCAGGAAAACAAAATGGCAAATCTATGAGTCAACCGCTGGTTTTTAGGTATTTTCCATAAAGATCTGATTTGGCAGACCCACTGATTTTTTATATACGAATCGAGATCCAACTAATCCTATATTTTCATTCGTGAGCTAGATGAGGGGATTGTCTGTGCCGCTGACTGCAGATCCATACGGAAACGATGTTTTTAACTTATTTTTTTTTTCTGTGTATTCTTCTTAAAGGATGTCATTTTTTTTTTCTTAGTTCTCAAAAATATTTCCAAAATCCATGCTTAATTTAATATTCTATGGATTAAAAGCGAAATTACAAAAATGGGTGAAAAACTTTAACGTTTCGTAAAAAATTAAGCATAAATTTTTGAAAGATTTTGAAAACAAAGGAAAAAGCGACAATCATAAGCCTTTCGGGTTTGGTGCACTGTTAATAATACATACCTTTCAATGGAGTGTTACTTTGTTTTAAGAAATATTTTTGCTACTATTTACACTTAGTAATGTTGGTATATGTCTATGCATTTACTATATGACTTCATTTATGTTTAAGCATGAATAATGATAACCATTAATAAACTAATAATAATACTAAATACTAATAATAATCATTATTATTTGCTTAATTCTCTTTGCGCTGTTTGCGATTCTTTTATTTTTAACACATATTTTCCTCTTTAAATTTTAAATAAAATTTACTTTCATTAATTTAAAATCATGTGTAATAAAGCGCTAAAAAGTATTAGAAAGTTCTAATATAAGTTAAATTTTATTGTAATACAACATTTTAAATACATCTCCAAATGTTCTTCCTTATCCTATTGCCATATGAATATTAATTGAAAATTACACAAAAAAACTACATTCAGGTAATCTTGCAGGCAATGAAACATTCATTAAACACTAATTAATCTATTTGGATAGCTAGTGTTAATATTATTAACGTAAAAGTAATTTTTTCTAAAAAAAAAAAGAAAAAAAAAAGAAAAAGAAAAAAAAAGAAAAAAGAAAAAAAACGGACCCGAAAGGGTTAAAGAAGAGTGCACAGAAAATAAGAATATAAAAATATTAATTTCTTGTGGAGATACCGGGTGTCCCAAAAATGACTGATGGATTTTAAAATTCAATAACTTGCAAACGGTGACAGCTATTTAAAAATTTTTTGCAGGAGGGTTATATATAATGTCAGGAGTTTTTTTTACCGTAATTTTTTATTTTAGTTCGCATCTCAAACAATAGGTGGCGCTGACGGCGATTGTAGGCCAGGTCGACGCTTCACTCAGCACTGATCACCTGGCCTTCAATCGCCGTCAGCGCCACCTATTGTTTGAGATGCGAACTAAAGTAAAAAATTACGGTAAAAAAACTCCTGACATTATACATAACCCTCCTGCAAAAATTTTTTAAATAGCTGTCACCGTTTGCAAGTTATTGAATTTTAAAATCCATCAGTCATTTTTGGGACACCCGGTATTTTAAATATACCAACGCATCATACGACCATAGACTTAACATTATTAAGGGGAATTCGGAAGCCGAGTAAGTAGCAGCCTTAAACCTAAATGGCAATTTAAAGTAAATTATTAGGTATTAAAAATTAGGCCTCAGGAATCATCTAGTTTGGTACAGAAATAGGAATATTGATATGGACAGTGGTGCCAACTTATAAGAGCCCATGGGGCTCAAGGCCACCCAATAATTTTGAATCCTAGCATGCCCATTTTTTTTGTTTATTTAGTTATTTATTATTATTTTTCTCCCTAGAACAAAATTTATTTTATCAATGACCATCTGTTTTAATTCTCCAAATGACACCCATAAATCCGAAATGGCTGAAATGTCCATGTTTAACTTCCTGCTATTTCAATTGGTTGTCATGATCATGATATGATGACATTGGAATAAATATTAGTGATTTTAGAAGGAAAAACGCATGAGAATACAATTTATTAAAATTGCAGCTTTATTAAAACATGACAGCTTGATTTAAAATTCTCATTTTTCACCAACTACCGATCCTTCAAAGAAAAACAAACTGGTCTTACCATTTTACCAAAATATCTTTGAGCCAACCCACCCGTAAAGCATGGTGACATCACTGCAACGTCGTTGTGAAGTCACATTGTGACTTTGTGACCATCGATTGTCGTAGTAACGTCACGTGACGTCGATGTGAAGTCACAGTGACTAAAATGTGAAGTCGTTATGGCCGTTTTAGAGCTCTTTTGTGACGTTTCACAAAGTGGTCACAATGTGACGTATTTGTGAAAAATGTGTCATTTGTAACTAATTTGACATTAACATTGTGACGAAACTGTGACAAAAGTGACGATATTTAAATTGCCAGAAACATGTTTTTTAAAGTAAATAACATGTTTTGAAGGATATTTATAAATTTCTAAAGATTTTTAAGAAAGTCACATCTCAATCACAATGTGACGTCACTGAGTGGTGGCATTTTGGTCACAGATGTGATGTGACGAAAGTGACTCACAGTGACGTCACTGTGACCATGCATGCTATTAGGGCAATATATTTCAAAAGTTGGCGCCACTGGATATGGATCATACTGAATCGTTATCTTTATCAGCCTACCCATTTTTTTCCCTTTGTATTTTCCGAAGCTCATATTTAGGAAAGTTTTTATACAACTTGCTTAACATGCCACTTTGTAAATAAATGACAGTTAACAAATCATAATATTCGTAGTATGGCACAATTTTGTAAAACATACATGTAATATATTCATTTAAATGCATATATCCGACAAACTTGGAATCACTTACATATACGTCTAACCTAACTGCTTCACTACCACATGTTCATTGTGTGCGTCATTCATAATATTAAAGATCTGATTACAAACGATGCAAACTGTTACCAGTAAATTTTAATGGAGATTTTCGTCTTATTCAAATAAGGAGATTTTTCTCTTATTCATGCAAACTTACTGTGCAAGAAAGCATCTAAATTTTCTAATACACGCTTTGTGCGTCAATTTCATAATCCACATTTTTTGTGTATTTTAATGGTACTTTAAGCGGTTTAAGTGTCTATAATGCTCATATGGCTCATAAATGAACAGTATAACGTGTACATTGCAAATGTGTTCACGTATATCTAGGAATTTTGTGTACTTAGTGCATAACCTTAATGTTTGGGATATAAATTTTGAGCTAAACACTTTCTAGGTCGCAAATTTAATGGAAAGAACAAAACATTGCATTTGCTGTTTTTTGGTCTTTCTAATAGATTTATTTTTAGACTACAAAATAGTGTAACCTTATTTTACAAAAAGTAGAATCATCTGAAATTATATTTCTTGCATATGATTCTCTGTTAAAGTTATTTTGAAGTCTTAAAATAGCGTAGTCATAATTCACGGATACAATTTTTTAAATCTGAATAAATACACTGTAAAACAAAATTTTGAAGCACTGAAATCGTAACGACAGTTCTTTTTCTGTATTTTGTGGGATTTTTCTTTTCTAACAACTCTAGTGACAATCTTTGAATGCATTAATATAAGTAAATTTATTGTAAAAATAAATAAATAAATAAATAAATAAACGAAAATAAATAAAAGGAAATCGTGACGCTTGTACAGTTTCTGTTTTGTCGGAATTTTTTTCCCCTATCAATTTTAAGTTTTGAAAGGTACATCTTCATAAAAAGAAGAAACTCTCTATTTAATTCAATAAACAAGCTAGAAATTACATTAAACAAGAAATCTATGAGAAACAGGATTTGAAAACATGATCTGCAACTCTCAAAAACTAACGCGACCATTCAGATACTAATATACAAGCCAAGTTTTGAACTATCGATATTTATTGCATTCAAAAAATTACTCAAATTTCTGTGTAATATTCTGTTTTTACACTCACTTTTGTAAAATAGTCTGTTCTTTCTCATATCTGTGTAATATTCTTACTCATCTATCAGTGTAACGTGCAAAACACCCGGATATTTGTGTAATCTGAAAAAATTGTAAATTCGGGGAAATCTGTAAAATTTTCTACTACTTACACACTTGTTTGAGTTTTTGAAGGGTCAAATGAAAGATGAGAATTGACAAACTTCCATTAAGCCAAAAAACACACATAAATACAGGTAAATTTTAACGACAAAAGAGTAGATTTTTTTTTAAAAAGGTGAAATTTTGCAAATTTATACATATACGTACATACATGTTATAGATTTTTACATTTATTTTTTGGAGTGTTTGAACACATTGTTAATGCACAAAAATAAAGAAACCACAACGTTGTTTCGGAATACAGCTGACCTTGAATAAAACATATTCTATTGATAGCGCAATTTTCAATCGTTTTCTATGAAGTGGAAAATTTGCTATGCCTAAGAGTTACGTCAAATGAATTTCAGTTTTATAAGCTAATTTTTACTTATTTCACAAAACTTCTGAAAAATAACCAGAAATTGGTTAGGCAGGAAGTTCAGAAATAAGCTTTAAATAGAAAGGAATCCACCGCCGCATTAGAGACTGTTTCTGAGAAATCCACACAAACTTGCACTTATGCAAAATAGAAAAAGAATACGTATTTGTGAACATGAAGCGTAATAACCGAGAGTTCATTATGTAATATAGAGTAAATTGGGTGAAGATGCCGTAGTTTTTGATTTAATTGTTTTAAAGAATCGCCTGTTGGTTTAATTTGTTATTCATTGATTTCTTATTAATGTTTTCACTCTTAGCTATGACTTAAGAGTATTTCCTTTTACAGATGTTATAGAAAGCATCTAAAATTTTGTTCGGCATCTTACCTAACATTTTGTCAACCCAATCGCGCCCGTCGGCCTAAGCGTTCGGAGTTTTCGGTGGTTTACTTAGAATCTTGGATTTCCTTGCGTAAATACGGGTTAGGATGTCCTAAAAATGCCCCACGGAGGGCGTTCCTTTTTGGGCCTATATCCTGCGATATGTGTTGATAATCGGCCGTCATAAACCATACCAAATCCGAAATCAAACCTTGCATTTTGGCATCTTATTTCAAGGTATGGGTAAAAACTTCATAATGTACCAGGGTTTTTTTTTTTTGTTTTTGTTTTTTGTATTTAAAATAAGATTTCTATAGGCGAATTAGAGAAATCACATAAAAAAGTTTTGCACATTTACCGGAAGGGTAAGACTAAATAGCAATAAAAAAGCTGTACTAAAAAGTTTGTAAAAAGAACGTAAATGGAAATTAAATATCAAGAAGGAACAATCTTGCTTACAGCTGAATGACGCGACATTTCCATGTAGCGCTTGCGCGGATAAAAGCACGTGATAAGGTATTTTGTACAACACAGTATCTCACCTCAAGTTATCCTATATTTTCCAAGAATGGAGTCGAAAGAGAATTGTTTGCATATACGTGTGTACAACTTTTACGAAGGCAATATTCGTCATGGTAATAAGTTCATCGTGAACCATTTTTTTTTTTTTTTTTTTTTTTAACCAAAAATATTTCAAAATTAGCTAAGTACGATGTTCAGCAATGTCACTAGAAGGGATTCTCAGCCAAAAGCTAATCAAGATCAAGTAGAAATGCCCCAAAATTCCCCAAGGCAAAGTTGTTGCAGTTGAAACGACTGTTCTGCAATGGATTGCATGTCACGTTAAAAGAAACTCAACGTGACGGTAGCTTGATAAATTTACAGTGAGCATTGAAAATATATTTACAGAACACTGGTAATTTTACCTACATGTTAATGTTATAATATATGTACTTTAAATTTCACAATACAAAATAAGAATTTAAATCTGCAATTCTGTAAAGTGAAAATGTTAACAGCCACCGAATATTAATCCATACCACTCCTGACAAATTCAGTATTTCACCTGGCTACTTACATAAAGTAATCACCAAGAAGTATAACACATATCACAAGAAACGAGTCATACCAAAAGAAATAGAAAAGCAAATAATTGCAGAGTATATTAATGTAGTAAATTGTTGAGGAAATTCTTTGATCGAGCACACATCTTTGAGGGAGAATCATCTTTCACGCTCGCTCACACCACTTTTAACGATAAATGTGGCTTCTACGCATCTCATGTCTCCACGATACAACCTAAAATCAAATTCGCTACTAAAGAAAAATTCAAAGACAAGATGCTCATTTGGATTGCGATGGGTCCGAAAGGCTTCATTTGTCCGTTCTTAAGGGGCCACTTCACTCAAACGAAAATACCAGTTCGCTAATGCTAATCCTATGGAAGAAATTTATAAATATATCTCGTTTGAATTTCAATATTTTTAAATGATTCTTTTTGCATTGGATAGCTGAGACTGATCTGAATGCAGGCCGTTTTTTACTTTTTTGATTTCGTTTACAGATATTTCATTTGAGAATGCTTTCATTTTCAGAACCGGTTTGGAAAGCGAAATCACCCTCCTAAAAAATATCTGTAAACAAAATCGAAAAAGTAAAAAAAACGATTTGCATTCAGATCAATCTCAGCTATCCAATGTAAAAAGAATCATTTAAAAATATTGAAATGCAACCGAGATATCTTTATAATTTTCTTCCATAGGATGAGCATTAACAAACTGGTCTTTTCATTTGAGTGACTGGCCGACAAAGCGCCCGCGAGCTAATTCTATTCCTATGGGGAGGTTATTTTCTAATATATGGTTTGCATTTAGACATTTCATTTATTTTATTTTATTTATTTATTTATTAATTTATTTATTTGGCATTACATAGTTGAAGTACATCTCTAGATTGCTCAATTTTTATTTTTTCGACTTTGAAATATTTTATAAAGTTAGTTTTACTTACAAAACCGGTTTCGAAAGTGAAAGTGCCTTTTTAAAAAATATCGGCAACCACAAATCGAAAAAGTTAAAAAAGAACAATGTAGAGATGCTCCTCAGCTAAACAATGCAATGAACAAAAAAAGGTATTTAAAAATGTCTAAATGCAAACGAGATATTAGAAAGTAACCTCCCCATAGGAATAGCAATGGGCAACAACATTTGCAGAAGTGTATTTGTCGTCGTTTCACCTTCTACTTATGCACGAATTACATTGGCGGTGATTACGTCTTCTAGTCACTCATGGCCAGCAGTCATTAGTGGAAAATCTTTTTCAGTCCGCCAACAAAACATGGCTTTCGCAGAGAACGACGGTAACTCGGCTGACTTTTCAATTTTCTATCATCAATTTGAGAAGTTATGAGAGTACCGTAAGTCCAAAGTGTATACTAAAGGCTTAAAAGCAGATAATACCCAGAAATCGATTAAGGAGACAAAGTACTTTTGAAACAATCTTTTCAATTTTGAATAATATTGTAATATATATGGTGGCACGATACTTAAATAACATTTAAAACAAATTGAATGTAGATTCTGCCATTGCAGAATTCAATTTCGCCTCCGATTAGAAAAAATAAAATAAAATAAAATAAAATAAAAAATCGATAGAGGTCTTTTAGAAGGGCGAGCCCCTTTAGAATGCAATGAACTAACTTCATTTTTCTTGGGTTTATCAATATAATAGCAAAAAGAACGATGTGAAATGTTGACATTAAAAAAAAAACAAACATTGCAATTAATTTTTTTAATCAGTAGTTTCTATTATTTATACTTACTATAAAGATAAATAATTTGAATTTATTTTTGTTAAAAAATAAATTATTTGTGATAATTTTAAATAGTTTGCGAAACACTCACTAATACATATTATTCAATTTTGCATTGTTAAAACTTAATATATTATTTTTGTAAACGATGATCTGTAAAATTCTAGCCAATAAAAAATATGTTTATGTGTACTTATATATGTGAAGGTGTGTTTTTATAATTATGTTGGAAATAGAGATATTGATGTGCATTTAGGAATAAAGGCAGCTTTTTTTCAATTTAGGAGACTTATCAAGATGATAGGTCAAGGGTTTCGTGAGAAAAATATATTTCCAGGATATTTTCTGTTAATATATTCAATTTCTTATATACATAAGCTTATTTTCAATATTTCTGCAATTTTTATAATATAAAGGAATCATTTCTCTAATTTTATATGCAAACAAAAGCAAACTACATTAAAAAAGATAATATTATACAATATATACAAGTATAATACCTTTAATGACTCATGAATTATAACAATTTAAATATAGAAATGGGAAAAAATCCATCATGAAAAGAAAATAGAAGTTTTCAGTAGACATTTACATAACAACAACTTCTGGAAATCTAGATTTTGAATGTAAAATGAAACGATAAAATTATTATTTACCGTTCCAGATCAGATAAAAACATCATTTAAATATCATTTTAAGCAGAAATAAATTACATAACAATTTTTTAAAAGAAAATTTGAATATTTTTGTGTCTCTATCCTTTATGAATTATGCGCTGGAAAATTGTCTACTGGAACCAATATATATATATATATATATATATATATATATATATATATATATATATATATATATATATATATATATATATGTATATTAAATGATTCCCAAAAATGACTGATGGATTTTAAAATTCAATAACTTGCAAACGGTGACAGCTATTTAAAAATTTTTTGCAGGAGGGTTAGTATAATGTCAGGAGTTTTTTTACCGTAATATTTTATTTTAGTTCGCATCTCAAACAATAGGTGGCGCTGACGGCGATTGAAGGCCAGGTGATCAGTGCTGAGTGACGTGTCGACCTGGCCTTCAATCGCCGTCAGCGCCACCTATTGTTTGAGTTGCGAACTAAAATAAAAAATTACGGTAAAAAAAATCCCGACATTATACATAACTCTCCTGCAAAATTTTTTTAAATAGCTGTCACCGTTTGCAAGTTATTGAATTTTAAAATCCATCAGTCATTTTTGGGACACCTGGTATATACATAATTGATATTTTGACCAATTTGAATGTATTGCAACCCCTTAACCTTCACATCGCATTTGAAGATAACTTGTTTATGACTTTATTTATCTTTAGATTTTCAAGTATGATTAAGGGCAAGTTTTATTGTATTTATTATTAATTAAGCGCTGTTGAATTACATTTATAATTATAATGGCAGCATTGTTCTTAATTATCACAGTCGAGCATTTTAATTAAAAAAATTCTTCAAATATCTTTTTCACTAATGAACAATTATCCGTCTTTTGAAATTGTTAATGCACAATTCTTCCATCGTCACCTTGACCTTCCTATATAACTACGTAAGACATTTTTCAGTTTTACGCACTTTTTTTAATAACTATCACTATCTCTTTTTAATGAGCAGCATAATTAGTAAAACTTAGTTTCGTTTCTCATCTTATTTAGTTTCTTTCAAGTTACTTGCTTTAATTTAACTAGCGCAATTTAATAGTAATGCTATGCATTAATATAATCTTGATATGTAAAGAATACGAGCTAATACATATATAAAATAACTGTAGAAAATATATTTCGGACATTATGGTATTACGCCTTCCTAAAATGGATTTTTAATCTCTAACGCAGTGTTTCTCAAACTTTTTTGATTGACGGCACACTAAAAATATCTGGAATTATTTGCGGCACATTTGAAAAAAATAGATATATAAATTGTACGACACTAAAGATTTATATATTGTTTACAAAATTTATGTGTTTATTTACAAAATTTTTTAAGTGAGAGGGCTTAGCCTGTTTTATAGAATAAATTAAATTAAAAAGAAGTGTTTAAATCGATAAGTTCAACTCGCTTTTTGGACTTGATTTCTAATAAGTCTGAAAACTCAAATTAACAAAACAAATGAAAATGCAAAAGGCAAAAGAATTTTAATAGCTTTGAAGCTGATTGCAGGTTGATAAATATTTGACAGAAATCCATAACTCAATAAAACTTTTCTCAAAAATATTGAACGGTAAAATTTCTCATTTTTCAAATCAATGATCTTTTCCTGCTGGAAATTTGGTGTCCTGCAAATTATATATGGTTTCGGTATAGATCCGGAGACGGCAGCACAGAAATTCCCCTGATCGAGTTCACGTATGAAAATCGGGGATTTATTAGATCTCGATACGCGTATTAAAACGCAATCGGTCTGCCAAGTCATAACTTGGTGATTTGTGATTAACTTGGTGAACACCGATTTTAGCGGTTAACTCATAGGTTTACTATTATGTTTTCCTGCTTCTAATTCTTCATATTTTTATAGTTTTGAATGCAGGAAAGGACAATGATAAACAGACGAATCAATTTTAAAATGGTGTTTTTCACCGAGATATGAATTGGCAGACCGATTTCATTTTAATATGCGAGTCGAGATTTAACTAATCGTATATCTTCATCCGTGAACTCGATGAAGTGATTGTCTGTGGTGTCGCCTCCTGATCTAGTAATCATTCATATTCGTCAACTGAAAGGTAGCTTTTGTCAAGCACATGATGAATAGAAAATGCTCTTTCGTTGGTACAACACCATGTATTTTTAATTATCTGTCAGAAACACTCGCGGCACATTTAAGAATCTCTCATGGCACACTGGTAGGCCACGGCACATAGGTTGAGAAACACTACCATAACGTATAAATAAAATTGAGTATGCATTTATGTGTTAGTACATTTATCGATTATCTGAATTATGGAAGGGGGATGGGATTTTTCAAACAATACGAGAGTTGTACCAAAAATGTACTGCAAAATTTGGCACAACAGTTTTATTAATTGATGCGCGCCGGATTTAATTCAATAGATATTTGTAGAGCAACTGTGCATCTGTGCCAATACTAGCACTAACATTGACCCAACACTCGAATGAGTGATGTATTGAGAGGGTGATTGGAATAAAAAGGGGATATTCCACCCGGACATTACAAAATTTCACCCTCCCTCCCCCAACACCTGAACGATCTGAAATTTTTTATTAGGCAATGATTTCAAATTGCAATTTTCCACATCGTCCCCGCCGTAGTTAAAAAATCCTTTCCCGGAGAAGAATGACTGAATTCCACATTATCTAAAATTCTCTTTGAAAAAATTCAGGAGGGAATACTAAACAAATTTTTTCTCAGTTTCAGCTCTTGAATGTCATCAAATTGAAAATTTGTATGATGAAGATAATACAGCTATTGTCGCAGTGCAGAAAAAAAAAATGAGAATGAAGACATAAAATAGATTCACTTAAATTAACTTTAGTTGTCAATAATTTAAATTTAACTACTATACAAATGAGCACATTGGGTTTGTATAAATCATGGAAAAGAGATTTAATATATACAATAAAATAATTTTAAGTTAAAAAAAAAAAGGACACAGCAGTATTGGCAGGGGGTGATTGGCATACCAGAATAAAAGGAAGCCTTGACCTAAAATGATTATTATAGGAAGAGTGTTGAACAGCCAGGAAATTCGGTTGCAGTGGGCGTAACTGAAGATGCAACGTATACATAAGAATGTCAAGAGCGAATTTTGGTATGTTTATATGAAGACTGAAAGAAAGGCATAAGAAAAATGATTATAAATACGAGGCGCTTATCATTTTAAAGAACATACAGAAGTAGGGGAAAAATGAGAGTCCGGCCCCGGGAGGAGGAGCTGAGGAGCTGAGGAGGGAGGAGGGCTCCTCCTCCACAATCCTCCTCCTCCTCCTCAACCCTCCTTCTCATTCCTCAAGGTTGTCTTATAAGAGAAGGGGTTAAAAGGATTTTTTTTAATTTTAAGCGGGAATTTCAGGGAGTTAGAATTTTTAAACCATACTATAGTATGGGGGTGTTTTTTAATGCGGGGACTTCAAAAATTTTCGGCGTGTTACAGTACGTGGGGTATGTTTTTCGATTGACTTATGCTGTTGTTCATTTAAAAAGGTAATTAAAAATTATGAGTGAAATTTTTCAACGTACTCTAGTATGAGGGATTATTTTTCGAGTGGTGATTTATTAAGAAATTTTAATAATTTAAACTTTAAAATTTTCAACAGTTTAAATTTATTTTGAGTCAAGTGTAAAAGTTAATCCAATTTAACAAATGAATCATTAAAATTAATTTCAAATAATAATTAAAAATAATGAGTGAAAAATAATGAAGACACTTTAATTATTTCGGCGTGTTACAGTACGTGGGGTATGTTTTTCGATTGAATTTTGCTGTTGTTCATTTAAAAAGGTAATTAAAAAGTAATTAAAAAAAAAGAATGAAGCGACTTTTTTTTTTTTTTCACTGTGTTTTAGATGAGGGGTTAAGCGGGTATTTGGGGACACAGAATGTTTTCTTCTGTACTATTGTACGAGTGGTTTTTAATTTTAATGTGGCGACTTTAAAATTTTCAGTCTGGTGTAATTTAAGAGTTTATTTTTTGATTTTAAGTGGGAATTTTGGGGAGATTGATTTTTTTTTTTTTCCACTGTACTCTTACATGATTAGTTAAGCGGATATTTGGGGGGAAATTATTATTTTAAACTAATCATACACGAAGGATATTTTTTTTTTTCGGGGGGTGATATTTTAATAAAGAACTAATTAAGAAGGGTTCATTCATGGTGAATTAATGAATTATTTTTTTAGGAGTAATTTTGTTAAGATTGAATTATTTTTTCATTTTTTGGAGTTTTAAGCGGATATTAATGTTTAATAGGGGGACTTTAATTTTTTTGCAATGAAATTGACGTGCGCTCGTCGATCTAACCGTTCGGAGTTTATAATTTTCTTCTAATCATGTTTGAATATTGGTTTAGAATTTCTTAGAATGACTTCCACCACTTTTATATCTATACATTATCATAAATAACACATGCTGGTAATGGGAAATTTGGGAATAACAACAATTTTGAATATTTATTTAATGAAGGAACTTTAAAATTATTTCGAGTACTATTTTTAGTCAACTATGTTATACACTTGATATTTTAGAATAGTTAAAAAATAACTTTAAAATTTGAATGAAAAAATATGTTTCAAAATGGGATTTTACGTGCTAGCATTGAATCGCACTCGTCGCCCTAACGGTTTGGAATATGTGGTTTCCTTCGAACCTTGGTGAAAATTTAATTGAATTGATTATTATTATTATTTTGTGTGTGTTGTATGTATGTGTATGTATGTGTGTGTGTGTATGTTGTATGTATGTATGTGTGTGAATGTATGTTTGTGTGTTGTATGCAAGTGCGTGTGTTGTATGTATGTGTTCCATGTATGTATGTGTGTGTTGTATGTATGTGTGTGTATGTATGTTTGTGTGTTGTATGCATGTGCGTGTGTATGTATATGCGTGTGTTGTATGTATGTATGTATGTGTTGTATGTATGTATGTGTGTTGCATGTATGTGTGTGTGTGCGTTGTTTGTATGTGCATGTTGAATGTATGTGTATGTAATTTTTTTGCCGATAGGTGTGATCTTTAGCTGAAAGTGACCTAAGGTCAAAACTTTTACCCAGGAATAGCCACGGGGAGGCAGATCACATGATTCCCATAAAGCACACATTTACATATATTATTTTGAGCGATATTTTTTAATGAAACATAATATGCAATTGAATTTGTAGAATAATTAAAAAAAATAACTTTAAAATTTAAATGAAAGAATGTTTCAAAATGGACTAACATTTAATCGCGCTCGTCGGTTTTTACTGTTTGGAGTCTGTCATTTTCCTTTAACCTTGGAAAACCTTGCGTCAATAAGGATATTTCAGAAAGACCCCCACTTTGGGTACTCTTTTAAAAAAATATTTGTAATGAGATGTGTTCACGCGCATCGGCCTAACTGTTTAGAGTATAAACATAAAATCATCAAATTAATACAAAATATTTCAAATAGTAAGAAAATGATTGATTAAAATCACCAAGTAAGATCAAAATACTTCAAGCAATGAGAAAATAAATGTTTAAAATCGACAATTTAACATTAAATATTTCACAAAAAAAAAAAAAAAAAAAGAAAGATTAAAATCGCAAAACTCAAAATGAAATCTCATGCAATTAGAATAAAAACATAAAAAAAAATCGCCAAATTAAAAGATTATTCTTATCTCAGAATAAATAATGTGAAAGACCTATTCAAAAATTCCAGTTGAAGAAAGTTTTCATTCAAAATTTAATTAAAACTTCTAAAGATTTGGAATATCACATAAAAAATTTTAAGTAAAAAAATTTTCGAAGTATCAACATCAAAGATTAATTTTTCTTATGAATTTTATAATGCTGTTCTAATAATTGACCTTGCAAAGAAAGATAAACAAACAATGATTCACCATTTGCTTGATAAGACTCAACCCAGAAAAAGACGAATTCCCCCAAAATTACTCTTAATATTTGAATTCAGTCCAACATTAATCTCCCAAGATTTTATATAAAAATTAACATGCAATCGGAAATACTTCAAATGAATTTACAATAATAATAATATCAATAATATGTCAAAATTTTCTTTAGTAAGTTTATTTAATAAGAATATTATTAAAACTTGTCTCAGTAAGTAATCTGTAGTAAACATACTAAAGTTTAAATTATCCCACCCGAATAACTATTCGCTTAATTTTTAATTTAATTAATATCATTATCATATAAAATAATTATGAGCTGTAAGTGTAAGCAATTTTTAATGTAGAGAGAACTTTTCACATGGGTAATTTTTCACTGTTAGAACAATTAAATATTAAATAATAATAATAATAATAATTCTTCAGTAATTTTCAATTGATCTTAATGAATTTTAAGAGTCTCTTTAAAATATAAATATTACATTTTTAGAAGACTAATCTTAATGTTAAATTATAACTCTTCAACTCTTTTTAACACACTTTAGGTAAGTACAATAGAATATTAATATTTCCAACATAAATAAGAAATGACTATTTCATAATAAAAATGATTTTTAAGGATAATGTGATGGATCATTTATTGCTAGCAAAACCGCGATACTTTATTTGCAATTAATGTTAAGAATAAAACATAAGAAGTAAATTGACTTACTTAAATTTGTTTTACTATCAACAGTTGAACACGTTAGAAACCATACTTCATAACCAGTCAGTGACAATATACTGAATGAATCAGACTGTTGACCCCACGCCTTATCTTTAACGTTATTTCCCAATACTCTGAATCATGAGATAACTAAACATGTTACGTTCAAATATGAAATTAAGACTTATGTTAATGAATTTACTTTATTCATATGGAATATAATTAATATAATATGCAATTAAAAAGGGACTTAATTTATTTGATACGTCATAATTAAGAATTTAATTAAATCCTGAATATAATTTTTTAAAATCTTATTAATAGAATAGAATTGAAATTCTTTTCATCATTTTCAAGAAACACACATGTTATCGAATACTTAATAGATTATTTTTCTTAATGAATGTGTAATTAACATTTTTAAAGGATTTTTTCTAATAAATTAGTGTTTAATTAAAATTTTCATAATTAAAATAAATATATAAAATAAAAAAGGAATTCTTTTCAAAATTTTCAAGAAACACCAAATTATTATTAAGCAATATTTCGAATAACTACAAACTTTAATCATGATGAGTCATCACTGTGAATGATCTTTTCTTCTTATATGTTATAAAAACAAGTTTAAGTACCCAAATTTATTGATATATTTCATTGTGTGTTGGTTCCCTCTTTACTAACTACCGTTAAAATTATTCATTTAACAGTGATTTAACTTTCGCATTTTTAAACTTATTTATATGATGTACTAACATTTATTCATAATATGCATAATTTTATTAAAATTACTAAAGAAAATAAAATTTATACTATATAAAAAATTAAAACACCATTTAAAAATATTAAACAACAACAACAACAAACTTATAATTAAGAGATGAATAAATATAAATATATGAATCACACAATAAAAAGGAATACTTAATCATTCATAAAAATTATTCCCTTGAACATTCGCATGTATGTTAGTAAAAATATAACACTAAAGTTTTCAAAAAGATTATAAGCGTTTCCAAATCAACAAAGAAAATTGAGTATTAAATATCAAATAATGAACATGCACTCTTTACACTCACATCTTACAATGTACTTAGTAAGCAAATTTAATGATTTTTAAGCATGTCTTCTTCAATTTTTTGCAATGAAAGACTATCACAGTTGAATATTTAGCTTTCTCTTCAAAACTTTATCGAGAAATATATAATGCATACCACACGATTTCATTAAATGAATCAATCATAACCCAATTTAAACTTCACATTTGTAATGTTTTATATGTACTAGTATTTATTAATAAGTTGTTTATTCTGAACAATCATTACTTAGTATATTGATGAAAAGTTTGTGTTGAACGGTTTTTAACTCAAATGGTGTGAGAGAAGGATATATTAGGACAGAAGTTATTAAATATAGAGTCTTTAAAGTTTATACCCGTGCAAGAATTTGCATTTCAAGAAACAAAGTTGTGTCACATTTGAAAGATTTCTTTTTTATTCGAAACGCACACGTGATCACGATCACATCACTGAAGAGTATAGAGAAGCTGTTTATGTTGTATATAATTTGAATTTTCATTAACACAATATTATAACCGAAGTTTTTCGACAGTTTGGAAAATTATGATGCACAACGTCTGCACACGTTAACACAGAATAAGATTAGTTTATGCCCTTTCGATGATAAGCGTTATTTGCAGGTTAGATGTATTAATATAACAACATTTCCTTGGTAATTTTTCTCGCAGGTTTCGAAACCACAAACATCTGATCATACTTCTCATTTTTAACACGCGACGCTTACCATTGGGCCATTAAGGCCTGTAATTTAGTAACTAAAAACTAAGAAAGATCGTCGAAAGTGATTACTTCACACATGCAAAAATAATTTTTATTGTGACTTATCAGTTAAAAATCACGAAGAAAAGAAAAAGAATTCATATGTGTTTAGGATTACTTTGAGATTTTATGAGTCACCTCATCAGTTAAATAGACATATTCACTTCTTTTGAAATGTATTATATTTTAGTTTATCAGTCATAGTGTGATTACTTATTAATAATTTTAGTATCATTAAAAAAATTTTAAAAAAAGTTAAATATATCAAAAATACAAGTTCGTGTTAAAGGTTTAAACAAATTGTTAAAATAATTTTACAAAACTTTACAAATTATTTAAAAATGATTCACTAATATTTAGTAATCGACAAATTTTAATAGCCATAATCATTTATATGTGACTTAAGTTTTCTGTTTTAACTGTTAAGTTATTAGATTCCCCCTTCAATTACATCTCATTGATAAGTTTTAATCAATCAACCAATCAACCAACCAACCAACCAACCAACCATTCAACTGTTTCCGCAAATAACTAGTATGTCAGTTAGATTTTCAGTTTTAACTGTTAAATTATTACATCCCCTCCCCCTCAATTTCATCTCATTGATAAGTTTTCAACAACCAACCACCCAACTATTTATCAGCCCTAACAACCAGGTATTTGTTTGCCCTAGTAACCAAAAAGCTTTTATTGACACATGAACAAAAATTTTAAGATGCAAGACTTGTCATTTTTGATCGAAAAAACAATCACATATGTAATAATTTTTCCTTCTTAAATGAAACCTTTGCATGTGTATGGTAAAACTTGGAAAATTCATTTAATACACAAATTTAAAGTCAACGGACAAGGTCTTCATAGTTCTTTTAGTATTTTATTAACATTTTACCAAATATCTTAAGAAATCAACAAATTATTTTAATAAAAATTCTCATTTGTAAGTGACGTTACTAACCTAACTTGAAAAAATTAACTTGTCAAAGCAGGTTTTGATTATTCCAACTTAGTAATAATCATAAGTTTCATATGATAATCAACCTGTTTGGTTATTTCCCAGTATGGTTTTATAAAAAAAGTCTCACATGCAAATAACATAACTTAACTAACTTGAAAAAATAACTTGTCAAAGCAGGTTTTCAATGTTTCAGCTTAGTAATATTCATAAGTTTTATATGATATTCAACCTATTTGGTTATGTCTCAGCAGATCTTTATAAAATTTATCTAAAAAACCTGTAATATCAATGTTTAAAAATATGTGAATAATTCGGTTAGTCTTTTAAAGATGATTATTTTCCCTTCTATTATTTAAAAAACATTTTTAAATAAAATTATTACTGATGCCAGTTTATCCCAGTGTTATGAAATGTGCATGCAAAACTTTTCATTCTAATTTTCATATTTTATTATTTTAAATTATTGTTTTCAAGTTGTACTAAAATTTGGAAAAAAATATTTAATTTTTATGCATAATTAAATTGAAGTACTTTAATAATAAAGACACATTTAACATTGTATACTCACCTAATCCAACACTTTCACAAATACACGTCCGACTCACTCCAAGGTTAAGGAAGAAATGAGAGATTCAAAGTCCTTATCAGAAAATGTTATCAGATAATTTTATCTTAAGATAGGTGACGTCATAGAACATATGTCATCAACTGGTCACGTGATGTATATCACATGACTGGTGCTTTGTTAATTAATTAATCTTATTAATTAATTATTAAGTATTAAAATAATTATCAATTAATTCGTTAATTAAATTAATTAATCTTATTAAAATAATTATTATTTCTAATAACAAAGAATTAATTATTATTTCTAATAAGATTAATTAATTAAATTAATGAATTAATTGATAATTATTTTAATACTTAATAATTAATTAATAAGATTAATTAATTAACAAAGCACCGGTCATGTGATATACATCACGTGACCAGTTGATGACATATGTTCTATGACGTCACCTATCTTAAGATAAAATTATCTGATAACATTTTCTGATAAGGACTTTGAATCTCTCATTTCTTCCTTAACCTTGGAGTGAGTCGGACGTGTATTTGTGAAAGTGTTGGATTAGGTGAGTATACAATGTTAAATGTGTCTTTATTATTAAAGTACTTCAATTTAATTATGCATAAAAATTAAATATTTTTTTCCAAATTTTAGTACAACTTGAAAACAATAATTTAAAATAATAAAATATGAAAATTAGAATGAAAAGTTTTGCATGCACATTTCATAACACTGGGATAAACTGGCATCAGTAATAATTTTATTTAAAAATGTTTTTTAAATAATAGAAGGGAAAATAATCATCTTTAAAAGACTAACCGAATTATTCACATATTTTTAAACATTGATATTACAGGTTTTTTAGATAAATTTTATAAAGATCTGCTGAGACATAACCAAATAGGTTGAATATCATATAAAACTTATGAATATTACTAAGCTGAAACATTGAAAACCTGCTTTGACAAGTTATTTTTTCAAGTTAGTTAAGTTATGTTATTTGCATGTGAGACTTTTTTTATAAAACCATACTGGGAAATAACCAAACAGGTTGATTATCATATGAAACTTATGATTATTACTAAGTTGGAATAATCAAAACCTGCTTTGACAAGTTAATTTTTTCAAGTTAGGTTAGTAACGTCACTTACAAATGAGAATTTTTATTAAAATAATTTGTTGATTTCTTAAGATATTTGGTAAAATGTTAATAAAATACTAAAAGAACTATGAAGACCTTGTCCGTTGACTTTAAATTTGTGTATTAAATGAATTTTCCAAGTTTTACCATACACATGCAAAGGTTTCATTTAAGAAGGAAAAATTATTACATATGTGATTGTTTTTTCGATCAAAAATGACAAGTCTTGCATCTTAAAATTTTTGTTCATGTGTCAATAAAAGCTTTTTGGTTACTAGGGCAAACAAATACCTGGTTGTTAGGGCTGATAAATAGTTGGGTGGTTGGTTGTTGAAAACTTATCAATGAGATGAAATTGAGGGGGAGGGGATGTAATAATTTAACAGTTAAAACTGAAAATCTAACTGACATACTAGTTATTTGCGGAAACAGTTGAATGGTTGGTTGGTTGGTTGATTGATTGGTTGATTGATTAAAACTTATCAATGAGATGTAATTGAAGGGGGAATCTAATAACTTAACAGTTAAAACAGAAAACTTAAGTCACATATAAATGATTATGGCTATTAAAATTTGTCGATTACTAAATATTAGTGAATCATTTTTAAATAATTTGTAAAGTTTTGTAAAATTATTTTAACAATTTGTTTAAACCTTTAACACGAACTTGTATTTTTGATATATTTAACTTTTTTTAAAATTTTTTTAATGATACTAAAATTATTAATAAGTAATCACACTATGACTGATAAACTAAAATATAATACATTTCAAAAGAAGTGAATATGTCTATTTAACTGATGAGGTGACTCATAAAATCTCAAAGTAATCCTAAACACATATGAATTCTTTTTCTTTTCTTCGTGATTTTTAACTGATAAGTCACAATAAAAATTATTTTTGCATGTGTGAAGTAATCACTTTCGACGATCTTTCTTAGTTTTTAGTTACTAAATTACAGGCCTTAATGGCCCAATGGTAAGCGTCGCGTGTTAAAAATGAGAAGTATGATCAGATGTTTGTGGTTTCGAAACCTGCGAGAAAAATTACCAAGGAAATGTTGTTATATTAATACATCTAACCTGCAAATAACGCTTATCATCGAAAGGGCATAAACTAATCTTATTCTGTGTTAACGTGTGCAGACGTTGTGCATCATAATTTTCCAAACTGTCGAAAAACTTCGGTTATAATATTGTGTTAATGAAAATTCAAATTATATACAACATAAACAGCTTCTCTATACTCTTCAGTGATGTGATCGTGATCACGTGTGCGTTTCGAATAAAAAAGAAATCTTTCAAATGTGACACAACTTTGTTTCTTGAAATGCAAATTCTTGCACGGGTATAAACTTTAAAGACTCTATATTTAATAACTTCTGTCCTAATATATCCTTCTCTCACACCATTTGAGTTAAAAACCGTTCAACACAAACTTTTCATCAATATACTAAGTAATGATTGTTCAGAATAAACAACTTATTAATAAATACTAGTACATATAAAACATTACAAATGTGAAGTTTGAATTGGGTTATGATTGATTCATTTAATGAAATCGTGTGGTATGCATTATATATTTCTCGATAAAGTTTTGAAGAGAAAGCTAAATATTCAACTGTGATAGTCTTTCATTGCAAAAAATTGAAGAAGACATGCTTAAAAATCATTAAATTTGCTTACTAAGTACATTGTAAGATGTGAGTGTAAAGAGTGCATGTTCATTATTTGATATTTAATACTCAATTTTCTTTGTTGATTTGGAAACGCTTATAATCTTTTTGAAAACTTTAGTGTTATATTTTTACTAACATACATGCGAATGTTCAAGGGAATAATTTTTATGAATGATTAAGTATTCCTTTTTATTGTGTGATTCATATATTTATATTTATTCATCTCTTAATTATAAGTTTGTTGTTGTTGTTGTTTAATATTTTTAAATGGTGTTTTAATTTTTTATATAGTATAAATTTTATTTTCTTTAGTAATTTTAATAAAATTATGCATATTATGAATAAATGTTAGTACATCATATAAATAAGTTTAAAAATGCGAAAGTTAAATCACTGTTAAATGAATAATTTTAACGGTAGTTAGTAAAGAGGGAACCAACACACAATGAAATATATCAATAAATTTGGGTACTTAAACTTGTTTTTATAACATATAAGAAGAAAAGATCATTCACAGTGATGACTCATCATGATTAAAGTTTGTAGTTATTCGAAATATTGCTTAATAATAATTTGGTGTTTCTTGAAAATTTTGAAAAGAATTCCTTTTTTATTTTATATATTTATTTTAATTATGAAAATTTTAATTAAACACTAATTTATTAGAAAAAATCCTTTAAAAATGTTAATTACACATTCATTAAGAAAAATAATCTATTAAGTATTCGATAACATGTGTGTTTCTTGAAAATGATGAAAAGAATTTCAATTCTATTCTATTAATAAGATTTTAAAAAATTATATTCAGGATTTAATTAAATTCTTAATTATGACGTATCAAATAAATTAAGTCCCTTTTTAATTGCATATTATATTAATTATATTCCATATGAATAAAGTAAATTCATTAACATAAGTCTTAATTTCATATTTGAACGTAACATGTTTAGTTATCTCATGATTCAGAGTATTGGGAAATAACGTTAAAGATAAGGCGTGGGGTCAACAGTCTGATTCATTCAGTATATTGTCACTGACTGGTTATGAAGTATGGTTTCTAACGTGTTCAACTGTTGATAGTAAAACAAATTTAAGTAAGTCAATTTACTTCTTATGTTTTATTCTTAACATTAATTGCAAATAAAATATCGCGATTTTGCTAGCAATAAATGATCCATCACATTATCCTTAAAAATCATTTTTATTATGAAATAGTCATTTCTTATTTATGTTGGAAATATTAATATTCTATTGTACTTACCTAAAGTGTGTTAAAAAGAGTTGAAGAGTTATAATTTAACATTAAGATTAGTCTTCTAAAAATGTAATATTTATATTTTAAAGAGACTCTTAAAATTCATTAAGATCAATTGAAAATTACTGAATTATTATTATTATTATTATTATTTAATATTTAATTGTTCTAACAGTGAAAAATTACCCATGTGAAAAGTTCTCTCTACATTAAAAATTGCTTACACTTACAGCTCATAATTATTTTATATGATAATGATATTAATTAAATTAAAAATTAAGCGAATAGTTATTCGGGTGGGATAATTTAAACTTTAGTATGTTTACTACAGATTACTTACTGAGACAAGTTTTAATAATATTCTTATTAAATAAACTTACTAAAGAAAATTTTGACATATTATTGATATTATTATTATTGTAAATTCATTTGAAGTATTTCCGATTGCATGTTAATTTTTATATAAAACCTTGGGAGATTAATGTTGGACTGAATTCAAATATTAAGAGTAATTTTGGGGGAATTCGTCTTTTTCTGGGTTGAGTCTTATCAAGCAAATGGTGAATCATTGTTTGTTTATCTTTCTTTGCAAGGTCAATTATTAGAACAGCATTATAAAATTCATAAGAAAAATTAATCTTTGATGTTGATACTTCGAAAATTTTTTTACTTAAAATTTTTTATGTGATATTCCAAATCTTTAGAAGTTTTAATTAAATTTTGAATGAAAACTTTCTTCAACTGGAATTTTTGAATAGGTCTTTCACATTATTTATTCTGAGATAAGAATAATCTTTTAATTTGGCGATTTTTTTTTATGTTTTTATTCTAATTGCATGAGATTTCATTTTGAGTTTTGCGATTTTAATCTTTCTTTTTTTTTTATTTTGTGAAATATTTAATGTTAAATTGTCGATTTTAAACATTTATTTTCTCATTGCTTGAAGTATTTTGATCTTACTTGGTGATTTTAATCAATCATTTTCTTACTATTTGAAATATTTTGTATTAATTTGATGATTTTATGTTTATACTCTAAACAGTTAGGCCGATGCGCGTGAACACATCTCATTACAAATATTTTTTTAAAAGAGTACCCAAAGTGGGGGTCTTTCTGAAATATCCTTATTGACGCAAGGTTTTCCAAGGTTAAAGGAAAATGACAGACTCCAAACAGTAAAAACCGACGAGCGCGATTAAATGTTAGTCCATTTTGAAACATTCTTTCATTTAAATTTTAAAGTTATTTTTTTTAATTATTCTACAAATTCAATTGCATATTATGTTTCATTAAAAAATATCGCTCAAAATAATATATGTAAATGTGTGCTTTATGGGAATCATGTGATCTGCCTCCCCGTGGCTATTCCTGGGTAAAAGTTTTGACCTTAGGTCACTTTCAGCTAAAGATCACACCTATCGGCAAAAAAATTACATACACATACATTCAACATGCACATACAAACAACGCACACACACACATACATGCAACACACATACATACATACATACAACACATACATACATACATACAACACACGCATATACATACACACGCACATGCATACAACACACAAATATACATACACACACATACATACAACACACACATACATACATGGAACACATACATACAACACACGCACTTGCATACAACACACAAACATACATTCACACACATACATACATACAACATACACACACACACATACATACACATACATACAACACACACAAAATAATAATAATAATCAATTCAATTAAATTTTCACCAAGGTTCGAAGGAAACCACATATTCCAAACCGTTAGGGCGACGAGTGCGATTCAATGCTAGCACGTAAAATCCCATTTTGAAACATATTTTTTCATTCAAATTTTAAAGTTATTTTTTAACTATTCTAAAATATCAAGTGTATAACATAGTTGACTAAAAATAGTACTCGAAATAATTTTAAAGTTCCTTCATTAAATAAATATTCAAAATTGTTGTTATTCCCAAATTTCCCATTACCAGCATGTGTTATTTATGATAATGTATAGATATAAAAGTGGTGGAAGTCATTCTAAGAAATTCTAAACCAATATTCAAACATGATTAGAAGAAAATTATAAACTCCGAACGGTTAGATCGACGAGCGCACGTCAATTTCATTGCAAAAAAATTAAAGTCCCCCTATTAAACATTAATATCCGCTTAAAACTCCAAAAAATGAAAAAATAATTCAATCTTAACAAAATTACTCCTAAAAAAATAATTCATTAATTCACCATGAATGAACCCTTCTTAATTAGTTCTTTATTAAAATATCACCCCCCGAAAAAAAAAATATCCTTCGTGTATGATTAGTTTAAAATAATAATTTCCCCCCAAATATCCGCTTAACTAATCATGTAAGAGTACAGTGGAAAAAAAAAAAAATCAATCTCCCCAAAATTCCCATTTAAAATTAAAAAATAAACTCTTAAATTACACCAGACTGAAAATTTTAAAGTCGCCACATTAAAATTAAAAACCACTCGTACAATAGTACAGAAGAAAACATTCTGTGTCCCCAAATACCCGCTTAACCCCTCATCTAAAACACAGTGAAAAAAAAAAAAAAAAGTCGCTTCATTCTTTTTTTTTTAATTACTTTTTAATTACCTTTTTAAATGAACAACAGCAAAATTCAATCGAAAAACATACCCCACGTACTGTAACACGCCGAAATAATTAAAGTGTCTTCATTATTTTTCACTCATTATTTTTAATTATTATTTGAAATTAATTTTAATGATTCATTTGTTAAATTGGATTAACTTTTACACTTGACTCAAAATAAATTTAAACTGTTGAAAATTTTAAAGTTTAAATTATTAAAATTTCTTAATAAATCACCACTCGAAAAATAATCCCTCATACTAGAGTACGTTGAAAAATTTCACTCATAATTTTTAATTACCTTTTTAAATGAACAACAGCATAAGTCAATCGAAAAACATACCCCACGTACTGTAACACGCCGAAAATTTTTGAAGTCCCCGCATTAAAAAACACCCCCATACTATAGTATGGTTTAAAAATTCTAACTCCCTGAAATTCCCGCTTAAAATTAAAAAATATCCTTTTAACCCCTTCTCTTATAAGACAACCTTGAGGAATGAGAAGGAGGGTTGAGGAGGAGGAGGAGGATTGTGGAGGAGGAGGATTGAGGAGGAGGTGTGAGGAGGAGGCTTGAGGAGGAGGCTTGAGGAGGAGGAGCCCTCCTCCCTCCTCAGCTCCTCAGCTCCTCCTCCCGGGGCCGGACTCTCATTTTTCCCCTACTTACAGAATTATGAGTGCAATAATCCTTTGTATTAACTGAAATTTGCAAGGATTAATAAACATTTAGATTCATGCAGAGGAAAAGGTAAGTGGCAAAAGAAGACTTTCATTTTATTTTCTTATTTTAACTGCCACAAAAAATGGCATTTACTTTGTTGAACTTTTAAATTGGGAAAGTTTATTTTGTTCTCTTTATTAACGACTGAAAACGCTTTTAAAGGAATGACTTACATTAAAAACAGGAGATAAAGAAAATAATGCTTAATATATAAGTAAATTGATGGATTAATTGTATTTATAATTAATTTGAATCTTTAATTAATTGTATTTGTAACCGGGGAATCATAATTTCAATCGGAAATTATTAATGATGTGAGATGATAAGAAAATTAAATTATTACAATTTACAGTGCTTAAAAAAATGCTTGGGGGCTCTGACCATTACCAGCTATGTACGCCAACCCCACAAAATATAACCACACGATAATTTGCTTTGTTAAAAAAATATCAATCGATAACGGAAAATTGAATATTTCCACGACTAGTGATCATCTTCTGTAATCAAGTTGCAGTTTATTTCCCTTTAATTGGCTATTTCTGCTGTTCTCAAGGCCCCCAGTACCCGCTGCTGTGACAGATGACAACTGTTTTTTCGTGGTTGATTAAGTAAATACCAAATACTTGAAAATCATGTTGTACAAAATGGTAAAGTAAAAAATGTCGCTATTTCCCCCAATCTTATAAACGTTTAGGTGGAAACTTTTCTGTTAGAGGTAAGAGAGAAGCAAGAGCAACATCACTATATGCATAAAGTAGAGAAATGATTCTTTTGGGGCCTGAAGAGGTATAATTAAAGGGACCATGACCGATAAGGAAAACTGTAGCGAAGAAAATGATCAGGAGAACAAAGAAAGAAAACGCTGGGGCCGGATCATAAGTACATGTATCCTAACCGAACAGTGCCAGTGATTATGCTATTGTTTCATAAAATGAACGCAAATATGGTCTTTTGATGTGTGAGTGTGGTACTGGAAGTTTTAATGTGGTAAAAACTATATCGAGTAGCGCTTTTTTTGTATTAAGAGTGCTAGTCACTCAGCAGCCGAATTTCCCTCGGTAGTGATAGGTCTACGGACGTTTGATGCATTTTTATATTCAAAACATATCCTCGCAAAATTCTTATTTTTAACTTCCTTTTTAAGTGTTTTCTTATTAGACTCAGTACCTTTCATTCGGCAAACAATGAAGAAAATATCGATTTTATATTTATTTATTTAAATATGCTTTATTCTGACGAAGTTTCGAAAATATACTAGTATTATAAATACAGTTTAAAATAAATTTATTATATCGATGTACTTTTAAATGCCTCAATCTAATTCACTTAAAAAGATTTTTCTCAGATTAAAATGATATAACATATCACATATGTCGAATCCTTTAATTCACCTTATTATACATAAAACCAAAATAAAATACTCAGATTACTTAAAGGTGTTTTTTATTAACAAAACCTAGTACTTTCGAGCATGTCATGCTCCTCATCAGGGTTAAAACAACAAAAAGAGTAGAATCAGTCCTTTCGATCAGTCCACTTCGTATAAAAGAACTCAGCCTTCGACTTCTTCTCTTTTTGTTGTTTCAACCCTGATGATGAGCATGACATGCTCGATAGTACTAGGTTTTGTTAATAAAAAACACCTTTAAGTAATCTGAGTATTTTATTTTTCTCAGTTTGTGTTTTTTCGACTAATAGGCATATTCAAAGGGATAAAACTTTTATGTTTTCTCTGTTGACTCGATTTTTTTGTTGTTGTTTCTTATGGTCTGTTTGATAAAAGTTATTTACAATAGAGTAATTTTTTTTTTCACAGATAAAAATGAAAAATAAATTTGGTTTTAACTGTAATTTAACACGCATTTGCAGATTTTTTTTCTCTCAAACTAATAAACTTATGATAAATATGATACTTAAAACTATGCCATTCTCTTACCACTCTCTAAGCCCACTTCTATGAATAATTATTTTGAAAAATTAACTCCAAATGTTCACAGTTGTAAACGAAAATGCATTTTAAAATTTACTTACATTTTTTTAATTTTGCCTCGGGAATCGAACAATTTCTTTTTAGAACCATTTTTCTTCATTGGGTACGTTAATATTATATCAAAAGTGTACCTTAAAATGCTTAAATAATAATAAAAGTTTTAAGAGTATCGAGTCCCCTTAACCCTGGGGGACGATGAGCGGCCGGTATATGTGCCGCATAAAATGCTGAAAAGGCTTGATTATTCTCATTGTTAATTTTTTATTGTAAATTTTGCCTTATTTAAACGAAGCATTTTCCAGATTCAATTAAGCAAAAATTTCTGTTCTGCAAAACTGGTTATAAAAGATTAAAAATTCTGCAAAAGAAGGAGTTAAGAACGAGAGAATTAAAACAATGTACTATGTCAATTAATGAAAAAGTTATGCCAATTATTTGGCTGAGTACAACTGTGGTATGAATGTAAGCAATTGTTTCATAAGCATTTCTTAAATGATTCAATCACTTGTTGTACAGATTACTAAGAAGATTTATAATTCAGATTAAAAGATGCGTTATTACTTACCCATCATACGTAGTATAGGGTAAGTCTTGCAATCGTTTTGAAAATCGAAAATTTTTTTTTGACGGATTTACACGTTTTAGATAGTGGAGAATCCGAAAAACATATTTTTAGAAAAAAAATTTTGCCGTCTGTCTGTCTGTCTATAAACGCTATATCTCCCGAACAAATTGAGATAGAGACTTGAAATTTTGTATGTAGTTAGTATGTAAGAATGGGACGAACCCTATTTAATATCAGCAACCTCGATTATCCGGAACTATTTTTTTCGGACTCTCGAAAAATTCGTTCTGATGAAAGGTATATAAAAATTTTCGAATTTTTTTGTTCTAAGGAATGGACGTAAAAGGCAATAAAATAACACACAATTTGTATATAGAACGAAGTCGATCGGATTGTTAGTTGCCGAGATATTTGTAATCTTGTTTTCCACATTCTTCGATTTTTCATGACCCTTTATTTCATTCAAATTTTAATTCAAAAGTATATTTTAATTGGAAATGAGACGCTTAATCCGACGCAGTTAATTGTTAGTTAATAGAATTATTATTTTTGGAGTTATAAGGATGTTTCTTTTACGCAGTTCGGTAATACCTGAGTAGTTTTGCGTTTTATATAATTTGTCGAAATTGGTACATCAGCAGTTCTTTAATGTAGCATTACTATGTATATTAACAATATTTAAATTTTGTTTATGAATTGCAATGCATTGTATAAATAGTTTTCACATGTTTTATTTTCATATACATATCCATGATGGGTAAGTATTACGGTGGCCCCCAACGACTAGTTTTATGATAAACATGCATTTTTCGAGATCGGCTCAAATAAAAAACTAGTCGTTGGGGGCCACCGTAATACTTACCCATCATGGATATGTATATGAAAATAAAACATGTGAAAACTATTTATACACTGCATTTCAATTCATAAACAAAACTTAAATATTGTTAATATACATAGTAATGCTATATTAAAGAACTGCTGATGTACCAATTTCGACAAATTATATAAAACGCCAAACTACTCAAGTAGTACCGAACTGCGTAAAAGAAACATCCTTATAACTCCAAAAATAATAATTCTATTAACTAACAATTAACTGCGTCGGATTAAGCGACTCATTTCCAATTAAAATATACCTCTGAATTGAAATTTGATTGAAATACAGGGTCATGAAAAATCGAAGAATGTGGAAAACAGGATTACAAATATCTCGGCAACTAATAATCCGATCGACTTCGTTATATATGCAAAATGTGTGTTATTTCATTGGCTTTTACGTCCATTCCTTAGAACAAAAAAAATTGAAAAGTTTTATGTACCTTTCATCAGAACGAATTTTTCGAGAGTCCGAAAAAAATAAATCCGGATAATCGAGGTTGCTGATATTAAATAGGCTTCGTTCCATTCTTACATTCTAACTACATACAAAATTTCAAGTCTCTATCTCAATTCGTTCGGGAGATAGAGCGTTTACAGACAGACAGACAGACGGACGGCAATTTTTTTTTTCTAAAAATATATTTTTCGGAATCTCCACTATCTAAAACGTGTAAATCCGTCAAATATTTTTTTTCGATTTTCAAAACGATTGCAAGACTTACCCTATACTACGTATGTTGGGTAAGTAATAAGGAGGACATGAGGAACATGAATTCGGATATTTTCTTTGTGTTATTATTAAATGCGCTACAATATGCATAGATTTTATAACAGGGGTAGTCAGTATGTTCCAGTCACAAATGATAACAATAAATAGGTTATAACACTATGAGAATAAAAGTTTGCTTCCTTAATTTACTATTTAATGTTTGCTAAATTTCACATATTTTCTATTCTGTTAAAATTTTGCTTATACCGAACTATATTGATTATTTTATAAATCACTAACATATAATTATCTATACTTGTTATTGAATTTAGAAAAAAGTTCAGTTCAATTTTAAACATTCTATGCTATTAATTTTTCAGATTGCACTACGAATCAGAAAATTGACCTTGATCCCGTCTATAACATTTAATTTAATTTTATTTCTTTAAGAACGATTATATATTTACGTTTTACTGTTATGTATTATTAATTAAACATTATTAAGCTACATTTATAATTATAACAACAATATTATACTTATCATGTATATGAAAACTGGAATTCGAAATATTTTCCTTCGAGTGTGGTACTTGCCGTTAATGAACGATTTTCTTTAGTTTTGAAATGCATGCACACAATTATTTCAGCATCTCCTTGACCTTGTTTCATAACTACCTAAAACATCTGCTAATATTAAACTTTTTAAAAAACTACATCTATCGCTAGCTCTTAAGTATAACGAGCAGCATCATTAGCGAAATTTCTTTCGTTATTGCATTTTAATTAGTTTCTTTCATGGTATTCAGTTTTATTTAACTAGTAGAAATTTATAAAAATAATACATATTAATGTAACTCTTGATTTAAAAAGCATGAGGATAAATGCATGCATGAAAATGTGATGAAAATATGTAAACATTCAGGTTTTAGACCTTTTTTTACTATTGATTTTTAACTTTCAAGAGTAGTAAAGTATTGATTTATGTATCAACACATTAACTGAATATCTAAATTAAAAGATAAAGTTATAGCAATTTAGACGAACGTGCAGTTATTTCCTTTACACAATAGCTATGGGAAAGGGGAGGGGATTGCACTTTTTTACCAATGAAAGCGCAAAATCACAAATCTTCCGGGGGGGGGGGAAGGACATCTAATTGCTCCAGGAGGGTGTTCCCCTCCCGTCCGGGATCTCCATGAAATCAACACTTGCAGTTTAAAACAATTTAATAAAGAATAGTGGATATCTGGATCGGACCAAATTTCTTTTGAGATTCCATAGGTGAGCTGGGACGGACCCGGAGTTTTTCCTTTTTTTTTCTGTAGATTCACACTAGAGCTGGAGAAATTCTCAATTTTTCTACATACACAGACTGAACAGGGCTTAAAATTAATTGTTCCTGCGTTTGCATACGTCTGTCATTTTTATTTTTTTTATTTATGATTAAATAAAATAAAATGACCTATATACATTCACTAACAGAATCTATAGAAATTTAGTTCGATTTTTTTAATGTGTTTTACTTGGTTGTTTGTTTATTTTTTTTTAAATATTTATTATTATTATTATTATTATTGTTGTTATAAAAGTTTAAAACTATGTTTAGTGTTTAAGCAATCTTTATTATTTTATTCCAAATTACAATATTTTTAGTGTTCCATACTTAAAGAGTAAAAACGGTACTTCGTAGTGGTAGAAAATATAATTAATTTTGGTTAACAGGTTTCATTATTTCTTTCTTGCACTGGCAACAGGTTCCAACAACCTATTATTTCTTGAAACATATAATTAATCGATGTGAATGAGTCAATGCCACTTTTTAAATTAAAAATCATTTAAACAAAATGCTACAAATATTTTTTGGATGTAAATAAATGCTATTTTTCATTGAATTAATCAGACAAAAATCTATCAACAGAAACCTCCGCCCCTTAATTTGAATATTTAAAATCAAAGAAACCGCCATCTGCCAAGCGAACGTTGCCCAAAGAATCGAAATTGAAAAACATTTTTACACTTAACAAACCATTTTGTACTCATATCCATTACACGATCGAGAACATAATTTTCTTTCTATTCCAAAAAATACAAGAAGTCATTTTCCATTACGTTCTAAAATATACTACCGATTCAAATCATTCCATGCTGCCTTATTTATCTACACAACAAATTGTAATTATTGTAAGTTTTATCCATGGTCCGTGATTATTATAACTCTGAAGAGTTAAAATATCTTTGCTTCATATTGATTATTTTTAGTATAATAACTGTCAAATTATAACCAATGACAGAAACTTTAACAGATAATAAAAAATAAATAATAAATTACACATTTTTTCCAGCCAATGAATGGCCAGACTTTCCTAAGAAACTGAAATCTGATTGGTTTACTGAGAAATTGCTTCCCAGATATTAAGTTTTATTCGCTTTTCTTCAGCTGCCACAGCTTTATTTGGTCGCTTGAATGCAGAAACATGAAAAGCAGGTTTTTGTTTCCTGCTCCCTTTTGTACATTGTAACAAGAGTTTAAGAGCTTGAAATAAAATTTTAAAAGTACATTTTTTTAAACCCCCTATTTTTTAATACAGAAAAAAAATTCTGATTTTTTTTTTAAATTATAATTTATTGTGTGTTTCTCAATAAAGAATGGTGCATTATACATATATATATATATATATACACTATATTGCCATTGATTATTGGACACTTGCGATTTTAGACATTTTACTAAATATCTAGAAAAATACATGAGGAATCATCTCGAAACTCTTAGTGTATAAATATAATTGTATACGCCATACATCGCCGTGAAGATTTTTTACCGAAACTCCATAGGGGACCGTCAACAAATTAAAAAATAATGAATATCTTTTGAATAACCCTGTCAAAACTAATGTAGCAAAAGTGCTCAAACTCTAGATTATGATTGAATGTCTTATTGTAATACACTGCGTTCATTTTTATGCAAATAGGATGCATACTCGCAGAGTAATTAAGGTTTTTATAAAAATGGTCCCAAATTTTTCCAAGTTTTTTCCTTATAATTTTTAGAGTTCTTAATATAAAATAATATTTTTTTCTGAAAATATGACAAACAGCATTTCACACAATACCCTGTAATCAGAATTGAAAAATAATAAAAATTGTATGAAAAATGAGTAGGTTTACTAAATAATTTTTTATTGCGCATGCGTCAAAGATATCAAAATTTCATTTGCATATTATGTTAGCTAAATGTATAGAACAACTTTTGTAAAAGTCTCAAAATCATAGCTTGAAAATTCTGAAAGTAATCGTATATAGAAAAAGGACAAAATCCGTTGTTTCCAAAATGAAGCAAAAAAATGAGGGATTTTATCCAAATGTAGTAGTACATCCCGTATTGTGTATTCTGTATTGACACTAATCAATGAATAAATGGATACAACCCCTCTTGTTTTTGCTTCATTTTGAGAATAGCGGATTTTCAACTAATTCAATTGACGATTATTTTCAGAAATTTCAAGTTATGATTTTGTGACTTTCACAAAAGTTGTTCTATACATTTAACTAACATAATATGCAAATGAAATTTTGATATCGTTGACGCATGCGCAGTAAAAAATTATTTAGTAAACCTACTCATTTTGTACAAAATTTTCATTATTTTTTAATTCTGATTACAAGGTACTGTGTGCAATGTTGTTTGTCATATTTTCTGAAAAAAATATTATTTTATATTAAGAACTCTGAAAATTATAAGGAAAAAACTTGGAAAAATTTGGGACCATTTTTATAAAAACCTTAATTACTCTGCGAGTATGCATGCTATTTGCATAAAAATGAACAAGGCGTATTACAATAAAGCACTCAATCATAATCTAGAGTTTGAGCGCTTTTGCTACATTAGTTTTGACAGGGTTATTCAAAAGATATTCATTCTTTTTTAATTTGATGACGGTCCCCTACGGAGTTTCGGTAAAAAATATTCGCGGCGATGTATGGCGTATACTATTATATTTATACACTAAGAGTTTCGAGATGATTCCTCATGTATTTGTCTAGATATTTAGTAAAATGTCTAAAATCGCAAGTGTCCAATAATCAATGGCAATATAGTGTATATACCGGGTGTCCCAAAAAGGACTGATGGATTTTAAAATTCAATAACTTGCAAACGGTGACAGCTATTAAAAAAAAATTTGCAGGAGGGTTATGTATAATGTCAGGAGTTTTTTTACCGTAATTTTTTATTTTAGTTCGCATCTCAAACAATAGGTGGCGCTGATGGCGATTGAAGGCCAGGTGATCAGTGCTAAGTGAAGCGTCGACCTGGCCGTCAGCGCCACCTATTGTTTGAGATGCGAACTAAAATAAAAAATTACTGTAAAAAAACTCCTGACATTATGCATAATTCTCCTGCAAAATTTTTTTAAATAGCTGTCACCGTTTGCAAGTTATTGAATTTTAAAATCCATCAGTCATTTTTGGGACACCCGGTATATATAATACTTTCTTGATATCGCGTTCTAAATTTAACATGGAATTTTCGTTAATCTGAAACTAAAAATAAACTATACAATGATAATATAAATAATAATAATAATAATAATAATAATAAATAATAATAATTTATTTTAATATTCTCTATTTATTATCTATATTATATATTTAATAATCTCTAGTACTTCGTTTGTGATGTTAAATGATATTTTTTGTTCAAAGCAGTACCATTAATCGGCTTTCAGAAACTACATTTAGATATTTGATCCAGTGAATTTAATGCCCTTTATAATTGGATAAACAAATTCGTTTCAGATGCTTATGTTTGTGGATGGAATAAAACGGTTGCCTGGTTGGACATTTACAGCGCATTACTTCAGGTCTTTTCTGTTGCACAAGAAGTATTATTAGTTTTAAAAAAGAAGCAAAATAATGATAATAATGGTAATAATAATAGTAACAATAACAAGTGTGGGCATTCAATATCCTCAATGACCCAAAACTCAAATTATTAAATTTAATTCAACTATGTGAGTTCTCTTTTATTATAAGAGATATTACTGAAAACGTAAATAAACTTTGGATATTCTAAATCAACTCTTCAAGTTCTCTTTAGAAATATATGTTTTAATAATGGTCCTTTTACGCAATACGCCTCTTTAAAAATAGGCAAATTTATTGACAGAAAAGTGAATAGAACAATACAATTATTGAAGTCTTGAATCTTTCAAAAGCTTTAAAAAAATGTAATTTAACAAATTACAATGACTATTTGGAAAATTATATTTACAGAGACTAAAATTTTAGATTTATAAATAAATTCTATATTTAAAATAATAATAATAATAATAATAATAATAATAATAATAATAATAATAATAATAATAAACATCATTTTTATGATGATCAAAACGTGGTTTATGTAATAACAGAGTCCTATGTTAGGCACGCCTTGGATTAAAAATTAATATTGCTGAATAAATCATACTAATTTTAAATAAAATTTTAGACTTACAATTTTCGGTACTGCAAATTTTTAATTAATGTCACACGTTTTAAATTTTTACACCGGGGTCATTCAATGGTAATTTACGTTACATTTAGAACTATTTTCAATTATTTTAGTAATATAACACGTACAAAACTAGTCGTTGGGGACCACCGTAATACTTACCCATCATATATATATGCATATAAAATATATGAAAATAATACATTTGAAAACTATTTATAAAATGGATTGCAATTCCAAAACAAAATTTAAACATGTATTTATATTTTTGTTGTGCATAGTAATGCATTATTAATGAGTTGCTGATGAATCTATTTCGATAAATTATATATTATATAATTATATAATTATTATATGATAAATTATATAATTATTTCGATAAACAACACGCCTAACTACTCAAGTAGTACTGATTTGCGAAAAAGAAACATCCTTATAACTCCAAAAATAATAGTCTTATTAACTAACAGTTTATTGCGTCAGATTAGCGTCTCATTTCCAATTAAAATATATCTTTGAATTGAAATTTGAATGAAATTACAGGGTCATGAAAAATCGAAGAATGTGAAAAACAGGATTACAGATATCTCGGAAACAATAATTCGATTGACTTTGTTCTTTATGCAAAATTTGTGTTATTTTAGTGCCTTTTACGATCACTCCTTAAAATAAAAACTTTCGAAAATTTTTATATACCTTTCATCAGAACGAATTTTTCGAGAGTCCGAAAAAAGTAGTTCCGGATATTCGAGGTTACTGATATTAAATAGGCTTCGTTACATTCTTACATACTAAGTACATACAAAATTTCAAGTCTCTATGTCAATTCGTTCGGGAGATAGAGCGTTTATAGACAGAAAGACTGACAGACAGACGGACGGACGGCAAATTTTTTTTTCTAAAAATATGTTTTTCGAAATCTCCAGTGTCGAAAACGTGTAAATCCGTCAAAAAATTTTTTTCGATTTTCAAAACGATTGCAAGATTTACCCTATACTACATATGATGGGTAAGTAAAAATTTTTTTAAATGTAAATTTTACATGGTTTGCTAATTAAACTTATTCAAAGCACAATTTAGGTGAAAATTATCTAATTTTAGAGTTATTTTTCAAATTTTGATATAATTATTATGGAACATTACTGAAAAAGGAATGTAAGTTATCATATAAAGGGTAATTTTCATTATCATTTTTTATGTAATTTTCATCCAAATTGATCTTTAACTATCTTTCATTAACAAAACATGTTAATTTTACATTTGAATATTTTTTAGAGTTACATTATTAAAATGACTGCAGTAAATTGTTCTAAATGTAACGTAAGTCACCATAAAATGACACATCGTCGTAGGGAATTTTTTTTTTCAAATGCAATTTGTTTGAAAACTGTATTTCAATTTGTTTTTAAGTTATTAATTATTTTGTAGTTTTTAAAATATTTTTTTTTTGTCATTGTGGCAACAGAAGTATTTCATTTCTGGGCATTAAACATGAACCAATCGGAAAACGAATAATTTGCGGAATTTACCCAATAAAAAGATTGAGATATATTTCAGATTTCCCTATTCGCTGCCGAGGATAGCAACTATTTTCCAAATAGTTCATAATAGTAATAAATAAATAAATAAAAAAGTAAATAAATATATAAGCGAAATTTCCATAAATAGAATGTAAAAATCCCTAAAATGATATGATATCGCCTTTCTTTGTGATGAAAAAAATATCCCAAAAAACACACGAATTGAAAACTGAAGAAGCAAACTTCTTTTTAAATCTGGTGAAGCAAGTAATAAATAAATTTAATGCAATAAATGAAACTGAATATTTATTCGCCGATATGCAATTTTGTATAATTAGTCATTGCAAAATTGAAGTACTTATTCATTCAAACTAAATTAAGAGAATTATATGAACTAATAAATATTTGTAATTCTTTAGGGTTTAATGTTAGTTCATTATAAATATTACCGTTTATATTAATTTCTTTGCTGTGTTTAATTTTTTTTTCTTTCTTTAGAGTACAGTATAATAATAGGAAACAGATCCCTATCTATATGCGTTTTGCAATTCAATCGACATTTAAGTATTCTTTTTCAGCAATGAAGTGATGAAATTATCAACAAATAAAGATGAGACAGATTTTAAATAAATCAGAAAATAACCAGGTGGAGTCGGGGCAGGGGGAGGGGTTGGGGCTATTTAAAATGTATATGGATGTTGTGTTAAATTAAAAAAAAGTGTGAAAAAATGGGTGTTAAATTAACAAATGATATATATTTATTCTACCTACTTTTTGCCGACGTTCAAGTGATAATTACACAAGATGATTACGATATAGACTATATGATGAAGAAACTCTTGACACATATAGAGAACGGGCACAGAACATCAATTTTGGAAAAACAGAATACTTACACTGTAAAACATTTGTATAACGTTACTCCATAAAATTGGCGGCAGTCTTGCTGCCTCTAGTTTTATAGAGTACTTTAACCGACATGACCGGTGTAACACTGTAATGTTATACCAGTGATACATGTTTAAATTACGCCATTATATAAGGGAAAACAATTGCTCCATAATTTTTTTACAGTGTAGTATTGAATTTCAAGGAAAATATCATAATCGAAGTCAAAGTGATAAAGACTCTGATTTTAAATGCTCTCATCTGTACCTCATTTTAAATGCTTGTAATCTGAACTACAAGAACTGGGTGAAACAGAAATGAAAATAAATAGAAGATTAGCAAAACCAAGGAAAGCAATATCAGCATTAAACTCTGTGTTAGGACAGTAATGTAATAAATAATACACACACACATATATATAACAATCATTGAAAATATTTTACGATATGGTGAAGAAACTTGGATAATAAATAAAACAAGTGGGAAGAGAAACTATTGGCAACAGAAATGGATTATTGGAAAAGAACAGCAAGAACATCGAGATTGGAAAGAAAGGTAAACATTGACATAAGAAATCAATTAAATATAAAGACATATATTATGCAAAAGATAGATGGGAAAAGGTTGAAATGGTTTGGTCACGGAAAACAGCAAATTGTCAAGATCACTAATGATCAGGGAAATGGAAGGAAGGAACAGAAGAGAAAAAACCAAGAAAATGTTGGAGTGATAATTTGAGGCAGAATTTGGTAAATTATGGACTGAGGGAGGCAGAGGAGGAAAAATAAAATGAATGGCGAAAAAAAATTACACATGGCTTTTGGTTGATAAAAAACTCATGTATGATGAAAATCCTGAAGAAGAGGAGTTGGGGGCATGTTGAGAAAAACAAGAGAATACATTCATGAGCAATATAAATTTTGATTGCCGTGTGCATTGTAAAGAAAATCTATAACTCTATAGATGTAAAGTTACAGAAATATGATGCTTACTAACATTTTCTTCTGTTGACTGATGAAAAAAAGATAGTTTTAAAATATACTTTGTTTAGCTACAGAAATCTGTAGCTTTACAAAAAATCTACCAAAGTCATAGTAATCCTTCTATAGTAAAAAAAAACTAGCCTTAAAAGGAATGACTCCTGGAATGATGCTGATGTGGAAGATTTCCGGAACTAACGAATCCGGGTTGTCCACTCCTTCCATGAGTCGAATAGACCAATCAGGAAAGGGCTCAGTCTATGCATCGCCATATGGGTTACCATAAAGAGAGGAAAGGTTACCATCGCCAACAATCGCCAAGTTTGTCGCCAACTTGGCAATATATCGCCAAATTTGGCGACCAAAATTAGTTGTCAAAAGTGACGCCAACTTGGCGATAACTGTAATATTTCGCCAAATTTTTAATTTCTTTACAACACCAGTCGTTTGATACATCATTTGAGAGGTTTGCAACTGCTTATTCATATAATGGATGTCTTGTGTGTTATCCCCCATTCTGCTCCCCAGGGGGGGGACACATTTTTATTTTCGTTACAACACCAGTCGTGTTACACAAGATTTGAAAGGTCTGCAACTGCATATTCATATTATGGATGTCTTGTGTGTCACCCCCATACTCTGCTCTCCCCAGGGGGGGGTCACATTTTTAATTTCTTTACAACACCAGTTGAGTGACACATCATTTGAAAGGTCTGCAACTGCTTATTCATATTATGGATGTGTTGTGTGTCATCCCCCACTCTGCCCCCCCAGGGGGGCACATTTTTAATTTCTTTACAACACCAATTGTGTGACATATCATTTGAGAGGTCTTCAACTGCTTATTCATATTATGGATACCTTGTGTGCAACCCCCCCCCTCTGCCCTCAGAGGGGGCGCATTTTGTAATTTCTTTACAACACCAATTGTGTGACACATCATTTGAAAGGTCTGCAACTGCTTATTCATACCATGGGTTATTGGCGAGCGCAGCAAGCAGGGGTAGACAATAATTTGGAATCGCGAAGCGATTACGCGGGGGGTTGGCGAGCATAGCGAGCAGGGGGGCGGGCCCCCCTAGTCGTACTAAAATTTATCTGTAACTCGAGTTGCAGTTACATAAAAAGTTCTAGGCATCCCAGTTTCCGAAAAAATTCTTAGTAACCTTATAGAAATACGAAGCATATAATATGAACTTTAAAACGTTTACTGTTTACTTAAAATGCTATTAAAATAATCAAAGATGTTACTAGTTAATTTTATTTAAAATATTTTTGTACTTTCAAATATTATCCAGGATCTTACATCGGAGAATTATTTATAAATAATTGTTGTTTATTTATGCAAATATGTGGTTTCGTTTTGAAAATGAGCGAGCCAATAATTATTACAGTTGAAAGCAGAAAAAATATCTTGGATAACTTAATGAGGAAAGATATATATTATTAATAATATTATTATTATGTTGCATTATTAGCTATATATTTTTATTCTCTAACACTGCTACTTCGACCTTCAAGCTCCGCATTTAAAATGAAAAGTGACGAATGAGCACAGATTGAAATAATAAAGCAAATGCAACTGCAATTAATAACAATACATATCTTCTCTCTTTAAGTTTTAATCCAAGAAACAACTTCTATTTTCCACTGTAATAATTACTGGTTCGCTCATTTTCAAAACGAAATCACATATTTGTACAAATAAACAACAATTAGTTATAAATAATTCTCGGATGAAGAAGTCTGGATAAGATTTGGAAGTACTAAGGTATTTTAGATAAAAGTAACTATTAACATTCTTAGATTATTTTAATCGCGTTTTAAACAAAACAGTGAACGCTTTAAAGTTGTCACTATATATTTTGCCGTTAAAACACGATGAAAATTGCAGTTCGTCATATGTTTTTATTTATTTATTTAACCTTACAGATTTTTTTTATTTACAGTGCAAACATGTATCTGCTACATTGTTACCGTTACATAAAAAATTCTAGAAATACTCAGTTTCCAACAAAATTTTAGTAATTTTTAAATATTTTGTTTTATAGTGTATATTTTACACACCAGTATCGATATAATTAAAATATGTTTAAAAATACACACACACGCGCAAAAAAAAAAAAAAAAAAAAAAAAAAAAAAAAAAAAAAAAAAATAGGTTGTAAGATTTTTTGGTACAGTTGTATTCCCAAAATGGTACAATAGTCTTGTCAAATTAGTAGAATAGTATTGCCAAAGTAGTTCACACCAATGGTTCATAAAAGGACAAATTCTTAATAAAATTAAAAAAAATCAAAACTTCTTAGATATAATATATATATTAATAACGACCCTCCCCCTCCCCGGATGACTATCTGAATTCAATATCGCAAAGAAGTTTATGTCAAATACAGTTAACAGAATTTCTAATAAAAAAATAAAAATGAAATAAAGATAAATAAATAAATAAATACTGAAAATGAAATATTATCATGTATTATCATAATAAACATTTTTGCAATTTTTTGTTTACGATGAAATACATCTTTCCAGGTTTACAAGGTGTTCATTTTGTAAACTGATCTTTCCAAAAATAGAAGTCGAAATAAACGATTAATACTGAAACAAACATTTGCAGAAGAAAAGCAATAAAAACCTAATAAATAAGAAGAAGCCGGGAAACTAATGCATCTAATGAAAGCTATCGTAAAGATATCGACATAAAAATTGGCAGGATTCCACTTGATAATAATGGGTGCAATTGATTATTCTATGTTATTATGAACTGGAACTCAGCGGACACACACAAAGATGGCTTATCATTAAATAGAATGGCTAGTTTTATGTTAATAAACTGTCATTAAAGAGTAGAATAAACAAAAAACAGCTTAGAAGAAGGTAAAGTTATTACTTATTATGATTACTAATTGCATAGTGACAATGAAGCCATCAGTTTCTTTTGTTGTATTGTAAAAATTGTTATAAAAATTCTAGAACACTCCAATAATGGAAGATTTATTTATTTAAATGCACGTTTGTTAAGTTTTGATTTAGTCGAAATCATAGAAAACTTTATCAGGGACAGAGTGGTCGCCATTGATTTCATTTTGTGAAAAAAATTTAGTTTTTGTATGTACTTTATGCAGCGTTATCAGTGCTGTAATCGTAAAAAAATACAGAGGGTATATCTTAGAGTGTATATACTATTATCTTTCTTGAGAAACAGAGGGTATACTGTGTTTTTTTAAAAAATGCAGAAGACATACGGCGTGTACCCTCCACTACACCTCTGAACGTTATGTACTGTAAACTGTATACGTATTATAAATATGTTATGCCTGTTACGTTTTGTTGTGTGTAAGTGTATATGTATGAAGTGTGTGTTGTATCATGCTGAAAAGTCCTGGTTCTAATCAATAGCACTCTGTCAGTTGATGTAGATTTTATACCTAAATGTCTCCTTCTAATACAAAACCGTTGTATTTTGTGCACCATAAAATCTTTAACAACCTAATTTAATGAAACTTGCAATCATCAATTCCATTCCAAATCTCTCCCTCTGACAGTAATAAAAATATACAGGGTATTTAAAAAATGACCGGTATATTTGAAAAATCAATAAAAACTAAACGGACAGCTATAGAAATACACCGTTTGTTGCAATATGCTTGGGATAACAGTAAATTTTCAGGCAAACAAGCTTAAGAAATTAGTTAAAAATTTCAACAACAGATGGCGCTGCAGTCTGAAAAAATATAAAATACTAGATTTTCCACATATCCACCCTACGCAGCAATAACATAACAGCAATAAAATCGCCTGCAGCACCATCTGTTGTTGAAAATTGCAACTAATTTCGGAAGTTTATCTGCCTCAAAATTTACTGTTGTCCCAAGCATATTGCAACAAACGGTGTATTTTTATCGCTGCCCATTTAATTTTTATTGATTTTTCAAATATATCGGTCATTTTGAAACACCCTGTATGACGTAATATGAAATCCGCTCTTTGCACTCAAGAGGTGATTCTCACTCGCCCACTAGTGTTGTCAGGTGTCCTTCGTAAATCATGACACCAAATGCACTCATATCTTATAGTTTATTTCGCCATCTTTTATCACAAATTATTCGGCCATTAGAAAAAGCGAAGAAAATTAGCTTAAAAAACTTGTGTTTAGAGAATCTGGAACACCTATTTACGCGGGACGCTATTGGTCAGCGAGAATCACTTCTCGAGTGGAAAGGGTTCGATAGCAACAGAATTGTTAATAAATATTTTTGTAATTGACATTTTCTCGGTGGTAGATCTGATGAAAAAAAAAAAAAAAAAAAATCAATCGAAAATCTGAAAACGTAACTTTAAAATATCAGCCTTGGGCTGTAATGAATAATAATTTTTATAGAAATATTAGTTCAAATAAGCAAGATGGATATGGATTATTTTATCTCGCTGTAAGTGTCTCCAACTAACCAAAAACTAAATGTTTATGTTAAAATGAAATAAAAGAATCATACAATGGGTTGTCTTACAGCAGATAGTTCACAACAATGCGACAACAGATGCACTAGCATCCGAACAAAAATATTATATCTAGTGCTACGTACAAAACTTATTTCCACTTGAAATGGCAGAATATTTCAAAAATTTTATCAACTACTGGAAGGGTATCAATTACTGGCGAGGTCCTCCTAACTACAAAGATGTAGCTAAAATATTTATATATATATATATATATATATATATATATATATATATGTATATAATACCATTAAAAGTAGACAAGATTTACCAATGGATTTTATCAATAAAACAATAAACTAAAACGAAGAATTTGAATTGAATTGAATTATAAAAAAAGAAAAAAAAATAGTGAAACGAGTATATCTGAATAAATAAATAAATAAAATGAATTAAAATGTAATTTGTAGTCCTCAGAGCAGAATCATCAGGCCCCAAATGCTCTGGAACTACAAATGAAGTGTGCGGTTTCATCCACGTATTAGCCATGAAATAGCAAAATAATACGTATTTGGGGCTACCAGCACACAAAAACCAAATTATTAAACAAGGAACAGAGAAATAAACAGTTGAAAAATGAAAAAATATATATATTAAAACAATAGCGTGCAGCAATTAGTGTCAGTAACATGAGCAAAAATTAACCCTATTTTTGCACGTGAAAATGATAAACTTTACATTCATATATAATTTGGATAAAAAGTGAGAAAACAAAAGAGTGAGAACAAAAAACTTATCTGGTTATATCCATTAATGTAGAGGACTGCACAATAAAAATATTAATAAATTATAAATGCAGGAAGCAATAGTTAATTATACGAGCTGAAATAGTAACACAGTAGAAAAACCAGTTCGTTAGAAATGCACGCAACGGATCTTCGCAAGATTAGTAGGGTTGCTCTTTTTAAATTAAGAATGCCACGCGCGCCAAATGGCGCGATAAATGATTTGAAAAAAGAAAAAAATCTTGCTATGATTTAAAGTGATACAATATGTTGAAAACAATAAAGAAACTTAATAATTGTAGCAGTATATATATTGTTATTTTACAAAAAGGAGTTGAAAGAAAGTAAAAATAGTAGTTAAATCCACTTGTAGATTAATTAGTATCCATAACAATCAAAAAAGATAAAACTGAATGGAAATATAATTGAACCGGAGAAAAATAATTAATGATCGATATTAACATAAATTTAAATTAATAAAATAATGAAAATTAGAATTAAGTGATAACATTCATATTAACTCATAACTTAAAATACCAATTTGTTACTTTAATCAGTAACATTTATTGTGACTTTACATGGTATAAAAATTAAAATAAAAAAAATAAAAATTAATTAATTAATTAATTAATTAATTAATTAATAAAAATTAATAAAATATAAAAAAATAAAATACAATAAAAATAAATAAATATTTAAAAATAATAATAATAGTAATAATATTATTAATAATAATACCAAAAATTGTATCAATAACATTAAAATTAATTTTATAATTAAAATATAGCTATTTAACTATAGATATAACTAGACAAATATCCATATATTGGTGTCAATTAAACAGTTTAAAAAGTATGTTAAAATAATGTAAAAATAAATAACCCATTCTCAATTATATATATATAAACATACATAAATATATATATATATATATATATATATATATATATATATATATATATATATATTAAATAATTAACCTTTGCGTTTTTATCCAGACAACACCACCCTCCTCCGTACTCTAACATCTACCCTCCCAACCAACCTATATATTTTTTTTTTATTACTTTTATAACATTTTTATTTTTTTATTATTTTTTATGTTTTATAATTTTTTTAGGCATTTTTTACGCAAAGAATTAATTATAAGATCATGTAATTGCTAATTATTAGATCATGTAATCTCTAATTATAAATTAAAGAATATATGAATTTTTTAGGATAACCATTATTTATAGCATCATATACAAGCTTTTTAATATTAGTATTAATTAAATGGGAAGAACATAGACATTTTATTCTATATAAATGATTAAGTATCATATTACGATATACAGAATTATGAAGACATGATTTAAAATTAGTAAAGGTATTAACTTTAAAATTAAATCCTTTCCTTTTGTTACAAATATCAGTTATAAATTTGTTCTCTTTTAATGTAATTTTAATATCTAAGAAATTGATTGTATTACTAAAAAGTAGGTTTTTTGAAAGTTCTAGATTAGAAGGATAATCAACAGGGAATTGAGATATACAGGTGTTATCAGTATCAATTAATATTACATCATCTATGTATCGATATAAATGTATTTTATTATTTAAATAGTGACGTTCATAGTAATATAAGTCAGATAATACACTAGATGTACTACCACCTTGTGGTATACCAACATTTTGAATATATATATTGTTATCATGCATGATAAAATTATTATAGATAATGAAATTGGTTAAGGTGTGAAAATAATCAGAATCGATATTATGTGATATATCCAACTCGTGTTGATATTTTTTAAAAAGCTCATTAATGATATTATGTAAATCCGATAAATCGATATTATTAAATAAATCTTTAAATTCATAAGTAATGATATTATATATATATATATATATATATATATATATATATATATATATATATATATATATATATATATAATGTAACATTGCAAGCTTTAGTTTGAAAGTGAGTTTCAACCAAGACGCTATCAATGAAGTCATCTCTAAAAGATCTATATTCAATACAAATATTTGATTCATGTAAATAAGCATCGGTGTAAATAACTTTTATTTGGATATTTCATGCAATTTTACTTTATTAAATTCACTTATTTCCCACATTTATTCCTAAGAACAAAAAATTTTCGTCGTGAATAGCAAAAAAACCTCAATCATAAAAACGGGTAACATCAAAAGGGAAAATATGTGGCAACTCTGCTTCCAGTACATTTTCGATTTTATTTTAATAGCAAACTGGCGAAAATAACTAAAGGGAAGCACTATTAAAATGTACTTTATGTTACTTGGATTAAGTTCATTGTTTATGTAACTCTTATATAATTGTAACGTAAGGAATAATCGGCTCTTTATTGAAGTTAATTTATTAGTGAATGATTATTTTTTGAAAATACTGAAAACTTTTTGACAATTCTAGCCAATTAGGATGTAACAGAAATATTGATAGCAATTGATTACATTCCCTTGTTTATATACAGAAATCAGTCAAGTGAGAGAATAACTTGCACCCGGAAGGTTCAATTGTAAATTGAATTGCACAAAATACAGTAGACTCCCTCAAATCCGCACAGCTTGGGACCAGAGGTTTTGCGGATTTTAGAATTTTGTCGATTTCTGGTCATTGCTTTGTTTACATTTTCTAAAAAGTAATTTGAATGTAATTAATAATGAAATCAGAAGTATAATGAATACTTACAATATGCTAAAATATTAAAATAAGTCATAAACTAAAATAATAAAAATTTAGATAATTTTTAAAATGATAAAAATACTAAAAGCAAAGGTCAAATTATAATCAATAATGAAAATTAAATATTCATTATAAAGATGAAATGTGTTTTTCCTAAATTATTCAATGAAACTTGCATCATAAAGGTACATTACTAATTCACATCAAGATCATAATATAATGAAGCTTTATTTCAGGCTTAGCCAGACTTAATAACTAAAAAAGCTTGTTTAATACACAAATATATTTGGGAAAATTGTGATCACCAATGATATCAGCAATAACTTTATTTTTTCAGAAATAAATTCTTCTTTCTTCATGAAAAAACACGAATTCAATAACCTTAACAAAAATTACAAATTAAAAAATATATGGAATTGATATAAAGCTAAAAAAGTCAAATTTTGCACCTACATCTGAACTGAATGTTTCATTGTTTACATCTGTAAAGTATGTGCGGATTTTAGAGAGTTGCGGATTTTAGGAGTGCGGATTTGAGGGAGTCTACTGTATATCGTTAAAAGTTGTTATGTTGGATTTAAAAGGTGATAGAGTACATAGAGTACGCTCCCGTGTCTTTATGTTTGTCCAAACTGTCTATGTCTAAGCTGCACACAAACACTTGTTTTGCTATCTTTCTACAGTTTCTATGATTCTTTTCTGTACCCTACAGCAATTCATTCACAAAACAATGAGGGCAATCTACAATGAGTCAGGAGGGAATCAGCTTAAACCTACTTGAGGGAAAGGTTCTTCTTTTGCTGGACACCCTTCTTTTAAAATCATCAAAGATAAAAAAACACCGATATTGTTAACAGTTAGAATGTTCGTGTATCCGCAGCTTTAAGACTAATATCTCAATTAACTACCAAAATTTTTCGACGTTATTTGCGAAAATTTAATATCTAAAATTAAAACAAATTGTTTTCGAGTTTTTGGCGTTACGAGAACTTTTATACAATATCCCACGCAAGAAAACTTTTTTATTTCAAGTAACTTAAGTATCCCCACTTCCCCTTCTAAAACATTTACCCTAATATATTTTTGAATGTATAATCCTTTCATGCATACGGGCCTCGTATGAGGACAGATAATTATTGCTTTATTAAGCAAAAAGTTAAATTAAATTAAATTAAATAAACATTTATTTATGGCTATCAGGTTTCTGTACAGATAATAGCTTGCATGCAGCACAGTAATAAAAATATTTTATAATGGATTCTCATTTACAACCTCCCCCTCAAAAAATAAATAAATAAATAAATAAAATAATTTATGCATGAGAGGGTTAAGAATCTATGAACATGTGTGTCAATAGCCTTTATAATTTCTGCCAAATTTGAACTTTCCACTTAGCATAAGTTTATGAGAAAACGGACAGACAGACGCACGCATGATCTTAAATTGATTCCGTCTTTACTTTATAAGTACGTAACCCAAGCTGAGTTAAATAAAAAACAAGTGTAGAAAAGTAAGATTGTTTAAATATTTCTTTAGAGTTTTGTACAAGTGTGTACAATAAGTTTTAAAACAACACGCTTTAAACCTTCGTTAACTTTTGACATTTTAAAGACACCTAAAACATCAAGAAAAATAACATTCATTTATGAACGGAAAACCGATCGAAAATCTTATCTGTAGTATAATCTTACATTGGGCTTTTGAAAAAATAAATTGATTTACGTCAGCAAAATTTTATAAATGTTATTTTCAGCTCATGAGTGAATGGGGATTCATTTATGAAATTTTAGACAAGAAATTCTCTTGTAAAAATATAATTTGAAATTAATACATTTCCTTCCAACTTGAGCCATCTGATATCGTCAGAGAATCGAGAATATTTAGACTATTAAATTCCTTATTATGCAGGTTCAATTTTTGAAATACATTTATTTATTTATTTTTTAAATTTTCAATAGCCATCGGAAATTTTTTATACCTCCTTAAATTATAGAAACATAGTTTTAAAAATAAATTTTATTACTTAAAATTTAACCATCGTGATTTTAATGAAAAATTGGATCATTAAATTCTAAACAATTTAATCTGTTAATAAACGCATTAATAAAGACAGTTTATTTCAAATATTATAACTAAACAAAATGTAAAACAAGTATTTTCAATAATTCTCGGTATATAAATGTTGAAATGATTTGTAAATGAATATCCAAATGACAAATGAAGGAATAGTTGAAAAGGCTCGACACTTTTTTTTCTTTTCTTTTTTTCTGTCTTTTTTAGGGTAATCGTTCACAGAATGAAATTCTATTCGTTTCACTCGTCGATCTGTCAGTCTCAGAGTTTGTTTTCGAAAGTTGTATCAGTTAGAGATTTGAATTTTTGCATACTTATAGCCAGTGTCCTCGCTGACATTTGACCAAAGTTAGTAATTTGGCTAATTAAAAATAGAAAACATTCGCCAAATGAAAAAAGTGTTAGCCACACAGATTCGCCTTGTAGCACTAAAAAAATTATCTTTAATCCTTTAATGTATCCCTTTTTTTTCAATGTGTTCTAAAATAGCCTCAGTTTTCATAACTGCGACAATGATTGTTATTAATCTAAATTCAACTATTCACTACAAATACGTTAAAAACATGTATACAGTCGAGTCTCTATATAACGAAATCCACCGTCCCAGTAAAAAATTCGTTATATAGAGAAATTCGATGTATAGAGAATGATGTTAAAAATCGTATTTAATGTGAGAAATTTGAACAAATATTATTTTTGATCTTTTGAATTAAGAATTTGAAATACTTAAGAGTAAATATTAACCTAACATTTTATTTCTTAATTATTTAAGTTGTTTCAACAAAGAGAATAGACATTTATTTGAAAGCTTAATGAAAATCAAATAAGGAAGACTTGTATTAATTTCAGACGAAGAAATCTGTAATTTTTTGTTGTGTTGATTTTAAAATTGTTACGCTCTCAAAAGAAAAGAAAAAAAAAAGGCTCAAATTTTAGCAAGAAATGAAAAATTGTAATTAACATTTTCCTCCATTTGAAGGCCTCTCTAATGTGCCTCTCATTGATTCCTCTCTTACTTGTGTATCAATCCAATTATAATCGTTGGTTTTCTATCTTTAAACAATCCAATTGACTCTGTTTTGAGAAGGATGTGGATAGGTATGTGGGAGGTGGGATGAATTCGTTGGATTTAAAGAACAAGGAAAGAAGTAATATAAAAAAAACTCAGCACTGACGATAAATCAAAAATAAGTGATGGAAAATTGATTCCATATGATTTCGAAGCTTTTTAAAACTGAATACATTCAGACCAATTTTTGGAAAAAATTCGTTATATGAAGATAGATATTTCGCTATAAAGAGACTGTTTTTAATGTAATCATGCGAAAAGAGGGCCGTTCCTACTAAAAATTCGTTATATAGAGAAATTCGATGTATGGAGTTTCGTTATAGAGAGACTCGACTGTATATTAAAAATATGTATAAATGCATATGCATGAAAAACTAAAAAAAAAAGAAAGAAAGAAAAAACAGAAAAAGAAAGAAAAAGCAAAAATTGTCCACTAGCAATTTGGCCAATCTAATCGCTTTTTTACTCGCCAAATGAAGAATTTAGTCGCAATTTGCCACAATGGCGAGCGACAGCGAAAACACTGCTTATAGATGAATGCCACCGATCAAATGAATAATAATAGTAATAATAAATGCATTACATATTTTAATTAAATGAATTATTTTAATGACATTCTAACATTTCTGCGATTCAGAATTTAAAATAGAATCTTAATTTAAATATTTTTCTCTTAGTCTAGATGGCTCAGTGATAGCGTATTTCATATTATACAGAAGGTTTCTAGTTTGACTTCAGCTTCGGAATTAGAAAAAAAAAAAATCCTCTAAATAGTTCTTATTACGGATCAACAGTTCTTATTACGGAAATAGACTTTTAAGATCGAAACTGAATTTCGGTAATTGTCCCATTTTCGGCCGAAAACTAAAATATCCAATTAAAAAAAAAAAAAAATTAATACACAAATATGCATAATTATTAATTAATCAGTATAAAGAAACATACCAAAATGAATATAAGTGAAAATTATTTAATGAAATTATTTAATTAAAGATAAGTTGTGGCATATAGACCGAATAAAAAATATTGTAATGAATTCAATCAATATCTTCTAGATCTAACTATTTATCATGCAAATACTTATGTGCGGATGTTTGCACTCAGTAGTATCATTTATGAAAGTTTGAGGGATGGGGGGGGGGGGCAGTTGCTTCAGGCTCCGATCATGACTAATTGGAGCCCAGGGCAAATATAAATTGGAGGGGGGGGGAGGGTAATCGAACCTTTGCAGTATTATTAAAATAGTGATGTGTGTAATGAATAAACAATATTTCCGTGCCTTAAATTTTAAATAGAAAAAAATTCTTAGCTCCGTCTTTTCTTTTTTTAGTACAGAACAAAATTTTTTAGTACTACTTGGTTATTCCGTAGATCCATTTCGCCAATTTATAAAAATCGCCAAACTATTAACTAAATTATACACGTTGACGTAAGTTTTAATTTAAACAACGAAAGAACAAATAAATTTGTAACACATTAATAAAAATACAAATAAAAAGTGGAATTAAAAAGAACCTGATGACATTTTAAAATGTGTATCGTGTTTAATGTCGCTGAATGTGGCATTCACAATCATCCTTTATCGGCACTTAATCCTATAGTTTGGCGATAGTTTTTCGGTCGACAGGATAACCAAGTAGTACCGATTCTTTTATATAACTTTAGCAACTTGTTATATATTACTTAGAAGAGTGTTAAATATTCTAACATATAAATGAGAGTTAATCAAGTTACTTTCTTTCGCAACTTTTTGAGTTGTACTACACATACAGATTAATTTCGATCCCTAAAATTGAGGTATGATTCAAATTCTTGCTAATACAATCTATTTAAATCAAAATGTTATTTTTTATGGGTGTTCTTAAATCAAAAAGGGCAACTTTGTGACATATGCTTTAATTTGCTTTTGTTTGGAAATGCATGAAAGTAGCAAGTGTTGTTATTCAGAAACTGTCTAATTGCACTCAATTTTCTGTTTTTTTTTTTTTTTTTTTTTTTTTTTTTTTTTTTTTTTTTTTTTTTTTTTAACACAATAGATTTTTTATAACAAGCCTTCAAAGTTCACATTTTTGAGCACGTTTCCCGACGAAAGCAGAAAAACCGGTCGAAAAGCAGGAGAAAAACGGGCGAGGCAATTCCAAGTTTATAACTTTCCGTTAAAAAATGAATTTGTAAATGTGTCAAAACGTCTTGCGCTTGTTGAGCGGAGCAGTTAAAGAACACCCTTAATAGTGATTGCTGGGATTAGCTTTGCGAAAGCATTGAGCTCTGTGAGTTCAGAATGAAACTTGTTTTTCAGAAAGTTAGGTAAAATCTTTAAAAAATTAAATTTGTATTTTGGATTTGAAAATTTTCAGAGTCAAAATTGGAAAAAAAAAAAAAAAAAAAAAAAAAAAAAAAAAAAAAAACATTTTGTAAATTAATATATGAATCTGGAGGTCCCTTGAAGTCCAGCCTTCATGGTCAAAGCCCCGATTTGCCCATGCAATAAAAAAAAAATCTGAGTTGCTTGCTGAAAGAGTGATAAGAATGAATCAGTCATTAATAGGTTAGGTAAAGTAAAATAATTTGCTACGTTTGTCCAAAATAGGAACATTAGTATTAAGACAACACTTCACACTGAGAAAAAAATACAGTTCTGGAATCTAGAATCTAAATTGTGGCTCTAGAAAAAACAGTTCCATGTCATCCTTATAAATTCTAGTTGCCATTATATGAGAGTTCTAGAATCTACTACAGGAATTCAAGAGAGCTTTCCTTTATTCTCGCTGTAATACGTATTTAAAAATCTCAGCAAATAGATGCGAACACAAGAGGTTTGATTTAGTAAGTATAATTCTAGTTTTTGAAACTATTTACGAAATCAAGCTATAATTTCTCGTTACTGAGACGAGTCAATATCGTTTCGTCACCTTGAAAACAAGAGACTAGAAATGTTTGGTCATTTCGGCTATTCAGCTTTGTAGTTCAACCTATTCGCATATTTCTATCATCTATAATTCTAGTTTAGATATTCAGAAAGTGACTAACTATTCATTCTAGGTGAAGGCGGCATATTTTTTTTCTCAGTGCAAGCTTAGAAATTATTAATTATAAATTTTATTTTTCTTTTTTTAATCTCAAAGTAAGACATATTTAACTAATTTTTAAAATATACGTTAGAATGTAAATATTTTTACAATGAACAAACAAGATTAAAATAAATATTTGCTCACTCCTTCCCAAAACACATTACCCTCCCCCTCCTCCCTAAGAAAGTTTTAAAATGACACACCTCTTTGAAAATGAACAAACTTGGGCCTAAGCCAAGTTATTTTTCTATGCCTCAGACCAAAACTTTTTTATTTTTATACATAATAAAATGTAGAAGACTTTTTTTTAATTTAAAAAATGTTTCAGATATACGTATTTCAATATGTCATTTATGCTTCAAACTAAATATTTTCTATCATTGTTATTCTTTAGCTTTCAATCAGAACGTGAAAAGCGGCTTCAAAATTTAGGTATCTACGCATTGCTTGCTTTATATAGTGCACTCGTGAAATTCACTTAGCTGTTGTTGACAATGTTACGCACACGCACTGTTCCCCTTTTATTTTATCCAATTAGACAACAAATAAATTGAAAAAAAAATGTTAGTTTTTATTTATTTTTTATTTCTTTCTTTAAAGATTTTCCGAATATAATCAATCTCCTTAAGTTACATTATGATGCATTCATTAAATCATTTTCCAAATTAGACGCATGGCAGTTGTATTTGAAACTATGGAATCGAATAGACAAATCCATTTTTCGATTAAGGCGAAAATTCTTTCTAAAAATTATTGTCTTTTTGGCGTTTTGAACAGGGCACGACAGCTGGAGATAGGTCGTTGTTTTCGATAATTCAAAATTTATTATTATAATATATTATAGTATTACAATTATCGCAAAATGAAAAGCGCTGAACTATTCCAAATTTTTTTCGAAATATTCATGCTTGCCAATTTCATACTTTTATGCCTAAAACATTTTTCGGAAAGTTTTGCATTTTTCAGTGAGAAAAAATACTTTTTTGAAAGCAATTGTTGTTTTTATTTTTTCGATAATAAAAACAAAGTGTTAGGAATAAGTATTTTTAACCTTATTCTGGGGAATCTTAAGATATAACTTTTACGGCAGTCATCTCTTAAATTTCGTTATCCGTCATTTGTTTACGAATTTAATATCCTTCTTAACATAAATAGACTTTACTAAAGGCGACTTTTAGAACTTTTAGCTAATAAAATTTGATAAAACTGACATTGCACTCTTCCAGTGACGCAATAGTGACGCTAGAACATAATGGTTGCCAAAGAGGTTTCTAAACTTGGGTCAGGGAAAGTGGCCAGACAAACAGGGCTGAATATAACTCTGGAAAAGTTATAGTTAGAAGATGTGGGGTTTGAAAACATGGGCAGCCCACGCAAACAAGGCAATTTTCTCATTCATGAAAAGAGCACGTGGTGGAGTGTTCGTAAAACTGAAGGTATTCCGTGTACTATAAAGGGAGTTTATTTTGAATAGGATCAAAATAGATTAAGGAGAATTTCAGAATTTACATTCTTATTTTAACTCGATTTTTATGTTTTTCCCGGTATTTTTGAAAATGTATGTTTGATAAAATGTATGCAATACTGTCACATTGATTCATATACTTTAATATTTAGTTTAATATCAACAGAAAAAAAAATAGAATAATCATTCGTAATAATATGGGTCATACAACTTTTAATCTCAATATAATTAGAAATTCGAAATTTAAAGCAGGTGTCATTGTGATGTCTGGAGTTAAATTTTTAGGTAACAAAACAAAATAATCGTGATTATAAAATAATATTAATTACATCACTCTAGTAAAGTTATAGTTAGATGATGTGGGGTTTGAAAACATGCCCAGCTCACGCAAACAGACAAGTTTCTCATTCATGAAAAGAACATGCGATGCAATTTTCGTAAAATTGAAAATATTCCTTTTACTATAAAGGGAGTTTGTTTTAAAAAAGATCAAAATAGAGTAAGCAAAATTTCAGAGTTTAGATTCTTATTTTAACTAGATTTAGATACTTTTTCTCGGTATCTTTAAAAAAGATCGTTCCATGAAAAATATATAACATTGTCACAGTGATTCATATCCTTTAAAACTTTAGTTAAAAATCAAATGAAAAAAAAAGAAAACGAAAAAGAAAAAAGAAAAAGTAAAAGAAAAAGAAAAAGAAAAAGAAAAAAGAAAAATCATTTGTATTAGTACTGCTCAAACAACTTATAATCTCTATGCAATTAGACATTCGAAATCCAAAGCCTTTGTAATGTCTGGAGTTAAATTTTTAGATAACATAACAAAACAAGCTTGATGTCATTTTCAAAATTGTAACTACGGAGATGCAGTGTTTAAGACTCTATTAGGCACACTGAAGCAACTGAGTATTTTGATAATAATAACATTCAAAATAATGTTTTCAAAATTTCTTCTGTGGGAAAAAATCTAAATATTTTTTCCCCTGCGTAAGTGTTAATTTTCCCTAATTGTGTTGCACACTATTTTTGAAGTTAATAAAAAAAAAAAAATTGCTTGAAAAATATTTAAAAAAACACAAATGCCTATAATTTGAGATACAGTTTTCAAATAAATTACATATGAAAATACATTTTTATTTATTTTTGAAGGCAAAAAAATTTAATTTTTCGAAATTTAGAAGTTAATAAAATGGGGATAAAATATTTGATCGCTCAGCTTGTTGCCAACACAGCGAGCATTCTCAAATCGGGATCACTTTCTGTCCCGCTTCCCCTGCATATTTGATTACTTTTATCTCCGCAAAATCGACAAATTCAACTATCTTCGACATATTCCGCTATTTAGAGTTTTTACTGTGTTCACTTCATATACTTACACTTATCTACTTTAAATACAGCCCTTGGCAAAAAGTTTCCGATCACTGTTATCAAGTTTATGAGTTTTGTATTTCGAAGCATATATTTCGCGATTCAAGAGCATAGGAACGTTTTACAATATACCAAATAAAAGAAAAATTGTTAAAATAGAAATAAAAAGTGAATTCAATATTACAATCATATAATTTATAATTATAATGCAGACAAAAATGTTTCCTCGTGAGAAAAAAATATCCGATCAAGATGGAAGTTGGAAAATAATAATCGATCACTGAGGAAAAAAGTTTGAAATTTGCATAATGAAGAGAGATTAGAGAGCCTGTGCATGCACATGATATCTGAATAATATTTAAAAGAAGAAATCTTCCAGCTGCGAGATCAAAAGCAGCTTTGAAGGGCTGGAAAATGACTCCTGTGAAAATCCTGTCTCGCGATTTAAAAATCCGCATGATTTAATTATTGGAAGAAGTAAATTCACAATGGAAAGTGGCTATTTTAATAAATTATGCTCAAAGTACGGTATGCGATATTTGGAAAAAATATCAATTGACTAACAGCGTGGAAAATTTACCTCGAAGTGGACGACCACGAATGTCAATACATTGGAAGGAAAAGAAAACTTGTGGAAATAGAGAAAAGAAAGCCGCGAGCAACCTCAGAACAACTCTATTCCGCATGGTCTAAGTATTACGTAAAGGCAAACACCTTAGAGGACCTTCCTCTAAGATCTTTGGTAAAGGTATGTGACCGCACTGCACGTAATTTTCTAAACGTAGAAAGATTTAAATCCTGTAAAATTAAAACAAAACCTTATTTGACAATGAAGCATATAAAAGAGCGCCTGCAATGGTTTAAAAAACATGTGCACTAGTCATATGATAAATGAAATAAAATTATTTTCAGCAATGAATCTCGCATATCTCTTGATAAAAGTGATGACTGTGAAACAGTTGTTTGGAAGAGAGTTGGTGAAAAGTTCAATGATAAGTGTGTCAATACGAAGATAAAATTTTCACCTTCATTTACAGTTTGGCGTTGTATTACATCACAAGGCGTCGGCAAGTTGTGTATTGTGTTACGTACAGTAAACTTTGAAGTTTACATTGGCATTTCAGTGGATTTTTTTATTCCCAGCATCGATCAAAGGTTCGGGGGATCAAAACGACTTCTTATTTTAAGATGACAACTCAGCTCCCTATCACACCAAATCAGTGAAGAAGTTCCTACAAAATGTAGGTAATAATCCAATTAAAACCATGACTTGGCCGTCAATAGTCCGGATCTTAAAACCATCGAAAATCCGTGGAATATATTAAAAAGAAAAACCTATTTTTGAAGAATCACAAATGCAATAGAATTACGTAAAGCTATAAGGGAATATTAGTGTGAAATTACACCCAATGAGTATAAAAAGCTTATTGAGTCCATTACACGAAGAATTTTGGCTGTCATCCGAGCTAAAAGTGAGCTTACTAAGTACGGATTACAGTGATCGGTTATTTTTTTCCAAATCAAAGCGTGATTGGATAATTTTTTCTTTGCTGTTTAAATTTCAATCCGCATTATTATGTTTATAAATTGATGTATAAGGATTTTTCTTTATTGCATATTGCTGTTCATTATATATAATACGAATTTATAATCTTCAATAATCGTTTAATTTTCATGCAGTGAGAATAAATAGAGCTTTCTTATAAAAAATGTTAGTGTTGTGATAATGATCGGAAACTTTGCGCCAAGGGTTGTATATGCTATAAATGTATTTGTTTTTTATTATAAATATATCCGGATAAGAGCATTTCTTTGGAAGCTGATAAGAATAAGAAGATGAACTCAAATGAATTGTTTTCTGCCGAGAAATACTGATAAAAAAATACCATAAGCACCAGTTTATCTGCGGAAGCGATTTGTCGATTCTGCTTCATTAATCAATCTCGCCGTTAACCCCCCACTAATCCTTAGAAATCTGGCAAACAATAGTAAATACATAAAAACAAGGAACACACGATTAAGGTCGACTTCGTAAAAATACCCCGTTTTTGGCGAGCGTTTTGAAAGGTTTCTTTCTCTCTTTCTATTTTTTTTTAATAAGAGACAACTTTTTGAACGATCAAGATGTTTCTAGTAGTCTGTTAGTGCTTAAATGAACATCTATTGTAATTATTCTCTCGTGATTTTAATTAGAAAATCATTTAATATATAGATGTTTCTTATTACTTTCGACAGGGGTGTGAGAAGAGAAAAATACGCCCGGGGCAAAGTTAGAATTTGGCTTCCCCTCTCCCAACTTTTTCTTGTGATAGACCAAAAATGACGTTGTTAGTACCCTCATAGCATGCATGGTCACAGTGACGTCATTGTGACGTCACTGGGAGTCACTTTGGTCACATCACATCTGTGACCAAAATGCCACCACTCAGTGGCATCACATTGTGACTGAAATGTGACTTTCTTAAAAATCTTTAGAAAATTACAAATATTCTTTAAAACATGTTATTTACTTTAAAAAACATGATTTTGGCAATTTAAATATCGTCGCTTTTGTCACAGTTCCTTCACAATGTTAATGCCACAGTAGTCACAAATGACACATTTTTCACAAATTTGTCACATCGTGACTTCACAAAGTGGTCACAATGTGACGTCACAAAACAGCTCTAAAACGGCCATAACGACTTCACATTTTAGTCACTGTGACTTCACATCGACGTCACGTGCGTCACATCGACACAATGTGACTTCAAAACGACGTCGCAGTGACGTCACCATGCCTTACGGGTTGTCACCCCTAAATTTCCTCTCCCGGGGCGACCGCCCCCCCCCCCCTTCGCACGGCGCTCACTTTCGAAACGTACATGGAAAGTGCTTATGGTTTCGATTTGTTAATAAATTAAAAAAATCATCTGAAGAATATTTTAAATTTTAGAATATTTTAAATTTTATCTGAGTGAACACAGGTATGTATTTCTCTTACGAAAATCATGTTGTGAAAGAATAAAGAAATATAACCGTTGATTTTAGCTGTTTTGAACCACAAAAATAATGCAATATTTCAATTGTTTTAAAATTCCTTTCTTCAATGAGACCTACTCCATACAAAATATTATGAGCACGCTTCACAACTAAACAAACCCTAAAAAACTTAAAAAAAGTAATTACCTAATTTTTTTTTTTTTTTTTTTTTTTTTTTTGATGGTACTATGGATGGATTTTGAAGATCGATTGTAAATTAATCAGGAAAAACGAAGTCATCAAAACAGGAAAAAATAACAATTTCGTGTGCAATTCGTTACTAGCATTCAGCTGTAAAATGCAGTCATTAAATCCTATATTTCCACCTGCTCTCATTGGCTGGCTGCTTCGTCGCCGCGGATTGGTGGCGACTGCAAATAGCCTCTGACCTGGCTGTTTCATTGTCGTGAATTGGTTGAAAGTTGCAAATATTCTCTTAACCCGTAGGTTGTAATAAAAAAGTCTAAGATGAAATTTGAAAATCCGGCAGCGAAGTGCATTTTTTTTTTTTTTGGGGGGGGGGGGTTAGCATCCACACATGACAAAAATTTCAGAGACTTGGGTACTATAATTTCAGCGCTTTCCGCGGTTAGGCAGGCAGGCAGATAGACATCGCTTATTTCATATATATATATATGTATATATATACAGGGTGTTTCGCTACCAGACCAACAAACTTTGAGGGATGATAATTGACACGAAGACAAACATTATTAAATAGGAAACCATGGGGCGCAAACGTCTTCTATAGGAGCTAGGGGCCATTAAAATTTAAGGTCCAAAATTTCAAACGATGATAAAAAACGGAAAAAAGGGTCGATTCATTTGCGGTTTTCACTAAAACTATTCTTTATATCACGATTTTTTTAGAAATTTTTTTTAAAGGTAACGTTTAAAAATTGTCGATAGAGGGCGCTTTAGACTTTAGAGTAACGTACAACTACTTTTTACCGTTATTTTGTGCATGAAGTTGAAATTAGTCTAAAGTTTAGACTTTAACTTAAATTTTAAGCCCAAAATCGGAAACATTGGGATCGGGTAACTAGCGAAAATTGAACTGTGAACAGAGGGGGAGATTTTAAACGCTCATAAATATTGGACAAACAAATTGATTTTGTTGCGGTTTGCGTGTAAGTAAATCCCTTGGTAATTACTTTATTCAAAATGACGTACAGCTTTAGTGTCCTCATTTTTTGATAGAGGGCGCTTCCGAAACTACTCTGACATTTCAATGGCATTACTCCTGGTTGTTTTACTACCCGACCAACATACTTCCGGGAAGTGTTAGGGGTACAAAGACGACTCGGAATCACATAGGAATGTAACGTTGGAAATGCCTTTTTCCAAGTTACGGTTAAAGAAAGCAGAGAAAAAAGTAACAGAAACAGCAGAGAAAGAGCGACACGTTAATGTGACAGAAAACAGTTTATTTAAATGTTTTACTAGAAGAGGTGTTCGAAATTACGACCAGTCCGGCAAGTTTAACAGCGACGGTAAATGGCGCTGCGGTTTCCTTGCGGTAGATGGCGCTAAACGGTAATGCGTTTGAGCAGCGATCACTTTGAAGTGATCAATCGAGAACCGGTCCCAAAGGTAGCAGAATAAAGTATTTGAACGATGAACAGCACGATAGGGGTCCTCCACATTTTACCAATGACGTTTGCCGACACTTCAAAGTGACATATGGACAGTGGTGGATAGGTCGTGGTTGCCCGGTTCATTGGCCTGTCAGATCGCCGGACCTATCAAGTATGGATTTCTTCTGCTGGGGTCAAATGAAAAATTGGGTGTACGTAATTCCCGTACCATCAGTTGAAGACCTCGCAGCTGGTATTTCTGTAGCTGCCAGAAAACTATCAGAGATACCAGGAATCTTTCAAAGTGCCAGGAATTCCACAGGACGCCGCTGTTAAGCATGCCGGACTACTTCTGGTCGTATTTCGAACACCTTTTGTAGAAAAACATTTAAATAAACTGTTTTCTGTCACATTGACGTATTGCTCTTTCTCTGCTGTTTCTGTTTTCTTTTCTCTGCTTCCTTTAACCGTTACTCGCAAAAAATGCATTTCCAACGTTACATTCATGTTTCAAAAAGTAGTTACAAATGCTAATACTTCAATGTTATTAGTTCAATAGTATACCAACTTTAACTTTAGTCTTAAATTTCTGTTTCTGTCAATTAATAATGAGAATAATAAATATCACGAATCTCGATCGTGATATTTAATAAAATCAATAATTTTTCATTAGTCTACTGTGCATCAACCGAGAGAATAACAAGCTACATACGTAAAATTGCAGTAATATATTTCCTTTTAATTTCCAGAACTGGAACGATATTTATCATAATTTTACGAACCAGAACAACGCTGGTCATAATTTCACGAACTGGAATATCATTTCGGTTTGCTCCAGTCCATTCAAGTTCAGATACTAATAATAGTAACAGAAATAAAAGAATCCAATTAAATTCTGTTTCTGTCGAACATAAAAATACTGCCTCCTTGAAGTGCCTTTTATGTATTAATTGAGATTAATGCAATTAACCTGCAAAGGGATTCATATTTACCACTATCAAAATTGATAATCTTCTACTGTTAATAGTTTTCTTTATATTTTGATTGATTTATTTATTTTTGAAGGATTTATTCAAGTTTAGATAAGTGGTTCCGAGTTCTGAAAAAAACCTCTCTGCCATTTTGATAAAAGGATTAGAGTAAGTAAGACATAAAGTAAACAAATAAAGCAAATCGCAAAAGTCACAAGTTGTTACAATCGGGTAAAGAGTTGATTGAAATAGCCAATTATATCCCAATTATGTATGTTTATAAGAAAATTCTGTTTTTTAGTCATCTGATTGGAGTTTTCTACTGAACCGATTTTGATAATTATTAGTATCTGAGTTATGTAGGCTTGGATAGTTGTTAATATAGTGACTTTATATTCTTACATAAATTTGACTGATTTAAAATAGTAAATTTATTTATAATAAAGGGAGAGAAATGGGATCGACTTGTGAAAATGTAAAATATCAACGTTAAAAGCATCAATAATTTTAAATTTAAGCATACCGATTTTGGTAGCAGATAGCATACTATCATCAGTGCTAATAATGTTGTAATTTTGTTCACATACATAGGAGAAATGAGGATTCAAGTTAAAGGTTTATTGACCAATGGGAAAACCAGAGGATTGCAGGTAACAGCCAATAAGAAAATAGATGGGAAAGGGAACCAAAGTAGTGGGAATCGGAATAGCTTTATAAAAATATGAAAAAAGGAGGTTTTTATGTAATATTTCCAATATTCTAATAATGGAAGAATAGCGTATTCACAATTAACAATATTTTCAAATTATTATAAATATTAAATATTTCAAGAAAGTTAAGTTCATGTGTAGAAGTAAGTTTAGAAATTATTTTAACCGAATTATAGTCAAAAATATGATTATTCGCCCAGCAATGTTTTGTAACAGAAGATTTATTTATTTATTTATTTTATATATTTTAATATATTGTTGATATTCTTTAATACGAGATTTGGAACAGTTAACAAACCTTTAACTTAAACCACCCTCTCTCCCATGTATTTGAGCAAATTTTCTCTATCCTTATCACTGAGGGTGGTACGCCAACCGTTAATCTTAAAATTTAAAATTAGTGGAGCTTTTAACATCGATATTTTACATTTTTATTACATTGCAGCAAGCTCAATCTTAATAATTATTGGATCGTCTTGATCTAGATATTTTTTGTCCTGTTGGAATAAACTTAAGGTACACTACTCCAACCTTGGATATAAATGTAAATATTACGCATAAAAAAAAAAAAAGATCCTTTAAAGTAGTGCAAGAAGTTTGAATTTTCTTACTCTTTAAGAGTGCTTCAGTTTTCCTTAAACTTTACGCCTTCTTCTCTTTCCACGAAACACTCGAAAGATAAAGGGCTCCGCACAAAAGCGGCAGAAATCAATAAATCGAAAGAAACTTTTCAAGGTAAGGATGAGTTTTCTGACTCTTTAAAGAAAAATGTTTAAAAAAGAGAGGAAATAAAAGAATTACGGGAAGAGTTTTCAAGGTGCTAAAGTTGAACTATCGAGAATTATTGATCGTAAAATATAAACATGTAACGGAATTTTGTGACAAAATAAATGAGAAGTCGATTAATCTGATGCATTTTATTTTTACTTATGTTCACTTTACTTATACAATGCGCGTTTGCATGATTTTTTTTTTAATGTATGTTGACTCTTAGCTTTTAAAAGGATGCTACTATTTTCATAGTTCTTTTCAATTTTAAGACTTCTCAACATAGTTGAAAATCCCTTATGAATTAGGTTTGTCAATCTGTCCGTCTTCTAACTTGCGTAAATGTATTCGGATTGTCAAGGCATTGATTTACCGCATGCACCCTCTCTACAAAAGTGTCATAACTCAAAAAACTTCGTTTTTCAGGAAATGCGAAGAGATGTTTAAGGCTGCGGTGTAGGTTCAATGGTTATTTTGCAAACACAACTGCTATCTAATTGCTGGATTTTTAAGGGTCCTGCCCCTGCACGCGAAGACAGTATCGAGCTCATGCTATTCCTATGGGGAGGCATTTTTCTAATAAATCTTTTACATTTTGACATTTTTAAATAATTTTTTTTACACTGAGGTCCCTCTCAATATTGCTCCTTCATTACTTTTTCGATTTTCTGTATTGTCTTTTACTTTAGGTGATTGGTAGAGGAGTGTAAACCACGTAGAATGGTAGCCATAACTCAAAAATCCCAATTTTTGACTTATGGCACTTTTGTAGCAAGGGTACGATATGTTAACGAGTTTACTGTAAAATGTCCGGTAAGACTAAATGAACCATTTATAAATCATTGACAGGAAAATCAAAAGAATTTCGTCACATGATGGTCTATGGGGGAAAATCGTTTGCTGAATACTTTAACGAAGTTACAATATTTCAAGCATAGTGAATCCATGTAGGTATCACATTGGTGACTTATTTTAGAATAGGGCGTGCATAGCATCCATCGTTCATTTACAGGGACTAAAAGAGTAGCAATAACAAGGAAAGCAATATCAGCATTAAACTCTGTGTTACAGAGCAATAATATAATAAATAAGACGAAAAAAATAATTTCTAATACAATCATTGAAAGTATTTTATTATATGGTGCAGAAACTTCGACAATAAATCAATCAAATGAATAGAAACTATTGCCAACGGAAATGGATTATTGGAGGACAGCAGCAAGAACATCGAGATTGGAAAGAAAGACAAACATTGAAATAACAAATCAATTAAATGATAAAGCAAATATTGCGCAAAATATAGATTTAAAAAAAATGCTATGGTTTGGTCATGTGAAAAGGATGGGAGGCATCAGATTACCAAGATCACTAATCAACGGGCAACCGGAAGGAAAGAACAGAAGAGGAAGATCGAGAAAACGTTGTAACGGTAACCTCAGACAGAATATGGTAAATTATAAACTGAGTGAGGCAGAGGCGGAAAAGAGAAGTGAATGGTGAAAAAAATACACTCGGCTTTTAATTAAGGAAAACCTCATATGTGGAGAAAATCCTGAAGAGGAAGAAGATAAAAGAATTCGATTACAGGACTGTCTGTTAACAGTAACTGATGGAAATGCGTTCTTAGCTGTACTACGTATTTTTAAATTAAATTAATATTTTGCCTATTACTTGTGTGTATAAAATTATAGATCATATACAGGGCAGTATGGAAAGTTTCGAGTACATTTCCGTTTATTGACGGAAACTACTTAAGGAGAATTTATAACTTTGGTATGCATTTTCTTACAAGACTTAAATTTTTGCATACTATATAGTATTGTATATACAAATCTATACATCCTCTCCAGGGCTACATAAAATAATTTAGTTATTTCCCGATTAATGGCAATTCCCGAAATTGGGTTTTCAATTGCCTTATGCGTTTTCGAAATTACTTTACTTAAACATATTCTTTCACCTTATTAAAGAGTAAAATTTTGTTGAAGTATTTGGATGTTTGGAAAGTTTTTCATAATCTATGCTTTACGCAGGGTTTTTGTTCTTCTTCTCCCCCTCTCCCTTTTTTTTAAATCTGAAAATCTCTTGTCAAAAATTTTACTGGGATCCACAAATGGTTATGTTTGTCTGCTTGTCCTCTCTCTCTCACTCTTTTCTTTTATTTCTTTATTTTTCCCTCTCTTTAGACTATAACTATTGAAAATATTTCCAGTGAAATACTAATATTATGTCAATTTTTGTTTTGTTCATTGGCGAAACATTTCTTGTCAATATTGTGCCAATATTGCAAAACTTCCCTATATTAGGCAGATATTTTCTACCAATAAAAATTAATTACCAATAAGAACCAATAAGAATTTATTTGACACAATTATTTTGTCGCTTTTATTTTTTCTTTGACTTGACAATTTCTAATATTCTTATTAAGATATTAACAAGAAAGAAAAAACCATGCGTTAAGCATAGATTATGAAGCACTTTCCAAAACATTAACAAAACTGCACCGTTAAAAAAAAAATAATAATAATAAATATTACGTTTTATTTCACCATATGGAAATGCATAATGCATTTCAAAACCGAATTTAAACTGTTCCCATCGACAGTCGGAAAATTAACCGAATTTTTAAAAAGTGCTGTATATGATGAGAGATTCGTATCTATTAGTAATATACAGGGTGATCAGAAAGTCAGTATACATTTGATAAATTAATAATTCATTGAATAATGTAGGTAGAGAGGTAAAAATTGACACACTCTGTCTCATTTACAGCGCCTTTTATACACGATCCTCAGGCAGCGTCACTGACGTTTTGCTGTGCAGCGCCATCTGTCGGCCATTTTTTGAACTTTTTATTTATTTTTTGTTAAATAAAACCCCATGTCATTCCAAGCATGTGTGTCAATTTTTACCTCTCTACCTACATTATTCAGTGAATTATTAATTTATCAAATGTATACTGACTTTCTGATCACCGTGTATATGCATTCCGAAACTTAGTTCATTTAAGAAATACATATGTTTCAGTTGAAAAACCCCCTTCAGAAATTTCCTCGGACAAGAAGAATGGTACGCGAATACTTTTCTGTAGCCCTGTATATGAGGTATAGAATTTATACATATCGACTAAGATTTAAAAAAAAAAAAAAATTTAAACTTAAAAGCGCATATCGAATTTGAAAATGTACTCTCCAGCTATTATTATGTAAAAACGATACTGTAACTTAATTCTTTTGTGTGTCCCTGTAAATTAATAAAAAATGTTATGAATGCTTTATTTTAACATGATCGTAGTGAAATACAGTGATTTAACTGCTGAAATCCAAACTGCTTATAATCTGACTCATTTTTAAATTCGTTTTTGATTTTGAACGCATCCAACAGCAGACAGGTTCTTTTATTTGGGAACTATATAATGTGACGTATTGGTCAGTTTTTTTGATAAAGGCAGAATATAGTTCAAAATATGCTTTGAAAATGGGCATTTCAAACAGAATTTCCCGAAGCGACCGGGATGGAAAAATTGAAGAAGTATTCAAATAAAAAATTGCTTATTTTCTGACTCATTTTTGAATTAATTTTTTATTTTAAACGCATGCAAATGACAGTTTCTCTTGTTTGGGAAGTATATGGCCAGTTTTTTTATAAATGCAGAATATATTTTTAAAAATCCATTTTGATAAAACTGGCATTTTGAACAGAATTTACCGAAGCGAATGTGATTGAAGAATTGAGGATTTATTCGAATAGCAAATTGCTTACTTTTCGACACATTTTACTTACCCATCATACGTAGTATAGGGTAAGTCTTGCAATCGTTTTGGAAATCGAAAAATTTTTTTTGACGGATTTTCACGTTTCAGACACTGGAGATTCCGAAAAACATTTTTTTAGAAAAAAAAATTGCCGTCCGCCCGTCTGTCTGTCAGTCTGTCTGTCCGTCTATGTCTGTAAGCGCTCTATCTCCCGAACGAATTGAGATAGAGACTTGAAATTTTGTATGTACTTAGAATGTTAGAATGGAACGAAGCCTATTTAATATCAGCAACCTCGATTATCCGGAACTATTTTTTTCGGGCTCTCGAAAAATTCGTTCTGATGAAAGGTACATAAAACATTTCGAATTTTTTTATTTTAAGGATTGGACGTAAAAGACAGTAAAATGACATAAATTTTACATAAAGATCAAAGTCAATCGGATTATTAGTTGCCGAGATATTTGTAATCCTGTTTTCCACATTCTTCGATTTTTCATGGCCCTGTATTTTATTCAAATTTCAATTGAAAGATATATTTTAATTGGAAATGAGACGCTTTATCTGATGCAATAAATTGTTAGTTAATATTATTATAATTTTTGAAGTTATAAGGATATTTATCTTACGCAATCCGATACTAATTGAGTATTTTGGCGTTTTATAATTCGTCGAAATTAGCTCATCAACATTTCATTAATAGAGCATTACTAAGCATATTAAAACTATTTAAATATAAGTTTAAGCTTTGTTTTGGAATTGTGATGCATTCTATAAGTAGCTTACACACGTTTTATTTTCATATTTTATATTATGCATATCGATGATGGGTTAGTATTACGGTGCCCCCCCCCCCCCCCCAACGACTAGTTTAAGTTTAATTTTGCTCTTAAGCGCTTTCAATTGACAGTTTCTCTTATTTGGGAACTATATATTGTGCCATACTGGTCGATTTTTTCATAAGTCATAATATGTTTTAAAAAATGCTGTCAAAGTGGGCATTTTGAGTCGATTTTCTCTTATTTGTTGTTGAAATGAACACTTAACGAAATCTACCTCTGTCTATAGACCTAGCCGACAGGGATTTTATTTTCTTGTCAGAAATTATTTTTTTTTACCTTTATTTTCATACCAAGATAGGAAACTAGAAAATAATCTAGTTTTGATTTTAATTTTTAAATGAAAGAGGTTTTGAAAAGTAAACTAATAATTAGAGTTTTATGTTTTCAGCTTCAGTATTATTATTATTATTGTTATTTTTGAAAAAATGATTTTTTTTTTTTTTTTTTTTTTTTTTTTTTTTTTTTACTTATAAGTATTATTAAACATATACTGCACATATCATTAGTGTTGGAAATTAGAGCAGTATGTTTCAAGTTGGGAAATTTTTGAGTCCCCTACTCTTCCAATAAATATTTGTAGCTACGCCCCTGATTGCAAAATAATACATATTAAACTAATTAATTGACAAAAAGCGTATTTTTAAAAACTATTGCTCGCTTCATTTTATATTTATAATTTATTTTCTCTTTTTTTAATATTTGAAAAATGTACTTGTTTCAGTTTTACAACAATTTGACCGATTTTGGACAGAATATGGGAATATATAATTAAATCCATTTTTTTTTTTTTTTTTTCATTCCCGTACTATTGTATAAATTCAGTGAACATTGGGGGATTTACCACCTGTTATAGGATAATTTTAAAATGCCTTAAAATTAATGTACTGATTTATTATTAAGATTTAAAAATTTTTAAATGTTGAAATGTCGTCTACAACGACCTTTCCTCTATTTTATATACGTAACTAGCTGACCCGCCCAGCGTTGCCCGGGTCCGTATTAACAATATTAAACGAACTTGAAATTTGTATGATTTTATCATTAACTCATTACATGCAGAAATGCATTGTCTGAAATACGTAGCCACTGACTGTGTGAAAAATCGGTTTTAAAAACAACTAATATTAAGCTCTAAAAATACTCAAAATGAGCAATGAAAAATGCGGGAGGGAATATGTATCCAACGATTGCATGATTTTCGTGTAAAAAAGTTGATATTTACCCGTAAAAATCACTGTTAAGTCACGTAACTAATTATTATTTTCATATACAAATCCCAAGTGAAATATTTTGAATTTCAAACGAATTATATCACTCTTAAATCCGACTATACCATGAATGAAATCGATACACAATGGTAGCTAAAAGGTTGGTATATAGTACTATAATTTCAGAGCTATTTAACAAAAGTAAGTATTATTTTTAATCAAATCTTGCGTATAGGTTCACTCTGTGTATAAATTCCTAACTTTAAACTTTTATACCGTAACCAGAACCTGTCTGTAATCTAACAGCGACTTAACAGTACCCTACCGTAAATTAAATATAACAGAAATGTAACCTAGCCTAAATGTATTCACTTTATTGTAACATATCCTTATTCTAACCATAACATAAATGCAATTTAACTTTAACCTAACTTTAACCTAAATAATATAATAGAAAAAAAACCATTTTAAAAAATTACTATTTCTTCGTAAAATATGCTTCAGCTGTAATTCGTTTTATTAATACAAAATTCCTTCCTCGTGCTTTTGTTTGAGACATTAAAATTTCAGCGATAAATGGTTTAATATTGCAAACCACGGAGTAAGACACTTCTTACTCCGTGTTGCAAACCTTTTTTTGGTTTACTTCGCCTTCAGGTATCTTTTTCTCCATGGTGTACAGCAGCTGTGATTAAAAAAAAATAACTGACAGTTTGCCAGTCTATGAATTTTAAAGGTCTGTCCCAGCTTTTTTAATTATTTCCTCGAAAATTTTATGCAACCAATCAACCATAAGAAAATGAAATGGAAAAAAAAGCGAAAAAAGGCGATTTTTTATGAGAGTGAGCTTTGGAATTTAATTAATTACTCAGTTAATAAATAAAATTTTGAAATTCTGAGCTTTAGGTGCATCAGGAAAGACATTGGGCTACTCTCAAAAAAATTTTGAGCTTCGTTCGTGCTGTAGATTTTGCTAGCCATTGCAGACACACAGACACACACACACACAGACAGACAGAGCGTTTTGTTCTTTTATTAGTATAGATTCCAGACCATCAGGCAGTGGGTTGAAAGTAGATTGCAAAGTTCCATCTTTTCAATACTGTTTGTATTAAGAGCCCTTATTTTGAAAATCAGACAAAGTGTGATAGTTGTATTTTTTGATTTGCTTGATTTCTTAACCGACTTCAAGGAGGAGGTTATGATTTCGACCTGTATGTATTTCTTGTTCACTCATAAATTCTTTAAATATGAATCGATTTTGATAATTCCATTTTTGTTTGAAAGTATAAGATACTCATGTGGTCCCATTTTAATTTCATTAAATTCTGATGATTAGATTTTTTTTTTAACCGACTTCAAGGAGGAGATTGACCTGTATGTATTTCTTGTTCACTCATAAATTCTTTAAATATGAACCGATTTTGATAATTCTTTTTTGTTTAAAAGTATAAGATACCCATGTGGTCCCATTTTAATTTCAATAAATTCTGATGATTAGAATTTCTTTTAATGAAAAAAATATGGATTTGATAAAAAAAATAATGATTTGTTGCAAATCATCTTTCATTGTTGCAACCGTTTTCAAATAATAAACACATTAAAACTATGCATTCATATATATGCGTTAGCGATAAGTTGTTGCCAAGCTTGATTCTTTTTTTTAAGTCGGTTAATATTTTTTTTTTTTTAAAGCATATTTTATTATTTATATGTTGAAGTAGATCATATATTTGATGAATAATTCTCAAATTCTCTGTCGTTTTTCTATGATTTTTCCCTATGAGTAAATGAAATATCCCTTTTTTGTCGCCTCATCAAAGAGAAACGGGATGTTTCATTTTCTCTTAGGGAAAAAATGTGATGATAGACATTGCTTTTCTTATCAATTTTGTTATTTTTTTACAAAAAAATATCACGCGGCTCCACTTCTTTTTCTTTTCCATGTTTTTGTACATATGTTCAACTATTTCGTGACATATTTTTTTTTTTTTTTATTCAACTGTGATGCTTTTTTGAAATAAACTACTTTAAATGTTGCAGATTTTGGAAATTTTGAATACTTAACAGGCTATAGCTACTAACAGCAACAATATCTCTATGCAGTACTATATTTTTTAGCTTGTCCTCCTATTAGTGCACTTTCATATTCTACAAGAAAAACTTTGGGGTATTATAGCTTAAATAAGATATTAAGAGCGGAAAATGGACAAAAACGTCATTTTGACTGTACTTTGTGGCAACATAATAATGTAAAATAACAATGCCCCACAAATAAATTTTTATAAGTAGGTAGTGTTATACTATAAGTTTATGCCAAAAGAATTTTGGGATGTTGTTGCTTGCCAGAGATGTACCACTCCTAAAATATTGGGATTTCATATTTCATTAAAAATGGTATTTATAAACGTAAACTTTAATATTTTCTATAGGGAAGAGGAAATTTTTTCAGGGCTTCAAAATTGCAGATTAATCATTAAATATGATTTACTTCAACATAAAAAAAAATATCAAGGCAATTACAAAATACAACTATCAAAACATCACTTTTTTCTCTGAATTTCAAAATAAGGGCCCTTAACGTGAACAGGAAATATTTTTTACACTTTTACATGTTTTTGCAATTGACAACAAGTTTTTGTCAAAAATAGCAAAACCTCTTTAAGTTACTGTGGTGATGTTTAGTGAGTAACAATCTACTGCAAGTTACAAACGTGTTTTTTTTAATCATTTGGAAAATGATTGTTGTTTTCGGTCGAGAACAGAGATATCTGAGGCATATCTAATTCTTGTGATATTCGCATTTTATTCGTTTTCTGATTGGTCAAGGAATATTAATGTTATTAATCCGTGTCGTAAGTAATATGTGATTGTTATGACATAAGCCACATTTTGGTCATCGTAGAATTTTTTTTTTTTTTAATATTTAGACTGTATAAATCTTTGTTTCCATCTTATTTCAGAAGATGGATATTTCTGCCAAGAAGAGCACAGATTGTTACTTTAAGTAAATTCATCAGTGACTCAAAGAAATATTGTCAAAAATTATGGTGGTGTAAACAACATTTTAAAATAAAAAATGGACATTTGGATGAATAAAGTAAATAGAAAAGGGAAAATCTGAAAAAAAAAAAAAAGTGGAGGACAACAAGAAAAGACGGAACTTTTTTAAATAAAGAAAAGTAATTTAAATTTTATAAAAACAAGCTATGCTACGGTTAAGGCTTTATAAAAACAAGCCAAGGGCTGTAGCATGGCTTAGCACATGCTGAAGTTATAATTCCCGACTCTAGCGCTCGAAAAAACACTTATTGCGGGTGCAAGAAAAGCATTTAGACCTCAGAATAAACAATTATTGATCGCTACCATGAAGCAAAAAAGAAGCATTTAATAAAGAAATATGTTAGCAGGACTTTTGTATCTTGTTCTCTGATGAAAGACAGCAGTGGCGTATTCAGGGGCTGGGCTGATGGGGCTGCAGCCCTCTCCGAAATTTCTAGAAAACAAAATTTAATTACGAAAGTTTATAAAAATGTAATGAAATCTGCTAAGATAGAATTCAAAAGGAACTAGAAAAATATTCCGTTTCAGGCAGGTTTTTCTTTAAAAAAATGTTTGTTTCGCAGAGACCACAAAATATCAGCCAAGTTTACGATATACACAGGCTCTCTTTACACGTCGTAAAAATTATACTAGTTAAGACGAAAGCCTGCATAAAACGAAAATTCAGTCCCATACAATTACATCTTAGCAGGTTCGATTGTATAATGCATGCGTTACTTGCTGTGATAAAAACCTGTTGCAAGTGAAAATGATAACGTTTTTGTGATTTTCTGTCAGAAATTTTTACTGTATCTTAGCCCCCTGCGAAATGATAAGTCTAGTTACACCACTGAAAAGGCATCTTTTGGTACAAAGGCACAGTTCTTGTTTTGTTAAAAAAGAGTGACAAGGAAAACTTATAGCAGAACATATTGATCAAACAGTTAAACACCCGTTGAAGCCAATGTTTTGAGTTGCTTTCCGTATAATACGTACAATTTAGTTAAGAGGTTTAACAGCTAATGAACATAAAGAATAATATTAAACGTTTAGGATTTGTTTAAAGTTTCTCAATACAATTAATCGCGAATTCACGAGAGATGGCATAAATTCAACTTGCAGTTTAGAGATTGTTTAGTTAAATTGTCTGCATTTATAAATTTGTTTTTAGAAATCTAGATTTATTAAAACTCAAAGCATCGTGCAATCGAAACGCAACATATTTGGTTGCCACGTAGTTAGTAATTTACAAACGTTTGAAAAAATTTTCAGTGATTACTCGGAATGGAAGTACGTATTTCACAATTATTGCATAATTTTATTACTAGCAAAAGCCATGCTTTGTTTGGATTCGCGAAGCATTATTTTATAAAACAGATATTTGAAAGTAACAATATTTTTTTTTATTATTATTTTTGCATCTTTATTAAACAAAAACGTTATTTTATGTTTTGGCGCATTTTAATTTTTTATTTATGATGCAAAACTGGCATAATACGATATTTTCGAAGCAAACTTTTACAAATTTTTTTTTAAATTTTCAACTAAAAGCTCTTTTAAAGATGTTTTTACAATTTCAAGTAGCCACTGGTGTTTTTTAATTGTTTGAAATACGCATGTTTCCAATCTTTGTAATCAACATCCGATAATCTTTGATAGCTATTTTAGAATAATATATTTGAAGAAAGCTTGAAGAAAGTTACTTCTTCAAAATCCTATTTTCTGGAAAAAAACATTTGAAATCTGCTTTCGTTGATACTATGAATTTTTAACTGTAAAACATTTTATTTTAATTTCTTCGTTTTTATACATGTTAGCGTATGAGAATTGCTGTAATTCTCTCCGCGTGGGAGAACTTTTTACTTTCTGCGAATGGCAACTCAATTAATTTAATTACCTTTTAACGAAGCGCTCTCACATTCTCGCAGTGACGTTTTCACGAATAATTATTGTTGTGTTTGCGAACTTATTAAAGTCTTATTTTTCTATAAAATCCTTCTGATTAATGAGTCGATATTATTTAGCCACAATACGACCTTCGCAAAAATATCTATAAAGAGCTTGAACCAACAACTTCACGCAGATCTTTTAATTTTTCATTTATATAACAAATTTACGAATTAATTTTATTTGTTTACAAATATTTTGTTGCCAGTTTACAAAAAAAAAAAAAAAAAAAAAAATCCATAATACAATTTTTTTAAAATGTTTAAGTGTCATCTGTGCAAACGATTTTGCGGGATAATGAAAACATGTTTTATTTAATAAATTAATCATGATTCTATCTATAATTATTTACTCCATGATTTAAACTTTTTCTTTTCTGAAAATATACGCGTTTCATTTTTTATTTATTTGCTAAAATGCGTCCGTATTGGAAATGCATGTAAAATAAATTAATTAAAATAATAATTTTTTTTAACGTTTTACTGTAAAAAAAATTATATTCTGCAAATCTACAGATCATAATTTATTTTTGTGTTTAATTTGAAGTTAAAATATTGAATAGTTTTTTTGTAAAGCGTACGACAAATTGTAATTTGAGTGGACTAGTAGAGGATTCGCTTCGCTCATCCTAATTACAGCTAATACGTGAAACAATTGAAGACGTTTAAACTAGCCATTAGAGTTATTAACTGAAGATAAATAAATTTTCATCACTGCAGTAATGTTTAAATAAAAATTGCATGTGACAAATAAACTGAATTAATTTGCTTTTCGCAGAAAAGTTCCACTACCTGCGTTACGCCAAGCTTTTTTAGCTGCTATTTTTATCAGCTTGAAGATCTTTTGGCAACATGACTCAAAGAGTGTCTAAGATTAGAAACAGATGACACATCAGTCCTGAAGTTTACGCAGTCTCCTTTTCACAATCCCATTGTGTGCACAACAGGTGTCACTCCTAACCCTTTACTTACTTTGTGTGTCTTCTCTTTCGTGTTAAATTCTCTGTTTGTTTTGAAAAGATTTTTGTCTTTTAACAAGGGTGAGAACAATGATTTTCTTTCAAAAAGGGATCGTCTATAAATTACGTAACGCAAACTTCATAGCTTTATCGCGTGCGAAAATATAACTATGAACAATTAACATATTTAAGGTGTCATTTGTTTTTGCGTATTGTCATACTAAAATAAAAATATCAATTTTATCAATTAATATTTATTGATGTGTTTTACATAAATAACGAAGAAAATAACGACAAAACAAATTGTATTAATAGTTAAGTTGATTTAATTTGAGAATATAAGGTGGTCTGGTGTAATAACGCCAGGCGGGGCAATAACGCCAAGTGCTAATATTATGCATAATAATGAAATAATCTGGTAAATGATACCCATGTGCTCTGTGCAGAAGTGTTTTGAGTCATATAAATCGCAAAAAACAGCTTCAAGTTAATTTGTTTCATTTTTAGGTCTTATTGTTTTTACAAGCAACTAAAATTAACGCTTGATCTAAAATTTGCGAGATACGTTTTGTGATGTGAAGACTATTTTTTTTATCCGGAAATACTTTGTTAATTACATAAATTTGTAGCACATTTCATGGACTTTCAAAATGTTATTGAAGATTTTGGATATCTTCTCGAGATAATTTGTAATTTAAAATGTACAGCGCAATAATCATAAAGGGGTAATAACACCAATCCTTGGCATTAATACGCCGGTTGATTCCCTACAGTGGCCGAGCTACATCCTAAATACTGATTTAAATAAACACAGTTAAATCTGTGCAATGTTTCTAATAATTCTATTTAAGCGGTCATTTTTAAGCAAAAAGAAGCTGACGGTCTGATATTCTTTTGCCTCATCCTCCCCCCTCCCCCCTACACCACACCTTTATTTTTCTTACACTTTCACAAAAAATTGATCATTTTCAATAGCTTAGAATGCAATTTCTCAATTTCTAAGTTTGTAGAGTTTGTATTTTTAGAATTGGGCAATCTACATGCAATTATTCCATCTTATTTCATAGTTTTGTTTGCATGGCGTTATTACCCATATAGGTGGGTAATAACGCCAAATAGTATAGGTCAAGAAATCAGGCCATTACATTTTATGAATGCATATCTGTTAAATAATTTTTTTTATATATAGATAGTCAATGAGTTGCTGTATCAAATCATATATTTGTTTGAAAAATACAATCTAAAACTGAGCCGTGAAAACTGGTAGAAAATTAACGTGGCGTTATTACCCCAGGGTACTTTATATAAATACATACACATGTCGCATTAACCCTTTGTGTTTTAATGTTCCATCTTATGGAACACCCAACTTGATTGCCACAATGACACCAGAATCCTGGTATAAATATTTTTCGTTCATAATGTATGGCAAAAAACAGTTTTTCTTTTCTTTTCAAATATATTTATACGTAAATTCCAGTTTCAAGCAGTCATTTAAACATTGCTGCGATGAAAATGCCTTGCGCTGAAAAGGGTTAAACTCCTATATTTTTATTACTTGTCTATAAGTTGTGATAGAATTTAGTCTTCTAAAAAAAAAAAAAAAAAAAAAAAAAAAAATCTTAAAATGCCAATATTTGTAATAATACTCTGTAAAATAAGTTTAATAAGTTAAATATTAAATTTTTATGAGTTCACCACATAATTATTACCTTATTAGAATCCTGCATCGGATCGGGTTACCAGCTTTTAACCGCACCCGACCTGACCGCCACTTGGATAAAATTTAACCATCGTGTTATATAGTTTTAAACAAAATTTAAGTTATAAATGTGAAAAAAAAAAAAAAAAAAAAAAAAAAAAAAAAAAAAAACACTAAATAAGTCTTGATTACGTCCACTAATAACTAAATCGTAATACTAACAATATATAATCTACATAAAAATATAAGAATTTATATTATAAAAAACATTTTGCTTCTAAGACATTGTATAATAACAAAAACATTTAAAATATATTAAAACATTTTTATTTACATGTTTCAACTCAAAACTAATAGAGTCATCCTCAGAATGTAAATAGAAAAATAAAAATTACAAATACAATGAACGTGAAAATTCCGATTTTTTTATTTTTTCCGAATTTCCGATAAGAGAGCATTAGTGTTGCCATGGAAGCAATGACTTATTCACTATCGAAATTCATTACTACAGTATTCTTAATCAGACACTTGTTTTTAAAGCACACTTAAGATTTATCCAGCTAGTCTGATCCAGTGAAACCGTGTAAAATTAAATAACTGTAGCAATAACGAATCTTATATATATTATGTAAACTTACAGAAAAACTAATCAGATGTGCCATTCCCAAAACTTTCTTCTATCACATGCAGGTTTTGAATTTTGAATTCGCTATCACAGTGTTAAAATTAAAAGATAATCTATGTCCATCCTGAGGATTTTAAACGAATATAAGTATGTTTAATTGGATGTATTTAACAAGGAGATATAATTACCGCAATGTTTCAATGAAATTATTGAATATCGGAACCCACCTTCTTAGATGTCCGCAACTAAAATTTAATTTCCAACCCAAAGAATATAAAGTCAGCACCTGTTGTTTAATATACAGCCAAGACTACACTATTAAAAAAATTCTTAAATTCACGAACATTTTTTTCCTGAATTTCACAGAAAAGGTCCCTTTTCACAACAAAAGGGCATTTTCCGTTACAAATCGCAAAATTCCACCATATTTCCTGAAAATAACGAAACGGGTAGAAATAGAAACAAAAAACGGAGACACTCCGTTGTGTAAGGGACTTCATGGCCAAGTGGTCAAGGTTGTTGTATTTGTTGTATTTTGTATTTTGTGTCGGCCGATTATCTGCGCTATGGGATATAGACCCTATGGGGAGGGATGCCCTTCGTGGGGGTCTTTCTAAGGGAACCTAACCCGTATTTACGCAAGGTTCGAAGAAAACCACGAAAACTCCGAACGGTTAGGCCGACGGCCGCGATTGGGTTCGAACCCAGCACCTGCCGTCTACCAGTTGAGAGGTCAGACCCTCTCGGCCACTGGTGGGGCCCAAGTGGTCAAGGTACCGCACCGCTAATCGCCCGCGGGCGCAGATTGCGGGTTCGGGTCCCACCAGAGCCATGAAAACATAACAATCCTTTTTAAATTACATTTTTCTGCTTATTTGTCTCTTATTTCTTATTAAAAATATTTTTATTAATTAGCCAAAAAAAAAAAAAATAATAATAATAATTAAATAGTGTACGACAATTTCAAAAAATTGCCTATACTTTTTTTGTAAAAAAATTGTTAATAAAAACTTTTTTCATTAAAAAAAACAGTGGTTTTAAACAGTTATTTTTTTAATTTAAAGTATTTTAAAAATTAAAATTGATTTAAAAAATATTAAGTATTATGCATCAGTCTAAAATAAAATAAAATAAACCTTTACAAATATTCTATAAGGCTATATTCGAAAGGAAATCTTTAAAGAGCACATCAGATTTTCCCACTAGCTCATAAAAGACATACTTTGTACATTCCGGCATAAGCAGCTTTGGTTCAGTTCGTAAGGATTGTTCCACTGTCAAAAGGTCCCGAGTTCGATCCTCAGGACGGCGTGAACTAAATTATACAATATAATAATAATTAAGTAAAATAACATAGCAGCTTAAAATCACTCCGTAATTTAGAATTCTTTGACGATTAATCGATTCCTTAATTAAAAAAATTATACTAAATTATTATTAATATTATTAAAAATTAAACTTTGTAACGGAAAGTTACTGCTTCTTCAAACGGGGTTTTCCTTTCTTGTATTTCCCACAACGGAAAATCTACTAACCTAACGGTAAAAGTTCGGTTACTTTGCTGCCGATAGTTTACCTGGAATTCACAGATTTATTTTTAACAGTCTAATAAGAATCTAATAACATGAAAATGTAACAGAATATTAAATTTGATTAAATACTATTTGTAGGTCGATTTACGTCAAAATATAATCAACAATAATATTTATCGAGGTATATCTGAATGTGAAGTTTGATAAAATTCGTGTAATAGTTCTTGAGATAAAGCTATTGCGGGAGTAGGGGAAAAATTCTGAATAGCAGCACCACTCACTGGACAAATGGCACTAAAACGTAAACAGAACCAGTTCATGTCAAGAACTAACTGAATGTAAAGTTTGATGAAAATCAGTGCATTAAAAAATAGTAAAAACGGAAATTGTAAAACATGTAGCATAGCAGTGTTATCTGTTGAGCGATTTACACCAAAAACTGTAATCAGCATCAGTTAACATCAGGGACTGCAAGAATATAGTTTTTTATTAAACTCCGTGCATTAGTTCTTGGGATTGAGCTCCTAAAATATTTAAAACACATAGAGACAGGCAGACAGTGTCACATAATCACAAACAGGCATTTTGTATAAATATGTTTTTGGAATCTCCGACCCCTAAAACGTATAATGTATAATACGTCGAAAACCGGAATTCAAAAGTTTTTACGAAATGAATACGTTCTTCTAGTAAAAGATAGAAGAAAGTAAAAATACAAGAAAACATACAGGAATACAAAATGTTCTTTGTTGGATGCTAATAAAATCAATATCAAACCAACCACCAGGACGAATTGCAAAAAATAATTTAATAAGTATTAAAATAACATAGTTTTTTTTAAAACACTGTTTAATAAGCAATCACTGTCCATTTTGAAAATAACTAATTTTAATTATTAGCTTATTTCAGATAACTAATAATTAACTGATTTTGAAAATAATCTGATTTTCATTTTCCTCTTTCTTTACAAGAAGAAAGCATTGGATTCGTGTACATTTTAGACTTCCAGTTTTTGATGGATTTATACGTTTCATGGGCAGATGTACCAAAAAATATGTTTTTACAAAATGTCTGTCTGTGATTTTGTCTGTCTGCATGTAACACAAATTTTCTGGGCGCTCTATCAAACGCATTGAGTTTAATACAAATTTATATTCAGTAAATCCCAGATATAAATTGGTGCTGATTTGTTTTTGGTGTAAATCACTCCACAGATGGCGCTGCTATGCATCCTTATTCACGAAAAAAAGCCTTACAATCAATGTATTATTTTCTAATTAAGTTCACATAATAGTAAAATGTTGTATTGTCATCGAAAATACACCTATGAATTTTATTTTAATTATTCTAAGTTGATGGAAAAAAGCTTTTCAAATAATGCATTATTTTCTAATTAAGTTCACAAAATAAATAAATATTGTATTGTCATTGAAAACACCTTTGAATTTTATCTTAATAACTATGGGTTAATGGAAAAAATCTTTATAATTAATGTATTATTTTCTAATTAAGTTAAAAAATAGTAAAATGTTGCATTGTCACCGAAAACGCATTTATGAATGCTATGTGAATAATTATGGATTAACGGAAAAAAGCCTTACAGTTAATGTGCTATTCTCTAAGGTTAAAATTATACTGAAATTGTATATTGTCATCGAAAACGCATTTGTGAATGCTATTTTAATAATTCTGGGGTTAACGGAAAAAAGCCTTACAATTAGTGTGTTATTTTCTAAGGTCACAAATTGTGAAATTGTATATTGTCATCGAAAACGCATTTGTAAATGTTATTTTAATAATTATGAGTTAAAGTAAAAAAAGCCTTACAATTAATGTGTTATTTTCGAAGGGCAAAAAATAGTGAAATTGTATATTGTCATTAAAAACGCATTTATGAATGTTATTTTAATAATTATGGGTTAACGGAAAAAAGCCTTACAGTTAATGTGCTATTCTCTAAGGTTAAAAATATACTGAAATTGTATATTGTCATCGAAAACGCATTTGTGAATGCTATTTTAGTAATTCTGGGGTTAACGGAAAAAAGCCTTACAATTAATGTGTTATTTTCTAAGGTCACAAATTGTGAAATTGTATATTGTCATCGAAAACGCATTTGTAAATGTTATTTTAATAATTATGGGTTAACGGAAAAAAGCCTTACAATTAGTGTGTTATTTTCTAAGGTCACAAATTGTGAAATTGTATATTGTCATTGAAAACGCATTTGTAAATGTTATTTTAATAATTATGGGGTTAACGGAAAAAGTCTTACAATTAATGTGTTATTTTCTAAGGTCACAAATTGTGAAATTGTATATTGTCATCGAAAACGCATTTGTAAATGTTATTTTAATAATTATGGGTTAACGGAAAAAAGCCTTACAATTAGTGTGTTATTTTCTAAGGTCACAAATTGTGAAATTGTATATTGTCATTGAAAACGCATTTGTAAATGTTATTTTAATAATTATGGGGTTAACGGAAAAAGTCTTACAATTAATGTGTTATTTTCTAAGGTCACAAATTGTGAAATCGTATATTGTCATTGAAAACGCATTTGTAAATGTTATTTTAATAATTATGGGTTAAAGTAAAAAAGCCTTGCAATTAATGTGTTATTTTCGAAGGTCAAAAAATAGTGAAATTGCATATTGCCATTAAAAACGCATTTATGAATGTTATTTTAATAATTATGGGTTAACGGAAAAAAGCCTTACAGTTAATGTGCTATTCTCTACGGTAAAAAAAAATATATATACTGAAATTGTATATTGTCATCGAAAACGCATTTGTGAATGTTATTTTAATAATTCTGGCACATCGAGAAGTGGTTTAAAAATCGATCACCAAGATTTGCACTAAAGCTGCAGCTCGCCCGAAATTTAGAATATCAGGCGGTTGCACCCTCGTCGAGTTGACGGCTGAAATTCCCATATTAAAATGCAGCTAGTCTGTTAAGTTATATCTTGGTGGAAAACACCCGCAGATTCTATTTTAGTGGTTGATTGACAAATTTGTCATTTCGTTTCCCTCTATCCAAAGGTAAGAAAACGCAAAGGCTTGGGAGCAGAAAAACACAAACCAGTCAGTCAGCTACTCAAATTGGCTTTGCAAGTGTTGTATATCAAAAGAAGACTTGGCAGACCAGTTGCAGTTTAATATACGAATCTAGTTTTAATTAATCCTTGAATTTCAGCCGTGAACTCTATGAGGTACCGCCTCCTGGTTAAACTGGTCTCATAACATAGAGGCCAAATGAGATATCAATCGCAGGAATCATCACGTTGACTTACATACACATAAATTCAGATTACAATGCTTCCTTTACAATTACATGTTCGGAAAGTAAGAATTACAAAATACATTATGCGTGGAGAAACTTAAGAACTTGTTAACCCTTTTCGGCACGGGCAAAATCTGTAGTAAAATGAGAAATTATCGACTGACACCGGAATTCGCGAACGAATTTTTTAAATATTTTGAAAGCCTTAATTTCAGCTTTTATTGTTAAAGCAAAATTTTACTAAAATATTATTGGTGCCATTTGAAAGTTTGGAATTAAAATTAGGTATCTGAGACCGGGCACAGTGTGCCGGAAAGGGTTAACAATAAGAACGTTTAAGGGAACCTTCTTTAACCTTCTTTGTTGGAAATCGAATAAAAAAGGAAAACAAAAAATAGAAGACCAATGCAAAAAAAATGAAAATATTATTTAATTTTCTTGCATGCATGTGGTTTATTTTGTTATAGAATGCTACTTACGTCATTAATTATATTATCTATTTTTAAATGACATTGAGCTCTCTCATAAGCTATTTTTTTTTTTTTTTAATTTTACTTAAATCTGAGGATTTGAAAGAGAAAAGAAAAAGAAAGAAAAATTATCAATTTACTTTTTTTTATACGGATAATTTCAGAATTTTCGACATTTATTTACTTTGCAGTTTCAAGCTACTAGTTATAATTTAAAAAATATTATTTAAAATACTCAAGTGAGCTTTCATATTTTTAATTATCACGTGCGTGCCACCATAAAAAGTACGCGTAGTTAAAAGAAAAAAAAAATGAAATTTCAGAATTCAAAGACTTTTTTTCATACGTTTGCTAAATTTCCTTTACATTTCAGCATGAAAAATGGGGGAAAAAATAGAATATGGAAACTTCGTTGAACATTTTGTAGTTTATTAAAAGTGCAATTCAATTTCCTATTATTTCTGATTTTTTTTTTTTTTTAAATCAGTGAAAAAAACTTTATCAGCATTTATGATGAGTGTTAAGGAATGCACACGTACAGTACCTCCCCCCACCCCCCCAAAAAAGAGATATATTTTTTTTTTTTCAAAAACATGCAGATTGGCCCACTTTAGTTCATTTTAAGATAAAATTTATTATTGAATGATATTTTTGCGTTTATGTATTAGATGACAATGATTTGGTTAAATTCTAATTCAGTCTCTCTCGCAGTACATCGCCCCAAAACAGAAGGTAAGCTGACACAGTAATGGCGGCTACCGAAGGCGGATTTTTTTTTTTTTAACGTATCGTACTACGTTCGGCGGCCCTTTTTTTGAAACTCAACTTTTGACACATTTTTTTTGGTTTTCAGAGTTATCTAACACAGAATAAAGAAAAAAGTATATATATATATATATATATATATATATATATATATATATGTAATATCTCTGCAACTTTTTAAAATTATGGAGAAATTTGGTCATTTAAAAAAAAAAAAAATGCATATAACACAATTCTTTTTTCAAGATATGCATATTAGACTTCTCTTGAGTGTGAAGAATTAAAAATTAGTCAACATACGGAAATCTAAAAGAGATTCATCTGATTATACATAATTACGTAGAAAATTTCAGCAATTCTGCATGCAATTCTTCATAAAAATAGCTATATATCAACAAATAAGTCACTTAGATCTAATTCTCTAGTTCATTACATTCTAGACATTATCGAAAAGCTACACAAAAAAATTTCATGGTAATAGGATAATAAAATTTTGAGTTAGAGCAATAGTTATTTACCTTTTACGAAGAAAGACTAATTTTTTAGAGACTGCATTTAAAGTTTTTCACTTCTGTTTAAATTAATGTCATCTGCTTTTTTTTTTCCTTAACTCATAATTGCTGTTAGCGGTCTCAGAGACCGCTGAGTTTTTCAAGTTTCCCAGTTTAACTTGCAATTTTTTGGTTAACTTTAGATACTGGTCAGATTTTGTTTCCTTTGGGGCAATAAAGCTCCTTTAATTACTTTAGAATAGCTGGATTTTATTTATGTTGTGAAGTTTAGTCTTGTGTATAAAGTTTATACATAAATAGTAGGGTGGAGCGAAAAAAAATTTTTTTTTGAAAATCAAAAACGGGTAGGTGCCAAAAGTTGCCTTTATACTAGTACATCAACTGCGTGAAATTTTACCGCTGAAAAAAAATGGCTTGAGTCTGCGCTTTTGCTCCGAAAATCGAAATTTTGGGTAAAATTTGTCATTTTTTGACATTTTTTCAAAAAAATTAAAATATTCCTACAGAGCTAGTTATTATTTAAAAGTGTTACTTAAACCTTTATATTTATCTGCTTAACATATTGAAACTGTAAAACAATATCTGTAGTCTGTATAATTGGAGCAAATCTGACAAGTTTTGGTAAAAACCAGCTTTACTTCTCTATTGGAGCATACAACGAAATGTTGTTTTGAATGCATTTCTTACCTATCTGCTTTCAAAAGTATTCTGTATATAACTCGTAGATGGGGTTACGTTTCATATCCCATCCATCTCAGCTACCCAGCAATCTAGGCCCAGTGTTTTATTTATGCATTGAATTGTCATTTTTTTCCCGAAGAAGGACACAAGTTTTCTGTGTATCAAAGTAGTTTACCTCTTCTTTGTTTTCACTTACATTGGATGCTACTGGTGTGACCTGCTGCACGTATATTTTTGTGCCTTGTATAACATAAGACGAAGCTGAGTAATGTATTAGGTATGTTCTTAATTGAACCTATACAGCAATCTATTATCTTCATTAAATTTTCATACAATTAATACATTATGATTGGGAGTTCTGTTACCACAACATTTTTTCAATCAATTACATTATATATATAATGATATGCCTAAAAATTGATTGTTTGAATTCAATTTCTATTATGTCATCATTTATTGTACCTATTACATTGAATATATTTTAAGAAGCTAGCTGTTTAATATTATGACGATCGTCACAGAGGATTGCAAACAAAATTTGCGTGTAAAGCAACAATATTTCGAAAGAAGTTTTAGTGTTTGTTTTATATCTTTTCCTGTGTTGTTTCGTAGTCGAGTAATTTCTAATAAGTTTTTAGACGTATTCTTTAGATGTGTATTACACTTGGTATAAAATATCCCCCGGTATAAACTTTAATTATATATTTTGTGAATGAATCTATGGACTCTGATTGCCAATCATTGCTTATATAAAGCGGAAAATTTTATTCGCTTTATGGGCTTTTTTTTTTTTTTTTTTTTTTTTTCTTTTGCGCGAGATGTTTTCTAAATTCCTATTCCCCATTTCTTCTGAGAAATAGCTTTCCTTATGAATTAGCTTTGCAATCTCCGACAGAAATTTCTAGTCTGTTCTGAGTATCTTTTACTTAATTTGAGAAAAAAAAAATCAAAATTATTATCTATTTTATAAAAAATTGCAATAGAAAGTGAACGGGATAGGAAGATAGTACGTAGACAAAGATTTTCTTATTGATCGAGTGAATCCATGTAGATTATAGCGTTTTACATCGACTTCTGTAATAATTGACGCAGGGAAAATTCACTGGAGTTGAAGTAGCATATGATACATTATTATACACTATTCTAAGTTTACCCAATGCAAAATGATTCACAGCGACAAATAGAATTCTCCTAAATTTAAATGAGTACTTATAGTCGATTAGAGTCTGTACATTCTCTCAAAAAGTACTATGCATTATAAGTTTATGCCCAGGACAGTTCACCATCAAATATCGTTCACTTATAAAATGGGGATCTAAAAGTTAATGGGAAATTACCTGGCTACGAAAACACTTAGAAAACGGCATAAAACTAATGCAAAAAAAGTTATTTACAACAACGGTTGCTCAGCACGTGCAGGACAAATTCCCATTGCAATTCTCTCTAACGATCACCAGATATCACATTAAACAGCCTTCTCAACATATAAAAAATGCAAAAACAGAATAAATGATGGCATACTTATAGATGAAATACCTGAAATCATCTTTGAAGCAGGTCATTACGTAAAAAAATATAATTGACTGAAAAAATGTTGTGATAACAGAACTTCCAATCACTTTCATCAACTGGATGAAAGTTTGATAAAGATAATAGATGGCCGAATAGATCCCCTTAATAATAATCCCGTACATTACTCTGCTTGTCATTTTTTTGTATAAGCTGTAAAAATATACATTAAGATAGTCACAGCAGCATGTGGATACACAGAACAGATAAACTATGTGGATGCATCGAAAACATGCCAAATTTTGATAAAGAAAATCACAAATCAAAATATAAATAAACTGTACTAAGATGATCGAATAGTTGGGACGGATGGTATATGAAATATAGCCACCTCCACGAAGTATGTCCAAGGTAGTTTTGAAAAGAAGAGCTGTATTAAAAACAACAATTCATTGTATGTCCCAATAGAGTGGTAATGCTGTTTTCTTACCAAAAGCTGTCTGGTTTTCTCCAGCTCTACGGAATAAAGATATTGTTTTATAGTTTAAATATGTTAAGCAGATAAATATAAAGGTTTTAGTAACACTTTTAAATAATAACCAGCTCTGTAGGAATTTTTTTTATTTTTTTGAAAAAATGTCAAAAAAAGACAAATTTTACCCAAAATTTCGATTTTTGGAGCAAAAGCGCAGACTCAAGCTATTTTTTTTCAGCGGTAAAATTTCACACAGTTGATGTACTAGTATAAAGGCAACTTTTGGCACCTACCCGTTTTTGATTTTTAAAAAATAATTTTTTTCGCTCCACCCTAATAAATAGTATTCTGAGAGTTAATGTAACATTTTATTCATCTTTAGATTAAGCGGTCTGACAGACCGCTCACAGTTGTTATGTGAAATTTTTATCACAGCAGTTAAGGGTTTAAAAAGCTCTAATTTCATTTTTAATAGGCGTACAGAAAAAATAAAAACAGATTTAGAAACAGAAATTTTTATTCTGTAAAATAATAATAATAATAATAAAATGCAAATTTCTAAATTTCTTCGAATTTACGTTTTAAACGCAGACGGATACCTTAAAACTTAAATACGGTTCCTTAAATTTAGATAATTTTTTTTTAAATATTTCTTTGACAAGTTTAATTTTAGAAAAATGAAACGAAAAAATCTTGAAGGGACCATACGACACGCTGAAAAAAGTCCGCTTTCGGCAGCTGCCATGTTTATGTCCGCTCAAACCAATATTCGGTGGAGGTGTATTGCGAAGGACATTCAGTCAAATCATCGTCATCCAACACATAAACAATCCAATGCATGAAATGTCATGCAATTGCTAAAATTATCTTAAAATGAACAAAAGTAGGCGAATGTGCATGTTAAAAAAATGAATAAATAAAAATAAAAATTCCTTTTTTTTTTTTTTTTTTTTGTTAGCACTGCATTTATTTTTTTTTTTTACTATTTAAGCGACATTAAAAAAAAGAAGCTTCTGTTTGAGGCCGTTATGTACGTATAGCCAATTACTGGCAGCACTGCTGCCAGTAATTGTCTGTAAATTGACGAATATTCGTTTATTTTTTTCTCCGTCAAAAGAGTTAAAATATCCGCCAATTCAAAAAATTTTGGAAAGTATAAAAATGCGGTGGACGTGAGAATCGAACCACCGAACCCAGCGTTGGAAGGCGAGCGCGCTGGCACGGTGCCACGGTTGTACAGCAGGAACGCGCTACGTAAAAGTGTTCGTTTTATATGGGTGTGGTTTGGTCTATTTCGTTAAAAAGCTTTTAATTTTGAAGTTAATTTCGGGACGATTTCGTCTTTTTAAAATATACTTGCGTAGATTGCTAGAGGAAAAATATGGATGTTCTATTTTTATTCGATGAGATTTTTTTTAATTATATCAATTTTTTTGCATTTTATTTTTTAATTAAAATACCTTTTAAATCTGTTCACATAAAGTATATTTCAAATGCGAATATTTATTATATAAATAACTTAGTAAATTCAACTTCATTCAACTTATCGAACTTTGAATAACAAATTGTGAGAATTTATAATAAATGAAGAAAGTAATTGTTATATATATTTTTTTTTTAATTCGAAAACATTTTTTTCTTTTTAAACTAAATTAGATATCTTAATATATAGAATTTTTTGTTTTTCATCTTAAAAATAAATTTGAATTTATTACTAACAAACCCAATACGCATGCGTGTTAGAAATAAACGGAATCTCTTCCTCAATTTTAGACGTTCGGAATGAATTTACGGTTCAAGTATGTTTTCTAGCAGTACGGAAATTATTTGTGAAAAAATAAGGATAACTTAGTGTATATTGACGAATTTTTCTGACAGTGTACATTTTTATCATAGTGATCATTGCAGGAATCATTTTTGCGACTTAGGCCAATCATTATCATAGATCCGTTAAACGATTTATGTATTGACCAATCAAATTCCCGTGGCTCGTGTGTACGGTAGGAGTCATAAAGAATGAACGGTTTTTCTTAATGTTCCACAGTAATTCGACCAATAGTGACGTCAGTTGCTCTTTCCTTATTCCACTGTACTGAAAATCTTATAGTGGATTTTGTATTTTTATTGACCAGTTTTGCTTTTTAAATATTATCTATTATTTATAAAGCGAATTAAATGTTTATGTGTATTACAGTGCCCCTTAGCGCAAAATATGAGGTTTTACTTTTTGTGATTTTTTTTTTCAAAAATGCCAAGCGCATTACTTGAATTATCTGTAGTACAAATTTGAACTCATTTGGACCAATAGAATGAATTCTAGAACCCTCTAAAGTAAGAAATTTATTTCTTGATCACCATGTACTACATATTTCATAATTATACATTTTTAATTTTGTAATAGTATTTTGATAGTATGTTACATAATTATATAAAAACGCTACTTTTATATTGCATTTTTATTTCACGTTTATCTCAAAAATGTATGGATTGTCTAAGCATTAAAGATTAAAGCTGTGAATTCTTTTCTACGAAATATTATAAATTCATGATGAAAAAGCAACCTGCGTGCTGCAGTAAATGATAAAATATGTACTCCAGGGAAAATCCTGCATTGAAAGAAGCTAAAATATGTATTATATATTCAAGCGCAGAGATTTCATACATATATCGCTATATCGATTATATGCATTCCCCCATAAAAAAGACAACTAGAAAAAGAAGAATAAAAAATTTATGAAAATTTCAAAGAATGTAATTTTTGAGAGTATTACTAACTTTTCTCTCTTATGTTTATTACATTCCTTTTTCATCTGAACATATTTAACAGAAAAAAACATGTATACATTTAAAATTTTTAGTTTTTGATATTTTATGCTATTAAAAGAAGCAATTTTTGTAAATTTATTTTCTTTTTTTCTTTTTTCTTTTCTTTTTTTTTTTTTTTTTTTTTTTTTTTTTGTATGATTTGTTATTTATATTTTGGGAAGAAGGGTTCTCGAAAACATCTCTTACGATTTTCATGAAAACCGCAAAATAAGTTTTTTGGTGGTTTAGAAATCAATATGTCTGGGCTTTAATTCCGGGAAAAATCGTTTTCATAAAATAGCCATTCTTTACACTGATAAAAAACAATGCAAAAAGCACAATAGGTGCACTAGAACATCTAAAAATTGAGAAAAGTATAACGGAAATATAGTAAAAAGTTTGCGGTATGCGCAATAAATAAAGTTTTATTCTTATATACTTGTTCAGTGATGAAATTATTCCATTTTCGGAACAGGCAAGATTAAGGTCAAATAAAAACGACGTAAGCAATATAACATCGTCACCTGACAATAATAAAGTTCTATCTGTGCTTTTGAAAAAAAATGATTTACCGATATCGAAATATTCTATTGTTATCTAATGAAGGTATTTCTGGATTAAAATGATGTCATAATATGATTGTAGAGTTCTATGTACCTTATATACAACATCATTTTGATGCAAAAAATGCCTTCATAGATACAAAAAGAATCTATCTATATCGATAAGTCAATTTTTTCAAAAACACAGATAGAACTTTATTATTCTCAGGTGACGACATATCAGGTAATCCAGAAAATAAGTTACCTTTTCATTTTTTGCCCCGAAAGAGCTACAATTGTGATTTCACGCATGCGCATTTCCTTCCCCGATTCAATGGCAAACGAGCGAAGCAATTTTTAGATAATTTATTATTATGTTGGTTGTGTGTTAAGCATTAAAAATGTTTAAAAAATTACACCTATCCCAAAAGCGGATTAACTACCTCCCGGGCCCCTAGGCTAGGAATTTTTTTTTTTTGGGGGGGGGGGGACAACCGCCTCTTCTCCCCCTCCCCCCGGTCTTCAAAGCAATACATTTTTGTATTTTCTGACACAAAAAAAGGGAAATATACTTTTAGTGCAGGAAAACATTGAAATTTCATAAAATTTAAAATGCCACAATTAGGTAAGTTTTAATCGTAAAAAAAGATGATTTTTTAAATTTCTTTTTAGACGTCGAACAATATTTTCCTAAATAAACATTATTAGGAATCAGGGGCCATATAAAAATAAAATTTCATATTGAAATACACATATGCAGCAACATATAAAACAAAAGCTCTGTTTAAATTGTACGCGTTTTTGCAGTTAAAAGAATGTTTCTATTACACTAATGTTAATGTTAATCCTACGGAGCAGTTCTTTGCTGATTTCTCGCACGGATTTTAATATTTTTGAATGAATTTCTTTTCATAGGATAGCTTAGGACGATCTATAATCGCGCTAGTTTTTAATTTTTCAATTTTTGTTAGAGTTTTTTTTTTTTTTTTTTTTTTTTTTTGTACGTGATAGTTTTGTTTTCAGAACCAGTTTAAATCGGTTCTAAAAGTTAAAGTAATTAAAAACAATCTGAAACAAAAATCCAAAAAGTAAAAACTAGCTCGGTTATAGATCGTCCTCAATTATTCTTCGCAAAAAATTTCAATCAAAAATATTAAAATGCGAGCGAGAAATTTCCAAAGAACTGCCCCATAGGATTAACATTAGCGAACATAAACCAAAAATAAACCGTAATATAAAAAGTAAGTAAATAAAACGTAATATAAAAGCGTAAAATAAACCAAACGAAACCTAATGTTAATCTTATGGTAGAACATCTTTTAAAATCTCATTTGCATTTCAATATTTTTAAGCGATTTTTGCATTGGATAGATGAGGTCTTCTCTACAAATGCTTTTTGTACTTTTTTAGTGTAGTTGAAGATTTTTTTTTTTTTTTTTAATTAGGATACTTCTACTTTCTGAACCGGTTTCGAAAGTAAAAGTAACTTTATTAAAGAAAACCGGCAAACAAAATAGGAAAAAAAGAGTTAAAAAAGGCCTTTCTAGAGCTGATATGAAAAAAAAATCTGAAAAAAAAAAAAATCGTAGCGTCGGGGCCCCTAGGCTTCAGCCTACTAAGCCTAATGGGTAATCCGCCTCTGACCTATCCCGCCGCATGCGAGTTATGGTTTGTCATCCGCTTGTTAAATTCTAGGAAAACTAAAACAAACTGGAAGTCGCAGATAAATTGGCGAAGTTTACGTCCGAAATGCGATGGATGATTCGATGAAATGGAGATTGGTGCGAGATTTCTATGAAGGATATGAAGAAATGAATTGGGCGGCCGTCTCTGATTCGCAATGATTTGCTTACAAAACTTGAAGAGTTCAGAAAACCGAATATTCGCCATTTCGACACTGTCCATGCATTTTCATCATATTTATCACTCCCTTTTTTTAACACTGTTACCACATGATTGGCGTCACAGGAGGCATCTTTCTATGACAAGGGTATACAAAAGCTCGTGCCACGCTATGATAAAAGCTTCAACAATGATAGTAACTGCGTCAAAAAATAATCCGAGAAGTGTACTTTATCATTTAATAAGTTATTTTTTAAATAACCACTACCTTCTGTTTAATTGTTTAACGGAACTTACTTTCTGGATAGTTTGATATATTCAACTGTATAAACGTTATAATAATGATACTAAATGTGACAATTGACTTTGGCCTTGATTATGGAAGGAGTCTATTTGTCCTGATTAAAAACCTTTGTTGGCACATACTAGAGGTTAAATGCGAAATAATATTTTTATATTCTTTGTTTTTTCAATAATAGTATTTATACAAGCATTTTATACTCGACCATTAAGAGCTTAACTGCCTCCTCCCAGGAGGGAGGGGGGGGGGGGCATTTTTTAGTTTTTTCAGATCTCATTGTGTTTACATCATTGGAAAGCTTATTGTCCCCACATTCATCTTTTGCTCTGAAATTCATATATTTATATGATATTAGCTCAAGAAGTATCTATCTATCCTTGTTATTATGCATGCACGGTCAATTTGTTGGCCAAAGTTACAATTAGCTCAAGAAGTATCTATCTATCCTTGTTATTATGCATGCACGGTCAATTTTTTCGCCAAAGTTACACCCAAGTTTTCTAATCGCTGTCTTTAAACATTTTTATCTGTGTGCGTATCGAATTATGCATACTAGAACATCTGATATTAGGATTTTGGAATCAAATTTTATTGCGATCGATGAAATTAGTGCCAGTAGTATCTATCTATCCCTTTTTATTGCGATCCGCATTAAAATTTTCTGTCAAACTGATCGTTGAGTTTTGTAATTGCTATTTTTAAGCTTATCTGAGTGAGTATTGAAATACGGATTCTAGAACATCTGGTTCAAGAATTTTGGAATCTATTTTTGTTGTAATTGATGAAATTAGTGCCAAAAGTATCAATTCTTATTACTACAATCCACGTTCGAATTTCCCGTTAAATTGATTCTAAATACTATTTGTAATTAGTGTTTTTAAGCTTATTTGTGTGAGTATCGAAGCATGAATTCTACATCATCTGACAATAGAGTTTGGAATCAATCTTTATTATAATCGATGAAATTAGCACCTTAATAGTCCAAGAGCCGACAGCACAAAAACCTAAGGTATCAAGCACAAGAAATTTTATGGAAGAGCAGGAGAAATTTTATGGAAGCTTTATTTTATGGAAGAGCAGTAATAGGGGAATCTAATGATCCATATCTGTCGGAAATGAAGTGGTGGATAAGCCATAAATTGATACCACTATTGGTTGACTCGTAGGTTTAACATGGTGTCTGTCGTATAATCAAAGGTATGAAATGATTGTACAGTTAACAAAATCCTAAAGCTACAAATAAACCATTCGTGGTATTAATTTTTGGCTTATGCACCACTTCACTTCCCGCAGATATGGGTCATTAGATTGCCCTATTAGTATTTTTCTGTAAAATAAAGAGTTTTTTTCTTGTGCACGATACATTAGGTTTTTGTATTATCGACTCTTGGACTACAAGTATCTGTCTATCCTTGTTATTACGATCCATGTTCAAATTCCTGTCAAACTGATCACTAACTTTTGTAATTACTGTTTTTATATTTATATGTGTCAGTATCTACCGGGTGTCCCAAAAATGACTGATGGATTCTAAAATTCAATAATTTGCAAACGGTGACAGCTATTTAAAAAATTTTTGCAGGAGGGTTATGTATAATGTTAGGAGTTTTTTTACCTGTAATTTTTTATTTTAGTTCGAATTTCAAACAATAGATGGCACTGACGGCGATTGAAGGCCAGGTGATCAGTGCTGAGTGAGGTCAGTTTCGGCGTCGATCTAGGCTTCAATTGCCGTCAGCGCCATCTATTGTTTGAAATTCGAACTAAAATAAAAAATTACCGTAAAAAAAACTCCTGACATTATACATAACCCTCCTGCAAAAGTTTTTTAAATAGCTGTCACCGTTTGCAAGTTGTTGAATTTTAAAATCCATCAGTCATTTTTGGGACACCCGGTAAGTGTCGATTCTAGAATATCGGATTTAGAATTTGATAATAAATTTTTATTGTCGATGCTCTTTTATGAATTGTCGATATTTATCGATGCTCGATTTTATCAGAATCGCCCCTCACTACTTTAAAATAATGTTTTATTATGCAAAAACATACACATTTATATCTTCTTCCTAAGCTTTAATAAAATAAATTAAAATATGCATATCTTTCAAGACTAAAAACACACCGACTCTTAATTAAAAAGATATTCTAGGTAACTCGAGAATAATTTCCTTTACAATAAACATTAAGGCAATAATTATGAGCTAAAAAATTAATTCTTCATTTTTTTATTTAACTAAAAAAGAGAGAAAAAATATATCAGTTTACCGGAAGAATGCCTATAGGCCAAATTACCAAATGCAGGCATATAATACGGCTGACTTCGCTTTTAATATTTTGGAAATAGAATAAAAAGATGTATTTCTTGCAACAAGAGGCAAATTTTTATTAATTACTTATTCTCTATTTTTTATGTAAAATGACTTTTATAAATGATAACTGTACAAATGGTAAAATGATTAACTATTTAAATTAATAAATTTAAGTCCTCTGAAATAAGTACATTATTAATCAAACTAGGTCAAATCAGTACGGGTAATGAGGAAACGGTGTTTAAAAATAGATTAATTAAAAAAAATATATGTGTCACTATATTTGAATTAAAAAAAAATTCAAAATAAAATACACATAATAAAGATATATATAAAAAAATACACATAAATGTATAATATTTGTAGTGAAAATTAAAAGTTATTAAAAATTAAATTAGTATTCAATTACCTTTTTTTCTCTCTAAATTTTGTTTTTACAAAAAAAAAAAAAAAAAAAAAAAAAAAAAAAAAAAAAAAATGTAATTTAGCAAATTACAATAAACATTTGGAAAATGATTTTGGACATAGGTCATTAATGACATGATCTTTTAGAATCAATCGGTTTAGCAATAGATTATTTTCTATTTCGTGATCTTCTTCCATACTTTCGTAATCGGCGGGCTCGATAATCAGATCTGCTTTTAAGAAGATCTTTCACACGACGTCTTTCTTTGGATTCTGTTTTTTTTTTTCACATCTGGTAATTTGCTTTAAATACAAAGTCTGATATAATTTGTAACAGAATTAATTAAAATCCAAAATCATTCTACAAAAATAAAATATATATATATATATGTATATTTATGGCGACTATTGTAAATGATAAACACACACGATCTATCGTCCAAGTGTTAACTGTCAAACAAACTGCGTGGGCGTGTATCTAACACGCGAAAATTTTTTTTCCAAGCACCTTCGTCGTTCCAAGCCCAAACTCGCACTCTGATTGGTTATTGCTCTCGGCACTGTTTTCACGTAACTTGGCGATAACCATACTTGGCGAAAAATACTTCGCTCGTAAGTGAACGAGTAAACCTAAAACCTAACCTACTCATTCTTATTCTTCCTTTATTTTGTGCTCTTGTGTATTATTATCTTGTGTTATTTTATAAAATGGCTAATGCTCTACTTATTAATAAACGGGAAAAGTTACTTTGTACACGGTTCAGAAGGAAATCAAACTCCTCGACGGAAGCATCTATCGCTACGCCAAGTATGATTATCGCCAAGTTACATGAAAACAGTGCCGAGAGCAACAACCAATCAGAGTGCGAGCTTGGGCTTGGAACGACGAAGGTGTTTGGAAAAAAAAAATTACGCATGTAACACTGATAATGACTCTCGTTGATTGGCTTAGAAGTTGTAATCGTCTTAGCGATTTACACGTCTAAAATATAAGCACCAGAATGACATTGTGTTTCCCTTAATTTCAAAGGTTAATTACACGTTGCCGCGGCCGATTACAGGATCGGCCGAGGAAGCATTTGTTTAACTTTTTAGAGCGGTGATTAACAATCAAGCCCCGGTCATGACTAATTGCGGTAAAGATAAATTAATGGGCCCCTTTCGAACCATTGCAATGTTATTCAAATAGAACTGATGATCACACATATGTGTATATGTAATGCATTAAATATTTTTGCATCTTGGATATAAATAGAAGAAAAATTTTTTAGTTCCGTCAATTCTAAATTAAATACATTAATTAATATAAAAGTACACGTTTTTTTTTTCTTTAGTGCAGAACAAAACTTTAAAAAAAAAAAAAACTTTAGAAATTTGTTATTGTATTTTGAGATGAATTTAATAACTTCAACATATGGAAGAGACGGAATTTTAAAAATAAATTAATATTTTATAATTTAATGTATGGATTTGAGGGCCCCTTAAGGCCCCGGGCCCATGGGCAAAGTCCCGATTTCCCCATGCGGTAATAAGGGCCTGTTAACAATAGAGTTTGTAACGCCAATCATATGATCTTCACCGGACCTGTCAGCTGAAAAAGAGCTCCCATAGTGATAGAAGAAACAAATAAGAACTTTTGCAGTTGATTGGACCTTCAAGAAACCACGTGATCAGACGTAAAATACGCGGACGTGAGGCAGAAGAAACAAACAAGAACTCTTTGGGTCAACACTGAAGTCGGCGCGCGTATCACACTGTTAAATTTTAATTTCCCGATTAATCAAATCACGGATAATCCGGGTTATACCATAATCAACTAGATCTATAAAGCCCGTCGATTTCAGATTAATGTTTGAAGCCTGTTTGAAGCCAGAGGACTCTGATACCCTGCCCAAGTTATTCTGACCAATCGTGCAAACACTGAACCAAAACAATGACCATGTGCCCAGAACAGAAATCAGCATATTCAGAGTTAATTGGGCAAGTTTTGCACCACGTAGTCTAATGAAATGGTTTCAGTGTTTGAAGCTGAATATAGCTTCACTTTTAGCGGTTTTTAATGAAATGCGCAGGCCGTTATATATCTAGTTGGCCATGGTTATACTGACTAAAAGCTAGTCTTACCTTTTCTTCTTCTCCCATGGAAAATTCTGAGAGGTCACTAACGTTGTCGTCCTCATCTATAAATCCAATTTCGATAATCGAAGGGGAAAAGGCATTATCTTCGCAACACACTTGATTGGCAACGAAAGCAGTTTGGCACTCCGTCTGAAATAGATCAAATATGGTATTAATTATAAGAAAAACAGAAGTTATCCGCGAAAAAAAAATCAACATAGATTTTATAACTATAATTTATTTCAAAATTTAAGAAAAACAATCCTTTTGTACTAGTCGTATGATATGAATTAATAGTTTAAGACATCTCCAAATATTTCGCTATTTACTGTGACCCTTTTTACTTTAATAATTTTAACGCTTTACATGCGTAGCTCAATTACATGTTTGTTAAATTTGTATTCTAATTGTTCTGTACTATATTAATATTATTTACCTATGAAGGTATGAAGGTTAGTCATGTTGTTGAATATTAATCGGAAACAAATGCTGAACTACATACAAAGTTTAGAAAATGAGCTAATCTTTCGTAATTGAACTACATGTGATTGAGATATATTAACAAATAACTTAAGCTTAAAAATGATTTTGAAAGCTATAAATAATCTGTAATCTAAGTTGGAGTTTTGAAACAAATTGTATTTGAAAGTAAATTTTCTTCTCTATACGTCGGCGTCAAAAGAAAAAAAATAGAAGTTGTTCGATAATATTTATCGCTTACCCGCTAAATCGTTAATATTAAAAAATATTTTTAATTGTTAATTTTAAAAATATACCTGTCAGCTAGTGAGTCATTTTGAATCTGTAGATAAGGTAGATTTATAATATTTCCGATCACAAAACTGAATGCAGAGTTTTTGTTAGGGAGAAGGGAGAGGTAATAAGAAATAACCTATTATTAATGACGAAAAAAATTAGTTAATATTTTCAAAAGCCTCACTGAATTTTATCAAGACCGTGGTACAGTGTGGCTTAGTAAGGCGGGGAGACTCATTGGCGTAGCTAGAATGGGGGACACCGGGGGCGGATGTAAATGGTGTGTAAATGGTCACACATCCGCCCCATCATTCATATTTTTTTCGATCACAATTCTGCGTTATTACAACAAATGACCATACCATTCCTTATTTACCTTTTGTCTTCTTGGATAAAAAAAAAAACAAAAACAAAGGAGCGACTCATCACTCAACCCATAATTCGCATAAGTCAATGCGGTGTCTATATGTAGAAGATAAGTCTTTCTTTTAAAGTTTGCTTTTGCTACCCATTCGATGGATATCTTGATTTTTGTTCTCTGGCGCATATCGTATTTAGAAATAATTCACATTTTCAAAGAAAAGAAAATTAACTCTGCTGCGTCGTGCGCTAGAATTTTCATTTTATTTCAGAATTCTTTTCCAAAATCTTCTAAGATTATACATATATCGATTTCCAAAAAGAGATTGGGTGCCACCCCTTAACACTTTAACGATCATAGCATTTTCATTGCTACGATGTCGAAATAAATGAATGACACCGGTAATTAAGAACAGATATATTTCTAAATAAGAAAACGTGATTTTTCACATACATAATAAAAGGGATATTTTTAGATAAAAATACCGGTGTCAGTGTTGCATATTGGAATTAAAATTTTGTGGTTTCGTGGCGAAACCAATGAACGTTAAAGGGTTAAAGGTTGACACCCGAGATGAACCGCCTTCTCCGTTCCCCGCTTTCTACACCACTGGGGAGACTCACGCCAAAAGGCGTGATAAGGTATATTATTAGAACAGACATTTTAAAAGAAACATTTAAAAGAAATGCATTGCAGTTCAAAACCTACAATGCTGCGACGAATTGTTTCGCAATGAATTGCGCTTGACGAATTGACGCGACATTATTTATCCTTCCGTAATGGAGACTACTCAGTTCGATTAAAAAAAATTCATGCTTGAAAATTGTTGTGGAAAACACAATAATTAAATCATTTTTGATACCATTTCCACACAAATTGCATTTAAAAGATCATTCCCCCTTGTACTACATCCAGAAATTTTTTTTTAAGAATCAACAAAAATTTGTTTGATCCAACAAATCTTTTCGTTTATATATGGATCAATGGAAATTTTGTTTGAATAAACAAAAAAATATTGTTGATTTTCTTTTCCCGTTTACAATTTTCAGCCGAAATGCATAATAACGTCATTAATCCTTCTTAATTTGAAAATTTTTTACTATCCAAAAATTATATTAATTCTTTATAGCTATACAGGGTGAGTCATAAATATCGAAACAATAGGCTATCTCCTCAAATATTGCCCCTATGCCCATACTTCCAATTGCAAAAATTCATAAAAAAAAGTGAAATTTCTAATAAGACAAGTTGCAACTCCATGAGGGAGGGGTCTATTTGAAAAAATACGAAAATTAAATTTTTATACGGCCCCCGTAGGTCAAAATTCCCAATTAGGAAAATTTTCCTTATCCATTCCTAAATTAAACAAAACAAATTTCATCTCCGTATCTAAAATTCCCACAGAGATATTAAATCCCAAGATCCTCAAAAATTCCTGACTTACACCACTTTTCCCTGCCTCTAAACTGTGCTTTCTTCCCTGTGATTCAACGATTGTTAGGGAACATTCACAAATTGCAATTTAATAAAAATCGGTTTAAGATAGCGCTTTTTCTTTGGACATAAACTAGCAGCGTATAGTTTTTACGCAAAATTGGTATACCAGACGTCTGCCCGGGTCAAAATATCTAGGTCAAGTCTCAAACCGACTCATAGGGGGAAAAGTTCGACGTGGCTTGAAAAATGTCAACATCATAACCCGGACCGGTCTGGAAAATAGTTTAAATCATAGCCCGGTTCAGTCGCAAATTTCTACATAGTTTTTTAATTCAGCGTGGGAAAAAAATGTTTCATATGGAGGAGTTCTGACCAAAACATTCTTTTTATAGTTTTTCGTTTTTTATATTTATGCTTTTTATTATTAAAGAAGCGTTAAAGGCTGTAATATATTTATTTTATCAATGAATCTCTATTTATATGTAAATGTTTCACTTATATTTTAATATCGTTAATCCATATCCCATGCGTTGGAGACTCTGAAAAATGTTATACACTAAAACTTTTTAAGACGGAATCACATAGGAAAGAAAAAATACGTTATAGACAGATGCTCTCCCTAGAAGATGTAATTGGAGCTTATTTTCTTTTCAGATACTACTGCATTTATTTTGCATGGATCAGCATATTTTCCGTTTAAGACAGAATTCCATCATAGGCAGATTTTTTTTCACTGGTTTTATTGTATTTAATTTTTTTAGCCTTTGAATAATCTATTTAAAAAAAAAATACGTGTGGCACTCGGGGACTGCCGCGGTAAAGCTATTGCATAGCATTTTTATCAACTTATGCAACTATAATTTTTTATTTATTTTTTATTTATATGCAGTTTTTTTTTTTGTCTTTGATATTAATTCAAGTTAAACATTTTGAGCGTGATGACCGATAACAATTTTTTTTTCTTGTATTGAACAAATGAGAAGTTAATATCGTTTAAAATATTTTTATTATCTTACAATACATGTAGGTTAATCAGGAATTTTTATCATTGAAACTATACGTTTATGGTAGCTGAAATAAAAACAAACATTAGTTTAAGACTTGATATTCTCAAAATATCTGAAAAATACCGCGTCAATGTCTGCCGAAGTCTACGGAGGGATACCGTGCCGAAGTCTGCCAAACTGAAGCGACGTTAGCCGGAGTGTTAGGTTTCTTTTCTCGTTACAGAATTTCTAGATTCTTTCGCCGCGCTCAAAGCCCGCGATAAAAGCTATGCAATACCTTAATAAATTACAAACAAAATTTGGCCGCGCTACGAAAATTAGATCGCGAGTTATAAGCATTTTATAATTTTTGACCCTCACCGTGGGGGTCTCCTGTCACTAAAAATTAACACTGTCTCATAATAAATTATCAAACAAAATTTGGCCGCGCTACGAAAATTGATCGCGAGTTATAAACATTTTAAATTTTTCGACCCTCACCGTAGGGGGGGGGGGGGCTCCTGTCACCAAAAGTAACACTGTCTCATAATAAATTACCACACAAAATTTGGCCGCACTACGAAAATTAAATCGCGAGTTATAAGCACTTTAAATTTTTCGACCCTCACCGTGGGGGGGTCTCCTGTCACAAAAAGTAACACTGTCTCATAGTAAATTACCAAACAAAATTTGGCCGCACTACGAAAATTAAATCGCGAGTTATAAGCATTTTAAAATTTTCGACCCTCTCTCCATGGGGGATCTCCTGTCACTAAATATTAACACAGTCTCATAATAAATTATCAAACAAAATTTGGCCGCACAACGAAAATTAGATCGCGAGTTATAAGCATTTTAAATTTTTCGACCCTCACCGTGGGGGTCTCCTGTCACCAAAAGTAACACTGTCTCATAATAAATTACCAAACAAAATTTGGCCGCGCTACGAAAATTAGATCGCGAGTTATAAGCATTTTAAATTTTTCGACCCTCACCATGGGGGATCTCCTATCACCAAAAGTAACACTGTCTGATAATAAATTACCAAACAAAATTTGGCCGCGCTACGAAAATTAGATCGCGAATTATAAGAAATTTTTGACCCTCACCGAGGGGGGGGGTATCCTGTCACCAAAAGTAACACTGTCTCATAGTAAATTACCAAAAAAAAATTTGGCCGCGCTACGGAAATTAGATCGCGATTTATGAGCATTTTAAAATTTTCGACCCTCACCATGGGGGATCTGCTGTTACCAAAAGTAACACTGTCTCATAATAAATTACCAAACAAAATTTGGCCGCGCTACGAAAATTAGATCGCGAGTTATAAGCATTTTAAATTTTTCGACCCTCACCATGGGGGGGTCTCCTGTCACAAAAAGTAACACTGTCTCATAGTAAATTACCAAACAAAATTTGGCCGCGCTACGAAAATTAGATCGCGAGTTATAAGCATTTTATAATTTTTGACCCTCACCGTGGGGGTCTCCTGTCACTAAAAATTAACACTGTCTCATAATAAATTATCAAACAAAATTTGGCCGCGCTACGAAAATTGATCGCGAGTTATAAACATTTTAAATTTTTCGACCCTCACCGTAGGGGGGGGGGCTCCTGTCACCAAAAGTAACACTGTCTCATAATAAATTACCACACAAAATTTGGCCGCACTACGAAAATTAAATCGCGAGTTATAAGCACTTTAAATTTTTCGACCCCCACCATGGGAGATCTCCTGTTACCAAAAGTAACACTGTCTCATAATAAATTACCAAACAAAATTTGGCCGCGCTACGAAAATTAGATCGCGAGTTATAAGCATTTTAAATTTTTCGACCCTCACCGTGGGGGGGTCTCCTGTCACAAAAAGTAACACTGTCTCATAGTAAATTACCAAACAAAATTTGGCCGCACTACGAAAATTAAATCGCGAGTTATAAGCATTTTAAAATTTTCGACCCTCTCTCCATGGGGGATCTCCTGTCACTAAATATTAACACAGTCTCATAATAAATTATCAAACAAAATTTGGCCGCACAACGAAAATTAGATCGCGAGTTATAAGCATTTTAAATTTTTCGACCCTCACCATGGGGGATCTCCTATCACCAAAAGTAACACTGTCTGATAATAAATTACCAAACAAAATTTGGCCGCGCTACGAAAATTAGATCGCGAATTATAAGAAATTTTTGACCCTCACCGAGGGGGGGGGGGTATCCTGTCACCAAAAGTAACACTGTCTCATAGTAAATTACCAAAAAAAATTTGGCCGCGCTACGGATATTAGATCGCGATTTATGAGCATTTTAAAATTTTCGACCCTCACCATGGGGGATCTGCTGTTACCAAAAGTAACACTGTCTCATAATAAATTACCAAACAAAATTTGGCCGCGCTACGAAAATTAGATCGCGAGTTATAAGCATTTTAAATTTTTCGACCCTCACCGTGGGGGGGGGGTCTCCTGTCACAAAAAGTAACACTGTCTCATAGTAAATTACCAAACAAAATTTGGCCGCACTACGAAAATTAAATCGCGAGTTATAAGCATTTTAAAACTTTCGACCCTCTCCATGGGGGATCTCCTGTCACTAAATATTAACACAGTCTCATAATAAATTATCAAACAAAATTTGGCCGCACTACGAAAATTAGATCGCGAGTTATACGCATTTTAAATTTTTCGACCCTCACCATGGGGGGCTCCTGTCACCAAAAGTAACACTGTCTCATAATAAATTACCACACAAAATTTGGCCGCACTACGAAAATTAAATCGCGAGTTATAAGAACTTTAAATTTTTGACCCCCACCATGGGGGATCTCCTGTTACCAAAAGTAACACTGTCTCATAATAAATTACCAAACAAAATTTGGCCGCGCTACGAAAATTAGATCGCGAGTTATAAGCATTTTAAATTTTTCGACCCTCACCGTGGGGGGGTCTCCTGTCACAAAAAGTAACACTGTCTCATAGTAAATTACCAAACAAAATTTGGCCGCACTACGAAAATTAGATCGCGAGTTATAAGCATTTTAAAATTTTCGACCCTCTCCATGGGGGATCTCCTGTCACTAAATAATAACACAGTCTCATAATAAATTATCAAACAAAATTTGGAAGCACTACGAAAATTAGATCGCGAGTTATAAGCATTTTAAATTTTTCGACCCTCACCATGGGGGATCTCCTGTCACCAAAAGTAACACTGTCTGATAATAAATTACCAAACAAAATTTGGCCGCGCTACGAAAATTAGATCGCGAGTTATAAGAAATTTTTGACCCTCACCGAGGGGGGGGGTCTCCTGTCACCAAAAGTAACACTGTCTCATAGTAAATTACCAAACAAAATTTGGCCGCGCTACGGAAATTAGATCGCCATTTATAAGCATTTTTAAATTTTCGACCCTCACCATGGGGGATCTGCTGTTACCAAAAGTAACACTGTCTCATAATAAATTACCAAACAAAATTTGGCCGCGCTACGAAAATTAGATCGCGAGTTATAAGCATTTTAAATTTTTCGACCCTCACCGTGGGGGGGGGGGGGTCTCCTGTCACAAAAAGTAACACTGTCTCATAGTAAATTACCAAACAAAATTTGGCCGCGATACGAAAATTAGACCGCGAGTTATAAGCATTTTAAATTTTTCGACCCTCACCGTGGGGGTCTCCTGTCACCAAAAGTAACACTGTCTCATAATAAATTACCAAACAAAATTTGGCCGCTCTACGAAAATTGATCGCGAGTTATATACATTTTAAATTTTTCGACCCTCACTGTGGGGGAGGGGGTCTCCTGTCACCAAAAATTAACACTCTCTCATAATAAATTACCAAACAAAATTTCGCCGCGCTACGAAAATTAGACCGCGAGTTATAAGCAGTTTAACTTTTTCGATCCTCACCGTAGGAGTCTCCTGTCACCAAAAATTAACACTGTCTCATAATAAATCACCAAACAAAATTTGGCCGCGCTACGAAAATTAGATCGCGAGTTATAAGCATTTAAATTTTTCGATCCTCACCATTGGCGGGTCTTCACTCACCAAAAGCTACATTATCCTACCTTCTTTTATCTTAAGACGATTCTTTTCTATACACATTCTATCAGTAATTTTTATTATTGCAACTATAGATTTATAGTAACTGAAATAAGATACATAAGTTTGAGACTTGATATCCTCTAAATATCTGAAAAATACCGCGTCAATGTCTGCCGAAGTCTACCGAAGGATACCATGCCGAAGTCTGCCGAAGTGAAACGACGGTAGCCGAGTGTTAGGTTTTTTCGTTACGGATGTGTTAGGATATTTCTCGTTACGGAATTTTTGGATTCGGTCGCCGCGCTCAAAGCCCTCGATAAAAGCTATGCAATAGCTTAAAAATACGTTATAGACAGATGCTCTCCCTAGAAGATGTAATTAGAGTTTATTTTCTTTTCAGATACTACTGCATTTATTTTGCATGGATCAGCATATTTTCCGTTTAAGACAGAATTCCATCATAGGCAGATTTTTTTTCACTGGTTTTATTGTATTTAATTTTTTTAGCCTTTGAATAATCTATTTAAAAAAAAAATACGTGTGGCACTCGGGGACTGCCGCGGTAAAGCTATTGCATAGCATTTTTATCAACTTATGCAACTATAATTTGTTATTTATTTTTTATTTATATGCAGTTTTTTTTTTTGTCTTTGATATTAATTTAAGTTAAACATTTTGAGCGTGATGACCGATAACAATTTTTTTTTCTTGTATTGAACAAATGAGAAGTTAATATCGTTTAAAATATTTTTATTATCTTACAATACATGTAGGTTAATCAGGAATTTTTATCATTGAAACTATACGTTTATGGTAGCTGAAATAAAAAAAAACATAAGTTTAAGACTTGATATTCTCAAAATATCTGAAAAATACCGCGTCAATGTCTGCCGAAGTCTACGGAGGGATACCGTGCCGAAGTCTGCCAAACTGAAGCGACGTTAGCCGGAGTGTTAGGTTTCTTTTCTCGTTACAGAATTTCTAGATTCTTTCGCCGCGCTCAAAGCCCGCGATAAAAGCTATGCAATACCTTAATAAATTACAAACAAAATTTGGCCGCGCTACGAAAATTAGATCGCGAGTTATAAGCATTTTAAAATTTTTGACCCTCACCGTGGGGGGTCTCCTGTCACTAAAAATTAACACTGTTTTATAAGAAATTACCAAACAAAATTTGGCCGCACTACGAAAGTTAGATCGCGAGTTATAGGCATTTTAAATTTTTCGACCCTCAGCATGGGGGATCTCCTGTCACCAAAAATTAACACTGTCTCATAATAAATTATCAAACAAAATTTGGCCGCGCTACGAAAATTGATCGCGAGTTATAAACATTTTAAATTTTTCGACCCTCACCGTAGGGGGGGGGGGGCTCCTGTCACCAAAAGTAACACTGTCTCATAATAAATTACCACACAAAATTTGGCCGCACTACGAAAATTAAATCGCGAGTTATAAGCACTTTAAATTTTTCGACCCTCACCGTGGGGGGGGGGGTCTCCTGTCACAAAAAGTAACACTGTCTCATAGTAAATTACCAAACAAAATTTGGCCGCACTACGAAAATTAAATCGCGAGTTATAAGCATTTTAAAATTTTCGACCCTCTCTCCATGGGGGATCTCCTGTCACTAAATATTAACACAGTCTCATAATAAATTATCAAACAAAATTTGGCCGCACTACGAAAATTAGATCGCGAGTTATAAGCATTTTAAATTTTTCGACCCTCACCATGGGGGATCTCCTATCACCAAAAGTAACACTGTCTGATAATAAATTACCAAACAAAATTTGGCCGCGCTACGAAAATTAGATCGCGAGTTATAAGAAATTTTTGACCCTCACCGAGGGGGGGGGTATCCTGTCACCAAAAGTAACACTGTCTCATAGTAAATTACCAAACAAAATTTGGCCGCGCTACGGAAATTAGATCGCGATTTATGAGCATTTTAAAAATTTCGACCCTCACCATGGGGGATCTGCTGTTACCAAAAGTAACACTGTCTCATAATAAATTACCAAACAAAATTTGGCCGCGCTACGAAAATTAGATCGCGAGTTATAAGCATTTTAAATTTTTCGACCCTCACCGTGGGGGGGTCTCCTGTCACAAAAAGTAACACTGTCTCATAGTAAATTACCAAACAAAATTTGGCCGCACTACGAAAATTAAATCGCGAGTTATAAGCATTTTAAAACTTTCGACCCCCACCATGGGGGATCTCCTGTTACCAAAAGTAACACTGTCTCATAATAAATTACCAAACAAAATTTGGCCGCGCTACGAAAATTAGATCGCGAGTTATAAGCATTTTAAATTTTTCGACCCTCACCGTGGGGGGGTCTCCTGTCACAAAAAGTAACACTGTCTCATAGTAAATTACCAAACAAAATTTGGCCGCACTACGAAAATTAGATCGCGAGTTATAAGCATTTTAAAATTTTCGACCCTCTCCATGGGGGATCTCCTGTCACTAAATATTAACACAGTCTCATAATAAATTATCAAACAAAATTTGGCCGCACTACGAAAATTAGATCGCGAGTTATAAGCATTTTAAATTTTTCGACCCTCACCATGGGGGATCTCCTTTCACCAAAAGTAACACTGTCTGATAATAAATTACCAAACAAAATTTGGCCGCGCTACGAAAATTAGATCGCGAGTTATAAGAAATTTTTGACCCTCACCGAGGGGGGGGGTCTCCTGTCACCAAAAGTAACACTATCTCATAGTAAATTACCAAACAAAATTTGGCCGCGCTACGGAAATTAGATCGCGATTTATAAGCATTTTAAATTTTTCGACCCTCACCGTGGGGGTCTCCTGTCACCAAAAGTAACACTGTCTCATAATAAATTACCAAACAAAATTTGGCCGCTCTACGAAAATTGATCGCGAGTTATATACATTTTAAATTTTTCGACCCTCACTGTGGGGGAGGGGGTCTCCTGTCACCAAAAATTAACACTCTCTCATAATAAATTACCAAACAAAATTTCGCCGCGCTACGAAAATTAGACCGCGAGTTATAAGCAGTTTAACTTTTTCTATCCTCACCGTAGGAGTCTCCTGTCACCAAAAATTAACACTGTCTCATAATAAATCACCAAACAAAATTTGGCCGCGCTACGAAAATTAGATCGCGAGTTATAAGCATTTAAATTTTTCGATCCTCACCATTGGGCGGGTCTCCACTCACCAAAAGCTACATTATCCTACCTTCTTTTTTCTTAAGACGATTCTTTTCTATACACATTCTATCAGTAATTTTTATTATTGCAACTATAGATTTATAGTAACTGAAATAAGATACATAAGTTTAAGACTTGATATCCTCTAAATATCTGAAAAATACCGCGTCAATGTCTGCCGAAGTCTACCGAAGGATACCATGCCGAAGTCTGCCGAAGTGAAACGACGGTAGCCGAGTGTTAGGTTTTTTCGTTACGGATGTGTTAGGATATTTCTCGTTACGGAATTTTTGGATTCGGTCGCCGCGCTCAAAGCCCTCGATAAAAGCTATGCAATAGCTTAAAAATACGTTATAGACAGATGCTCTCCCTAGAAGATGTAATTGGAGTTTATTTTCTTTTCAGATACTACTGCATTTATTTTGCATGGATCAGCATATTTTCCGTTTAAGACAGAATTCCATCATAGGCAGATTTTTTTTCACTGGTTTTATTGTATTTAATTTTTTTAGCCTTTGAATAATCTATTTAAAAAAAAAATACGTGTGGCACTCGGGGACTGCCGCGGTAAAGCTATTGCATAGCATTTTTATCAACTTATGCAACTATAATTTTTTATTTATTTTTTATTTATATGCAGTTTTTTTTTTGTCTTTGATATTAATTTAAGTTAAACATTTTGAGCGTGATGACCGATAACAATTTTTTTTTCTTGTATTGAACAAATGAGAAGTTAATATCGTTTAAAATATTTTTATTATCTTACAATACATGTAGGTTAATCAGGAATTTTTATCATTGAAACTATACGTTTATGGTAGCTGAAATAAAAAAAAACATAAGTTTAAGACTTGATATTCTCAAAATATCTGAAAAATACCGCGTCAATGTCTGCCGAAGTCTACGGAGGGATACCGTGCCGAAGTCTGCCAAACTGAAGCGACGTTAGCCGGAGTGTTAGGTTTCTTTTCTCGTTACAGAATTTCTAGATTCTTTCGCCGCGCTCAAAGCCCGCGATAAAAGCTATGCAATACCTTAATAAATTACAAACAAAATTTGGCCGCGCTACGAAAATTAGATCGCGAGTTATAAGCATTTTAAAATTTTTGACCCTCACCGTGGGGGGTCTCCTGTCACTAAAAATTAACACTGTTTTATAAGAAATTACCAAACAAAATTTGGCCGCACTACGAAAGTTAGATCGCGAGTTATAGGCATTTTAAATTTTTCGACCCTCAGCATGGGGGATCTCCTGTCACCAAAAATTAACACTGTCTCATAATAAATTATCAAACAAAATTTGGCCGCGCTACGAAAATTGATCGCGAGTTATAAACATTTTAAATTTTTCGACCCTCACCGTAGGGGGGGGGGGCTCCTGTCACCAAAAGTAACACTGTCTCATAATAAATTACCACACAAAATTTGGCCGCACTACGAAAATTAAATCGCGAGTTAAAAGCACTTTAAATTTTTCGACCCTCACCGTGGGGGGGGGGGTCTCCTGTCACAAAAAGTAACACTGTCTCATAGTAAATTACCAAACAAAATTTGGCCGCACTACGAAAATTAAATCGCGAGTTATAAGCATTTTAAAATTTTCGACCCTCTCTCCATGGGGGATCTCCTGTCACTAAATATTAACACAGTCTCATAATAAATTATCAAACAAAATTTGGCCGCACTACGAAAATTAGATCGCGAGTTATAAGCATTTTAAATTTTTCGACCCTCACCATGGGGGATCTCCTATCACCAAAAGTAACACTGTCTGATAATAAATTACCAAACAAAATTTGGCCGCGCTACGAAAATTAGATCGCGAGTTATAAGAAATTTTTGACCCTCACCGAGGGGGGGGGGGTATCCTGTCACCAAAAGTAACACTGTCTCATAGTAAATTACCAAACAAAATTTGGCCGCGCTACGGAAATTAGATCGCGATTTATGAGCATTTTAAAATTTTCGACCCTCACCATGGGGGATCTGCTGTTACCAAAAGTAACACTGTCTCATAATAAATTACCAAACAAAATTTGGCCGCGCTACGAAAATTAGATCGCGAGTTATAAGCATTTTAAATTTTTCGACCCTCACCGTGGGGGGGTCTCCTGTCACAAAAAGTAACACTGTCTCATAGTAAATTACCAAACAAAATTTGGCCGCACTACGAAAATTAAATCGCGAGTTATAAGCATTTTAAAACTTTCGACCCCCACCATGGGGGATCTCCTGTTACCAAAAGTAACACTGTCTCATAATAAATTACCAAACAAAATTTGGCCGCGCTACGAAAATTAGATCGCGAGTTATAAGCATTTTAAATTTTTCGACCCTCACCGTGGGGGGGTCTCCTGTCACAAAAAGTAACACTGTCTCATAGTAAATTACCAAACAAAATTTGGCCGCACTACGAAAATTAGATCGCGAGTTATAAGCATTTTAAAATTTTCGACCCTCTCCATGGGGGATCTCCTGTCACTAAATATTAACACAGTCTCATAATAAATTATCAAACAAAATTTGGCCGCACTACGAAAATTAGATCGCGAGTTATAAGCATTTTAAATTTTTCGACCCTCACCATGGGGGATCTCCTTTCACCAAAAGTAACACTGTCTGATAATAAATTACCAAACAAAATTTGGCCGCGCTACGAAAATTAGATCGCGAGTTATAAGAAATTTTTGACCCTCACCGAGGGGGGGGGGGTCTCCTGTCACCAAAAGTAACACTATCTCATAGTAAATTACCAAACAAAATTTGGCCGCGCTACGGAAATTAGATCGCGATTTATAAGCATTTTAAATTTTTCGACCCTCACCGTGGGGGTCTCCTGTCACCAAAAGTAACACTGTCTCATAATAAATTACCAAACAAAATTTGGCCGCTCTACGAAAATTGATCGCGAGTTATATACATTTTAAATTTTTCGACCCTCACTGTGGGGGAGGGGGTCTCCTGTCACCAAAAATTAACACTCTCTCATAATAAATTACCAAACAAAATTTCGCCGCGCTACGAAAATTAGACCGCGAGTTATAAGCAGTTTAACTTTTTCGATCCTCACCGTAGGAGTCTCCTGTCACCAAAAATTAACACTGTCTCATAATAAATCACCAAACAAAATTTGGCCGCGCTACGAAAATTAGATCGCGAGTTATAAGCATTTAAATTTTTCGATCCTCACCATTGGGCGGGTCTCCACTCACCAAAAGCTACATTATCCTACCTTCTTTTATCTTAAGACGATTCTTTTCTATACACATTCTATCAGTAATTTTTATTATTGCAACTATAGATTTATAGTAACTGAAATAAGATACATAAGTTTAAGACTTGATATCCTCTAAATATCTGAAAAATACCGCGTCAATGTCTGCCGAAGTCTACCGAAGGATACCATGCCGAAGTCTGCCGAAGTGAAACGACGGTAGCCGAGTGTTAGGTTTTTTCGTTACGGATGTGTTAGGATATTTCTCGTTACGGAATTTTTGGATTCGGTCGCCGCGCTCAAAGCCCTCGATAAAAGCTATGCAATAGCTTAAAAATAAATTTTAAAGGTTTTTTTTTTGTTTGTTTTTTGTTTTGTAAAATAAAAGTTTTAAAATCTATGTTTTTCGTAAAAAAATTCGATTGAGCCGAATTTCATTTATTTTATGTACGTATTAGTCAGTCAAAGACGGAAGTGGTCCCCTCCTTTATGAAAAGTGCGCTAGGCCCGGCCTGGCGGGTCTTCCGAAAAAAGTAACATCACGGTCCTGGCCCTACCTGGGCCCAGAATACAGATTTTTTAACAACCTCTGGAGGACGATAAAAAGCCTGAAGTTGTCAGAGGTGAATTTAAAAAGAAAAAAAAAAAAAAGACTTAATCTGCATCTTAGAAAAAGCATTTTTAAAAATAACTGACGGACATTTAAACAATACATTTCGTTTTTCTGCATAATGAATTTTTTATACTCTATTTCTTGTCTTTAAATTATTAAATTTTAAGAATTTTTAAAAGAAAAAAGAATTTGAAACACGTCATTTTTGATTTTTTTACATTAGTTTTGTTTCGGCAAATTTGAAAAAATGTTTACTTTTGAAAAAATGTTTGTTTTTGAAAATATGATTTTTTTTAAAGTTATATTATTTTTTCAATAAATATTTTTAATAGTTTTAAAATTAATATAAAAAAACCTTGGAACAAAACTAAAATCAGATTTTCAGCTTTAATTAAATGGAAAGAAATTGAAATCCGATAAATAATGTTACGAGTTATAACGATTTTTGATTGTCCCATTTAACCGTTTGACTGCTACGCGGCGCAAAAGCGCTGCGATAGTTTATCTCGAAAACCGCGGCGCAGCGCTTTTGCGCTGCGAGTTCTTTATAATACAAAAAGAATTATTAAAATTGATTGATATTTGTCTAAATAACAGTGTTTTATATGACAACATTATTTTTTCCTTTAAAGAAATCAAAATATGTACCGCAATTTTCGTGCATTCTTGCAAAAATTGCTTAGCACTAAAACGGTTAAACCAGTACTAACCACATGAAACTTTTATAAATTGTATGAGAAATTTTAGAATGTGATTTTCTTAGCAAAATATAATGCTAACCATCACAAAAAAAGAAAAAAATCAAAAATCTAACTCAAGAAATATATTTTTTACGCGTTTTCTAGAACTGTTAAAGTAACATTGTTTTTTGAATTGCGCGCTTTTCAATTTGTGTCTAATCCCTTAAAACCTGATGAATTTTTTAAACGGTTATAACTTTGCGAATTTTGGAGATATGAAGATGCAACTTTTTGTGTCTTATTCAGGACTGAGTAAGGAAAGTTTTCCTAATTGGAATTTTTGTCCTACGGGGGCCGTATAAAAATTTAATTTTCGTAACTTTTCAACTAGATCCCCCATGGAGTCGCAATTTATCTAATCAAAAATTTCACATTTTTTTATGAATTTTTGCAATTGGAAGTATGGGTCTAAGGGCAATATTTAAGGAGATAGCCTATTGTTTCGATATTTATGACTCACCCTGTATAAGTCAATTAAACAAAATTACGTGAGAGAGTTATGGCACACCAATTTAAATTTTTCAAAAGCAACAAAACTTTGTTGGAATTACAAGTTGAAAGTACAAGACTTTAGTCGAACTAAAAAAACAGATTTTTTTAAATCAAATAAAATTAATGAAATTTCGTTAAAATTTTTATAAGAGTGTTAACATTATTATTATTTTTTTTTTTTATCTGAGCAACAAAATTTATTTTTTACTTTAAATAAAAATTCGCTTCAAACAAACAAAATGTACTAGAACAAAACAGGTTATGTAGTTTTAACCAATTCCTTTTTTCTGGGTGTACGTACAGTGTAAAAATTGAAAATGTGTTTTATTTAGAATCTTAAAAAACTGCAGTAGTGAAAAATTGCAAAACCGAAATTTAATCTTTAGATGTTACCAACATTAAAATTGCGGAAGCTTTACCAAGGACACGTCTGTTCTTTATAATATAGATAAACCAGATCATCCATTAATTGCGTCACATTTCAAAGTTGAAGGGAAGATAAGGAGCCAGTCATATTAATTCCTATTAACTAAAATTTTATCAATAATTCATTTTTTTAAATTTGATTCTTTACACTTATTTTTATCTCCTATCATATTCATTAGTTAAATTTTATTATTTCTAATCTTTATTTTTCTGATTATAAATTAATTTTAACTCATTGGTAATTAAATCGAGGAAAGGACAGCTTTTTGAAAAAAATTATGTATTATTTCTACTTAAACTTTAAAAATATATATACTTCAATATTGGACTAAATTTAGGTTCGCCCAGAACAAATTGGGTAACCATTTGTGAAATAATTATAATTGAAAAAGAAAAAAAAATAATAATAAATGTTAGGTTGGGCTTGTTGAGCTAAAGCCAATTGGTAGGCCTCCCCACCTAGCTGAACCTGTCCCCATCAGAGTATCCGGTAGCACAAAAATATCACCAATCACAGAATAAATGGGAAAAAAATGAGAAGTTGCACAAATGCACAAATATTTCATGATAAAAAAAGCATATTAGCATTAAATAAATCCTTTTAACATAGAAATAAAAAATTATCAACAATTGTTTTAGCTGGTGCAACATGAAATACTAATAGCATTAATAAGTACTTTGGCTAATTAAAGAAAAAAAGAACATATCTAATAATCGATTTCAAAATTATCTTAAAATCGATTTGTATAAAAATCCACACTGTTCTTGATACCAAGGGCGAATCCAGCTTTCCATTTAGAGAGGGAGAACTTTATAGGAAAAGAAGGGTTCACAGTCGTAATATAAATTTTTATATATTAAATTTTCTACAATTCTAAATTAACTGTTTCATAATACATAACGAAGTTATCTTTTCATTTGTAAATGGACAACATTTGATCGTATATTCATTAATGGTCAACATTTAAAGACATATTCGTAAATGCATAAAATTTTTAAGTTCTAGTTAGATACTAAAAAAACGAACAGAGGTTCCCATTTTCTTATAAAGTCGCAAAATTTTTCAGGAAAAGTTTATTTTCTAAGCTAGGCTTCTAATTTGATTTTCGTGGACTCGACAGTCTCAAAAAGACGATTAAAAAGAAGCAATTAACTATAATTGAAGCTGCAACAAACATATTAAAGTAATAAAAAGCATGGATCTATTTTTGACGCTTAAAAAACAAATTTAATGCATTTCCATTTTAATTACTTTCTGTGCGTCAGAATTATTTGTGATATTGGGCGAGAGATTTTTTAAAAAGAACCTTAATACGTAATTTCACAACAAATGTATTTTTGTATCTTCCTTCGTTTAGAGGGGAGAGGGATGACCTCTTCCTTGCACTCTTAAAACGAAAGAGTGGATTTGGCTTCTCAAGAAAGAGCTGGAATTTATTGGATCGTGAATGAGTCGTTTTTTAAACGCTTTACTCGTCTTGATTTAAATTGCTTTTTTTAAACTACTCATCTTGATTTAAATTGCTTAAAAATAAATCGCTACTCGAATTGCTTCAACTCTTGTTGAGAAGTTGCCTTTCAAATCGTGAGATGAGTGAATTTCAGCTCAACTTGAGTTATTTTATGGCTGACATTTTAAGAAAGTGGATCTGCGCTTGCTTCAGAGTTACTGACCACATCAGTGTCCTATATTCTATTCATCCAAAGAGAGCTTAGATGGTTGTATCATTTGAGAGTGACTGTGTTATAAATAAAATCAATACCGTCTATTACTTGCTTCCCCTTCTTAAAATAAATTAATCACTCAACAATCTTCATGATGTATTATATATACTAACAGCCTTCGCCCTGATCGATATCTCTTAGAGACTGTTGAATTAAACGAAATTTACCAGCAAAGATGAACTAAAAATATAAAACAAAATTATTTTTCTTAATATCTAATAAAACATCCATAATTGTTGACTTATTTGTGTGAGTTAACATTATCCAATTCACAGTCGATGTTGGTGTCACAATAGACAAAATCTCCGAAAAAATTATTTAAATCAAAAATTGCATTTAAAAATTAATATTAAAAGTATTATCCGTTTAGATTATAAACAAGTTGGAAATTGCACGTAAAACGTAGCAAATGAGGTGCGTTCGTTGATAACGAAGTTTTAAAATATTCAGATCTTGCTGATATAGTAGAGCGTACTTTGGATACAGTATAGTGGTGGAAATCTTTGTGTTCTTGTAAATATGCAGGGAGTATTCTTATTATACTTCATTAACGTATATCTTATTCATAAAATGTGAAGTAGTTTAATGTAATTAAAACACCCCCCAAACAATGTTTCCCCGTATAACATTATTTAGTGGAATACATTTGTGTGGCCCTGTAATTTAATAATAAATATTCTTTGCATCACAAATTATACAAAATGTATTTTTAGTACATATTTCATAGATTCATGTCGATTCTATTATATTCAAATGAGTGTAACACCATTAAAATGCATTTGAAACTTTTTTCCCCATTGACCGTAATGTAACGGAATACTTTTGATTGTCCCTGTAATTGATCAATGCATCCGATTTTCATAACATTTGAAATGACTCGACAAAATTAAGTAATAAATATACGTTTTAAATTTCAAACGATTAAAATGCATGTGAGACTTTTTTCCCCATTGACCGCAATGTAACGGAATCCTTTTGATTGTCCCTGTAATTGATCTATCCATACGATTTTCATAAAATTTGAAATGACTCGACAAAATTATGTAATAATTATGTATTTTAAATTTCAAACGATTCGGTTGGGTAGTTTTTGCGTTGTTATATGCGGACGGACAGACAGACAGACGGACGGACAGACAGACAGACGGACGGACTGAGCGACAACAATAGGTGCTACGTATTTACATAATTACGAACGCACCTAAAAATAAAACGGCTTTCCAACTTGGCTTGATGCTTTTTTTTTTTTTTTTTTTTTTTTTTTTTTTTTTTTGCATTAGTTCTTGAGCTAGAGCCTATAAAATTCGCATCACATAATATCAGATTAACAGACAGATGAAAAAAATGAAGTGTTCAAAAATGAGTACATCCATGTACTCATGTTGAATTGAGTATGCTTGGATAAAAAATGATCACATTGCCTTTTCAATTTTGAAGCATCACATGTTATCAAATCCAAACTAACGACAATTTTGTACCCTGTAATGGTTTATTTCATTCATGGTGATATTAAAGATGCTTATTAATGTAAATATTAAATTATACACACTATTTTGAAATAATTTAAAAGTGATTGCAAATAGTACTCTTACCATAAAGATATTCGATTTGGGTATTTTGCTAATAATTTTTGCTATTTTTCTTAATAAACAATCAATTAAACTTTTATCGTTAATAATTTTGAGCAAGAAATAAATGCTAGTATATTTTTACTTTAATTTATAAGTTAAGGGAGCAGTTCATAGTGATTTATTTTTTAACACAACCATGGAATCAAAAATGAGTACATGTGTTTCTTAATTTTGAGTACATTTGGATCGGAGCTTTTTTGAGTATATGTAGTACTTAAAATTGAGTACTTTTTACTCAATTTTGAGAAACCATTATTTTCCGTGTAGAGACACAGAATCACAACTTGAAAAGTAAAGAAAAAAGTTCATTTGAACGAAGAGAGCTTGAGCCGAGTGAGAATCTTCTTCCGCCTCCCCTTAGTTGTACGCCTCTGCTTCCAGATAAATATAATTACATAGCGATATTTTTTGGGATCTCTGGCCCCTAAAAGTGTAAATCTGTCGAAAATCGGAAATCGAAAATTTTTCACGAATTCCTTACTGGAAAGATAGAAGAAAGAAAAATTCAAAGAAAAAAATCTTGAAGCATTAATTAATGCATGTAATTGTATTTTGCTTTACAATTTGTGAGAATTAAAACTTCTGTAACTGTTTAGCATTATTAATATGAAAGAAATGAAACTTCAAGTTGAGAGCTTCAAATATTCAATAAAATTTAAAAATAAAAGTGCAGAAGTGAAGATTTACATGTCAGAAACACAATGAATATGTAAATTATTATTTACACGCAGACTTGTTTTTCCCAAGAATTATTATTAAACATTGAACATAGAAACTATCAGTTCTCGGGGCAGATCATACAACCTGAAAGTAAAGAAAATCTTTCATTTGAACGCGGAGAGCTTGAGCCGAGTGAGTATCCCCCCTCCCCCTCCCCAAAATCCTTCTTAGTCTTACGCCTCTGCTTCCAGACAAATAGAATTAAATAGCGAGCATCGACAGTACATCAACGTAATACGTTGATTAAATGCTGTAATTAAATTCTGTTTGCAAGCGTTGCCTTATTAGTGCTTCGTCAAGAACCTTAAATTGAAAATCAATGGCGCATCCAAAGCTACAGTTTCAGTATTAACAGCGGGAGTCCGGTAAATGATACATTCCGATCTTTTTTTTTTTATTTTTGCGGTTTGAAGATCCTATCCAGATATAAAAATCTCGTTCGCTATTGGACAATGGTAAGAATGAATACTCGCATAACGCAAAGATTTCAGATTTCATTAAAGTCGGTTTAATAATGGAACACATAAGGTAAAGTCATGTGCACATTACAACAATAATAATAATAGCAAAATGTTTTCATTAAAATTTATAAAAAAGTAGAGAAAATATGCATATTTTAAATGCACTTAAAAGTAGGAAAGTCTTGACAAAAAAACTTAAATGTGTGCAGCTTAAATTAAATTTTAGTACACTCGATTATGGAGAATTAATAGATTTAAAAGATAATTTCACAAAATTGGACGTCTATCGCCATGTTAGTTCATGTATAGCAACTTTTTTTTCACCATGTTTGGTGATATTTGGCTAAAATTTAGCAACTTTTTTAATCTTGTCAATAGTCAAACAATAAATAGACAGCACTAATACTCATTGTTGAAGCTGATACTGATTTCTCCATAGGAAATCAAGCTATAATTGAATAACCATGAATTAGATTTTCTTTTTATTTCTGCCCCCCCCCCCCCCACTACCACTATCAATGTCCAATTCATGTTTTGATCTCGAGGATACATATATATTCCAAATTTCAAGATTGTATGTCATCAAGAAATGGAGAAAAACGTGTAATAGGATTTGACAGCCATATATAAACATAATTGTATGCTAAAAGAAAGAATATAATAAAAACAGAAGGTTATTTTAGTGAGAAAACGTAATGGTTTGCGTGTAAAAATTCTACAGTTCTGAAGAGCTTAATCAATTAAAACTCTTTTGTTTATAATTATCAACCAAATTTCATGTTGGATATTTTATATATAGGTAATCACAAAAATATGAAACTGTAAAAGTATGGAAAAAAATCAGTTTATGTAGCTTATCTAACTCATCTCGTAAGAAACTGAATATCTATAGGATTTTTGAAGATTAGTTTACAGTTATCTTATGTGTTATGTTGAAGTTAACGCAATAAATAAAAATAAAATTCTGTAATACAATAGTTCAAGTCATGAGATTGTCACCAACAGATATGAACATGACCCTTCTCTTTTTGATAAAAGCAGCCATTTTTAATAAAAAAAAAAAACATTTTTTGAGCAAAATTGCATAAAAGTTAATTTATTAAAAAATCTCTTTTAAGATAAATTAATGTTTGGAAGATAAGGTCCATTCAGCTATGTATATATTCTAAGATGACTTTAGTTGAAATGAATGCTGATAACCAAATATCTCATTCTATCCACCTAAACAACACACAAGAAATTGGTTTACCGAGAGCTTTAAAAATAATAAGTGATGAAAGTAATCTTTCGCAAAGCAAGTTGACCATCGGTAAATTTTGTAGCATAAAAAGAAATCGCGTTAGTAATAAGCCAGTCAAATTTTAGCATCATTCTGTTAGGTACACTGAAAAAAAAATGAAGTACTCAAAATGAGTACATTAATGTACTCGCATCGAATTGAGTATGACTGGATAAAAAATGAGCATATGCTTTCTCAATTTTGAAACATCATGTTATTAAACACAAATAAAAAGAACATTCTCTTTAATAGTTTATTTTATTTATAGGTCCATAAAATATTTTTATTAACATGTTGAGTGCCACGGTGACTGATACTGAACTTCCAGTTTAGGCCACGTCATTCACCAGTGCTAAATCACCGGTAAATTAAAAAAAAATTACATCATTTTAAGCAATTATTGAAAAAGTATAATCCTGTAATAAATAAAATTAAATGCCTGACTTTTAATATCATTCGTTGCTATTTAGGTCGCGCAGACAATTATTGTAAATTTTTTTGTTTAACACTTTAGGGTCCAAATTTTTTTACATTTTGAGAAGAAAATTATATTTACTGAAATAAAGTTAATCTTAGCTTTCCAAATAGATTTACCGAAGTTTAAAGATTATCTCATTGTCTCAAATCTAATGAATGTACTTATTTTGTGTATTATTCAATTCATACTGATATGATAATTGGTTAAGGAAGCAGTTTTGGAGACATTTGGAAAATATCGTATTACAACAGGTTTTAGCACATATTAAAACTTTCTAATGTTTTTTGCTTTTTTGACACATGAATCGTTCAGAAAAGTTACCTATATTTTATATTTAAGGAGTGAAATATGTGCATAAAATAAAGAAATCGCCAACGGTGCAACGAGAGTTAAGCATACTTTTATTATTATTATTATTAACAGTAAATGTTAAAATATAAATGAAGACATAATAAACTAGTCGTTGGGGGCCACCGTAATACTTACCCATCATATATATGCATATATAATATATGAAAATAATACATTTGAAAACTATTTATAAAATGGATTGCAATTCCAAAACAAAATTTAAACGTGTATTTACATTTTTACTGTGCATAGTAATGCTGTATTAATGAGTTGCTGATGAATCTCTTTCGATAAATTATGCAACACGCCTAACTACTCTAATACTGAATTGCGAAAAAAAAAACATCCTTATAACTCCAAAAATAATAATCTTATTAACTAACAGTTTATTGCGTCGAATTAAGCGTCTCATTACCAATTAAAATATATCTTTGAATTGAAGTTTGAATGAAATACAACGTCATGAAAAATCAAAGGATGTGGAAAACAGGATTACAGATATCTCCGCAACTAATCATTCAATTATTTTCGTTCTTTATGCAAAATTTGTGTTATTTTATTGCCTTTTACGATCACTCCTTAAAATAAAAAATTTCGAAAATTTTTATATACCTTTCACCAGAACGAATTTTTCGAGAGTCCGAAAAAAATAGTTCCGGATAATCAAGGTTACTGATATTAAATAGGCTTCGTTTCATTATTACATACTAAGTACATACAAAATTTCAAGTCTCTATCTCAATTCGTTCGGGAGATAGAGCGTTTACAGACAGACAGACGGACGGCAAATTTTTTTTTCTAAAAGTATGTTTTTCGAAATCTCCAGTATCTGAAACGTGTAGATCCGTCAAAAATTTTTTTTCGATTTTAAAAACGATTGCAATACTTACCCTATACTACGTATGAGGGGTAAGTAAAAAGGCTATGTGCTAACATTTCTATATGTCGAAAGTAACAAAAGTATTTGTTAAAACAAAATAATACGCGATGAAAAGACATGTACTATCATATTTACTCGTGTATAACGCGCGCTCTTTTTTAAAAAAAATCGGGCAAAAATCCTAGATGCGCGTTATACAAGGAATATTTTTTTGCTGCTGGATGTGATCATTCGATATACATATGAATCACGAAATATATTCAAAGAAGACATAATCACGCGGAAAATCTTATTTAAATGAAGTATCACTGCATCTTTATTTCACTCCTTGCACTTTTTTATAAATTGACATTATATAAACGCTAAATAGCAATTCTTACTGCCGTCAGTCACTCCTACCCCTCGTCATTCACTCCCAACCTGCAGTCTAAAAATGCATTTTCGTCTTGTTTTGAGCCTGATGTAGTGATTGTTTCGACTTTCTTTACAGAAATTCATGTAATCATTCATTCATTTGCATATCAAATTTACGGTGCGAGTTATATACGATATTTTAAAAAATCGCCATTTTTTTCTTGTTAAGTACGGGGTGCTCGTTATACATGCGTGCGCTGTATACACGAATAAATACATTAATAATAATAATAATAATAATTAATTAATAATCAATATTAATACTGAGAAACACCGAAATCACTGGCGATAAATTTATAAATAATCTAAAAAACTTTGTAAAATCACCATAAAAAAGAAAATTAAACAGGACACGTTTCAAGCTTCAAAAATACAACTCGTCATCAGCTCATCCAAACACGTGTCACAAGAGACAGAGTGGGAGTCATTTTTCCACTCTGTCCCTTGTGACACGTGTTTGGATGAGCTGATGACGAGCTGTATTTTTGAAGCTCGAAACGTGTCCTGTTTTATTTTCCTTTTTATGATGATTTTACAAAGTTTTTTAGATTATTTATAATTAATATTAATGTTTACTTTAGAAAAGTAAACATTTGTTTTTCTGAAAATGGGCTTGAAGCAATTCGAAAATCATGTTCTCCATTTGAGGCGCAAATTTTAGGAAAATACGCTTGCTTATTTGAATAAATATTTTTCCTAATTTGTAAGAGATGAAGGAATTCCTCGAAACCAAAAAATATGGTTCCAAGAAAATTTATCTTCGCATACAAAATTAATGCCCTAAACATATAAAACTTTTGAAATTATTTTAACCATTTATACTATTTATAATCTTTTTATTCTTCCCTTTTTATCCTCTTAAAAAATGCAGAAAGCGTGATAAAAAATGCTTAGAAAAACCTAATTCTTGTAACCGTTTTGTTTTTCTTTAAGCGGCAAAATTGTTGTTATGTATTGCAAAAGATGAAAATGCTTTCTCCGTAAAAAATGCGTTTTAGTTTTTATACCATTTTATCTTGACATTTCTTCTGTTTTACCCTTTCTGCAAGATTACTTTTTGCACCTAAAATAAATTTTTAGTTTTTTTTTTTTTTCGTTTCAAATATTTATGTTTTTCTTCCCAAGTGATTATTAAAAGTGGATTTTGAAATTTTGTTATTTGATCTTTGCAAATAAAATTTTTATTGAAAAGGGTTACTTAAATTCTTTCTTTGTAAATAAAATTAAATAAAGAACTTTGTCATCAGTAATAAGGTATACAATGCCATACACTGAAAAAAAATGAAGTACTCAAAAATGAGTAAATTGATGTACTTATATTGAATTGAATATGTTAGGATAAAAAATGAACAATTTTTTTTCTCAATTTTGAAACATCATATGCTATCAAATCTAAACAAACGATAATTTTGTACCCTGTTTTGGTTTATTTCATTTATGGCGGTATAAAAGATGCTTGTTAATGTAAATATTAAATTATACACATTATTTTTAAATAATTTAAATGTACTTGCAAATAATGCTTTTGTCATAAAAATATTTGATTTGGATATTTTGCTAATAATTTTGCTGTTTTTCTTACTAAAACTTCAATTAAACATTTTTTGTTAATCATTTTGAGCAAGATTTAAATGATATTATATTACTTACCGATCATACGTAGTATAGGGTAAGCCTTGCAATCGTTTTGAAAATCGAAAAAATTTTTTGACCGATTTACACGTTTTAGATAGTGGAGATTCCGAAAATCATATTTTTAGAAAAAAAAATTTGCCGTCCGTCTGTCTGTAAACGCTCTATCTCCCGAACAAATTGAGATAGAGATTTGAAATTTTGTATGTAGTTAGTATGTAAAAATGGGACAAAGCCTACTTAATACCAGCAACCTCGATTATCTGGAACCATTTTTTTCGGACTCTCGAAAAATTCGTTCTGATGAAAGGTATATGAAAATTTTCGAATTTTTTTGTTACAAGGAATGGACGTAAAAGGCAATAAAATAAAACACATTTTGCATATAGAACGAAGTCGATCGGATTATTAGTTGCCGAGATATTTGTAATCCTGTTTTCCACATTCTTCGATTTTTCATGACCCTGTATTTCATTCAAATTTCGATTCAGAGGTATATTTTAATTGGAAATGAGACGCTTAATCCGACGCAGTTAATTGTTAGTTAATAGAATTATTATTTTTGGAGTTATAAGGACGTTTGTTTTACGCAGTTGGGTACTACTTGAGTAGTTTGGCACTTTATACAATTTGTCAAAATTGGTACATCAGCAGTTCTTTAATGTAGCATTACTATGTGTATTAACAATATTTAAATTTTGTTTATGAATTGCAATGCATTGTATAAATAATTTTCACATGTTTTATTTTCATATACATATCCATGATGGGTAAGTATAACGGTGGCCCCCAACGACTAGTTTTTACTTTAATTTGTAAGTTTAGGGGGCAATTCATAGCGATTCATATTTGAACACAACCATGGAATAAAGAATGAGTACGCGTGTTTCTCAGTTTTGAGTGCATTTGGATCGGAGCTATTTTGAGAATGTGAAGTATTTAAAATTGAATACTTTTTACTCAATTTTGAGAACCTATTTTTTTCAGCGCATTTATGCGTTTATAAAGCGCATCTTGCCTTTGACAGGAAAAAAATTTGTTGTTTGTGTGTTTGTATGTAAGTTTCGCGATAACTGTGCTAAAAAGCATAAACTACACTGTAAAAAAAAAAAAAAAAAAAAAAATTCAAGAGGTTACTAAAAATTTCTTAGTAAATTTGTATTCCACAGAATTTTTTAGTAACCATTACAAACTTTTTTTTTTTTTGCAAGTGAAACAAGCATTTCTTTTGTAAGCTGAACAAAAGAATTTTTTGTATAACTAAATTAAAAAATTTTAATATGAGCCACCAAGCAAATTTTAGTAATAGCTCCAAAATTATTTTTAATAACCATTACGTGCGTGGCAGGAGCTTCCTTCGAGCTGTGTCCAGACTTCTGAAGCGGAAGATTTTCGGCAAAACCGCAATAGATGGCAGCAGCAAACATTCCTACCCGCTCCGACAAGATTTTCATAATCCCTTTATTAACGAGACACTACATACATTCGGGGCGTATTTGGCGGCGGCAAGTTTCGAACCCGGGACCTTTTAGCCTGGAGTCCGTTACTACAACCACTGTGCTATCAAGGCCCAGTAAGTGAGTCTTTAGTAATAGTTATTAAAAATATAAAACTATTAACTCTATTCGTTGCTAACTTTTTTCTAGTAATTCTTACAGATTTTTTTGTAACCGACTAAGATTACTAAAAATTTTTTAGTAATTACAAGGATCACTAAAGTTTTTTTAGTCGATCGATCCTTTTTTTTTTTTACAATGTAGGTAAATATATTGAAAAGATATCCGGAATGAGTTGAATCGTTTTTTGTTTTATTTGGTTCACATGTTCCAAAAATTCAGAACATTACTTTTACATCATAACACTTTTCTTCATTGTGTTGCCAACTAGTGATAAATCGTGAAGAAAAAGAAACATTCATTATTATTATTATTATTATTATTATTATTATTTTACGAAAACTATTTCGAAGTTTCACCGGAATTATTTTCATAAACATATATATCCTCACGAGAAAAATATCCTGTAAGTGTAATATTTTAAAAGTTTTATGACCATGAGATTAGAAAGACCTTCCATGTTTGGGAAGACATTTTATCAACACCTTCTATATTAATTTTCGTAAAGTTATAATACATCTTTAGCCTATAAATTAAATATGAAATTTATTGATAACTTATTAATTATTGGTTTTGTATCTATCGTTTTCTTTTATTATTAAAAAAAAAAAAAAAAAAAAAAAAAAAACACCTAAAAACTTAAGGCATACAAATAACGATCAGATAATGAATTGCTGGGAATGAGGAAAAAAGAAAACAAAACAAAACAATTGACAATAGTAGATCAATATCGAATTAGATTGATATGTTTGACTCACGATATACATAAGTTCTTTTCTGTTTATGTTCGATGCATGCAACTACTGTAATTTATATCGAATGATAGTGGGAAATAACAGGATAGAATGTTTAATTTATGATGATGTGAAGGATACTGAATTAATCAAGATAACACTAAAAATACTTGTTACAAGAATAGATTTTATAACACATAAAACTAAAAATACTTGTTACAAGAATAGATTTTACACATACAGCTTTAAATATATATATATATATATATATATGTGGGTAAATGTTATTGTAGATCGCACCGAGGGTTTCGTTTAATATGTCTTTTAAAACACTTTATCCTTAAATTAATAAATCAAAATTGCTAATATATAAATATTAAAATCTTACACAAATGACAGTGCCACTATACTCCTATTTGATTTTTAACAATGTATTTTTATTACGTTTCTATACCTTTCCAAACAGATACCCATACCAAAAAAAATGTCAAAAGTACTTTGTTTTAAAATATACCTAAAAATACTCAAATTACATTAAAAAGTTGTTTTTTTTTTTTGTAATTTTAATAATTAAAAATATTTTGAATAAATCTTTTAAGAATTAGAGCTATTTGAGAAACATATTAAAATAATTATAAAATAATTTAAAAAAATTATTTATTTTAATCAAATTAAAAATGTTGAAATCAAACTATTTAAATAAAATCTAAAATTCTATTTTTATTTATTTATTTTTTCTTTGAAAATCCTAAAAAATAGCAGTTATATATATATATATATATATATATATATATATAAAATTAAATTTCTGAAAACAAACAAACAAACAAAAAATTGTTTAAAATTGAATTTTAAATGCTGAATCATTACTAAATCTCAAATAAATAAATAAATAAATAAATAAAATAGAAAGAAAATTTAATTCCAAAAAATATTATGAATGTCAGATAAACGAAACGTAATAATATAAACCTTTAAATAGGGCAAAAATACGAAATTTCTTCTTATGAAATCCATGTTAACATGAAAAATTCCCAAGATCCAGCATTGGGGTTCGAACTAACAACCTTCTGTTTACTGGCGAAATACTTTAGCTCCAAACTATGATGTCTACACGAAAAACGTTGAAATTAAAGTTCTCTTTTAAAATTTAAATTGCAAAAATGAATGGATGACATTAATAAAACTGATTTAATTAAAACAATAATCTTTTTCAAAACTTTATGATTTGTCGTATAACACAAAATATTTAGCTGTAAGTGCATAAAATTTAAAGTCGCTGACTTGTACAATGTTTTGTACAAGCACTGTGACGGACGGACAGACAGATGGCAGAGACGAATAGGGTTTCGTCAGATGATCGAAACCCTAAAGAACGACACCATGTCTTTGTTTTCCCACTTATTGCTGGCCAGACGGTATATTTTAACGAGAATGATTTAGAACAACAGATTAGGGGAGTTTTGTTTGTTTGTTTGTACGTATGTTGGCCAATTATCTACGCTATGGAATATAGGCCCTAAGGGGTGGGTTGCCCTCCGTGGGGGTCTTTCTAAGGGAACCTAACCCGTATTTACCCAAGGTTCGAAGAAAACCACGGAAAACTCCGGACGGTTTGGCCGACGGTCGCGATTGGGTTCGAACCCAGCACCTACCGTCTACCAGTTTGAGGTCAGAACCTCTCGGCCACTGGTGGGGCCAAATCGGGTATGAAATACTTACCCCCATTCCAACACAATTAACAAAACTAAATGTACTCTAAAAATAGAACACATATCTAGATAACAACACTTTTGTAAAATATTAAGAACACATTTCTAGATAGCAACTCTTTTTGCAACGCATTAAGAACATGTTTCATCACAACACAAAAAACGTTTTGTATATGAAATTTCCTGATTCACAACCCATTAATGTGTTGTAAATTTGGTGACAAAAAGTGTTTTAAAATGTTTTTATTTTTGTGCGTCGAGAATTTACAGTATATATACTCATTAATACTCTAATATATTTTGATGTTTATGTTTTTTTAATTTTTTTTAATTTATTTTATTTTTTTAATCTAAAAGAAATTCTAGAATTTTTTGAAGCAGAGTCAATCCAACCTCGATCGCAGGAGGCAAATCCCAACCCGAAATAGACCCGAATACGGAGGAATAAAATTGAACTTCAACCTAACTCGACTTGAGTGAAAAAAAATAGTGACAACCCGACTCGCTGCGAATCGGGTTCCGCTTGGGTTCAAACGCCAAATGGTGAAAAGTTTTGTTGGAATGCGGAGTTGAAATATTTGAAGCTATTTACCACACCATTCATTCATTGTATGCAAAATATCATTAACCAGTCAATCTTTTCTATCTGTTAGAATCGAAAGCTTATAGCAAATTTTGATGCGTATTTTCACAACAGTAATTCAAAGATCCCTAATTGGAATTTTTATTTTGACTACTGAAAAAATATCTAAAACATTTACATATTTTAGAGAATTTTAGAATGTACTTAATTTTAATAGCAGGTGCAGCGGATTGACGAAGTTCTATTTTATAAGCAAGTACAAAAAATTAGGATATTTTAGAACACATTGAGAAAAATGGAGATACAATAAGGGGTTAAATAAAAAATTTTCAATGTTTCATGCTGAATCCATTTTGCTAATATTTTTCTTTTCTTTTTTTTGGCTGCTGTTTTTTAATTTTCATTCGCCAAATCGCTAATGTTGGCGAAAAGTCAGCGAGAGGCCGGAAAAATGATCTTTTAAATAAAAAAAAAAAAATGTTTCTTAACCTTTTGGTGATGAGCGACACTCATACGTGCCGCAAAAAGGCTTAAGAATCTTTGTTTATCCCCACCAGTAAAATTTTACAGTAAATTTTGTCTTATTTAATCGGAGCATTTTCTCGATTTAATAAGGCACAAATTTCCGTTTTTAAAAACCGGTGACAAAACAATAAAAATTTCGTAAAAAGTTCCGTCGCGAAGGGGTTAAGATTGTCAATTTTTTGATTGATATTGCTTAAATTTTATTACTAGATGATACGTTATTTTTTGCAACAAACTCAATACAGTTTTCAACAAATTTAATAATTTCCATGAAGTCTATCTTTGAACAATCAAATTGCAGGCTTACGTATAAATAAAGAAATATAATTTTAAAGGAATATCCAAATGATATTAGATTTTAATTATTCATTAGATTGTATTACATACTCTTAATAAATATGTAGCCTAAGCAATTTAGAATTCTTCTCATAAAACGCCCGTATTCTTTCCCTTAATTACAGCTGGCATATTCGAATATGCAGAAGTCTTTCTTATACATCAATGCACTCAGTTTAGAATTGTTGTTTACTTATAAGTATATTAACATTGTTGTATTACTTGTACTTCAAAAATTCCAAAAATTTACGAAAATGATCGAGTTTTTACAGTTCTGAATTGGCGAACAAGAAAGACTTCGTTTGTCCCAAGATGTTTGTCCCATTTTTTAGTAATTTGTGTTTATAATTCGCATCATATAAATAACTTATTTCTTATTCTTATTCATACTCATATTTTATTCTTATTAATATCCTTTTACAGCATCATAATTCTGAAAAAACAGTAAATGATGCTTCTAATATTTATATCAATAACTCAGCTAACTAGATCAAACTTCTTCAAGTTTGACCTAGACTGAGAAATGTTTGATTCATTAAATCCTATGAATTTATTACCAACTAAAGTTTTATTTACTGAAATTGTACCTTAATTTTGTACGGTATTTATTTAAATTACGAAACCTGGCTTCTTTCTCTCCTTTTAATTTAAATTTATCTTTTTTGAGTTTCATTTTGATATTATAAAAAGAAATATACATATATGTATATTATGTTACCTTTTTGCAACATATATTTTCTCAAATTTAGATGCATGACCACTGAAAAGTGCCTTTTTTATAGCATGAAGGTAGTGTTTAGCGGTAGTTTGTTTCCTCTAGTTTAGAAACTAATGGAATATTTTTATTATTTTATTAATTTTGTACTGAAAAGTTAGCATCAATTTACTTATTTTTTCTGTTTTTTGCTTTTACATATATAATGGAAGCTCCCTGTATAATTACAGTAAAACCCCGATAATTCGGATTAATTGGGACCAGACCCAATCCGGATTATCGAAAATCCGGATTGTACGGAGAATTAGAAAAAATGAAATAAAATAAAACATACTTACAGAAAATCACATTTATGTTAAAGTTATTGAGTATTTACAGACAGCAAACTTGTTTACTTTGTTTAATACTTCCGAAAAGGTTTCAGAAAAAGTTTTTTTTATTCAGAAAACGACGATGAAACAAGTTGATGTTATGGAAATAAGCCAATCGCTTCTCAAACTTGGAAAAAAAAAATGTGACCAAACCGATCCGGATTATCCGGAGGTCCGTATTAACGGAGTCCGAATTAGCGGGTTCTACTGTACCTCCATTAAGCAACCACCTCCCTGAACGACTATTTTTTTCAAGGAACAGAAATTATCACCAATAGGATCAATACTAAATTTATATCCATTCAAAGACCATCTCAATTGAACTTCCTCTATGAGTGACTAATTTCTTTGAAGAAAATTACATTTTTTCCTGGTCGCTTGAAGAAGGTTCTATTTAAAAAAAAAAAATAATTCCGAGAGAACATTATTCATCAAATTTCTAAACTAAGTTTAGTTTTCTTTTCTCCTGTAACTTTGAGGTATTTAAGTACCTTTGTATCTTTTTAGGCAATGAATTTAACTCTAATGACAAATTAAGAATTACAGTCAATAAAGTTCCTTGCTCTATTCTGAAAATTCTCAAAGAAGTAGATAAAGTAATAAAATCGTCATTATTTGTTCTTTAAAAAAAAAAAAAAGCATTTATTTATTGAAGTTTGAAAGGATAATTGGAAATAAAAGTTATGAAAGATAAAACCGTAAAATCAAAGCAAACATCAATGTATTTATTTTTTTAGTTCTGCAATAATTAACTTTTGTTTCGATTGTTAAATTTATATATTTTTTCCTAATGTGAAAAATAAATTTTCGTAACATTGATTATTATCTTTTTTCCAACAATTAAAATCTAAATTTAAACATGGCCTCCATTAAGAGACCACATCTCGGAGCGATCAATTTTTTATTGGAACGAAACGTGGTTGCTTTAGGACAATTTTTATTTTACTTTTATTTATTTATTTTTTGAAATTTTTACAGTTAATTTTTTTATGAAGTTTCATATTACAGTTAAATTTATTTTTTCAATCACTTTCTTATATCTCTGCATATTGCTTACATATCTCTTGATCCAAAGCGGCAGTGCAAATAGCAAATACATCAAATAGCGTATATTGTTCGAATGCTCCATTTAATTTATTTTAACTAAATAATATTTTAATTCAAATCATGCTTATTTAAGGAGGTACGGGAGCTTTGAGTTTGTCGAAGCGATAAAAAGCATCGGCTTTTTCAAAGTAGCAAAACACAAATAAAATACAATTACGATTTCCCCCTGTTTACGACCAAGGTATATAATCTTAATTATATTATCCGTAAAATTAAATGTTGTATGCGCAAAATAAATACTGAAAATTTAAATTTAAAAATTTATTTCATTAATGCTTAAATTAAAATATTTAAATGCTGCATGCGTGATAAGAATATAAAATATACTCATAGAAAACAATTTTTGAACAAAATACAATCATACATCCCCTACTTCTAAATTAAAATCAAAATGGCTTAAGAAGATTATCAGAAGAAACAAACATAATAATTTCGCACGAGATCTGATTCGTGGATATTAATCCTCGGTCAAAATTATAAATACAAAATAAATAAATAAATAAATAAATAAATAAATAAATAAATAAATAAAATAAAATAAAATAAATAAATAAATAAATAAATAAAGATCATTAAACTTTATATGATACTGAGTATTAGCCCTCTCTTTGCGTAATTTCTCTATAAAAATCGGTTCAAAAATTGCGAATTTATTTTATTACATATTTTAAATCTACATGTACTTCAGAGTTGACATATATACATATATATATTAACCATTTGGAAAATGGTTGTTGTTTTCGGTCGAAAATAGATATATCTGAAACATATCTGAATTCTTGTGGTGTTCGTATTTTATTGGTTCACGAATATTAATGTTTAATCCATGGCTTACTTAATGTATGACTTTGTTATTACGTAATCCGCGTTTTGATCATCATAAAAATTATGTTTTTACTGATTTTTATTAATTAAATGGTAAACATTCAAACATTTTGCTTTGGGCAATGGATTGCAAATAGATATTTTTTTACTTAGGCAATTACATGATCGTTACTATCATTTTGCACCCCGGTATATAGTCATAAACGTAGTGCACACTGTAAAAAATTTTGGTCTCGAATCACGGTGGTTATACCGTCAACTTTGTGACACTTCCTTTTACCGTAATTTTACTGGACGGTATATATACCGTAAAATATTTAAAGTACATGTACCGTAATTTAACTGAACATAAATTTAAATATTTTTTAGTATATGTACCGTAAAATGTTTAAAGGATATGTACCGTAATTTAACTGGACGGTATATGCACCGTAAAATATTTAATGTATATGTACCGTAAAAAAATATTCTTACAGCATATATACCGTACATTAAATTTACAGCATAAATACCGTAAATTAAATGTAAGGTATATATACCGTAAAAATATTTATACACCATATATACCGTATTTTAAATATACAGTATATATACCGTAAATTAGATAAATGGTATATGTACCGTAAATTAAACATACGGTATATGTACCGTTAATTAAGTATATGGTATATATACCGCAAAAATTATTTATGCTGTATATATACCGTAAATTAAATGTATGTTATATGCACCGTAAAGGCATTTGTAATTGGTATATAAACCGTAAATTAAATATACAGGGTGGTCATAAAAAAAACTTTACCGATATATAGAGCTCTAGCGGCCAGTCCGCTCAACCGATCGAGGTGAAATTTCAGATATAGCTATTCAGAGGTATGAGCTCGAGATTCTGTGAAAGGCAACAAAATGGCGCTCACGGTTACGGTTATAGTTACAGAAACTCGAAAATTTCCAATGGCAACACCCATTTTTTTATCGGAAAATGCTCAGCGCCTGCGAAAACCCTAAAGAGCGTTGGAAGCGTACGTGTATCGCAAGAAACGGACACGTTATGCACGCACAAAAAACTGTTCTGCGAATCCTCCCCCCCATAGAAAAAACTCGATTGAGGCGCAAGAAGGAAATTTGCATATGAAACAGAGTCAGTACACTAATCTCTGATTACAATACAGATCGGAGAAATTAAAACTTTTATTTTGGTTACACATTTTCCACATGGGTGCCATCTCCATTAATTGCCTGTGATGACACCCATGTGGAAAATGTGTAATCAAAATAAAAGTTTTAGTTTCTCCGATCTGTATTGTAATCAGAGATTAGTTTACTGACTCTGTGTCATATGAAAATTTCCTCCTTGCACCCCAATCGAGTTTTTTTTTTACGGGGGGGGGGGGGGGAATTTGCAGAACGGTTTTTTGTGCGTGCATAATATGTCCGTTTCTTGCGATACACGTACGGTTCCAACGCTCTTTAGGATTTTCGCATGCGCTGAGCATTTTGCGATGAAAAAAATGGGTATTGCCATTGGAAATTTTCGAGTTTCTGTTACTATAACCGTAACCGTGAGCGCCATTTTGTTGTCGTTCACAGAATCTCGAGCTCAAACCTCTGAATAGCTATATCTGAAATTTCATTTCGATCGGTTGAGCGGACTGGCCGCTAGAGCTCCGTATATCGGCAAAGTTTTTTTTTTATGACCACCCTGTATGTTATATATAACGTAAAAATACAGGATGGCCCAAAAAACCTCCCACATTTGACAGGATAAAAACCAAAAAGGATTGCAGAGAGAAACTTATTTGTTCAAAAATATGCAATACACTGATAAAAATCTGCTGCATTTTGCTGCAACGCACTCCCCTGCTTGTATAGAAAACGGTTACTTGGCTGTAAAATTGAGCTTTCTCATTGGTTGGAATAGAGATATTACATACAAGCGGTGGAGTGCGTTGCAGCAAAATGCAGCACATTTTTATCAGTGTAAGTATGACAAAAGTTTAAAAAGGCTATCTCTTTCAAATTATATCTGGTAAGTATTCTCCATTGAAAATAATACACAGTTCAAGAAGATGTATGAAATCCACCCCCACTGATGTAACTCTTGTGGAATACCTGCTTATGATAGCACCTGCTTATGTAGATCTTATGTCTGAAGAGCAATTCAAGCAGAGGGCGTAGCTTTGACAAGATATATGTCTGGTGATAAGAGATTTCATCTGTTGTCTTGAAATGTATATTGCTTACAATGACCAACACTTACCAAACACCATATCTAAAACATAATCATTTTTAGATTCTTGTCATACCTATTGTATATTTTAAAACAAACAAGTTTCTATCCCTAATCTTTTTTGTTTTATATTATCCTGTCAAATGTGGGAAATTCTTATGGATAATTCTGTAATCAGAATCAGTGAATATACAGGAAGAGCTCAAAGTCTTACCTTTATAAAACTTACTATGTGGAAAAATATTATTCGATATACGTGTGGATACATTTAAAAATTTTTACAAAACTTTAAAAATCCACTTGAAGGTTATCAATTTGCATAAAGATACGTCTACTCATAATGGAAAATATCTTGTAATAAAATTCAATTACACTCTAACATCTGTAAGTATATACTAAAATCTTTTTTTTTTCATAAATTTTCTGTATTTGTCTCGATAGATGTTTATTTGTTATAATGTGCAGTTGTTGAAGTAAAAAAAAAAAATAGATTAAAAAATGTTTTGTGATCTAAAATGCAATTGAAAACAATGAAGAACACATTTATTTATCTGCCAACTTCTACAATTATTTATACTTATATCACTATTTTAAAACTGTTATTTTTGTCATATTCCATGTTTGAAAGTAAAGCGAAAATTGTTATTTTAAAGTAGCAGTATAAAAAGGATATAAAAGTTAAGGATATAAAGTATGTCGCAGTTATGCAATTAGAGGATTAAAATTAATAAACAAACATATGTTATAACAAAAGATCTTATATTAGTATCTGGGCAGTAAGAAAAAAATGCTAAAAACGATATTACTCCGCTGTGATCAATAATTTCGCAACTAACAGTAACACATTTATGTGTTTGTATATTTATGAAAGGATACCTAAAGTAAATTTCTTTGCACTGGAAATTCAGATTAAAATTTTATCATAAATCTCCCAAATGAATTTTTCGAATCCATCTATATGTTTTGATATAAATATGATTTTATACGTTTAAAGGGATTTATGTTGTAAAAATATTACATAATTATTTTCCAAATAAGATTGACATTGAATTCAATTTGTAGCAATTTTTATAAAGGAAACTTACAGCATAAGAACAATTTTTTTTTTTTTTTTTTTTTTTTTTTTTTTTTTTTTTTTTTTTTTTTTGTATACAGTGAAATTTTAATTTGCTTCAAAATTATTATTATTAAAAAAAATAATGTTGTTTTCATAATAGAAGCAGCTTTAATAATCAAAGAATGACAGTATAATATGCAATAATTTTAATTACTCAATGATAAAATAACATTCACATACGTGCATTAAATCATAAACTGATTTTCTTAAAATTACACTGCAAAAAAACTATCTTCAGTCTTACGTAATCCATTAGCAATTACATTGCACAAAGTTACATGATTAAATTAAAGAAATAAATATTAAAACATTCTTATGTTTAACTTAATATTTCAATGCCTGCATATTATATGAATTTAATACTAAAAGAGCAATAAAAAATTTATGAAACATGCATAAAGATTTCAAATAGTAAGTAATTTTACATAATACAGAAAATGCCTCGTTAAATCAAAAAAAGCAAAAACTAATGCAAACAGTATGTATGCTGAAAATAGTGTTCATAATATTTATCGAATAAATAAATACAACTTTTTAAAAGCAACGATTTCCAAATGTTATTTTCTATTGTCAATATTTTTTGAATTTCTGTTGTTTACTTCTTACTTAGGCATGAGAATTTTCCGCGTTTTTCCCCACCAGTATAATCTTAGAGAAAATGTTATTTTACTCAATCGAAAAATGCTGCGATTTAACAGAACAATATTTTGTCTAATACAGCTCATATTCAAAATATTAGAATAATTACCCTTTTTTTAGAAATTGAAAATATCGTTTGGTAATTTAATGTCTTTTAATGAAAATATGCAAACGATATTTTTATTAAGAACTTATTGTTGATTAAACTTACTTGTTATCTTAAATTTAATATCATTTTTGAAAAGATTAATTGATAAAAAATTATTTTGAAAAGTCAAAATATTAGAATATTTATTCAAGTGGTTCAAAATATTAGAATATTTCACATTAATTCTCCTTTAATTATTACCAATTCTTAACTGGTAGCATCATTGATTAAATTCAGACTATTTTATTTAAAATCAGTATTCTTTTTTGCAGTTTGTTTCCTTTTCGTCTTAAAATGGGCCGTGTGAGTGATATTCCTGAATCTACTAAACTTCGTATGGTTGATTTGTATCGGCACGGTAAAAATCAATGTTTTATAGCGAATTATTTACATTGTTCGCAATAGAGCGTTAGTAAAATACTAACACAATATTCAAAAATTGGAAAATTTCAAAATATTCGCCGAAATGGTGGCCGAAAACCAAAAACATCTGCTAGAGATGACAGGAAACTGAAGCGTATAGTTAAGAAAAACCGTTTTAAAAGTGTGCGATTCTTGCACCGAAAATGGAAAGAAGAAGGAGTTGAAGTTTCTACATCGACAACATTAAGACGTCTCCATAAATTTAAATTTGAATCTCGTGTACCGAAAACAAAACCTCTCATGACTGCAAGACAAAAGCGTATAAGATTGAATTGGTGTAAATCAAGACGTTTATGGAGCAATGAAGATTGGAAAAATATATTATTTAGTGATAAAAGTATGTTTTGTGTTTCATATGGTAATCAAGGTATTCGAGTTTGGAGAATGAAGCAAGAAGCATTTGATAAAGAATGCCTTAAACGTTCCGTAAAATTTGCTGCTAGTGTCATGTTTTGGGGTTGTATGAGTGCAGAAGGACCTGGAAAGTTATGCATCGTCTACGAAAAGGTTAACTCTCTGATATATCAAGAAATTTTAGAATATTACATAATTCCATCATCAGAAGATTTATTTGAAGGTGATTTCATCTTTCAACAAGATTTAGCGTCCCCGCATACCTCGGTGTCAACTAAGAATTGGTTCCGCCAACGCAACATTAAGGTATATCCTTGGCCACCAAATTCACCAGATCTTAATCCCATCGAAAACTTATGGTGTATAATGAAGAAAAAACTTCAAGAAAATCCTCCTTCAAGTAAAACTGAGTTAGTGGCACGTATAAAGTCTATTTGGGCTAATATTGATAGAAATGTTTGCAAACACCTTGTATGTAGTATGCAAGATCGATTGTACGCTGTTATGAAAGCTAAAGGGGATGCTACAAAATATTAACTACCATTTACTTCATATTAAATAAGGTAATATTGTTGCGTAAAATAAAATATTCTAATATTTTGAACCAATCTAAATTTTATTCTAATATTCTGGTGTGTTTAAGGAAGCTGTATACCTAATTTATTGTGCTGTATTTTATATTTTATAAATGTTAAAATCTTATCTAAACATTCCAGATTGAATTTATAAGAAATTTAATTGCATTTACTTAGTATAAAAAATAAATAAATGACAAATAATTTTTTCTTATTACTTTTTCTCAATTATTCCAATATTTTGAATATGAGCTGTATTATACTGGTATGAAAAAACGCGGAACACTCTCATCCCTATTACTTCATCTTATTTCTTATTTCTTCTGTTTATTTCAAAATTATTCAAGAATGTATTAAAAAGTTGATTTTGAGAATAGTGTTAAAATTCATCAATGCACACTAGTAAAATTAAATTTTTTATTACACCAATAAAAATCGTAAACAAATAAAAGATGCAAATTCAATCTATGTGTATACATATTTTACAATGGTTTTGTATTATATAAAATTATTTTATAATCAAAAACAAAAGATAAAGAACTTTTAAAGTGGAAAAAATTCATAACATGAGGATACAAAAACAAACTAATGCAATTAGAAACTATAATTTTAACTATGTTGTTACAATCTATGTAACAATAAAATAAAACAACAAAATGCACAATTGGAAATATTAATTTTACATCACGTGATACAAGTTTCCAAATGAATACACACACTGTATCAATGTCATAAAAAATCAAAACGAAAATAGCATAGCGGAGCATCTATGGGGAAAAAACTAATGCAAATTTAAATTATCTCTAGTTTTATTTTATAATAGATGTATGTCACATGAAGTTTTTTCATATTCAAAATAAAAAAGTGAAACAAATTTGAAGAAAATAGAACTTATAATACAGTTATTGACTTCAAACTAACCGAAATAGAATCTGTAGGAAATAGAATCTAAACCTTATTTAATATCCATGCATATTATATATATATATATATATATATATATATATATATATATATATATATATATATATATATATATATATATTAATTTAAGACTAATACACAAAAAAAAACTTTTGCAGTACACAGTTACTGACTATAAAGTAATGCAGATTCAAACTCTATTTTTAGCTTTATTACCTTCAACAAATAAAAACATGTTCAATCTTGTTTGACATTCATGCATATAGCATAAAATTTCAGAATAAGAGCAATGATACAAAATATTTGTGATTAATTCTAACACAAAATACATACAAAATTACATCAAAAACGATAAGTGCTGCAGTTTAAAAATTAGATTCCATATAATATATGTGTGATTGTTTGGAAATTAGCGAACATGAACTGTTAGCTATTTTAATATTTTTAACAAAAAAGTTTACAAATTATTTGTTTAATATATAGACATTGTTTATTCAAATTAGCCCATTATTTTGAAAAATTAATTAAAAAAGACATTTATTTTAAAATTTTATATCTCTGAGTATCACTGCCTGACATGTAACAATTATACTTTTAAATACAAAAATTATTTTTTCTTACTAATATACTTTTACATTCATTGTCTCTAACTTCTGTCTTTTAAAATGAAAACATGAAATACTATTTATATGTTTCAATCAACTTTTTTTCAGTCCCATTCCATTCTTTTTTTCAAAAAAGTTTGTCATTCAATTCAAAAATATTTCAAAGCATTCCCTCACTCATTATTAATTCAGAATGTTTCAGCTAGATATAAATAATTAACAAGTAGAAATACTACATATGTATTCAGTACTTGTTTTAACCTAATTGTAAAATACTTCTAAACTATCTTGAAGATATTCTGCAGTATATAATGAAGAATTTAATAAGCATAAATGTTTAATAAATGAAAATATTCAGATATCCCCATTCTCTCATTCAAATTTGTAAAGTTAATTTACACATTAATAATATATCAATATGCAATTAATTTTTCCTAAAGAGATAACTTAAAAGTATATACTGTCTTAAACATCTTCTCTATGATTAAAAGTGTTTTGAACTAATAATGTTAAATTTATCATTCTCCCATTTTATCGCTCATTTCTTCCATACAAAATCTATGGAATATATATATATATTTTTAGTATTAGGTGTGACGTCTGTTTTTTCTCTATTAAGCAGCTACTTAACATATTGCTGCAAAAAATCAGAAATTTCTGACATGATTATTTATTTATTATGTCACTAATATAAAAATCGCTAATTTTTGTATAAACCTCCATGTACAGTAAAATAAGTTTAAAAAAGGCACCAAATTGAATGTTAATATACAAATACAAAGCACAAACCAAACACAACCTGCAAATTATTACAATCCATATTATCATATTCAAATATTCAAAATGAAATTGTATGGAATGCAGTTTTAAAAATATGGTAAAAACAATAATGCTGTTATATAAAATAAACATATAATTATATATATAAATTTTATGAAATGAAAATTAATGTAAATGAAGTGGTACAGAACGGGTAAATTTTAATGTTAAATTTAAAGTCATTGCATACAATTTTAGTTGTGAAAAGAATCTTTGAGGGAAAAAAAGCAAATTAGCAAAAGTTTTGTTTTTAACAGTAACATACTACAGTATAATCTCAAAAATCCGGAATTCCTAAACCCAGCTTCAAAATTGTAATTTCTCTCTTTTAATAATGCCAGCAAGATTGAGGAAATCAAATACTGAGGAGCTCAAAGATTAAGGAAGAGAAAAACAAAAAAAGTTTTGAAAATTATTTGAACAATCATAAACTTGGTTACAGTTAAAAGCTGATTTAGAAACAAATACGTTTTACTGAAACATATATTCATAATCTGTATTTAATATAAGGAACTCTAGTTGCAAAATAATATAAAAGTAAAAAAAAACCTACTATGATTTTTCAGAAATTAAAGGAGAAATGACTGCACTGTTTTTCGAATTTTTTTAGCATAAACTTCAAATAAAGTAAATTATTTTTTTCCTTTCTCTCCTTTAATTATTTCTTCATTATAAATTAAATTGTGACTAAAAGAGCCATTAAAAATTTCGCAAGCAGTTGTAATCATTCTTCATAAATTTGGCTTTATATTGGTCCTAATGAAACTGGATTTTCGAAATTAAATTGCAAAAAATTTTCACTAATAAACAAAATCAAAATGTTGAAGCAAAAGTTTTAAGAAAACACAGTATTGTACAAATACAAGATTAAAACAGAGAATACTGAGATTTTTAATTAAAAAGTAAACGTCTGATAAGGACTTTATAATCATGTAAAACAAAAATAAATTAATAAACGCTACGAACCAAACTCATATCGGAAATAACAATATTATAAATTTACCAATGATTTTTTTTGCATCGAATTCTTATTAGAAATTAAACTTAAAATAGCACATCGATTATATAAAGCAGCTGATGTTAAGTAAAATCTATGGTTACAAATATATTAACTTTAAAATAAAAAAATCTAAAAAATTTAAAAAATGAAGGACAACAGAATTTAATCAACCACTCTCTCTACCACCTCTCCAACAATTTACTTCTATAAACATTATCTTGCAGATGTGCTACATAAGATTACTCATAAAGGAAATATAATTTGTTCTCATAATTCTCAGTAGCATGACTATAAGAGATTAATTTGAAATACTCAGAAAAAATGCATTAGAACAAAAAATATTTTATATCACGGCTAGATAAATCTGATAATTTCTACATGTTCTTTCAGCATGCAATGAAAATAATTAGATGATCAAACTGAAAAGGCACATACATAAAAGCTTGCTTCTTAAATTTATATTGCTGCTTACTCTTTAAAGCTCAGAAAATTAAAATGTCTTTATATAGATTTTCCTAACCTATAAATGTTATACAGAAAACAGTTATGAGTTACAATCATCAGTGAAGAATAATATTTCTTGAAATCTTTGAGCGAACGCCACAAGTTTAGGATGGGTAGACATATATTTTCCACCTTTCTTTCTCTGTACTTTTGATCCACTATGAGGATTTATTCCAAATACACATCTAAAAATTGAATATAAAAAGATACTCAATAAAGTGTACAAAAAAAATACTCAATAAAAAAATATTATCAGAGAGAATCCTTAAAAAAATCTATTTGTCATCAGAAAAGATGAATTTATATATTTTTTAAAAACTGTATTTAAGAAACCTGAACTCAAAAAACACATTTTCACTTTAAAATTAAGAACTTGGTAAAAAAAAAATACGACAAAATTTCTAAAACTTTTTCGAAAAAACTTCTGCATGCCTCGAAAAAATCTATTAAATTTACTTAGCATAAATGAGTTTATAAATGTCTCTTCATATTAGCAAAAAATAAAAATATAACTTACAAAACAATGTTTCTTTCTAATTAGTAAATTATTTTGTGTCATTTTATAAGGTTGCCGGTTTTTAAACATAAAAAAAGACCTTTTTTTGTTTGCCTGTTTTAACTACTTACAAAAAGCCGGATTTTTTTAAAAGTTGGTTTACTAATTAATGCGGCTAAATCGAACTAAATCTAAATCAATTAACTTTTAATACCCTCATAAATATTTTCTAATAAAAAAATTTTAAATTTCTATTAAATTTTGTCAAATAAATAAGTCTTTATAACTGACAGAAGGCAAATCTGGAGGCATTATGTCTAGCAAAAAAATAATATTGAAAAGAGTATACAGTCGGCTCTTGTTAATTCGAAATCGGATAATTTGAATCTTCACTTAATTTGAACTAAAGTTTTCAGTGGCAGAATAACGTTAAAAACTTTCATTAATTCGAATTCATTTTTTCTTGACTTCGTTTAATTCGAACTAGCGATAATTCCGATTTTTTATTTTACTTTTCTCTCACAAGGATTTCTGAACATTTGAATAAATTTCGATCGATTTTTGTGAAAATCGTTCCGAACGACTACTAATATTATCTAATGCATTTGATATCCACTTTCTTAGTGCCTCGTCTGTCCATCAATTACACCTCAAATTTTTCTTCCATTGTGCTTGTTTCAAATCATTTAATTAGTTTATGTATTTATACATTCTAATTTATTATTAAGTCATATCCTAATGATAAGAGACGAAATATATTTTAAAAACACTATAACATTAATTTCTTGTAACAGTACCATATTAAGCATGTTTTTGTTTCATATTTTCCATAATTCGAACTTTGGATAATTCAAACATTTCTTGTAGTCCCGACAAGTTCGAATTCACGAGAGTCGACTTAATTTATATTCCAAACTACCGTGTTTAAAAATTCTATAACACGTAACTTTACACATCCTATACATTTTATAGATTATATTTAATTAAGCAATGCAAAGTGTAGCACATCAAAATATAAATTTAAAAAGCTTGTTGCTATGCATATCCATGCATATTCTATTTATAATTACGGTGTTCTTACGGGTCAAGAAAAACCTGGAAAAAAAGGAAAAGTTAAGAAACTCAAAATTTAAGCAAAAAAGCCTAAGAAATGTTTTAATATTTGAAGCGGTCATAGAAATTTTTAAGTACGAATATCCATCAAATTCCTGATTATCACTGTAAGTGAAGAAATTTTGAACTGATTATTCATCCAATCTAAAATTTTTATATAAAATTTATCTAAACTATATAACATTAGCATACAATGTAAAATAATTAATAATCTGGAATTAATACAGGTTTGTACATTTTTAGTGTTCATTTAGATTAAAAATGTCCTTACGACGTGTTTTGCAACAATATAGAAGCCACATTTTTATATTGAAAAGTCAGGCATATTTTGGGGAAAAGGTCATGATAAACCTGGAAATTCCAAGGAAGTTTTTCACCAAAATTGTGTAGGAACCCAGACAATATTGCTTTTAATAGTAAGAAATGATGTTTTTACTATATGACTACATATGATTTTAAATGTTTATAAGAAATAAAATAAAACTTTTGTATATTAATAGCTGTTAAAATTAGTTAAATAATAAAACTTGCAATTAAGTAATCATTGTTTTTCTTACTTTTATAAAGCACTACAATTCCTTTAAACAATTGGGGAGGGGGGAAGGTCAGTGTAAACCGAATAAAGCAATTGTAATGACCCTTATGAAATTCAGCTGATATGTTTGCAATTCTGACCTCAAATCACTAAAAACTCAATTTAGATTTATTCTAGCATTAATGTCTTGATTTTTGAGAAATTGGCTGTTATTAAATTCAATCTAATTAAACATGAAGATAAACTAAGAAAAAACACTTTAAAATACTTAGTTTATAATTACAACACTTCATTTCATAAAAGCCATTTATGACCAAAAACGGTCAATTTTGTCCATAAAAATCGGAAAAAAAAATAAAAAAAAAAAAAACGCTAGAACTGCTTTTTTTATTGCTAGTGGCAATTCTGGTTCTACTAGTATTTTTCACGATTAATGCAGAAATATTTAGTATGTAATATATATATATATATATATATATATATAAAGGGTGTTTCTAAATTCATGGTACAAACTTTAAGAGGTGATAGTACACATCAAGACAAACAATATTAAAAGGAAAACTAAGGGTGCCAAACGTCTTCAGAAGGAGATAGGCGCCAATAAAGTTTAGGGTCCAAAAATTCAAATGATTATAAAAAACAGAAAAATTGATCGATTCGTTTGCGGTTTTCATTTAAACTATTCTTTATGTCAGTATTGTCTTGAAAATAAATTATAAAGATAAATTTCAAAAAATTCTGATAGAGGGCGCTTTAGACTTTGGAGTAACGAACAACTATTTTTTACTATTATTTTTTGCATCTCATAAACTTTTTTAGAAGCTTAGACATAAACTTAAATTTTGCGACGAAAATCTGAATTGTTAGGAGTGGTTGAGTAGCGCAAAGTGAACTGTGTTCAGTGGGGATGGGGAGGTGCGAATTTCAAATGATTATAAAAAACGAAAAAATTAGTAGGTTTTTGCTAAAATGATTCTTTATGTCAATATTTCCTTGAAAATAAATTTTAAATATACTTTTCAAAAAATTCCGTCAGAGGGCGCCTTGAACTTTAGAGAAACCAACAACTATTTTTAACCGTTATTTTTTGTATCTAATTGAATTCTTGTAAAAGTTCAAACTTAAATTTTGAGCTCAAAATCTGCATCGTTGTGAGTAATTAAGTAGCGGAAAATTGAATTGTGTTCGAGGGGTGGGGAGGGTAACTTTTCAACTCCTGAACACAGTTCAGTTTGCGCTTCTTAACCCCTCCCATCGATTTAGAATTTGAGCTCAAAATTTAAGTCCAAGCATTTGCAAGCATTTAATTAGATACAAAAAATAACGGTTAAAAATAATTGTTGGGTACTCTAAAGTTTAAGGCGCCCTCTAACGGAATTTTTTGAAGTTTATCTTTAAAATTTATTTTCAAGGAAATATTGACATGAAGAATAGTTTTAGCGAAAACCAACCAATTTTTCCGTTTTTTTTATATAATCATTTGAAATTTGAACCTCCCCACCCCCATTAAACACAGTTCATTTTGCGCTACTTAACCACTCCCAATGATTCAGATTTTCATTTCAAAATTTAAGTTTATGTCTAAGCTTCGAAAAAAAAAAAAAAAAAAAAAAAAATATGAGATGCAAAAAATAACGGTAAAAAGTAGTTGTTCGTTACTCCAAAGTCTAAAGCGCTTTCTATTGGCATTTTTTGAAATTTATCTTTATAATTTATTTTCAAGACAATACTGACATAAAGAATAGTTTTAGTGAAAACCGCAAACGAATCGACCAATTCTTCTGTTTTTTATAATTATTTGAATATTTGGATCCTAAACTTAAATGGAGCCTATCTCCTTCGGAAGACGTTTGGAACCCTTAGTTTCCTATTTAATATAGTTTGTCTTGATGTGTACTATCGCCCCTTAAAGTTTGTACCATGAATTTAGAAACACCCTGTATATATATATATATATATATATATATATATATATATATATATATATATATATATATATATATTTACCATTGTGAAATATTTGAATGCGTCAGCATTATGATAATAATTGGCCAGACAGGACTTAGTAAATACTTACCTTTGCATAAATTCCAATGTTATTTTTAATTCATCAGGATATCTGATGTAAAAAAAAAAAAAAAAAAAAAAAAAAAAAAAAAAACTGCAAATAAATTAGTTAAATCCCCGGTTCTTGATAACTTCGAATTTACGATCGTTTTGTCAATTATCAACATATAAGCAGAGCTGCCAACTTCTACGCCTTTTTAAATCGTATAAACCTGTTTGAAACCACATTTTTTTAAAGTAAAATATACGTCAAATGTATTTTGTGTCATGCATTAGAATATATATTGTCAATTACTGAATAAAATTTCTGATTCTAATATGTTTATTCGATCTCAAATAGGCGTAGAAGTTGGCAGCCATGTATAAGTATCAGCAGTCAGCTGATCAGTGCCTGAAAAACAAATGAGTTTGGTGATAATAATGCGTAAATAAGGATTATAATAACTAAAAGAAATATTAAAATTAGTTATACCTTTACATAATAATCTTAAAAGTAGCCAGATATATATGGAACTCTCAAAATATTGAATGCCAGCATTAACATCCGGTATTATTTAAAAATCCGTTCCTTTTTTATTTATTTCATTTATATAAGCTCAAAAATAAAACGATAAAAATAAAAACCTTTATTTAAAAATCTGTAAGCTCTTTCTATGCAAGTATTTTTGTAACGATCTATTCTTTTTCTCTTATTTATTTATTTATTTATTTATTTTTTATTTTTATTTATTTTTATTTTTTTTATGAAATAGTTTTTAGCTGTTGTCAGAAATTCACTCTTTTTTTAATTCCAATTTCATAAATTTATTATTGATAAAGTAAAATGAGAAAATATCTTATTGACTACTTATTATTTTACTTCGAGGCGTCTGATTTATTTGATTATTGTGCTTATTTTATATAAAAATGTGAATAATTTGATTAGATGAAGGAAATTACGTCATTGAAAATTATATAAGATTTAAATATTATTTTAAAATAATTTTTTTTACGCAAGATATAAGCTTGATTTTTAAACTTACTGTACTTAATGATTTACAAGTATTAGCTTAAGAAAAGTTATTTAAAGCTTTTTTTTTGTTGTTGTTGTTGTTGTTTATTCATAAGTGAAATAACTATAGAAGCTTTCTGAATTATTATTTCAACAATTTTATGTAATTTTAAACATTTACAAAATTAAAGGTTTTAATGAATGATTTAAAGAAAATCACTTGATTAATAGTCATGGTTTAATCACTGACTTAACCCATTTGATTAAAATCATTGACACGCTAGGTGATCATCAAGCTGATTTATAATTTATAATATGAATAATTTTCACACAAAATTAAATTTCAATATATATTCATAATATCGTATGTTACATAAATTAAAATCTTAATTATAAAACAAATTTATGTTTTGAAAACACAATATTCAACAAAAATTGTCAATGATCAAATTTTGCCCTGATTTATAGATTTTGAAATCAATACCAACACAACTCTAAAAACTTTATAAATATTTATTAGTACCGTTACTGTTACTCATAGTTCTTCAAAATTATGACCTTAAATAAAGCTACATACTGAATCATCCATTTTTAATAAAGAGCTTGGTTAAAACAAATAAATAAAAATCCCAGGTGACAGATAATTCAGAAGTGAAAAAAATCTCAATCTTGGCGTTCAAAGACTCATGCATTCCAAAACAAAAGAGCCAAGCAGTACGTATTTTTTTTTATTCAGAGCTTCATAACATGAGCGTTTACGCTACTAGACTCAATTATCCCAATTAGTCCTTGTTTTATTTATTACTGCAATCTGACGTATATGCTTAATCCTATATTTAATTAAACCTGACGTTATTGTCTTAATATAATGCAATCATCATTTTGCAGCATCAACAATTGCATCTTTCTGTTTAGGTGTTAAATTTTCAATTGAATGAAGTTTATTTTCAAAGAGATTTTGAAAGGACTGTTCTTCTGATAGGAGTAAAATGTGTAATTCTTCTATAATTTTTTAACTGTCATTGATGGAACAAGGCATTTTCTTTCTAACAAAAGTGTGAATAACGCAATCTCTTTTGAGGTATTCATTTTCAAAGTCAAATTATCTTGATCATCATTTTCATTTTCCACATAATTGTTAATTTCCGAACTTACATTTTGAAAACTATTATCAATATCAGTAATTTTTTCTAATTTTTCTGACAGAAATGCAGAAGCAATAGATTTTGAATCATAGTTTTTATGACACCGTGAAATATGGGATTTAAAAGAAGATACATTTTTAAAAGATTGGAAACAAGATTTAAAGCAACATCTAACAGTGCGATTGTTTCTTATATGTTCTTTTAAATGAGATATTAAGAGGCGCGCAGATTTAAATGTTTTCTTACACAGTGGTTTATTGCATTTCAAATTTAATAGGTCTTTATCTCTAATTACCTGATGCCTCAAATATGAGGTGACATATGCTGCCGAAATGCATAGTATGATGTGAAATTTGCTTGACATTTGCGTACACCACATGGAAATTTAAAATTATGTATATTCCGATGAATACGCATATGCATCACATATTTATTTTGAAAATGTGTTTGAAATTTGCAATTCGTGCAATAAAACATTTTTAAATTAAAGGTATGCAAAAAATTTAAACAATTATATTCTTGATTATTCTAAAATGCTGCGCATGCAAAATGAAATTATGTTAAGTGACTTTTCTCAAAATGTGTCGATGATTGAAGAAATTCCTGAGAGATACTTATTCAATTTTACATTATTTTTTTTCTTCATGCATTAGCTGTTTTATATATGAATCACCTACAAAAATATTTTCAAAAATTAGAAAATTACAAATTTTTATTCTTTCTACGCTTGAAAAAGTTCAGAATATAAACTCTCAGTTTTCACCTCTCTCCCAAATATTAAGTTTCCGTTTTCCAAACTTACTTAAAAATCATATTTAAGTAAGTCATGCTCATATTTATAAATGCTTAAAAAATCTTTTATCTAGCCCTGTATATGTTAGTTAGCATTTGTAAATGCTCATAATATATTTTTAAAAAATTGTTAAACTTAAAATTGCATATCATAGCTGAAAGAACGCTTCTAACAATTAGGATTAATATTAACATATTAAAATTACAGAATAATCCAAATATATCTACGATAATTAAGGCATAGACGGACAGACAAACGAAATCAAAAAACAATTTCTTTAATATTGAAAAAAATGTTAAATATATAATTTCCAAATAGCTAAATTCTTTATAGGTTCATATGCAATAAGCCTAAAAATTTCAGGCTGATTGAGAAAGAAATTATTATTTTCCAAATAGCCTAAAATCTAGTTAATCGTTTAACAATAAACCTGAAAAATAACCTGCTGAGTGGAAAAGCGAAAAAACTTTTCTAATTAGTCGGGCTCTTTCCAAGGAACCGGATTTTTCAATTCTCCTACGACATAAATATACATACATGCAGAAAAATACTAGCGATAGTGTCTGTATTTTCTTTATCTTTTGAAATTTAAACAGGTCAAATAATTATGTTGTAAAGATGCCCCCTCTTTTTTTATTGTAAATGTTTATATGCTACCACTTTTTCAAGCATAGCTGAAATGCTTTATATGCATGAATATACAGTAGCTTCCATCATAACTAGACTCCATTTAACCAGTTCTCAACAGCTGGGAAAATATTTAAAAAAAAATGTATTCCAGAAGTCTGGTGTCACAAAACGGAGAAAGAGATGATCAGTGTAAATAACAAACTATTTAGATGTAAAAAAAAATAACCAAAAATGCAAATTTTGAGTGCACTAAAAATGATAACGATATCAAAAATACCCCCCCCCCTCCCTCTAGAGATATCAAACGATATCAAATACTAGATCCTCCCCCCCCCCCCAAACTGATAACATTATACATGTACAGCCCCTATTTTTGAAGGAACAATTGTTTTAAACTTGTTAAATTGGATATTGGTTATTTCAATATTATTCCCTTTTTTTTTTCGGGGGAGCGGGGGGGGGGGTGAGTTATCAGGCTTTTTGCTCAATCAGCTAAATCTCAGTCTCACTTAGGCCGGTTAGGTGGGAGGCTACTGTACATATAATAATAATAATAAATAAATAAAAGCGTTAATATACTACTGTATTTCGTAACTAAGTCATGCTTAAGCCAATATCTTTATTTGTAGGTAATATTTTTGTTTACTAAATATCCATTGCAGTCATTATTGTTATGAATTTCAAATTCCAATATTATAACTAATGAAATTTTGTAAATGACCTTTAGTATATAAATTAAAATATTTCTATTGATATTAAAAGAGAAAACTGCAATTTATTAATTTTTGCAAGAAAACAAAAATAATATAAATAAGTTTTATAAAACCAGATTAAGCTTGCTTAGAAAAATTTTAATGCAAAATAGTGGAACTGATAAATGTTATTTTCTGTTTTTGAGTAGATTTGATTAAGATTCTTAATAATAACCTAAATTATGAAAAATCAAGGAAAAAAATATAGAAAAGAAATAAAAGCTTTCAGTTGGTTATTATATACGGAACCAAAAACTTAGAAGCGGATCACCAGCATATTTAGCCTAGTTTTAAAATAACATATCGATACAAAAACTGATACTTTTAATTAAATGTATAATTTCTCTAGTTGCAGCCTAAAATAATAGGAGAGAGTGTGGTGGTGTGGGACACTTTCTACAAAAGTAAGAAAATCCACTTTGTTTGACACAAAACAAAAAATTCAATTTATAGAGTGCTAGGTGAAACGCTTTTTAATTTCCTTAAACAATTCAGAAACATACATATGTAAAAGATATTTCAAAATTAAAGAAATTGTAAGTTTTAAAATGTGTTCCGTACCTTCTTCCCCGCACCCAAGGAGGTATTGAGACAGCAATAAAATGAAATTATAAAGACACAAATTGTCCAGTGTCGGTTAAATATGCTATCAAACAAAGACTAACCACTCATTTCCCAGTCATGATTAGCTTCATGACTGGAATGAAAATTGAGGATTGTCAATCATAGACGACATTGAAAATTCATAAATTCAATTCATTTACATTTTGAAAGTTAATAAATATATTATTAATGTTCTAATTAATATATTATCCTCTAACATACTTGCATGTTAGCAATTTATATTCATCTTATTTAAAAAAAAATAATTGAACGTGTTCCATTCTTCCCTTTTTTGTCATGTCCCATTTCTCCGCCCTTATTTGTTTTGTGTTAAATTACTTTTAAAAACAACAAGTTGGAAATTGCACATGAAGCGCAGCAAATGAGGTGCATTCGTACTGCAAGTAAATTTAAAAATATTCAGATCTTGCTGTTATAGGTTACAGGACTTCGGATATAGTATAATAGTCGAAATCTTTCGTGTGTTCCTGTATATACTATCTGGTTTCTATTATATAGGAAGTAGCTTGTATTAAACCGCAACAACGCATATTAACTTGATAAAATATGAAATAATTTAATATAATTAAAACACTCCCCAAACAATATTTCCCCGTAAACCACAAAGCAGTGGAATACTTTTGAGTAGCCTTGTAAATTAATAATAAACAACCTTTGTATAATAGATTATATAGAATGCATATTTTAGTATCTACTTCATACATTCATGTCAATTCTATTATATTCGAAAGAGTGTGACATCATTAAAATGTACTTGAAACTATTTTTTCCTATTGACCGCAATTCGATGAAATATTTTTAATTGTCCCTGTAATTAAATTATGCATCCGATTTTCATAAAATTTGAAATGAATTGAAGAAATTATGCAAAAATTATATATTTTAATTTTTAAACGATTTCGTTAGATAGTCTTTGCTCTGTTATATGCGGACAAACAGACAGACAAACAAACTGAACGACGACTATAAGTGTTATGCATTTACATAATTAGGGACCCACCTAAAAATGCTGCTTTTACGTTTAGTTTAAACTATGTTTAATATCCAGTATAACATTCCATTAACAGGGAAATAATTGCATTTATGCATAAAAAAACAATTAATATATTGCTAGCATAATAAGTATGAGAAGCAAATTTACTTTAAATCCTTGAAATAATTTTTTTCTTCTTACAATTGTAAACTAACACGGATCAAATATTTTTTTGAACTGAAGATTAGGCTACCATTGCTTCATCTTGTGAGTGATTGATGAAATGTTCAGACTGATACATGAAGGGAAGAAAAACCAACCGTCCCCTTCCTCCCACTGTCCGACTAAACGAAAAACTTAAACAAAAATCAAATAAATGTATTGTGATTACGATCAACGTCAATTAATGGAGATAATTATAAATAATTTTACATTCTATTACTCATAAGATTTTTTAAAGTGTTATTAACATTCTAAGCAAGGTATACACAGAAGTATTTTTTAAATGATTAATTCACACCAATTCTTTTAAAATCGAATTAAACTATTCAAAATATAAAAACAATTGATTTTTAATTTTACCAGAAAAGTAAAATTGCAAATATTTCTTGCCTTTCTATAATGCTAATAAATTTTTTGAAGGGCATTTACGATAGTATTCAATGTAATCTTATTAATATTTACTTTCGAATTATATATATATATATTAATCGATATTTGGAAAATATCTGAATAGATTATAATAACTTTGATTTTAAAATTGTCTTTAAAGTCTCTTCATTTTTGTTAGTATGGCGCATATCTTTGATACAGAAACAAAAGAAACTTTAAATATTTATTAGCTTAACTTAAGAATACGACATAAACAATACATCTACTGAAATTCTACAGAAAACAACAAAAAGAGACCTTTATTGTAAGATTTTCACAATCTATAAAAAACTAAAACAGCGAATAAAAAAGAAATCGTTAACATACTTTGAATTTGGTACAACATTCATTTACAGGCAGGCTTCCATTACTATCGTTGAAAATGTAGATTCTGAAGCACCTACTTGCCACATTCAATTAAATGTAGAGGCTGGTTGGTTGATTGACTTCTGCTATTTATGCTACAAATCGGGTTAACCGATTGCTTTAGTTTTAGATTGCGTTTAGATTCCTGCAGGTTAGCTTCGGGTTGAACTGATTTTTCAAATGTTACTTCTGTGTATATGCTTTGAGATTAAACTGTATATGTGTTATAAAAGTAAAATAAAATATGAATATTTGTGTGTGTGTAGCGAAGAGAGCAGCACAAAACAGGGTCATTCTGAGGACGATTTTTGTTTTAAATTTACAGAAAAATTTCTAAAACGTTCATTAAAAGTAAAGGTTTTTTTTTTTTTTTTTCATGGTGCTAATTAGAGTAGATGGGGTTAAAAGTACGCATTTTAAATAAATTTTGATTTTTAACGAATACATTAGGTTAAACTTTGTGCAACGAGTGAATAAAATATTAGATTAGATTAGCCGTTAGATTACTATCTTGAACCAGAAATCTGTCAATTTCGTGAGAAATTGCAATTTTTACAAAACATTGCTCAGTCTTTTTCTATCCCATTATTTGGGGTAAAAGTACACAAAATTTTGCCTCATTATAACGGGCTTTTGTTATATTTCAGATAAAACAAATGAGTTATGTAGAAACATTAGTAAATTTCCCTAATATTAATACTTTTACTGAAAATTACAAATTAAACAGTAAAAAATTTCAAAAATAAATAAAAAAAATTAAAAAAGACCAGCGGCATATGAGATCGCAAATAGGAGTTAATTTCTGTGACGAAAATTGTTACATAAATACTGTGAGCGGTGTTAGAGACCCCTTGATGGTAGAATGAATAAAAGGATCAGTTGTCTTAAAAGATAGTGTTTCTGTATTAAACTTTACGTAAAAACTTGTTAAAATATCTCGATTCAGAAATCTCTAGTTATACTGCTAAGTTTCCAAACTAATAAAAAATTTCCCTAATATGAATATTTTAACAGAAAATTACAAGTTGTGAAAACGGAATATAGCAGAGCGGTTTATCAGATCTATAACAGAAGTTGAGGGTTTTAATACTTAAAAAGAGGTTTTAATACTTCAAATAGCGTATTATGAAACAAAAAAAATTGTTTTTAAATGCAGGTAGGCAAATTCATAACTTTTATGTTTAAGAAAAAAAAATAAATAGAAAAAGTAAAAGGTAATTAACTAGCTTTTAATAGTTAAACAGCTATTACATTTTACATAATACTAATTTATATAAAAAAAAGCTTCCCACAACGTAATTGTGGAAAGCTTTGCATCTTGCTAAAAGAATAGGGCAAAGCACCGTTTCTTAAGCTTGTTCCGAGACAGAATGCGTAGCTTTCTCTTATTCTGCAGTATTTTGCTTAATCGGCCACGCACAAATTTAAACAAATAAGATCAAAGTAAACTAGGGGGTATTTAGAAGCTAAAGAGCATTCGTTCCCGATTAAATTTTTTAATTTGAGGTATTGGCAGCTAATCAAACACGTGAAAGTTTATTGATAGTAGGTAAAAATTTAAATATTTAAACTTACATCTTTTTTTTTTCAATTGAGTGCTTATTTTTTCACAAGGTTTGAATACACTACACTTGAGACCGAATTGCCAAATAGCAGTCATGATTGAAGACTTATTTCTTCACACTGAATCAGCCAGTATGTATCCCCCTACTCACACACACACGCACAATGAACATCTGCTCTGTGTTTTGTTTTTTCTTCCGCGGTACTTTTGAAATTGACGTTTTTAGGTGTGTTCGTAATTACGTAAATATGTAACACCTATAGTTGTCCTTCAGTCCGTCCGTCTTTACGTCCATCCGTATATAACAACACAAAAATTACCCAACCGAATTGTTTAAAATTTAAAATATATAATTATTACATAAATTTGTCAAATCATTTCAAATTTTATGAAATCAGATGGATAGATTAATTACAGGGACCATCAAAAGTATTCCGCTACATTATGGTCAATGAGAAAAAAAGTTTCAAATGTATTTTAACCGTTTGAAATTTAAAATATATAATTATTACATAATTTTGTCGAGTCATTTCAAATTTTATGAAAATCGGATGCATAGATCAATTACAGTGACAATAAAAATTATTCCGTTACATTACGGTCAATGGGGGAAAAGTTTCAAATGCATTTTAATGGTGTTACACTCATTCGAATATAATAAAATTGATATACATGTATAAAGTACATATTATAATATACATTTCGTACAATATGGGATAGCAAAGAACTTTTGTTATTGATTTACAAGGTCACACAAAAGTATTCCATTACATAATGGTATAGGGAGGAAAACATTGTTTTGTGCGCCTTTTAATTGTAGTTAACTACTTAACATTTTATGAGATGGATATACGTTGCTGAGGAATATTACAAGTTATTTCCAAGTTATAAAAGAAAGCAGATAGTATTTATAGGGACACACAAAATATTTTGGTTACTATACTGTATCCGAAAAACTGTGTATTATTACATCAAGATCTGAATAATTTTAGGTGCGTCCGTAATTATGTAAATAGCACTTATATTCGTCGTTCAGTCTGTCAGCCCGTCTGTCCGACCGTCCGTCTGTCTGTCCGCATTTAACAAACCAAAAACTGACCAACCAAATCGCACGATATTTGAATTATATCGTGAAATATGTAATTTTAGCGTAATTTTGTCGAGTCATTATAAAGTTTATGAAAATCGGATGTACAGTTTTATTAGAGGAACAGTCTAAAGTAATCCATTGCATCACGATCAACAGGAAATATAGTTTTAAGTACATTTTAATGATGTTAAATTCTTACGAATATAATAGAATTGACATGAACCTATGACGTATATATGTATTAAAATATACGTTCTGTACAATCTCTTATTCAAAGAATATTTATTATTAAAATACAGGGCCACAGGAAAGTATTCCACTACATAATGCTATACGGGGAAACATTATTTGGGGCGTGTTTTAATTATATTAAGCTATTTCACATTTTATGAATATGATATACGTTGCTGAGGGGTGTAATAAAAGTTACTTCCTTGCTTATTTACCGGAACACAGAAAATATTTCGAGCACTTTACTGGATGCGGAGTTCTGTCTACTATAAGAGCAAGATCTCAATATTTTTAAAACTTCGTTATCGTACGAACGGACCTCATTTACTACGTTTTACGTACAATTTCCAAATTGTTTTTATAAGCGATGCCAAGGTTTTTTTTTTGGGGGGGGGGGCGAAAATCGCGTTTTTTTAAAGATATTTTTATCGAAGTTGCCTTTTTTTACTATTTTTTAACAAAGTTTGGTGTTATTGTCGTGATCCTATAGAGAATTTTTTTTTTTTTTTTTTAATTTGCGTTTTTCGCAATCCTTTCACGAAATTTATCTTTATCAAAAATCCTTTAACGAATTGCGTGTTTTTGTATGATACCTTGATGAAACTCGCGATTTTTGATGATTTTTTGATGAAATTTGAATTTATTTGTCATTCTTCAAACATTGTTATTTTTTTTTATCTCTTGACCAATTTTGCGTAATTTTCGCTATTATTTTCATTTACAGAAATCTGATTTATGGACAGATAATAGCTACAATGCAGAACAATATTAAAATTATTTTGTTATGGGTTGTTACTTATCACAAAAAATGACTTTTTGTGACTAATGAAAATTTATGAAAAATAATTTATGCAAAAGAGTGTTAATCTGATAAAGTAAAAAGAAAATTTCTTTGAACATAACTCAGTTTAATAATGAAATTTTTATTAATTTTTAATTTATTAAATTTTTTGAATAGTTTGTTATTTTTTACGATATTTTCATCTAAATTTTGATTTTTAGATTTTACATTTGTGAGAGGGGGCGGTCTTTCAAATCTCGAAGATTTCAATATCTGGGAATACACGATGAGTTTTACCGTTTCTTGTGCTTTATATGTTTCAACGATGCAACATATAAAGCACAAGCAACATATAAAACGCATCGTGTTGCCCAGCTTGGAGTTTTAAAAAATAAGCAGTACCATATTTCGCTGCTCCTCTTTATTTTACTTCTTGAATAGACTCCACTTTGAAATTCCACCACGGAAATTGTTAACATTGTATTATTAGATTTTTTTTGAGAGAATTTTTAATTTCAAATGATATCTACCTGGAAAATTTCTTATTTGTTATACCTAAAAAATATATAATTTTTAAACCTAAAATAAATTAATAAGACAAATATATAACATTAAAGAAGAACTTTATTAAGAACTAATGCAAGTTAAAAATGCAATAAAAATACATGCATAATAGTTACTTTCACTTAAAAATAGTTAAAATGTTACATACTTCTTTGTCCCGCATGTCCGGTATGAGAATCCAACTGAATGAAACACAAAGAGCATACACAAAGATGAACAAACCCTTTTAACATATAAGAACATCGCTGGTATATTCAATGGTACATAATATTACAATTCCAATTACAAGACTTTCAATAAGTGATTAATTAAATTAGTTTAAAATCTTAGAGTTTCACTTCTATGAATGGTATAATTCTCCAATAAAAATTAAGGGTAGATTTGACATCATTCAGTATGATAGATTAAAAGTTCCCACTAGAAAGACAACATCTATTCAGGCCGTCGAGAACCGTGACGGGCCCAGGATCAGTCACCCCCCCCCCCCTTACAAAGACACTCAAGACACATGAAAGGCTTGTGAATCTTTAATAAAGCCTCGTCTGCTTTGTAGACTATTTGAGTCGTCTTTCATAAATTACATTATTTATTTTTCTGCAGTTAAAGATAATAAATATGTATTAATACTATTTAACAAAAGTAAATACAGTCCTTTCTTTTTTTATTGTTACATTATGGCATACATAAAAATTATAATATACAGTGTGTATTGCAAGAGTTGTGATCCTTTGAGATTTTTAGACCCCAAAACAAGTTAACGGATGCACCCCCCCCCCCCCTCTCCTCAGACATGTGCGCATTTAGACAGTAACAGCATCACTTGAGAGAATGCCGTACACCGAGGCGAGGATACCATATTTTCCCTTACTGAAATATAATTATTTTCAGTATAAATACCGCCTTTTTACTGAAAAACAATCTTTTTATGGTATAAATACCGTTTATAATTGAAATAGCACAGAAAGAGGTCATTTTATGGTATAAATACTGTTTATAATCGAAATAGCACAGAAACTGGTTCTTTTTAATGCCTAATATACCTTAGAAATACGGTACTCATACAGTAAAGAATGATAACAGTAGACGTACCGTAAAATTTACGTACATCTATTGAAATGCTACGTAAAGTTTTAAAATGTCGTTTTCCTTACTGAAAAATAATTATTTTACGGTATAAATACCGAGTTTTTACTGAAAAATAAAAATTTTACTGCGTAAATACCGTTTTTAATCGAAACAGTACAAAAAACTTTTTTTTACGTTTAATATACCTTAGAAATACGGTATTAATACTGTAAAGACTGAAAATGGTAGAAGTACCGTGAAATTTACGGTACATCTAATGGAATTTTACAAAATTTTTTTACAGTGCATGAATGTAAAGTAAAGTGGCAATATGCGCTAAGCAGTAAAAAACATTCAATCAGCGATGAAGAGAGGAGTTACCGTTTGTATTTCGAAAACGTATATAAGATGTATGAAAAGATTCAGTAACAAAATTGCAAAGCACATACTCGATTTAGTACAAAATTATGCTTTACATGTAAAAAAAATCTTCATTGTACGCCCTGAAAAGTAGTTGTTTTATAATCAATCACCCGCTTAAATACGTCGCAAATTTTATGCATGATTGCACCGTTATAAGTCAGGCGCACATTTATTAATAAAACGAATGCATGTGAACAAATTACAGTTAATTTTAATTATAGACAGGGAGGCGGCAGCACAGTCAATCGCCTCCTCAAGTTGGAGGCTAAAATTCCAGAATTAGGTAAAATTGGATTCGCTTTTTAAAACGCAATTTGTTGGCAAGAGACATTTAAATGGAAAACACCTGAAAATCCGATTTAGCAGTTTGCCATTTTATTTTCCTGCTCCTAGTCCTTCATGTTTTCATATTTTTTTGGGTGCAGGAAAACACAATCGTAAACCTAAGAGTCAACCACTAAAATTAGGTTTTCAGATGTTTTCCACGAAAATATGACTTTGCATGTTAATTGTGCTTTAATATGCGAATCGAGTTTTATCTAATACTGGGATTTCATCCACTAACTCGATTGTTCGTGCCTTTCGGTCTAAATCAACTAGAATATAGTAAATGCACTATATGACCAAAACTGACCGGCTACTTGCGATTTTATACATTTTGTTCAATATCTAGAAAAATACATACGGAATTATCCTGAATCTCTAAGTGTGTAAACATAATAGTACAGATCATACACGTCCGTGAACATTTTTTCCAGAAACTCCATAGAGGACCGTCAACAAATCAAAAATAGAGAATATCTTTTGGATAAACCTGTCAAAATTAATGTAGCAAAAGCGTTCAAACTATAGATTACGATTAAATGGCTTATTTTAATAAACTGTTTTCATTTTTATGTGGATAGCATGTATACTTGTAGAAAAATTAAGATTTTTAAGAAAACAGTCCCAAATTTTTCCAAATTTCTTGCTTATAATTTGCAGAATTCTTAATATAAAACAATGTTCTTTTTCTAAAATATGGCAAATAGCATTGTATGAAAAACCCTGTAATTAGAATTGTATGAAAAATGAGCAGATTTACAAAATAATTTTTCTTTGCGCATACGTGAACGCATTGAGAATTTCATTTGTATATTACATTAGCGAAACGTATGGAGCACCTTTTGTGAAAGTCTCAAAAACATAGCTTGAAAATTCTGAAAGTAATCACCGATAGAATAAGCTTAAAATCCGCTGTTCCTCAAATGAAGCAAATAAGTGAGGGGTTGTATACAAATGTAGTAGTACGTGCAATATTGTGTATTTTATATTGACACTAATTAATGGATAAATGGATACAGCCCCTCATCTTTTACTTCATTTTTGGAATAATGGATTTTGAGCTAATTCTATCGACGATCACTTTCAGAAGCTATGTTTTTGAGATTTTTACAGAAGTTACTCTGTATATTTAGCTTACACAATAAGCAAATGAAATTTTGATAGAGTTTACGCATGCGCAGTAAAATATTATTTAGTAAACCTGCTCATTTTTCATAAAAATTTTACGATTTTTTAATTCTGATTACACAGTATTTTGTACAATGTTGTTTGTCATATTTTCAGAAAAGAACATTATTTTATATTAATAATTATAGAAATTATAAGCAAAAAACTTTCCTTGAAGAATTTGGTACTGTTTTTATATATAAAAAAAAAAAAAACATAATATCTCTACAAATATACATGTAATCCGCATTGAAATAATCACAGTTTATTAAATGAGCCACTTAATCATAATCTACAGTTTGAAAGCATTTACTACATTAATTTTGACAGGATTATCCAAAAGATATTCGTTCTTTTTCAATTAGTTGATGGTCTCCTATGGAATTTCGCGAAAAAATTTTCACGGAAATGTATGATCTGTACTATTATGTTTACACATGTAGAGCTTCAGGATAATTCCTTATGTATTTTTCTAGATATTTAACTAAATGTCTAAAATCGCAAGTGGCTGATCACCTTTGGTCATATAGTGTAATGCCCAGCATCGGAATACATCAAAATGCATTACACTGTTAAAAATTAGAAAATTTTGCTGCATCGTCACTCCACCTCTTTATTTTGACCAATGAGAATGTTCTAAAATACGGTGAAGTAATCGTTTTCTACGTAAGCAGTGACGTGACGATGCAGCAAAAGTTTAAAATTTTTAACAGTGTATGAATGATTGCTGCCTATAGTTGACCTATGCATGAAGAAAAAATTTTTTTGAACATGTACAAACGAATATGTAACCTTTTTCGTTGAAAGTCTGTTGAAAAATATAAAACCTTTCTGGCTTTCATTTGTGATTTAGTAGAAATCTATATTTTGAAATTTCTAATATTTAATCAACGGAAGAATAAAAAATACCTACGGAAAAATAAAGAAATATGCGAAAATGAAAACAAAACTATTCAAATATTTATGCAGTTTCCATTTGCGTTTATTTTTCTTTCCTATTTCTTTTTGTTTTTCTTTTTTTTTTTGTTTTTCTGTAAATTTATAATTTAAAAATTCCGATTTAATATCAACAGAAACTATAGGTACAGGTTTTATCCCTGTTTCAGTGTGTTAGCTGTTAGGAAGGAAAGTTAACGTTCAAATTTAAAAATGAACTCATCTTAATTTCTGAGAAGGACTTTGAAATGCACATATTTTTATTTTTCATTATAAAGAAAGCATTGCGTCAGGAGAAAATACCAGTAGACCAGGATTTAATTTGAATTTGAAATTTATTTTGCTAAAAAACTAAAATCAGAAAAAAAAGTTTTCACGAAAAGGTAAAATGAATCGTATGCTTACGAATATTCATTTTCGTTTGTTCTCTAAATCTTGATATTTATAAAAAAGTACAGTCGTGAAAAAAAAAGTAAATACCTTCTACTAACTCCTTAACAAACTATCTTAAAAGAAAGTCACTGGTACCGAATGATTGGAAATAAAGTCTACTTTTAAATGATATACATAAAATTTTGCGTAGGGGGCGTCCACATATTTAAACAAACTCAAACTTTTTTTTTCAATGGCAATAGCCAATTTTAACAAGAAATTTTAAGTCTTTGGTACAAACTATGCCAAGATACCAAATCTGAAGTCATTTGAATAAGTGTTTGAATTATAAACATTCAAAATTTAGTGCTTCTAATGTTAAATCATATTTCATATTTTTATTAACACCTCCTGAAATTGTACTCCTAATAAGGTAATTTTTTATTTAGCAATAATACTAAAATGTCCAAACATAAATACGTTGAATTTGCAATTTTCGTAATTTTATGAAATTAATATTCGAAACGAAATTAATATTCGATTATGAATCGAATAATAATTTCATTACGATATTGAATTCGATTATGAAATTAATATTTGAAAAAATAATGAATTGCAACCAACATTTTTTTATGGATTAAGTATTGCTTTAGGACAATTTCAAATTTTACTTACAAGCAGTTTTCAAATTATGCTTTAAAAACAGCAAAATGATGGTTTAAAGAATTGTCTAGGACAGAAGTGACTAGATAGTTTGTAATTTGATATGCTATTCTGTAATCTAGCAGTCTTCAATGACTGCTTTAATGACGCCTAAGATGCTTTGATCAGAAGAATAAAGTTCTCTCGCTCAACAATCAAGTACCGAACTTCAATTTGGATACAGCCCCTAAAATATGCTCTTTTTAAAATAGTTAATATCTGTAATGTAATTTCTGTAATTTTGGAAACGTAGCGTACGAATTGCATGATATATTGTTTTTAGGCTAATTGAAGCGTGCGAATTTATGCTGTTAGAATTAGGTATTGCTATTGAAAAAAAAAAGTTTGTTTTAATATGCAGATGGCCCCCTGAGCAAATTTTATACATATAATTTAAAAGTAGACTTTATTTCCAATTGTTCGGTACCAGTAACTTTCTTGTACGTTAATTTGTTGAGGAGTTATTAGGGGGGGGGGGGTTACTTTTTTTTCCACGACTGTACTATAATGATGAATACAATAATCTCTTCCGATTCCCCCGAAATTCCGAAAATCCTTCCTTTATCTTTAGAAATTTCACAAAATAATTGAACTTTTAAATTTAATGAAGAATTTATAAATAAAAATTTTATTAGCTGCCCGTAGTTTCGAAAACATTTCCGAGCAGTTTATATAGTGAATTAATCAATTCTGTCTATCCGGATAATACGTTTTATTGGATGCTATGAAGTCTCCAGTAAATATTTTTATCTTTAGTAAACAGGTTTAACTGAAAAAATTTATAGAATTTCCAGCATTAACATTAACATTAAGAATGAATATTTTTCTAGTAAAATAGCAAATAAAGCCTTTGTGCAAAAATATTTAAAGATTGAAAACCAACGATTATAAATTCACAAATAATGTATGAAAAGGTAGCAAACAGCTGTTTCATCTACTATCGAGATTCTTCATCAGTGCAAAAAAGCTAGAAAAAGCAAAACTGAGCAAAGTTTTGCTTTTTTTTCTTTTAGCTTCGGCTCAATCTTGCTTTTTCTAGCTCGCTGAGTTTTGCACTGATGAACAATCTCGATACTAGATTCAAAACAGCTGTTTGCTACCTTTTCATACATTATTTGTGCATTTATAATCGTTGGTTTTCAATCTTTAAATGCTTTTCTAGTATTATAATTGCATGCACAATTTCATTTATGCAGCAGAAAATGTTTAGTTGAGTTTCGATAACATCCGAAAAAACGATTTTCCAAGTAGAGAGAACTGATTAATGATCACTCTAAAAGTTACCCATAAACGTTTCCAAAACTTTGAGCAGCTAATAAAAATTTTAAAAGTATAGCAGCTATTTTTTTTTAAAATTCTTCTTTAAATTTCGAAAGTAAATTGTTTTCTGATGTTTCTAAAGATAACGGAAACGCTTTTCGGAATATTGGGTAGCTTGGAAGCGATTGTCGAATGTTTTTGTTTGGGATTCTAGTAAATTTTCGTTGTTTAACAAGCTTCTGTCTTATTATTATGATTATTTTTTTTTCACAGTGCAAGATTTATTTTCGTTTGCAAAATCAAAAATTATTCCTGGTATTTTTAGATACATAAATCTACATATTTACATCCTGACACACAAAACATTGTTCTAACTTACAAAGTACATAAAACAAATCTTTCTTAAATTACAAGATAAAAATGCTGTTTTCATTAAAGGTAATTTACATTGAACTCTACACAAAGCCACATTAATTTCGGGAAAAAAATAAATATTTTTTTGACAGAATTTGAATTGCAGTTAATGATTAAAAAAAAAAAAATCAGAATCGAATCATAAATAGGAAAATATTTAATAATTTTCGTAAAACAAACATTTTCTATTAAATTAGAATAGAAAACAATTTATTGACCAAATATTAATAAGTATAAAATGCATCTTATAAGTTGAAACATTTAATTACCCTATACACGGAGAATAACTAAACCAAGATAAAGGATGTAAGGACGTTTATACCGTCAAGTAGTTTTAAATACACTATATGATTAACGGTGACTGGTCACTTGCGATTTTAGATGTTTTGTTAAATATCTATAAAAATAAGAAATTTTCCTGAAACTTCAGGTATTTAAACAGAATAGTACAGGTCGTATATTTCCGCGAAGATTTTTTTTTTAGAAACCCCATATAGGAGACTGTTAACAAATCGAAAAAGAACGAATATCGTTTGGCCAACTCTGTAAAAACTAATATATTAAGAACGTTCAAACTGTAGATTATGATTAAATGGCTTATTGTAGTAAACTGTGTTCATTTTTATGAGGTTAGCATGTATATTCGTATAGAAATAAAGATTCTCATCAAAACAGTCCCAAATTTTGTCAAGGTTTATGCTCATAATTTGCAGAGTTCTTAATACAGTAAAAGTTGATTTCAGAAAATATGACAAACAACATTGTGCACAATACCCTGTAATAAGAATTAAAAATATGAAAAATAATTAGGGACATTAAATAATGTTTCTCTGCACATGCGTGAATGAAATCAAAATATAATCTGCATAATGTGTTAGCTAAATGTATAGAGCAACTTTTGTGAAAATCTCAGAAACATAGTCTGAAAATTATTGTCCATAGAATAATCTCAAAATCCGTTGTTCCAAAAGGAAGAAAAAGGTGAGGGAAAACCTTAAATATTTATGATTATTTGTATATGTATGATTACCTGTATTTAAATATTTATGATTAGTGTCAATATAGAATACACAACATTGCTCGTTTATTTGGATACAGCCCCTCATCTTTTTGCTTCCTGTTGAAAACAAATGATTTTGAGCTTATTCTATCGACAATAATTTTCAGAATTTTCAAGCTATGTTTTTGAAACTTTCACAAAAGTTGCTCTGTGCATTTAGTTAACACATTACACATATTTTGATTGTATTCGCACATGCGCAGTGAAATATTATTTAATAAACCTACTCATTTTTCATACGAATTTATTATTTTTTAATTCTGATTACATAGTATAGTATACAAAGTTGTTTGCACTATTTTCAGAAAGGAATTTTTTATATATATTTAGAGCTCTGCAAATTATAAGCCAAAAAAAAAAAAAAAAAAAAAAAAAAAAAAAAAAAAAAAAATTGGCGACTGTAGTTTTTATGAAAATCACAATTTTTCTAGGCGTATACATACTATCCTCATAAAAATGAACACAGTTTATTACAATAATCCACTTAATGACAATTTACGGTTTGAACGCTTTTGTTACATTAGTTTCGATAGGGCTATCTAAAATATATTTATTGTATTTGTATTGTATTGCTGCTTGTAATTTTTTTGCGCATCACTGTATATGAGCTATAGAATTTATATGCATTATGAAATATGATACATTTTTTTTAAGCTTTAAAGCTTTAAAATGCATATCGCATCTGAAAACGTACTTCTAGTGATTATCGTTCATATATAATACTGAAATCGAATTATTTTTTGTGACTTTATAACTGGATAATAGCTATATGCATGCTATATTCGATATACAATGCGTCATATCTACAGTTAAGTACTAAATTCATCTCCGCGGTGCATATAAATTTCATTGAAGTTGCATAATGTTCTAAAAATGCACTGCAAGTAATTCTCTCGGTAGACCATAATGTAATGGAATTCCTTCAGTGTAACTAACTTGCGTTTTATATTTTACGGAAAGAATTTTTTGTTACACCTCAGTAATATATATAATTTTCAGTATATAATTCAACTTTATTACTAAATTAACTATTATATGCACTCAATTTTTTTTTCTCCATAGATCATAATGTAACTTTTTTTTGCGTGTATGTGTGAGTCGATGTACACGAACTGTAAATGTTTTCCATTCAATTTTTAATATAGAATAAAATTCAATAACACATATAGGAAAATGATGGTAATCTAACTGTATTTTCGTTAGTCAAATTATGGCCAAAGAGACGGCATTACAAATCAAACATATACCCTTTTACTTTATGTTGAAAAATATTAAACAAGAAAATTTATAAATACATACAGAGTGAGTCATAATTATATAAACAATAGGCTATCTACTTTAATATTGCCCCTAGGCCCATATTTCCAATTGTAAAGTTTCATTAAAAAATGTGATGATATATCAGAGTTTCCCCCAGGTTTATAAAAGGGCAGGGCGCTAATGTTCTGAAAAGGGCACTTTTTACATTTTAAGGGCACTTTTTTCATTTTTAAGGGCACTTTTATAGAGTTGAATCGAGAATTGATCGGTTCAAAAAGTCGTGAAAAAAAAAAATGGTAAATTTTGTTAAAAAATCGCTAAAAAGCGTCAAATTTCGTAAAAAAATCGCAAAAAAATTATTAAAAGATCTCATAAACAGCATATTTTGCTAAAAAATCGCTAAAAAGCGTCAAATTTCGTAAAAAAATCGCAAAAAAATTATTAAAAGATCTCATAAACAGCATATTTTGCTAAAAAATCGCGAAAAAACGACAAATCTCGTGAAAATATTGCGAAAAAACGGAACTTTTCGCAGAATTTTCCGTTTTATTGCGATTTTTGGACAAAATTTGCCGTTTTTTTCGCAAATCTTTTGACGAAATCTGGCGTTTTATCGCTATTTTTTGACGAAAAATGCCGTTTTTTGCGACTCATTTGACGAAGTTTTCCGTTTTATTGCGATTTTTGGAAGAAATTTGTCGTTTTCCCACGATCTTTTGAGAAAATCTGCCATTTTGTGAAATTTTGTAACAAAATTATCCATTTTTTTTGCCAATCTTGCTCGAAATTGGTCCTATATCCCATTAGCGTAGATAATCGGACGACAAAAATCAACCAAACCAAACCTTGCTCGAAATTAGTCGTTATCTCGCGATATTTAACGATACCTGTCATTTTTTTAGCGATTTTTTGACGAAATTACCCGCCCCACGGGGCGCGTATGAGGCTATTTTTTGCGTTCCGTCGCCGATTTTTTGCGTAATTTACGCGCTATGGCGCGTTCGGATATTCACTGAGGGGCTGCGTTTTTTGAAATGTGGGCAAGAAGGGCGCTATTTTTTTGAATGAATGACAAGAGGGGCGCAAGTTTTTGGATGAGGGGCAAGAGGGGCGCTATTTTTTAACTAAAGGGCAGGAGGGGCGGAGCGCCCCCCTGAAACCCTCTGGGGGAAACTCTGATATATATTGTAACTCCATGGGAGATATATTTGAAAAAAAAATATATATATAAATGAAACTTTTATACGGCCCCCGTAGGGCAAAATTCCCAATTAGGAAATTATTCCTTATCCATTCCAGAATTAATCAAACAAACAAAAAAGTATATATCTCCATGTTTAAAAATCTCACAGAGATTTTCAAATCCAAAATTCTCCAAAATTCGTGACTTACACCACTTATCCATGCCTCTAAAGCGAAGAGTTTTTGACTCATTTTGAAAGCAAGATAGGGATCATTCACAAATTGTGCGTTATTAAATGTAAATTTAAGACAGTACCTCTCATTTGGACATACAAAAGCAGCTTACAGATTTTACGCTAAAGCTGCTTTCAAACTATGCTGGTAGTCTGCACTAGAGATCTGCACGGGTCGAAATATTTAGGTCCGATTCCGAACCAATTCAAAGAAACATGTTTGGCTCGTCCTGATAAAAGTTACAATTATAACCCGGGCTAACTGAATTTCTAAATAGTTTTTTTTTCATATCGATATGGGTAAAAATGGTATCGTATTGGTGAGTTCTGACCAAAAAAACTTTCATGTTTGTAATTTTTACACTTAAAGAAGCGCAAAAAGCTGCGATACATTTGTTTTATTAATGAATCGCTATTTATACGTAAATGTTTCACTTTTCTTTTAATATCGTTTGCTATACAGTAAAATCTTTTAATATGAAATCTCATTGGGAATATAAAAATGCTTTATAGACAAGTTCCTTTCATGGGAGGTATAAATGCAATCTTATTTTCTTTTCGGCCCCACCAGTGGCCGAGAGGTTCTGACCTCTCAACTGGTAGACGGCAGGTGCTGGGTTCGAACCCAATCGCGGCCGTCGGCCTAACCGTTCGGAGTTTTCGTGGTTTTCTTCGAACCTTGCGTAAATACGAGTTAGGTTCCCTTAGAAAGACCCCACGAAGGGCACTCCCCCTAGGTCCTATATCCCTAGAGTAGATAATCGGACGACAAAAAACAAACAAACAAACAAACTTATTTTTTTTTTCTCAGGTGTTATCATATTAACTTTTCATGGATCTTTTCCTTTTAAGACAAGATGGCGTCATAGGCAGATTCGTTTTCACTGATTTTATTGTATTTCAATTTTCTTTTCCCTTTCAATCTGCGATTCTTTAAAAAATTAAATTTTAAAGTTTTTATTGTAAAACAATGTCAATTAAAAAATATATGCACTTTTTGTAAAAAATTTTGGGCTGAGCAAATTTTACTTATTTTTGCACGGTTTAGACCAGTCAGAGACAATGACTTTAATATGGGTTATGTCGGGACCGGAACTGAAAATCTAGCACCATGCAGACCTAGAAAGAAGGAAGCCAGTCCCGGTTCTGAATGAAAATCATTGTTAAGCCTGGACCTTCAGAAAAAGTTAAGGTATCGGGCCTGACCGATCCGGACCCACAATACAGAATTTTTTTGAGATTAAAAGCCTAAAGTAGTGAGGGCTAAAGTTATATGAAAAAACTCTTAATCGGCATGTTAAGAAAAAGTATTGTTTTAAATAACTGATGGAACTAATTCAAAGAATTAATAAAGAATTAACTCAAGAATAAATCCAAATGAGGTAGAAACTTGAAACTTGTCTTCTTCTACTTCTTCTTCTTCTTTTTTACATTAATTTGTTTTGGCAAATTAAAAAAAAAAAAAAAAAAATTATTTTGAGCATATTATTTTTGACATAATTTTTAAAATAAATACTATTAATATTTTTTTAATTAATATTTAAAAAACTCCTGAAACAAAACTAAAATTATATTTTCCTGTTTAATTAAATGAATAAAAATATTCAAATCCGATGGAAAATGTTTCGAGTTATAACGATTTTAAGTTATTGTACTTATAAAAATACTAATGAGTTACAATTTTTTAACGTTTTATGAGAAATTTTAGAATATGATTTTGTTTGCAAATTATATGGTTAACTATCACAAAAAACATAATTATAATTCAATAAATATATTTTTGCATGTTTCCTAGAACTCTTAAAGTAACATTTTTCTTGAATTGCACGCATTTCAATTTGAGTCTTATCCTTTAAAACCTGACGAATTATTTAAATGGCCATAACTTTGTGAGTTTTGTAGATATGAAGAAGCAATTTTTTGTTTTTAATTCAGGAATAGGTGAGGAAAGTTTTCCTAACTGGAATTTTTACCCTATGGTGACTGTAAAAAAATTTCCTTTTCGTGTTTTTTCAAATAGATCCCCCATGGAGTTGTAGCTTATACCATCATATTTTGCATCTTTTTTTTATGAATTTTTGCAACTGGAAGCATTAGTCTAGGTACAATATTTAATGAGATTGCCTATTGTTTCGATAATTATGACTCACCCAGTATATATGCAGTAATTAATTTTTTTCCGTGACTGTAAAAAGTCCTTAAAAAACTTTTTAATAAAGAAACTGAATAGTTTTGTATAGGCAATCACGTTGACATTCTTAAAATCTTCAATAATAAATATTTTTTTTTTCATTTGAAAAATAAAATAAAATATGTATGTAATAAAGGAATATAATTAGATAGCAATTATCAATAGAGTTTATTCCCCATTCACTATATTTGCCAATAAAAACCTACATACGTAATGAGAGTAATATTCAATGAAGTAGCCTATTTTGAATTACCAGGAATTTGGCACGAGATGCTATATAAGTTTTGAAATAAGATATTTTAAAATAAATCGCGTTTATAGAAGATCACTTTTGTTAAAGCCCAATATCTTAAGACGGGACCCTGCTATTTCTAGATATTTGATTATTAAGTACATATTTAAAATTTTATGCGAAAATAATTATTTATAATTGCATATCTTACAAAAGTAACGATTGCTCTCATCAGAAAGTAGTTGGTTTGTTTATTGATAGATTTCTTAAATCTTTTATGATAATTGTAATGAGATTTAAAACATGAACAGAATTTTTATAAACTTTTGATACAATGGAACCGGCTTTATTCTAACGCTTGACTCCAGTTTTGAAATTAGAAATCTTACCTCTACGCCACTAAAGTTTGTGACATTGCAAGACTGTTTATAAGATAAACTAACGTCACTTTTCTTTGGTGATTTTTCTATTGGAATCGGTCGTAAAACCATTTGAAAATGGTTTAAAAATAGATTCAATCCATCCGACCACCAATATTTAGGAAACTGTATAGAGTTCTTGATCTATAACATATTTGTCCAACAGGGGCTTAATCGGAAATTACAGTCGAGTTATGGTGCTCAGGCACAAATCAATACAAGCACGAGCATTATTACAATACTTTCATTACACTCTGTTGCCGGAAATTAAAACAGTCGTTGAACTAACAAACTTGAAAAAAATATGCATGGAATTTTGAATTGCTATTGCTTTCTAGAGTAGATAAAAAATGAACATTTTGTTTAGAACTGTAGCATGTATTCTTCATAACATACACTTTGGTTTTGAATAGCAACAAAGCAAAAATAGTTAAGAGCTTTTACTGCCAGTAAAAACAACTCAAATAGGAAAAGAAAAACTACTCTTGTACTTCTAGTGTCAATAACGAAATGTATTTTATGACATCCCACATATGTTTCATACTGCATCAATACGTATTTCAAAACTAGAGATCTGGTCTCTATGGCAACGGTTGTCATGCCTTCTTAATAACTTTGACATCTCTCTATATATTAACTCCAAATAGACCTTTTATCCGATTTCCTCTATATTTCATTATCCTGTTCATAGAATAGAAAGAATGAATGATGGGCTTTGTTCTGGGAGAACAAATAAAGTTCAAATTTAAATGTCAGTTATAAGTGGATTTGGACTATTATAAGCAAAAATTCAACATTCAGCTACATGGAAAAATAAATTGAATGTTTTTTTTAAATCTAACTAAACAAATAACATTAAATTTCAATCGTCTTTTATATTTTGTTTGTACGTCATCAATATGAATTAAATTTATCACAACCGTTACACGTGGGAAATTATACGCCAAATATGACAAATGAAATACGATCGTACTGGAACGTTCTCAAATCATTGACTATAATTTTTATTTTCACTGAATTCTTAATTCTGTTCAGAGACAAAAATTGATATAATTTATATAAAGAGTTTTGTATAAATATCTTAAAATTTTATTTTTTTATTTTTTTTATTTATTTATTTATTTTTTTTTTTTTTTTGGATTAAAGTGGCTAATTTTGGACATTTATAACGTTAACTGTTCCATTGTACCAAGAAAAAAAGTTTTAACTTGTTTTCAGGAGATTCTAATGATAAACAGCGAATGCATAAAGGATATGGATGATTGTTTTATAACTTTGTTAACAAATTGTAATACCAATTTATTGCTTTTTGAAGTTAGAAGGACTTTTCTATAAAGACTTTTTTTGTATTTTCTTATGTCCAAAAGTAACAATCGAAACAAAGCTGTCATTTTCACGCAAAACACATTAAGTGAGTATTTTAATCTCTTTTATCTATCTTTAAAATCATTTTTGTTTAATTTGAAAGTATCTATATGTATTTTCGCAACATTTTTTTTTTTTTTTTTTTTTTTTTCAATAAATGCACTTTTCTCAAATAAGAAATTGGAATGTCCGAATTGCGTAACGATCTAAACACCGATTTTTTCCCCCCGTAGATTTATTTTTAAAGATGATCTAATGTCCTGAAGCGTATAATAAGATATTTATTATAATGTTTTATTATAAATAATTATGTGTTTTGTGTAAATAAAGCGTATTTAGTAGCTGTAATAATATAATTTTTCTTAGAAACACGCTCAAATTTCTCGTGTATATTGATTAATTAAATGCTTTAATAATTAATTATCCAGAATAATTGCTGTCTTTTAACTTTGTACAGAAGTTTATAGACTTGTAACTGTATTTTAAAAAAAATATTGGCTTTAAATTTGAAAATTTAAAAAATCACTAATAGTTAACGTTTAATGATCCCACGTTTTGATAATTCACCACAGACAAACCGATCAGAGGAAAATTATATGTGCTAGGTTTTTCTGCAATTACGGGTGCATCTAAAAATGAAGTATAAAATTTATGAATGAATTGTTTAGTTCTAACTGATCAACAGAAACAACAAAAATAAATAAATAAAAAAAGATATTAAATTTATGTATTTATTAAAAAATTAAAGCAGCACTCAAAAGTGGTTGTTTTTCATATATTCACGGCAACATTTTTATTCTTAGACGCATCCATGTTCTTTTAACGCAATCGAGCACTTTTTTTTCATTTTTAGGTGCGTTCGTAATTATGTAAATACGTAGCACCTATAGTTGTCGTTCAGTCCGTCCGTCTGTCTGTCCGTCTGCCTGTCTGTCCGCATATAACAACGCAAAAACTACTTAACCGAATCTTTTGAAATTTAAAATATATAGTTATTACATAATTTTGGCGAGAAATTTCAAATTTTATGAGAATCGGATGAATAGATCAATTACAGGGACGATCAAAAGTATTCTGTTACATTACGGTCAATGGGGGGAAATGTTGCAAATGCATTTCAATCGTTTGAAATTTAAATTACATACTTATTACATAATTTTGTCAAGTCATTTGAATTTTATTGAAAATAGGATGCATAGATCAAATACAGGGACAATCAAAAGTACTAAGTTACATTACAGTCAATGTAAAAAAAAAGTTTCAAATGCATTTTAATAATATTACACTCATTCGAACATAATAATATTGATATGCATCATAAAGTACATATTATAATATAGATTTTGCATAATCTGTTATGCAAAGAACTTTTGTTATTGATTTACAAGGCCACACAAAAGTATTCCATTACATAATGAGTATAGAGAGAACATTATTTGTTGCGCATTTTAATTGTAATTAACTATTTACAATTTTATGAGATTGATATATGAGAGTAATATTTTTAAAACTTTATTATCGTACGAACGTACCTCATTTGCTACGCTTCACGTGCAATTTCCAACTTGTTCAGTAAAGGAAAACAAACTTTCAGAAAATGCATTGACAAAAGTTTTAAGCTTGCTTGAACCAAATTTTGGTGCTTCAGTAGCTTCAATCAAAAGATAATGTAAGCTCGTTACAACATTTGGAGCTGCAATTGAACCGTAGCTTGAAATGTTGGAGCAAGATTTCAAAATATTACGGTTAAAGCTACTGCAGCACCAAAATTTGGTTCAAACAAGCTCAAATTTTTGACAGTGTACTATCACACTGCATTTACGGCTTATAAATAAATACTATATTAAAGAAAAAAGATAATACTACTTTACAATCAATTGGTTAACAGTATATTAATTCCCTTTTCATGATCATCCCACATTTCGTAATCGATGAGATTGATAATCACTCCTCGTTTTTTTTTTTTTTTTTTTTCCCTTAAAAAACGATTTTTCATAAGATTTTTCTTTTTTTTTTTTATTATTTTTTTTTAACCATATATGATAATTTGCGTCTGTCCGTTTTGTAACTTGTTTATTTTCTTGTTTATTTTATTTTTTCTTGTTACATTCTTCCCTATTCAAATAAAAATTCTTCTAAATGTAAAGAATTTCGTAAAATAATAATAATAATAGTAATAAATAATATCATTTTTATGATGATCAAAACATGGCTATATAATAACAGAATCATATATAGCCTTCGATTAAACATTAATATTTGTGAACCAATTATAAAAAAATTTTAAATGAAATTTCAGTTTTGCAATTTTCGGAACTGCAAAATTTTAAACTTCTAAACATTGCACATTTTTACATGGTCGTATAGGGATGAAATGTACTTTTAAATGCAATTAGTTTGAAAGCTGTACCTCAATTTGTTTTTAAGTTATTAATTTTTTTTGTAGTTTTTTATACTTCTTTTTTCATCGTGACAACAAATGTATTCGATTTCTGGACATTAAACATGGACCAATCAGAAATCGAATAAAATTCCGATATCGCTTCAGATATGTTTCAGGTTTCTCTATTCTCGACCAACAGAAATAACCATTTTCTAAATGGTTAAAAAAATGTAATTCTGCAAAAGTAAAGTAACAGAAATCTGTATGCTTACTAAAATTTTACAAAATTGTACACTGTACAATAAATAAATAAATAAATAAATAAATAAATAAATAAATAATTCTACAAAACTAGTCTTCGTATAGCCGAAGAAATCTGTTGTTTTACACAAGAATTTATTAAAGTTATACAATTATAAAATTTTTAGGTACTACTCTGTTATCCCGTCGATCAAAATATTATCGCCAAACTATAAGATTTGCGAATGTCAATTCAATTACATTAAATAGGATACACGTGTTTAAAACGTCATTAAGTGATTTTTATTTCGACTTTTCATTCGAATTTTTATTAATATTCTACTAATTATTCTTTTTTATTATTTAAAATAAAAATTACGTCAATATGTATAATTTGGCTATTAGTTTGGCGATTTGTATAATTTGGCAAAATTGGTCGACGGGATAACAGAGTAGTACCAATTTTTATCTGTAAATCATTTTACAGCTACATAAAATTTCTAGGCAGCCCAGATTAATAAAAATGTCTTAGTGATCTTACAGATGTTTTGATTTACAGTGCAAATATGCATATGTTACATGAATTTTTGCTGTTGGCATTTCATAAAAAGTTCTAGGATCCCAGTTTACTTGGAAAATTTAATAAATGTGAAGAATTTTTTCACTGTTCGCACTTTCAACTGAATTTACGGACTCCATAGCGTGAGAATGGTCGTCATTATACATTTATTACTCAAAACTCTCAATGTAACAGATTTTTAGAAAAATGAAAAAAAAAAAAAAAGCTATCAGATTCCAAATCACTGCAATAGTCATGCTTCAACAGCCATGGTTTGCTTTGTAAAATGAGTCTTTAACCTTTTGCGGCACGGGCAAAATCTGTTTGTAAAATAAGAAATTATCACTGACACCAGAATTCACAAACGAATTTTTTAGGTATTTTGAAACCTTTAATTTAAACTTTTATTGTAAAATCAAAATTTTACTAAAATATTATTGGTGCCTTTCGCAAGTTTGGAATAAAAATTAGGTATCCCAGATAGGGCACAGTGTACCGGAAAGGGTTAAATGCATCAAACATTCACGGGAAAAATACTATTTTGAGATCATCTTTCAAATTGCTACGTGGAATTTTGATTTGTCACGTATGATCGAACGGAAAAAAAAACTTTTATTTTAGAATTATTAGATAAGTTGAATCTTTTCGTCAAAGTAAACATCTTGGTTGTAAACATAAAAAGAAAATAATAATAATAAAGAATTGAAATTTAGCAAATTATAACAACCATTAGGAAAATGAAATTCTAATGAATACGACGTGTAGCTTCAGATTCAGATGACAAAAGTTTACTTGATTTAAGTTTATCGGATTCAGATTCCAGATTATCCAATGCAAATGGTCAGCCAATGGTTTAATAATAAGTAGATCGATGCAGCTGCAGTCGTTCGGTAGCTACAGAGCCCTGAGCCGACCTTTTCCTCTTTTTAGTGTTTTTGATTTAATCAATTTTCCTTTTAAATTATTTCATTTCAATTTTTGATTTTTCCTCTCAACCTAGCTTCCGCTAGAGACTTGGCTATTCGTAATGTGGGTCTAGATCTTTGAACCTGGCTTGTGCTAGAGAGTCGCAATAAAAAAAGAAAAGGACCACGGACGTTAAAAATGGTAAAATAAATAAAATGCAGACATCATATAGTCTATTCTTGAACGAAGATAACAAAAATTTTCCAGATGTTAAAAAAAAAAAAAACTTTTTATGGTTTTTAACAGTAAAATAACTAACGAAAGGATAAGTACACTTGTACTTATTCTTATTTTAATAGTGAAATGCAATTATATTACAGCCGACTACAGCGATGCGGATTTTAAAATAAGCAACTCCGAAACCATGGCAACGGTTGCCAAGCCTTCTTAATAAATTTGACATTACTTCCTATATTAACTTAAAATAGATCTTTCATCCGATCTTCCCCCTATTTCATTATCCTGTTAATATGATTTGTCCCACAAATAAAGTTCAAATTTAAATGTCAGTTAGGAACGGATTTGGGCTATTTTAAGCATAATGAATTTTGCAACCATTTATTTAATGCACTGTAAAATCAAATTGACAAATGAGTTCTTTAAAAATCTCATTAAACATATAACATAAACAAAAGACAAACTAAGGGTGTGCAAACCTATGATAAATATGCGAACTTAAAGACCTGCTTCCTCGAAAACGACCAAACCGATTTTGATGAAATTTGGAATCCATATTTACTGGATTACACTGAAGATTTATGGAAGACCAGACTCTTTTTTCCTGAGACTTTTTGAGCAACGCGATTTATGAGATTTTTTTTTTAATTAATACATTTTTTTTAAATCTTCTGCCACATATAATCTTATATTTGTATTCTATCATCAAAAATTTCTTTTTTAACGAAATCGCTCTTTCACTTTAAGTGTTTATGGGGTTTTTATCGGAAAAATACCATTTTCCGATGAGCTAAAAGAGATAGACACTTTTAACTTGTGTGAAGTTCTTGCACAATCTTATCAAACACACGAGTTAAAGTATATATAAACACCTGGATAAATAGAACACAAAAATAGAATCAAGGTGTATAAAATGTTTGCGTAAAATTAATGTCAGTTGTACGGGGCGTCGCAACCTTTTCTTCCTCTAAAGTTTGAACATCTATTTTATAGTTCAAGAGCCGACCGCACAAAACCCTAAGTCATAGAGCACATGAAAAAATTTTATATATTATGGAAGAGTAGTCATAGGGGAATCTAATCATCCATTAGATTAATTTTGCAACACGATTATTCAATCGGTAAATTATTTATAACAGATGTAATTTTTCCATTTTTTAATTTTGGGTGAAAATTGGGGCTTTAGCCAATACATCCCTGGTTCGAATCCTCACCCGGACATTTTTCACCCAAAATTCAAAAATGGAAAAATTACATCTGTTATAAATAATTTACCGATTGAATAATCGTGTTGCAAAATTAATCTAATGTAATTTCGTATGCAGCGATTTTCTGCAGTTCCATATATTGACCTTCGATTTATTCTGTTGAACTGATCCAGAGTATCAGACCAGATAAAGTGATCGTTGAGGTTAATTGGGTGAAACAATCCTGCAGTGTTCGTGTCCGGGATAGCTCAGTTGGAAGAGTATTGGCGGCTTCAGCCAATATATCCCTGGTTCAAATCCTGGCCCGGACTTTTTTCACCCAAAATTCAAAAATGGAAAAATTACATCTGCTAATGATCCGTGTCTGCCGGAAGTGAGGTGGTGCGTAAGTTAAAATTGAATGCTACTAGTGGTTGACTCGTAGACTTAGCATTATGTTTTCCTGCACTCAGTTTTCCGTGTTTTTATACTTTTGATTGTAGGACAAATACAACACTGATAGACCTACAATTGAGCCAATTAGTGGAATTAATTTTTGGCTTGTGTACCACTTCACTTCCGGCAGACATGGATTTTCCTATGACTACTCTTCCATAATACAAAGCATTTTTTCTTGTGCTCGATGATTTAGGGTTTTGTGCGGTCGGCTCTTGGACTGTTATGTTTTGGTAGTATCCTATGTGTTTTGTATTTGTGACAGCACGAGGGATATTGGATTTCTAAAGGAACCTAACCCGCATTTACGCAACGAAATCCAAGGTTCGAAGAAAACCACGGAAAACTTCGAACGATTAGGCCGACGGCCGCGATTGGCTTCTAACCCAGCACCTGCCGTCTACCAGTTTATAGAGCAGAACCTCTCAGCCACTGGTGGGACCGGCAGCAGTTTCTGAAAGTATATTATATTTACCACAATCATTAAAATGTAGGATAAAATTCAATAATGAGCAGCTTCGTTCTAATTTAAGGGTCCTGTCCCTGCCCTCAAAGACACTCTCGAGCTAATGCTCGGGGAATTCCTATGAGAAGGCATTTTTCTAATAATTCTTTCGCATTTTACCATTTTTATTTTTATTTTTTTTATTTTTTTATTTTTTTTTATTATTTTTATTTTATTTTATTTATTTATTTATTTATTTTGCATTATATAGCTGAGGTTCCTCTCAAGATCGCTCCTTGATTACTTTTTGATTTTGGTTGCAGTTTTTTTTATTTTTATTTCATTTTTTTAAATTTTTTTTTATAAAGTTACTTTCACTTTCAGAACTGGTTCAGAAAGTGAAAGTAACTTTATAAAAAATATCTGCGACATAAATCGAAAAAGTAATCAAAGAGCAATCTTCAGAGGGACCTCAGTTATCCAATGCAAAAAAAAAAAAAAAAAAAAAAAAAAAAAAAAGTCAAAATGTGAAAGATTTATTGGAAAAATGCCTCCCCATAAGGATAGCGTTAGCTCGCGAGTGTCTTTGCGGGCAGGGGCAGGACCCTTAAGAAGTAAAATTCAAATTCGAACACTTATTGAAATTTCGTTCTATCTCATGAAAATACAACAAAATTTTTATCATTTAATTATTAGGTCAACTAGAAAGCTCTTCCGTACGATGTTTTCACGCTTAATTTTTTAAAATTAATATTTATTCATTGGCACAGCTTTTTTTGAAATGGCAAAATTCCCGAAGATTTTATGCTTCACATTAAGGTGAAAACAGTGGGAATTTTACTATTTCAAACAAGTAAGAAAAATCATGCGTTAAGCATAGATTATGAAGCACTTTCCAACACTTCATGAAATCTTTAGCAAAACTTCGTTAATTAGGGAATAAGGTTATATAGCCAAATATGTATTCCAATACTTTTGATCAGCCCTGTATTTGATCTGTCAGTTGATATACATATTATATAATGGGTAATTTAGTTTAGCAAGAAAAAAGCTTAAAATTTCTTTTTGAGCAGTTTGTACTAATAAATGGGAAACATACTTGAAAACTTTTGTTCAGCCCTGTAGTTTACCTTGTACCTTTATTACGCTTTAGTAAGAAGCTAAAATTCATTTTAAACTAAAACACTCTTAAATCAACTGAAATCACAATGTTATAAATTATCATTCATAGGTGTCCATGTACACAATTCTTTGCGTGGCCTTGTATATCATTTTATCTATATTCTGCAAACATTTATTTGTAAATTGAATGCAGTTCAGCGTAAAAATATATACCTTATTTAAGAACCACCTTTAAGTAATTTACACTCATACTCAGTAACGTTGGCGAGCTCTTTTGGGTAGTCCTGTGTATCAACTATAACATTTATACACACCCTTATAATGTACAAAGATTTAGTGAAACTTAAGTGCGTATATCATAATTAAAATGAATTACATCCATCGATCAGCCATCATCGGAGACATATACAGTCCGTCACGAAATATACTATTTGAAATCTTTTGTGTGCCCCTGTAAATTCAATGTACTTCATATTATGCAAGACAGTATCGTATAATTTATATTAAGCCTCAGTGACATACATCAATTTTTTGCGACATTTAAAAAATGTCGCACACTCTCTTCCTACCATTATTCAAAGGAATTCTTTTGTGTGGCCCTGTAAATGAATAATATCTATATTTTCTCCCCATATTTTATAGAATGCCTATTTTAGTGCACCTCTTAACTTCATGTAAATTTTAATATAATATTTTATATAATGTTAATTTAAATATGTTTGGCAGCGTGTAACATCTTTAAAATGCCTTTGAAACGATTTTTCATCATCGGCCATAACGTAATGGAAAACTTTTGACTCTCCCTGTAAATAATCATGGTAGAAACTTCATTTTCAATAGGGTTCGTGCTAGGGTAAACGTCAAAAACATACAAAAATTTCAGGACAATTCGAATATATTTATAGGAGTTACAGCTCGGACAGACGGACAGACAAACTGAATGCACAAACACTTTTCAAACAATGCATAAGCACTTTTCAAACTTTCGGAAACTGCTATAAACGTTAAATTCATTTGAAACAATTTTTTCCTACAGGCCGTAATGTAATCGAAAACTTTTGATTGTCCCAATAAATAAATTAATCATGGTAGAAACTTCATTTTCAACAGGGTTTGTGCTAGGGTAAACCTAAATAACGTCCAAAAATTTCATGGCAATCCGAGTATATTTACGAGAGCTAGAGCGCGACCAGACGGCCAGACTTCCAGACAAACAGAATGCATAAGCACTTTTCAACTTTGTTGGAAAGGGCTAATAATAAAAAAGAATATTGCCCAGTTAAACTGATGGCATTGAGCTCACAGACTACGCATACTAATTGTACATTACAGCCTTGTATTTTCGTTAATTCCGTTCGAAAAAAAAATTAAAAAGGGGTAACAGCTCTCCCCTTTCTCCTTTTTTATACTTAATCATTGAACCTCCTAAACTATCAAGTACATGCTTTATCATATTAAAAAACCTATATCCAAAATTCAGAGCAAATCGGATAATTCTTAATAAAAACCCATTTAGCATTTATATAATTTAAGAGGAGTTATTCTCCTCTTTTATACTTAACCATTAAACTTCCAAAACTATTCAGAGATTTGAACGAAATCTGACAATTCTGATTGAAAAATCCATTTATACAAGTTAAGGGGAGGGGCATTAGAACCCCCGTTCCCCCTGTTTATACTTATTCAATGAACACCTAATAACAGCCACGGACTCGCCTCATCAGAATAATCCTACATCTAAATTTTGAACGAAAACTGTTAATTCTGCATGGAAGTCCCGTTTATATCAATTAAGGGGAGGGGCATGAGCCCCCCGTTCTTCCTGTTTATACTTATTCTATGAACACCTAATAACAGCAATGGTATCGCCTCATCAGAATGATCCTATATCTAAATTTTGAACGAAAACTGTTAATTCTGCATGAAAATCCCGTTTATATAAATTAAGGGGAGGGACATGAGCCCCCCGTTCCCCCTGTTTATACTTATTCAATGAACACCTAATAACAGCCACGGACTCGCCTCATCAGAATGATCCTACATCTAAATTTTGAACGAAAACTGTTAATTCTGCATGAAAATACCGTTTATATGAATTAAGGGGGGGGGGGTATGAGCCTCCCGTTCCCCCTGTTTATACTTATTCAATGAACACCAAATGACAGTCACGGAATCGCCTCATCAGAATGATCCTATATCTAAATTTTGAACGAAAACTGTTAATTCTGCATGAAAATTCCGTTTATATCAATTAAGGGGAGGGGCATGAGCCCCCCGTTCCCTCTTTTTATACTTATTCAATGAACACCTAATAACAGTCACGGAATCGCCTCATCAGAATGATACTATATCTAAATTTTGAACCAAAACTGTTAATTCTGCATGGAAATCCCGTTTATATCAATTAAGGGAGGGGGGCATGAGCCCCCCGTTCCCCCTGTTTATACTTATTCAATGAATACCTAATGACAGTCACGGAATCGCCTCATCAGAATGATCCTATATCTAAATTTTGAACGAAAACTTAATTTTGCATGAAAATCCCGTTTATATCAATTAAGGGGAGGGGCATGAGCCCCCCGTTCCGCCTGTTTATACTTATTCAATGAACACCTAATAACAGTCACGGAATCGCCTCATCAGAATGATACTATATCTAAATTTTGAACGAAAACTGTTAATTCTGCATGAAAACCCCGTTTATATCAATTAAGGGGGGGGGGGCATGAGCCCCCCGTTCCCCCTCTTATACATATCGAATGAACTCCAAAAACTAATCAGGGAAGCGCCTTATCAGGATATATCTATATACAAAATTTCAAGTGGATCCGATATTTTTGTCATGAGTTATCGCGTTACGCACGAACGAATATACGAACGTACATACAGAACGGACTGGCACATAAGCTCTCAGGCTATGATAGCCTGTGAGCTAAAAAGGGGTGCCAATAAATAAATATCAATTTTGAAATAAGGCTTCCGTCACAGACAGTTTTTTTCGAGTTTTATGGTATTTTAATTTTATTGCCTTGAAATCTACTGTCCTAATATATATATATATGTGCGCATAGGTAATTGCTGCTATCCGCATAACCTTTGTGTATTGTCTGTGAGATTTCTACAATGTAGTTTTCCGTTACCACTTAATAGGATTTCCATCGAGAGTTGCAAATCGTTTCATCATGAATATTATATATGGTATATTTATAATATTTTAACTGTTAATTTTGCTATTATGTTTAATTCATTGTCTTGATATATGGTATATTAAATGTCAAAATCAATATTCATTATTTATTATTTTTTAATATTAAAGTAATACATTGAAATTATCATTATTTATTATTATTTTTATATTAAATAAATATTTTGAAATTATGATTAGTTAAGCCTATGTGAAATGTAGTAACATTGTGAGCATTGTGCTGAGATGTTAATTGGATAAGTTTGTGGATTATTATGTACGGTGATTTTTTCACTTTTAAATGAGTCTATTTTGTGATTTTGCATTTATTGTACTGTGAGTACTATGATTCTTATTATATGTGGTGTGGGATGGTAGTATTATGGTCGTGTATTGTTTCCTTTTGGAGGTTTGAGTACTGCTTTAAAGCCTTGTACATATTGTATCTATTTTCATTTTATAGTTGTATTATTCTAGATCCTTTTCTTTAGTAAATTATATTAGTCAAGATACTCGATTATTTAATTGTAATTTTTCTATTTCTATCTTTTTATTATATTTGTATTATCTCTTATATTATGGCAGTACTTAGTAAAAATCTCGATCCTGGCAAGATACACAATGCTTCTTTGCAGTGTAGTGCCCGGTACAGGAGCAATAATAGGGTTACTCCTGGACCGTCATCCAGTTTCCATATCCATGCTCCTCCTCCTCAATTATATTTTCAGAAATGTTCTGATATCCGATGTAAAACTTGTCCATCTGCTTCTCAGTCACAAATCGTATCAGATCCTCATATTTCTATTTTTTGTAAGGCTTTTAATGTAATTTATAGTATAAAGTGTAACATTTGCAATTTGAAATATATTGGTGAAACTTCTGGTCCTCTTCATATACGCATGAATCAACATCGGTCAGATTCTGATAAAAATTTAGCAAAAAATATACAGTCTACAGCTGAAATACAGCATTTTCATAAACATAAATTTAAAAATACTACTATTGAAATAATACAAATTCAGAAAAATAAATCTGAGCGTCTCTATTTAGAGTCTTCATGTATGAAATATTATAATACAATTTATCCTTTTAATAGTGAGGTTTTTAAAAGATCAGTTAAAGTTTTTTCGTCTATAAATGATACTACAGATTATTCTCCCATTTATCATAGTTTAAATCATCTTATAAATCCTAAAACTACACGTAACAAAAAAGGAAAAGGTTCATCTTCTAGTATTACTCCTAAAAACATTATAATTCAACAAATTAATAATCTGCATCGTAATTATTTAAAAAATTACAATTGGTTTCTAATACGTAAATATATTTTTGGAATAAAAAAGAAACATATAGTACAATATTTAAATATTTTTCTCAGTAAAACTTACTCTAAACATTTTTCAGATGTTTTTTATGATCTCATTATGACTCGTGTCAACCTTTACAATATAAATTTACTAAAAAAACCTAAAAATCTACAAACTAATACTCAAATGGTAATTACTTTTTCTAATCCAATATTTAATAAAATCAATATTAATTCCATATTAAATGATAAAAACTGTCAATTTCCTATTAATAATATTCATATATCTAAAACCTTTAAGTATCCCATATCTATCGGCAGAACGATTTTTAACTATAATTCTTTCGCTAAATTTTCTTTTGATGCTAGTACATTACCCTGTAAATGCAATGACCCCTCTCTACAAAAATATATAAATAAAGATCATGGACATATTATTACTGGTAATCTTAATCTTGTAGATGATTTACAACTTAGAAGAATTATGGGTTATGGGGCCAAGTACAGAATTCCATCCAAATTAAACATTAAATCTATCATAAAACAATTTACATATGATATAGATATATTTATGTATAAACTTGCAATTTATTATAATAAACCCATTGAATATTTTAATCAATGGAAAATATTAGTTATCGATAAATTAACCAGGTCCTTAAAATATAATATTTCACACCTAGAATATGTAAATACACAGAATTTGTTTAAGCAAATCAATAAATTACAACAAAACTTTGTAATAACATATGTTGATAAATCTCCAAATAATTATGCAATTATTTGTAAATCTTACTATCATCAACTGCTTAAATCTAGTATATCTAATAATAACACATTCCAAAAAATTAATGATAACTTACTTGCCAATAATCGTAAAATAAAGCATTCTATAAATTATTAGACATTAACCCTACTAACTTTAAATATCCTTATCTAGTCCTTATACCCAAATTTCATAAGTATCCTGTTAAATTCAGAACTGTTACAATTGGTTGCAATACTTATAATAATGCTGCTAACAAACTTCTATTAGTAATTCTTAATCAACTATATAATATTACAAAAAAAAAAGTGATAATACACATTGCAAAAAAAATAGTTATGAACTGGTCCATATTATGAAAAATCTTAAATGTATAAAAAATATCACTACCTATGATTTTAAAGATTTATTTAATAATATCGATTTATCGGATTTACATAATATCATAAATGAGCTTTTTAAAAAATATCAACACGAGTTGGATATATCACATAATATCGATTCTGATTATTTTCATACCTTAACTAATTTCATTATCTATAATAATTTTATCATGCATGATAACAATATATATATTCAAAATGTTGGTATACCACAAGGTGGTAGTACATCTAGTGTATTATCTGACTTATACTTATATTACTATGAACGTCATTATTTAAATAATATAATACATTTATATCGATATATAGATGATGTAATTTTAATTAATACTGATAACACCTGTATATCTCAATTCCCTGTTGATTATCCTTCTAATCTAGAACTTTCAAAAACCCTACTTTTTAATAATACAATCAATTTCTTAGATATTAAAATTATATTAAAAGAGAACAAATTTATAACTGATATTTATGACAAAAGGAAAGAATTAAATTTTAAAGTTAATACCTTTACTAATTTTAAATCATGTCTTCATAATTCTGTATATCGTAATATAATACTTAACCATTTATATAGAATAAAATGTCTATGTTCTTCCCATTTAATTAATACTAATGTTAAAAAGCTTGTATATGATGCTATAAATAATGGTTATCCTAAAAAATTCATATATTCTTTAATTTATAATTAGATATTACATGATCTTATAATTAATTCTTTGCGTAAAAAATGTATAAAAAAATTATAAAACATAAAAAAAATTAAAAATTAAAAATTAAAAATGTTAAAAAATAATTAAAATATATATATATATAGGTTGGTTGAGTGGGTAGATGTTAGAGTATGGAGGAGGGTGGTGGTGTCTGGATACAAACGCAAAGGTTAATTATTTATTAAAAAAAATGAGAGTGGGTTATTTCTTTTAACATAATTTTTAAACTGTTTAATTTACACCAATATATGGATATTTGTCTAGTTATATCTATAGTTAAATAGCTATATTTTAATTATCAAATTATCTTTAATGTTATTGATATAATTTTTGGTATTATTATTAATAATATTATTACTATTATTATTTTTTATTTTATTTTATTTTTTTATTTTTTATTCTTTTATTTTTATTTTTATTTTATTTTATTTTATTTTATATTTTAATTTTTATTATCCTATATTAAGATAATGAGTTTTTACCATGTAAAGTCACAATAAATGTTACTGATTAAAGTAACAATAATGTATTTTAAGTTATATGTTAATATGAATGTTATCTCTTAATTCTGATTTTAATCATTTTATTAATTTAATTTTATGTTAATATCGATTATTAATTATTTTCTCCGGTTCAATTATATTTCCATTCAGCTTTATCTTTTTTGTTTGTTATGGATAACTATTATTTTTACTTATTTTCAACTCCTTTTTGTAAATATCTTTGTTCCTTGTTTAATAATTTGGTTTTTGTGTGATGATAGTCCCAAATTCGTATTGTTTTGCTTTTTCATGGCAAATACGAAGATGAAACCACACACTCCATTTGTAGTTCCAAAGTATTTGGGACCTGAAGATTCTGCTTTGGTTCTACAAATTTCATTTGTATTCATATTATTCTTTTTTCCTTCCATGTTCAATGTGCTATAAGTTATTAAATTCAATGATTAATTTCAAATGGTTAATATTGTTTACTATAATTCAATTTAATTCTTCGTTTTGGTTTATTGTTTTATTGATAAAATCCATTGGTGAATCTTGTCTACTTTTAATGGTATTATATATATATATATATATACATATATATATATATATATATATATATATATATATATATATATATATGTAAGGAACCCGAGTCTTGGCCTTACGTTCGTGGGAGTTCCGTCACCATCCGATCCGAGGAGAGGGAATTCATGTAATGTAGTCGTGGAGAGCTGCGGGACTTCGGGCGATACAGCTCATAGATCCGTCGCGTCAAACGTTGTAGGTGCCGGGGAGAGACTTTGGAGATCGCGCCGAGTCAATCGTCCGAATGGCCGGGAAAGATTTTGGTGTTTTACCATCGATAAGCCGTTATTGTTGTTGAATCATGAGGTGCGATTGAGAGACAAATAACGACACAGTATTTTCACTTGGGGCCTGGTTTATTAATCCTTTTTGGCAGATCTTTGGGAGAAACCAGGTCCCTGTGACTTGACGCTTTCCTTTTAAAACTTCGTTTCTTTGGGCAGCATTTTATTAGGCAAGTGTTAGGTCAGAAAAGCCGCTTGTTTTAGGCGCTCCCGCTATTTAAAGGCCGTTAATTCGCATTATTTCTACCAGGTCGCGATACTAACTAATGGGTGTTACTCTAATTTTAATTGGTTAAGAAATATCTGGGCACTATGACGTTATTAGGCGCGGTTGTCCAGGGTTTCATTGCTGATCCTACAAATTAAGAATTGCGTTTACGTCAGCTTTTTTAATCTTAAAGAACATCCAAAAATCATCTCTGAGAGTAATAAATGTTAGGTTGGGAAAGAACATTAACAGGGGCAAACTAGCTTTAAGTATTAGAATTAAGGTTAAAAGAAGGGGCATTTAAATTTTAAATTTTAAAAAGGCTATAGCTTTTATCCTTTCATATCCCCCCCCCCCCACTAAAACAAGAGCCACAGATCTTGCTTGCAAGGTCTGTGGGTCTCAGCTCCCCTAAATATTTTACCTGGGTTTCTTCCTTATTATTAAGTAGGTTGGTTTTTTTTTTTTTTTTTTTTTTTCAGTTTTACAACGTCAAGCCAGCTGGACCTAGTTTCTACATTATTTACAGGTTACATGAAAAAGGTTATATGAAAACATTATTCTTTACATAAAAAACACTATATTACAATAAAAGATTTGTCAATATTTTGGCATTGAATAACATGAACACTAATGCTAATACTACTGATAATGGTACTGATAATGCGACGGATAATGGTACTGACACTGTGACGGATAATGCTATGGAAATGCTATGAATAATGGTATTGATAATGTGTGATGAATAATGCTATGGAAATGCTATGAATAATGCTATGAATAATGGTACTGATAATGTGTGATGAATAATGCTATGGAAATGCTGCAGCATTTAAGGGACATTCTCGAGAAGGACAACAAAAAGAAACATTAACCAAAATCAAAATATAAACACTTAAAATAATGAAACACATATTGACTAAAAAACATAACATTTAAAAAATAAACTTTTTTTTTTTTTTTTTTTTTCCACTAAACAGTTTTTAAATGTCTGTGATGTTTCCTTTGGTTGAAAGTTTTTATGAAGGAAAGTCCTTTGGAAACATTCTTTATGCAAAATTGAAATACTATATAATATAATAAAATATTCAAAAATAAAATACTAAAACACACACAAGTTATTGACATTAAACATGGGTAAAAATAGCAAAATACTCAAAAAATATGATATTCAATATTATCAGCAAAATACAATTGTATAATAAATGCACATTTTTTTTTTTTCTCTGAAAATACTGTATGTTAACACTGAAATATCACCAAAAGTAATTACAACACAACACAATTTTAACACTATATAATATAATCACTATATAAGAAAACACTATATAACATAATACTAATTATAATACTATAAAAACTTTTTTTTTTTTTTTTTTTTTTTTTCTACTTAATTCTTAGGTTGCATCTTTTCTAACTATGTACAGTATCCAGTTTTAGGCTTAATTCGAGGCTAACTCCAAAATACAAAAATGTCAGACCTCTGAAAACTATAGCTACTAAGTAAAAATATAAACTTGCTATAATTTTCACCATGCCCAGTGTTAGTGGGAGATGGATTTCAATACTTTGTGGTGAAAGGTCATCCCAAAAAAAACATGCCACTTGCACTATAGAAAAGGAAAGTGGGAAACTGACATTCACCTACAAAGGGCAAGCGAAGCAGTTTTGCCAGATTCTCCGTTCAACCTGGAAAGAGAATCCGGGAAAACAGTCCGGCTAAAGACGGGTGGTCAAGGAGCGGAGGACCCTTATTGACGTAACACATTTCATCATATACTAATAACATTAAAAAAAAATTAACAGTGCTTTTAAACTGTAACTTTCATCCTTTACCGCTGGGGGTTGAGGGTTAAACATCCAGCTGGGTCCTCTTCCAAATACTAATGATAGAGGGACGATAGAATAGCAAAAATAAAAAATTGAAAGATGAAAGAGATAGATGGGGTTTTATTCATGGTTGAGTTTGAGATTTTGAGGAGAATGGTAGTATCTTAACTTGGATGAATGGACAATTTCAGAATTTCTCTTAAAATGTGGGCTGGGTTTATCAATTTCAAAAGTGACTTCAGAAAGTTGTTTCAGAATGGTGTATGGTCCCGAATATGGGGAAGTTAATTTACGGGTATTAGGATAATGAAATTCTTCATACATTACAAGGTCACCAACTTTAAATTTTACAGGAAGGAAACGAGCATCATAGCGGACTTTATTTTTCTTATGGTAAGCAATTGTTCTTTCTTTAGCCAATTTTCTAGCTTCATCAACTGGAGGATAATAACTATTATTTGGCAAAGGAGGATCATATGGCAATTTTCCTAACAATAAATAACTAGGGGTAAATTGAGTTACAGAATGAGGAGTATTGTTATATTCAACTAAGACTTCATCTAACAATTTAGTCCAGGGTACTTTCTTGGAAGAAGAATTAACTTTACACTTTAATCTGGTTACAATAGTCTGATTTAGGCGTTCAATTTTTCCATTCGTTTCGGGATGATGACTACTTGTCAATCTGTGTTTAACATTGTAAGTACGAAGAAATCTCTTAAATCTGGAAGCTGTAAATGCTCCATTTCTGTCAGTTAACAATTTTTCTGGTACTTGTAGTTGAAATAATTGTTTCAAAATGTTTGTATAAGTTTCAGTAGTTACACTTTTTGAAGGAAAACCCCACACATAGCGAGTTGCATGGTCAACCACCAAATGCAAATATTTTTTCGTAGAATTGTAGTAATTAAATCCGCCAACAGAGTCCAATGCCAAGCATTCAAAAGGTATATCTGTTGGAGGCATCAATTGTAACATGCCAAATCTTTTTTGTTTACACTTTTTGTTTATTTGACATGTATGACAATGTTTTACAAAATTTTCAATGTCCTGATTGATATTAGGCCAATAATACTGTGGGGAAATTAAATTTATCATTTTATAAATACCAGGGTGGCCAAATTGGATGTGGGTTTTTTCTAAGAGGGGTAACCGTAAACACATGGGGACAACAATCTTATACAAACTTTTCTTTTTAATTACAACAACATCATTTACTTCAGTGTATTTTTTACCATCTGCTGTTACATTTTCCTTTTTCTGGCTGTCTCTTACTTCATTCAAGTCAAGGAGATGTATAACATGGTGTACATTTTCTGAAACAGGTTGTCTTGATAGCATATCAGCTTCAACATTAGTGGAGCCCTTTTGGTATTTGATTTCATAGTCAAACATACTAAGTTTGAGAGACCAGCGGAAAAGACGACCTCTTAAATTTTTAACATTTTTGAGCCAGGTAAGTGCCGCATGGTCCGTATGAATGACAAATTTTTGACCATGTAAATAATGATAAAATTTATCCAAGGCATCCACAATTGCCAAACATTCTAATTCCGTTATTGCATAATTTTTTTCATAATCTCGAAGATTTCTAGAGTGATATGCTATTGGGTGTAATTTTCCCTTTTCATCTACCTGTTTCACAACACACACTACTCCAAGACTTGAGGCATCTACAAACAGTTCACAAGGCACTTTGGGATCAAACAATCTTAAGATAGGTTTTTCAATCAAAGCCTGTTTTAGTTTCTCAAAAGAATCTTGACAATTTTGGTCCCATACATAGGGGACATTTTTCTTTAACAATTGGTTGAGAGGATATCTAATTTCGGCATACTTAGGAATAAATTTATTATAGACATTAATAGATCCCAAAAAGCGTTGCAACTCTTTTACATTGGTTGGTGGTTTTAATTTCTTAATAACTTCTACATTTGGATTGTCAGGGGTAATACATCCATTAGAAACTTCATAACCAAGGAAATTAATTGTTGATTTAACAAAATTACACTTTGATAACTTTAATTTGAGATTTTCTTGGACACAAATATTAAATAATGTCTCTAAATGCATCAAATGTTCTTCCTCATTTTGAGAAAATACAATAACATCATCAAAATAACTACAGGCAAAATTAATTTTGTACTTATTAAAGATTCTTCGGAGTGTGCGGTTGAATATCCCAGGTGCGTTTTTTAATCCGAAAGGTAATCGCAACCATTCAAATAAACCGAAAGTGGTCGCAAATGCCAATTTTTCGGTGTCTCGAGGGTGGATAGGTATATGCCAATATCCACTGGCCAAATCGAGAGTGGAAAAGACCTTAGCTTGTGCTAATTTATCCAAAAGGGTATCAATTCGGGGTAGGGGTTCTGCGTCTGTCTTGGTAATAGCGTTTAATTTTCTGAAATCTACACATAAACGAGTTTTCTTCCCTTCTTCGCGCTTGTAAACTAAAGTGACAGGCGACGAATAAGGGGAACAACTCTCTTTAATGATTCCTGCCTGTAACAAATTTTGGACTTGGTTTCGGATTTCTTCCTCTTCTTTGGGTGATGTACGGTAAGCCCTAAGTGAAACGGGAAGGTCAGAGGTTAAATGGATTCTTTGGGGTTCTATATTCACACAGCCTACATCGTACTTATCTTTTGCAAAAATACAGACATATTTGGCGAGAAGAGCAGGTAGTTGTTCTTTAGCCAACTGAACTTTGGGCCCATGGTCAGAAGTTTCAAACAACTCCGGTTCAAAATTTTCTTCAAATATCTCTGCATTTTGGATCTCTGCTTTTAGCGGGTGGATATATGGTTCTGACAAATGCAAAGTATGGTGGGATGATTTTTTTGAAATATTACGCATAAGTGATATTTTTTTGTTATTTTGATGGATTTGCATTTTAGAGCAATCAATATTTACTCTAAACAATTCACAATGTGGTAGCCCAATTAAAACATATGGTAAAGAGTTATGAATTATAAACAGTTCAATGGTTTGAGTTATTTGTCCTAATTGCAAACTGACAAGGCATTTTTCTTTCAAAGCTAGAACACCTTGAGTTTGTGCGACTGAAATACTCTTTTGAACTTTAGATATTTTTAGATTAAATTTATGGGCTAAATGGTATGGCATTACACTGATAGAACTACCTGTATCCATCAAACATGGTAATGAGTTTTCACTTTTCACATGAGTAGCTGTTTGACAATTGTTCATTTTTTGTTTGGATCCATTATGTGTTTTGATATACCCGGGTATTATTAATTGTCATTGGCTCTCTTCTGTATTTTGTTGAAACTCATTATTAGTCTGATCAAAATTAAGGGTTGAAACATTTGGATTTGGTGCTAGGGCAGTAACATTCAGCGTTTGTTTACGAAAAGGGCAATCTCGCACCCAATGATAAGCATTCGAAATGCCCACATTTAAACAAACTCGGCACGGCGTTGGTGGCAACGTGGCCTGATAATGTAAGTTTGGGCGTTGTTGATCGGTCTGCATAGATCTTGTGGGAATTGGTTGCATCGGTCTAAATGTATTTCTTTGTGGGTTTGGGTTAAAATGTCGAAATTGAGGTGATTGGTTTGGGACACGATAATTCCATGGTCTGTAGGAATTTTGTCCATGGTCAATGTGGGATTTAAAAGGTTTCCATTGTCGATATTGAGGGGGATGCTGAGGGTTAGGCTCAGTCTTCCTGTCTGTTTTATCTTTCTGCTCTAACTGCAATTTACTTAATTTAAATACTAATTCTCTCCATTCATTGACATCAGTAGGCGCATTTGTCACTACCAACTGTTTCATCTCTACTGGCAGTCCATCAGTAAGACCGTCCAAAATGAAACGCTGATCTAAACCTAAAGTGCGTCCTACTTTAGTTTTTTGGTGGTAATATTCATTTAAGTCACCTCCAAATTTAAATTTGATCTGGGAGAAATCTGTCAATGATAGTGTATCAGGAGTAGTGTAATGTTCAGTGAACAATAACACTAACTCTGACCAATGGAGGACATGAAGACAGTTGTTGATATATAAGGTAAGTGCGGTATCTTTTAGATACTTTTGGATGTTGCGGATTTTCCACAAATCATCCTTGTGTTCCTCGACACAAACTGACTCAAAGTATCTCAGCCAAGGAATCCATAACATCTTCGAGTCCGGAGAAAATGGCACAATTTCGGGATCTTTTCGACATGTGCCTTCACTATTACCCGAGGACTGAGAATTTGCTGCATTAATTTCCTTTTCCGGAGTCTCGGGAACCACACCATCATTTTTTGGGGGGTCGCCTACTTTCTCTGATTGTGGGGTAGTACTCATGATGTTTATAAATAAAATCTCACAAAATCATAATATATTCCAACATAGTAACACATACAAATAACATTAAATAATTCCAAATATAATAGTAAAATAATAGTAACCTGATATTTAAATCATTTTTTATAACTCAAATTATGAATCTTAATTTAAAAGATAATTTTTATTTATCTTTTTCAACTTGAAAGGAGCAGAACTAAACAAATGCAAAACGAACTTTACAGCAAAAATTTAAAATATATATTTTATCATGTTCATTCTTAGTTCACTCTTCTTTTTCTATGATTAAAATCTTAACTAAATACTAAAAATAACTTTTATAAAAACACAAAGTACAAACAAAAAAAAATCAACTTTACTTTTTTTTTTTTTTTTTTCAATAAAATGCCTGAATTTGCTCCATCTAACTTTTCATATTAAATAAAACATCTTACCTGGAACAATAATCCGCGATTGATAGAAAACAAATGGAGCGGGAAAAAAAATAAATAAAAATAAACGCGCAAATTCTGTCCTTTCTTTTTTCTCTTTAAATGTTCAAACTATCGGAGTTCGATCCGCGATACTTCTCCTTTCCCTTTGAAACAAAATCCTTGCACAGCTGATCGCGGAGCGCGGCGCAGTCACAGGGGTTGTAGAACGACAGTCACGTTACACCACACAGCCGTATTTATCGCGTCTTGGCGAAAGATCATGCCGTATTCCGGCTAGTCTTCGGACTGAGAGGACATCTGGTACCGCTTGTATCCGCCGATCACGTTCCTGGAAGCAGAGCGCTTTTTCATCCAGGTTTCGTTTCGCTTGTCAGGTTTTTATCCTGCCGACTCTTTGTATGGAACCCGAGTCTTGGCCTTACGTTCGTGGGAGTTCCGTCACCATCCGATCCGAGGAGAGGGAATTCATGTAATGTAGTCGTGGAGAGCTGCGGGACTTCGGGCGATACAGCTCATAGATCCGTCGCGTCAAACGTTGTAGGTGCCGGGGAGAGACTTTGGAGATCGCGCCGAGTCAATCGTCCGAATGGCCGGGAAAGATTTTGGTGTTTTACCATCGATAAGCCGTTATTGTTGTTGAATCATGAGGTGCGATTGAGAGACAAATAACGACACAGTATTTTCACTTGGGGCCTGGTTTATTAATCCTTTTTGGCAGATCTTTGGGAGAAACCAGGTCCCTGTGACTTGACGCTTTCCTTTTAAAACTTCGTTTCTTTGGGCAGCATTTTATTAGGCAAGTGTTAGGTCAGAAAAGCCGCTTGTTTTAGGCGCTCCCGCTATTTAAAGGCCGTTAATTCGCATTATTTCTACCAGGTCGCGATACTAACTAATGGGTGTTACTCTAATTTTAATTGGTTAAGAAATATCTGGGCACTATGACGTTATTAGGCGCGGTTGTCCAGGGTTTCATTGCTGATCCTACAAATTAAGAATTGCGTTTACGTCAGCTTTTTTAATCTTAAAGAACATCCAAAAATCATCTCTGAGAGTAATAAATGTTAGGTTGGGAAAGAACATTAACAGGGGCAAACTAGCTTTAAGTATTAGAATTAAGGTTAAAAGAAGGGGCATTTAAATTTTAAATTTTAAAAAGGCTATAGGTTTTATCCTTTCATATATATATATATATATATATATATATATATATATATATATATATATATATATATATATATATATATATATATATATATATTTAAAGGTTAGTTGTAAAATAATGGCGATTTAAAAATGTATGTATGTTATGTAAGCATTTTTCGGCTGAGGCGAATTTTATTGATTTTTCCATTGGTTAGGTCACTCAGAAACAATATTTTTATTTTAATATGGGTTGGGTCGAGACCCGGACTGAAAACTTACCTCTTGCAGAACTAGGAAGAAAAGCCCTGTTTCGGTTCAGTTTGGAAAAAACACATTGAACCTTCCAGATCCGTTTAATAATTTAATTTTTGTATTTTCCCAAATAGACCCTTTTCTCACGGAGATGCAACTAATTCCTTCAAATTTTGCACCCTTTTTTATGAAACTTTGAATTGAAATTATGTGCCTAGGGGCAATATTTAAGGAGATAGCCTATTGTTTCGATATTTATGAATCACCCTGTATATTAATTTAGGTTAAATGTATACCAAATCAGTATGCATACCGATTTTTTTATTTTTAAACTGGCTAATTTATTAACAAAAATTATCGACGATCTTTAATCGACTTGATTTTCATAATGTCTTATCTAGCAACCTCAGGATTTTTTTTTAATTTATTTATACATAAACTTTAATTCGGAATTTTTTTTTCAAAGTTCGTCTCTAATCTTCATTATTTCGAGTTTAAATTTTAGTTCGATTATTTTATTGGCGTGGTAATTTTGCATTTGTATCAATTATGTTAAACTCTGTGTGGTTGTATTTCACAGCTGCTACTTCAACAGTATGGAAAGCAGCCGGATTTAATTAACAAGTTTTCCGCATGGGGGCGGAGGACAGAATATAAGTTCTTAGCGTTTGAAAATTTGAAACATTAAACGAGGAAAAATTGAATTTAAAAATGAGTTATAAAATAACTAATTTTGAATACAACCTCAATTCTTAATCATGATAGCTTCGGGAAATTTTGCGCGAAGTGCCCACTTTGACAGCATTTTAAAAAATATATTAAGCCTTTATCAAAAAACTGACCAATACGGGACATTATACAGCTCCTATATAAGAGAACCTGTCAATTGGATGTGTTTGAGAGTAAAACTGAATTTATAAATGAGTCAGAAAAAACGCAGTTTGTTATTTCAATGCTTCCTCAAATTTTCAATCACGATAACTTCTCCAAATTCTGTTCAAAATACCCTTTTTGGCAGACCTTTTTGAAATTTATTCTGTCTTTATCAAAAAATTGACCAATGCGTCACATTATACAGTTCCAAAATAAGAGGACTTGTAAATTCGATGCGTTTCAGAGTAAAAATAGATTTAAAAATGAGTCAGAAAAAACGCAATTTCTTATTTGAATACTTCCTCAAATTTCCTATCACGGTCACTTCGGGAAATTCTGTTCAAAATACCCTTTTTGTCAGCCTTTTTTTAAAGTATATTTTTTCTTTATCAAAAAACTGGCCAATGTTTCGCATTATATAGTTCCTAAATAAGAGGATCTGCCATTTGGATGCGTTTAAAATAAAAAATGAATTTAAAAAAGATTCAGAATGTAAGCAGTTTGGATTAGAGGTTTTTTCTCCACCTCCAATTTTTGTTTAATTTATTTTTGCTATACGACTTGGTCCTATGAAAAACTTGTCAGTATAAAAGCTGTAGATATTATTGAGAAGATGTATAATAAATTTAATCGGATTTGATAGTTTAAGAATTGACAAAGTTATGGATTTTTTTCTTTTTTCAAACCCCTTTTTATTTTCGTTTTTTATTTTTTTTATTTTTATTTATTTTTTTTTTTATTTATTTTTTACCGGTAAGAGTTAGTCCTATCAAAAACTTGCAAATACAAAAGTTTTAGATAATTTTGAGAAGATTTATACAAAACTTAGTTGGATTTGATATCTTGTGATTTGTCGAAGTTATGATTTTTTTTCTCCCAAAAACCCTATTTTTCTCGTCCTTTGAGCCCATTTTTAACTTTATCAAAAATCTGTCATGCATAAACTTTTGGCCTATTATTTAGAAATAATATAAACTTTAAACTGATTCGATATTTTCATTAAGACGTTATGGGGTTTTTTCTGTTTTCACAAAAAACGTCCACTATATCGACCCCCTTGGTCCGATTTTGCCCATTAACGAACTTAGCCAAGATTTTATCCCCTTTGATTTTATGTACCAGTTTGGTGGAGATTGGTTAAGAATTATAGAAGTTATCGTGTCCATAAAAAAGTGAAATATATATATATATATATAGATAGATAGATAAACTGGTGCGAATGCAATAGGTAGTATTTCATACGAAATCCACCTAAAAATCAAAGAAATTAAAAACCGAAATTTAATAGGACAATTATTTTGCAACCAAAAATCACGCCATATACAAAATATAACTATTATAAATTTTGATTAACCTACATCATAAATGAGACTTATTATTTTAGATTTACTATTTAAATAGATTAATTTTATAATATTTTTTTAAATGTAATAAATACTAATGTAATTAATACTGTATGTAAAAATGTAATTAATACTGTATGTAAAAATGTAATTAATACTGTATTTCTTTTTCCTTCAAGAAATAGAAAAAAAAGAAAAAAAAGAAAGAAAGAAATTTTATCAAATATAAATGCAACACATTGAATTGCTATACTGCTATACACATAGAATGAAAACAAGAGAAGTATATTGATATGGATACACTGACAAAAAAAAAAAATCTGTAAAATTACTAATTTTTTTTTAGGAAACTGGAATTTCTAGAACTTTTTATGTAAGGGTAACAGCAAAAATTCATGTAACGGAAACGGTTAGAAGAATTTTTTGCAGTTATCATTTCTGTAAAGTTTCAGGAATCAAAGTTTCCTAAAAAAAAGTTCAGTAACTTTACAGTTTTTGTTTGCAGTTTAGATATACATAGGTATAAACATTGATTGGTAATTACAGTTTTTAAAAAGTTTTAGTTTTTATTAATAAATAATAATATATCTGTCGTTACACACACACACACGCATGCTTATAATATTTAATGTAACATTTCTAAATAATAAGTCGACAAAAGTCTAACGGTATTTTCATGTTGGATATTCTGTTTATAATAACATAACATCTACGCAGCAGACATATAAAATTTCCGAAATGAGAGCTTAATTAAAATTAAAATGTAGTTTTTCATTTTAACAAATTAAATCATTATTTAATCCATTTGTACCTGGATTTTTGTTTACTAAAATTAGTTGGTAAAATCACTTGAAAATGTTTCAAAATGAAATTAAAAAAAAGTCACATTATTTCTTTTCTTTTTATTATTATTATTATTATTTGATAAAATATAAACTTACTAAATATGGAAATATGCATAATATACAGGGTGTATCCAAACTCTTGGGCAAAACTTCAAAGGGTGTTAGTACACATCAAGACAAACGATATTAAATACGAAACTAAGGGTCCCAAACGTCTTCCGAAGGAGATAGGTGCCATTAAAGTTTAGGTTCCAAAATTTCAAATGATTATAAAAAACGGAAAAATTGGTCGATTCATTTGCGGTTTTTACGAAAACTATTCTTTATGTCAATATTGCCTTGAAAAGAGGGCACTTTCCAAAAGAGGGCACTTTCAACTTTCGAGTAACGAACAAACATTTCTTATCGTTGTTTTTTGCATATCATTAAATTTTTTTAGAAACTTAGACATAAACCTAAATTTTGAACTGAAAATCTGAATCGTTGGGAGTGGTTATGTAGCGCAAACTGAACTGTGTTCAATAGGGGTGGGGAGGTTCAAATTACAAATGATTATAAAAAACGGAAAAATTGGTCGATTCGTCTGCGGTTTTCGCTAAAACTGTTCTTTATGTCAGTATTTCCTTGAAAATAAATTTTAAATATTAATTTTAAAAAAATCCGTTATAGGCGCTTAAACTTTAGAATAACCAACAACGACTTTTAACCGATATTTTTTGTATCTAATTAAATGCTTGTAAAAGCTTAGACTTAAATTTTGAGCTCAAAATCTGAATCCTTGTGAGTAATTAGGTAGCGCAAAGTTGAACTGTGGTCGAGGAGTGGGGAAGCTAACATTTCAACTCCTGAATACAGTTCAGTTTGCGCTTCTTAACCCCTCCCAACGATTCAGAATTTATTAACACAAGATCTAAGCTTCTAAAAAAAATCAATGAGATGCAAAAAATAATGGTAAAAAATAGTTTTACGTTACTCCAAAATCTAAAGCGTTTTCTATTGGCATTTTTAAAATTTTATCTTTATAATTTATTTTCACGACAACACTGACATACAGAATAGTTTTAGTGAAAACTGCAAATCAATTGACCAATTTTTCCGTTTTGTATAATCATTTGAAATTTTGGACCCTAAACTTTAATGGCGGCTATCTCCTTCGGAAAACATTTGGGACTCTTGGTTTTCTATTTAATATTGTTTGCCTTGATGTATACTATCACCCCTTAAAGTTTTGCCCAAGAGTTTAGATACACCCTGTATATAACAGTACAACATACATATGTTTTGTCTAAATATAGATAAAATAAGCTTTTGAATTGTACATTATGTACTAAAATTAGTACTTTTATGAACTACTAAAAAAATATACATTTATTTCTTTACAGTGACTAATACCATTATAAGTATTAGTTATAATAAACTAAGAAAAACAATTTGTTTCATAATCATCTTGAAAAGGACTTTACAAAACAAGTATCCCTTAAATGACTAATTAAAATATGTATCCATTCGTGTCTAATTAGCTGTATATTATTGTATGTTACAAAAATGCATAAAAATAGGGTGGAACATATAATTTCAAATTAAAAAAACATATATTTCAAAGAAATCTACAAGCAAAGTTGACTTATTTTTGAAACTTTGGTAGAAAAGCCACATATAAACTTACTTTTAACATATTTCGCCATCTTGAAAATTGAAAAAATCTATATACAGTCGACTCTCGTTAATTCGAAATCGGATAATTGGAATATTCGCTTAGTTCGAACTAAGCATGAAGTCCCGAAATTTTGAATGGCAGAATAAGGTTAAACTTTTTCATTAATTCGAACTCATTTTCTCGTGACATCGTTTAATTCGAACTAACGAGAGTTCCGATTTTTCATTCTTCCTTTCTTTCTCACAGATTTCAGATCATTTGAATAACTTTCTTTCTTTCATTTTTATGAAAACTGTTCCGAACAAGTATACATATAATCCCATGCATTTGATATCCACTTTCTCAGTGCTCCGTCTGTCCATCAGTGGCGCTTTAAATTTTTCTTCCATTGTGCTTTTTTCTAAACTTTTAATTAGTTTATGTATTTATCCATTTTAATTTAATATTAAGTCATATTCTAATGATAACAGACGAAATAAATAAAAAAGCACTATAACATTAATTCCTTAGTAATAGTACCATATTAAGCATGTTTTTATTTCATACTTTCCATAATTCGAACTTTGGGTAATTCGAACATTTCTTGTGGTCCCGACGAGTTCGAATTAACGAGAGCCGACTGTATTTCGAAAAAAGCTCTCATTAAAGCAAAATAATATCAATCTTATACTGTATTCTTTCGATAACCGATAAAGGTATTTATGGATAATAATTTCATACAATTTTCATATTGTAAAAAGAAGGTAATTATATATAAAAAAAAATAATTACTCTTTTGGATCTGGTGTACTATTTATAGTACATGTCTTTTAATTGAGTAATATTTTGCTGTATCAAATACTTTTATTGCTGTTTACATGGAGTAATGTTAATATGTGTTTATGCATTTATTATATGACTTCATTAACGCTTAGGCATTAAGTAATAATAATAATTATACTGATTTGCTTAGTTCTCTTTGCAATTTTTTAATTTAAAAATAGATATTTCACTCTTTAAATGTAAAATAAAGGTTACTTTCCTGAAACAATCATGTCTAATAAAGTGCAAAAAGTATTAGAAAGTTATAAAATCAGTTAAATCTTGTTATACTATAATATTTTCGATTCATCCCCAAAAATTCTTCCATAACCGACTGTCATAGGGATATGACTTGAACAGTAGACAAAACAACAACAATCGTTATGACAGTGAAATATTCGTTAAACTCTAATTTATCTATTTTAACAGTTAGTGTTAATGTTATTAACGCAACAATATTTTTTCTAAAAATCGAAAAAAAAAATGTTTCGAAAGGGTTATAATTCGAAACGTTTCAAATATTGGAAGCTATAAGAAGGAAATTTAAATGGCTTATGATAACAACCACTAGCGCCACCTTTTCAAAAATATTGGGTGGGCTAGTTTTTTTTTTTTTTTTTTTTCATTCCTTTCACCTTTTTTAGTGTGTATGTGTGTAGAGAGAGAGGGATGGGGGAGCGAATGAACAAAAAATAATTCAAAATTAAATTATGTTTCTTTTTCCTAAGCAAATTTTTAAATTATAATTTTATTGTAAATTTATAAATAGGTTTATTAAATTATACTGTGACAAGTTCTTCTTTATAAATACATTAATAATTTTGGAATTGCTAACTATTGGAAGTGCTAAAAACAAAATTTCAATAAAAAAAAATACATTTTAGCCAGCTAAGTGCTTTATCATTTCAAGACATCAAAACAGACAACAAATTATGTAAGAAATTTGTTTTCGTAAAAAAAAAAAAAACTATACTACCGCTGAAGAGGTTTTCAATGTATTCTAACTGAAGTACTTACTATTTTCCATTCAAAATTACTCTTGAGAGCATTAATAAATGAAATTTCATTTCAGCGATTAAATAATTAAAAAAATAAATTAAGTAGTAAACTATTTGAAATTGGGTGGGCGTAAAGATCAAATTATTGGGTGCGCTCGCGCCCCATGGGCTCATATAAGTAGGCCCCACTGATGACAACTATTTCACGATTAATTGTAAAAATATCTAATCTTAGAGATTAACAGCACCTGACCGCGATTCTGCGTGAATAAAAGTTTATAATTAAAATAAAATCATCTTGTAGCTCCAAGTAATCAATACAGGGTCATTGACTCTGATTACTTTTATCACTTAAACCGCATGATTTAAAACATTATCTGTGCTGGGGAAGAAAAAAAAATGCCGTTTGGATTTGTAAACATGATTACCTGGAATTCTGCCAGCAGAAAAACTTTATAATCCTTTGCTTTACACGCTTCTCTTTCACGTGGAAGGATTTTTGACTGCCGATATTTATTGCCCTTAAAACATCTTCTTTGCCTCTTCATTCAATAAAAATTTTCTCACTCTCATATAACTTTGCTCAATTATTTCGAATAACAATGGTTTTATCGTTTCACATGTTGATTAATTTTTGCTTTTCTATTCACTTTAATTTTGTTGCTACTTCGACTATGCATAATTAATATTGAAAAAACACCGTAATTACTGGCGATAAATTTGGTAAATAAGCTAAATAACTTTGTAAAAATCACCATAAAAAGAAAATTAAACAGATATGCATAATTAAGTTAGATATGGTGCGTAGATTTTAAATTGCTCATGCAATTAAAATCTCAGTTTGTTTTAAAGGTGGCAGATCACATTGACGGTTAAAACAGTAATTTTTCACAAATTTCAGAATAGATACCGTCAAAGGTTATAAATTCACAGAAAAAAGGATTTTACAAAAATAAACAAATCGGAAATTGGACATCAAACGTAGAAAATAAGGTGCGTTCTTACTATAACGAAATTTTAAAAATATTAAGATCTTGGTGTTATAGTATACGGTACTTCGGATACAGTATAGTGGCCAAAAATTTTTTGTGCGTCCCTGTAAATACTATCTGCTTTCTATTATATACGAAATAACTTGTAGTAAATCCCAACAACGTATAGCAATTTCAAAAAATGTTTCCCCCTATACCATTACGTAAATAGAATACTTTTGTGTGTCCCTGTATATTAATAATATATGGTCTTTGCAACACAGGTTGTACAGAATGTATGTTAGTGTGCAACATAATTAAAATTCACTTGCAACTACTTTTTCCCTTCGGAAATTATGTAACAGAATACTTTTAATTGTCCCTGTAGTTAAACTGTGAATACAATTTTCATAAAATTGGAAATGACTGGAAATAATTGTGCAATAATTATATACTTTAAATTTCAAACGATTCGGTTGGATAGTTTTTGCTCTGTTATATACGGACAGAGAGGCGGACAGAAGGACGGACGCGGACTGAACGACAACTACAGATGATTGGTATTTAAATAATTATGAACGCACGTAAAAATAGAGCAGAATTCATGGCTAAAAACATCTCTCATAAAATCCTTTGCTGTAATGCCAACTTTGGAGCCATTTTACTAAAATTGATTTTTTGGTCTTGTGTGCATTCTCATATAAAAACTAATTATCATAGAATCTTAAAATTACGTATATTCTTAGTTTATATGTGTTAGTTTATTATGAACCCCAGTTTAGTTTAATTTTTGTCATAGAAAATTGTGGATTGAAAAAATAAATACACATTTTTCGGCGAAATTTAGTGAAATGATAAGAAAAGCCATTAATTATGCTAAAAAATGTGAAAATGCTTTGAAATTTAAGTTAAATCTAAAACATAGTATTATAAGTAACAAAATATGAAACATTAAACATACATGTGCAGCAGAATTTGTAAAATTGCGCACGCAAAATGCATGTTTTAATATTCATATTTTTCAAATACAACTTCTGTTGTTCTGATTTTATTCATTAACATTACCAAGTATATGCATATTTGACTATTTTATCAAACCATAAGAGTGTGTGAAAGTAAAGAAAACAAGTAAGAAAAATCATACGTAGATTGTGAAACACATTCCAACATTTCCTGTAATCTTTAACTAAACTTTGTTATTCAGAGAAATAAAGTATTACTGTCCTAGCCAAATCCGCATTCCAATACTTTTGAACAAAGCTGTATTTGATCTGTCGGTTGATATATAGACTATATAATGAGGAAATTTAGGTTAGCAAGAAACCGCCTAACTGGTTGAAATTTTCCTTTCTGCAATTTAAACTAATAGATGGAATCATACTTGAATATTTTTGTTCAGCCCTGTAGTTTACCCAGTATCTTTAATACAAGAAAGTATTTTTCTAAAATTTAATTCAAGCAAAAATACTCTTTAAACTACTTAAATCATATTTCCAGAAATTTCCATCCAAAGATGACCATGTATCCTGTTCATTGCGTGACCCTGTATGTAATTTTATCTATATTCTAAAAAAATTTCTTAGTAAATTAAACGCAGTTCAACATAAAATGCGTAACTCATTTAAAAACAATCTTTAAGAAAATTACGCTCATATTCAGTAACCTTTCCAAGATCTTTTACATAGGCGTAGGAACCGGGGGAGCTGGGGGAGGTCTGGCTCCCCCTGGGAATTTTCAGACGTGCTCAGCTCCCTCAAGAGAAATTGAAAACTAAAGTTTACTTTTTCTAGAAAATTCACGGGGAAAGGACGAGTGTCTCCAAACAAAAGATAGTTTTAACAAGATAAGAACAGAGAAGCTATCCTTCCGCTCCAGCACAATAAGAAAATTTGAATTTTTAGCGAAGCACTTCACCTTACTAATGCATAAAAAAACGATTGAATCAAAAAACTTTTGATTCTCACAAACAGATCGAATCCATATTCAGGAATACTGCTTCAACCACGCCAGAAGACCTCAAACAAAAAATTAGAATACATGCTGAGGATTTTGATTTGACAAATCTTTCTGCAAAGTTCACAATTCTACCAACACTAGTCCCGAACGGAACTGAAAGAAATACGTTGTCGATCCCAATTAAAATGATGTCATCCCAGGAATTAGTAATCAAATTATTTTCTAAAGTTTACCTTTAGGCAGAATTTATTTTGTTACTCCGATATCATTAATGACAGCTGAGAGCTTTCAATGCTTTTCTTCAAACAGACACACCGCCGAACAACAATGTATCAATATAGACTCAATCACTTGATATTGCATATTTATAAAGAAGAAGCCTTTAAAATTGATTTGGAAGAGATTGTAAAGAATTTGTAAGCCAAACAACAGCAATAAAACTTTAACTTTTGGTAAATGGGAGTGGGAGAAGCCTGAAATTTGAATATTTTATTCGGTATCGTTCATAAATTAAGTGTCATCAAGTATATCGAATATAAATTATTTAAACTGGATTAAAAAGTCGGTGATCTTTTGATATGCTTTTATTTTACACTCTTGTTTGTGAAAAGTGCACCACAAGAAACCCTCCGAAATGAATGAAATGATTCTCGCCACTAGCTTTTAACAGTATGCTCTGCAAGGGCGTGCGAAGACAAAACTGCGTTCATGGCGAAATTTCAATTTGGAGCTGTTTTCCCCCAAATTTTTCTTCTGACAGGCCAAAAAATGGCGTTGATAGTATAAATTTGAGGCCTTTTTAAAATTCCACGCCCGGGGCGACCGCCCATTCGCTCCTCTACTTTCGCACGGCGCTGATGCTCCAGCTCCCCCTGTTTTTTCAAAGTTCCTACGCCACTGATCTTTTATGTAACCCTGTCTATATAAATTGTGTTACTATTAGAATTTATATACATTACATAATATGCATACATTTAGTAAAACTTAAAAGCGCATATCAGAATTAAAAATCCATTTCATCCTTCCAACAGCAATCATCCATATTATACAGTACTTCGGATAGAATATACTATTTGAATTCTTTAGTGTATCCATGCAAATGCTATGCACTTCTTATTATACATGAAATAACTCATATTAAGCCTCAGCGACGTACATCAATTTGATCATTACATGAAATCGCTTATCATAATTAAAATGTGTCGCAAACAATACCCCCTTTATTATTACGCAATGGGACTCTTTTGTGTGGCCCTGTAAATTAATAATAACAATTCTTTTCACTGCATACTTTACAAAATGCATATTTTAGCATGTATATAATTTTGAATATCTCTGGCAGAGTGTAACATCTTTAAAATTCATTTGAAACGATTTTTCCCCATAGGCCTTAATGTAATGAAAGATTTTTGACTGTCCCGGTAAATAAACTAATCATGGTAGGAACTTCATTTTCAATAGGGTTCGTGCTAGTGTAAACCTCAATAATCTCCAAAAATTTCATGGCAATACGAGTATATTTAGGAGAGTTAGAGCGCGGACAGACGGCCATCCAGCCAGACGGACAGACAAGCCGAAAGCATAAACATTTTTCAACTTTGTTGGAAAGTGTTAAAAAAGTTGTGTTTCATTCATTGGTTTAAAAACAATGCTACAGAGATTTTATAAAACCGTACTATAAATACGGTTTGTTCGTGCTTTAAATGCGGCCATTTTCTAGCTGTTCAACGGGATCTGGCCCTTTTATCAAAATGTAAATAGCAATCTGTCTGTCTGTGAGACTGTTTAATTTGAGATACTGTACACTTGCTACAAATTGAATCAAAGAATATGAAATGAAATGTAAAAGAGCTATTACAATGTCGTTTATAAATTCTACAGTTACAATATTATTATATCATAGAATATAATGGATTTGTAGTATGTAATCCTCTCTCACCTCTTTCAATAATGCAATGAAAATTAAGTCGTTTTGCTGTCTACTTTTAGCATTTAATTGTTGTTACCTGTCTCACAGACCGCTGCTTTTTAAAAATTTTTAGAGTTTAACTACAAACACTACCAAAATTTTGCTTCAAACACTACCAAAATTTTGCTTCATTTGGAACTTTAGAACTGACAGCATAGACTTTTGCATAGGGGAATTTTAATTATAACAGCCCTATACAAAAAAAGTTTAGTACACAAACACCATCCTAGTAGCTAATCGCGAATTTTATCCAACTTTCAATAGACCGGTCTCAAAGCCTCTTCAGTGTAGTTATGTAATAATTTCTATCATATTAGTTAAAAGTTAAGCATCTGGAGAGATTTACGTTTCAGATGCTAGTAGTGCAGCCAGAATTTGACTCTTGGGGGGGGGGGGGGGTATAGTTGCTTATAGATAACACAGTTACCATCTTTTTAACAGTTGTTAATGAAAGCATAATGCTTTTTTTCGTACATTGAAATCAGCCTCTATGTCGAAAATTATGCATTCAAACGGCATTTACTGTACTACTGGTAGAAAACATAAAATGTACGATAACATAAAAACTGGTGTTGAATATGAGGCAAAAATATTTATTTATTACAAACAGAAAATATATATGTTCTTAATGTGGGCTTTTTATACGATTTTATGGAATAGTAAACTATTCTATAGTAAGTTTTCTGTTAACGGTCACTATCACCAGCTATAACAAGATATTAGGTCAGAATATTTTTTTTTTTACCTATACAAGTTTTTTTCGTTTAATTTGTAATATAGAATACATTTTTTTAATTTAATACTATAACAGATTTCAATAAAAAATTCGTAAAAAAAACAATTTCAAAGCCTTGGAAGTATCTTTTTACAATAGCAGTGCTACTTAAGGGTGTTCTTAAATAAAAAGGCCAACTTTATCAGCTAGATTTTATTTTTTTATTTTATTTATTTATTTATTTTTTTTTTTGGAAATGCATGAAACTAGCAGATGTTGCTGTTCAGAAACTATCTAATCACACGTATTTTCCCATTTCTTTTCAAACACAATAGATTCTTCAGAAATTAGTGACAAAGTGGGCGTTTTGAATTGTATTTCTGCATGACGAAGAAAAAAACACTCAAACAGGGATGAAAAACATGTTTGTCACGTGATCAAAATCGCTTATAATTGAACAGGTAATTTATTGATCAAAAAATCGAAAACATAGTTCGATTTTATATCTTTCCGTCAACAAATGCATTTTTAAATGTGTCAAAACGTTTTGCACAGCAGTGGAGAACAGCCTTAATACAAAAATGTAAAATTATAAGCAATTCACATGTAGAAAAAAAAAGAAATAAATAAATAAATAATAATAATAATAATAATAATAATAATAATATATATATATATATATATATTCTTTGTCCTATTGTTTTAGCTTTTTTCCAGGTAAAGTATAGTGTAAAGTTTCATTTAGCATACTTCCAATTTCAAAACCGGTTCCGAAACAGGGCCGTAGCTAGAAGTGTACGATAGGGGGGGCTCAGGGGAATAATGGGGGGGGGGCTCAAGGGAATACAGGAAGGGCTCATATTTTTTTGTTCTCTCTCTAATGCAGAAAGATAAATTAGTGCATATTCACATTGTAGGTACTATGTTTTTCATTAAACTGTTGTAATAACTTCATTTTATGCTAAGAAAAGTATATGAGGATGAAAATTTTGAATGTATAACTGGTGCAAAATTAAACATCCTGTTAGCTTCATATGTACCAATAGGATGAGGGAGTGTTGAAACACGTATTTTAGATACAATTTAGTAACTCTGCAAAACTGTGAAAGAGTCTCGAAACTAAATTAGATTTTTGAACAGAATTTCATTTAAATTTTCGGAACATTTAATGACCTTGGAACTTTTTCCAGGGGAGGCCCAAAATATTTTAGGGGGGCTGAGCCGCCCATAGTCTCCCCTTAGCTACGGCCCTGTTCCGAAATCGAAAGTATCATCATAAAAACAAAAGTGTCCAATCAAAATTGAGAAATAAAGACGGTCTTTGTACAGATTGACCTCATCTATCCAATGCAAATAAATAAATAAATAAGAAATAAATGCAATTGTGACAATGAAAAAAAAAAATCTGTCTCACAATATTAATATTAGCGAGCGAGAGTTATCATGTGAGTAAATTAGTTCCTTGAAAAGTTTACAAAACAGTCATTTTATAGCAATTTACCGTGTCGAAATATTATTAAACAACAATAAAAATGTTTTATTTGAAGATTGTTTTATTATGAGAAGTTCCAGGCTGAATGTCGTTCCGTGTAATTTAGTCTTTAGAATGTCAGTGTGCTGTGACAGATGGCCCAGGTTCAATTCCCGGCATGGAATTTTTTTTCACGAGGTTGGCATAAGCGCCTATTAAGCAAAAATTTAAAAAAAAAAATTGAAATTCATTTGAAACATTGATTTTCTGGCAAGTTATTTATTTATTTACTTATTTATATAAGGTATCCTGGGGTAATAACGCCACGTTAAGGTTCTACCAATTTCCACGGCTCAGATTTAGATTATATTTTTCAAACAAATATATGATTTGACACAACAACTCATTGACTATCTATATATAAAAAAATAATTTAACAGATATGTATTCATAAAATGTAATGGCGTGATTTCTTGACCAATGCTATTTGGCATTATTACCCACCTATAAGGGTAATAACGCCATCCAAACAAAAATATGAAATAAGATGGAATAATGACATGTAGATTGTCCAATTCTAAAAATACAAACTCTACAAACTTAGAAATTGACAAATTGCATTCAAAACTATTGAAAATGTTCATTTTTTTTTTTTTTTTTTTTTTTTTTTTTTTTGTGAAAGTGTAAGAAAAATAAAGGTGTGGTGTGGGGGGAAGAGGAGGCAAAAGAATATCAGACCGCGAGCTTCTTTTTGCTTAAAAAGGATCGTTTAAATAGAATTATTAGAAACATTATACAGTTTTAACTGTGTTTATTTGAATCAATATTTAGGATGTAGCTCGGTCACTGTTGGGAATCAACCGGGGTATTAATGCCAAGGTTATTACCCCGGTATAGTTATTGCGCGGTACATTTTATGCAAATTATCTCGAGAAGGTAACCCAAAATCTTCTACAACATTTTGAAAGTACATGAAATGCACTACAAATTTATGTAATAAACAAAGTATTTCCGGATAACAAAAATAGTCTTCACATCACAAAACGTATCTCGCAAATTTTAGATCAAGCGTTAATTTTAGTTGCTTGTGAGAGCAATAAGACTTACAAATGGAACAAATTAACTTGAAGCTGTTTTTTGCGATTTATATGACTCAAAACCTTTCTGCGCAGAGCAAATGGGTGTCATTTACGAGATTATTTCATAATTATGCATAATATTAGCACTTGGCGTTATTACACCAGACCACCTTACTAGCCGCTCTTAGAGACCAATTTGGTCTCTCGTATGTACTGCTAAGCATTTTATCATGTTTCTTTTATACATATTTTAATTTACTTGGTCAGTAAATCCTTCGTCAAATCGATAGATTCTGGTAGAGAAATGAAAATCTTGGTATATTTATGTTAGCCGGACGCAGTGGATAAATCGCCAAACGTTACTGCCGTTGCATTTTTCAAATTTCATTTCTTAAAGAAAAAAAAAGACAAATAATAAAATTACCATATACTATTATTTTAACACAATCAAACAGATTGGTAAAGTTATTATCATTAGAATTCATTGTATAGTATATCTCCATATCCATCATTATATGAAGTTCTATTACCTGCGGTTAATTCTGTCGAGCTGTCTAAATGACAGACCAGATGTTATGACCAATAAGCTTATCTGAGCGATAAATACCCGCCGGCTATCGCCCAGTTAGCTTAACAAGTAAAGCATTGGCCTTGTAAACCAAGTATCTTTGTTCGATTCCCGGCCTGGGCAATTTTTCGCTCAGTTGGAAATTTTGAATTCTTAAAATTATCATAAACCATGGCATTTAATTTTAGCATCAAAGTATTGTCTTGATTTACCGATTTATCACGAGAAAAATAAAAAATCCTAACTAATGACTTAAAAAATGTTATAGGCGAGATTTTCACCTGGCGATCATAAAAATACCAAGAAATATTTGCGATCATGGCAAATTTTATGTAATTTTATTTGAAAAAATAATTTGGATTGGAAATGACTGCCTTGGATATGAAAAAAATAATTGTTTGTACAGTCACATGACTTGAACAATTATAATATAGATGAAATGATGGCAATGCAACAATATTTGGCAATTTATTACCTGCTCCAAGTGAAAAAATGGCTCTCTAGCATATAAAAAAGCGAAATGATCGACCCGGAACTGTTTATGACAATCACATGACTTAGGCTTTTACTATAGAGATTATATTATAACAACTAACATATATAATAGAAACTTAAGTCATGTGACTGTAATCAACAGTTCTGGTTAATCGCTTCACCTTTTTATAGGCGACCATTTTGGCACTTTTATGTTAATTAGGCGCATTTGATAAGTCGTCAAACATTGTTCTATTGGCATAATTTCATCTATGTTATATTAGTCCAGATCATGTGACTGTCATAAACAACTACGAGCTGATTCCAATGCTTTTCATGTACAAAATTTCCATTTTGATTTAAAAAACAAAATTATTTTTTCGAATAAAACTACAGAAAAGTTGTCATGATCTCAAAGAATTCTTGATAAGTTTATGTTAGCAGATTGCAAAACTCGCCAATAACATTTTAACTCGCCAGTCAGCATTTTTTAAAATTTTTTGTTTAATAAATTAAAACAATGCTTTGAAGTTGAAATTAAATATCGTGGTTTGTGACATTTTTCAATATATTTTCTTCTTTTCATTATTGTTTTTTTTAAAGAAAGAGTGTCAGGCATGAACTTTAGATATTTCAGTTTTAAATGAAAGTATATTTTAAAGAGAAATGAGTAAAAGCATTATATTTTCAAACAAATACTCCCCAAAAAAGTGATGGGAACAATATTTGTCGATTTATCAACTGCGTTCTACTAACATAAAAATAAAAAGCTCTTAATTTCGTCACCTGAGAATAAGATGGTTCTATCTGGCCAAAAATCAATTTCGAGTTAGAAGACTTTGAAAATCAGCATGCTGTGTACGTGCAGTTATTAAAGTTAGCAAAAAACTTTTGGTATTAATAGGTTCATATGTAGGTATAGACAGTAATTCTCCAAAATCAAAGTTTTTAAATAACATTTTCATGGATTTTTTTACATTTAAAAAATTTGATGTAACCATATTATTATCAATCGTCATGTTTTTTTTTTTTTTTTTAATAAGATGGTTCTATCATGAAAAAAAAAAAACATAGTTTTCTTAATTTGTGTGATTTTTTATAGTTTAACAAAGTGAAATTTCGTTGATTAATTCGAATAAACTTCAGTGGATAGTAATATATTTATTACTATCTATATGGCAGCACAATAACAGCAAATTGCCACTTCCACTTATTCATACTAGTTAAACCGTTTTCACAAAACTAGTGAATATACGTAAGTTAAATATATTATTTAACTAAACATAAAATAGCTTAAATATTTAATTTTTTTAAATAGGAATCCATCAGTTTTCCTTTTTTAACGTGCTATTTCAGTGGCCTTGTATGGAAATTAATACAAAAAATTATAATTGTACTGATAAATGAAATTGAAATGAATTATAAATAAAATGTTTAGTATTATAGTCAAGTATACTCTTGATCAAAAGAAAAATACTTTATCTCTCTACGGGAAAAAACTTTCTTATTCTTTTTAAAACAACAAAATAAGTTTGGTACTCTTTTGTTAGTCGAAATTTTATAATGTTCCATAAACCATGCTTTATTTTATACATATTTTACAGCTAGGCTAATTTCTCTTAAGAATATTTTGAAAATAGAATCTTTCATCCCTCGGAAACTACTTTACCATGTTCTGCAGGTCTTTTATTTTATCTTTGTTAATGCAATCGTTCTTTCTCTGTGCTACTTTAGGATTTGGTAAAGTTTTTTCTGGAAATGATGTTGATAAACCTCGTCGTTTGGAGGGGCTTTTTTGTAAATTCACCGCTGTGAGATTCTGGTCACAACAATCGCTTGTCTTAAACTCAATATTATAAGAAAGTTGTGTGAATCATAATTATATCACATTGTTCTACGGAAGGAGATTGGGAAAAATTTTGACTACACGAGTGGAAATCTAAGAACTGTTCTGATTTCATTTTCAGGGTTGTAAATGGATTACTGCGATTTACCCTCAACAACAGACGTATAAATGAAAATGGCGAAAAATATTCTGCTACATTCATTGCTATTTCTATTAGGCTGTGAATATTATCCAATTTTTACACACATAAATGTCCAGCTGTGTAATATCTTAGAGTAATATCCATAATATGTGGAGGAGATTGTATAAGTATTACAATTGCATAAGAAATCACGATTGCATAAGAGGTTCGCTGCTTGAGACAAGGTATTTTTGTAGGTACATAACTACATCAAGGCACTTTTAACTTGCAAAAACCCCCATAGTCCTGCTATCAATTGGATTTTAAGGAATTACTTTTACTGATTTTTAAAAATTGTTTTAGCATTAAGAATATCTAGAGCTGTCGCTTCATCTAACCTGTCATCCATTCTTCCCACAGGATTTTCTAGATCTAAATGAATTAGGATTAGTCCTTCATCTCTGCTTGGATCAGATCCCTTAATAAAATTAAACACAACTCGTTTTGTATATCGACGTACTAAAAAACATATTTAAAAGGATTTTCGCTGATAAAAATCTCTTCTATACTTTACCGAAAACGATTTAGTTATAAAATAACATATTTTTTCTCACAAGAAGTAAAATATTGCCGATTTTCATTATATATTGTAAAATAAAATAATAATATATTATCTTATATGCAGTCTGCTATTACTTTGCACATAGAATTATGTTATTCTGACTGCTTTCAATAATTTCTGATGGAACTATATTATTCTCTTTCGCAAGCAAATGTAAATTATATATATATCGAAATTTTAATGCAGAAATGCATTCACTGATACAAATAGAACATTCCTATGCCAAAAAGTCAATTCTTTTCAAAATGTCAGTTAGAACCTTATTATTCTCAGGTGCCGATTTCTCTATCAGATTCTCCCAATTTGGCGAAAATTTGAGCAAGTAAATTTGAATTATGAATGAAGTAACATGATGCATTGTTTAGCATACATAAAGGAGACCAAACTGGTCGCCAAGAGCGGCTAGTGTAAAATATAATTAGTATATGCTCTCTTTAAATAAGATATTATGTCATTTTTGCCATACGAAATTATAGTATACCTTTATTTAACCCTCAGTGTCTATAGTAGCATAAACTTCCAAAAGTGTTAAAAAAATTTAGTTGATTTTTTACTTCAGATATCCAAATTCATGCCAGAAATTTAACTCTCTTGTCACCGAATTATTGTAAAAACAGAGAAAAAAATCATTCTAACATTTAATTTTTCTAAAATACCATTATAAACCATGTGCCAAAAGATTTTTTAATAGCATTGTTACTCCATCTAATTTTTATTTTTGTTCGAGCCTCAAATAAAGACCAAAGGACTTCCACATTTTTAAAGAAATATGTATTTAAAATTAATTTGAAAGCGTACACACATATTAAGAGAAGGTTAAAGAATAACAGAACATTTTTATCTCGCAAAAAATGAAGCAACCCAAAAAATAAAACGTATAAAAAAATTAGTTCATTTCTCTTCTAAAACGGTCTCTTCTAAAATCAGTAATTGTAAATAATACTAGAAATTATCTAATACTGACATCTAAATACAAGTAATGCATCTATTTAGAAGCCTCCTATGCATTATAAATGATTTAATGGTATTAATAAACGGAAAAATCTTTCAAAACGGAAAAACAATCTTTTTTTTTTTTTTTTTTTTTTTTTTTTACATTGCAATTTGAAGTAGGAGCCTCATATGAGACTCAGGGTGACGACTAAATTAGCAATATTTACTTTAATTAATAACAGACAATCCGTATTTAAATAAAGCTAAATTTATTATTGAAATTTTCTGGTGTGAATTCTGAAAACTCTCAGCTAAGCGATTTCTAGAACATATTCTGCCATGGGATTTAGAGGGTAAATACTTTTGTAATATAACAATAAAAATAAAACTTATTTATTTTATTTCAAAGGTATATTGTAGTTAGTCGCACACAGAAATTTAAATTTATTTCACTTTTTATTACTCAAGATTTTATGTTTCATATAAAAACAATTTTATTCATATTTCATCGCAAAAATATATGGAATATATAAAAATTTTTGATAATAAAAAATATGATTTTGTCTAGAAAACCTAACATTCGGACAAAAGACACTAAAATATGGCTATAAAATTTTCCATCAAATTTCTCCCATACAATGAAATAGTTTAAAGAGTTCCTAAAAAACAAAAAGCCCCAATATAATGCTGATCCGAATCAAAGCTTTACGATTCATTACAGAAATTCAAAGCGTGGAAATAAAAGGTAAATAAGTATATAGCTTGCTTTTTGAAGAGTAAAAATTATTATATTTTAATCCTTTTTAGGTGCGTTCGTAATTATGTAAATACGTAGCACCTATTGTTGCCGTTCAGTCTGTCCGTCTGTCCGCCTGTCCGCATATAACAACGCAAAAACTACCCAACCGAATCGTTTGAAATTTAAAATACATAATTATTACATAATTTTGTCGAGTCATTTCAAGTTTTATGAAACTAGTATGCATAGATCAATTACAGGGACAATCAAAAGTATTCCGTTACATTACGGTCAATGGGAAAAAAAGTATCAAATGCATTTTAATCCTTTGAAATTTTAAATACATAATTATTACATAATTTTGTCGAGTTATTTCAAATTTTATCAAAATCGGATGCATAGTTCAACTACAGGGACAATCAAATTGTTCCGTTACATTATGGATAATGGGGAAAAATGGTTCAAATGCATTTTAATGGTGTTACACTCATTCGAACGTAATAAAATTGATATGCACCTATAAAGTACATATTATAATATACATTTTGCACAATCTGTGGTGCAAAGAATATTTGTTATTGATTTACAAGGCCAAACAAAAGCATTCCATTGCATAATGGTATAGGGAGAAAATTGTTTGGTGCGCATTTTAATTCCAATTATTTACAATTTTATGAGATTGATATATGAGAGTGATATTTTTAAAACTTCGTTATCGTACGAACGCACCTCATTTGCTACGCTTCACGTGCAATTTCCAACTTGTAACTGAGATGCGTAGAATATGAACTTTTTCTATACAGTCGTGCCGTGGCGACAACTTTTGAAAAATATTGGGTGGGCTAAAAAAATATTTTGGTGAAATGGAACGACCAATTTTTTTCTTTTTTGAAGATGTTCAAATGGTGAAAGATGGGAGTTTGAAGTCAAGCTATCATGTTTTAATAAAGTCGCAATTTTATTAAATTATATTCTCACGCGTTTTTCCTTATAAAGACACTAATATTTATTGTAATATCATCATATCATGAATATCAACAAATTGCATCAGCAGAAAGCTAAACATGGATATTTCAGTTATTTGGGATTTATGGGTGTCAGTTGAATAATTAAAACACATGGTCATTGACAAAATAAATTTTGGTCTAGGAAGAAAAATAACCATAAAAAATAATGAACTAAATAACTAAATAGAACAATGAAAACCGGGCATGCTAGGGCTCAAAATTGTTGGGTGGGCTCGGGCCCCATGGGCCTATATAAGTTGGCATCAATGTAAGTCGTGGGGGGAAAAAAAGTAAACGCACCTCTAAACATGCTTACTAGTTCTACAAGAAATTATTTGAGAAGTTATTGGTACTAAACATTTAGAAATGAAGTCTACTTTTTCAACAATGTATTTAAAACTTGCTTAGTGGAGCATCTACGTATCAAAATGAATCCTAATTTTTTTTTCTTTCTTTCTTTTTTTCTTTTTTTCTTTCTTTCTTTCCTTTTTTTTTCTTTTTTTTTTAATGACATCTAATTCGACACCAAGTATAATTTCTACAGACCTCAAATTTCTTAAAAACAAATCTTCATAAAATTTGTACGATTATCAGCAAATAAATAACTAGAGTGCTAAATTCATCTTTATAAACGTAAACTTAAAATTACACTATATGTAAATTACTTAAAAAGATGACAAAAATATTTAAAAATGCGTTAAATTATTTTCATCCTTAGTACTTTCAACTGTAAACACAGCTGTCGACAGAGAATATAAAACTACAAATATTAACATCTTAATTTTCAAATGTCACGTAATTGGTGTCAAAAAGGAGTAAAAGTGGAAGTCAATTTTTAGATCCAGAAAACATTTAGAAAATAAAATATAGATATTGAGGAAAGCAGAATATTGTTTGTATTATGTTTCTTTAAGTAAACTGATAAAAATTCGTGGCATGTCGTTGGATAAAAGTCATGTCATTAGAAACAATGTTTTCTTTAGTAATAATTTCTATTGTTTCTCTGATGATTAATTCACAGTAATTCTTCAAGGAACATATATGTATACATTTCGAAGATGCAAAAAATATATGAATTATAGAATTATTTATAATTCTTCAGAATTACAAATAATTATTGAAGAATTATAAATTATTGATAAAAATTTCTCTGTTTTTACATGCTTAAAATTGCGTTTAAATCCTGTTTCTATCATAAATAGAACAGGATTTTTTTTTCTTTTGGTTTGTTTTCAAAATCTAGATTTCAAGCAATGGTTGTCATGCAAATAACATTTTTTTTAAATACAATTTCTCAGATTTAAATGTTTGTAAGCCAATAACCGTTAAATATAATTGCTTCAAACTTGGTACATGTATTTTTTGGTTGTTTTACTTTAATTTTGATTCAGAAATTTGAAAAAGAAAATTAATTTTGAAAATATGATTTTTTAAAATGAAAATTACATTTTTTTTCAAATTTATATTTTAAATATTTTAATTCTTTTTAAAAACTAATATTTTTAAAAATTCTGAATCAAAATTAAAATTGAGATATTTCTGTTTATTTAAATGAAAAAAAAAATTAAATTCTTTGAATAATATTTTGAATTATAATGATTTTAAATTATCCTACTTTTTTAATGAATTTTAATTTTAAATTTATTTTTAAAAACTATGAAAATGTTTATCATGTGATTTTGTTTATAAATGATATGGTTAACAATAATTTAAAAAAAAAATCAAAATTGTAACTAAATAAATAAAAATAATTTTAAAATATGTACCCGGACACTTTTTAATTAATCAATTAATTAATTAATTATTATTATTATTATTATTATTATTTTACAGTGTAGATGATACACATTATTGCATTATTTAAAATATTTTATTTTTATTTTTTTAAATATGAAGTCCATATTTAGGTCTAATTTCTTTGTGCAAAAAGGGCTCTTATTGGCTCATTCAATAATGTCTAAAGTTTTGTTCAAAACTATATAAAAATAAAGAAAATATAAAGTTTAAAATCTTTTGAAATTTTAAATAAATTAGGAAACGTAAAAATACTTTTTTTTTCATAAAAGAAAAGATATATTCCGACAAAACTATCGGAAGAGAAAGAGAAATTTGTTTTGCTTGAAATATTTCTATCTGGAGTCAAATATTCAACGGTTATAAATAACCGTTGACTGAATTTACATACAAACCTATGTAAATTCAAATTCATGTTTAATTTATGCAGATGAAATTTAAAAGTACTTTTAACATTATCATTGGCATCCTCTATTTTAATTTTAGAAATAAAATATTAGAAATTAAAAGAAAAAATTATCTTTATAACCAAGATTAAATTGGCAAATTGACTATGTTTAAAACAAATACACACAGCATTATAACATTATTAACAATGGTTGTGAATCAAAAATTGCAGGTATTATGCTACCTTTACGTTTGTTAATACAATTCTACGTCAGCACTTGGTTTATAAAATCCTCATCAATAATTGTGATTTACAATTATATTTTACATTCCTCCATGGTATATTAACATTTGATGCCCAGTAATATATTATTAAACTGTATTAAAATGGATGGAAACATAAAAAACTATTAAAAAAAAGAAGCTATTTTAAATTGACAAAGTATATGTTTTAAATTATTGAAGATATGCGATTATTGACAATACAAAAAATGAGTACCAATTAAAAACACCGAGTATTGCTATTACTTTTACACCAAGTAATTGAATTCTCCCCTTTTAGTGATTTAGAAAAGCTATTAGCAGTGATTTTCTCTAAGTGTTAGAATTTTTTAACTTTCGCTATCCTGCTTTTTAAATCTCAGACACTGCCACGGATCATTAGTATTCGGTGCTGAGAAAATCGTTGTCAAGCACTGCTGCAATAAATTAAAATAAATATAAGAAGTTAAAAAGTAACTTGTAAACTTGATATTATAAATGAGCAAAAATTATTTGCTAAAATTTGAAAAGAAGCTCTGTAGTATGATATTATTAATTAAGATTACCAATTAAAAAAATATTCAAGATTTTAATTTCATAAATGAAATTTTAGAATATCATAAGATTTTTCCTTCCAACTCTTTAAATATCATACACTGCCTTGGTTCTTTAACGTTCATTTTTCAGAAATTCATTGTTAAACAACAATGCTACTGTTAAAAAGGAGAAAAAAATTAGAAATAAAGAAAGATTCTTTAAATAATTGAATTAAATTTTGATACGGAAAAGTTATGAATAATGCTTAAAATCTATAAATAACGAATATTAATGTTATTATTCAATACAAACCCTCCACATTCCTTCTTCACATGGTTTAGAAAATATCATTAATGTTTAAAGTGAAAAAAGATATTACGTCTGTATTGTCTGTAATTTTGTAATTGTTTTTAATCATTAGTATTTTAATTTTTTTAGGCTGGAGATGCTATCATGTTTCATTAAAATCTGTTGCTAAGGAATCCATTGTCAAATAACATTGGTTTGAAGAAAATATAAATATAAATAAAAGCATAAACAGTCCAGTAAAGAATACATTTTAAATTATCAAAGATTAAATAAATACCAAAGATCTGAAGTATGTGCCTAACTTCGAAACACCTTTTTTTTTTTTTTTTTTTTTTTTTTTTTTTTTTTTTTTTTAAATATGAATTTTTTACCAAACGCATGTATTTTTAGTTAAAACAGAGAATTAAACTCTGGATTTATATAAATTTTTAATAGAATTTTGATTAACTTTTCAAATCTAGGCAATATTTAGTCCAATTTTAGTAAAGAATTGTGTTTATTGCAAACCATCTATAACGAAATTTATTTAATACATTTCACTTTTTTTCCATAATATATTAGCAAACTACTTAGCTGTGTTATGGAGCAAAATATTTGCAACACCCCTTAAATTTATTAACATATACCAAATTTTTTGTACAAAACAGAATTTTTAATGCGTGTTTTTCAATAAAAATAGCTCTTAAATTAATCTATACAATTTTACAAGAGACATTTTTAGATATATGTAACCATTATACAATACTACTATTCAACATCTACAATGATATAGAATAACCCATAAAATAACAAACTAAAACAAGACAAGATTATATATATTATGGTTCCATTATATATATATATATATATATAATAAACGTACACAATAAAAAATGCAAATTAAGACCTTGATAGAGTACAAAAAGTTATGTATAAAGTTTACAACTTTAAAGGTTTTTAGTTTGATTCCCGCTGTGGGAGCTTGGCATTTTCCTCCTAAAATGGATTTAATAAGAACTCTCGTATTATTAATCAATTTAAGAGTTTATATTATTATGTTTCGTTCATCTAATGTCCATAATATTTTTTTGAAATTCAATCTCTTTTCTATTTAAAAAACTTTTGCGATTTCTTAATGATTCAGCATTTTCAATTAAATTTTGAAGAATTCTGTTCGCTTTTAGAAATTTAAAATTTTATTTATATTACGCTAATTTTTTTTGGATTTTCAAAAAATTTAGAATTTTCAATTTTATTTAAATGATTTGATGTGAACATTTTTAATTATATTAAAATTAAATAATACTAACTTCCTTTTATATTTGTTTTTAGATTAAATTTATTGGTGCTACATCTATGTAAGATTTTAATAATTATAAATTAACAATTTGAATTTATCAATTGAGGGATAAGTTTATTTGAAAGAAACATTAAACGAAACCCTCTGTGCGATCTGCGATCACACTTACCCACTTGTTTTATCTTACAGATATTGCCATGGTTCATTGGAATTTCATGCTGAAGAATTCGATGTCAAACAACGTTAATTAGATAAAAATAAAAAATAGAAACATAAACAGTTTTTAAGTTTTCAAATATTACATTTTAAATAAATTCGATTGGATAAAAATTGGATAAAAATAAAAACAGGGATTTTTAAATTATCAAGGATTATGCAATAAACAAATTTGATTCGAGAAAAATAAAAATTCTAAGAGGACACAGTTAATAACAGCACCTATTATTAAAAAAACCGAGAGCATTATGATTATTAATCGATTACTTAAAAAGAATCCATCTTCCCACTTCACATGTTATAGACAACAATAATATAATAACAATAATAGGGATTTAATTTTTTTTAGGCTGAAAATGGTGCCATGATTTACATTTGCTGCTAACGTTATTTTCATCCTTAGTACTTTCAACTGTAAACACAGCTGTCGACAGAGAATATAAAACTACAAATATTAACATCTTAATTTTCAAATGTCACGTAATTGGTGTCAAAAAGGAGTAAAAGTGGAAGTCAATTTTTAGATCCAGAAAACATTTAGAAAATTAAATATAGATATTGAGGAAAGCAGAATATTGTTTGTATTATGTTTCTTTAAGTAAACTGATAAAAATTCGTGGCATGTCGTTGGATAAAAGTCATGTCATTAGAAACAATGTTTTCTTTAGTAATAATTTCTATTGTTTCTCTGATGATTAATTCACAGTAATTCTTCAAGGAACATATATGTATACATTTCGAAGATGCAAAAAATATATGAATTATAGAATTATTTATAATTCTTCAGAATTACAAATAATTATTGAAGAATTATAAATTATTGATAAAAATTTCTCTGTTTTTACATGCTTAAAATTGCGTTTAAATCCTGTTTCTATCATAAATAGAACAGGATTTTTTTTTCTTTTGGTTTGTTTTCAAAATCTAGATTTCAAGCAATGGTTGTCATGCAAATAACATTTTTTTTTAATACAATTTCTCAGATTTAAATGTTTGTAAGCCAATAACCGTTAAATATAATTGCTTCAAACTTGGTACATGTATTTTTTGGTTGTTTTACTTTAATTTTGATTCAGAAATTTGAAAAAGAAAATTAATTTTGAAAATATGATTTTTTAAAATGAAAATTACATTTTTTTTCAAATTTATATTTTAAATATTTTAATTCTTTTTAAAAACTAATATTTTTAAAAATTCTGAATCAAAATTAAAATTGAGATATTTCTGTTTATTTAAATGAAAAAAAAAATTAAATTCTTTGAATAATATTTTGAATTATAATGATTTTAAATTATCCTACTTTTTTAATGAATTTTAATTTTAAATTTATTTTTAAAAACTATGAAAATGTTTATCATGTGATTTTGTTTATAAATGATATGGTTAACAATAATTTAAAAAAAAATCAAAATTGTAACTAAATAAATAAAAATAATTTTAAAATATGTACCCGGACACTTTTTAATTAATCAATTAATTAATTAATTAATTATTATTATTATTATTATTATTTTACAGTGTAGATGATACACATTATTGCATTATTTAAAATATTTTATTTTTATTTTTTTAAATATGAAGTCCATATTTAGGTCTAATTTCTTTGTGCAAAAAGGGCTCTTATTGGCTCATTCAATAATGTCTAAAGTTTTGTTCAAAACTATATAAAAATAAAGAAAATATAAAGTTTAAAATCTTTTGAAATTTTAAATAAATTAGGAAACGTAAAAATACTTTTTTTTTCATAAAAGAAAAGATATATTCCGACAAAACTATCGGAAGAGAAAGAGAAATTTGTTTTGCTTGAAATATTTCTATCTGGAGTCAAATATTCAACGGTTATAAATAACCGTTGACTGAATTTACATACAAACCTATGTAAATTCAAATTCATGTTTAATTTATGCAGATGAAATTTAAAAGTACTTTTAACACTATCATTGGCATCCTCTATTTTAATTTTAGAAATAAAATATTAGAAATTAAAAGAAAAAATTATCTTTATAACCAAGATTAAATTGGCAAATTGACTATGTTTAAAACAAATACACACAGCATTATAACATTATTAACAATGGTTGTGAATCAAAAATTGCAGGTATTATGCTACCTTTACGTTTGTTAATACAATTCTACGTCAGCACTTGGTTTATAAAATCCTCATCAATAATTGTGATTTACAATTATATTTTACATTCCTCCATGGTATATTAACATTTGATGCCCAGTAATATATTATTAAACTGTATTAAAATGGATGGAAACATAAAAAACTATTAAAAAAAGAAGCTATTTTAAATTGACAAAGTATATGTTTTAAATTATTGAAGATATGCGATTATTGACAATACAAAAAATGAGTACCAATTAAAAACACCGAGTATTGCTATTACTTTTACACCAAGTAATTGAATTCTCCCCTTTTAGTGATTTAGAAAAGCTATTAGCAGTGATTTTCTCTAAGTGTTAGAATTTTTTAACTTTCGCTATCCTGCTTTTTAAATCTCAGACACTGCCACGGATCATTAGTATTCGGTGCTGAGAAAATCGTTGTCAAGCACTGCTGCAATAAATTAAAATAAATATAAGAAGTTAAAAAGTAACTTGTAAACTTGATATTATAAATGAGCAAAAATTATTTGCTAAAATTTGAAAAGAAGCTCTGTAGTATGATATTATTAATTAAGATTACCAATTAAAAAAATATTCAAGATTTTAATTTCATAAATGAAATTTTAGAATATCATAAGATTTTTCCTTCCAACTCTTTAAATATCATACACTGCCTTGGTTCTTTAACGTTCATTTTTCAGAAATTCATTGTTAAACAACAATGCTACTGTTAAAAAGGAGAAAAAAATTAGAAATAAAGAAAGATTCTTTAAATAATTGAATTAAATTTTGATACGGAAAAGTTATGAATAATGCTTAAAATCTATAAATAACGAATATTAATGTTATTATTCAATACAAACCCTCCACATTCCTTCTTCACATGGTTTAGAAAATATCATTAATGTTTAAAGTGAAAAAAGATATTACGTCTGTATTGTCTGTAATTTTGTAATTGTTTTTAATCATTAGTATTTTAATTTTTTTAGGCTGGAGATGCTATCATGTTTCATTAAAATCTGTTGCTAAGGAATCCATTGTCAAATAACATTGGTTTGAAGAAAATATAAATATAAATAAAAGCATAAACAGTCCAGTAAAGAATACATTTTAAATTATCAAAGATTAAATAAATACCAAAGATCTGAAGTATGTGCCTAACTTCGAAACACCTTTTTTTTTTTTTTTTTTTTTTTTTTTTTTTTTTTTTTTTTTTTTTTAAATATGAATTTTTTACCAAACGCATGTATTTTTAGTTAAAACAGAGAATTAAACTCTGGATTTATATAAATTTTTAATAGAATTTTGATTAACTTTTCAAATCTAGGCAATATTTAGTCCAATTTTAGTAAAGAATTGTGTTTATTGCAAACCATCTATAACGAAATTTATTTAATACATTTCACTTTTTTTCCATAATATATTAGCAAACTACTTAGCTGTGTTATGGAGCAAAATATTTGCAACACCCCTTAAATTTATTAACATATACCAAATTTTTTGTACAAAACATAATTTTTAATGCGTGTTTTTCAATAAAAATAGCTCTTAAATTAATCTATACAATTTTACAAGAGACATTTTTAGATACATGTAACCATTATACAATACTACTATTCAACATCTACAATGATATAGAGTAACCCATAAAATAACAAACTAAAACAAGACAAGATTATATATATTATGGTTCCATTATATATATATATATATATATATATAATAAACGTACACAATAAAAAATGCAAATTAAGACCTTGATAGAGTACAAAAAGTTATGTATAAAGTTTACAACTTTAAAGGTTTTTAGTTTGATTCCCGCTGTGGGAGCTTGGCATTTTCCTCCTAAAATGGATTTAATAAGAACTCTCGTATTATTAATCAATTTAAGAGTTTATATTATTATGTTTCGTTCATCTGATGTCCATAATATTTTTTTGAAATTCAATCTCTTTTCTATTTAAAAAACTTTTGCGATTTCTTAATGATTCAGCATTTTCAATTAAATTTTGAAGAATTCTGTTCGCTTTTAGAAATTTAAAATTTTATTTATATTACGCTAATTTTTTTCGGATTTTCAAAAAATTTAGAATTTTCAATTTTATTTAAATGATTTGATGTGAACATTTTTAATTATATTAAAATTAAATAATACTAACTTCCTTTTATATTTGTTTTTAGATTAAATTTATTGGTGCTACATCTATGTAAGATTTTAATAATTATAAATTAACAATTTGAATTTATCAATTGAGGGATAAGTTTATTTGAAAGAAACATTAAACGAAACCCTCTGTGCGATCTGCGATCACACTTACCCACTTGTTTTATCTTACAGATATTGCCATGGTTCATTGGAATTTCATGCTGAAGAATTCGATGTCAAACAACGTTAATTAGATAAAAATAAAAAATAGAAACATAAACAGTTTTTAAGTTTTCAAATATTACATTTTAAATAAATTCGATTGGATAAAAATTGGATAAAAATAAAAACAGGGATTTTTAAATTATCAAGGATTATGCAATAAACAAATTTGATTCGAGAAAAATAAAAATTCTAAGAGGACACAGTTAATAACAGCACCTATTATTAAAAAAACCGAGAGCATTATGATTATTAATCGATTACTTAAAAAGAATCCATCTTCCCACTTCACATGTTATAGACAACAATAATATAATAACAATAATAGGGATTTAATTTTTTTTAGGCTGAAAATGGTGCCATGATTTACATTTGCTGCTAACGTTATTTTCATCCTTAGTACTTTCAACTGTAAACACAGCTGTCGACAGAGAATATAAAACTACAAATATTAACATCTTAATTTTCAAATGTCACGTAATTGGTGTCAAAAAGGAGTAAAAGTGGAAGTCAATTTTTAGATCCAGAAAACATTTAGAAAATAAAATATAGATATTGAGGAAAGCAGAATATTGTTTGTATTATGTTTCTTTAAGTAAACTGATAAAAATTCGTGGCATGTCGTTGGATAAAAGTCATGTCATTAGAAACAATGTTTTCTTTAGTAATAATTTCTATTGTTTCTCTGATGATTAATTCACAGTAATTCTTCAAGGAACATATATGTATACATTTCGAAGATGCAAAAAATATATGAATTATAGAATTATTTATAATTCTTCAGAATTACAAATAATTATTGAAGAATTATAAATTATTGATAAAAATTTCTCTGTTTTTACATGCTTAAAATTGCGTTTAAATCCTGTTTCTATCATAAATAGAACAGGATTTTTTTTTTCTTTTGGCTTGTTTTCAAAATCTAGATTTCAAGCAATGGTTGTCATGCAAATAACATTTTTTTTTAATACAATTTCTCAGATTTAAATGTTTGTAAGTCAATAACCGTTAAATATAATTGCTTCAAACTTGGTACATGTATTTTCTGGTTGTTTTACTTTAATTTTGATTCAGAAATTTGAAAAAGAAAATTACTTTTGAAAATATGATTTTTTAAAATGAAAATTACATTTTTTTTCAAATTTATATTTTAAATATTTTAATTCTTTTTAAAAACTAATATTTTTAAAAATTCTGAATCAAAATTAAAATTGAGATATTTCTGTTTATTTAAATGAAAAAAAAAATTAAATTCTTTGAATAATATTTTGAATTATAATGATTTTAAATTATCCTACTTTTTTAATGAATTTTAATTTTAAATTTATTTTTAAAAACTATGAAAATGTTTATCATGTGATTTTGTTTATAAATGATATGGTTAACAATAATTTAAAAAAAAATCAAAATTGTAACTAAATAAATAAAAATAATTTTAAAATATGTACCCGGACACTTTTTAATTAATCAATTAATTAATTAATTAATTATTATTATTATTATTATTATTTTACAGTGTAGATGATACACATTATTGCATTATTTAAAATATTTTATTTTTATTTTTTTAAATATGAAGTCCATATTTAGGTCTAATTTCTTTTTGCAAAAAGGGCTCTTATTGGCTCATTCAATAATGTCTAAAGTTTTGTTCAAAACTATATAAAAATAAAGAAAATATAAAGTTTAAAATCTTTTGAAATTTTAAATAAATTAGGAAACGTAAAAATATTTTTTTTTTCATAAAAGAAAAGATATATTCCGACAAAACTATCGGAAGAGAAAGAGAAATTTGTTTTGCTTGAAATATTTCTATCTGGAGTCAAATATTCAACGGTTATAAATAACCGTTGACTGAATTTACATACAAACCTATGTAAATTCAAATTCATGTTTAATTTATGCAGATGAAATTTAAAAGTACTTTTAACATTATCATTGGCATCCTCTATTTTAATTTTAGAAATAAAATATTAGAAATTAAAAGAAAAAATTATCTTTATAACCAAGATTAAATTGGCAAATTGACTATGTTTAAAACAAATACACACAGCATTATAACATTATTAACAATGGTTGTGAATCAAAAATTGCAGGTATTATGCTACCTTTACGTTTGTTAATACAATTCTACGTCAGCACTTGGTTTATAAAATCCTCATCGATAATTGTGATTTACAATTATATTTTACATTCCTCCATGGTATATTAACATTTGATGCCCAGTAATATATTATTAAACTGTATTAAAATGGATGGAAACATAAAAAACTATTAAAAAAAAGAAGCTATTTTAAATTGACAAAGTATATGTTTTAAATTATTGAAGATATGCGATTATTGACAATACAAAAAATGAGTACCAATTAAAAACACCGAGTATTGCTATTACTTTTACACCAAGTAATTGAATTCTCCCCTTTTAGTGATTTAGAAAAGCTATTAGCAGTGATTTTCTCTAAGTGTTAGAATTTTTTAACTTTCGCTATCCTGCTTTTTAAATCTCAGACACTGCCACGGATCATTAGTATTCGGTGCTGAGAAAATCGTTGTCAAGCACTGCTGCAATAAATTAAAATAAATATAAGAAGTTAAAAAATAACTTGTAAACTTGATATTATAAATGAGCAAAAATTATTTGCTAAAATTTGAAAAGAAGCTCTGTAGTATGATATTATTAATTAAGATTACCAATTAAAAAAATATTCAAGATTTTAATTTCATAAATGAAATTTTAGAATATCATAAGATTTTTCCTTCCAACTCTTTAAATATCATACACTGCCTTGGTTCTTTAACGTTCATTTTTCAGAAATTCATTGTTAAACAACAATGCTACTGTTAAAAAGGAGAAAAAAATTAGAAATAAAGAAAGATTCTTTAAATAATTGAATTAAATTTTGATACGGAAAAGTTATGAATAATGCTTAAAATCTATAAATAACGAATATTAATGTTATTATTCAATACAAACCCTCCACATTCCTTCTTCACATGGTTTAGAAAATATCATTAATGTTTAAAGTGAAAAAAGATATTACGTCTGTATTGTCTGTAATTTTGTAATTGTTTTTAATCATTAGTATTTTAATTTTTTTAGGCTGGAGATGCTATCATGTTTCATTAAAATCTGTTGCTAAGGAATCCATTGTCAAATAACATTGGTTTGAAGAAAATATAAATATAAATAAAAGCATAAACAGTCCAGTAAAGAATACATTTTAAATTATCAAAGATTAAATAAATACCAAAGATCTGAAGTATGTGCCTAACTTCAAAACACCTTTTTTTTTTTTTTTTTTTTTTTTTTTTTTAATATGAATTTTTTACCAAACGCATGTATTTTTAGTTAAAACAGAGAATTAAACTCTGGATTTATATAAATTTTTAATAGAATTTTGATTAACTTTTCAAATCTAGGCAATATTTAGTCCAATTTTAGTAAAGAATTGTGTTTATTGCAAACCATCTATAACGAAATTTATTTAATACATTTCACTTTTTTTCCATAATATATTAGCAAACTACTTAGCTGTGTTATGGAGCAAAATATTTGCAACACCCCTTAAATTTATTAACATATACCAAATTTTTTGTACAAAACATAATTTTTAATGCGTGTTTTTCAATAAAAATAGCTCTTAAATTAATCTATACAATTTTACAAGAGACATTTTTAGATATATGTAACCATTATACAATACTACTATTCAACATCTACAATGATATAGAATAACCCATAAAATAACAAACTAAAACAAGACAAGATTATATATATTATGGTTCCATTATATATATATATATATATATAATAAACGTACACAATAAAAAATGCAAATTAAGACCTTGATAGAGTACAAAAAGTTATGTATAAAGTTTACAACTTTAAAGGTTTTTAGTTTGATTCCCGCTGTGGGAGCTTGGCATTTTCCTCCTAAAATGGATTTAATAAGAACTCTCGTATTATTAATCAATTTAAGAGTTTATATTATTATGTTTCGTTCATCTGATGTCCATAATATTTTTTTGAAATTCAATCTCTTTTCTATTTAAAAAACTTTTGCGATTTCTTAATGATTCAGCATTTTCAATTAAATTTTGAAGAATTCTGTTCGCTTTTAGAAATTTAAAATTTTATTTATATTACGCTAATTTTTTCGGATTTTCAAAAAATTTAGAATTTTCAATTTTATTTAAATGATTTGATGTGAACATTTTTAATTATATTAAAATTAAATAATACTAACTTCCTTTTATATTTGTTTTTAGATTAAATTTATTGGTGCTACATCTATGTAAGATTTTAATAATTATAAATTAACAATTTGAATTTATCAATTGAGGGATAAGTTTATTTGAAAGAAACATTAAACGAAACCCTCTGTGCGATCTGCGATCACACTTACCCACTTGTTTTATCTTACAGATATTGCCATGGTTCATTGGAATTTCATGCTGAAGAATTCGATGTCAAACAACGTTAATTAGATAAAAATAAAAAATAGAAACATAAACAGTTTTTAAGTTTTCAAATATTACATTTTAAATAAATTCGATTGGATAAAAATTGGATAAAAATAAAAACAGGGATTTTTAAATTATCAAGGATTATGCAATAAACAAATTTGATTCGAGAAAAATAAAAATTCTAAGAGGACACAGTTAATAACAGCACCTATTATTAAAAAAACCGAGAGCATTATGATTATTAATCGATTACTTAAAAAGAATCCATCTTCCCACTTCACATGTTATAGACAACAATAATATAATAACAATAATAGGGATTTAATTTTTTTTAGGCTGAAAATGGTGCCATGATTTACATTTGCTGCTAACGAATTCGTTATGGAACAACGATGACTGGATGAAGGCAAAATAAAAATATGAACGCAAATAGTCCAATTAAGAATGTTTTTTAAATTATCAAAGATTATGCTTTAAATAAACCGGAAAAAAAAACAAACAAAATAAATACGATGTTTTTTTTAAATTTTTAAAGATTATACTTTAAATAAACTTGATGCAACAAAGTTATTAACAATTCTTATCATCACCAGTCCAATTAGTTTTGTTTTGTAAATTATCAAAGGTTATCCTTTAAATAAATTTGACTGGATTAAAAAAAAATTGACAAGATAAAGTCATTAACAATGATTGTCATTTAAAAATTAGTTAGTATAATTTTTATCATTCAATTGCTTAAAAAAAAAATCTTCAAATTTTTTTCTTCACGTGATTTAAAAATCATCAGTAGTGATTTAATTTTTTAGGCTGAAAATGGTGCTATGGTTTCTTAACATTTGCTGCTAAAGAATGCCTTGTGAAACAACGATGACAGGATGAAAATAAAATAAAAATAATAACTTAAATAGTCAATAAACAATGTTTTTTAAATTATCAAGGAAAAAATTAAATTATAAATTAAATTTTAAATTATCAATTCTAAGGAAATTTGATTGGAAAACAAAACAAAACAAAACAAAACAAAAAAAAAACTGAATAAATATAAAAACAAACAAAATAAACACGATGTTTTCTAAATTATCAAGGATTACGCTTAAAAAAAATTTGTTGCAACAAAGTTATTAACAATTCTTATCATAAACAGTCCAATTAGCTACATTTTGTAAATTATCAAAGATCATGCTTTAAATAAATTTGATCGAATAAAAAAAATCGATAAGATAAAGTCATGAATAATGATTATAATTAAAAAAATAGTCAGTATAATTATTATTATTCGATTACTAAACATTATAACAAATTATTATAGCAAATCCTCCACCTTCCCTCTTTACCTGGCTTAAAAATCATCTATAGTGATTTAATTTTATTAAGCTGGATGTGCTGCCATGATCCAATAAAATTTGATGCTAAATAATTCATTGTCAAACAACATTGGTTAGATAAAAATAAAAATAAAAACGTAAACAGACAGACAAACAATGTTTATAAAAATCATCAAAGATTATGCTTTAAATTAATTTGATCGCATACATATTGGATAAAAATAACAACAAACAAAATAAAACAATTTTTTTTTAAATTATCAAAGATTATGTTTTAAATAAATTTGATTGGATAAAAATGAAATTTTTATAGGACAAAGTCATTAACAACGCTTATCATTTAAATATAGCTATCATTATTATTACTATTCGTTAACTTAAAATAAACCCTCCATCTTTAATTTTCAAAAGGAAAAATTGGAGGATTATAGGCTCCATAAATTGGAGACGTAAATTAGACAAGATTAGATGGTTTAGAAAATATCAGTAGAGATTTAATTTTTTTTTTTTTTTTTTTTTTTTTTTTTTTTCAGGCAGATGATGCTGCCATGATTAATTAAGACTTGATTTTAAGGAATTCATTGTGAAACAGTGTTGATTGGATAAAAATAAATATAAAAAGTAAACAGTCCAGTGAACAATGTTTTTTAAATTATCAAAGATTATGCTTTAAATAGGTTTGATTGGATAAAAATAAAAACAAACAAAATAAAAATGATGTTTCATTATTATTATTATTATTATTATTATCATTATCAAAGATTATGTTTTAAATAAATTTAAGTGGAGAAAAATAAAAATTTTGATAGGAAAAAATCATTCACGACGCTTATCATTTAAAAATAGCCAGTATTATTATTACTATCCGAATACTTAAAACGAACTCCCTCATCTTATCTTTTTAAATGGTTTAGACATCATCAATAACGATTTAATTTTTTTGGCCGAAGGTACTGCCATGATGCAATAAGATTTTATGCTAAAGAATTCATTGTCAAAAAACGTCCATTGGATACAAATAAATATAAAAACGCAAGCAGTCCAATAAAGCAAAGTCCAAATTTTAAATTATCAAAGATTATGCTTTAAATAAATTTGATTGGATAAAATTTGGATTTAAAAAATAAAAATAAAAACAATGTTTTAAAATTTTTAAAGATTATGCTTTAAATAAATTTGATTAGATAAAAATAAAAGTTTTGACAGGTTAAATTATTATTAACGCTTAACATTTAAAAATAACAAATATTATTATTGCTATTTGATTGCTTAAATGAAACCCTCCACCTTTCCCTTCACTTGGTTTAGAAAATGTCTATAGTGACTTAATTGTTTTCAAACTAATGATGCTTGCATGGTTTATTAACATTTGATTTCAAGAAATTGACTGTCAAATAACATTGATGCGATAAAAATAAAAACAAAAATGAAAACGTAAAAATGTAAACAGTCCCATTAAGATCAAAAAGTATGCTTTAAATAAACAACAACAACAACAAATAAACAAAGAAACGAACAAACAAACAAACAACAACAACAAACAAACAAACAAAAACAACAAAAACGATTTAAAAAAAGTTACTATAAAATGTTTAACGATGTTTAGAGCCTTAAAAATGTATTTGTGATTTTAAGTCTGTAAATGTTGTATTAGAATAACACAATTTTCTAAACTATTGTTGTTTCTGATTTTTAAATCTCAGATACGACTACGCTCATCAACATTTGATGCTTCGGAATTTTTGTCGAACGTTGTTTCTACGGTAAATGAGAAGAAAATAGTTTTAAAGACAACTCTTACTTTATATTTTTTTTATTTTAAAAAATGCACCATAATATAAAAATATTAATAATGGCTGTCAATTATAACTGTTTTACAGTTACTTTTACATTTGTTATTACAAATCTTCCCTGGTGCATACGGTTTAGAAATACATAATGAAATTTTATACATACATATATATAAAACCATTGATAATAATTATAATTTATTTACAAAGATAGATTTTTTTTTCTATCATTTCAATATCAAACGCTATTAGAGTTTCTCAATATATGATTCTTAGAATTTATTGTCAAACTGTATTGCTACGGGTAAAAGAAAAAACAAGTTTTATAGATAACTCGCTTTAAGTGATCAATATTAAACACGTTTAAATATTTAAAAACCCCACGATTGTATAACATTATTAGCCATAGACATCAATAAAAAAAACGACTATTATTGTAACTTTTACATTTCTTAATGTATATTTCTCGTGGCACATGACTTAAAAATATTTCTTTTTTTCCCCCGATTTTCTAATTTTTAATTATCACATACCACCACAATTCCTCAACATTTGATGCTCAGAATTTATTGTCAAACTCTTTTGCTATGGATAAAAAGTAAAAAAAAAAAGTTTTATAGACAAATCGTTTAAATGGTCAAATATTATGTTTTAAAATTAAAAAAAAAAAAAAAAAAAAGCCATGATTGTATAACATTATTAGCCATAGATGTCAATTAAAAGCCGCAACTATTGTTGTAACTTTTAAATATCTTAATACTCACTGATACATGATTTAGAAATATTCCATTTTCTTTTTTCGATTTTCTTCTTTTTAAATATCATACACAACCACAATTCCTTAACATTTGATGCTCGGAATTTATTGTCAAACAATATTGCTACGTGCTAAAATAAAATTAAAATTGCAAGCGCTATCCTATAAACAACGTTTTTTAAACTGTCAAATATTACTTTTTAAAATTAAAATGTATTTGATAGGATAAGAGTTAATTAACAAAAAATATTGGTATAATGTATTTTTACTCGAGTTAATTCATTTCTTCCCATCAACATGGATTTTAAAATATCAGCTGAAATTTCTCTCTGTTCCACCCACCACATTCAGTGACTACAAAATGACAGTTAAGTATTTTTTTTTCTTTATTTTACTACATACCAGCTTTTTATTGAAGCAATTTCCATTAACCAGTGAATAATTGGGATATCGGAATGCACTGAATGCACTGTGCTATGGTGACCACTCAGTAAGCCGATTTATAATAATTGTACAGAACAATAAGTCACTTCCATCCCCCCTACATTTTTTACATTTATTATTTTTCTTATTTTCCTACTTTTCCATACCATTTTAGATCTTAGCCACTTCCACAGTTCATTAATATTTGATGCTCAGAAATTTATTTTCAAACACTGTTGCTATGGATGAAAAGAAAACGTAAACATTTTCCTATAAACAAGGCTTTTTAAATAAAAAAAATATATTAGAATATTTAACATAATTTTGATAGGATAAAATTATTAACAAGGATTACTAAATTTAAAAAAAGCGTGTATTTTAGTTCCTTTTACATTAATGAAATCAATGTTGCCAATAGTGAATCTTTTATTCAAAATAGCAAACTGAATTTGCTAGAAATAATCTTTGATTTATTTAATAAATGTATATGTTTCAATAAATAAATCGAAAAATCCCTATTCGGAAATTATGGTAGATTAAAATAAATAGTAAATAAATACTAATACTAAATCACACACGCTACATTGACAACACTTTAAATACAATTCTCCCTCGGCACATGTTTGAGAGAAAAGCATCAGCAGAGATTTTCTCTTTCTCATCCGCCGCTATCACTGTTGGTAAACTAATCATTCGTTCAATTCGTCGTTCAAGTAATCATTTCTTTTTATACTACATATCAATATTTCATAGAGATACTCCCAATTAACCAATGAATAATTAAGAGGACATCTTTACCTGTGTGCTTTGTGCCATGGTGATTACTCGGAAACGCTCTTTTTAACAATCCTAGAGCTCGAGAAATCGCCCACACGGCCTGCGTCGGCCATCTTTACGCGCTTTCGAATTATCGATCGATTCGAACCCTCAGCCCCAGATGAAACAGAACGTTTTGAGGGGGCGGTTTAAGGGAAGCACAGGTGAGAGTTTTGATATTCCGGGGGTGGGAAGCATGCGCGACATTGATATGAGTAGGCAGTTGAGAGCAAAATACAATGAATGAAGTTATGTAGCGAGTTATATAACGGATTTAGAGAAGCGGCGCTTTAGTACAACTGAATAATTCCGTCAAATAATAACAAAATTGCATTTTAAGGGAACAGTTTATCTTTTATACGATTTTGTTTATTTTAAGAGGGTCTGAGTCACTTTTTTAAATAATTTTTAATTTTTGAGTTAAAATTTTGAAAATTTTTGCGATGATTAACCATATTATTTATAAACAAAATGACGTGATAAAATTTAAAATTTATTTAAATGGGGTAAATTAAAAACGTTATAACTCGAAATATTATTTGTAGAATTAATTTTTTTTCATATAAATAAGCAGAAATATATGAGCTTTAATTTTGATTTAACATTTTAAAAAATATTAATTTAAATAAACATAAAAATTATTTAAATAAAAAATTTGAAAAAAAAAATAATAATGAAACTTAAAAAAAAATCATATTTTTAAAGGTAAATATTTTTTTTATTTGCTGAATCAAGATTAAAATAATTGAAAAAGACATGTTTCAAGTTTGAACCATTTATCTTAAATGATTCTTCAGTTATAACAATTTAAATAGGAGAAATGGTGGTAAAATTCAAAATGAAGAAAAACATTTTCATAACAAGTTATCTTTCCAGAATAACCATGCTTGAAAGTTGGATTTTGAAAAAAAAACGAAAATATAAAAAATAATATTTCCTGTTCTAATTAAGATAAAAACAAAATATAAATTGGCTTTATAATGTGCTTTTAAGCAGAATAAAACAAAACAACAATAACAACAAAAAATAATAATTCAATTAAAAAGAATTGGGTCCCGAATTCTTTTACCTTTTCAAACCTCAGGGTATATTTATGTACTTTTTTTAAATATCAATTTTGTCTTTATATTAAAAAAAAAAAAAAAACTGATAACTAAGAAAGATTAAAAAGCGGAAGTTCTTTTTTTTATTTTTTGCACATAAAATTTCATAATATATGGGGACTCAAAAACTACATTTTTGGACAATTTCTTAGGATTTTATAGTTTTATTTTGCTTCTTTGCGTAGCAAAAACATTGAAAGACACAAAATAATCATACATTTAATCATTTTTTATTTACTAATAGACTCTACGAATGCAAATAATAATAATAATAATAATAATAATAATAATAATAATAATAATAATAATTTTAATTATTCAAATGTAATAATACAATTTTTAATAGAACTTAGTAGTTACATCAAAACATTAGCAATGTAACACAGAAATTTCATTATGGTGACAGAATATTTTTTAGTTCTGCAAAAGGGCCAAAATTTCTAAAAATTGTTAAAAATTTTAAATCTTTTGCTTTATTAATTTTTATAATTTTTGTAATATTAATACTTATTTTACCCGTCTGATAGACTGGGAAAAAGATTTTCTGATGTTAATTGCACGAAGTCTCCTTACCATGATCACTGTAATTCTATCAAAAACATCCATCTTCGATTGAAGTAACTAGAGATGACTACAAAGTAAAAACAAAATACCCAAATTGGGTTGAAAGATTTCTGGGTACAGAATTGTTCCAATTTGGAAAGTTCAGTTTGTAGCACAAAATCGTTTTAAATAAGTCTGGTTTTTAATGACATTAAAACAATTAAAATATCTTAGATAGTATATACATTATATCTCAGAAATTTTGATTAACTAATAAAGATCTGCTCTGTTTTGAACCATTTTGGGTTATCTGTTTTGGGAAAAATACTCTACCATTTTGGAATCCTTACTGTACCATTTCAGGAAAATTACCTATACCCAGAAATCTTTCAACCCAATTTGGATCTTCATTTTTTACTGTGTACACTTAAATATTTTTTCTCGCTATTTAAGAATCATATTTCACTCGATTCTTTCTTTCTTTTTTTTTTTTTTTTTTTTTGGAATATACTCCTTTAATCTATACTTCGAAGCCTCTAAAGATAGAGCTCTATGCCAGGTTAAAAAGGGGCTAAGCAGTGTTCTCGCTGACATTTGATCAACGTTAATAATTTGGCTAATTAAAAATGAAAAGCATTCGCCAAATGAAAAAAGTATTAGCCAAATAAATTCCCCGTGTAGTACAAAATAATAAATAAATAAATAATCCTTTAATGTACCCCCTTTTTTTCAATATGTTCTAAAATAACCTAAGTTTTTATAACTGCGACAGCGATTGTTATTAATCTAATTTCAACTACCCGCTACATATATATTAAAAATATGCATATATGCATATGTATGAAAAATGAAAATGAAAAGAAAGAAAAAAGCAAAAATTGAGCACTAGCAATTTGGCGAATCTAATCGCTTGTTTACTCGCCAAATGAAGAATTTAGTCGCAATTTGGCGCAATGGCGAGCGACAGCGAGAACACTGGGGCTAAGTTTCATCGTCGTGAAATCAAAGAACAACAACCAGGAACCAGGTTGATACTTGAACCAGGTCCCAATTATTTTGTTCATTTGTCATCCTCGCCTGGCAAGGGGAATTCTATATGCAATGACATTGCATTATTTTTGGAAAAATAGTTCCAATAGGATCTCGTGGAACTGTCTGTAACACGAGAAGCAAAAATGGTGCTGTATGTTTGTTTCAGAAAGAATTGAAACCACTTCAGTGGCTTCCTTTTCTGCAAGTCAATAAACTTCGAATGAGACATCTTTTAAAACAGTTTGATAAACGGGCGGCGTTTTATCGATCATATTGTGATCCAATTGGTAAAATGCTTGCAATTTGCATATCATTAACAATTGCAAAGTTTAAGCCAATGAAATCTGATCTCCTAGCTGTTGGTAAAGTTTATTTGTAAACTGGAGTATGTGCTTGAAAAATTGCAAATTGTTTCACTGATATTTCTTACCGAAGTTCTGTATCAATATTTCAAGCAAGGCACTATTCTTGATCAACTTTTCAGATTAAACAGTTGGAACAGTTAAACACTCTTCTGAATTTGTCATACTATCTGAGAACATCCTGAAAGTGAACTTTATCGGTTGTTTCATAATTAAAAAAAATTAATGCATTAAAAAAAAAAAAGATTTTTGTGTCCCGAACTCTTTTAACCACCGTGTTTCCATGGTGCCCAGAATCTGCAGACCATCTACCAAAGATTATATTTCCTATAATTTCATGAAATGCCTATTTCACAAATCAATGATTTATCCTCATTAAAGTGCTAACTGATAAAGGAGAAAATGCCGAGATCCTAGCTATGAATAGAATTGGCAAAACAAGAAGTTCTTTCCGACTTTCACCATTCCACACTTAAACTTTGAAATTAAAAAATGGTAGCGATTTTATCAATTGGCAATGCTGAAAACTAAAGAAACTTTCTTATCGACTGAAGGTCTCACAACCGTGGTGAGCATTTAAAAGTTCAATTAAAGATATCAACTGTTGTAACTTCATGTTGTTACACTAAATCAGCAGAAATATACGTGAAATGAAGCCACGGAAGCAACTGCTAAAGTTTGCGGACTAGAACAGAGGACGGGTTTCTCTTTATCAACTTTATCCTCTCGAAGAATAAGGCATCATGTAAAAACAAGTCACATTACAAAATTTACGTAGATTAAATATTTATTCATTTTACGTTCATTTAACCCATTTCGGCTTAACAGTTCTGTATTTTAATTTAAAAAAAATAGTTCGTTCATTTTATATTATGTTTGTTATTTGTAGTGCATGAACTTATGTCTCTTGCTGACATGTAGTATAACAAAAGTACATGAAGCAATCGTCAAGAAAAATGAGTGATTACTTTTTTATAATTTTCTATTCTAGTACAAAAAGTTATCAAAATTACTAAAGTGTATAACATATTAATATATATAAAATATATTTATTTAATTCTAGACACATTATAGAAATTGTAAAAATTCAGAAAAAATTGAAATTTATTCTATTTTTATTAAAATTAATATAGTCCCTTTGCAACAGTTAAAGATAAGATTTCACCAATGAACTTTCAGCTGGACATTTCTAATACCTTTATGTAGATATTGTTTCGATTAGAAATTGTATTATTACAACTGAATAATTAAAAAAATTGTGACTTGTGTATTTAACATTGCTTATACATTAGACTCTTTTCATCATTAAACTACCTCTAAAGATTGTTTAAAGGTACTAATATTTTCTCTGATTGTTTTTTCTTCATAAAAAATAACAAAATTATAAGGTGAGAATATTATATTTTCAAAAAATAAGCTTCGTCTTAATATACTATGTATGAGCCGTTCAGTGCACAAATTGATTAATTCCATTTTTTGAAAAAATTTAAATTTTAAGTGTCAAACACTTTGGTACAGTCATAAATTTTTATATCTGTAATAACTTTCCTGAATAATAAAGTTTAACACCATTAAATGGCAATTTTTTTGCCCATTGAATAATAAATAATTTATTTCAGAGTCTATTTTGATTAACTCCATACTTTAATAAATTGAAATGAAATTTTTGGTAAGTGGACATAGCTAATGATTCATTGCCTAAGTGGATACAGGTAACGACTCATTAATACAAAATAAACAAAGCATATAAAAAAGAAAGGGCAATTTATCTAATCCAAATGCCCCACCAAGATTTTTTTTTTCAACAAAACCTTTAGAAAATTCAATCATTGGCAGAAAAGTAACCGTTACACATTTTCCAGTAAATTGGCTTAAAGTACGCCGGATGAAGTTAAAAAGATTCAAATATGGCTATAAGGAAGATTCAGAATTGAATGCCATCAATATAAGGAAATCTGCAACAGGTAGACAAATTTTGAAGAATGTGGATCAGCCTTTATTATATCTTTAAGATTGAACTGTGACAAGGGAAACTAGTCGTTGGGGACCACTGTAATACTTACCAATCATATATATGCATATATATCATATGAAAATAAAACATTTGCAAGCTATTTATAAAATGCATTGCAATACCAAAACAAAATTTAAACGTGTATTTAAACATTTTTATTATGCATAGTAATGCTCTATTAATGAGTTGCTGATGAATCTATTTCGACAAATTATACAACACGCCAAACTACTCAAGTAGTACTGAATTTCGAAAAAGAAACATCCTTATAACTCCAAAAATAATAATCTTATTAACTACAGTTTATTGCATCGGATTAAGCGTCTCATTTCCAGTTAAAATATATCTTTGAATTGAAATTTGAATGAAATACAGGGTCATAAAAAATCGAAGAATGTGGAAAACAGGATTATAGATATCTCGGCAACTAATAATTCGATCGACTTCACTCTTTATGCAAAACTTGTGTTATTCTATTGCCTTTTACAATCACTCCTTAAAATAAAAATTTTCGAAAATATTTGTATAACTTTCATCAGAACAAATTTTTCGAGAGTCCGAAAAAAATAGTTCCGGATAATCGAGGTTACTGATATTAAATAGGCTTTGTTCCACTATTACATACTAAGTACATACAAAATTTTAAGTCTCTATCTCAATTTGTTCGGGAGATAGAGCGTTTACAGAAACACAGACAGACAGACGGACGGCAATTTTTTTTTTTTTTCAAAAAATATGTTTTTCGAAATCTCCAGTGTCTAAAACGTGTAAATCCGTCAAAAAAAATTTTCGATTTTCAAAACGATTGCAAGACTTACCATATGCTACGTATGATGGGTAAGTAAAAAGGATAAACATGATGAACCTACAAAAATTCATACCTCCTGTTAATCATGATTACTATAAAAACTTGACAACAAATCGGAATGATGAGTCCTCACATACACCTGAAGAAAAAGACATTATTTTTATATTGCTGATGAACTAATCATAAATAATATATTATAACAGAACTGTCAATATTTCTTTTTATGGGAAATCTGTCGTAAAAATGTGTAATAACTTTTTCTGTAATAAAAACTTAAAAATTTAAACACTGAATTTAACTGTGTTATTTTTTCAGTTGTCAAACCGATTAAATCCAAACGTCACATAACAATTGTTACATTACAGACGATTATTTTTTGGCTAGTCTTTCTTATTAATTTTATGAACCTTTAGATGAAAGCTATATCTGTATTTGTGCATTCTACAATAATTTTTGAATTTACATTATAAAGGGAATTTTTAAAAACACTGTTCATTATTTCATCGTATTTCTCAAATTTTTGTTTTAGGAAGTTAATTGATTTGCGCGTTGAATATATACCGGGTGTCCAGTAAATGACCGACCCATTTTAAATGTTAATAAGAAAAAAAAAAAAAAAAAAAAAAAAAAAAAAACTGTTTGAGATAAAAATGCGCGGCTTGCTGTATTGTTATTAGAATGTAAATAAATTTTAAAATATGCACTTTGTTAATGTAATATAATAATATTTAAAATAATATCTCAGTCTCAAGACTGAGGAGGTGAAGTATAATACAGATGGTTCAATCATAAATATTATTTGAAATCACTTTCCAACCAACGTACCCTATTTCTGAAACTGATTCGAGAGTCGATTGTATATATAGATTCAGATTCGACAACATATAGATTCAGATTCAGCCGAAAATCTCATATTTATAAAAATTAGAGTCATGTCTGTATTCGAACAGCCTGTTACCGCCAGCACGATATTTTTTTCCGAAATTTGGACTATATTAACAAAGTACATGTTTAAAAATTTATTGATTTTCTAATAACAATACCGCAAACCGCGCATTATTATCTCAAACCGTTTATTTGTTATTTAAGTTCAAAATGGGTCAGTTATTTACTGGACACCCGGTATATCTATAACTATTCTCTATTTCAAAATTATCTCGTTAAATAATTAACCTTCATGCATCTCCTTCACCAAAATCACAATTTCGGGTGAATGAAGCGGTGACTTGCCTGTAGAACGGTTTTCCCCTTCGTATAAGTCGGTTTGTAAGAAGAAAACACTGTCGAACATCTAGTGCAGGGCATGAAATTTCAGCTTAAAAGGTACTCACCAGATTAAAATTTTTACTCGCCACTATTTTACATTCATTCAGACAATAACGTCAGCCCCCATACCTGCGCAGAAAATGAAATATTTATGAAAAATTTAATTTAAATTGTTAAAAGGAGCAGTTTGTTAAATTCAGAATATTTTACATTTATGAAAAATACGGGATATTTTTAAAATATTGACAGATGTAATATGAAAATTTTTCTATTGACCGAAAAAAATGCAGGAATTGATAAAACGAAACATATTTAGTGCAAAACAAAATAACATTAACTCAAAATAAGCTTGCCATAAGCTTTCAGCGGATACAAAAATACATACCAATGATAAGTTCTTGTACTATTAGCACGTTAGGTTTATATAGTGCTGTCTTTCTGCATTGAAGTACCACCTATCAATTGCAGCTGTAGGGTCAAACTCTGTCAGGGTGGGTCCATTAAAAAAAATTTTAAGCAAAACATTCATTGTTTCAGTCTTCAGAGAGTTCCTGTTTGATGTCTTGAGTCTGTTGTGACAGCTGAACCCTCTCTCTCATGAAGCTGTGCTTACTGGTAAAACAGCACAAAATGTTAATATCTGGAGCAAATTGGATAATCTTACTGAACATTTTTCAGTGTAAACTTTCTCCAGCATCTCGTTCAGTGTCAGTGATGGGAACATAAATTTAAATTCTGCTCACTCTGCCAATACAATATCTACTTTTTCATTAAACAGATTTGGGTTCAAATACATAAAGAGCCTCTTTATTTCTTCTTCTCAAATTTAAGAATTATTTCTTTGGGAGCCAACCCACAGTATCAAAAATATGCAGACATGGTAACACATCTGATTGCAGTCTTTCTGCAATTTATATTTTTTGTATGTTTAATTCATGTCCCTCTTAAAATCTGAAATTGTTCCTCCTCATTTTCTATATTTGTCAGCTGCGCATCCTTGATTATCCCTGAAATGAATAGTTGGTCTGAAAATTCCTGTTCGCTTGGTCCAACACTAGATTCGAGATCTGTTAGAGCTGAGATGCGATATTCAATTTTTATTTTCAAAGATGAAGTGAGAAGATCCTTGTTTTGTAATGCCACACTTAAAGGATTCAATTTTCGGTAGAAATCCAAGAGGAAGTACAGAACTTTAAAAAATGTATAATCCTTCAAAGTTTTCAGCAAATTCTTAGCTTTAGAACTGCCATTGTCTTTTCCACGGGCCACTTGTTCAAGATGGCTTACAACAGTGTTCCAAGATTGCAAGAGAGCTTATACTGCACTTTCTTTGCTGGATAACCATCTAGTAGTGTGAATATCACTCAGTTTAAGAATTTCTTCTAGAATTTCTGCTATTTCTTTTAACATACGAAGTCTTTTGCAGAGGCTTGGTAAAATATAAAAATACTTCTAACAATTGAATCAAATTTTGTAAGATATTCAACTTCACCACATGCATCCGAAACAGCTAATTACAAACAGTATGCAAGGCAGTGAATTTTTATTAATTTAAGACAAATAGATTTCATTTTCATAGCTAAACCTGATTTGTATCCAACCATATTTGGGACACCATCAGTACTCAAGCCTACAATGTAACACCTGTTTCAGACAGGGGGATTTCATCCCTTCGTAGGAAAGACGAAGAAATAGGCGCGGAGCATTTTTACTTCTTTTCAAAAAAAAAAAAAATAAAAATAAAAAATAAGTACCATCGCTTCATTTTGAAATACTTCCGTGTATCGCTGTGCATAGTAGGATTTGAAGCACAACATTTTAAAAGACAATTTTTACTCGCCAAACTGAAATATTTACTCGCCAATGGCGAGCTGGCGAGGGGAAATTTCGCGCCCTGATCTAGTGTCTAGTGTCCGGGACGCATTTAAATCTTTTTACTCGATTAGAGACCACAGAGAGGTTCCTGATTGGTTGATTCTCTTCTGTCTTCTCTGTTTTTTAAGGTGTTTGGAAATGGGAATATCTAATGACGATAGTTGTAACTTACCATATAATAATCCTTTTTTGTATACACTATATGGTCAAAGATGACCGTCCACAAGCGATTTTAGACAGTTTGTTAAATATCTAGAAAAATGTGTGAAATTACATGTGAAATTATCCTGAAACTCTAAGTGTACAAATATAAAATACATGTGAAATTATCCTGAAACTCTAAGTGTACAAATATATAATACAAGTTATACGTTTCCGTGAAAATTTTCCCCGAAACTTCATAGACACCGTCAACAAATTAAAAAAGAATGAATATATTTTGGATAACCCTGTCAAAACTAATGTAGCAACAGCGCTCAAACTGTAGATTATGATTAAGTGGCTTATTATAATAAACTGTGTTCATTTTTATGTCGATAGCATGTATACTCGTAGAAAAATTAAGGTTTTTATTTTTAAAAAAATCCCAAAATTTTCGAAGATTTTTGCTTATAATTTGCAGAGTTCTTAATGTAAAATAGTATTATTTTCTGAAAATATGACAAATAATATTGCACACAATACTCTGTTATCAAAATTAAAAAATAATAAAAATTATATGAAAAATGGGTAGGTTTATTAAATAACTTTTCGCTACGCATGCAAAAACGATATCAAAATTTCATTTGCATATTATGTTAGCTAAATGTATAGAGCAACTTTTGTGAAAGTCTCAAAATCATAGCTTGAAAATTCTGAAAATAATCGTTAATAGAATAAGTTGAAAATCTGTTATTCACATAATGAAGCAAAAACAAGAGGGGTTGTATCCGTATATTCATTGATTAATGTCAATGTAGAATACACAATATGGGACGTTGTACTACTTTTGGATAAAATCCCTCATTTTTTTTTTTGCTTCATTTTGTGAACAACGGATTTTGTACTTATTCTATTGACAAAAACTTTCAGAATTTTGAAGCTATGATTTTGAGACTTCCGCAAAAGTTGCTCTATACATTTAGCTAACATAATATGCAAATAAATTTTGGTATCGTTTTCGCATGCACAGTGAAAAATTATTTAGTAAACCTACTCCTTTTTTATACAATTTTTATTATTTTTTAATTTTGATAACAGGGTATTGTGTTAAATATTATTTGTCATATTTTCAGAAAAGAATATTATTTTACATTAAGAACTCTGCAAATTATAAGCAAAAATTTGGGATTTTTTTTTATGAAAAACTTAATTTTTCTACGACTATATATGCCATCGAATTAAAAATGAACACAGTTAATTACAATAAGCCACTTAATCATAATCTACAGTTTGAGCGCTTTTGCTACATTAGTTTTGACAGGGTTATCCAAAAGATATACATTATTTTTTAATTTGTTGACGGTCCCCTTTGGAGTTTTAGAAAAAAATCTTCACAGAAATTTATGACTTTTACTGTTATATTTTACAGATCTGTACTATTATGTTTAGATAAGTAGAGTTTCAAGATAATTCCTCATGTATTTTTCTAATATTTAACAAAATGTCTAAAATCGCAAGTGGACGGTCATCAATGGCCATGTAGTGAATAAAAGAATCAGAGTTTAACATCCAACGTTTTACTCAGTTCTTATCAAATGTTCAATTCGGAATTCCGCTAAATGTTATTACATTAGAAAGCCAAAATTAAATGTACGCATTAGAAAAATATGCAATGGTGTCATCTGTTTTTTTTTTTTTTTTTTTTTTTTTTTAGGAAACTTCAACTTGTTAATTTTAAGTCAAAATTTCTCTTTTGTGATTTTTTTTTTTTTTTTAATTTGGAGTTTTAATTTGATTTTAGATATCAGCTTTTTAATGTGTATATATTTTAAGCAATATGGGCATTCCTAAATATATATATATATATATTTAAATTCTGGTATTTTATATAGGGTACGAAAGCTTATATATATATATATATATATAAACTGGACAATTACATCATGAAAAATATTACTGAACATTTTATTCTGAAAATAAAATAAATCACAAGGTTACTAAATGGTGAATACAGAATATTTCAAAGTTATAAGCTGAACAAATATTAAATTTAAATATTATTATTCGTCATTTCGGTCAACAGTTACGATGCAGACGTCTGTTTAGTTTTTAACTTTACAACTTTTCGAGCACACCATTTAGTAACTTTGTGATTTATTGTATTTCCACGATAAAATTTTCAGTTCTATATTTTAAAGTCAGTGTTTTGTGCTTTCATAATGGTGCTAAAACAAATCGCACACACACACACACACACAAAAAAAAAAAACCAATCAGGAGACTGGAAATTTCTCTGTGGTCTCTAATCGAGTAAACAAAGTTAAAATGTATTTAGAACGGCAACTAAAAACAACATTATTATTTTTTCGAATACATCAGTGCTAGAGTGAATCTTCTCTAACATTAGAACACATATACAGTGGAACCCCGATTATCAGAACCCCGGTTATCCGAAAATCGGCTTAACCGAAAGACCTTAAAGTCCTTTTTAAAAGTGAAAATTTCATTATCAGTACTACTTTTACCGATGTCAAATGACACCTTTCAACATATTTTAATTTATGGTTACCATTTTATTTGTAAATTTTAGACCGAAATAATTCCGAATCATTTTTAATACATTGAAATTTGTTTTAATGCCTATTAGCTTTAAAAATTAGAAGCAAAACAAGTAAAAATCAGAACTTTGAAAGGAGTTATTGGGCACTTAGAAGAAATAGTGTAAAAAAAGCATGTTCTTTGTAAAATAAATAAACAGAGTTGGTTTACTTATTTTGATTTATTGTATAATTCTGAGCCTTTTATTATATAGATACTTCATTATTTTTCAAAATATGTTGTGATTTTCTTTTTCTTTCAATTTTGCATCGTTTCAATGCTGATTTATCATGCCATCTTTAAAAAACAACACATCTGATGCTCTTGCATCATCTTTTAATTTAATATATCAAAGTACTGCATCTAAATTCTTAGTAGCTTCACTCTGTACCACATTTACCATAATCTGTAATACAATACCACAACATTTTTATTACAACGGTGTTCTAAATTATTATCACAGCTTTTCACCAAACAAATATTCCCGATAAGCTTCCCAGTTATTCAAAAATTCCCATGGAACCCCGAAAAATCCTACGGAACACCGGTTAACCGAAAATGCTTTGGTTCCATGCTTTTCGGATAACCGGGTTTTTACTGTAATTTAAGGGCACACAGAACATCTCTACTGGTAAAATGAAACTGTTTTTGCGAAATATTTTGCACCTCTACAGACTAGATCTTGGTCTGAGCAGTCCCTTTTAGACTATCAAATCGAATCAAAATATTTAACACCATATATGGATTTAAAAATAAAGATAGAAATGAAAATAAAAATGATACAGTAAATATACACGTTATAGCCTATATATAAATGAAAATAAATTAATTAAAAGATAAAATTGGTTTTCAAGAACTAATTACCTTTTGACATATCTGGATAAAAAATTTTAAATAATATACCTGTTCGGTACACTTTTCTAAAAAACTATTCACCTTAAAATTTGTTATAATGTCAGAAAACATACTGCTTAAGAATAATAAAAAGCAATTTTTATTTTGGCTGTAAATTAAAGAAATTAAAAATATTTTATTAAAGAACTTTAAAAATCCTAAAAATTTCAAGACGATATTTGTCATTATTGAAAAAAAAATGCATTCATATTTTAATGTTAGATATTTTTAAAGAAACTAATTAATGACACAATTTTGGATTTAACTAAACTTGTTTACCTAAAACAGAATTTAAGAAAAATATATCAAAGCTTATTTTAAAAACATTTCAAAAAGAGACAAAAAACTATATAGGGGAAAATTGGATAAAACCGGGAATCAGATTTTATGGCTTTATTTGGGGCGGTATCTGGCCGAAACTTTTAGAATTACTTCTAGGCGAGTGGCATGCCAGTTCCCAGTAAGCAGAATTCGTGTAAACGAATTCATTTCGCAGTGGTGATTTTTTTAAGACTTCACGTGAAAAAGTAAAAAATTCGAATTCTGCAATATTACGTTACCAATCCTAAATACCTAAGGATTTAGTTTAGGTAAGTATAACGTATGATAGTCTATTATTTACTCGTTATTTTTATGTTTTGTATTGGGGTCTACGAGTTATCTGAAAAACGCGAGAGTAGCATTCCATCAAAATGACATGGTTACACAAAACCGGGATGAGATGGTTGGATATAACCGGGAAATTTAAATTTTTGAATAATTCATTTATTTGCGTGATTGAAATAGAATTAACTTAATTATATACAGGACAGTTGCACCATAAAATTTAACTAATAAGAATGTATTTATTAAAATACAACACATTGTTCAGTGGTGCACAAAACAAGAATTTTAATATACATTTGTACAATTAAAATAAAATAAAACTATCAACGTTTCGTGCCGTCTTCTGTGGGCGTCTTCAGGAAAATATGATAATGGAAGGCCTAAGTTTGCATTTTGATCGCGAGATAATATTATAAGACGCTCGCAGAAGACGGCGCGAAACGTTGATAGTTTTATTTTATTTTAATTGTACAAATGTACATTAAAATTCTTGTTTGTGCACCACTGAGCACTGTGTTGTATTTTAATAAATACATTCTTATTAGTTAGAATTAACTTGTTCATGCATTGTTTGGCGATCTATAAACATTTAAAAACTATACAAAAAATATTATTTAAACTAAGTTGTTATATAGAAGACTGTGTTTAGTATTTGAATTTCAATATCGATCCTTATTTCAACCCTCGCTAAATCCGAAAATTATCTTCATTTTTAACCATTCTGTCATGATTTTTCGCAAATTTCAAATTTAAAAGAAATCGGCGTAAAAATGTGTCGTAAATTTGAAATTTCAAAAAAAAAAAAAAAAAAAAAAAAAAAAAAGTCTGATATTATAAAATAGAGAAGATGGTTGTGTTTTGTTGCTTTTTATAATAAATTTTTATGTTCTTTTTAGACTAAATCACAAAATGAGCTTCATTTTGTACCCATAACGTCAGACTTTTCCGCAAATCGTAAATTTCATAGTTTAAAAATTGTGAATATCTGATATTATACAATGTTTGTAAAATTACTTTTATTCAATTTAATTTTATTTAATTCAATTATTTATTTATTTATTTATTTATCATTATTATTATTATTATTATTATTATTATTATTATTATTATTATTATTATTATTATTATTATTATTATTATTATTATTATTATTATTATTATTATTATTATTATTATTTATTTATTTATTTATTTATTTATTTATTTTTTTTTTTTTATTATTATTATTTTTTTTTTTTTTTTGTCGTATACTGGAATTTTTTCGCCTAAACAGCTGAGGAATGCCTTGAGGGGAGGAGAAGTTTCAATTTTTAATTTGAACTTTTAAACTTTAAAATTTATGATATGTGAAAAATCCTCACTTGACGGTTAATATGAAAGGTCATTTTCGTATTCAGTGGCAGAAAATGCATAAAAATCAATTAAAGTTTAAAACAAAACAGTCGCATCTATTTTATAGTGTCAGATTTTGGCTATTTTTTCACTTTTTAGCTTTGAAATGTACACTTTTACAAAAGTTCTTATGTAATGGTAAAAAATGAAGGTCGCTTTCGCATTTAGTGCTGCAAAATATATAAAAATCAATTGTGAAAAACTAAAAATCAACCCACATTTTGGAAGCCAGTAAACTAATAGTATTTTTAAATATGTATCTTTTTGTAACGGATTAAAGTTGTTGCTTTTGACCATTTTATTTAACATAAATTCTGTTATTTTTTTCCTGTTATGTGTTTTGTACAAGCTGTATCTTTTGCATTAATGTTTCAGAAGTATTTTAGATTTTAAACTTATATTACAAAGTTAATTTTACTCTCAAATATATATATATATATATATATATATATATATATATATATATTTTTTTTTTTTTTTTTTTTTTTTTTTTGAAGACATCTGAAGATTTTTTTGTATTTCTGATAAATTTGTGAATGACTCCATTTCGCAGGAAAAAGTATGCTCCAACAGCTATTACTCAATTTTTATCGTGGTTTTAATCATGGAAGAATGGGACTTTTTATTACTTACTTGTCATTACAATAGAAAAAAATTACTAAATATAGCTTGTTTGGACGGAGAGGGGGGGGGGGGGAGAGACGTATAAAATATTAAATTTCGTAGTTTTTAAGAAATGTTTTTAGGGACCCAAATCGTTGTCAAAATACTTCTTTGTTTCATTAAAATATTTTTGTAATTGGCACTATAAGTTGAGGGTACAATTAGTTGAGGAATTAGCCATTGGGCATCGCTGAGAGTAAACATCCGGTATAAAGCTACAACGTTTCTTTCTAGCAGCATTTTTGATAAATTATCGTATTAATGGTACTTCATAAATGCATATGATAATACAATCTTTCAATTTATCTTTAAATTTGGCATACTGCTCTAACTTCCTGGCACAGAAGCACGGAAAATAATACGGTGTTATAATTTTTGTCCTTCTACCATTACAAGAGGTATTGGATTCGTGAAAAAATTCGATTTCTGGCATTCGATGAATTTATACGTTTTAGAAGGTCCTGAACATGATTTGATGATTATTAGAAAATCTCTCGTCTATGAGTCTATATGTCTCTCTGTCATTCTGCAAGTCTGTATGTGAGAAAAATGTTGTGGGCGCTCTATCTCAAGAACTAATGCACGGAATTTCACAAAACTTTAGATTCAATTAGATCTTGATATAAACTGGAGCTGATTAGTTTTTGGTGTACATTACCCTACTCGTAACACTGCTATGCTGCATCATTCACGATTTACACAATAGCTCTATCTCAAGAACTAGTGTATGGATTTTTATAAAATTTCAGATTCAGTTGGTCTTTCATACAATTTGGTGCTAATTAAGTTTTAAAGTAAATCGCTCAAAAGGTAACGCTATTACGATACATTATCCGTGATTATTACAATAGATCTTAAGCGCTATTGCACTAATTTTCATTAAATTTGAGATTCGGTTAGTCCCTGATATAAGTTAGTGGCTGTTTAATTTTTTGTGCTTATTGCCCTTCAGATGACTCTTGCTAGGTGGCATTTTTAAAGATTTTCGCAAAAGCTCTATCTCAGAAACTAATGCACGGATTTTCATGAAAATTCAGATTGCGTTAAAAGTTAACGCAAGTTTTTGCTGATTTGATATTAATGTAAATCACCTAATCATTGGCGCTGGTATGCTGCATTTCCCCGGAAGTATTAGCATGTATGAGATAGAGGAAGTTTTATTATTGCCATCCAACTAATTTATGTTAATAAATAATAATAATGATTATTATTATTTAATATATAATATACTTATAATTCCAACGCATCCTTTTAGTATTGGTATTGGAAAAAACAAAACAACTGTAAGCGTAAAAATATTTCATTTTTTCATAAATTCATAAAAATGAAAAAAAGATGTGCTATGAATCATTAATATAAATCAAATTATTTCAGGTTCCGTGATTTTTTACAACAACACAAAATGTATAGACTGCAGAATTTAATTGAGCTTCTAATTGAATAACTAAAATGTTATGGAAAAAAATATTTCCAGTAAGTTCTTGGGGAAAAAAAGGAAGAAAAATACTAATAATGTAGTTTACAAAAACTAATTCTTTAAAGTTATAAAATTTTTTTATGTTTGCACGTGAGTTATATTTACATTACCGTTTATTTTAAAATTTAGAGACATAGTATAGGTTGATATTTTTCTTAATCATCTGATGAGAAACTATTTTCATTTTCTGTTGATTAAACACTACATACTGATAAATTTTTCAAAAAAAAAAAAAAAAAAAAAAAAAAAAAACAGAAAAGAATTTAATATTTTTAGTAAACATACCATAATTCTCAGTTAAAACTATTTGATGAAGATTCTTGATCATTATTTTAGACTTTTTTTATGGATTAGTAGAAGAAATTAGTGCTTGAATTAAAAATTTTATGCAAAGAAATATATGAGATGCAATCGAATTTATCAAAATCCACAGCTTTATAGTGTTAGCAGGTTTTGCGAGTGTTAGCATTGCGAGAACTAAAAAAGAATTTTTTTCATATTTCTTTGAAAAATTGCTTTTTTCTGCTATTATACGCCAACAGGAAACATTTAAATACAATGTGTTATAATTTGAACTCACTATGAACAAGGAAACCACAAATGTCTCTTTAAAGGAGTTTTTCTCCTAAATATATGAAGACTGGTAATTTCAGGGAATAGTTTTCTGTGTTTTATAACGAAACATCCATTAATTGTTGCCTGTAATTCAAGCGACATAAGATAAGTGGCAACGTGTAAATTAGTAACTGTGCAAATACAACGTTATAAACATTTTGGTAATTTTGGACCCTCTCTCCTCATTCTGATATCATATGTTATCATTCCTCGAACCCCTAAGCCCCCTTTATTATGATATCGTTATCAAAGTGTAGTTTTTCATATCTAGAATTTATTTATTTTGCTCAAAATGATATACAAAACTGGCTACCTTTTTTATTTCTGCATCCTTTTAAGATTCAGATGAAGAGAAGTCAATAAAGTATCACTTTGCATATGAAAAAACATTGTATAAAATAACATTCAAAAGAAATAGTTACCATTAAAAAATACTTTATAATAACTTTTTATTACATAATGCATTCAAGATAATAAATTCCTATTGCACTTGCCTCGAACGCAGGAGGGGTGGGGGTCAAATCGAAATTCTTATCGAAAAAATAAAAGACAACATTCCAACTCTTCCTCTTTAATTTATCATTAAACATAACCCTCTTTTCGAATATACTTCACATGTGTTTTATCGGATCATAATTATATATATGTATATATAGACATATAAAAAAATATGACTGTCAAACGTTGGCGTATTCCATATTTTAGAATTAAATAATTTTATAATAATTTAGCAATTTTAATAATAACTTTGTATTTTCATAAAAATAGATCATAGGCTAAAAAAGATAACATGCAATTTTGTACCAAAGACTATGTTATAAATAAATAGAAAAAATTTTGATTGGATCAAAAATGATATCAATATTAAAAGACAATCCCATCCCCCTTAGAAATATCTTACGATATCATATGCTGGGCCCTTCTCTCTCCTTAAATATAACGTTATATTTGCACAACCCTTTACCTGTTTTCTTACAGAAAAGACTTTAACCGTGCTGGAAGAAAATTCAATTAAATTTTCAAAGTGTTACAATATTGCATGTGCATCCTGGAATTTCCATATGTACTTTTAAAAAATGCATTTAATATCTTTAGAGAGTTGATTTTTCAAATTATGGTAATAAAAGCATTTGATTTCTTTAATTTAGTAATTTGTCTAGAAAAGTAAAAACTTACAATCTATTGAACAATAAGTAATGTGTGCAACAAATCATGTAATGTTATACACAATCAGTTGAAATCGGTTTCCTTGAAGAAAATAAACCCTTTTGTTATAAATGCTTTTCAAATTTTGTCAGCTGGTACAAAGTAATATAATTTTTTATACTGATAATTTTTTTCAGGTATGTTTAAAAGAAAATTCAATTTATTAAAAGTAAGAAGATTAATTTTTGGCAAAGATACATAGCGTGTGTGTACTTTAGAAACTAAAATGTGAATATCGTTGTAACGAGTTAAATGAAAAAGCAAAAAAATGTTTAAAATGACACGCTATTCCTTTTACGATCATGTATCACGCATGTTCTTAAAAAGTATCTTAATATTTTTTGCAATTACAAAGGAAACACTGAAGCTATTTCTTTCTTGTAATATAATCCTTTTCCTTTTCTTCCTTGCTTGAATTACATAAGTATTTCGTTTTAAGTATTTTTGGGGGCAATAGACTCACATATATGTATATTGGGAAAGGGACCTACAACCACATTATTATTATTTTTTTATAATTAAATTATCGCAGAAAGAAGTACCATTAGATTGTTAATTGTGTCAAGTATTACTTCAGCGACAGCGGTGAAAGTTCAGATACTTCCAGGCTTCTTTATTGCTTACGTTAACGATGTCATTAAATTATTTACGATGACATTTAATTATTGCTCACTGCAAGGCAACACGCAATGAACAATATGCCCTTGCCCGATGGCATTTTTTTTCGCCTGAAGAAATCGCCAGTTGAAGAATTTTATTTCATTAGGATATTCATCTCTTTTTTATGTAACATTACCTTTAATCGTGAATAAAATTCCACTTGCATTGTCTTTTGTTCAGGTATGAGAAGTCACGGAATTCAAAGCGCACAAATACGTCTCATGTTCACTTTTCTGCTACCAACATGTGGGTGTCATTATAATTGAAATATTTTAACCCTTTCCGTCACGGGCAAATTATGTTAGTAAAATGAAAAATCAGAGTTTCTTCCAGGTTTAAAAAGGGGCAGGGCGCTACTGTTCTGAAAAGGGCACTTTTTACATTTTTCAGGGCACTTTTTTGATTTTTAAGGGCACTTTTACAGAGTTGAATCTAGAATCTAGCAGTTCAAAAAATCGTGGAAATACAGAAATTGCGTCAAAGAATCCAGAAAAATATCCAAAAATTTCGTCAAAAAATTGAAAAAAAGAAGAAAAAAGGTAAATTTTGTAAAAGATCACGAAAAATGGCATATTTTGCTTTAAAAAAATGCGAAAAATCGACCAATTTCGTGAAAAAAATGCAAAAAAACGTCAAATTTTGTTAAAAAGGACCAATTCCTACAAAAGATCTCGAAAAACCACCGATTTTGTCACGTTTAAACAGCACAAATTTCAAAAAAGGGGCGCGAAAAAAAAAGCACAAAGTTCGTAAGGAGAGTGGTGTTCGCATTTCTTTAAAAAACAGGGATGCTACTTTTCCGCCAAAAGGCGGATTCCCGCTTTTTTTATTTTTTAAGAATTCGCGATTTTCGTTAAGCGATCACGAAAAAAAATAAAGATTTCCGTCGAATGACCGCGAAATAAAACAGCGATTTTTGTTAAAAGATCGCGAAATACAACAGCCTTTTTCGTCAAGCGATCGCGAAATATAACAGCGATTTTCGTTAAAAGATAACGAAATATAACAGCGATTTTCGTTAAAAGAAAAAAAAACGAAAAAAAACGGATATTTTCATTAAACGCCCGCGATATAAAACAGCAGTTTTCATTAAACGATCGCGAAACGAAACGGTGATTTTCGTGAAACGATCGCAATGTGAAACGGTGATTTTCGTCAAACAGTCGCTAAATAAAATGGCGATTTTTGTCAAACAATCGCGATGTAAAACGGCGATTTTCGTCAAACGATCGCTAAATAAAACGGCGATTTTCGTCAAAAGATCATGAAATAAAACAGCCATTTTCGTCCAAAAAGAAAATATCCTACAAAATTTTGCTATTCACTCGTGGAATAATCATTGAATCTATTGCTGGGTTACTTGAATTGGTTTAAAATGATGCGATACATAAAATTCCTCACTGAACCTGTTGCTGGGTTACCTTTATTGATGTAAAATGCTGTGAACTAAAGAAAGATCATTTTTACTTACTCTTATAAATTAAAAGTTTACAACAAAAATAAAAGCTGTAATTCTTTATTTAGTTTATTATAAACAATATTATTTACAAAGTTCACACACAAATGTTGTGAAAAATGTCTTAAATTTTACTTTACGCATAATTTCCTCTTTTTTGCTGTTTTCTGAGTGGCATCCCTGGGAAAATAAAAAAAAATGGCAAGACAAATTTATTGAAAAAGACTTATTTTTTCTGAGAATACTTTTGCTGAATAAAGAGTTCTTTTTGTTTAATGAACGGATGCTTTCAGAAGTCACATTTAGAATGATTTGGACAGTTTAAAACGGATTGTGAACATAACCGTGCGGGAGGGGGAGGGGGGGGCGTCACTTCTAATTATGCCTCGGGTGCAATTTTTTCTTCGCACGAAAATGATTGTGAATCGGGAAATTTCGCTTTTGGAGCAGTAAAAACAATTTTGAATTTTTTGCGAACCGTTTGACAAAATTTTGCGTTTTTCGCGAATCGTTTGACTAAATTTCCCGTTTGGTCGAAATTTGTCATTTTTTCACGATTTTTTGAAAAAATCTGCCTTTTTTCGGGATTTTATGACGAAATTAGCCAATATTTTGCGAATCTTGTCGGAAATTTGCCGTTTTTTGATGAAATTAAGCATCCCGCGGGCAGGGCCGTAGCTAGAAGTGAACCATAGAGGGGGCTCAAGAGAATGTAGGGGGGGCTCATAATTTTTTTCTCTCTCTCTCTGACGCAGAAAGATAAATTAATGCATATTCACATTGTATGTTTCTTATCAAACTGTTGTAATAACTTCATTTTATACTAAGAAAAGTATAGGATGATGGAAATTTTGAGTGCGTAACTTGTGAAAAACTAAACATCATGTTAGTTTCAAACGTACAAATAGGATGAAGGAGTGTTGAAATACTGATTTTAGATACAATTTAGTAATTCTGCAAAACTATGAAAGGTCCTCAAAACTAAATTAGATTTTTGAGCAGAATTTCATTTGAATTTTCGGAACAGAATTCATTGAGTGACCTTGGAATATTTTCCAGGGGGGGCTCAAAATATTTTAGGGGGGGCTGAGCCGCCCATAGCGCCCCCTTAGCTACGGGCCTGCCCGCGGGACGTGTAAGAACTATCTTTTGCGTTCAGTCGCGGATTTTTTGCGTAATTTACGTGCTATAACGCGTCCGCATCATTGTTGAAAAGCTGCGTTTTTTCAAATGTGGGGCAAGAAGGGCGCTATTTTTTTAATGAGGGGCAAGAGGGGCGCTAGTTTCTAAACTAAAGGGCAGGAGGGGCGGAGCGCCCTCCTGAAACCCTCTGGGGGAAACTTTGGAGAAATCATCGACTGTCACCGGAATTCGCAAACGACTTTTTTCGAAATTAAGAATCTCTAATTTAAGCTTTCATTGTAAAAGCAGAATTTTAGTAAAACATTATTGGTGCCGTTTGCAAGTTTGAAATTAAAATTAGATATCCCGGGGGGGGGGGGGCTGGGCACAGTGTGCCGGAAAGGGTTAAACAGTTTTCATATCAAAGAAAAATTTCTGACAATAATAGCGGCTGTATTATATTGACTTTTGTAAGATACGTTACAGGAACTTCGTGTCCATCTTCCTTCAAATATAATTGTCATTTTCTTTCTTAAGTATCTCAAATCAGCATCTACGTAACTGTGCCACAGGGAAGAACCGGCTCGGCATAAGTCTCTTATAGTATATTCTGAAAGTGACGATTTTTTTTGACGAAAGCAAAATTTTCAGTAATCAGCAAGAAAGTACTTTTTCATTGCGTGGCGGTACTGAAAGTACCGTAAATTACTTTGACACCCCGGGGTAACTTGTAGGTAGACGGGTTTATTATTGTTTTTAATATATTTGATAGTTTTATGCACGTGATTATTTCTTGCTTTTCTACAGGTATTAAGTAGTAATTCAAACATGAGCATCTACGATAAAACATCATGGGGCCAGAATTAACGCAATTACAGTGAAGAGAATGTGGCAAACGCAGTGGCAGCTATTAATAATAACATAAGTAAATAAAAAGAATATTGCCCAGTTAAACTGATGGCATTGAGCTCACAGGCTACGCATACTAATTGTACATTACAGCCTTATATTTTCAATAGTTAATTCCGTTCGAAAAACAAGTTAAGGGGGGGGGACAGCTCTCCCCCCATTTCCCTTTTTTATACTTAATCATTGAACCTTCTAAACTAATCAGAGACATGCTTTATCATATAAAAATCTATATCCAAAATTAAGAGCAAATCGGAAAATTCTTAATAAAAACCCATTTATATAATTTAAAAGGACTTATCCTCCTCTTTTATACTTAACCATTAAACTTCCAAAACTATTCAGAGATTCGCCTTATCAGAAAGAACCTACATCCAAAAATAAAAGCAAATCTTACAATTCTGCATAAATTAAATTCTGCAATTCTGCTGCATTAACCCATTTATCAAATTTCAGGGGGGGGGGGGGGTAATCGCAAGCATCCCTTAAACAAGAACTTAACAAAAGAATTCCACAGTTAATTAGAGAAGCATCTTATCACTATGAACCTATATCCAAAAACTGAAACAAATCGGTTAATTCTCCGCCAAGAAAAAACATTTAAACAAATTAAGAGAGTAATCTCACCGATCTTCCATTTATACTTATCCAATGAATTCCCAAAAGCACTCAGGGAAGCACCTTATCAGAATGAACCGAGATCCAAAATTTGAAGCAAATCGGTAAATTCTACGGGAAAACCACATTAACCTTAATTAAGGGGGTTACTTCCCATTCCCCCATCCCTCTTAGACTTATCCAATTAGGCAAAACAAATCATGGCGGGGAATTCATGGAATGAAATCTGATAAATTCTACATGAAAAACACATTTATATAAATGAAGGAGAGGGCCATTAGCCTCCCGTTCCTCCTCTTTATACTTATCCAATGAGCTTCTAATACTAATCATCATCACCTAATGACAGCCTCGGAATCGCCTCATCAGAATGATCCTATATCTAAATTTTGAACGAAAACTGATAATTCTGCATGAAAGACCCATTTATTTAAAATAAGGGTAGGGGCTTGAGCCTTTTTATACATATCGAATGAACTCCAAAATCTAATCAGGGAAGCGCCTTAGCAGACTATACCTATATGCAAAATTTATAGTCGATCAGATATTTTTATCATGAGTTACGCGCGTACGCACGCACGAACGTATGTACATACATACAGAACGGGTGCGGACATAAGCTCTCAGGCTTTGATAGCCTGTGTGCTAACAACTAACAGCTACAACATTCCAAATATCACGTAGTAACTCTTTTCAATAAGTACCTTGGAAGACACACCAAGTCTGTGAGACGCCCGACAATTCTTACTCACGAAGAAGAGCAGTTAATTTTCAAGACCTTAGGAGTCGTGGCTGATAGGGATTTTCCCTTAACCAAGCACGATGGTAAGATGGCGATTAAAAAATACCTGAAACGGAAGAGGGTTAATGGACAGTATTCCTGTGACGTCACAATTGGTAAAATGTTGAATTTTATAGCCTCGAACCGAAAGAAAGAAAAGGTTTCATTTCTTTACGGATTAATAGCTGGAAAAAAATGCTAAACTATTTATATTATTTTAAGTGTAAAAGAAATTTTATCTAATCATCTCCATGATATCAGTACAATAAACAATATTCTTATGACGTCATAATTGGTAAAATGGCGGTTTTGTAATCTCGAACCGAAAAGTAGAATAGGGTCCATAGCCCTATATTGACTAATAACACACCAGATGATCAATGTTTGCACCCAGAAACAAGGGGAGGGGAGGGATAATCATACTTTTCGCAAGAAATCGTAAAATTTAATCATTCAAATACACTTGTGTAAAAAGTACACATGTGTACTTTTTTATTTTACATTGACATCTGAGGTAACTTTGTCAAATCGTCTATTGCGAGCATTTCAAGAACATTTGAAGCTAGGTGATAAAGTTATTCACAAATCGGGGTAACTTTGTTACCTTTTTTTATTGTTATTTTTTACAATATCTCTCGTATACGTTTGAATCCGCTTTGAAGTTGAAGGAAATCGTTAAGTCGATACGCTTGTATTTTTTTTAGATCCGAAACCGAAGAATAAAAAAAAAGTTATGTACAAAAATATGACTGAAACGGGACAAAGTAATCCCAGTTTACGTTATTTCAACTTTTATGGCTGCCTTTGGCGTACTACTGGAAATAAATGAACAGTAAAATTACTACATATTCCCTATAAATAAAGCTAACAATAGAACAAAGTAAATTTGTATGCAATAAAGTATGTCAATGAAAAAAATTCTTGATAATAATGATAATTCTAATAATGATCATGATAATTCTTTATTCAAAGATGAGAATTCTCCGTCCCAAATGACTACTTGTAACCACTATATTTTAATAGTATTTCTCTCCTTATTTAATGACAGAATTTATGAGATTTAATAAAGCAAGAAAAACTATTGAAATTTAGTGGTGAAAATGAATCATTTGTGACGGCGAATTTTCTTCCTGCTCATTGAAGAGCCCTCGTATTTCCATGCCATTATGTGACTGATCCTTCAGGGAATATCACCAAGTAAATGGAATAGAAATAGAGTATATAAGGGATAAACACTGCGGCGTTATTATCAAGCGTTAGTGGTTCAGAGGTAGCGTCTTGACTTTCAACACGGGAGGTTCAATTGATTCCATTGTGTCACAAATTTATAAAAATTTCTTATTCCTGGAAATATCTTCAAATTTCTTTTTTTTTTCCTTCTTAATATGTAGTCCAGTGTTCAGAAAGCCAAATAAAGTCACTCCACATTTTCTTTCTCTTTTACTTTCTCTGAATTATATTCTTATTACTATATATATGTAAATATTTTTATGTTTATTTTTCTTATTAATTTATTTAACTAGAGGAGGTGGAGGTCTTAAACAAGAATATAAAACATTTGATGAAGTTGCTATTCGAAAACAGCGGTAACTAAATTTGACATTTTTATATTAAATAAGTAACATTTATTATGTATTTTTAAATATTCTAGATCGTTCTGAAGAATGCCAGTATAAAAAAAAATAAAGTGAAAGTCTTTTAAAATCCGCATTTAATAGAAATAAACGAATAAGTGAAATAATAATTAATATCTCAGCTTGTAATTAACCCCTTCGCGTCGCAGAGCCTTTTACAAAATATTTTATGTTTTGTCACCGGTTTTCAAAAACAGAAATTTGTGCCTTATTAAGTGGAGTAAATGCTCCGATTAAATAAGACAAAATTTACTGTAAAATTTTACTGGTGGGGATAAACAGGGTTTCTTAAACCTTTTTGCGGCACGTATACGTGTCGCTCGTCCCCAAGGGTTTAAGTTATAAGAATATTTTTTAGAATAACTGAAAGAGGATTTTTTTTTTCCGTCTGACTGTCAAGTTTCAAGTTTTTACCCCAATTAGATTCTGAGATGGGGGCTCCCTTTTGAAATCCCCAGTACATTTTATTGCTTAACATCCTCATCTGGAACCAAATCGTAATACTAATAAAGAATACTGCCCAGTTAAACTGATGGCATTGAGCTCACAGGCTACAAATACTAATTGTACATTAAAGCCTTATATTTTCAAGGGTTAATTCCGTTCGAAAAAAAATTAAGAAGGGGAAACAGCTCTCCCCTTTCCTCTTTTTTTATACTTAATCATTGAACCTCCTATACCATCAAAGACATGCTTTATCATATAAAAAATCTATATCCATAATTCAGAGCAAATGAGATAATTCTTAATAAAAACCCATTTAGCATTTATATAATTTAAAAGATGTTATCCCCCTCTTTTATACTTAACCATTAAACTTCCAAAACTATTCAGAGATTTGAACGAAATCTGAAAATTCTGCTTGAAAAACTCACTTGTATAAATTAAGGGGGAGGGGGCATTAGAACCCCTGTTCCCCCTATATATACATATTCAATGAACACCTAATAACAGTCACGGAATCGCCTCATCAGAATGATCCTAATCTAAATTTTGAACGAAAACTTAATTCTGCATGAAAATCCCATTTATATCAATTAAGGGGAGGGGCATGAGCCCCCCGTTCCCCCTCTTATACATATCGAATGAACTCCAAAAACTAATCAGGGAAGCGCCTTGTCAGGATATACCTACATACAAAATTTCAAGTGGATCGGATATTTTTATAACGAGTTATCGCGTTACGCACGAACGCACGTACATACAGAACGGACGGGCACATAAGCTCTCAGGCTATGATAGCCTGTGAGCTAATAATATATATTCCACATAAAAATAAGAATTTATATTTTAAAAAAGCATCTTGCTTCTAAGACGTTGTACAATGACAAAAACATTTAAAATATATTAAAACATTTTTATTTACATGTTTCAACTTAAAAATTAATAGAGTCCATCCTCAGAATATAAACAGAAAAATAAAAATTACAAATACAATAAATTCTTATTTTTATGTAGAATGTATATTATTAGTATTTGGATTTATTTATTAGTGGACGTAATCAAGACTTATTTAGTGTTATTTTTCTCATCTGGAAAGCCTGCCTTTTTCATTCTGGCAATCTGTGGACATGAAATAAGAAGAAAAAAAAAATGATCTATTTTTAGCAATTTTTTCGGTTCCACCGAATGCATCGGAATAATTTTTGGAATTTCTGAAAATAGATTTTTTTCTGCGTCTATCTGTGCGATTTCTGAGTTTTTCGGCCCAGCAGCCTTGCCAGCTCTGTCTGTGACGCGTTTTTCCAGATGGGTTTATAATTAACTTTTAACCTCTTCAGACCTGATGTATCTTATAGGATACTAGCTGACCCGCCCGGCGTTGCCCGGGTCCGTGATAATAATATCAAACGAACCTGAAATTTGTGATTTTATCTCTAATTCGAAATACGTGGCCACTGACTGTGAGAAAAATCGGTTTAAAAAAATAAACAACTGAATTTAGACTAACAAACATTTAAAACGACTTCAATGGGAAACGGAGGAATAAATATGTGTTCAACAATTGCGCAATTATCGCGTTAAAATGCTGATTTTATCCGTAAATATCACTGTTCAGTCACGTAACTTTTTTTTTCACCTCGAAATCCTAAGTGTAACATTTTGATTTTCAAGCAAATTATATCTCTCCTAGATCCGACTATACCTTAATTAAAATCGATAATCAATGATTAGGTAAAAGGTTAATATATAGTATTGTAGTTTCAGAACCATAGAACAAAATTAAGTATATTTCAATTAAAACGTGTGTAATATTCAACTTGTGGATAAAATCCTAACCCTAACCTAATTGTAATGTAATCGCAACCTATCTGTAACCCAACTGCAACTTAACCTGAGCCAAACTTAAATATATCATAAATGTAACCTAGTCGTCACCTTATCATAACTTATCAATTTTTTGACCGTAACCTAACTACAATTTACCTTAAACTAACTGTAACCTAATCATAACCTAACTATAACGTAACCGGAATTTAAATATAACGTAAGACTAACCGAAATATAATTGCAACCTATCTATAACCCAAATGTAACCTAACTGTTACCTAACCGTAGCCAAATTCTAAATTAATTAAAATTAACACTAACTATTAACTAACAATTCTAACCGCGTACGTGTTACAAAGTACTTTAGTTCCACTTTTCACCACTACGGGGCGCAGTATATTTTGTACGAAAATCTGATATGGATCACCGCCACCTGCGGTCGGATATAATAAGCTTGCAATGCACGATTTGCAGAGTGCTTTAGTTTCACTTGCCATCACCAGAATAGGCATTTTTTCGTAAACAAACCTAAATCCGATCGATAATCCGATTTTCATTCTTTCCGTAGATATATTACCCAACGGGATGGGGATACAAATAGCAATTTATGAAATTTGTTGAAATTTCTATTCAGAAATAATGACAACCACCACGCAATTAAGAGTCCAATATTAAAAATTAGAATCTCCTACACTGCTGCTGCATGCTCTGTAAAATATATTAGTTCTACTTTTCACCTCCAGGAGCTCACTAATTCCTTCATAAGCCTATATCCGAAGGGAACTCCAGTATTAAGCGAATTCGTACATATTAGTCGAGAGGGCGGTAAAATCCAATAAGAATTTAAGAAATTTAATGAAATTATTGTTCGGAAATAATCACTACTTATAAATTAAGGATGAAATATGGTCTGTGCAAATATCCTACACAGATTCCCACTACCTGCAGCACTGTATGGCAGGTGTGCATTAAACTCGGAACAATTTTTAGTATTTAAAAGCGAAAAAAAAAGAACAATGAAAAAATGTGTTTAAAAATAAAAAGTCATGCATCAAGTACAGATTATGAAACACTATCCACCACATTCAGAATAATGTAAAAAACTGCACCGTTTAAAAATTTAAGATATTGCGTCTCATTTCACAATGTGAAAATATATTAAGCATTTCAAAACCAAATTTCAGCTGTTTCCATCTGCATTCGGAAAATGATCCGAAAATTTTAGAAGCCCTGTATATGATACATCGATAGGTACATATTAACAACATGCATTCCAAAATTTAATTCATTTAAGAGATACACACATTTCAATTGAAAATTCCCCTTCAGCAATATCCTCTAATGAGGAGAATGGTAGGCAAATACTTTTGTGCTGCCCTGTATATGATATATAGAATTTATATGTAAAGTGTAATGTGGAAAAAAAGTATTTACATTTAAAAGCGTATATCGAATTTTAAAACGTACTCTCCAGCAATTATTAAGCAAAGACAGTATTGTAACCATTTCTTTTGTGTGTCCCTGTAAATATATTTTAAAATGCTGTAAATGCTCTGTTTTAACGTAACCGTAGTTAAATTAATTGATTTATATTAGTTTGAATACATTAAAAATAGCGGAATGTCATTAAAGTATGCTCCAAACGATTTTTACCCATATATCATAATGTAATCGAACTCTTTTGAATGTCCCTGTAAATTAATCATTAGTCATACATACTTTATAAGCAATACCAAACATGCTTTGGTGACCCTAAATAATCCTTATCAATTGCATGAAAATCCGACGATAAATATAGTAGGATTTTCATGCAATTGATATAAATCTTATTTAGGGTCACCAAACGCGGGAGTTAGAGCGTGGACAGACGGACCGACAAACCAAATGCATAAGCACTTTTCAATTTTCTTGGAAAGAGCTAAAAAGACAGATGTTTCTTAAACTACGATAGTTTACTATAATCACTATGTAAAAATACTCGATAACAGCTTCCAAGTCGCCAATGCTCCTTTATCTTTAGAAACATCCGAAAACAATTTATTTTCCATTTACAGTTTATTTAATATATAAAGCATTTCAAAACCGAATTTCAGCTGTTCCCATTTACATTCGGAAAATTATCCGATTTTTTTAGGAACCTTGTATATGATATAGAGATTTGTAATGCAATATGCATTTCAAAATGTAATTCATTTAAGTGGTACATATATTTCTGAAAATTAGCCTCCAGCAATTTCCTCTAATAAAGAAAATTGTATGCGACTATTTTTGTGCAGCCCTGTATATCAAATATAGATTTTATATACAAAGAGTATTATGCAAAAGACTAATTAAATTTAAAAGTACATACCAAATTTTAAAACGTACTCTACAGCAATTATTACGCAAATACAGTACTGTAGCTGATTTCTTTTGTGTGTCCCTGTAAATCAATAAAAATGGCTATGATTTGTGTGTTTAATTTAATCGTAGTGAAAGCAGGTGATTTATAGCCGTTTCAATACATTTGAAATTGCGAGATCTCATTAAAATACTCGTCAAACAATTTTTCCGTATATACGGTAATGTAATCAATTTCTTTTGAGTGTCTCTGTAAATGAACCAATATTCGTACATATTTCATATGAAATACCAAACATGCTTTAGTGATCCTAAATAAGCTTTATCAATTGAGTATATTTACGGGATTTACAGTATGGACAGACGGACAGACAAACCGAATGCATAAGTACTTTTCAACTTTGTGATAAAAAACACTTCTGAAATTAAAAAAAAATATATCATTGATATTATCGAAAATGAGAATTTAAATTATATTTAAAATGTTTTCAATATCTTATTTAATTTCAATATGAAATTTAATTATTTCTAATTTTCCAATTTCTTTATTTTAAAAGCGAACATTTATTTTAATAAATAATAATAGAGCAAAGACAATTTTAAAAATTTGCTATTTCTTCTTAAAATATGCTTTAGATGTAAATCATTTCTTTCAATTCGTCTTATAATACAAAATCCCATGGAGGATTGAGATAGGTGGAGGTGAAGTAAGGATAAAAAAAGGTTTGCAATATGAATCCATTTATCGCTCAAATTTTAATGTTCCAAACAAAAGGACGTGGAAGGAATTTTGTATTATAATACGAATTGAAAGAAATGAATTACAACTGAATCATATTTTAAGAAGAAATAGTAAATTTTTTGAATGGTCTTTGCTCTATTATTATTTATTAAAATAAATGTTCGCTTTTAAAATAAAAGAAATTGGAAAATTAGCAATAATTAAATGTCAAATTGAAATTAAATAAGTATTGATACATTTGATGCGAACTAAAAATTGTGTAACTAAAAGTTTCCTAATTTAATATAATTTTAAATACTTTATAACGTAGATGAAAAATGTTTATGAATAATTGCATGTAAATAAATATTTAAAATATAATGATGAAAACATTCTTTTAAAATCATGTATGAAAACTTAAGTAATACATATTAATCTAATGTATAGATTTCTGACTGCAGACGATTTTAAGATATTAACAGAAGAATGTTATATTTTCAAGCAAAACTTTAAAATAATATTCTGTATTGATATTTAAAACACATATGATAAAATAATTAATAAAGTCTTACCGGTGAAGCGATAGATTAGTTCTTTTTAAAAAATAATGGCAAAAATATACGGGTTTAAACCTGTTTCAATTGATAGGCGTGTCAAAGCACGTGGTTTTATTTGGACTTAATGTTACTTAATGTAGGGTTACATTTTTAGCATCACCCCCAGAGATAATACTTCCCCTCCACCTATCTCATTCCACCATGACAAAATCCCTTCCATGTCCTTTTGTTTGGAATATTAAAATTTGAGCAATAAATGGTTTCACATTCAAACCTTTTTTCAGACTTACTTCACCTCCACCTACCTTATTCCTCTATGGTCATCGTCTTGAAACATCAAATACTCCAATGTCATTGTTACACCGGCTTATCTGATTACTTCTGCGAAAATTTGTACACAACCAACCAACCATAAAAGAATGAAAGAGAAAAAAATGGAAAAAAGATGATTTTTTATGAGAGTGACCTCTCGATTTTAATTAATTACTCAGTTAATAATTGGAATTTCGAAATTCTGAGCGTCAGGTACATCAGGAGAGATATTGGGCTACTCTCAGAAAAATTTTGAGCTTCGTACGTACCGTAGTTTTCGCTAACTATCGCAGACACACACACACACACACACACACACACACACACACACACAGAGCGATTTGTTATTTTATTAATATAGATATATCTTTACAATTTTTTTTTCACGTATATAAATAATGTAAAAAAAAAAAAAAGATAAATTGGTGTAAATGGAGGCCTAACAGATAGAAGAATTAAACAAAATAGTAATTTGTTTGTTATAGCTCTTTTTTAGTAAGCTACGTGTTATATAAAATTGGCTTGCAGCAAAAATCTACGAAATGAGCAAAAATGAAAACTCAAATAATTTTATTGTGCATTAAGATATCATTTGTAGAGTCCATTAGTAATGAACAATTATCAAATATATATTTATTTTATGTTTTTCAGTGTTTTCACAATACAAAAAAGTATAATAAAATTAAAAAATCCAAAGAAATTGTCAAAAAATGTCTTTTTTGAATCCCGATGTATCATCAATTTTTATCAACAAAAAATAAATTCTAATTTTTTTTTGCTGATCAATCTTTTTTAGGTATCGGTTTGATAATATAAATCCATAACTGAAATTAAGAAAAGTACATAAATAAACCCTGGGGTCTGAAGAGGTTAAATATACAAGAGTCGTAATGAGAGACCCACTCAATGTAAACTAGTCGTGAACTCTATACTATTTACGAAGGATTTGCATGCATAAGGAATTTTTTTTAAAAATAGACATTTTAATACCTAAAACTTCGTTACGTAGGGGCCGCTATATCCGATTGGAAAACGTTTTGCATAAAATAGAGCAAATAATACTTTTTAAAAAATCCTGGTATTCAAACGAATATATTTTTTTTTATATATATTTATTTTTCATATGAATCCTGATTTATGTGATTAATTTAAATTCAATAAGTATATTTTCAAAAATATGAAGTTTATTGATTTCATACTGCTACTAGGTATTGCATTACACAAATATATTGTTAAAAGTTATTATCTAGGCTTTAAAAACCGATGGTATGCAGAGTACGCCGTCACCCATTATTTATGTCCAAACCATCCCTCTCTTTAAGGGTTAATATCTCGGCTAAATATTGACGAATATTTTCAAAAATCATTATTAACAATACTTTTATATTTCTGCTACGATATGTACCCCCAATGTTCTTCAATACCTTTGCTCAATGCCCACAAATCTAAATTTGTGTATAACAGAAAAAATGTGCTTTTCTCAAAAACTGCTATCGAGAGTAATCGCTATAGTTTTCCTTCAAGGTTTAAAATAACATCTATAACCTCTAATTTTTTCATATTTTTAGTTTCAATGGATTCGGAATTAGATGGGGAGGGGGGACATATTTTTGCACTATATTTTCGATTATATCTCTGAAAATATAATACCTAAAATTAAAAGAAATGTATTTTTGAGTTAAGCGTAGCGAAAGCTTTCACAAGATATACACCCAGTGTTCCCGCTGACATCTGACCAACGTTAGTAGTTTGGCTAATTAAAAATAAAAAACATTCGCCAAATGAAAAAAGTATTAGCCAAATAGATTCGCCGTATAGCAGTATTAAAAAAAAATACCTTTAATGCTTTAATGTACCCCCTTTAGTTCAATTTGTTCTAAAATAATCTAAGTTTGTATAGTTGCGACAACGATTGTTATTAATCTAATTTCAACAATCAATATCTTAAAAATATGTATGTATGCATATGTATGAAAAACGAAAAAAAAAAAAAAATGAGCACTAGCAATTTGGCGAATCTAATCACTTGTTTACTCGCCAAATGAAGAATTTAGTCGCAATTTGGCGCAATGGCGAGCGACAGTGAGAACCCTGTATACACCCCACACGATATACAAAGAAAATATTTTTTTTCATCAAGTAACTTAATTAGCGCCTCTCCTCTTAAATACATTTGTAAATGTTTAATAATCTGTAAATATGTGGGTCAATAGTCTTTATTACTTCCCTTAATTTGAGTTTTCCGCGTTTTTTAGTTTATGAGTAAAATTGCTGTGACAGACGGATAGACAGACAATGGAGTGATCTTATAATGATTTCGTTTTCACTTTATAAATACGGACCCCCCCCCCCCCTCGAAAATATGAAAAATAATCTGCCACCTCTAGAAAATTTTTATTGCCCTACCTGACAATATGGTCTAGCTACGGGCCTGCAAGAAAGACGTATCGGGCAGGCAAGTTGTTTTGTAAAAATAATAATGATAATGAGCTTATGTTAATGGAATATTTAGAAATGTACTTTAATATTTTACAGAGAAATATTTTCAAAAATCTAACCCTTTTGTAATTACACAGTTTAAAAGAACTTTTAATCATCTTTTTATGTTTTTTTTAAATTATTGTTAATTTTTTTAAAAGAGTCTTTCTTTGTTTTGAGTGTGTGTGTGCGCTGGGGGAAGGAGGATACCCAAGTGATCATCTAAATTTTATGATATTGTATTCTATGCTTGGGGACATTTATTTAGTCAGGAAATATACTGTAAATTCTCGCAGAAAAATATATGCGGTATTTTTTTAAAGGAATCACACTTTTACACTGAGTAAAGTCGGAATTTTTTGAAAAATTAAAGATCCGGCTTAAAAGTTTCGGCCTTTTTAGGTTTCCAACATCAAATAAGCATTGAAATTTATATTCTATTATGAAACTTATTTTTTCTCATCGGCAACAGATAATGGTTCCAGTGAATTCAAATTGTTATCTTTGGTGTCAGAAGATGGCACTAGTGATCCTACATAAAGAGAGATTGGACATTCCGTCACCGGCGTTTTCGACGAATCCGCCATTTTAGTTCCTAGTTCCGTATACATCGGTATTACGCTCTGAAGAAAATTTGGATTTTTAAAGAGACAGTCTTTGAAATATTGAATCGAGACGTGCTACACTCTTAAGAGGTAAGTTGTTTTTGTTTTGAGCTACTTTTTAATATTGAGAAATGTTTATTTCTTTCAAAACTTATTTTAAATTGTCTGCGTGCAATTGCTGTGTATGCTATGAACTACTTTAAACACTTTTAATAACGATGTTCGAAACAATTAATCTAAACACAACAGTTTGGTTACTGTGTATGTTTCTTATATTTAAAGAATTTGTATTTAAATCTGCCTATTAAATGAATATAACGTGCAAATAATTTCAAGTTTCGAAATCTGACAGTTGGCGGTAGTTGGCATCCGTTGTTGGCGATGAATTTTGTTTACATTTTGAAAGACGCATTTGAAGAACGTAGTACAAAATAAATTTGTATATTATGCATTGATTTTAAGTATAAAAAAATTATAAGTTATAAATAGTTTTACTATTTATTTTAATAATATTATTAATATTTTAAAGTCCATTGAATTAAAGGATGCATTATCACTTCGAATTTTCAGAGCAGACACGATAATTTAAAAAGTATATTAATTTATAAGCTATATACTTCTAAAGCAGACAGCCTTTACGTTCATTAAAAAAAAAAAAAAAGAGTACTAAGCATATCTGTGATTTTTTTTTTTTTTTTTTTTTTTTTTTTTTTTTTAAATATTTAGCTACATTTAGTATTATAAAATGTATTCAAGCTAGAAAATCAAAACTTTAAATTCATACATCCAATTTATTTCTATAAATCTATCTAAATTAATGAATCTGATGCACTAGTCCACTCATAAACGCACATATTGTTTTACTAAAACAATTATTACAAATAATATAATACATCGCTGAGATTTTAACATTCAAAAAATAGTTTTTACAGATGAGCAGTTAGTACAACTTAGATAAAAAAACTTGTTCCAGTAAATCTCGCGGAGCTTGAGTGGAGTGGAGAGGTTCCTGAGTAACGTGATAAAAATTATAAAACGGTTGCAAAAATTAGTTATGGTCAAGGCGCTACAGTACTCCCCCCCCCAGTGTCTTCAGACACGGAATCTGATTGGCAAACGGACTTTTCTACCGGACTTGGTTATTTTCTCTGGTTCATTCTTTTGTTGGTCTATCGTGTTTGGCTGTTGAAGAGTTTCTTTGGCTGTTGAAGGTTTTCTTTGGCTATTGACGGGTTCCTTTGGCGGAACTTCTTCAGGCACACTGAGCAAAAATGCTGGTTTTAGTCGGTCAAGACAAACTGTTGTCTTTTTACCTTTAACGTCAAGTGTAAACCATTTGTCTGTACGGGAAAGGACTTTAAATGGTCCGTCGTAAGTAGGTTGGAGTGGTTTTCTGATTGCGTCATGTCTGATAAAAACGTGGGAACAATTTTTCAACTCCTGATAGATGAATGGTGTATGACGTCCATGGTTTGCAGGAGGTACTGGTTGCAATTTTCTCATTGCCTCTCTCAGGTTATCCACGAAAGGTTTAGGATCAGGGTCCGAAGTTGGTCGCAGCCCTAAGAATTCACCTGGAAGTCTCAAGGTAGTTCCATAAACCAATTCTGAAACTGTTGCACCAATGTCCTCTTTCAGGGAAGAACGAAGGCCGAGCAGAACAAGTGGCAATGTATCAACCCATCGTTCTGTCATGTGGCATTTGATGGCAGTTTTCAATGGCCTATGCAAACGTTCTACAATGCCATTAGCTTTCGGGTTAAATGAAGTCGTTCGAAGCTTCGTTATTCCGAAATGTCGAGCTAGAGCCTTTAATAATTCTGATTCAAACTGACGACCTTGATCGGTTGTTATGTATGTAGGCACTCCGAAACGAGAAATCCAGGCAGAAAGAAATGTCCGTGCAACCGTTTCTGCTGTGATATCAGCTATGGGAATGACTTCGGGCCAGCGCGTGAATCGGTCTATGATCGTCAAGGCGTAGCAGTATCCTTGAGATGGTGGCAAAGGTCCAATTATGTCCATGTGGACATGTTCAAATCTTTCATTTGGGGTCTTAAAGGATCCCAGAGGACTGGAGACATGACGTTGCACTTTAGATCTTTGGCATGCAATACAAGCACGGGACCAGTTTCTACAATCTTTGTTCACTTCCGGCCACACAAATCTACTGGTAATGAGTCTTGTTGTAGCCTTTATTCCTGGATGGGACAGATTATGAAGAGATTTAAATACTTCAAAACGTAGGCTTTTTGGAACGTAAGGCCTGATGGTAGTTGTTGAATAGTCGCAATAAATCTCTCCGTCTGGTAGAACAACTTTACGCAGTCTCAAAGAAGTGCTTTCATTTAATAAGTCTTGTAATTCAGGATCATTCGCCTGTGCATTGGCCAGATTTGTATAATCAATTGGCGAAGGCATTTCTATGGCTGCAATTCGAGAGAGAGTGTCTGCTATGATATTATCTGAACCTTTTACATAACGCAAATCTGTTGTGAATTGTGATATATAATCTAGTTGTCTGTTTTGTCGTGGGGATGCTTTATCTGATTTCTGATGAAAAGCGAAAGTTAAAGGTTTGTGATCGGTATAGATGCAAAATGTTCTACCTTCAAGCATGTATTGGAAGTGTCGAATAGCCGAATAGGCTGCTAATAATTCTCTATCGTACGCGCTATAACGTTTTTCAGTGGGAGACAGTTTCCGGGAGAAAAAACCCAAAGGTTGCAATTGGTTATTTGTAATTTGATTGAGTGCAGCCCCGATAGCAAAATCTGAAGCATCAGTACACAAAACCAAACCCGACGTTTCTGAAGGGTGAGCAAGTAAAGCTGCATTTGCAAGTTGTTGTTTACAGTCATCGAAAGCTTGTTTATCTTCCACAGTCAACTCGATATGGTTGTTATCTTTTTTGTTTCCTTTAAGATACTCATTTAAGATGGCCTGTTTGTCCGCAGCATGTGGCAAGAATCGACGGTAAAAATTGATTAAGCCTAAAAACATGCGTAAATCCCTTACAGTTTTCGGTTCCTTAAAATCTAATACCGCTTGAACCTTTTCTGGCAAGGGTTTGGTCCCATCTTTTGAAATCAAATGTCCTAAAAATGAAAGTTCAGAGACCCCGAACACACATTTAGATGTATTTAGTTGTATCCCGTAGTCGCTGAGTCTTTGGAATAATTGCTGTAAATGCTCTGCATGCTGCTCTTCATTATCAGAGAAAACTAAAATGTCATCCAAATATGCAAAGCAAAATGCCAAATCCCTTAAAACTTCATTGATAAATCGCTGAAAAGTTTGGGCAGCGTTGCAGAGACCAAAATTTAAAAAGGGGAATTCGAACAGGCCGAAGGGTGTTATTATTGCAGTTTTCGGGATATCCTCTTCATTTACCGGAATCGCATGGTAAGCCCGAAAAATATCCAATTTTGAAAAAATAGTTTTGCCATGGAGAGCAGAGGAGAAATCTTGTAAGTGAGGAATGGGATAACGATCTGGAATTGTTTTTGCGTTTAAGCGCCTATAATCGCCAACAGGACGTATACCACCTGTGGATTTAGTCACAACATGAAGGGGTGAAGACCAGGGGCTCTTGGATGGTCGACAAATACCCTTCTCAATCATAAATTCAAATTCCTTTTTAACGGCATCGAGGGTTTTTGGATTTAATCTTCTAGGGCGACTATGGACTGGCGGCCCAACTGTCTCAATATGATGCACAGTGGAATGTTTGGCCTTCCCAAATTTGGGATCTGGGGTTATAATATCTGGATAAGATCTTAACAAGGCGTGATAACGGGAATTTTCTATAATGACTTTAACTGCCCCTTGTTGCACATTATCCAAACTGCCCGAGGTGCCTATATTTGTCATTCCATCGATAAGTCTTTTATTCCTAATATCGACAAGTAGATTAAAATGTCTCAAAAAGTCTGCTCCAATAATGGGTGTCGAGACCTCAGCAACTATAAAATTCCATTTAAAAACCCGGCGTAAACCTAAATTCAATTGTAATAATTTTGTACCGAAGGTTTTTATTTTTGACTGATTTGCGGCGTATAATTCAAAGGAGTCAGGAGAGCGTTGGTAACCGTGTTGGTTTCTTTTTATTGGTATGCACGAAACATCACTACCGGTATCAATTAAATATTTCAGATTTGTAGCACTGTCATAAACGCAAAGGCGGTTATTAGTTTTAGCTACCGAAACATCGCTACCACCCACGGCACTTGTTTGAGTGGTAGCGTCTACTCGTTTCCCGACTGGGTGAACGAGCAAGGCTGCCTACACTGCCTAGCAAAACGACCAAACCGATTATGGTAATAGCAATAATTTTGATTGTTTTCATAAGCCGGATTTCGGCTTACATTCCTAGATTGGCCTCGGAATGTGAATCTTCGGCCCCTTGAATTATATTGACTTTTTTCTTCGGAAAGTTTCTCGACAAGCAATGTCAACTTCTCAATTTGTTTTTGCATATCTAAAATAGATGGCTGGCCTATTGCCGCAATTGGTTCTGATTTTGCAACAGAATATACCTGCGTGTTATCTGCTGTAGTTTCGTATATCTTGTCGGCTAAAACCGCAAGTTCAGGTAAATTTTCGTTCGATACCAATAAGATGGTTTGAATATTTGGTGGTAATCTCTGTAACCATAAGCTCTGCAAAAAGTTATCGTTGAGTTGGCCTGCAGCCAAATCGCGCATTTGGCGGAGTAATGTAGACGGTTTACTGTCTCCCAACTGCAATTCACTCAGAAGTTTTTTTAAGCGTTTTCCATCAGAGTCCGCGAACTCTGCAATAAGCCTGCGCTTTAATGTGTCATATTTATCCTGCTGTGGGGGACTGTATATAAGGTCACTAACATAATTTAAACTTTCAGAGTCGATTGATGAAATTAGACTAGCATATTTGGTGTCATCGTTTGTAATTCCAGATAACTGAAACGCGGCTTCTACTTGTGAAAACCATAATTGAATATTTTGTTTCCAAAACGGCGGCACGCGAAGTGCAATTCTATTAATTTCATTGCCTTGCATATCCAGCTATCTATAAATTTATGCTATCTATGCTCAGTTATAATATCAATGTGTTTTATGTGCAATAACCTTAATAATAATATGAATTAAGCATGATAAAAAGTTTTTAAAAAAATCTCTCTCGAATTTACAGAAAACAGAACTGACCTGATATCCAATCTCTCCTCAATCAAAAGCGAACTCTTTGATGTACTATCACTTAATTAATTTTGCACTGGTTGTTTGAAAGTTGCGTGCTTGTGCGGGTCACCACTGATGCACTAGTCCACTCATAAACGCACATATTGTTTTACTAAAACAATTATTACAAATAATATAATACATCGCTGAGATTTTAACATTCAAAAAATAGTTTTTACAGATGAGCAGTTAGTACAACTTAGATAAAAAAACTTGTTCCAGTAAATCTCGCGGAGCTTGAGTGGAGTGGAGAGGTTCCTGAGTAACGTGATAAAAATTATAAAACGGTTGCAAAAATTAGTTATGGTCAAGGCGCTACAAATCTAAATATTCTACTAGTAAATTTCAAAAGAAATACAAAAGCAGTCAGACAAATGGTATAACAAAATTTATTTAAAAAAACTTTACTTTTCTCAACATTTCAGTAATTATTTTTTTAATTTCTCATAGCTATTATATATTTTTAATTTTCTTATAAAATTCCTAAGAGTTTTGTGTAATACATTTTATTATTTACTTGTAACAATACCATGTCTAATTGATGTACATAATAATTAATATTTAGACAGGCGAAATGGGCTTATCAATTTTTGATAATTTTGGACCCCCTCCCCCTAGTAATAATATCGTTATCAAAGTCTAAAAATTAAATTATATTTATTTATTTATTTTATTTTATTTATTTATTTATTTTTTTTGAAGTGATGTACTAATATTTTTATACATTCATTATTTACATACTTTATTGATTCAAATGAACAGAAAGAAGTCTTTAAAATATTACTTTGCACATTTTAAAACTTTATATCAAAAACACTTAAAAGAAATAAGTTTAAAATATTTAATAATAGCATTTTGTTATGTAATACATTCAACAGTAACAATATTTTTGCACTTGCCCCTGCATGGGTAGAGGGTGGAGTAAACAGAATTTCTCGAAGGCCCTCCAATATTTTGTGAACTTGGGAAATTTGAGCCTAAAGTTCAGAAAATCTAGATTTTAGAAATTTTACTTTTTATTAAAATATATATATATATATATATATATATATATATATATATATAGTTTTGCTGACTATTTTTCTGAATTCTATAAATGTAAGCTTGAAAAATTTTCAGAAGAAATACAAAAAACAGTCAGACGGAATTTGTTTTTGGGCTTCTCTGTGCTATGAAAATATCATTACATCTACCAGATCTGAATTTTCCTACTGTTGTCCATCAACAGTGCTTCTAATCTCAGAGCCGTCCTTAGGGGTGTGCGACAGGTGCGGCCGCACAGGGCCTCGCCCCTTGGGAGGCCTCGCGCTCGTGTTAAAAGAAAAAGTTTAATTCATAAAAAAATTAAAATATTTAGCTTTTGTTTTACTGTAAGTTATTTATTTTGCGATAAAACTTAAGTATTTAAAAACGTTTATTCATAAAACGTAATTTTTTTTTCGATAAAAAGTTAGGCGCATACATTCTAAAAGAAAAAATAGTGCTTGTAGTCGTCTAGTTTATACCCAATCTGAAGAAGCTGTTATACTCCAGTTTCCCCGCACATTTTGCGACATTGTCATAGAATATATTGAATAAAATTTACAAAAAAAAAAATTGTAACAAAACAAAAAAAAAATTGTAGGCGCCACCCTGCAAATCTTGATTGCATAGGAGGTCTGTGCTTCCCTTCCCCGCATCAACTCCTCCTCTTATTGCAGACATATCGGCGTTAATAAAATAGTCAATGCTGAAACAACAAGAAAGTAATTTTAGCATACATCATTTGAATAAAGCATTTAATAATTTTGACTGCTCTTTGTTCATGAACTCGTGTATTTACTCAGATTTTTCAGTTACTACTCAAACTTGTGTGAATATTTATTGGGTTTCCTTGATTGTTTTGAAATAATAGCGATCATTTCTATTAATCAGCAATTGTGTTTATTAAGGGGTAAATATTATATTTTTGTATTTTTATGAAACCAAAAAAAAAAAAAAAAATCATCCTTTTCAAATTTTTTTGTTTTGTGTAACCAATAATGCTTTTGGAACAAGATAAAGTGATGTATATATAACCAGGGGCCTCGCTAAGGGGGGAGGGAGAGGGCGAAGCCTCCCCCCAAACGTTTCTACATGCTGTGACAGTTGGCAAATTTACAAACTTAATTGACGTTCGAAACTTTAATTAAAAATTATAATACACTTTCTATATCTGGTAGATTTTTTGTTAGTTACCAATATAAAAACTATATTACATTTTCTAATCGTGATATATTAGTAAAATTATAAAACCAGTTGGCAAATGCCCAGAACTATTTATGTTTGCTTCTTACTGAGTTGGCAAAAACTAAATTTTGACTTGGCAATTTAAGGTTCTCTCCCCCACCACTAAAATGTGTTAGCGAGGACCCTTTCTATAACTCATTCTAAACTATAATTACGACTAATCGATGTATAAAATGAATTTTATAAGAAGTTATTTTGTTGGTACTTATAAATACCGTCATAAAGGGTTAATGAACAGCAATAACATGATATTTTATTTATTAATATATACTTAATTCTATATAACAATAAGATAGATTTTATCATTAATTTGCATATTTTATTGTCTGATAAATTTCATTTATTCTACGAATATTTCTTAAAAGTAAATCGATTCACAGTCAAATGTACGTTTCACAGCGATACATTAAGGGGGTAGTAAGGTTAATTCGAGGGAAAAAAAGCATATTTTCTATCATTTTTTGTAAAGATACAATTAATATTTATTTATTTGCATAGTTATAGTATAATTATATGTCATTTAAAGAGTATTCTGTGAAATTTTCATTAAGAAATATTAAAAAATGAGCCGATGACAGCGAATCTTCGAAGACGTCCCAAAAAAAAGTTGATTCGCGGTGAACCGCATAACTCATGACTGGATCAACTGAAATTAAAAAACCAAATTGATTTAATTAGTTAATAAGTTTCCTCAGGGAACGCCGTCGAGTTTTTTTTTTATTATTGATTTTTCAATTTTTTACAAGGCTCGGAAATCAAAATACCGATTTTTCATCAAAAAAATCTGATATTTTGTTTTTTTAAAGTAAGTTAAAATAAAAAAAATAAATAAACTCGACAGCGTTACCTCGTAATTTATATAAAGAAAGAGTGTGTAAAATTTTAAAAAGATCGGTTCAGTAGATTTTGAGCTACAGAGTTCACCGGCTTTGAAAAAGCGAAGTCTTAGAAAAACACGTTTAAAGTTTCACAGACTTTTTTTTTGGCATTTTGCGCTTAAAAAACTCAAAATCACAACACAAAATTACGGCACACGTGTACACACGTGTACGTGTACCTTCGGAAAGGTCCATTATTTTGGCAGTATGCCAGGACAGGTCTTTGAAACCTGGTCAAGCAGTAGCAGCTACTTTGTAGCTGATTGTTGCGGCCACATTCCTCAGTGTGAAATCGGAGGGCGGAGACTTACAAGTGTATATCTCCGTCAGTTTTACTTCAATTGCTTTCAAATTTTCACAGAATAATCTTAAGATGTTGTACATTAATATAAATAATAATAAAAAAAAAATGCAAAAAAAAAAAAAAACCTTACTACCCCCTTAACTAATTTGGAAGGGAATAAAATTCGACTTTCATCTCAAAAGTTCTGTTTCAAATTAACTAAAATTCACTCAACCTAACTCCCACTCCTCACACACACACACACACACACACACACACACACACACACACACACAAAAAAAAAAAAAAAAAAAAAAAAAAAAAAAAAAAAAAAAGTTAACAAATAGGCCGACTCGAACTCGACACATTTCAATCCCAAAATGAAATAAAGAATACTGCCCAGTTAAACTGATGGCATTGAGCTCACAGGCTACAAATACTAATTGTACATTAAAGCCTTATATTTTCAAGGGTTAATTCCGTTAAAAAATTAAGAAAGGGAAACAGCTCTCTTCTTTCCTCTTTTTTTATACTTAATCATTGAACCTCCTATACTATCAAAGACATGCTTTATCATATAAAAAATCTATATCCAAAATTCAGAGCAAATTAGATAATTCTTAATAAAAACCCATTTAGCATTTATATAATTTAAAAGGAGTTACCCCCCTCTTTTATACTTAACCATTAAACTTCCAAAACTATTCAGAGATTTGAACGAAATCTGAAAATTCTGCTTGAAAAACCCATTTATATAAATTAAGGGGGGGGGGGCATTAGAACCCCTGTTCCCCCTATTTATACTTATACAATGAACACCTAATAACAGTCACTGAATCGCCTCATCTGAATGATCCTAATCTAAATTTTGAACGAAAACTTAATTCTGCATGAAAATCCCATTTATATCAACTAACGGGGGGGGGGGGATTAGAACCCCTGTTCCCCCTATTTATACTTATTCAATGAACACCTAATAACAATCACGGAATCGTCTCATCAGAATGATCCTAATCTAAATTTTGAACGAAAACTTAATTCTATATGAAAATCCCATTTATATCAACTAACGGGGGGGGGGATTAGAGCCCCTGTTCCCCCTATTTATACTTATTCAATGAACACCTAATAACAGTCACGGAATCGCCTTATCAGAATGATCCTAATCTAAATTTTGAACGAAAACTTAATTCTGCATGAAAATCCCATTTATATCAACTAACGGGGGGGGGGGGATTAGAACCCCTGTTCCCCCTATTTATACTTATTCAATGAACACCTAATAACAGTCACGGAATCGTCTCATCAGAATGATCCTAATCTAAATTTTGAACGAAAACTTAATTCTGCATGAAAATCCCATTTATATCAACTAACGGGGGGGGGATTAGAACCCCTGTTCCCCCTATTTATACTTATTCAATGAACACCTAATAACAGTCACGGAATCGCCTTATCAGAATGATCCTAATCTAAATTTTAAACGAAAACTTAATTCTGCATGAAAATCCCATTTATATCAACTAACGGGGGGGGGGGCATTAGAACCCCTGTTTCCCCTATTTATACTTATTCAATGAACACCTAATAACGGTCACGGAATCGCCTCATCAGAATGATCCTAATCTAAATTTTGAACGAAAACTTAATTCTGCATGAAAATTATATTTCTATAAATTAAGGGGGGGGGGGGGGGGCATTAGAACCCTTGTCCCCCTATTTATACTTATTCAATGAACACCTAATAACAGTCACGGAATCGCCTCATCAGAATGATCCTAATCTAAATTTTGAACGAAAACTTAATTCTGCATGAAAATCCCATTTATATCAACTAACGGGGGGCATGAGCCCCCCGTTCCCCCTCTTATACATATCGAATGAACTCCAAAAACTAATCAGGGAAGCGCCTTGTCAGGATATACCTACATACAAAATTTCAAGTGGATCCGATATTTTTATCATGAGTTATCGCGTTACGCACATACGCACATACATACAGAACGGACGGGCACATAAGCTCTCAGGCTATGATAGCCTGTGAGCTAAAAAACAAAGAATCACGTTTTAATCCTGTTATGGAAAAGTACTCACCAATTATATTTGTAATATCAATTTGATCTTTCGAGTGCAACAATGAACATGCATTATCTCTATTTATGGACTGTATTTATAAACAGTGTCATGTGAAAGGGGCCATCGCCCCGGATTCGGAAGTTTTGGGGGGCGCCAAACTTATACTACCAACGTCATTTTTGGGCTGTCGCAAGAAATAGTGGGGGGGGGGGGCACCATATTAAAACTTTGCCGAGGGCGCAGCTTTCCCCTCGCATGCCCTTGTGTATATAGTAGAAGTGAATAAAATGTTTGCACTTCCAACATTTCCCCCAATCTACACGAAAATGTACCCAAAATTTTGTGGTATGTTATAGGTAAATGCTGTATTACCGTAGTTATAGAAAATTTGGGTTTTCCAATATTGTTCAACTTATGCGTGAGTATGTATGACAGGCAGGGTTGCCGGCTTTAAGCCGGGCCAAAAAAAGCCGGCCGGCTTTTTTTGGTTTTATCCACTTAAAAAAAGCCGGCTAAAATTGAAAAAAGCCGGCTTTTATTTTTAAAGTGTTAATTTGTATCAAATCCATATTAAATTTGGATTGATTTATTTTTAATACATTTTTAATTATTTACTACTAAAAAAGTTATAGATTTCTATTTAATTTTTCAAATAAGTAAGTCTTTATAACTGCTAGAAGTCAACTGTGAAGGTATTATGTCCAAAAAAATATATAAATCTTCGAAAAAAGAAAATATAACAAAAAATGTGTTTTAAACTTCTATATTTCATAGTTCTACTTATATTACACGTTCTTAAGAATTATATTTAATTGAATTATGACAAAATGTAACATATTAAAGCATTCATGGAAACATTTTTCAAGTCAATATGTAAAGATTACGTCATAAATGAACAATGTTGAAAGACAAATAAGGAAGGATTCAGTATTTGAGGCAAGTTTACACATACTTATATATACTTAAACAACAACAAAAAATGTTTGAATAAAATTCGTTGAATTAAAATTTTGAATAGCTCTTTGTTATTTAAAAGTTCTTATATGCCGTCTTGCATGAATATATTCATGCATATGCTAATTGAGAATACTGAAATAAATTGTGAAATATATTATGAAATATGCATAATTCATAATATTATTTTCAATAGTGAGAAATTGTGATTTTTTTATATGCATGATTTTAAATGTTTATAGGGAATAAAACATGACATTTTAATAACTCTTAAAATTAGATGAGTAATAAAACATGTAACTAAGTACCCATTGTCCTCTTTAATTTTATAAAGAAATAAAAATGGAAAAACAAGGTTGGATTAAAGATTAATATGAATCGGAAAAAGCACTTGGTATGGGCATTTTATAATTTAGCTGACATATTTGCAATTCTGACTATAAATTACTAGCAACTCCATCAATATGTTATTCTAGTATTAATGTCTTCATTATTGAAAAATTGGGTTATAACCCAATTTCTCATAATAAATCATAATTAAAATCCCAATTTTTTATTTTAATAAATTTATTAATCCCAAAGTAAATTAAACATCTTTAAAACTAGTTAAAGGACACTTAAAAAATGTCTAGCTTATAATAAAAGCGCTTCTCTGTATGAAAGCCAATTTTGGCCAAAAAAGGCCAATTTTGGCCAAAAAAAGCCGGCTAAAACCAATAAAAGCCAGCGGCCTGGCTTTTTTTAATTTTAGCCGGCTTTTTTGCAACCCTGATGACAGGGCTGATTCTGCGAGAAAATAATTCTGATATTTACAGCAAATTTTGTAAAAGTTTTTAACACAGTGGGGAAAAAAATGGAAGTCCTATTTTCTTTCCCTTTCCTTTCACGAAATTTGCGATCTTTTGACGGAATTTGCGTTCATTAGCGCCTTTTCACGAAATTTGCTTTTATTTCGCGATCTTTTGACGAGTTTTGCGGTTATCTAGCGATCTTTTCACGAGTTTTGCGGTTATTTGGTCTTCATTTTAAAGAAATTCGCAGATATTTCGCAATTCTTTGTCAACATTCGCGATTGTTTTGCCTTTATTTGATTAAATTTGTGGTAATTATGAGATCGTTTAACGAAATTTGCAGTTATTTCGTGTTCTTTTGACAAAGTTTGCGGGTTTTTTGCTATCTTTTAACGAAATTTGTAAGATATTTCAGCCTTTTTAACAAAATACGAGGTTGTTTTATATTCTTTTAACGAAATTTACGGGTTTTTTGCGATCTGTAGACAAAATTTGCGTTCATTTCGCCATCTTTTGAAAAAATTTGCGTTTATTTCGCGATTTTTTCACGAAATTTGTTTTTTTTCGTTTCATGTTCCTTTCAAGAAAATCGAAGTTATTTTGCCATATTATAAGAAAATCGTAGTTATTTAGGCCCCTTTTGGTGAAATTCGCGGTTGTTTTTGTATCTTTTGTTGAAAGTTGCCTTCATTTCGCGATCTTTTGACGAAATGCTCGTTCATTTTGCAATCTTTCGAAGAAATGTGCTTTCATATCACGATCTTTTTTTAAAAATTTCCATCGATTTCGTGATTTCTTACAAAATTTGCATTCATTTTTCGATTTTTTCGCAATCTTTTGACGAAATTTGCGGGGTTTTTTTTTCGATCTTTTGACAAAAATTGCAGATATATTACAATATTGTGATGAAATTCACGTTTTTTCGTAATTCTTGGACAAAACTGTAAGGTATTTTTGTATGTCCGAATTTTCACATTGATGACAGTTTATTTTAAATTTTCGGAGCCGAATGCCTTAGATTTTTGAGAAATTCGGAGCAGAATCACTCCTGGTTTACGGTACATATTATTCTGAGATCAATTTTGTGAAAGTCTTCGAACGGATCTTTTTATATATAGTAAAATTTTCTAGTTCAAGGAATTATGGAACTTGTTGTCAAAATCGAAATCAATTGCGTATGTTTCTGCAAAATTTCCTCCTATCCTAGGTCGGTCAAAGGATAGACATCCTTTGTGCACAGTTTATATCTGAAAAATATTCCGAACTTTGAAAAATCGGTTATCCAGAACCCGACCAATAAGGATACACATCCAGCTTTTAGCATCAACCAGATACAAGCAGGGCACGTAAGATGGAAAAAAAAAATAGCATCAACTTTGTTTCTCTTTGTGCATGTCTCTAACCCACTGACAAGCCCGTGTTGATATCTTTATTAAGCTCCAGGTTTCACTGCAATTTAAGTAATATTTAAAATAATGTAATTATTTGAATTTAATGGATTTTTAATACTTTGAACAATTATTAATATTATCAATGATTACATTTATATATATGTATGTTATAATGTTGAAAGTAACATATTCTTTTAGTGTTTAAAAAATATTACAATTTTGCTTTTTTGTAAGACTGTCAGAGGGCTAAAAGGGAAAGGCCTCGCAAAAATTCTCGCACCCGGCCTCGCTTTCTCTAAGGACGGCTCTGTCTAATCTACATCTTTCAAAATTTTGCTCCTCTCGCAATCTAAAAATCTCAGAATATCATAAGGATATTTTCACAAGAAGTACAATTACTATGACTCATACACAATAGAAGACAAAATTTTCATTAAATGAACTATTAATTATAATTTTTATGTTTTTAGTTTCAATATCTTTCCTTAATGAAAATTTTTTATGTATAAATATCATCATTATTATTCAACATACTTTTCGTTTATCATTTTAGTTGGAAAACAGAGCAATTTGTTTCATGCTGGGAAATTTTTTAAGTTAGGAAATTTTTCAATTCCTCCCCCCCCCCTTTTCTGTAAAAGTATTTATAGCTATGTCTCTGGAACTTTTTATCAATTAAGCAGGTGGAAAACACTCTTTCATACTTATTTAACAGAAATCATTTCAAGCGTACCTCATAATTGGTTCCCTGAACATCAAATTATATGTTCATGCACATATGACAAAAGAATATGAATATCAAACTTATGGTATTCCATATTTTTAATCCGTATTTTCGGGCGTAAGCGCCGCGGCGCATACGAGTTTAAAAGTTAAAATTATGCTTACTGCGGCGCTTCTGCCGGGGCGGCGGATACGAAGTATTTTTTTCCCCCTTACAACGATATTCATTATAGAGGTGATTCTGATCGGAATTTTCCTGAAAATTTTGAAAAGTCAATCATCAGGAAGAAGATTGCGAAAGAAATACGAAGCATAAAAAATATCGCGAAATTCGACAAATGATAGCCTAATTTCTGTCATCATTCGCACAAAAAGCAAGAATTTTATCAAAGGATCGGGAGGAAAAAACACGAATTTTATCAAAGGTTTGCGGGAAAAGCGCGAATATGAAGAAGAAAAAATGTGTATTTCATCAAAGTATCACTTGAAAAACTACAATTTTAATATCGTAAAATCCGCCCTTCCCAATCACACGCCAGTCCCCACTATAAAAAAATCGCTGAAAAAAAAAAAACGCTAATTTTGCCAAAGAATCACGAAAAATAGCCGCAAATTTATTGAAAGGATCGGAAAAAAATCATGAATTTTGCGGAAGTATCATTAAAAAACCCACATTTCGACGAAAGATTGCACTAAAAACGTGAAATATGTCAAAAAATCTCTAAAAAACACAAATTACGTCAAAAGACTGAGGAAAAATCGTGAATTTCTCAAAGGACGCCAAAAAGAACGCCCAAAAGAATTGTTACAAAAAACGCAAATATGTCGTATCAATAAATAAACGGTAAAAAATGAAAAGAAACAAGATAAATTCAGCCGAAAAAACGCAAAAAAGGAGAAATTTGAAAAAAGCATGAAATCTATTAAAAAATCTCGCAAAAACGAACATTTCATCAAAGATTCATGATTCATTCACTTCATCATAATTTATACCGTTCTCAAAGGCGAATGAGACAGAATTGAATCATGATGAAATGAATGGATCATGAATCTTTGATGAAGTGTGTTTTTTCGAGATTTTTAATAGATTTCAGTTTTTTATGCTTTTTTTTTTTACAAATATCTCCTTTTTTCTGCGCTTTTTTGACAGAATTTACATTTTTTAATTTTTTCAAGTACTGCGTCAAGTATCAAAATTCATGATTCATTATTCATTCAAATATTTGATTCATTCAATTCATCATGATTAATACCTTGCTCATTCTCATAAAAAACGCAAATTTTTTCAAGTATTGCGAAAAAACTGCAAATTCGTCGAATATCGCGATAAAACCCTGCAAATTTCGTCAAATATCGCAATAAAACCCTGCAAACCTCGTTACAAACTATAAAAAACGTATTAAAAAACCGCGAAAAAAAGGCAGCACGAATTCAGATTTAATTTTATCATAAAAAATATACTAAATTTAAAATTGGATTTATATTACAAATGTTAAAAAAAACGCGAAAAAACACTGAATATAACGCAATTTTTAACATTTTGATGTATTTTCGTAGGTGCGGCGCATACGACGGTGCGGCGCTTCTGATGAATATTTGTTTTATTTTAATGCATTTTCGGAGGTGCGGCTCTTACGGTGGGTGCGGCGCATACACCCGAAAATACGGTAAATAATTTTTATAATAACTGTGTATTTCCATAATAGATAAAACTAAAAAAAATTAACTGGCTATATTGATGCTATAAACAAGTAACAAATAAAATCAGAAACTTTTGATTAGATCAAAAATGACAAAATTCTCCCCCTTCCCTAGTGATAGCTTATTAATTTGTAATATAATTTGCCCATCCTGTTTCAAAATTCTAAAAACTTAAATAGTGCTTTATTTAAAAAAAAAAAAATAATAATAATGTTATACTTATTTATAATGCACAATGTATTTTTCCAGTACTTTTTTATTAAATTTTCCAAAATTTTGCATTTGACTTAATACAGATTATTTCTGCATCAAAAATTTTAAAAAGAATCTGATTTGATATGTTTGGTCACTAAAACTTGAAATATTTTTGTATTTAATTCAGAATATTGCACAATGGTGGGTTGCTCAGCATATGATTGCAGTAACAGATCTGAAAAGGGATTTTCATTGAAATGTTTTCCGACGAATCCTACAAGACGAGCTATTTGGATTGCAGCTGTAAATAGAGAAAATTGGACCCCCTCTCAACATTCTAGACTTTGTGAGGTATGTTTGAAAATTATTCCAATACTAAAATATGCCTACTATTGTATAAATTTTATTTTTCAGAATTTAGGGAACACTTCAAATTTCAATGTTCAATATAAGCTTGTAAAGAAATTTAACAATAAGTGAAATGATCTTCATTAAGCAAAAATTTATAACCTGTACAACTCCTGATCCCAAATAATGCAATATAAAAATTCTCTACTATATTTTAATATGTTTAATAATTTAAAACTAATGGCCATTTTATATAAATTATAACTGAAATCTTATGAAATTTATTTAAAATTATGCTTCAGATCAGCGTTCGAAATCCTTGGTGGTCCGCTGGTCCGAGACCACCGATAATTCAATCGGACCACTAATTTGAAAAATTTAGTGGTCCGCAGGACCAGTGCCTTTTTTCAGGCCCTGAGAAAACTGCAACCGATCGCACATAAGATTTTTTTATTATTATTATCAGTGATGACGCAGACGCGCTATAGCGCGTAAATTACTCAAGAAAATCGGCAATGGGACGCAAAAAATAGCTCTTACACGTCCCACAGGACGCGTAATTTCGTTAATGAATCGCAAAAAAACGGCAAATTTCGTTAAAAAATCACGAAATAACAGCTAATTTACGGCAAATTTGTCAAACAATTCTCAAAAAAAATGGCTAATTTCATTCCAAAACCCGAAACAAAAGGGAGATTTCTTCGAAAGATCGCGAAAAAACGGCAAATTTCGCCCAAAAAAATCACGAAAAACGGCAGATTTTTTTCCAAAAATTGCGGAAAAATTTTAGATTTCTTCAAAAAATTGCAAAAAAAAGGGCAGATTTCTTCAAAAAATCGCGAAAAAAACAAATTTTATCCAAAAATCCCGATAAAACGCGAAATTTGTCAAAAAAATCGCGAAAAACGACAAATTTCCTCAAAAGATTGCGAAAAAAACACAAATTTTGTTAAAAAAGCGCTAAATAACGACTAATTTCCTGCAAATATCGTCAAAAAATGCGCGAAAAAATGGCTAGTTTTATCCTAAAACGCGAAAAAACGGCAGATTTCTTCAAAAGACCGCGAAAATAACGGCAAATTTCCCCAAAAATCGCGATAAAACGGCAAATTTTGTCAAAAAATATCACGAAAAACGGTATATTTCGTCAATAAAAATAAAAGATTTCGTCAAAATAACGCGAAAAAATGGAAATTTCGACAAAAAAGCACGAAAAATCAAATAAAATAAAATAAAATAAGTGAATGCCGGGAGAGAATTTTTCTGTTTTAAAAAACTAATTTTCTTGCTTCAAAATTGTTGTTGCTGCTCCAAAAACTGATTTTCATGCTTCCCAATCGGTTTTTTATTGCTCCAAATCTTCCTGAATGAATGTGACTCCTAAAAGCACCATTTCATTAAGCAAAGTACCCATTTACTCAACAAAAATATTCCTTTTTTCAGCAAAAATGTCTTTTTCAATAAACCTGTCTTGCCCCATTTTAAAAGAAATGCAAACAATAGTGATACTTGTTATATTCTACACTTAAATAAGCATTATTTTATAATTAAATTTAATCTTGCACATTTATTCTTTAAAAAGTACAGAAAATTTACTCTAAGTGTTAAAATTATTTAATAGAATTTTATGTAGCGGACCAGTGATGATGTCTGCGGACCAGTAAATTCTCATGCTTACTGGTCCTTGGGACCAGTGACTTTTTTTTAGGAATTCTAACGCTGCTTCAGATGTTCATTTTTATTGCCAGTTAATAATTAACACATCAGAAAAGCCTCATACATGGCCAGTATGATTAAAATAAATTTATAGTACATGTCCAGTTACTGTCTATGCTTATCAAAGTTATTTTCATGTTATCGGTAAGGATTATATTGAAATAAATAAGCAAAATGAAACCCTGTAAAGAACTTCACTCTGACAATTTCTTCTAGCATATGTGAGTGTGTCAGTAGTATGAATAAATGTCACTTGTTTATGTAAGAAGTTTTATACAAGGCAGCATTCCATTTTAAAAACATGAAAATATAAATAAATAACTAATTTGGTTATAGCTTTTATATATTCATTTATCTTTTAAAGTACAGCAAACTCTCTGTAAGGCAGACTCTGTGTATGATGGAAAACAGTCTTACTCAGAAAATTTTCTCAGTCCTGATTGATTGCACCTTATTAATCAATTCTGCATTATACAGAGTTTACTGTACATACTTTTTTCTTCATTTGTTTTTCCTTTTAAGGAAAGAGAAGCTGACACAATGTGGGTTATACTATGGGGTGGCAATGGCAAGAAACACCTGTCTGCTCTTTGACTCTTACCGTATATATGAGTTTGGTCACTTTGGTTAGTCTCAGTTTAATAAGTCGATGATATAATTGGCCTACATCACGAAAACTCCAGCAACAATAGCTATGGCCAAAAACGCTGTGGTGTGGTAGATTGGTTGATGGCAGTGGTGGCTCATCAGGGAGTTCACAATCACTTTTGTACCATAATATTTACATAATTACTTTGATTTTATATAACCATTGAATGATTAATAATTAACAGGGATGAGATTCTTCCGCGGATCCGCGGTTTTCAGCTTTTTTGTTATTTTCAAATTTTCTGATTTACCAAAAAAAATACAGGATGCGTAATTTCGTCAAAAAATCGCGAAAAAACGGCAAATTTCCTTAAAAGATCGCCAAAAAACGACTAATTTCCGGCCAATTTTGTCAAAAGATTCACGAAAGGATGGTTAATTTCGTCACAAAATACCGAAAAAACGGCAGATTTTGTCAAAAATCGCCATAAAACGACAATTTTCGTCCAAAAATCGCGATAAAACGGCGAATTTCGCAAGATGTTTTGCGAAAAATCACAACTTTTGTCAAAAAATCAGGATAAATCGGTAGATATCGTCAAACGATCGCAATTAACCGGTTGATTTCGTCAAACGATCGTGAAAAAACGGCAGATTTCGTCAAAATATTCGCAAAAAATGGCAAATTTTTGAAAACAATAAAAACTTTAAATTTTGCCAAAAGATTCCAACATATGACAGATTTCATGAAGAGATAGTGATAAAACTAAAAATTTCATCAAAGTGACTCTGAAAAAAACGAACCCAAAAATTAATTTTCAAAATTATTTTTTTGCCACTCCAAATACAGACTTTCCTGCTCCAAAATCTATTTTTGACACCTCTAAATCTCTCTGAATGAATGTGACTTCTGAAAGCATCCATTCATTGAACAAAAAATACCCTTATATTCAACAAAAGTATCCTTTTTTTCAACAAAAATGTTTTTTTCAATAAATCCGTCTTGCCCTTTTTAAAAAGAAATAAAAACAATAGTGATACATGTTATCTTCTACACTCAAATAAGCATTAATTTATAATTAAATTTGTATCTTGCACATTTATTTTTTTAAAAATAAATAAAATTTTTCTCAATTTTTAAAAAATAATATTGATTTTAATTATGCATTAATTATTGTTAAAACAAAAATTATTGCATTTCAGTCTTCTTTTCCAAATGATCAAGTTCAATTTTTGCATTTAAAAATGACTTATCAGTTAGGACCCACTTTTGTAAAAAAGAGACCCAGAATTTAAGTTCTGGGTCCTGGAGACTCGGGATTTTTAAAGTCCAGCGACATCGCTAGGTATCTTTAATGTGTAATATCCAAGAAAAAAGCTGGAGAAAGAAATTTACCTTGTGCAAGAGCAAAGCTAAAAAACAAAGAAAATTAAAAAAAAAAAATATTCATGCCAATAACAAGGTTTTATTAATGTGCTGTATATTGATAAACTAAAATTTCATTAGAGTAAGTATAAATAATTTCTGCAATTCACGTTAATAATTTCCTTTTAATTTAATTTACCAAAAGCTAAATTTTATGTTATATATTAATACAATTATATTTGTTGCGATTGACAATCCTGTCATTGCTCGAAAGTCGTTCGCGCAGTTTTCAGCTTTTTTGCTTTTTGGTCAATCTCATCCCTGAATTAAAGAAAATGAAATTCAGTTTCTTAAAATACTGATAGTAAAAAAATTGTGAACTCCCTGACGAGCCGCTACTGGTTGATGGATATGTTTGTACTTTCACAAATCTACCCACACACTGAAACAATGGGAATTGACTTGGGTCAATAAGCACACTTTCTCATCCACAAATTCCTCATAGTAAGAGAGGTCTAACGCGTCGCTGGATTAGCAAGATTCCAGGTACAGTCGACTCTCGTTAAATCGAAATCAGACAATTCGAATCTTTGCTTAATTCAAACTAAACATGAAGCCCCCAAATTTTCAATGGCAGAGTGACGTTAAATTTTTTTATTAATTCAAACTCATTTTCTCTTGACTTTGTTTAATTCGAACAAACTAGAATTCCAATTTTTTATTTTTTATTTTCTTTCTCACAGATTTCAGATGATTTGAATACTTTCTTTCTTTGATTTTTGTTAAAATTGTTCCAAACGAGTATACATAGAATCCAGTGCATTTGATAGCCACTTTCTTAGAGTTCCCTCGATCCATCAGTGACACTTTAAATTTTTCTTCCATTGTGCTTGTTTCTAATCTTTTAATTTATGTATTTATGCATTCTAATTTAATATTAAGTCATATTCTAATTATAACAGACGAAATAAGTTTAAGAAACACTATAACATTAATTCTTTTGTAATAGTACTATATTGAGCATGTTTTCATTTCATATTTTCCATAATTCGAACATTTTTTGTGGTCCCGACGAGTTCGAATTAACGAGAGCCGACTGTACTAATATATTTATTCTTAAAAAAGAGACTGAGTATGGGAAAGGAAATTAAGAAATTTTTTCAAGGTATGGTTTGTTTGAAATAAGATTGAAAACACCTTTGGTGCTAAAAAATTTATTACAGTGCACTGATATTTAAAAACAGCCAAATGATTGGTATATTCCATAGACCAGCAGTAACATATTACTTTTTGGATAAATATCTTATTTGGTAAAAATCATTTGAACTATTTATTAACTATTTTGAACTAGTTTTTATTGCATAAATTTTCTATTAAACATTTTTACTATCAATTTACTTACAATTTAATTGATGATTTATTTATTAGACAGTTCTACCTTAATTTAATGTACATTTTTATGGCACTAGTAATTAAAAAGATACTAATTAACAATGCATTTTGTTTTAAAAACAGTTTTGTAAAAAATAATAATTTTTAGCAAAAGCAAGTTTTTTCTAAATAAAGCCAGATTTTTTAAGATGGTTTAAACCAGCCTGGCTAAAATCCCACAGCCCTGTGACTTAATGTAAATATATTACAATATCACACTGAAAGCAACTAAAATGCAAAAGTAAATATTTAAGTAAAAATTGTTTATAAATATTTAAATTTCTTTAAACAACAAAATGTTATCTTGGTGCAGGGAGTAATTTAATGCGTGTTCATAAACAACTGAAAAAAAAAATGACAACAAACCAAAACTTAGTTACCTTTGCATTCGGTCAATGTCACATTCTGAAATATGCATTTACTTTTCCTAATGAATAATATACCTAATATGTATATAAATTAATTTTAACCAATTTTTATTATATTTTTCTAGGTTCCTTTTGAGGCAGATCAATTTGAGAAGCCAAAGAATTTTGCTGAAAAAGTTAATGAGGAAAGCTTATCCCTTGAGTAAATTTTCAAAATGGACGAGCTGATAAATCCCCCCCCTTTTTTTTTCAGCAGTTCCCAGTCATTTACACAAACAACCAAAATTTATGGTTTGCCCAATATATAATTGCTGATTGGTTTATAAACAATTTCGCAAAAGAAGCACGGAAACATTGTAATGATATAGGATTAGCATCTGACTGCAAAATTCTGTTACTCTTACACAATTGTAAAGCCCATCCACCTGCTGTGTGTTGCAGATTGATAACATAGAAGCCCACTTTTTACTTCCAAACACAACTTCCTTGTTCCAACCTATGGATCAGGGAATTATAAAATGTTTTCAAGTCTTATTACAAAACTGAATTTATAAAAAAATTCTTAATGTAAATCCATGTCTGAAATTAGCAGATTATAAAAAACATTTTAACCTTATGGACTGTGTCAATCTGGTGGCTGAATCATGGAATCTTGTTTTGCAATCCACATTAATGCATGGCATAATACATGTCCAAACTGCCTGTTTATTTATAATGATGATAAGGAATTTCCTGGATTTAATCTCGATCCAATAAAAGAAAAATCGAAAGAACTGTTGTTTGCAAAAGCAGTGACAAAAAATGACAAAATATTTGATGAAAATGAGATTATTGACTGGATGTCTAATCTGAATGAACTTAAAGAACAGTATCAGATGACTGATGATGAAATTTTTGGCAGTGTTTTAAATCCAGCCAAAATAATTCTGATGATGATGAAGATGAGTTGGATAATTAAGAAAAAGTTTCATTTGAAGAGGGTTTGAATTTCATTGGAAAATATCTTATTTTTTTCAAAACAACAAAATTGTGTTACTGGACAGAAATTAATGGTTATATATAACTTAGATTAGAACAATCTAAAGTTTTGAAACACAACTATTTATCAAATGTTTTCAAAGTTCAAAAAATAAGTTTTATTTATATTGTTTTCAATTTTTTTTTTCATTCATAATAAAATAACTAAATAATCCAATAATTTATTGCAAATAGTGTTTTTATTTATTTATTTTTAATGTTTATTATTTTTTCAATGGCATTGAATCTCCGAAATCCGCAAAACATCCTCTTCCAAACAGTGTGGATTTCTGGCCTTCTACTGTATGTTGAGAAAATTGATTCTGTGGTCTGATCAAATTGGTGTAGTTTCTGTAACAAAATGTTGACAAAATATTTTATGAATGTTGTTGCTTTCTGCTTTTGTATGTATATAAAATGAATACTCCTTCTGATGGCTTATTTGTATGTTCAAATTCCTCTGGTGAAATGATGTTATCTAAGTCTTTTAAAAATTTAATATTTTTCAAAAATTACCAACATATTTTCAAACATTAACAATATATTTTTTCTTGGATTCTATATTTATCCAATTACTATGGCCTTTTTGTTTTTTGATTATTTCCAGTATGTGCAGAGCACTGTTTTCGTTACCTGCTGCTCTAGGCAGCTGAGACCGAGGTCTCAGGTTTGTGTGGAAGATTAGTTGAGAACACACTCACTGGCGTAGCTGGGATGGGTGACACCCTGGGGTGGATGTAAATGGTGTCAACTCCTCCCCCCCCCCTCAAAAAAAAAACACTCCTTCATATTTTTTCAATCACAATTCTATGTTATCATAAGAAATGATCATATCATTAATTATTTATCTTATGTCTTCCTGCATAACAACAAAACAAAACAGAAGTGCTTTATCCTTTACCCCATAGTCGACATAACTCAATGTGGTGTCTATATGTAGAAGAAAAGTCTAACTTTTAAAGCTTCTTTTCGCTACCCACTCATTAGATAGATTGGTTTTTGTTCACTGGTGCATATCTTATTTAGATACACCATTCTCAATAAAATTTCAGATTCTCAAAGAAAGAAAAAAAAACTGATGCGTCATGCTCTAGAAATTTTATTTTATTCCAGAATTCCCCCCACTAGGCTACACCACTGAACACACTAGATGCCGCTGAAGGCAGGGTGTACTTAAACTGGGTTCATATAAGATTTTGCAACTAAATAAACTTAAACAAAATTTTGTTTAAGGTTATTATAACAGAACCCGAGCAGTTCAGCTAAAGAGAATTTGTTTGCATGACGAATACGCTGAATATGCACATGTATTAAAATAACTTAACATACTTGACCTCTGATGCATAAAATCTTTTAAATTAAAAAAATAGGTTATAAATAACTGACATACAATTAAAAACAAATATATAACAACCATTTAAATTCACAAATGTTTCAGGTTAAATCTTAATCCCTCATCAGTATGATAACATCAGAATGACAGAAAAAATAGATATGTTTATATTTCAATAAGAAATATATACATGAAATTATCACACTGATGAAGGATTAAGGTATAACCCAAAATATTTGAGTTTGATTGTTTTTTACATTTTATATGTTTTTAATTGTATGTCTGATTATTTATAATATATTTTTTAATTTTATCATACACATATATATTCTTTAGCAGTAGCAACAAGTGGAATGGAAACAAACTATGTTCTCCAGTAAGACTGAGATACAGCCTGTTTCCATCTACATTGCATCAAAAGATTTAGCTTAAAATAAAGCGAGGAAAGTTGTCAGCTGAGACATCTGTCTCACGACTCTTTCTCAAATAGAAATTATCTTAATCGCTTCACTACGGTGTTAAATTCAGGGGGTGACTGGGCAGGAATTCCACCCATGGAGCAATGAAATGGCCCCCACCCACCCGGAAAGTTCGAAATTTTGTGTTTTTAGTCAAAGTGTTTGTGTTTGGTCAAAAAGTGCAATTTCATCCATGGAATTCTAAGAAGTCTTATCCCCTGAGCCACAAAAATCTCTCTCGGAGAAAAATGTCTGAATTCAATAAGCCTCACTGCAGCTAATGTGGCACTGAGCATACCCAGTGGGGTGTGGGCTGATGATAATGACAGTAATGAAACAATAACAATGTGTTTTAATAATTTCACAAACAGTACATTTCGAGCCCTAGTATGTATATAAAATGAATACTGCTTCTGATGGCTTATTTGTTTGTTCAAATTCCTCTGGTGAAATGATGATATCAAAGTCTTTTTAAAATTTAATATTTTTCAAAAAATGTTGCTCTTGTATATATGTTGTGAAAATTGATTCTGTGAGCTGATTAATTTGGTTTAGTTTCAGTGACATTGGTTAATTATAAAGGGGAGGAAGGGGGTGAATAGGGGCTAACCCCTTCCCCCTTCCCTTAATGTAGATAAATGGTGTTTTTTTACACAGAATTTGCCAATAAGCTTCAAGTTTTGGATATAGGTGCATTTTGATAAGATGCATCCCTGATTTGTTTTGGATATTTGATGTTTATGTATAGAGGAGTTTTCTGTGGGCTAGCCCTCTTAATTTAGACACAGGGATTTTTCATGTAGAATTAACCGATTTGCTTCAGTTTTGAGACATAGAAGCTCATATTGATAAGATGCTTCTCTGATTTGTTTTGGGGGTTCTTTTGTTACGCATGAATGAAGGAACAAGCGATTACCCATCTTAAATGAGATAAAAGGTTTTCATGCAGAATTATCAGATTTGCCTTTGAATTTTGGATATAAGTTCTTTCTTATGAGGCGAATCACTGAAGGGTTTTTTGGGTGTAATGGTTAAGTATTAAAAAAAAAAAAAAATGCTCCATGGATTATTAATGTTTCATTGCTAAAAGTTTCTGCTATGTTAAATTAACAAAATATTGCAATTACTAAAATTTTCTGTTAAAATATATAATAGTTTATGCTTGTACAGAAATTTACAGTCCCTTTTAGCTTATTTCATTATTCTTATAAAATACATATAAGAATTTAAGGTTAAAAATGGGAAAAGTATTGCCTAATTCAAAAATTGATGTAAAAAATACTGAGTATTTCGTGACTGAATTGTAACTTAGTTTGTAACATTGATTTTGTTTGTAATATGTTGACTGAATTGTAACTTAGTTTGTAATATTTATTTTGTTTGTAATATGTTGACTGAATTGTAATATTTGTTTAATATTTATGATAATGTATTTTAATGTTTCTTTGGAAATAAAATAAATTAAAAATTGATCTTGAATTGTTCGTATGTTTAGAAATTTCAACAGTTTTGTGAATTTGGTGTAATATTTGAAATATTGATAAAGCCTATTAATTTTCAAGTTGAAATGTTATTGCCATTTAAAATATATTTCAACTATCCAGTAATATTTTTATATTTTCTTACATCCAGTATTATTGTGTCCTTCATAATGCTTACTTTTAAATATTATCAATGCTTACTCTTTCACACTATCAGTGAGTTATACCCCCTAAAATAATTTTTGTAAAATCAATTTTGTTGCAAGAAAATTCTTTTATTTTAAATAAAAATTAAATTTTAGCAAAATGAAATGTTGTAGATATATTGCGTTTAGTATTAAGGTTAAATTGCTTCTTTATACACATAATACCAACATCAAGAAAAATAATATATATAATATGTGTACTTATATAGAATTTGAAAATAATAAAACTGAACTGAAGCTTGAAAGTTAAATTGTCTAAAATATGTATGATTTAAATTAATATTAATGTTAAAAAATTTTCAATAAGCCGAAAAAATTTATTCCAGGTTTTTCCTTAAAAATAAAATAATACTGCTGCACAATGCAAATCTTCTTTATATTTAACTAAATTCTAACTAATTTCTAAAAACTTTTCTAAAAACTATCATTTAACTAAACCATTATATATTCATGAAATTTACTGATGGTACTCAAATGCCTTATGATTAAATCATTTTTCAATTTTAGCTATAATCTAAAATACAGTAGACTCCCTCAAATCCGCATTGCTTGGGACCAGAGGTTGTACGAATTTTAGCATTTTGTGGATTTCTTGTCATTGCTTTGTTTACATTTTTAAAGTAATTAACAATGAAATCAAAATTATAATAAATGTTTACAATGTAATAATATATTAAAATATGTAATAACTAAAGTAAAAAAATTTAGATAATTTTTAGAAATGATTAAAATATTAAAATCAAAGGTCAAATTAATAATCAATATGGTATAATTAAATATTTATTATAAAGAATTGATGTATTTTTTTCTACAAAATTTGCCTCATAAAGATAATTACTAATTCACATAAAAATCATAAAATAGAGAAGTTTTATTTCAGGTTTAGCCAGATTTAATAACCAAAAAAGTTTAATACGTTAATATATTTGGTAAAAAGATTGATTACCAGTGATATAAGCAATATCTTGAATTTTATTAAATTTATTCTACCTTCATGAAAACAGCATTAATATTAATGAAAATTACAAATTAATATATACACGGAATTGATATAAAAATGACGTCAAATTTTGTCCCTACATCTGAACTGAATTATTCATTGTTTACATCTGTAAATTATGTGCGGATTTGAGGGAGTCTACTGCAATCTAAATAATTAAAAATCATTTTACTATAAATACATCTAAAATCAATTATTCCACAATGGTTATGTTTTAAAAGCTTCTTGAATTTTCCCAAAAGATCTTTAGCCTTTAAAGAAAACAGAAAAATGCTACTTGATTTCTTGGTATAAAACTTTTTAAAAATGTTCACTTAAACATGAAAAGGATTGCATGAATGTGTCTAGACGTTCAATAAAATCATTATTTTAATCATGGGTTTACTTAGCTAAATAACTGAATTATGCAGAAGTTTCTGATATCAACTGAATATTTGGTAAAATGATTAGGTATTTGTTTGATCCTTATTCAATCAATACTAGTTCAAAACACAATAAAACATTGAAATCTATTTCAAAATACTGATGGTAAGGGTTAAGAAGACATGGAAATTCTGTAATCATGAAGTTTCATATTTATCAAAGAGAAAGAGGTAGATTTGAGAAAAAGTCATGAATGTTTTGTAAAGATGGCAGTACATCTATGTAGTATAGAAACCGATGAAAATTTTTTTTACATCCTCTCTCTCAACGCATGCTCCAATTTTGTCATACAACTCTGTTAAATTAGATCCTTTTTGAATTATATACCAGGAAGTAAAGAGATTTTGAAAAGGTCTGTATCTGAATAAACTGTAAGAGAAAAAAAGATTATCGTTCTGCAGAAATTGGGATTAGTCTTGAATAATACATGCATCTGTCTCATCCCAAATTTAACTTAAATCATGAAAAAATAATGCTACACAAAAAAGAGTTATTGTGAAATGAATAAGCTGTAGGCAAAGGAAGTTGCTGAAGAAAAATCTAAATCTTCTCATTCAAAAATTTTAAATGGAAGGAAAGAAGGGGGGGGGGGGATAAATCTTATCAAAATTTTAAAATGTCAATTTTTATCTTAAAGCATGATTATAATGAAACCAATTATAAGTAATTAAATGTATCCTTGGCCTTTTCCAATTTTGATTAAAAAAAAAAAAAAAAAAAAGCGGAATTATGAAATTACTAAGAAATTCTCATTGAATTCAGAATCATGGGAACAAATTTTTTTTATGTAAATTGTATAAATTAGCATATACTATGAAACAGTGATGTTATTTTCCCTATCTCCAAATTTAATTCAAAATATGAGAAAACAGTTGCTCTGTTTTGTTAACTTTTCGAAATTTTATAGTAGTGGTGGGAGGTAAGAAAAAGAAATCTGAATTTGACATATAGAATTTGCAAATGAGGAAAGATGAATAATTTTAAACAATTCATTTATATGAATTTTATTTCTTTTCAAATCCTTCCATCCTCAAGGTTTGTAAAACATATAATTTATTTATAGTTTTGTCATTCAGCATGTAAGTATAGTTTGTTAATTTCAATGCGTATACATTTCTAGTTTTATTATCATTAATTAAAATAGTAGACAGAAGATTGGGCATGTAGGAAATTTAGTTTAATTTCACAATGTTTCAGAAAACAAATTGTAGAATTCAATTTTTTTTAATCTAAAATTTATTATGCATTTCAAAATGACAGTAATTATTATAATTTTCGCATGGAAATTTTCAGACAATAAAATTTCAGTATATCATATACTACTCTTAAAGAAGGATGCGTGTGATTAAAAGGTAATTTAACTTGTTACACTGACGATATTTTATAAATTTCTAGGTGCTACAACCGGTATTAATTATGTTTACTACGAAAATCTGGTAAACAGTTTTCGAATTCAACAATTACAATGAGTATTGTTATCAAAATATTAAATAAAAGTTTAAAAAAATAAATGGGGACACTGATGTTAAACAAAAAATAAGAAAAAAAATTCTATAAATAAAAATCCGATAATTCAATGAAATCTCAATGCTGCGTAGTTTAGAAGTGAATGACAATAAATTTAGCGAAACGCAGTTTTATTCTTCTTTCTTACGAGGGCGAGCATGCGCCAAAATATAGCAACCTCTTTCAAAAATTTCGTCTGCTCTCTAACTAGACTCGAAATGCTAACCCTGCATTTCGGCCGAATAAAAAAAATGCATTTTCTTCAAATTCTTACTCATTAAAATGAAAATGTGTTTATAATTAGGTTCTTAAAGACTGTCTGAAGGCATATAAGACGAAATTTTCATACATATAATAGAATACAACGTGTTAGACGCCGGAGAAAATGCATTGCGTTATACGGCGTTCCATCAACTTTGGAACTTAAATGGGGGATCTATTGGCAATGTCCAATCTCTCTTTATGTAGGATCACTAGATGGCACCAGCAAACAGTCTAATGACGCCTTAGGAGCGCATAAGGTGTCAAACAGGGATGTTAGTGATGGGTATACGAAGGTATATTATAAGCCGTATACCTTCTGGTTTTTTTAAAGGAACACAGTATACTCTGTTTCAAATATATATATATATATATATATATATATATATAGTACATACACTGAAAAGTATTTTTTTTTTTTGTTTTTTTTTGTTAATGAATACACTACTGGTGCCTAGAATATTTGGTTACTCCCACCAGTAATTTTTTATTGCAAATTTTGGCTTTTTCAGAGCATTTTCCCGATTCAATTAAAGAAAAATTTCTGTTTCGAAGAACTGGTGATAAAATATTTAAAATCCAGTAATAGACGCTCCTTGCGTAGGGATTAACGTTCGATTGTGTGTTATGCTGCTAAAACATTCGAAAATAAAGCGACAGTCGTCATAATTATTATTATATTGTACATCTAAATAGAAAGATACAGAAAGATATGTTGATAAAATTGTTTAAGAAAAGTCAATTCCTTCTTCTACCGTTTTCAAACATTTTTCATTACAATTTTGTGCTTATTTTCATTCTAATAAAGTTACGAGGAGAAATAAAATAACTTTAACTGTTTCAGATTTCCAGAAATGTTTGTAAAATTTATTACAATTGAGATTTTTTGGGTGAAATGCAGTTTACTCTCCTTCGCCAAGGCGCCTTTTTTTAGCGATAAATGTTTCAATATGGCAACCCTGTATTTTCATTTTCTCCTCTCGGATCTTCAATATGGCAACCCTAAGGAGTTCTCCCGTTTCCTGATTGGACACTCCTTTTTGGCGCCTCTTTCTCATTGGACGAAAGAGGAGAACTGAGAGAAATTGTTTCCGGTAGTATTTTTTGGGAGTTGCGTCTTGCATTCAACGAGTGAGTTTATTTTTCTCTTTTTATATTTTTATATTTATTTAGATACCATTCAGTAACTACTATGGAAGTTGTTGATTACAGAAAGAATGTTGTTGATTGTTTGAATGAGGAAGTTAAGTATTCAAATGGATACTTTACGCTGTTGAAAGTTTGCGGGATAAAGTATATGATTGACCAATCAATCCGGAGCAAAATAGAATATCCGGAGCAATTTAATCCGGAGCAAAACAGCGGCTCCGGGTAAGTAAAAATTCTCCTTTTTTTTTTGTCTTTAGATTTGTATTTTATGTGCTTTTTGTTTATTTTAATTGCCGTTATCTTGGAAAGTGCGTTTTTGCGTAGTGTCTCTTAGAGCAAGTTGCTCCGGGAGACAAGACGCAAGAACACGCCAATTTGACCATTTTTGAAAATCGCGCCAAGAAGGAGAGTAAACTGCATTCGCACCGAGATGTCCCTTGTTCGGAGTTCTTACTTAAAAATAAAAAAAAAAAAAATCTTTCAGATAATCACTAACATAACATTAAAGATGAAGTTTGATTGTACCCGAATATTATAAATTACGTTAATCAGACACAACAGGAATAGAAAATTTTCAATCATTAAAAGATTTGAAGAATTAATAGTTTGCATTTTTTACATAAACATTTCATGTATGCAAAAAGTGTAATAACATTTAAAGTAACTTAAGTGGGTACTACTAAGTTAATCCGTCGACCAAAAAACTATCGCCAAACTGTAAGATTAAATGCCAATAATGGACGATCGTGAATGTCACATTCAATGACATTAAATATGATGCACGTGTTTAAAGCGTCATCAAGTGATTTTTATTTCGACTTTTTATTAATATTCTACTAATTATTTGTTTTTTCGTTATTTAAAATAAAAATTATGTCAATATGTATAATTTGGCTATTAGTTTGGCGATTTGTATAATTTGGCGAAATTGGTCGACTTGATTCTTCTGCAGATTTCAGTTTCTCACTACAAACTTTTCAAGTACTCATTTACCATATTTATAAATTCCAGACCTTCATTATCAGCAGTATTTACGAAAAAAGTAATTTCTTTATACATATTTTAAAGCATCTATGAAGTTCTTTATTTCACAATTTTCGTTTCTTCTTCACTTTCATAGTCATCTTTACAATTTCCAGCATGACTTTTGATGGGGATATATACACTGATTAGAGGTGAAAAAATGCATATTAATTGTGTCATATGCCTCTCTATTATCATGACATGCCTGTCTGTTTGATAAGTTCACAAAAATCTGTATTTTCATTTTAATTTCAGACTATTTCTTCATCTGAAATGCAAAAACCAGCTTATTTTATCTCATATTCAAATGTCCCTTATTCAGAGGTGAATACATTACGCTTCCTATACCAAGGGTCTGGGACAGGAACTTTTGTCCCTTATTCAGAGTACAGTGTCCCTTATTTGGAGGTTTCACTGTACATGAAATAACACACGAAAAAATAACAGCATGCGAGTGTTTCAAACAATACTCGATAGATAGCAGCACCAAACGAATTAAGATAAAGTAGATAACATCCCAACAGTTGAATCTAGCGAGCTAATTTCATCTCAATTAAAATAATAACTTTAAATTATTATTATTTTTTTAAACAAATTTAGAATAAACAGTAAAATATTTAATAAAAGATGGATACTGCAGTTTATCTTTTCCTTTATAAAAAATATCTTCCTCATGACAGAACAGACAATGAAATGACGTGGTCATATCATTATACAAAATTGTGCAAAAAAAAAAAAAAAAAAAAAAAAAAAAAAAATAGATAAAATTTTTTGAAAGGAAATATAAAGAGAAATTATTATTTTAATACTTTTGTATGCAAAACAATAAAAAAATTTCAGTACCTTCTTGGGAATTTGAAATCCTTAAATTTTGCTTTCGAAGAGGCGGTGCAAAAAATAGAAATGATTGCAAACTTTAGTATTGTGATAAATGTTGCTTAATCATCTATTTTTATCTCGGCTCAGGGGAAGGGAGATCACGTGGCATGGTTTTTAGGTGCGTTCATAATTATGTAAATACGTAGCACTCATAGTTGTCGTTCAGTCCATCCGTCTGTCCGCATATAACAACGCAAAAACTACCCAACCGAATCTTTTGAAATTAAAAATATATAATTATTACATAATTTTGTCGGGTCATTTCAAATTTTATGAGAATCGGATGGATAGATCAATTACAAGGACGATCAAAAGTATTCCGTTACATTACGGACAATGGGGGAAAATGTTGCAAATGCATTTTAATCATTTGAAATTTAAATTACATACTTATTATATAATTTCGTCAAGTCATTTCAATTTTTTTGAAAATAGGATGCATAGATCAAATACAGGGACAATCAAAAGTACTCCGTTACATTACAGTCAATGTAAAAAAAAAAAAAAAAAAAAAAAAAAAAAAAAAAAAAAAGAAGTTTCAAATGGATTTTAATAATATTACACTCATTCAAACATAATAATATTGATATGCATCATAAAATACATATTATAATATAGATTTTACATAATCTGTTGTGCAAAGAACTTTTGTTATTGATTTACAAGGCCACACAAAATTATTCCATTGCATAATGAGTATAGAGAGATTTTATGAAAGTCATATTTTTAAAACTTCATTATCGTACGAATGCACCTCATTTGCTGCGCTTCACGTGCAATTTCCAACTTGTTCACATTATTGTTACTTACCCAACATATGTAGTAAAGGGTAAATTTTGCAATCGTTTTGAAAATCGAAAAAAAAAATATTTTTGACTGATTTACACGTTTTAGATACTATACTGGAGATTCCAAAAAACATATTAAAAAAAAAAAAAAAAAAAAAAAAAAAATGTTGTCCGTCCGTTTGTGTGTCTGTCTGTAAACGCTCTAACTTCCGAACAAATTTGAGACAGAGACTTGAAATTTTGTATATACTTAGTATGTCAGAATGGGACGAAGCCTATTTAATATCAGTAAAAGGCAATAAAATAACACAAATTTTGCATAAAGAACGAAGTCGATCGGGTTATTAGTTGCTGAGATATTTGCAATCCTGTTTTACACATTCTTCGATTTTTTATGACCCTCTATTTCATTCAAATTTTAATTTAAAGATATACTTTAATTGGAAATGAGAGACACAATAAACTGTTAGTTAATATGATTATTATATTTGGAGTTATAAGGATGTTTCTTTTACTCAATTCGGTACTACTTGAGTAGTTTGGCGATTTATATATTTTGTCAAAATATGTTCATCAACAATTCATTTATGGATCATTACTATGTATATTAAAAATATTTAAATATACGTTTAAATTTTGTTTTGGAATTGCAATGCATTTTATAAAAAGTTTACACATGTTTTATTTTCATATATTATGCTATGCATATACATGATGGGTAAGTATTACGGTGGCCCCCAATGATTAGTTTTAGTATTTCTTTGCATAAAAACTGATTTTTTCGTTCATTGTATTATACTTATCATCATAATTTCTTTTTGTAAAATGGCAACAGTTTTTATAGAACTTTCCATTTATTAAGAAATATAAGAATGTTCCAGAGTCTAGTCGGTTGATTGAAATGTTTGAAATGTAGAATATGTACGGAAAAGACGCACATTGTTTAAGGGGTCTCAGGACTCTTAAAACTTCCAAATTTTCGAATTTTTTTTTTTATATGTTCAAACTGCTATTTTTTCTGAACATTTTAATATAATTGTTTTCCCGAAATTCTCATTAGAACAATAGTTATGTGTTTTAAAATTTTACCCACTCAATAGCTGAAGTGGTGTTTCCAAAACTTAGAAGTCATTTTTCTCCTAATGACATTTTTTTTTTTTTTTTTTTTTTTTTTTTTTTTCATAGCGCGCACGATATCTTAAAATAACAAGTATTTTCACATAAAATTTTCAAAATATATGTTTCATGTTAATCTGTATAAACTATTTTTTTTTTTTTCATAGTGCGCACGATATCTCAAAATAACAAGTATTTTCACATAAAATTTTCAAAATATATGTTTCATGTTAATCTGTATTGAAATTAAAAATTGTATTAGTTAAAATACAACTTCGTATTAAAAATAGAAAAATGCTTTAAATTTATTTAGGTTCAAGGTATATGTTAAAATCAGATGTTAAAATCAGTCTGCACAGCCAAAATTTCTATTCTGCATATGGCAAAATTTCTATTCTAGTTGCCATATTTAATTTGTAATCGTGCGCGTAAGCTATAATACGAATTTTCTGCTCGTCAAATATCTGGCAGTTTGGAGCGCTCTGTAAATACTAATTCTGCACCTTGCAATTTTTTTAAAGGCATAAAATGAAAGAACGTACTTATATATATTTCATCTTAATAAAAACTGTGTTTTAATATCATAAAAATTTTAAGACATTAAATGTTGAAGATGGTCTAATTATTAAAATTTTTCTGCTTTTAATGTTTTTAGTCTGTTTTGTTAATAGAAGAAATTCTTTATGGGTTGTTATTCAAACAAATAATAGCATAGGGTTGATGCTTCGAATTCAGCAATGCTTTTGTTTACTTATTTTTTTTAATCGAGTTCGATGAATTTTTTTATTTTTCTACAACAATAAATTCAGATTCAGTTTGAATCATAAACAACATAAACCTATTACTTTCGCTATCTAGATAGATTACAACTATTTCTGACAGAAAATATGTATTAAAAGTTTGGAACCTGAAAAAAATTAGTTCTTTTTTTGAACAGTTTTTAAAACATATCTTGTAATTCTTTCCGGTTATAGAAATTGACATTTGATTTACCGAAGTAATTACAAAATATTAATACATGTACACTATAGCATAGAATAAATTCATTCTTTCCAAATTAGTTTTAGTCTATATTTTTTATTTAGTTTTTCTAAAGAGGGGGGAGGGGGTGGACAAAAATATTGATGATATTGCACACCGTTAACGAAATCTATTAATTTATTTGGCGTAATATATTAAAGAGAAATATTTTTTTTAAATATACCTTTTCTGTATCGAGGTACTAAAATTATGTTTCTTTTAACCATGTATTTCCTTTTTTCTGAACTTTTAGTAGCAGTAGTTTAGTAGCAGTAGTTTCTCTACATTGTGATAATCAAGACAACCTGCTGTTTGATGTCAATGAAAACATTACAATACTTCGGCAAACAGACACCAGTAGCAATAAATAGAACTTTTTTTTAAAACCATATTTGTGAAATAAATTTCGCATCAATAAGGGTTTAAGTTAGACGAAATTTTCTATTCAAGTTTACTGGTGGAAGTTTTCACCGGAGGTAATCAGAAATTGCTGATCTAATTAAAAGAAAAAAAAAAAACAGCTGTCATCTTGTTACAACCTCCTTGGTTACTTCACCCGCAATTGGTAGACAATACAATACATGTTTCCAACTCTTTATTCATAACTTCATTGATTAAATAACAAGATAATGTTTTTATATTAAAATTAGCCGTCCTAGGCGACCAATTTGGTCTCCCTTGAATGTATACTAAGCCATTAATTATAAATAGAAGTTTTCATATACGTCCATTAAAAACATTTCAAAAATATGCATTAAAATATTTAATTGCTATAAAGGACGTTAAATACTAATAAAAACATTAAAAGATCTTAATAATTTTTACATGTTTCGATTGAATTTACTCAATCATCATCAGAAAAACAAAATACAAATAAACACAAAGATGGAAAATGACAGAAAGCTATTACAAATGAAATTTAAAAATAAAAATCACGCGCGTTATATTTTAATTATGTATCACGTTGCTTAATTTTTAAATTATTTAACAATTCAATCCAAATATTTGGGATTTGAAATGACAAGGAGTCATTGCAGACCATTGAGCTTCTGACGTAAATTTCAATACTCTCTCTAATAAAAAGTTGCAAATAAAAATCTGACCTATAAATTAATCTACTCTCATTAAACAAAATATCTATGTTTTCTATTTGATTTAGCCTAGATAATGCGGTTTTACCTCTATTAAATTTTATGTCTGCAATGCGTTCTTTACATCTTATTTTGAATTTTCTTTGAGTCATGCCAATATAATAATTTTTATAACCACCTTCTTTAAGGAATGGAATGATATAGACACCTGATCGGTCAAATTTCTATTTGATTTATCTAGGCTAAATCAAATAGAAAACATAGATATTTTGTTTAATGAGAGTAGATTAATTTATAGGTCAGATTTTTATTTGCAACTTTTTATTAGAGAGAGTATTGAAATTTACGTCAGAAGCTCAATGGTCTGCAATGACTCCTTGTCATTTCAAATCCCAAATATTTGGATTGAATTGTTAAATAATTTAAAAATTAAGCAACGTGATACATAATTAAAATATAACGCGCGTGATTTTTATTTTTAAATTTCATTTGTAATAGTTTTCTGTCATTTTCCATCTTTGTGTTTATTTGTATTTTGTTTTTCTGATGATGATTGAGTAAATTCAATCGAAACATGTAAAAATTATTAAGATCTTTTAATGTTTTTATTAGTATTTAACGTCCTTTATAGCAATTAAATATTTTAATGCATATTTTTGAAATGTATACTAAGCATTAAATCATATTGCTTTTATTCACAATTTATTATAATTGCTCAAATTTTTGCCCAGTTAGAAGATTCTGCTAAAGAATAAGGCACAGATGTCACATACGCACCACATTGGCGCAATTACAACAAAATTGCACTTTTGAACAAATTACAGTAATTTGCACAAATTACAACAAAATGGCAATTATATGCTTCACATGATAACCCAGCGATTGTTATTTATTTTTTAATAAATTGTATATTTACTTTTATTTTCTTTTTTAAAATAATATAAATTGTTCTTTTCTATAATTATTAATTAAACATTTTTTTATTTATTATTATTTCCTTTTTTAAAATAATAGAAAAGAATTTAAAAATATATATGTAACTGGTATTGAAAACAAGTTTTCGCTAAATTCGCATCAGCAAAAAAAAAAAAAAAAAAAAAAAAAAAAAAAAATCGCAACAATGTGGTGCATATATGACATCTTTGCCCAATTCTTTAATAAAATCTTCCATTTTACCAAAAAAAAAAAAAAAAAAAAAAAATGAACAATTAAAATAAATTATGAATAAAAGCATTCGGTATTTTTATGCTAACTTGCCGCATCGCCAAATACTGTACCCGTGACATTTTTTTGTGTTTATTGATTTCTTTTAAAATATATTTAATAATATAATTCTTTCAGTCATTTCATTTATAATAATACAATTTTAATTTGAAACTGAAACGTTTAAAATTCGTGATTTTTATTTATTTTTTAAGCCAATAGAAAAAAAAAAAAAAAAAAAAAAACCGTAAATAAACCAAATTTACTACGGCCTAGATGACTTTCATTTAAGCGTTGCTATCAAACAATTAACAAATAACCGTGATTTTTGTGCCACATGCGTAATATATATATATATATATATATATATATATATATATATATATATAGATGTTTGTACTGTATTGTTTATGTTATTTTCAGGGTTGTTTTTGTTTGAAATGGCATTTAGTGCTATAAAAAATTTACCATTTTTTTAGGTACCTATTTGACAAAATAGATTTAAATCATTAATTTTTATATCTGAACTGAACATTGCATTCTGTATAGGTTCAAAAAAAAAAAAAAAAAAAAAAAAAAAAAATAGAACTATTACAACTATTCCGGAATATTAATAGTCGATATATTAAGCAATAGAATTCTGAGTTTAAATATATCCACGACTATTATTAAGAAACGTTTTAATCGTATTTTGCATCGTAAATCGTATTTTCATTATTAGTTTTGTTACATAATTCTGGAAGTGTTTGTTTATCTGTAATTGCTATGTGCTCTTCACTTGTTGTTGTTCCAATATCAGTTTTCAACCGGAAATCCAAGGTTTATCATTTTATATCAGAAATGATTTTTGATCCTGCAATTTTGATCCCGTGAAAATTCCACAGCTGTTTTAATTCAGATTCGTCTGATATATATGTTTCAGCATAAGCCGATACTACTGATACATTTAGATCTTCAGTAGGTCATTCGTCCAGGTAAGTGTATTTTTTTTTACCCTTTCGCGACGTTTTTTTTTACGAAATTTTTAATGTTTTGTCACCGATTTTTAAAAACAGAAATCTGTGTCTTGTTAAATCGAGAAAATGATTCAATTGAATAAGGTAAATTGGTACAACTTGGTTATCCCGTCGACCAATTTCCGCAAATTATACAAATCGCCAAACTAATAGCCAAATTATACACATTAACATAATTTCTATTTTAAATTACAAAACAAAACAAAAATAATAATAATAATTAGTATCATATTAATAAAAATATAAATGTCGATATAGCGAGCCCATAGCAACAGGCTCGCTCCAGATGCATTTGGCCGACTCGACATCCGCCCCATAGCAAAGTACAACACGTGTACGACCTTTTTACAGCCACGTGTGAAATAATTGTTATATAGTCAGCACTCTTCCCACGAAAGGGCCTCAGCAACAAGAACAGAAGTGTCAGAATGATGCCGGATCCCGCCTGATGAAGACGTACTCAGCGGAGCTCTGATCGAAAAGACAGAAGATGGCCCTTAAACTTAATCCTTTAACTATTTTTTCCCTTGTAAATATTGTGCATTAATCAAGATCATTAAACTTATGTAATATTACCCCTGGACTCCTTAATCTACATGGGGGCCGGCCTATTTATACCCCAAAACATCAGCGACATGAGACAGACAAACGGCCGATTTTATCCGTGCCATTGGATTACATCGATAGACAAGCAATTCAACGAGCTCTCCTGAGGATTTATCACAGCGGGAAATGCCACTGTTCAAAGAGAACAGCTGTGTGAATTTATGGGAGTGACCCATATTTGACGGTGTGCCAGATCGGATAAGAACTTTCTCGCTAGTGAGTACTCCTTTTTTTTTTCTTTCTCTCTCGCTTGTTGCTTCCATCATGTTTCTGACGGAAATACCACAGATATGTGCGATGCTCAAGTTAGCTAAAGCAAATAAAATCAAGCTGTTACATCAGTTCATTTTTGAGCATGATGACTTGCGCTCTAACAGGAAAAATTTGCGCAAATTTGAAGGATTTAACTTTGCAAGTGACAGCGCTGATTTCCGCGCGAAATTGACTAAAGTAACTGCTCAATTCTCGAAACTCGAATTTATCGCAATTGCCAATTTGTTGGCCATCGAAATTGATGGTACTGAAGAAGAAATTGCAACTCGAATCCTCACGGCATTGACTGACTTAAATTCCTTTGCGAATTCTATTAAAATTGCGACTGATTCTGAAATTGACGACCCGGAACCACCCCCCTCCCCTCTAACTCTGTTAATAGAAATGGCAATATAACTTCCGAGGTTGCTAGAACACATGAACCCACTTTAACTAGACCAGTAATTTCATTTACAGATTCCGAGAATTTAATTCCACCATTCCGAGGATTAAATACGGAGAATGTAATTAATTGGCTTGCTCGTTTTGAAAATTTGGCGCAATCATTTGCGCTTACAGATGTTCAAAAATTCATTTTCGCGGAACGCGGGTTAAAAGATTTAGCTCTTCAATATATTCTCAGTGAACCTCATATAACCTCTTATAACGAACTTAAACAAGCATTGCTATCAGAATTTTCCCATTTTGCGTCCCCAGCACATGTTCATCAAGTATTAATGAGTCGTAGGAAACGTCCCTCGGAAAATTTAGTACAATATTTTCTTTCAATGCGCGAAATTGCGAACAATGGAAACATCGATGATCTTTCGTTAATGCATTACATAATTCAGGGTATAGAAGACTCCGCACAAAATAAAGCTGTGCTATTTGGATGTACTAATTTGCTACAATTTAAGGAAAAGCTAGTGATTTATGATGAAATTTGCCGATCAGCCAGTGGTCAGATGAAACGCATGTCGTATCATGCGAAAGGCACTACTCCTACACCACACCTTAAAAATGAACGTAAAATTATCTGTTTTAATTGCGGTTTAAGAAACCACGTTTCCGCAGATTGTCATAATAAAAATAAGGGCCCAAAATGCTTTAATTGCTCTTTATGGGGCCATCGGTCTTTTGAATGTGGCGAGCGCACTGGGGAGAAACAGCCTACAACCAGAGGCACCCCTCCCCAACAACATTCGGTGCAGCCTACAACCCGAGGCACCCCTCCCCAACAACATTCGGGGTTAAAGCGCGATAAAAAAGTCCACGTCGTAGACTCACAGCAATCGTATACCAACATGAATAAATTAGTCAAAATTGCGGATGTCATAATAGACGCATTAATTGATCCGGGAAGCGCGATTACAGCAATAAGAGAAGATTTTTATAAATTAGTTGGCTCCCCTCTCCTACAATGTGAAACCATACAACTGGGCGGTTTTGGTGGTGGCAGTTTAACGCCATTAGGATCATTTAAAACGGATATTCAAATAGATGGAACTCTGTTCTCTACTAGAGTTTATGTCGTAAACTCATCACAAATGTCCACCCCCTTTATTGTAGGGCGGGACGTGCTTACACAGGGTACACTAACGTGTGGTCAGGACGGGATATCGCTCCATAAAACTCCCCAAGCGGATGTTTTCATTAACTGCATTAATGTGTTCGAAACACAGGACGAGATCGATCTAAATCACATTATCGATCATAACATTCGTACGGAAGTCGCTACTTTAATTAAAACCTACAAACCCTCAAAAACGAAGAGCACAGACTTAAAAATGTCGATAGTATTAAATGATGATATACCCGTGTATCAACGCCCCCGTAGAATGTCCCTAAGCGAAAAAGAATTAATCCGCGACCAAATTCAACAGTGGTTGCGGGACGGCATTATAAAACCGTCGTATAGCGATTACGCAAGCCCCGTTGTCTTAGTAAGAAAAAAGGACAATTCCATGCGCTTATGCATTGATTTTCGAAAATTAAATAAAAAAATAGTGAAGGATCGTTTTCCGTTACCCCTAATTGATGACATATTGGATCAACTCAAACAAGCTGAAATTTTTACGACCCTTGATCTTAAGAATGGGTTCTTCCATGTTGATGTAGACCCAAACAGTACAAAATATACAGCTTTTATCACGCACGACGGGACCTATGAATTTTTAAAGGCCCCTTTTGGCCTTTGTTCAAGCCCCTCAGCATTTACGAGATATCTCGCGTGTGTTTTCCGTGAATTACTCATGGAAGGTGTATTAATATTATACATGGATGATCTTGTAATTCCTACAAAATCGGAAGAAGAGGGACTCCATAACTTAAAACGTGTACTAGATACTGCTTCTGATTACGGATTGGAGATTAATTTTAAGAAATGTCAATTTTTACAGCGCAAAATAGAATTTTTGGGGCATATTATCGAGCATAACACTATAGCGCCATCCCCTGCGAAAATTAAAGCAGTCCAACATTTCCCGGAGCCTAAAAATGTTAAACAGCTGCAATCCTTACTCGGGCTAACGGGTTATTTTCGAAAATTCATACCGGGATACGCTTCTATTGCACGCCCCCTAAGTGATTTGTTACGTAAAACAGCGACTTTCGATTTCGGTCCGGAGCAACGGCAAGCACTGCATATACTACGTAATCGACTCACCAGTAATCCAGTTCTACACATTTTTGTACCCGGCTCGGAGCTCGAAGTGCACACTGATGCCAGTAAATACGGCTTTGGCGCGACGCTTATGCAAAAATCCCCCGACGGTCATTTTCACCCGCTCCAATACATGAGCAAAAAAACATCCCCCCAGGAAGAGAAGTTGAGCAGTTACGAATTAGAAGTACTAGCGGTTATCGAAGCACTAAAAAAATTTCGTGTTTATCTGCATGGCACTAAATTTCGAATCATCACGGATTGTCAGGCCTTTCAGAAAACGATGGAAAAAAAGGAACTCACACCCAAAATTGCACGTTGGGCCTTATTTCTACAAGATTTCGATTTCGAAATAAAACACCGACCAGCTGCAAAAATGCAGCATGTCGATTGCCTTAGCAGATACCCCGTCATGCAGATTACGCATGATGAATTAACTCTAAAAATTATGCAAGCACAAGACAGAGACCCATTTATAGCCGGCATCAAGGCCGCAGCGATAAGCTCTCCGGTAGCTGATTTTGTGCTTCGTAACAACGTACTGTATAAAATTGAACGTGGCAGAGATTTATTAGTTATCCACGAAGCGATGCAGCTTAATATTCTCCAGGATATACATGCTAAAGGCCACTTCTCAGCTAAAAAAACTGAGGAAATAGCATCTCAAAACTTTTTTATTCCGAAACTATCCGAACTCGCACGAACCATCGTGATAAACTGTGTTCCGTGCATTTTAGCATCTCGGAAATTGGGTAAAAAAGAAGGTTTTTTACACCCGATTCCAAAAGGTGACACGCCACTGGATACATATCATTGTGATTTTCTCGGACCACTCCCATCAACAAATAAAAATTATAAACATTTATTTACTGTAGTGGATGCATTTACAAAATTTTTCTGGTTATATCCAGTAAAATCTACGGCGGCGCAAGACGCACTAGATAAACTGAAATTACAGCAAACTACATTCGGTAATCCCCGACGCATTATCACAGACAAAGGCCCCGCATTCACGTCAGCCGACTTCGCGACCTTCTGTAAGGAGGAAAACATCGAACACCATCCGATCACCACGGGAGTACCCCGGGGAAACTCCCAAATCGAAAGAATACACGGCACACTCATCCCAATATTAACAAAGTTATCGTTGGACGATCCCGAAAAGTGGTACAAACATGTCGCTCCGGTGCAAAGGATCATAAATAGCACCATTTCATCCGCTACCAACTTTTCCCCTTTCGAAATTCTTACTGGCGTTAAAATGAAAAATAAAGAAGACTTACACATCCGACAACTCTTAGAAACAGAAGAGGCTCAATTAGCAGTAGACCATAAAAAACAATTAAGAGATGTGGCAAAGACGCACATTTTAAAACAACAGCAAATGACACGTATGCAGTATGATAAGAAACGGAAACCTGCTACTGCTTATGAAATCGGCGATCTGGTCGCGATAAAAAGAACTCAGTTTGGTACGGGCCTAAAACTCCGTCCTAAATTTTTCGGCCCATACCAGATTACCGCAGTGCATCCCAACGAACGATATCAAGTTAAAAAAATTGGGTCACATGAAGGCCCACAGATTACAACTACAGCAGCTGACATGATGAAATATTGGACACAGTCGATATAAACTGACTCATAGTGACTGGAAGAATTTACTGCAAGATAATCTCTACGTTTGCGAGTGTTTTTTTTTTCTCTTCTCTTCTTTCTCTTGCAAAATCACAGATGTGGTTTTAGTTTTGTGTTTACTCCTCCACGCAACGAAGAGGGAATAATGGTGTTTTTTTTTAATTATTCCCTCGAATGTGAAATATGCCACAGCAATAAATAAAGCTAAGTCAAGTGCTTTTTTTTTGATTGGCTAGCTAAAGCATTTTTATCACTATTATTATTTCATTAACCAGGATTATGTTAACAAGTGCCAAGTGATTTTTTTTTTTGGCACAAACATTTAACTTTTACAATATATTAGACATTGGTGCTCAGGACATTTGACTTTTTTTTTTCTCTTTTCTTTTTCTTTTTAGAACTCAGACTTATGATTTATTTTGTTTCATCGTATATAGGACATATTTTTTTTTACATATTTAGTACCATTTTATATGCTTCGAAATATTGTATGTTTTGTTTGAAATATTATTGTTTTTATAAATATGTTTATGTGTATAAACTATTTCTTCTCCCCCCCCCCCCCACTAAAAAATGACAAAATATGATGTAGCAGGAAAACTATAAGTTTCGATTTTTTTTTTCCCTCTACTCTTTCTTTCTATTTTGACGGACAAAAGATAATTATTTTTATTTGTTTGTTTTGCCTTTGTCATAAAAGTTTTTACGATTATTCCAATTTGAGCAATTTTCTTTTACATAAAAATAAAAGTTTTTCTCTATTTTTTTTTGAAGACGTTTTGAGAAACACTACAATAAATTTGAGACTTTTTTTTATTTTAGACGAGGACGAATATCTGTTTAGAAGACGTTGTGTTGGAAACCCCCTTTGGGGAATGATGATAAAACAAAAGACAGGTGTGCAAAGAGCACATTAACGACGCTAACTATTATGATATATATATATATTTTTTTTTTCATTGTGTGTGCTATTAATGACGTCTTCAAAATTCCTTTTTTTTTCTTCTCTCTTAGTACTATTAATTTTTTTTTTTAAATTCATGTTTTACAGTGATCGTCTGGTTTTTTTTCTCCCTCCCTTGAAGAAATGGTTTATCTTAAGTATCCCTATCAGTGTACACGTTCAGCTGTGGTCAGCTGCATGTCGGATTGGCCAAGTGTCGATATAGCGAGCCCATATCAACAGGCTCGCTCCAGATGCATTTGGCCGACTCGACATCCGCCCCATAGCAAAGTACAACACGTGTACGACCTTTTTACAGCCACGTGTGAAATAATTGTTATATAGTCAGCACTCTTCCCACGAAAGGGCCTCAGCAACAAGAACAGAAGTGTCAGAATGATGCCGGATCCCGCCTGATGAAGACGTACTCAGCGGAGCTCTGATCGAAAAGACAGAAGATGGCCCTTAAACTTAATCCTTTAACTATTTTTTCCCTTGTAAATATTGTGCATTAATCAAGATCATTAAACTTATGTAATATTACCCCTGGACTCCTTAATCTACATAAATGAAAAGTCAAATCGTATTTAATGCCATTGAATGTGACACTAACGATCATCCATTATTGGCATTTAATCTTATGGTTTGGAGATAGTTTTTTGGTCGACGGGATAACCAAGTAGTACCGGTATATTTTCCCATATAATTTTACTGGAGCTAAAGAAGGATTCTTAAGCCTTTTTGCGGCACGTATACGTGTCGCTCGTTCCCAAGGTGTTAAGCAATGTATTTTTATCCTTTTTTTAAGCCTAACTCTTTGCCACCCAGATTCCGAAATGATTTGCCATACAGCACAAACAAAAATATTTATTTCTGTGTGCCTCTGATAAAATTATTAGGAATCCGTTGAAATTGTCAGGAGTCATATTTAACCCTATCAGGTGCAAGGTACTTCTATTAGGAAAATTCGCAAATGAGTGATTGGCGCCAGAATTTATAAATAGATGTATTTCAAAATGAGCAAAAGCTGCCGTTCACGTACTTAAGAATATTTTGATTAGAATATTCTGGTGTTAAGGTGACATTTAGAGATTAAAATTAGGTGGTCCAAAAATCAACCACCACCCTTAAAGAGGTTTAAACACCCTTTTTTAGAAATTTGATAAATACAGTCGACTCTCGTTAATTCAAAATCGGATAATTCGAATCTTCGCTTAATTCGAACTAAACATGAAGTCCCGAAATTTTCAATGGCAGAATAACATTAAATTTTTTCATTAATTCGAACTCATTTTCTCTTGACATCGTTTAAATCGAACTAATGAGAATTCCAATTTCACAATCTTCCTTTTTTTCTCACGGATTTCAGATCCTTTGAATAACTTTCTTTCTTTGATTTTTGTGAAAATTGTTCCGAACGAGTACACACATAACCCCATTCACTTGATATTCACTTTCTAAGTGTACCGTCTGTCCATCAGTGATTGTTAGAAAACGGGGCTTTTGAGAATTCGCGCCTTTTTTTCCAGCTGACGCTATGAAAATCGCTCTCTGCCTTTTGTCACCTGACGTTGTGACGTCAGAGAGTAGTTTTTGGAGCATCAGCAGACGGTTGTTGGTTTTTCAGCGACATGGGAGGTGAAAGAAGTTCTTCGGTAATTTTTTTGCGTATTAAATTTTGAGAAAAAAGAAATAGGCTCAGATTTTAAATTTCTGGGCCATCTTTAGCTGAGATGAGGATAATTTTATCCTTAATTATATATTAAATTTATATATGATGAGTTTTAGTTAGGAATACAAAACAAAGTGTCCAGCTGCGTTTACGATCTAAAGTTTTGTGTTTTGTTCTTCAACACTTCGAAGTTCCGAGATTCGCTGTGCCAACAGGTATTTTGTTAGTCAAAAGAGTTGCGAAAAAAGGAATATTTGGCTTCACATATTTTCAGTAAGTTTAATTTTGAGTTCTAGTATGATTATTTCTCATTTATTCTGTATGTATATATATGTTTTTTTGTAAATAATGTAAATATAATTCAGTGTCTATCTAAATTTAATTTTTGTAAATATTTCAAAATTTCGGATTATATTCCAAATTAAATCTGTGTGTAATTTTTTAAGATAGTTTTGTAATTAAATATCCCATTAAATTAAAATTTAATAAGTTGTTTTTGGTTTTCAATTTGAAGTTTAGTTTTGTTTATTTATTTTTTTCTTTGGTGAATATTTAGCCGCCCTGCAAGCACGCCATTGCAGTTTAGCGGCACATTTCTGTGTCTTTATTTTATGTTAGATTATTTTGAGTTTTGACAGTGATGCTTTAATTTTTTCTCCCATTGTGCTTGTTTCTAATATTTTAATTAGTTTATGTATTTATACATTCTAATTTAATATTAAGTCATATTCTGATGATAACAGACGAAATAAATAAAAAAAAACTCTATAACATTAATTCCTTTGTAATAATACCATATTAAGTATGTTCTCATTTCATATTTTCCATAATTCGAACTTCGGATCATTCGAACAATTCTTGTGGTCCCGACCGACGAGTTCGAATTAACGAGAGCCGACTGTAAATGACTTTTACATTTTTCTATGAATTTCTTATGAATATTGTCTAATTTAAGATACACACTCACTATACTTATCCGTCTCATCATTCGTATCAGGCCAGAATGCGGCAGCAAAAGACTATCACCTCACATAGGTTACGGCTGAAATTCAAGAATTACTTACAACTCAATCTGTATATCAAAACACAATCGGTCTTCCTAGTGATACCTTTATGGAAAAGACCTTAAAAACCGATTTTACTGGCTAACTCTAGGCTTACTATTGTGTTTTCTTGCACCCAAGGTTATGAAAACATGAGGGATTTGGAGCAGGAAAACACAATTGTAAAGCTATATGAGTCAACCAATAAAATCGGATTTTTAGGTGTTTTCCACCAGCATATGACTTGACAGATCGAATGTGTTTTAATATGCGAATCGAGTTGTACCGAATTCTGGAATTTTAGCGATGAACTCGATGAGTGACTGTCTGTGCTGCCACTTCCAGCTCTATATGTAATCACTCACTCAGAAATGAATACTCAGATTTCATGAAATTCTCTTCGTTTTTGACGAAACCGTTTCCTGGGAAATGCTCCGAACAAATATTTCGTCAAATTTATGAAATCACTTCCCTCACTCGTTTGACGATACCGAATCGTCAAAAAGGGACTAGTGCTGCCATCTGTCGAATTTTCTAGAAGCTCCTGTATTCAATGCCAGAAGCAAAAAAGACATGGGGTCACAGGTGAGGTTCAAACTCATAGCGTACAGTGTGGCAGTCCGACGCCCTACGTTCACGCCACAGATTACTCAGACAAACATGATTATAAAGGAATATAGTGGATTATAGTGTGTGTTTAAATTTTTATAATTGTGATAGTACTTTTATTGATTCTGTTATAAATCTTGCAAGTTTTAAATAATAAGACAAATTTATTATTTTGATTTTCTAATGGTTAATGAATAATTATAATATGGCTAAATTAAATAACATCTAGAGGAAATTTATTTGCTTAAGGAATGATTAAAATATGGGCTGGTTAGTTTGTTGCTCAGAAATAACGAATTATGAAGTGCTTATTGGGAGAGATTTTACTACTTTAAGCGAGACTTTAAGTAGCTAGATAAGATTTTAACAATTTACTGTTTATAGAGGGGAGAGAGAAAATATATGTATATATTTTTAATTTGAGTGAAAAAAGTAGATATTGTATATAAAATAGATCTTAGAATTTTGAAATTTTATTGATCAAATTTACGTTTTGAACGGTTTTGTAGAAAGAAGTAAATTTGTTTTCGAATGAAATCAAAACGAAATACAACTTACAAATAAATAAATAAAAATAGGAATAAACATCCCCCCCCCCAAAAAAAAAAAAAAAAAAAAAAAAAAAAAAAACTAATGTAGCAAGAGTAATTGCTTACATTTCATTATTTTCTGAAAAACGCTAAAAAATACTGTTTTAAACAAGAAATATATCCTTGCTAAAATCGCAAGATTTGGAGAGGTATAATAGCGGGTCCTTCTATAAACAGCTACCGCGACAGTTTCCTTAAAATTCATCAAGTCTGGCCATGATTAATGAAGCACTTTCGTCAAATACTTGAGAGTTCACGTTTCGTTAAAAGTCACGTGATTTTGTTACGAAATGATCGTCAAAAACGACGAAATAAGGCTCAAAGATTTCTGAATCGTCAAAAATGAAAGTTTTATTTCTGAGAGTGCACATTCGTGATACAATATATATTAAGCATACGTCTTTTGGAATGGAAAAAATCGTATAATGTCTTTTTCAAGCCATATGATTATCATAAAATAACATCATTATGTAGCGTCATTATATAACATGTGGTTATTTTATAAACAGATTTCGAGTAAAAAGTGTAAATTGAAAGTGTGAAAATGGATTACTTATTCAATCACTATCATAATAAAATGTTAATACGGCGAAAAAGGTATATAATAAAAATAAATATTCCCAGATGAAAATATGGCATTCAGCTCACAGGCTATTCGAACTGATTGTACATTGTTCTTTAATTTTAAAGAATAATGCCCCTCGAAAAGTAAATTAAAGGGAATTAGCCTCTCCCCATTTCCCGCTTTATACATAAAAAGTCCTTCCGGTAATGCCAGGAGGAAGAGGTAGCTTTTATATACTTATTTATTTATTTTAAATTCAGTTATATAAATCAAATATACGAAGCTCAAAATAATGGAACACGATTATGTAAGATTGAATACTAGTTTTTGTCAATACTGAATATTAATAGGAATTTTTAGAAATTAGCCATCTTTTATTCAACCTGGTTTTATTTTAAGCGATTTATAAGGTCGCCAAATTCTACGATATCCATTTTAAAGCAGCATGATGGATAAAAAAAAACCAATGAGCTTGATCGAAATCTTAATTCATGTGAACATGCACACGCACATCGAAATCGATTAATATATACGAGTGCTGTCGCGGGCAAATTGACTTTAAAAACAAAATGTCACCCACATTAGAAATTGAAACTGCTATATCCCAGGAGTTTTTCAAGGTAAAGACAAAGCAAAAAATACTCCGGAATTCATTATTAAGATAAATAGTTTAGAAAGAACCTTTTTTCAATTTCTAAATTTTTGTTTATACATCATTATACGTTTAAAAGACTTTTGACAAATTTGAATGGCCGCCATTTTGAAACAAGATGGCGGATAAAGCTGGCCCGAGAACTCGGTCAAGACATTGGTATGTACCATGAATACATGGAGTTATATCGAAATCAGTTTATAAATATGCGTATTAACGGGTGACAAATTTCAGACCGTTTCAGAATGTCAATCTCACTGAAAATTGAAAGTGCTAAAACTCAGCCACTTTTCAAGATACAGATGAAACAAAAAATGCTCTGGAATCTTTGTATCAAGGTCAAAACACAAAAGAAAAATCTTTTTCAATTTCTTACTTTTTTGCACCTAATTTTAAAATTTAAATTAAAAAAAATAATATTCCGCCATTTTGAAACAAGACGGAGGTTGGAACTGGCCAATGAACTCGGTGCAGGCATCAGTATGTCCTATCTACGCACCAAGTTTCATCCAAATACGCGTGTATAAATACGCGTGTTATCACGTGACGAAAACCAGATCATTTCAAAATGTGAGCAACACTAGAAATTAAAAGTACTATAACTCAGACATTTTTTAAGATACAGACGAAACAAAAAGTGCTTTAGAATCTTTGTATCAAGGTCAAATGCATAAAAGAAAATCTTTTTAAATTTCTCACTTTTTTGTACCTAATTTTAAATTTTAATTTTTTTAAAAAAAATTTAAATGGCCGCCATTTTTAAACAAAATGGCGGATGGAACTGGTTCACGAACTCGGTCTAGGCTTTAATAAATACTATGTACACACCAAATTACATCCAAATTGATTTATAAATACGAGTGTTATCACGTGACAAAAATCAGATTGAATCAAAATGTCAACCATAAGAAAAATTCAAAGTGCTATAACTCAATCATTTTTTAAGATATAGACAAAGTAAAAAGTGTTGTAGAATCGGTGTTTTAGGATCTAACTCATAAAATAAAAATATTTTTCACCTTTTAATTTTTTCGCATTAATTTTTAAATTTAAATTTTTTAAAATTATTTTAAATAGCTGCCATTTTGAAACAAGATGGCGGATGATGCTAGCCAACAAACTCGGTCGAGATATTTGTATGTACTATGTACATACCAAGTTTCATTCAAATCGGTTCATAAATACGTTAGTTTTAGCATAACAAAAATCAGATCGTTTCAAAATGCCAGCCATAAGAAAAATTCAAAGTGCTATAACTCAATCATTTTTTAAAATATAGAAAAAATAAAAAATGTTCTGGAATTGGTGTTTTAAGATCTAACACATAAAATAAAAATATTTTTCAACTTTTTATTTTTTTCGCATTTAATTTTAAATTTTAAATTAAAAAAAATTTAAAATGGCCGCCATTTTGAAACACGATGGCGGATGATGCTGGCCAACGAATTCGGTCGAGATATTTGTATGTACTATGTACATACCAAGTTTCATTCAAATCGGTTCATAAATACGTTAGTTATCGCATGACAAAAATCATATATATATATATATATATATATATATATATATATATATATATATATATATACGGTTATATATATATATATATGTCAACATTTGGACGGAGGGTGGTTTTGGGGTCTGGGGGTCATGATCGGTGAAAATATACCAAAATTTTCTGGAAGTGCTTACCTCCGGACGGCTGCAATAGGTAGCTTTTTACTTTTTGTAATGAAAGCTACCTAAAAATGAACCTCCGAATCTAATCAGGTAAGCGCCTTATCCGAATAAACATGCATACCAAATTTGAAACAAGACCCATTTACCTAAATTAAGGGGATATTAGCTCCCCCATTTCCCTCTTTATACTTAACCAATGAATCTCCAAATGTAATCAAGGAAGTGCCTTTTAAGAATAAACGGGTATATCGAATTCGAAGCAAATTTAATAATTCTGCATGAAAAAGTCATTTATCTAAATTAAAGGATGGATCAATCCCCCGTTCTCTCCCTTTATACTTAACAAACTCCAAGTTTAATCAGGATAGCACCTTATCAGAATAAACCTAGAAAAAAAAATGAAAAAAAAAAAAAAATCGGGCAATTTAATCATGAGCTATCACGTTACATAAAGGCATACATACGTGTATACATACAGACAAACTTATGTATATACAGAACGAGATGGCACATTAACTCTCAGGTTTTGATAGCCCGTAGTAGTACTAAGTACGCAGTTTTTTTTTGTTTATTATAATCACGTGTAAATGTGTTTTTAATTTGATATAAATGTTATTACTTGCGAAGTTTTTTACAATTGGTATCATTTTAAAATAATACCCTTTTCTAAAATATGTAAAAAATATTTCTCGAAATGCTGAAAATTTGAATTTAAAATGGAATAAAAATTCTGAAAAAGTGAGTCAGATTTAATAAAATAAACGTTGTCTGCACATCAGGAATTTTTAATATATATCTTCAGTAAAAATGATTAAATTCCTACGTACATTTTTTACTCCTACAAAAATTTTAAATGGAACTATTTTGGACAACTTTAGAATTAAATATCTCTGTATATAATTCTTGAATTTGAAAAAGGTATATATCAGTGTGTTTATTAAACAACTCTCTTTAAAACTACTAATTTTCATATTTGCGTGCAGTAGTTTTCTTAATATTAGGTCACAATAAATTCATTGTCAGTCACGGTCGCAGAATAATTTTTTTTGGGGGGGTAATAGAGAGAATTTTTTACTGCTTTAACAAAAACTGAAAGGATTTCATCCGACTTTCCGAACATTTTTATGTTACCGAAGCAAATTTCTGACATGAGGGCGCCAGCTGGAAATTCACATTTTGAAACTGAACACATTGTCGATAATTAGGATACATACCGACTGTCAGTTATGGGTTCATTAGGGTGAGCCGATAAAAACTTTTTTTCGATTTCCGATGATGGGTAGTGCGGGAAAGTTCACACAAAAGATTCGAGATTTTTTGGGCCATTCCTTCATTTGCCGCAAATGGCTTGAAATTTTTCTCAAATGCTGATTTTTGAACTTTTTTAGCAAAAAATTAAAAAAAAAAAAAGCATTCAGTTTATTTTAACTGTAAATACTTGAAATGTCATGTTTTGTGTGTGAAATGTTTAAATAAGCTCTGATTATATATTATTTTATTGTTAAGTGTATTTTGAATTTGGCAATTTTCATAGATTTTTCACGGATAAGTGATCAAAATTTGTAAGCATTGTTTGGTTTGCTCGTTTTTTTCTCCTTTGTCTTTATTGTTCCTTATTTTGTCTTTACTATCCTTCTATTTTTCGATGTATTAAGAGTCACATATTTTTGGTGACAGACCACATCATGCCTTGACATTGATTCTGCATAGAGAGCATATATGGGGCAGAAACCCATAAAAACGCAATCAGTCATCATGATGATGAGAGAGGAAGTAGGAGATGGGAGAAACTTCAAAATGGAATGTTAATTATTTTTCTGCTTTAACCCTTTATCTACCGAATTAATGAAAATTTTACATTCTAAAGCATTTTACGTAAATTGTTTAAACTAAATTAAACGATTTACATGACCATTTAATGAATTTTTGAAGGATTTTAGAAGGATTGAAGGAATTAGAAGGATTAATTAAATTTAAGTTTACAGGTATTTTGTGCTATATTCATAAACTCACTCAAATCTTTTATTTTCATTTGTTTCCTTAGTATTTTGTAGAACTATAAAATGTACAAATATGATGTTCTTACAATATAAATATAGAAATATTTCCGAAAAATCCCAATCCGCCTCCCTCAGCGCCAAGAAAGCAGAAAAGATATAAAGGCAATAGAAATCATCCTTTTAAAAATATTTTTGTTTTGTGTGACCAATAATGTTTTTGGAACAAAATAAAGTAATGCATCTGTAACTCATTCTAAACAGTATTACAACTAATTTATGTATTAAAAGAATTTTATAAAAAGTAATTTTAATGGTAATTTTAAGTACCGTCGGTAGATAAAGGGTTAAAATACAGATATTGCAACAGAACTGCTGTGGTCCGTCATTCAAGCATGTGATTCTGAACGCATCGAAAAACAGATGGAAGAGCGAGGAACATGATACAATAAAACAATACTTACAAGTTTTGCATGAAAAGGCTATAAAAATCGCCTAATTCAAAATACAAATGCATAACTATTAAATAATACATAATAAGAGATTATTTAAGCATTTCGTACAATAAAAATAGCATGCCAAGTAAATTTAGTTAAAATAAATTTAATTTAGCATATAAAAAAAAATTCTACAAAAAATTTAAAAATTAGCATAATTTCAAGTCATCTGCGACAAATGAAGAAATTGTCCAAAAATGGTTACATTTTTTGTGTGATCTTGGTGCCACCAGTGGCAATTTTTCCGTCCAACCCATCATCAAAAAATCGAAAAAAAGGTTGTTTCGGCCCACACCCTAATGTCCCCCCCCCCCCCCCCCCCCCGCCAAGAGCTATATTCTCGAACCAAATATTTCATGAGATGGAGGCCTTTCCAGTTTCGGAAGTAGAAAAATAAATATTACTTCTAAATCGTTTAGGGTAGACAAAACTTTTACACCCTGAAATTTAAGGATTTACGTGAATTTTTCTTTTAAAATAAAAGTGAAGTGTTTCAAAAAATCCATTTGCACGAATTTGTAATAGCGTGTATAAACTCGAAAACTGTGTTTTTGGTTTCATGATAAATTAATATATGGCAGCATGACAGGTGATGGTCGATAGCAATTCAGTAAACGAGATTCAAACGATGGAATCGTGGACTTGAATAAGACCAAATGAATTATTTTCTCAATCTAATAAAGCGACTGAGATACACAGAAATGTGCATTTTTTGTGAGATAATATCGATTCAAAATGATCATTTCTCCATTTAAGGCGACGCACTACCTTTGAAACCATTTTTTCGGTTTTGAATAATACTGTAATAATATGTAATGATATGTAGTGGCACAATACTTAATACTAAAAATTAAATAGCAATTTGAAAAAATCTTGTAGAACAGTATAATTTTTTTTAATTTTTTTTTTAAATATTATTTTTTTAAAAATCTCTACTACGTTTATAAATATGAATATTCTTTCTTCGATTTTCTTTTCTACTTTTTCATTAGAACATACTACATGGAACTGTATGGATTTTTAGATGTGTGGAATTTTACATTTGATATGATTTTTTTCTCTCGTATATATTAAAAAATGAAGGAAATTACACAAACTCTCAATTTAAATGGTAAAAAATATAACTATAAATTCGAATTTAAAATCTATGCAAAAAATATTAAATGCACCATGAAGTACAAGTAAAAAAAATCAAACTTCTATCTAAATTAGCAAAAAAGCCTTAGTATTTATCGAATAAGCAAGTTATAAATACATAGAACAGGGAGAAAAAATCAGTTTAAAATTTTCATTTGTATGGGTAATTGGTCTGGATCTATTAATAAAATTTACAATATCCCGCGATATAATTGTCGTATAGATAAAAATGAGGTGTCGAAATCTTCACAATTAAAGAAGCTTTCATTTATATCAAACAAGAAAAAAATCATACTTCAAGCATAGATTATTAAACACTTTCAAACACATTCAGAATAATGTAACAAAACTACATTGTTTAAAAAATTTAAAATAGTACGTCTCATTTCACCATATGGAAATGTATAACGTATTTCAAAACTGAATTCCAGTTATTCTCATCTACAACCGAAAAATTATCCGAATTTTTTAGCAGTCCTGTATACAGTGTTCTCGCTGACATTTGACCAACGTTAGCAATTTGGCTAATTAAAAATAAAAAACATTCGACAAATGAAAAAAGTATTAGCCAAATACATTCGCCGTGTAGCACAAAAAAATTATCTTTAATGTACCCCCTTTTTTTCAATATGTTCTAAAATAACCTAAATTTTTATAACTGCGACAACGATTGTTATTAATCTAATTTCAAATATCCTCTACAAATATATTAGAAATATGTATGTATGCATATGTATGAAAAACGAAAAAGAAAAAGAAAATCAAAAATTGAGCGCTAGCAATTTGGCGAATGTAATTGCTTGTTTACTCGCCAAATGAAGAATTTAGTCGCAATTTGGCGAAATGGCGAGCGACAGCGAGAACACTGCCTGTATATGATATAGAAATTTGTATCTATTAACAAAATGCATTCCAAAAGTTAGTTCATTTAAGCGATATATATATTTATTTCAATAAAAATTTCCCCTTCAGCAACTTCCTCTAATAAGGAGAATGCTCGGTGAATATTTTTGTGCAGCCCTATATATGAAGTATATAATTTATATATAAAGAGTAATATCCCAGAAACTAATTAAATTTAAAAGCACATATCGAATTTTAATACTTACCCTGCAGCAATTATTACGCAAAGACAGTATTGTAACAAGTATCCAGCACAATTTTAAAATCATTTTTATTTATTGCGTTAACATTTTGAAATTTTTTGTGATTATTAACGATATTTTTTATAAAGAAAGTCGTATGATAAAGCTTCTTATAATTTTTTTTTTTTTTTTTTTTTTTAAGTACTTAAAATTTAAAATTTATGAAAAAAGTGGGGCAATTTTAAATCGTTATAACTCGAAATATTATTTCTAGAATTTGATTTCTTTTTCATTTAAATAAACATAAATATATAAGGTTTGATCTTAATTCACTTTTTTAAAAAATATTAATTTAGATAAAGATAAAAAATGTCTGAAATAAAAATTTAAATAAAAAACCGCCCAACTTAAATAAATAAATCAATAAAATATATATGTATATATATAAATACTTTTATAAATACATCTAAAGTTATTCAGACAATACCAATAAAAGAACCAATGAAACCAGTATTTTTACAATCATATTATTAAAAACAGTTGAAGTTTGAAGAGAAATAGAAGGCAGATTACCAAATTACTAAGAAATATATGGATAAATGGACATTATATAACCAGAGCGATTCATACACTACCATACAATAAACCAATGAAACCAGCACTTTTACAATCATCTTATTGAAAACAGTTGAAGTTTGAAGTGAAATAGAAGGCAGATTACTAAAATAATGAAAGATAAATGGATAAGAAGGCAGTAGAAGGCTTTTCTAATATATATTTTCAAAAGTATGTATTTTATTTTTTTTTTTTTTTTTCGAATTTGCCGAATCAAAAGTAAAATAAAACAATTGAAAAAAGACATATTCCAAGTTTGGACATTTATCTCTAAGGGTTCTTAACTTATAACAATTTAAATAGGAGAAAAAAAATATATTTTTGAAGATTTCTGTGTCCCGAACAGCCTTAAAGTTATCGTTACTCGCTGTGCCATGTCTGTTTCCTATAGCTCTAGAATTGCTCTTTGGATTTGGATATTGATTTCTAAAAAATGATATATGATTTTAGTGCGTATATAGTGTACTTTAAGCGCGAAAATTTATATCGTTTAATTGAAAATTTAAATCATTCAAATTAATACCACCCTTTTTGTTTGATGACATTCCTTCGTCCAGTAATTATCCGTCTAATTTACTTGGCGATTTCCCCCCGCAAAAAGGTATAAAAGTTATTCAAATATCTGATTCACCGGCCAATTTGTATTAACCCTTTCGGGCCCGAATTTTTTTTCAGTTTTTTGAAAATTATTTTTACATTATTAACATTAAAACTAGCTATCTAAATAGATTAATTAGTGTTTAATGAATTCATATGACAATAGGTTAAGAAATAATTTTTGGAGATGTTTAGAAAATATTGTATTACAATAAGATTTAACTCATATTGCAACTTTCTAATTCTTTTTTCGCTTTATTACACAGGATTCTTTCAGGAAAGTAACTTTTATTTTAAATTTATAGAGTGAAATATATGTTTAAAATAAAAGAATCACAAACGCGCAAAAAGAATGAAGCAAATAATAATAATAATTATTATTGTTACTAAATGCCTAAACACAAATGAAGTCATATAGTAAATGTATAGACATACACTAACATTACTACATGTAAAAAGTAGCAAATGTATTCTTTATAACGAAATAATATTCTTTTTAAACACATATACTATTAATAGTACACTTGACCCGAAAGGGTTAAAATCTATACTATATCTGAGAGTATTTACACTTTTGTCTTACCGCGGATTTTTAATAATAATTTTTTTGCCTTTACGGAATCATCAATATTTTGGCGATTGTATAACACAAAAATGACCATTTAAAAAAGAGTGGTAAAAAAACCATTAAAAGTTGGCAGCTTTTCTGCATAGCTGTATTGATGGTGGTCTATAACCTATTCGATTGTCAGTATAATCTCCTTACACCGTGCCGTTCGGTAAAGAAAAACATGTCAAAAACATATCTTCATTATCACATGCGTCTGAGTTACATCGAATATGGGATACCAGGACTTATTTTAAACGAATTATTTCAATGACTCGCTAACTTAACAAAAAATGTAAACATAATGAAATTACTTTTCACTCATTTCAAAAAGTAAAACATTTTTAGGTGCGTTCATATTTATATAAATATTTAGCACCGACAATTGTCGTTCCAGACAGTCCATCCGTCCGTCGATCCGTCCGCATATAACAACGCAAAAACTACTCAAATGAATCGTTTGAAATTTAAAATATATGATTGTTGTATATCTTTGTCAAGTTATTTAAAATTTTATAAAAACGGGGTGCATTGTTTAATTACAGAGACAATCAAAAGTATTCTGTTATATTACGGCCAATGGGGAAAATAGCTTCAATTGCATTTTAAGGATGTTACTCTTTCGAACATAATAAAATTAATATGTATTTAAGAAGTATATATTAAAACATTCTGTGCAATCTGTGATGCAAAGAATATGTGTTATTAATTTACAGGGCAGCACAAAAGTATTCCATTACATAATGATATAGAGGTCAAAGACTGTCTGAGACGGGTACTTAGGTATTAACGCCACCGTAGCTACAGATTTGGCGGTTTTTAAGTAGCGCCAATCTACACTTAAAATTTTTTCGACAAATCATAAAATAAAACACTTTATTTAAAATCAAAACACTTTCAAAATTTAAAACACTTCATTTAAAAACAAAGTAGTCAATCGGATTTCGGAGGAAAATGAGCCGATATATATTTTTAACTCCTGAAAAAATAAAATTGCATCTTGTTCTGTTATTGGCAAATCCCAAATACGTATGCCATTTTCGTAGCATTAAAAAATGGCATCAAAAATCAGGTCTTTATTGGTGCATTAGCATAACTTCTGCTGCGGTGGCGTTAATACGTAAGCATGTTTTTATTATATTAAACATTCACGTTTTATGAAATTAATGTACGTTGCTGAAGTTTACAAGACTTACTTCTTGTATAATAGGAAGCACGTAATATTTACAAGGGCACTCAAAAGATTTCGAATACAATACTGTATCCGAAATACTGGTATATTATTACACTAACTAAGATCTGGATATTTTTAAAACTTCGTTATAGTACGAACGCATCTCATTTTCTACGTTTGGCGTACAACTTTACAACTTGTATTCTTTCCTTTTCAGAGTTCACTATCAATATGTGGTTGGTATACATGATTACCCTGACTCTGGGATTTATCTCGAACGTTTCCATGGAGACGTGTCCAGAAGAAGAAGACATTTATCCATGCGAATGTTACGAAAGACAGTACGGTCCCATCACTGTAACTTGTGATGATTTCGAAACAAAACAACTCTCGCAAGCTTTGATTAGCTTGAGAAGAAAAAAATCAGTAGAGATTTATTTGGGAAAATGTCCCGCCAGCATACCCTGGAATTTCTTCTCTGGTATTGGCATCGAGAGGTTACAATTTGAATCTTGTCACGTGGATGATTTGACAAAAGATGAACAGCCAGGGCATTTAGAAATAGAGGTAAGATCATTTAGAGGTATGGTATTTGTTTTTGACCTGTTTTCTAATTCTAATCTCAAGCGTATATACTCATATTGTACAGTTTTTTATTATCTATACTTATATTATAAAGAGAAAGACTTAATTATTGTTTGAATTGAAAAGGCTCCGAAACTACTTGACGGATTTGAAAAATTCTTTCACCGTCCAAAATCTAAACTATTTCCGGTGGACATAGGCTATAGTCGCCACTTAAAAGGATAAAAATAAAACGACGGATAAACGGATCAAAAGCAATTTGAGAAATTTAAAGTTACCTGACACCTTAGACACATGACAATCACTGAAATACATATGAAAATCGTAACTATGCAACCAAAAAAGCACATTTTAATCTTTTTAGTTCGACCAGCTATAAAAGCGTGTGTTTTAATTTTTAAAACTATTTAGCAACTATTAAAAAAAGGAAAAGAAATGCTGAAACGTTAGTTAATTAAAATTAAAAAGCAAAATCACAAAACGATTGTTTTGGAGTTTTCAAAAAAGTTATAACAGATAGTAAATATTTCAAAGAGTAGTGAGCATCAAATATGGGGCGGAGAGATTTTTTTTTTAGGGGGAATGGTCAAATATTTAAAATTGTAACTTTTCTACCATTTCAAATGCGGACCTTCCACTAAGCCCAGCGATAATGATTACTTATTTAATATAAAACTTTTAGATAGATTATAACACTAATAGAGATTTTAAAGAGTAGGGGACATGCAATTATAGGTAGGTGAGGCAATAATTATTTTTGGAAGAACATGATAAAATATTTAAACCGTTTTAGATGCGGATTTTTCTGAGACCAAAGACAAATACTTATTTAATATACAATTTTAAAAGTACTTACCCCTATTTTTGAATATTAATTTCAATAAATATCTTTCTTAAGTGCAGAAGCAGTTTTGTTGAGTTCGCTCCCCTGGTGGTGAAATGTGAAACTAAAAAATTCCAGACACCCCCCACCCTTTTTTTTTCTTGCCGTGCGTGCACAGCACTTCTTCTAAACGGTACCGTAGGCAGCGGGGATTCAGTACGAGATTGGGTCTTTTTATTACATTTTGCAATACAAATTTCAGGTTTGTTTTGGAATATAATTACGTTCTAGGGCAACGCCGGGCGGCTCATCTAGTAAAGAATTAGAAAGTAGATACTGCAGCAGTTTGGAGGGAACGAATTTCATAAAATTACTACCTATTTATGCTAATCATGACCTTCAGTTGGTTCTGCCTTATCACTGCTGTTTATGATTAATTCCAATGTAACTGAACATGTTTATAGGATTTAAGGAGGTCACAATCATGGGTGCAAGTTTTCCGTCTACAGGACGGATTTCCGTCTTTTAAAAATTCCCGAGGACGGAAGCGGGACGGAAAAATCTTCGACGATTGAAAACGATCGCGAAAATGACGCGTTTTTTGCCAAAAGATCGCTAAAAAAGACACGATTTTTCGTCAAAACATTATGAATATAACGTGATTTTTGTCAAATAATCGCGGAAAAGGGCGCTATTTCTATCAAAAGATCGCAGATAAAAGCGCTATTTCATTCAAAAAATTTCAAAAGGACGCGTTTTTTGTCAAAAAATTGGGGAATAAATGTGATTACTGTCGACGGATCTCAAGGAAAACGTTATTTCCGTCAAACATTCTGTCAAGGAATCACAGAAAAGACGCGATTTTCCTTAAATGATCGTGGAAAAACGCTATTTCTGTCAGAATTGCAGAGAAACTGCGATTTTTGTCAAAAGATCGAGTAAAATCTGTTTTTCGTCGAAAAGATCGTGAAAAAAGACACGATTTTCTTCAAAAGATTGCTGACAATACGTGATTTTTGTCAAAAGATCACGGAAAAAAGCACTTTTTCTGACAAAAGATCGCAAAAAAGACGCGCTTTTTATTAAAGAATAGCAAAAAAAAAAAAAAAAAAAAACGCGATTCCTGTCGAAGGATCGCGGTAATGACGCAGTCTCTTTCAAAGAATCGCGAAAAAGATGCGATTTTCGTCAAATGATAGCAGGAAAACGCTATTTTTTAAGAATTGCGGTAAAACACGATTTTTTGTCAAAGGATCGCAAAAAAGTCGCGATTTTTTGTCAAAGAATCGCGAATTTTCTTCAAAAGATCGCGAATTTTTGTCAAAGTATCGCGAAAAAGTTGCGAATTTTTGTCAAAGGATCGCGAAAAAGTCACGAATTTTTGTCAAAGGATCGCGAAAAACGCAATTTTGGTCAAAGGATCGCTATAGAGACGCGATTTCTGTCAAGGGATTGCTAAAGAGACGCGATTTCTGTCAAAAGATCGTGGGAAAAAGCGAATTTCGTCAAACAGTCATTTAAAAAACGTAAATCATGCACGTATATATTTGTTCACTTGGTGGGTGGGTGGGGGCGGGGGGGGGGGGGTGATTTAAAATGTTTTCAGTCCTGGCAAAATTTCAAACTTGCACCCATGGTCACAATTGAGTTCGTTGGCCAACTTCATCCACATTCTTGTTTCAAAATCAAAGCTTTTTCAATTTTTAAATTCAAAAAGTGGCACAATAAAAGGAAGATTTTATCTTGAAATGTTAAGTATTTGATAAATGTTTGTAGAGTTTTTTTTTTCTATTCTATCTTATAAAATGACTAAGGCATTGCAGTTTAAAAGTTTTATAATTTTATAGGTTTAAAGTTTTAGTTTTGCTGATTTTTTCATAATAAGATTTCATTTAAAGATTTTAGAAAACGTGTTTTCATTTAATTGTTTGAACCAATGCTGATATCAAGTTAAGAGTCTCTGCAAACTTGGCGATATTTCGTCAGTATTTCATGAAGTATCTCTAAATTTGTCGAGAATTTTTTTTTTTTTTTTTTTTTCGACAAATTAGCAAGTTGGTTCCCCAATAAAAGAAGCCAACTTGGTAATAGCTGACTAATCTTTTCAATGTGCATTCAAATTAACGAAATCTGGGAATCTTCTGTAGTTAGGTTTTATGCATTTCATCTTCGTGTGTTTGGAAAAAAAAACTGAATAATTAAAAGCAAGAAATAGAGATCTTAAATCTTCCTCTCAGTATAGACCAGATGGATTTATTGTAATTATTTATTGCCCTTAGAGTAAGGCGTCGATTTCTTTCATCGTTGGATATGAACGCAAAACTTTTATTACTTTTATTTGCATAATTATACAGAAAAAAAATAAATGAAGGCAAGAAAAAAGACTATTCAAGGAAAAAAGTCAACGTCATAATTCTAATTCGAACTGTAATTTATTTTGCTAGAAGTTTACATTTTCACAAACCCAGTTTTAAGAGTTCGTCAGCAACTTTTAAAATACATTATATATTAGAGAACTGCATAACAAAGAACGTATAAATAATTAAAAGATTAAATAAAATAAATTAAGAAAGACTTGAACACAATTTTAAAAATAAATAAAATTTATATACCAAAAAAAAAAAAAAAAAAAAAAAAAAATTAAACACTAAAAAACATACAAAAATAGAAAAAATAAACGTTTCGCCAAGATGTTGGGTATAGATACTATGGATCACGCTAATTTGATCTACAAAATGGCACAACGATTTTAATTAAATTTTGCATTTTATCGTTTTCGGGCCCAAGAATAGTATTGAGCTACGTCGCATGCTCATGAACTTTCGATTAGTGGATCATATTAAGTTATAATGGGTTTAGTTCAAGCCAATATTAACTAAAAAAATACTCAAACAATTTTAACAAAATTTCATACTATACTATTTCTGGGCATGAACTAATGGGTTATAGTTCAAGAAAATTCTATTAGTGGATCAGATTGAGTCAGAATCAAATTAACTGTGTGAAAAAAATCTCAAACGATTATGACAATAATTTGTATTATACTTTTAAAAGGCAAGAGAAGATTTTTGGGTTACATTACATGCATGAAAAAAATGCTCTCGTCTATTTTTTAATCATTCACTGGATTTTTTTCTGTTTTTATGAAAAAAAAAATATTTGAAATCTATATGTCGGTCTAATAATGGAAAAAACAATAAATAAAGAAAAGTAATTTTCAAACTTTCTGCCAAATTTTGATGTTTTATGGCGTGCATTCTACATAGACAATTAGTATTTTTAAACATTGTATTGCTATATTTTGCAATTAAATGGGTTTAAATTCATTAGTTTTATTTTCTTAACACTCTGAAACTGTATTTATTTTAGTATTTCTAAGTATTCAGTAATAGTAATAAAAGTAAATTTTAAGTTAATAGCTTGATCGAAACTTTTTTTGTTTACGAAGAACAAATTTTAATTTTTTGTCAAATGCAGACATTTGACATGGACAGAATGTGTGTAATTCCATTTTTTCGACTGTTCTTGATCCGATACAGGGATCATATTGATCAAATTACGGGCTCATAATGAGAATTATAGTGCTTCTAGGCATGTGACACACGGTGCAATGAAGGCTTAAGTCATTTTTCAGGCTGTTCTAAGTCGAAGCATTGCCGACTATATACTTAAGGCCTACCCATTTCGCTAAAAACCGCCGAAAAAGTGAAGCTGGATTCAGCTTCAATCCCTGAACCATTACATTGGACCACGTGTGAGTCCACGTGACGAAAACCCTGCACAAATTAGCATTGAGTAAGCTGTTTTCTGTTCGATGCACATGGCTCGGCACGTGGTCATTGTTTTGGTTCAGGGCTCACATGATTGGTTAGAATAACTTGGGCAAGGTGTCAGAGTCCTCTGGCGGGAGACCTCATACATTAATCTCAAATAAATGGGCCTATAGATCTAGCGGGCCATAGTCGAAGTAAAAGAGTACTGTAGAAGGCTACAATTTTTAGTTTTTGATACAATATCAAAAATCTAAATGACTTTTCTAAACAAATTTCTCACATTATCGCTTTTTACAGGAGCTTGCATTTTACGACAACCCCACTGTTCCATCGAAACTCTATCTTGGACATTTGAAAAAACTGAGAAAAATATTAATGGAGGACAATAAGATTACAGAAATAGGAGACGACTGGTTGAGCGGCGACTCTTCTTCTTTGGAGGAACTAACTCTTAAAAGAAACAATATAAAAAAAATTGGAAGTGAGGCCTTTTCACAGCTGAATAATTTGAAGAAGTTATATATTGAAGGAAACCGATTGAATTCTATCAAACGCAGTATGCTTCCCACAACAGCAAATAGACTGGAATATCTTTCTCTCGTGTAAGTTAATTATTATTTTATTTATTATAATTAAGTATTGCACAGCAGCACAATACTTATTTACAATGTCATTTCGCAGTGTTAGTTAAGCATAGCAAGGCTTATAGTATGGCAGACAGTGCGATGTCGATGATGTAAATTCTACCCGAAAATATAAACATCGTCGTTTTAAATTAAATGTGTGAAAATAATTTAATTCTCTTACAAAACCAAAGCTTCAAACATTTTAGATAAAAACTTAACATATATTTTTATTATAGCAAAATTCTACTCTTTTTAGGTGCGTTCGTAATTATGTAAATACGTAGCAGCTACTGTTGTCGCTCAGTCCGTCTGTCTGCCTGCCCGCATATAACAACCCAAAAACTACCCAACCGAATCGTTTGAAATTTAAAATGCATAATTATAACATAACTTTGTCGAGTCATTTCAAATTTTATGAAAATCGGATGGATAGATCAATTACAGGGACAATCAAAAGGATTCCGTTACATTACTGTCAATGGGGAAAAAGTTTTAAATGCATTTAATCGTTTGAAATTTAAAACGTATAATTGTTGCGCAATTTTGTCGAGTCATTTCAAATGTTATGAAAATCGGATGCATAGATCAATTACAGGGACAATCAAAAGGATTCCGTTACATTACGATCAATGGGGGAAAAAGTTTCAAATGCATTTTAATCGTTTGAAATTTAAAACATATTACGTAATTTTGTCGAGTCATTTCAAATGTTATGAAAGTCGGATGCATAGATCACTTACAGGGACAATCAAAAGTATTCCATTACATTACGCTCAATGGGAAAAAATTTTCAAATGCATTTTAATGATGTTACACTCATTCGAACATAATAGAATTGGCATGAATCTATGAAATATATATTAAAATATGTATTCTGTACAATATGTGATGCAAAGAATTTTTATTATTAAATTACAGGGCCACACAAAAGTATTCCACTACATAATGCTATACGGGGAAACTTTGTTTGGGGCGTGTTTAAATTATATTCAACTATTTCACATTTTATGAATAAGATATTCGTTGCTGAGGTGTAATAAAATTTACTTCCTGCATATTTACAGAAACACAAAGATTTCGACTACTGTACTGTATCCGAAGTACACTCTACTATATCAGCAAGATCTGAATATTTTAAAAACTTCTTTATGGTACGAATGCACCTCATTTGCTACGTTGACGTGCACTTTCCAAATTGTTTATCATTGCTCGTGATCGACTGTAGGAAAAATATAAACTATGGCCATGGAGTCACTATGAGAGTATGAAAAACGAAAGTAATTACAAAATATTAATCAAATTCGTGACATTTGGAGCTCCTAATATTTTTTTTTTTTTTTTTTTTTTTACTTTTTTTCCTACATTTTTTGTCCCTTGATGTCAAGAAAAAGGAAAGAAAAGAATAATAAAATACTTTTGCTTATGGGTAAATTATAACACAGCTAGAATGTAACATAGGAACATTTTATTTGCATTATTCGAGTATTTTTTTTTTTATAATTTCAAATTTCGCTACTTTGATGGAGCATTAATCGACATGAAACCTTATTTTTCCACATGAAACCTTTTTTTTTTTCTTTATTGTTGCAAGCAATTTAAAAACCTTAACAATATTTTGTCTTATAGAAATTAATTTTCATTTGAAAGATTTACAAGTGAAAAATTAAACTGAAAAGAACTTTTAAGAATGAAAAGTAAGATGAATAAGGTTTCAGACGGGAAATAAAAATGATATTTTCAAATATATGTTCGATAAATACATAAATCAAGTGAATTGCGTCATATGAAGAAAGAAAAATGAAATAGATTTTATCTTGACTGATATTTAAGCAAGACTACCAGTTCATACAAAAATAATTCTTTTTAAAATATGATATCATGATTCACAAAAAAAAGGAAGATGAATATGAATTATTATGTATTCTATTTAAATAAAAATCCAAATATTCGTTTATGCAAAGCCATAAATCTCTGAAAATTAATCACCAATTTTTTTCAGTTTCATAAACTGAGTTGTGATCGAATACAAGCATATCACCATATACCTTATACGAGGGTTGCTATTTATATTTCTGGCCTAGTAATGAAAAAATAAATGCTTATGGCAGGGTTGGAAAAAAACCAGGTTTTTTCGAAAAAAACCAAAAAAACCGGTTTTTTTGGTTTAAACCATGTTTTTTCGGTTTAAACCGGGTTTTTTTAAAACATTCTTCCTTATTACATATACATGCATATTTACTGATAAAAACAGACATTATTGGTTTATAAGCAGTGTAACTTCATTTAAAATAAATTAAATTTAATAATTATAGTGAATTTATGCTGAAAATTGAAAAAAATCATTTTTCAATTTAAACAGTTTTAGCAAACAGTCTTATGTTAAAAGTTTTAACTGTTCTACACAGTGAACCATTGAAGCCCTGTAAATTTTTATAAACAATCTTTTGATTACTAATAATAAACATTTGTATATAGTCTGATAAATATTCTTTAATAAAATTATTCAAATAATAAATTACAAATACTTCTTAGGATTTTTTTTTTTCTGAGTGACAATTTGAAGTTAACATTTTTAGTCGTTAAATTCAGCAGATAGCAAAGGGAAAAAAATTATTATAAAAATGCTATAACTAGCAACCAGTCTTTCTTTTAATTCATCAAGATAATCTCCCAAAAGAAAAATTTCTTTTACAGCTTGTGCAAAATCTTAAAAGATCATTGTGTTACATTATTAATTGCATTAAATAATCTGCAGTATTCAAAAAATTAAAATATTTTATACTAAATATTGAATCTATTTTATCTTTAATCAATTCACATGTTTGAAGTTTTTCTTTAGAGCAATAGATACGTTCACCAATGTGTAAATTGTACCACTGATTTTAATCCTATGCATAAAAAATGACGTAAACCCAATATATCTAATGCTTATTGCTGAAATAAAGTGTTAAAAGTAGAAATTATTTATATTCAATAATCTGAAACCCACCAATTATAAAGAAAGAAAGAAAATGTCATTAGATTTCTCCTAAAAAACAATTGAAATTATTTATATCTAATAATCTGAAACTCGTAAATTATAAAGAAACAAGAAAATGTCATTAGATTTCTTCTAAAAAAGAATTGCTTTTTTTATAGAAAAAAACCAATTGGTTTAATCCTATGCATAAAAAAAGACCTAAACCCACTATATATAATACTTATTACTGAAATAAAGTGTTAAAAGTAGAAATTATTTATGTCCAATAATTTGAAACACGTAAATTATAAAGAAAAAAAAAAGAAAATGTCATTAGATTTCTTCTAAAAAAACCAATTGGTTTTTTTGAGAAAAAAACCATTTGGTTTAAACCGTGGTTTAAACCATGGTTAAAACCAATTGGTTTAAACCGTGCCAACCCTGACTTATGGTCAACAATGCATTCGTTATTTTTCAATGTATTCTCCATGAAGATCAATGTTCTTTTGTGTCCGTTTGAACAAATTTTCAAAGCACTGTTTCCACTCTGATGAAGGTAATTCCAAAACGTGCGTTTTGAATATATCAACCGCTTCTTCGGGTGCCGAAAATCGTTGCCCACATAATTTATTTGTGATGTGTGGGGATAAAAATAAGTCATTTTGTACGAAATCAGGGCTTTATGGGCGGATGACCCATCAATTCAATGCTTAGCTTTCAGAAATTCCCTTGTTTGAGCCGTGGGAGCCCAAATTACCATGATGAAGAATTTTTCACCTGTTTTTCTGCTTTTTTTGAATTTCTACGAAGACTTCTGGCAAACAAATGATCACCTACCATTCAAAATTGAATTTCCTGAGTTACTCTAACGCAGCTGTTGCCACGTGACCGGTAATGCTGAAGAGACAGACGACAATCCACCTCCAACAACTTTTGATGGATTTAGCTCATATTAGGAAACTTACACAGTCGATTGCTGTTTTGTTTCCAGATCATATGCATAGATCCATGATTCGTCACTTGTGCAGATGTCATACAAAGCCTTTGATTAGCTTTGAACACATTTTTTCAACATTACCTTGCATGAGTTGTCATGAGCTTTCTTTTGGGCATTTGTCATATTATATGGGACTAATGCGAAATTTTTTTTACTACCAAATGTTCGTGAAATAGCTTGTTGATGCTTGTCTTACTATTGTCCAACGATCCCTCAATCTCACGGTATGTCACATGATGATCTTGCTTTATTAGTTCCTGCACAGCATCGATATTTTCTGGCACAAAAACCGATTTTAGACGAACATCACTGAATGCGTCCTGGAGCAAACATCGACCACAATTGAATTCGTTAGACTAATTTTTTACAATGGTGTAGGACGGTGCTTTATTGCTGTACAGAAAATTTTGTTCATAAGAGTACTCTTCTCTTGATAATCCACACCAAAAGTTACGAAACGTAATCACACAAAAATGTTCACGAATCAATTCCACTTTTTTGGGCAGGATGAATTTTTCAATTTACTTTAAAAAAATTAAAAATAACAAATCTTTCTGAAGAATTTATGTTAAAAATATCAAATGTTCAATTGAAATCGTCTACAGTTGCCTAGTAACATTTTTTGCTGCCAAGGCCAGAAATATAAATAGCATCCCTCGTAGCATCAATCTGCATAGCGTACATAGGATCTCCTCCATTCTCCTTTTTAATTTTTCCTAAACCCATAATGTGATATATCTTTGGGAAGCTCTTATACAACTTTTTCATAAAATGCACCTCCCTCCTATCTACACAAACTATCTTAACGAGCGAGGGAGGACATTATTAAAATATTTCGTCTGTATTTTTTTATGATTTTTGTTTTTTCTTTATTTTTAGTTCATGTTTTTTCTGTTTTAAAACACAAGTTATTAAAGTCTGAGAGCTAATATGTCGACCAGTTCTGTATGTATGTATGTGTATATGTATGCATGTGTGTATATATGTACACAACGTGATAATTCTTGATAGAAATAATCGATCTGTTTCAAATTTTGTAAGCAGGTTTATTCTGATAAGACGCTTCCCTGGTTAGGTTTGAGGATTCACTGATTTATTATAAAGGATGGATAACGGAGGAATAATTTGCACTTTTAATTTATATAGGAGGATTTTTCATGTCGAATTATCAGATGTGTTTCAAATTATGTATATAGATACATTCTGATAAGGCTCTTCCCTGAATAGTTTTGGGAGTTCATTGCCAAGTATAATGATGGAACGGGAGTTAATACTCCCTTAATTTGATAAATAGGTTTTTCATACAGAATTATTCGATTTGCTCCAAATTTGGTAATCTTAATCACCAGTTTACTCTGATAAGGTGCTTCCCTGGTTAGATTTGGAGGTCTAATGGTTAAGTATAAAGGTCAGAAAGAGAGGGCATTTCCTCTTAATTGAGATATTGGGTGCGTGCAAAAGTTCGTGTGGAGGTGCAATACATGACGTTAGAAGCGGCGTAAAGGGTTGTCATTAATACTGCCATCTATGTAAGACAGACAGATGGAAAGGTGACGTGTGCAGCTTTCATTTCAAACAAAATAATTTGTGTAGGTACAAACTGCTTCGAGAAAGTTTACCTTCAAAATGAGTGTCGATAAGGTGTATTTACGGCATGTTATGTTTTACGAGTTTCGGAAGGGAATAAAGGTTGGAGTAACCATAAAAAACATTTAAGAGGTTTATCAAGATCTAGCACTAGCTAATCGAACATTGGAAAAATGGCTTGCGAAATTTCGCCGCGAAGAGTTTAACCTTGAAGATCAGCCATGCTCAGGTCAACCTTCACACATTAATGACGATGTTGTGCGTACTTTAGTTTAGAATTCTCCGCTAATTTCAACAGAGGAAGTTTATGCAACATTTAACGTTGACCGATCAATCGTCTTTCGGAGTTTAAAAAACGTGATTCGATTTGAAGCTTGATATATGGGTTCCCCATTTTCTGACCGAGAGGAACAAAATCGAGCGAATTTCTGCTTTTTTTTTTCTTGGGTGGCTCAAAAACGAGCCGTTTTTGGATAGATTAATGACGAGCGATGAGAAATGGGTCCTTTTCAACAATATTCAATGATAACGCACATGAAACCGCAATGGCAAAGGCCAGTTTGCACCCGATGAAGATGATGCTATGTGTTTGGTTGGATTGCTAGGGCAATTAAAAAAAAATTTCTGAAATGCAGTTTTTTTTTTTTTTTTTACTTTGTTAAGCTTTTAAAATTCATCAACTGTTTACATTTAATATCTGCTGTAGTTTTTTATTCTTACTGTATAACCTTTGGTGTGCAGATAATAACTCTGCAAATTGAAGGGGAAAAATCCTTTTTTTAAGTAGTTGGATGTTTCTTATTTTTTCTTTAAGCAAAACTTTTTTATCGTACATCCATAACGTGGATTAAATAATTTTTTGTAAATAATGTAATATTTTGGTTTTGTACCAAGTGTTTGTAATATGTGAGTTATCTGTTATCTTTTTTGTATAGTATATTTTAAATCAACCATAAGGAATTGCGTTCTTTACTCACTAACGAGATAAAAGAAATTTATATTATTAAGAAGAAATTTACTAGACATACATACATAATTTTTTTTATTCTATTGAATAAAAACATCAGTAAAAATATCAAAAATATATGAGTATAATAATAATAATAATAAGTATAATAGAAAAAGTATAACAATAAAAGTATTGTGACACAGAAAAATTAACAATTTTAGGTAGATTTCATATGAAATACTACCTACTGCAATCGCACCAGTTTATCTATCTATCTATCTATCTATCTATATATATATCTCACTTCTTTATGGACACGATAACTTCTATAATTCTTCACCAATCTCCACCAAACACGTACATAAAATCTCGGCTAAGATCGTTAATGGACAAAATCGGACCAAGGGGGTCGGAATAGGGGGCGTTTTTGTGAAAACCGATAAAACGCCATAACTTCTTTATTAAAGTTGATATCGAATCGATTTAAAGTTTATATTACTTCTTAAAAATGGGCCAAAAGTTTATGCATGACAGATTTTTGATAAATTTAGAAGTGGGCTCAAGGGGCGAAAAAACGGGGGTTTTGAGAGAAAAAAATTCATAACTTCGTCAATTTTCAAGATATCAAATCCAATTAATTTTTTTAAAATGTTCTTAAAATTATCTAAAACTTTTGTATTTACAAGTTTTTGATAGAATCAACTTTTACCCATGAAAATTTAAAAACGAAAAGAAAAAGGGCGGTGAAAAAAGAGAAAAATCCATAACTCCGTCAATTTTTACGATATCAAATCTGATTAAATTTATTTTACATCTTCTCAAAAATATCTACAACTTTTATATTGTCAAGTTTTTCATAGGACCAATTTCTATAGCAAAAAGAAATTAAACAAAAATAGGAGTTGGAGAAAAAAACCTCAAATCCAAACTGCTTATATTCTGACTCATTCTTAAATTCATTTTTGATTTTAAACGCAACCAAACGGTAGATCCTTTTATTTAGAAATTGTATAAAGTGACGCACTGGTCAATTTTGTGATAAAGACAGAATATATTTCAAAAAAGGCTACCAAAAAGGGTATTTTGAACAGAATTTTCCAAAGTCATCGGGACTGAAAATTTAAGTTTAAATAAGAAATTGCGTTTTTTTCTGACTTGTTTTTAAATTCATCTTTGATTTAAAACGCATCCAATTTACAGATCCTCTTATTTAGAAACTATATAACGTGATGCGTTGGTAAGTTTTTTGATAAAGACGGAATATATTTCAAAAGAGGCTACGAAAAAGGGTATTTTGAACAGAATTTTTCGAAATCATCGTGATTGAAAATTTAAGGAAGTTTTCACATAGCAAATTGCGTTTTTTATGACTCGTTTTAAAATCCATTTTCGATCTCAAACGCATCCAATTTACAGATCCGCTTATTTAAGAACAAAATACTGTGACGCATTGGCCAGTTTTTTGATAAAGATAGAATATATTTTTAAAAATGCTGTCAAAGTGAGTATTTCGCACAAAATTTTCCGAAGCAATCATGATTAAAGAATTAAGGATGTACTCAAACTAGAGGTCTGCACGGGCCCGGGCTTGGCCCGTGGCCTGTACCCGCCCCGGCGGAATCGTTTCGAATTTTCTAACGGGCCGGGCCGGCAAAAAAATTGAACGGGCCAGACGGGCCGGGCCGATAAAAAAAATTTTCGGGCCTGCCGGCCCGTTCTGAAGTTTTAAGCTGAAACGATAAAATATGAGCTATTTTCAACGAAAATGGTTTTAACGAGAATAAGTATAATCGTGGCCATATACTAGTTTGACGGCATCAATATAAAAATGCACAGTGTATCGGCATCGGAGAATTACATTATGTGTAACCCGTTTTAATATATTTTTAGCTGACTCATGCCGGTCCGAGATCACGCTTGCATTATTTTTCTACATATAGAATGGCCGGACCGGTACTAGAACTTAATTATTGGCAGAAAACATGATTTGTAAAATTATTAACAGAGATAAAGAACTTATGTTAGCTTAGTCTTCGGATATATACTTCTTGATGATTTTTAAATTAATTTCTCAATAATGCGAAAGTTTGACACATTTTCTGATTAATTTTAAATTGTAAAAGTATAAAAGTGATAAGCCTAACTATTGAAGGGATTTGGAATCGAATAGCGTTTTTCATTTTTGGTAAATAAAATACTTGTATAGTCTTGTTGAGATATAGTTTCTCAAATGATTGCAGGTTTTTCTCCCTTCCCTTGCTATTGCTTCCGGAAATTCTATTCAAAACGCTAATTATAACAGTATTTTATTTGTTTGCAGTATTCTTAAATTGCTTGTATCAAAAAATGGATAACGCCATTCGATTATATACACTGTAAAAAAAAAATTGGGAAAGTTACAAAGATTTTTCTAGTAGAATTGTATTCCAAGAACTTTTTATGTAACGGCAACAATAAAAATTCATGTAACAGATACAGATTTGCACTTTGAATCAAACGAATTTTAAGGTTACTAAGAATTTTTTTGGGAAATCGTATTCCAAGAACATTTTAAGTGACGATAACGAGCATTATAGATAAAATTTTAGTAAAGTTACCAAAATTTTAGTAAATTCTTTTGTAAAGTTACAGATGGTTTTAGTTTTGCTTACAAGTTTTGTAGATTGACATCATTTTTTTGTACAGTGTACACATAAAATTTTAGTAAGCGTAAGAGATTTCGGTTAATTTAGATTACTAAGGTTACAGATTTTTTTTACAGTGTAGTTTCTGAATAAAGACACCTGCTAATGTTATGCATTTCATGTATGAATTTGGATTTAAAATCTTTAATAAAATGATATAGAAATATTTTTATAAATCTTCCTTTATTAAACAGCTTCAAGAGTTACGATGTTTTTAAATTTCTTTTTTTTCTTTTATTCTAAGCCATATTAATTTTTTTGTGAAACTTTATTTGAAAAGCCTAAGAATCTAAGTAATCATTAATATTGTTAATGTGTATTTGCTGTAAAATATACTGTAAAATCATTCCATAGATATGTATGCAGTATTCTTTAAAGGAATCTTAGTTATATGATAAAAATCTGAATTTTTTAGAAATCGTAGAAACTGTAACGGGCCAAAACGGGCCGGGCCGAACTTTTGAGTTTTACAACGGGCCGGGCCGAAATAACTTTCCTACAGACCGGGTCGTCCCCGGGCCTGGAAATTCCGGCCCGTGCAGACCTCTAACTCAAACAACATATCGGTGATTTTATGACTCATTTTTAAATTCAATTTTTTTCTCAAATGCATTCAACTGACAGTTTCTTGTTATTTAGGAACTGTATAATGTACTATTTTGGTCGATTTTTTGAAATAAATTCAGAATTTATTTCAAAATATGTTGTCAAAATGGGCATTTGAGCTGAAATTTTCTTAAGATGATTCTGATAAAACCAGTTTTTGCAGAAAAGGGTCATTCCATGTCAAATGAGCAAAAATGCAAAAAAAGCCGTGGCTGTATACAATCCGATTTTAATAAAATTTGAGATACATGTTCATTTCATATTCAAATGTATGTCTGCACAATATTTTGGCGAAAAATAAATTATTTTATCAATTTTGGACATTTACAAAACTTGTGATATAGAATGGCTTGCGGATAATCATCGAAAGTTGCAAGTTTCAAGTTCTATATTTTGAAAACTATTTAACAAAAATGAAGTTTTCTTATAATATTGAAATCTCTGGATATCAATCTTTATATTTATTGATTAATAATAATCTGGTAACACCATAACTAATCATAAATTGGTTGTAAATATTGAAATTTCGTAAATTTTTGAAAAATTTTAAACGCTATAAAAATTAAAGGATTTAAAAAACATCTTTGAAATTCATGCAAGATGTAGTATTATATATGAAGATCGAATTCTCCAAGTTTCAAAGTTGTTATTTATTTCCTGCATCTTAAAAAAAAAACTTAGAAACTTTTTAAAAAATGACAAAATCACAATTATTCCTCTTATTTAACCTAAAAAAATAATTAAAGGACAGCTCCGACATCAACAATATTGCACATATATAAGAATCAATAAGTCCATGACACACTAAAAAAGTTTCAGTACTGCCTTTTTAATTTCTAACATAACAAAAATGGGTTCAAAAAACTAATATTCGATACATTCTAAAGTCAATCTTTCTTTGAAAACACGCGCTTTTTTTCAAGTTTCTTGTTAAAAATAGACGTGTGCTGCCATCTATGATTTTAAGATTTAAATACAGTTATTTTATGAAGAAAATCGTTTTTCTTCTATACAAATTAAAAATATTCTTGAGGCAAAAATAAACTGAAAGCAAGAATAAAACTCCGTATACTTAAAATACACACTTTTATCTGTAATATCAAAGAGTTTAAAACTTTTAAAAGCTTTTAATCGTCTCCAAAAAAATGAAAAAAATGTTGACTTTTTAATCAGCAGTTTTCACTATTTTTTTTTTCTCATAAAGGAATGAAAAAGGCAAGAATTAAATTACAGATATATTAAATATATTCAATTAGCTATAATGGCAAAAAAAATTGAATTTGGAAAAAGTGTCCTTCATTTTAAAACATGTAACTGAAATATTTTATTTTTTCCACGATTTTTATTATTATTTATTTATTTTTAAATTATAAAATAAAAATACAATTACTAAATTATGCTAATCTGTTACTTATAGTTCATTCTTAAGTGTAAATAATTTTTATTACAATCTTTCCATTCCTACGGCAAATAATCAAACTTGAAATTTCAAGCATGTACACAAGATTTCGATTTCGTCTCAACTTTAATGTAAATTTTTATACTGAAATAAACTAGCCTGAACTCTACTACTTTGCGTTTCCTCGTAAATGATTGTGGTCTACTTATATGATGATTTTCAATAAAATCTGTGACATGTCAGCCACACCTGATTTGCTCATTTGGTGTGGAATGACCCAAAAATGAAATTAAAAATTTTTCATAAACGGCCAAATGAAGTTATTAAACTGGGTTTGTCTCTAATCATATATATATATATATATATGTTTTTTTTTTTTTTTTTTTTTTTTTTTTTTTTTTTTTTTGTTGAAATGAGCACTTTTTGAAATCTACCTCCGCATATAGGCCCAGCCGACAGGGATTTTCTAAACGAGAAACTTATCGAAATTGCGAAATGTTTATAAAATTAAATACATTTGCTTACGTCAGAAAATAAAATTTTTCAAAGTTATAAACAAAAATGAGCTTCTTTGGTATTTACTGAACAATGTTTTTGTGAAAACAACGAGGAATGACTGAAAGGAACGCTTTATTTTTCTATAAGGATAGTAGAGAAACTCGATGACTTAGCAAAAGAGTTTAACATGTTCGTTACTGCTTACGTGAAGATGTGATGAAAGTTAATGGCCGCAATGTAGAAATCGGTTTTTCCCAGAAGCCGATTTACTTTTTATAAGAAAGAATCAATGAAAGATTTTCCTGGGCCAGCGTGTGACTGGCTATTCGACATCACAACATATCACGCGCTAGCGCGTGATTGGCCCTTAACATTGGCGCCATATTACGGGTTGGCGCGTGAGTAGCAGTGAATGTGTTAAAAATTGTATTGGCAGAAGTAAGAGATTTGAAATTAGCCAAGAAGAATTGCAGTTCAACTGAGCCAAAAAGCTTAAGGGCATGCAGATGTTTCACAAATTATTAAAGACATTACATTCAGGCCAACAAGGTCAGCAAAATATCGAATAAAGTTTAATTCTTTGTCGTAAATTTCAAACCTAAGTACATTGAAGTTATTACCGACTGAGCCGTTGGCCATGTTTGTTGCAGCAGATTTTATATACAATCTATATAATATCCTCCGAACACTTAATAAATATACATGTCCTCGCTATATACTTCTTCAGAGAGCTAAAAAACAATTTTATCAAAAAAAAAAAAAAAAAAAAAAAAAAAAAAACTTTATTATTGAAAACATGGCGGAAGTGAAATTTTAAAATCTTTTAGATCACTTTACTCAAAGACTGTGTAAATACATAAAAAATATTTTCACAAAGCAAATGAAGCAGAATTGATAAGTTTAGAACTCCTCTGTAAATGGTGTTGTGTCAGATCTCCACAACAAATGGTTAAACAAAAGTCTGAAAACTCCTTTGATTCAAACATGATTTAAACATTTAAATGTCTCAAACACTTTCCAAAACTCTTTAGCTTCATTCATATTAATAAACAAATAAATGGATTTCAAAAGTATGGTGGCAGAACCCTATATCTTCATATTCACGCTTTTGCTTTCTCATACTAATAAGATTCATTCATGAAAATAATGACATGATAAAAGAGGAAGGGAAATACATGGAGCAGCAGGCATAAAATTTAATAAATACAGACGTCCTCTCAGCTTATGGTTTATTACAAGTTCAATTCAGATTAGTGCTGTCTAGTGTCGATGCTGAAGTTTGCAATGCTATTACTAGCAATCAATTCATCGATGCGATGCTATATTTGCAAACAATCATAAAAAAAGATTTTAATAAGCTATAAATAATTCCTGATTCTTTGAAATTCGGTCTTTCAATACTCCATGTTACATTCAGATTTATCGAGTCAATTTTACATCTTACTTGTAATAAGAAAGCTTCCAATAAAAAAAAACAGTTTTCAAGAAGCAAAAATGAGAAAGATTGTCAATAAAAGAAAAGAAACTAATACAAGGCATGTTTTAAACTGAAATGCGATACTGGTACACATCGCAAAAACTGGTTTCGGAAATACTTCAGAAAAGTTTTCTCGGATCGGTAAACATCAGCTTAAATTACAGGAATTCGGATAAAATTAATGTACTATCTAAAAGCTATTCCAGAAGTTCTTTCTTAGTGGTTATAAAATAGATGCTAAAAAATTTCAAGAAATTCTAACCTTTATGTGAGATCTTTACAGTTCGTCACCTGAGAATAAGATGGTTCTATCTGGCCAAAAATCAATTTCGAGTTAGAAGACTTTGAAAATCAGCATGCTGTGTATGTGCAGCTATTAAAGTTTGACAAAAACGTTTGGCATTAATAGATTCATATGTAGGTATAGACAGTAATTCTACAAAATCAAAGTTTTTAAATAACATTTTCATGGATTTTTTTACATTTAAAAAATTTGATAGAACCATATTATTCTTAAACGTCGTGTTATCCTCAGAATAAGATGGTTCTATTATGAAAAAACCATATGTTTCTTAATTTGTGCAACTTTTTATAGTTTAACAAAGTGAAATTTCGTTGATTAATTCGAATAAATTTCAGTGGATAGTAAAAAGTTTATTACTATCGATATTGTAGCACAATAACAGCAACTTGTCGCTTCCACTTATTCATACTAATTAAGCCATCTTCACAAAACTAATTAATGTACGTAAGTTGAATATATTATTTAACTGAACACAAAATAGCTTAAATATTTAATTTTATTAAATAGGAACCAAACAGTTTTCATTTTTTAGTTTGCTATTTCAGTGGGGGAGTATGAAAATTAATACAAAAAATTGTGATTACATTGATAAATGAAATTGAAATTAATTATAAATGAAATTTTTCGTATTACAGTCAGGTATACTCTTGATCGAAAGAAAAGACTATATCTCTAAGGAAGAAACTTTCTTGTTCTTTTTAAAAAAACAAAATAAGTTTGATACTCTTTTGTTAGTCAAAATTTTGGAATGTTCCATAAACCATGCTTTATTTTATGTTACAGTTAGGCTAATTTCTTTTAAACATAATTTGAAAATAGAACCTTTCATCTCTCGGAAATTACCTTAGCATGCTCTCCAGGTCTTATATTTCATCTTTTTTAATGCAATCCTTCTTTCTCTGTTCTACTTTAGGATTTGATAAAAAAATCCTTTGTGTAAATGATGTTGATACTCTTCGTAGTTCTTTGCAAATTCACCGCTGTGAAATTCTGCTCACAACAGTTGTTTGTCTTAAACTCAATATATTAAAGAAGTTGTATGAATCATAACTATATCACCTTGGTCTACGGAACGAAATTATAGGCATTTTTTTGCTACACGAGTGGAAATCTAAGAACTGTTCTGATTTAATTTTCAGGGTTCTAAATGGATTACTGCGATTTATTCTCAGCAACAGACGTATAAATGAAACTGGCGAAAAATATTCTTTTACATTCATTGTTCTTTCTATTTGGCTCTGAACATTATCCACTTCTTGCACACATGAATGTCTAGGTGTAGAATATCTTAGAACAATTTCCATAATATGTGGATAAAATTGTATAAGTATTGCAATTGCATAAGATATCCTTTGGTATCTATTCTTAGGAACACAACTGTCAGAATAGGAAAAAATTAAACTATCAGTATGTAGAAAGTCTGTCAGTATTTTCCGAACAGTCGTTGATACATCTAAGCTTATGTCATTCCCCTCTCTGCCTGACATATCGTCTATCCAAAAAACAACAATATGCTTTCTTTTCTTTCTTCCTTGTTGCCTGTGCTGTCCTGTTATACAAGTTAATTTTTTTGTTATAGAAAAAGTTGCTGGGACATGCTGTTTTTGGACATGTCGTAACTTTTCTAATAAAAGCAAATGACTGACTTATCAGGGGAATTTCTGTCATCATTTCTGAGAGTTCTGGTGGATTCAATTCTTTTTTGTGCTAATCATATTTAAATTGTATGTCATTATTAATTTCTTTCTGGGTTTTAGCATGTTTATACTCCTCACAGTGATCACACCTATCTTTCTTTGGTTTATTGAATTCTATTCCGCTGGCTCTACATAGCTTTTTCTGCATTTCTGAAAGTACAAGACGTACATTTTCTATAACTTAAGCCCTGATTCTAAACATGTTTTTTTAGTGCTTGCTCTGTTATAGTGTGATTCAATCTTGGGAAAACTTTCAATATTATCTTTTATTTTATTCTTAATATCATTTGAGACTATTATGTTTGAAAATTTGCCTCGGGTATTTTGTTCGCAGCTGGAGACAAGGTATTGCTAGTAGGATGTACATAACTACATAAAGGTACTTTTAACTTACGAAAAACCCATAGTACTACTATCAATTGGATTTGTAGGAATTACTTTTATTCATTTTTTTAAATTATTTTAGCATCAAGAATATCTAGAGCTGGTGTTTCATCTAAACTGTCATCCATTCTTCCCACAGGATTTTCTAAATCTAAATGAATTACGATTAGTCCTTCATCCCTGCTTGGATCAGATCCTTTAATAAAATTAAGCGCAATTTGTTTTGCATATCGAGGTACTAAAAACATATTTAAAAGAATATTTACTGGTAAAAAAAATTCCTCTGAATTTTATCGAAAAAGATTTAGCTAACGAAATAATATATTCTTTCACCTAAGAAATAAAAGATTGCCGGTTTTCACTATATATTGTAAAATAAAATAATAATATATTATCTTATACGCTGTCTGAGATTACTTTACACATAGAACTTTTTTATTCTGACTGCTTTCAACAATTTCTGATGGAACGATATTATTCTCTTCCGCAAGCGGATGTAAATCATATATATAAAAATTTTAATGCAGAAATGCATTCATTGATACAAATAGAACATTCCTATGCCAAAAAATCGATTTTTTTCCAAAATGTCAGTTAGAACCTTATTATTCTCAGGTGACGAGTTGTCACCCAGTGTCACACACATTACACAAAATTTTGAATCACGGAGCTACCATTAAAGAACATATATACCACCCAATTCGGTAGCTACCAGAGATGGCGGTTGAAGCCCGCAACATGCATTTTCGTTAATATGGTCAAAACTTTTCAAGAAAGGACTTGCTAATAGACTGAAATGAAAATGTACTTAATGGCTTCTTTTTTGTTTCGATCTTTATTTAAGTTGTAACGGCGAAAAAACTCCACAAAACATAAAAAAGAACTTCTGCAGAGTCATTACAGTTGTTATTGCCAGAATCTAGTTTTCGAGTGATTCTGAAGAGGATGAGAGGTAGATTAGGCTTGAAAGAACGATGGGTAGTAGGACTCTAATTTGAGCAAATTTTTCGGAAAATGATTTGTTTCTAGCATAATAACATACAGTCGAGTCTCTATATAACGAAATCCACCGTTCCAATAAAAAATTCGTTATATAGAGAAATTCGATGTATAGGACAATGATGTTAAAAATCGTATTTAATGCGTGAAATTTGAACAAATATTATTTTTGATCTTTTGAATTAAGAATTTGAAGTGTTTAAAAGTAAATATTAACCTAACATTTTATTTCTTAATTATTTAAGCTGTTTAAAAAAAGAGAACAGACATTTATTTGAAAGCTTAATGAAAATCAAATAAGGAAGACTTGCATTAATTTCAGACGAAGAAATCTGTAATTTTTTGGTTTTTTTTTTTTTAAATTTTAAAATTGTTACGCTCTCAAAAAATACTCAAATTTTACCAAGGAATGAAAAATTGTAGTTAACATTTTCCTCCATTTAAAGGCCTCTCTTATGTGCCTCTCATTGATTCCTCTCTTATATTTGTATCAATCCAATTGACACTGTTTTGAGAAAGATGTGGAAAGGTGTGTAGGAGGTGAGATGAATTCGTTGAATTTAAGGAACAAGGTGAGAAGTAATATAGATATATAAAAACTCAGCACTGACGATAAATCAAAATTAAGTGATGGAAAATTGATTCCATATGATTTCGAAGCTTTTTAAAACTGTTTCTTATGACCAATTTATGAAAAAAATTCGTTATATGGAAATAGATATTTCGCTATATAGAGACTGTTTTTAATGTAATCATGCGAAAAGGGGACCGTTCCTACTAAAAATTCGTTATATAGAGAAATTCGATGTATGGAGTTTTGATGTAGAGAGACTCGACTGTATTTTACGTTTTCTTAAAGCATTTTATCTGCTATGGAACGCATAAAATATTTTAAATAATTTTGGCCATGTTTTTCAGCAAAATACCACACTGTGCGTCGTATGATAGGAAAGGTGGAGAACACAAAGGTCGTCATAAGTAATACTGGTGAAAAAGGATGAATTGTGGAGAAAAACGCAATCTTTCGAGGTACCAAATTATCCAATAATACCAGGTAAATTGGACCATATACGCGGAATTTGATAGGATAAAACATCATTATATCAATTTGTAGCGTGTTAAAATTTGCGCAATTATAAAAATCGGAAGCCCGCATAATAATTTTCTCTATATAAAAAGCCATGAGTTGAAAAAACCTTAGCCTACAGGCAATGATAGATTTCAAAGTTAAATGTTCACTTTGTCGGTAAAAAATAAAACGTGATTAGAGATAAGCCCTTATTTAACAACTTTATTTGGCCATTTTTGAAGAATTTTTAATTTAATTTTTCTGCAAGAACTAGTTCTATCAGGATTATCTCGAGCGATATTCGGCTCAAAATTCCCACTTTGACAGCATTTTTTGAAATATATTCGAAATTTATGAAAAGATTGACCAACACGGCGCATTATACAGTTCTTACGTAATAGGAATTGCCAACTGAATGCGTTTAAGATAAAAAAAATTTTAAAAATGAGTCAGAAAATAAAAAATTTCTTTTTTGAATACATCCCCAATTTTTCAATCGCAATTGCTTCGAGAAATTCTGCTCAAAACGCTCAATTTGACAGCGTATTTTGAAATATATTCTACCTTTATCAAAACATTGGTCTTTACGTCACATTATATAGTTCCTAAATAAGAGAAACTGCCAGTTGGATGTGTTCGAGGGCAAAATGAATATAAAAATGAGTCAGGATATAAACAGTTTAGATTTGAATACACCCTTCATGCGATTTTTCCTTCAACTTCTATTTTTGTTTAATTTGTTTTTGCTATAAACATTGGTCCGATCAAAAACTTGTCAAAATATAAAAGTTGGAGATATTATAGAGAAGATGTATAGTAAATTTAATTGGATTTGATATCTAAAGAAATGATAAAATTAGAGATTTTACTTTTTCCACTTGCCCTTATTGTTTTTTTTTTAATTGTTTTTTTAATTGTGATAAGAGTTGATCCTACCAAAAACTTGTAGATACAAAAATCTTAGATAATATTTGTTTATAATAAATTTAATTGGATTTTATACCTTGAGAATTGACGAAGTTATGATTTTTTTTCTCCTAAAAACCCTATTTTTATAGCCCCTGGAGCGCATTTTTTATTTTATCAAATATCTGTCATGCATAAACTTAATCTATATTAATAAAATAACAAATCGCTCTGTGTGTGTGCGTGTGTGTCTGCGATAATTAGCGAAAACTATGGTACGTACGAAGCTCAAAATTTTTCTGAGAGTAGCCCAATACCTTTCCTGATGCACCTGACGCTCAGAATTTCAAAATTCTATTTATTAACTGAGTAATTAATTAAATTCCAAGCCTCACTCTCATAAAAAATCGCTTTTTTTTTTTAGCTTTTTTTCCTTTTTATTCTCTTATGGTTAGTTGGTTGTATAAAATTTTCGCAGAAATAATTTTAAAAACTGAGACTGACCTTTAAAATTCATAGACTGGCAAACTGTCAGTTTAAATGAGGATTTTTTTTTTTATCACAGCTGCTGTACGCCATGGAGGAAAAAGATAGGTGGTGGCGAAGTAAACCGAAAAAAAGAAAGGTTTGTAAGAGGAAACCATTTATCGCTGAAATTTTAATGTCTCAAAATAAAGCATGAGGAAGGAATTTTGTATTAATAAGACGGATTGGAAGAAATGAATTATAGCTGAAGCATATTTTACGAAGAAATCGTAATTTTTTTAAATGTTTTTTTTTCTATTATATTATTTATTAAAATAAATGTTTGTTTTTAAAATAATTGAAATTGGAAAATTAAAAATAAGTAAATGTCAAAACAAAATAAAATAAAATATTGAAAGCATATGATTTGAAGTAAAAAATTGTATTACTAAAAGTTTTCTCTTTTTTTTTCAGAAATTTTTAATACTTTATAACGTAGATGAAAAATGTTTATGATTTAACAACATATTTATAATTCCATGTGAATATATAAAATATAGTGACGAAAAGATTCTTTTAAAATCATGCATGAACACTTAAATAATAATATTAATCTAAAATCTAGATTTCAGAGTGCAGACGATTTTAAGACATTAACGAAAGAATGTTGATTTTTCAAGCAAAGTCTTATTGATGCTTCTATGTTGATATTTCAAAGTCATATGATAAAAATAATCAAATAATTCTTACCTATGATTGATCTAATTGTATCTTTCATGCATTCTGATCGTGTATTACAGGCAATAATGGCACAAAACGTTATTTTTTAAACGAAATTTTAGTCATCTATTCAATAACAGTTTAAAAGGTAAAAAACAAAAACAAAGAAATACTGGTTTAAACCAGTTTGAATTGATCGTAGTTTCAAAGCACATGGTTTTGTTGGTGCTTATTTGGACTTAATGTCGCGGATTTTAGAGTTACATTTTTTGCGTCACCCCAAGACATTATACTGCCACTCTATTAATTTCTTTTTACTATATGGTTGTACGCATATTTTTGACATTTCGAACATTAGAATGTATGAGTCATTAGCAGTGTTGCAGTAAAAAACATTACACAACACTTTTCTGTGAGTTTATTTGTTTAATCATTGATTAAATTTAAATGTGTTCTATTCAATTTAAAATTGTAATATGGCTTTAATTTGTTTTTAAAACAAAAATAAAATAGCTGTTTGGCGTACAATTGTTTGTATCCGCAAACGATTCATTCACCATAATAAATTATCAAATAGCTAAGTAAATTATCTATCAGAAATAGCCATAAAAAGAATAGTAGCAAAACTGATTATAACCTTAATGTTTAGACTAATTTAAGCATAACCCGATTCCAACTAGAAAAAAAACAGACCACACTCCGATCCCTGATACACAAAATTTCCGTGAGTATAAACCCGACCCTGACCTAAAAATTCTGTTTGGGAAAAACTATGGATTTGATTACTGACCCGGACCAAATCTGAATCCCGCAAAAATGTTCAAGTGAAGCATAACCCGATTCAAACAAGGAAAAATAATTTTCGTGGGCATGAAATCTGACCCGAACCTGAATATTTTCTTTAAAAAACCCCGAAATATGACTCGAACGAAATCTGAAACCGATAAAAATATTCCAGAGAACTATAACGCGATCCCAGCAAGACAAAATACTTTCCATGGTCATAAACCCGACTCAAACCTAAAAAACCAAACCACATCTAAATCTGACCAAAGTATCCGAAAGAACCATAACCGGATTCGAGTAAGACAAAATAATTTCCGTGGACATGAACCCGATACGAACCTAAAACTCCCATTCAAAAAAATACCTGAAATTTGAATCGAACCAAATCTGAATCTGACAAAACTATTTCAAACAAACGCAACCGGATCCAAACATGACAAAATATTTCCATCGACATAAACACAATCCGAACCAAAAAAATTTCCTTGAAAAAATCGCGAACTGAACGAAATCTGAACTTGGCAGAAATATTCCAGTGAAGCATGTCCTTATTCGAACAAGACAGAATTATTTCCGTGAACATGCAAGAAGACCCGAACTCAACAGTTATATTTGAAGAAAAAACTCGAAATCTGAATTGAACCAAATCTGGACCTGACAAAAATATTCCAAAGAACTATAACCCAATCCAAGCAAAACGAAAAAATTTCTATGGACATAAACCCAACTCGAAACTAAAAAATTCGATTTGAAAAAAACTGAAATTTGACCCAAACCACATCTAAATTCGACGAAAATATTCGAAAGAATCATAACTGGATTCGAGTATGACAAAATAATTTCCGTTGACATGAACGAGATCCGACCTAAAAATTCTATTTGAAAAAATACCTGAAATTTGAATCGAACCAAATCGGAACCTGATAAAAAATATTCCAAAGAATCGTAACCGGATCTGAATAAGACAAAAAATTTCCATTCACCTGAACCGAATCTGAACCTAAAAAAATTCTTTGAAAAAAATCACGAAATCTGAACTGAACCAAATCTGAACTTGAAAAAAAAAATTCCAGTGAAGCATGTTCTTATTCGAACAAGGCAGCATAATTTCCGTGAACACGCAAAAAAAACGACAAAAATATTCCAAAGAACCATAATTGTATCCGAGCAAGGCAAAATAATTTCCATGGACATGAATATGACCCGAACATTATATCTCAATATCAAAAAATATCTAAAATCTGAACCCGACAAAAATGTTCTAATGAATCATAACCAGATCCGAACAAGACAAAATAATTTCCATGGACATGAAACCAATATATGGTTTGGTAACATTTAGGTTGCAATTACATTACGGTAAGTCTTTTATTATATTTAATATCCCGTTAAGTTACAGTTAGGTCACGATTAAGTTAAAGTTAGGTTAAAGTTAAATCGCATTTGTTTTATGGTTAGAATAAGGATATGTTACAATAAAGTGAAGCCTAGGTTACATTTATATTTAATTTATGGTAATTTACTGTTAAGTCATAGGTAGGTTACAGGCAGGTTATGGTTACGGTAAAAAAGTTTACTGTTAGGAATTTATCCATAGAGTGGACATTATGCATGATTTGATTAAAAATAACACTTACTTTTGTTAAATGGCTCTGAAATTATAATACTACATACCAACACTTTAGCTACGAGCGAGTATCGATTTCATTCATGGTATAGTCGGATTTAAGAGTGGTTTAATTAGTTTGAAATTCAAAATATTTCACTTGGGATTTCTATGTGAAAAAAAAATAATTAGTTACGTAACTTAACAGTGATTTTTGATAAATATCAACATTTTAACACGAAAATCACGCAGTCGTTGGATACATATTCCCTCCCACATTTCTTATCGCTCATTTTGAGTATTTTTAGAGCTTAACATTAGCTGTTTTTTAAACCGATTTTTCACACAGTCAGTGGCCACGTATTTCAGACAATGCATTTCTGCATGTTTCGAGTTAATGATAAAATCATACAAATTTCAAGTTCGTTTAATATTGTTAATACGGACCCGGGCAACGCCGGGCGGGTCAGCTAGTTATAAATAAAACTTAAAACTCAAGCTTTAAACATAAAACACTAAGTAATATAAACTTTAAACTGATTCGATATTTATTTTAAAAAGTTATCGTGGTCTGTGAGATTTCTACAATGTAGTTTTCCGTTACCATTTAATAGGATTTCCATTAAGAGTTGCAAATCGTTTCATCATGAATATTATATGTGGTATATTTATAATATTTTAACTGTTAATTTTTGCTATTATGTTTAATTCATTGTCTTGATATATGGTATATCAAATGTCAAAATCAATATTCATTATTTATTATTTTTTAATATTAAAGTAATACATTGAAATTATCATTATTTATTATTTTTTTTATATTAAATAAATACATTGAAATTATGATTAGTTAAGCCTATGTGAAATGTAGTAACAATGTGAGCATTGTGCTGAGATGTTAATTGGATAAGTTTGTGGATTATTATGTACGGTGATTTTTTCACTTTTAAATGAGTCGATTTTGTGATTTTGCATTTATTGTACTGTGAGTACTATGATTCTTATTATATGTGGTGTGGGATGGTAGTATTATGGTCGTGTATTGTTTCCTTTTGGAGGTTTGAGTACTGCTTTAAAGCTTTGTACATATTGTATCTATTTTCATTTTATAGTTGTATTATTCTAGATCCTTTTCTTTAGTAAATTATATTAGTCAAGATACTCGATTATTTAATTGTAATTTTTCTATTTTTAACTTTTTATTATATTTGTATTATCTCTTATATTATGGCAGTACTTAGTAAAAATCTCGATCCTGGCAAGATACACAATTTTTCTTTGCAGTGTAGTGCCCGGTACAGGAGCAATAATAGGGTTACTCCTGGACCGTCATCCGGTTTCCATATACATGCTCCTCCTCCTCAATTATATTTTCAGAAATGTTCTGATATCCGATGTAAAACTTGTCCATCTGCTTCTCAGTCACAAATCGTATCAGATCCTCATATTTCTATTTTTTGTAAGGCTTTTAATGTAATTTATAGTATAAAGTGTAACATTTGCAATTTGAAATATATTGGTGAAACTTCTGGTCCTCTCTTCATATACGCATGAATCAACATCGGTCAGATTCTGATAAAAATTTAGCAAAAAATATACAGTCTACAGCTGAAATACAGCATTTTCATAAACATAAATTTAAAAATACTACTATTGAAATAATACAAATTCAGAAAAATAAATCTGAGCGTCTCTATTTAGAGTCTTCATATATGAAATATTTTAATAAAATTTATCCTTATGGTCTTAATAGTGAGGTTTTTAAAAGATCTGTTAAAGTTTTTTCATCTATAAATGATACTACAGATTATTCTCCCATTTATCATAGTTTAAATCATCTTATAAATCCTAAAACTACACGTAACAAAAGAGGAAAAGGTTCATCTTCTAGTATTACTCCTAAAAACATTATAATTCAACAAATTAATAATCTGCATCGTAATTATTTAAAAAATTACAATTGGTTTCTAATACGTAAATATATTTTTGGAATAAAAAAGAAACATATAGTACAATATTTAAATATTTTTCTCAGTAAAACTTACTCTAAACATTTTTCAGATGTTTTTTATGATCTCATTATGACTCGTGTCAACCTTTACAATATAAATTTACTAAAAAAACCTAAAAATCTACAAACTAATACTCAAATGGTAATTACTTTTTCTAATCCAATATTTAATAAAATCAATATTAATTCCATATTAACTGATAAAAACTGTCAATTTCCTATTAATAATATTCATATTTCTAAAACCTTTAAGTATCCCATCTCTATCGGCAGAACGATTTTTAACTGTAATTCTTTCGCTAAATCTTCTTTTGATGCTAGTACTTTACCCTGTAAATGCAATGACCCCTCTCTACAAAAATATATAAATAAAGATCATGGACATATTATTACTGGTAATCTTAATCTTGTAGATGATTTACAACTTAGAAGAATTATGGGTTATGGGACCAAGTACAGAATTCCATCCAAATTAAACATTAAATCTATCATAAAACAATTTACATATGATATAGATATATTTATTTATAAACTTGCAATTTATTATAATAAACCCATTGAATATTTTAATCAATGGAAAATATTAGTTATCGATAAATTAACCAGGTCCTTAAAATATAATATTTCACACCTAGAATATGTAAATACACAGCATCTGTTTAAGCAAATCAATAAATTACAACAAAACTTTGTAATAACTTATGTTGATAAATCTCCTAATAATTATGCCATTATTTGTAAATCTTATTATCACCAACTGCTTAAATCTAGTATATCTAATAATAACACATTCCAAAAAATTAATGATAACTTACTTGCCAATAATCGTAAAATTAAAGGATTCTATAAATTATTAGACATTAACCCTACTAACTTTAAATATCCTTATCTAGTCCTTATACCCAAATTTCATAAGCATCCTGTTAAATTCAGAACTGTTACAATTGGTTGCAATACTTATAATAATGCTGCTAACAAACTTCTATTAGTAATTCTTAATCAAATATATAATATTACAAAAAAAAGTGATAATACACATTGCATAAAAAATAGTTATGAACTGGTCCATATTATGAAAAATCTTAAATGTATAAAAAATATCACTACCTATGATTTTAAAGATTTATTTAATAATATCGATTTATCGGATTTACATAATATCATAAATAAGCTTTTTAAAAAATATCAACACGAGTTCGACATATCACATAATATCGATTCTGATTATTTTCATACCTTAACTAATTTCATTATCTATAATAATTTTATCATGCATGATAACAATATATATATTCAAAATGTTGGTATACCACAAGGTGGTAGTACATCTAGTGTATTATCTGACTTATATTATTATGAACGTCATTATTTAAATAATACAATACATTTATATCGATATATAGATGATGTAATTTTAATTGATACTGATAACACCTGTATATCTCAATTCCCTGTTGATTATCCTTCTAATCTAGAACTTTCAAAAAACCTACTTTTTAATAATACAATCAATTTCTTAGAAAATAAAATTATATTAAAAGAGAACAAATTTATAACTAATATTTATGACAAAAGGAAAGAATTTAATTTTAAAGTTAATACCTTTACTAATTTTAAATCATGTCTTCATAATTCTGTATATCGTAATATAATACTTAACCATTTATATAGAATAAAATGTCTATGTTCTTCCCATTTAATTAATACTAATATTAAAAAGCTTGTATATGATGCTATAAATAATGGTTATCCTAAAAAATTCATATATTCTTTAATTTATAATTAGATATTACATGATCTTATAATTAATTCCTTGCGTAAAAAATGTATAAAAAAATTATAAAACATAAAAATAATAATAAAAAATTAAAAATGTTAAAAAGTAATAAAAAAAATATATATATAGGTTGGTTGGGTGGGTAGATGTTAGAGTACGGAGGAGGGTGGTGTTGTCTGGATAAAAACGCAAAGGTTAATTATTTATAAAAAAAAATTGAGAGTGGGTTATTTATTTTAACATAATTTTTAGACTGTTTAATTTACACCAATATAGGGATATTTGTCTAGTTATATCTATAGTTAAATAGCTATATTTTAATTATCAAATTATTTTTAATGTTATTGATATAATTTTTGGTATTATTATTAATAATAATATTACTATTATTATTTTTTTTAATTTTATTTTTTAATTTTTATTATCCTATATTAAGATAATGAGTTTTTACCATGTAAAGTCACAATAAATGTTACTGATTAAAGTAACAATAATGTATTTTAAGTTATATGTTAATATGAATGTTATCTCTTAATTCTAATTTTAATCATTTTATTAATTTAATGTTAATATCGATTATTAATTATTTTTCCGGTTCAATTATATTTCCATTCAGCTTTATCTTTTTTGTTTGTTATGGATAACTATTATTTTTACTTACTTTTAACTCCTTTTTGTAAAATATCTTTGTTCCTTGTTTAATAATTTGGTTTTTGTGTGATGGTAGTCCCAAATTCGTATTGTTTTGCTTTTTCATGGCAAATACGAAGATGAAACCACACACTCCATTTGTAGTTCCAAAGTATTTGGGACCTGAAGATTCTGCTTTGGTTCTACAAATTTCATTTGTATTCATATTATTCTTTTTTCCTTCAATGTTCAATGTGCTATAAGTTATTAAATTCAATGGTTAATTTCAAATGGTTAATATTGTTTACTATAATTCAATTTAATTCTTCGTTTTGGTTTATTGTTTTGTTGATAAAATCCATTGGTGAATCTTGTCTACTTTTAATGGTATTATATATATATATATATATATATATAGATAGATAGATAAATAGATAGATGCATAAATTATTTTACTGATGGCAGTTTTGGTCTAGGGGTCATGATCGGTGTAGACCTACAAAAAGTTCCATAAATTCCAACATAGGATCGACCACAATAGGTAGCATTTCATACAAAATGTACCTAAAAAGGTAGTGCAAATTCAATAACTTTTTTTGTTGCGTTTATAGCGCTTCTGAGATAAGAGAAAATAACAAAATTTAGATAAAAAGATTTCTTATTTGTTTTACTGCATGACATTGATGTTAAAACTAAACATTAAAAATAACACACAATTTACTTTTGTATTCATAGCCCTCATTAGTGGGAAAGTGGGAATTAAATTTAAGTAAATTCGATTTTTTTATGCTTAGATTAGAAGTTTTGGCCCAGAGAATAATAATTGCAATGGTGAAAAATTTTGTATTAATTATTGATAAATTTACGTAAGAAATTATGGTGCAATACCCCTCAAATAAATTCCTAATTAGAACATTCTCTGTTAATTTTGAATTGAGTTAGCCTAAAGGTAGTAGTTATTTTAAAACTTAGACATATTTAAGAGAAACATTTTGCAGAAAAACTTAGAAAATGAATTTATTTCCTACATTGTTTAAGGCTACAGTGGACTCTCAAAACTAATTTTTTTAATTTTCAATGATTTTTTAAAAAAATTTCTGGAAATAATCATAATATATATATATCTTTTATTTTACATTTTTTTAAGAAATATATTTAATAGTTTTTGAGAGAGAGATTTTTCTTTTTTTAAATTAACAAAAAATGGCAATATTTCAAAATGCTCCATGCGAAATTCTTTATGCCCAATTTTTCTGACTTTTTATTTAAAATACTCTCTATGTATGTGTTAACAAATGTTACCAAGCATTTTTAGCATATTACTTGTAAAACATTTAAAAAAAGATTTTAACTTAATTCTTTTGTATTTTCCATTAAAAAATCATTAAAAATGTCATATAACTGAAAATTAAAAAATTTACATTCGTCTAAAAAAATTTATTTCTAGTAACATTTGTTAACACATACATAAAGAGCATTTTAAACAAAAAATCAGAAAAATTGGACATAAAGAATTTTGCATGGAACATTTTGAAATCATGAAAACGACGAAAATATTCATTCTGAGAAAAACAGGTTTTAGTAACTACAGTGGTTATAATTGCTTAATATTTTCCTACTGACACAGTTTCACTTATTAAGGGATATAATATCATTTCTAGCTTATATGTAAGTGTTTTATGTTTTTATGGTAAATTCACATAAAATATGTGGTTTCGACAGTAATTCATGCAAAGGACGTGAAGTATCTGAATTTTAAAAAATCTTCTCAAAAGTAACATTTTGTATTTTCCAATGAAAAATTTTCAAATTTTACTAGAAATATTCATGGTAAAAATACCTCTTATTGTACAAATTTTTGTTAAATATATTAAATATTTTTAATATTTTAAATATATTAATTTTTTAATTTACGCTAGAAAGATTGGGGACAAAAAGCAGTTCCTCTAAATACATTATAAACAAACGCTTAAAGAAACAGTTAAAAGTTACAGTTAAAGTATTGTTTTGCGACATCACAAAATTAATAATTTCAGTGCAAAATAATAACATTTTGTATGGTAAAACTAAAAACTAGGCTAAATTTTACGGATGTGAATCGGCAAAAATGTAAACAAAGGGGCGTGGCACAATCAGCTGATTGAACAAAAATGCTTCTAATTCCAGTAAAAATAGTCGAAATTGAAAAATTCCTTTTGTGTTCAATAGCAGGGAGTTCATATAATGTTATTATGCTAAAAATGAAGATTCGACAATTTGATGATTTTTTGCGATTTTGAAAGTCCACTGTAGTCTTAAGGGTTCTGAAAGGAATAAAAATGCAAATTTAAATAGTTACGCAATTTCACAGACGATCTAGTTTTGATTTTTATTAACATTATAATTACAACTGTATTTTTTTTATTTTGATATAAGATTCAGTTGTAGTTTAAAATTTTTCTAAACTATTTTAAATAAAGTAACAAAAATGCATCAGTTGTTAGATGGGAAACGGGTATATTTGTGACAGCTCTTTTAGATGAGATTTTACTTGTTGCAAAATTGTATACATATGCAGGGTGTCTCAATTAACATATTATGAATTCCAAGATGAGATAGGGTACACCTAGACCATTCGGAATCACATAGAAATGCTGAGGTCGTAGAAATGATGTCTTTCCGACCCAGTAAAGGCATTGCAAAGACTGAATCACGCAAAGCAGATCGTTGGAACTGATAATATTGCCAGCGGACTACTTTTTTCAATTTTGATTGGCGCCCATATTTTGAAATAGCAAGCTTTCCCTTATTTTCACTTTGATTAATATGTCTTGAAAAAAGGGTGAAATTTATCATTTCAGAAAAAAAAAGATTTAAATTTGATTAAAAAAATGTAGCCACTAACAAAACTGGAACCTGGTATTGCGAAAGTGGTGCTAGCGGATAAAATGGGCATTGTAACAGATGTAAATTTTCTATTTTCCAATTTTGGGTGAAAAAAGTCCCGGCCAGGATTCGAACCAGGGATGTATTGGCTGAAGCCGCCAATACTCTTCCAACTGAGCCATCCCGGACACGAACACTGGAGGACTATCCCTGGTTCGAATCCTGGCCCGGACTTTTTTCACCCAAAATTGAAAAATGGAAAATTTACATCTGTCATAATTAATTTACCGATTGAATAATCGTGTTTAAAAATTAACCTAAAATGGGCATTGTTCTTGGCACAAAGTTCCATTAGAGAGTGTTGATCATCGTGTTAGAGTGCGCAGTGATCCCGCGGCGAGATCACCTAATTTTAATTACAAACTTACATTCGACACCAAGAATATTTTAATAAAATTTTTCTTTTATAATGTATGTTTAAAAATACAATTTTTCACATTCGAAGAATTTGACTTATAAATTCTAGTGTCAGACAATCGTTTCATTACTGTACGAAAGTTTCGCAAAATGATTTTTAAAAAGATCCGCTAATTGGGTCAGGGAGGCGTTTCTGACCATGCATTTCTATTTGATTCCCTGTTGTCTACGTGTGCCTTACCTCCCTACGAAGTTTGCAACATCTTAGCAAAAACATCTTTTATACATATATAATTGCCGAACGAGACATTTCTAGTATATCTATTGCCAAAATATTCTGAAATTATTTCAGTAGCTTCCCTGAAAAAGGTAATTCGGCGTCATCATATATGATTTCGGAACATTTTTCTTTCCTTTTAGCAAAAATAAAACTTGTTTCTATCTAAACTTTTTAAGTTCCTTAAAACCTTGAATACATCATGGATTTATGATATTACAATCTAAAAAGTTTCATTGAAGATGAATCTGAAATCTCTACGAGAATACAATGTTTGAGTAAATATAAAAAATAATACATTAATGACTACAATAAATGAACAAAATGATTGAGTTTATAATTATATTTCAATTTTACTAAATGTTCATTTGCTTGAAAAATTTTGTTTACGCTACTTTAAAACGCTCTCATTTTTCTTTTACAGAAACAATTCGTTGACGGAGCTGCCCGTAGATCTGTTCACTGGGATGCCGGCCATTAAAGAAATATATCTGACTAGCAACAAAATTACCACACTTGATCAACGTACCTGGTCTCCCATTTGGCCTCAATTATTGAGTCTTTGGCTCTACGGTGAGACAATTATTCTATTTGTAATTTTACAACGACTAGCACAGCAAAACTAGTTTATCCTAACAAGGAAGGTCTCCATATGGGCGTACCCCGAAAAATCTGAAAAAAATTATAGAATGTACTTCTTATGTGAATATATACGTTTACAAAAGAATTTCTGGCGGAACCTCCATTTAGTATCCGTAAAAAAATAATAAAAATTTCGTTATTTGGCGATTTATCGTCGGTTGACTATGCAATGTAATGTACTTTATGTCAAATACACTTCAAGGGAAATAAAAGTTTCATGTTGAACTTGTTTTGATTTAAATAACTTTGTTTAAATAACTTGTTCAATTTAAATAACTTTAGTTTTGTAAATTTTAGTTTGTTTTGAGTATAATTTTGTTACATCGATATTTATATGTATTTATATTCAAATTTAATCATCAAAATTTGAGATTTAAAACGAAATTCATAATTTAAATTAATTAAATTTGCTTCAAGCTCAAACTCCAATTGAGAATTGTCGATTAGATTTTGTTGCTATGGACACGTCTGGCTTTTATTTTTGAAAACGCTTAAATGTATGAATATAATTTTTCTCATTATGATTTTTTTTATCTATAAAAACATTTTTTTCCAATGATTAATTAAATAACTACTTCAACAAATAAAATATATATGTATATAATATATTAAAGTCTCTCATTGTTTATGTTTAAATTCATTAAATACCATTTACATGCATTTTAAATATCTGGCAGTTTTGAGTTGCATTATAATCGTTTGCTTTTGGTGAGGGAAAGGGCTGTTCGCCAAATCGAGTGACTCTTTCGTCTTTTCACGCCAAATATTCAAAAATATTTTATTTTTTTACATACTTTCTTCAGTGATTCCGCCGCTAAATTTGATTGATCCTTTATTACCAACATAAGTACTTTAATTAGTATTTTTTCATAAAATTCTGAGTATGCCCAGTATAGAGACCCTTGTAAGTCGGAATTTTTTTTAACTTTTTTTTTTTTTTTTTTTGCTTCTGGCAAAATTGCAAAAGTAAAAAAAAAAAAAAAAAAAAAAAAAAATCTGTGTGTGTCTGGTGTTTGGAATATTTTAATAAATTGTTGCCTGATTTTTGGTTCATAAGTTAAAAAAAAACTTTTTCTCAATCAAGTCTAGCTTTTTTTTATTTAACTGTACTCAAATTTATGTCAATTTGGCTTTATTACATTCTAAAAACACATTTCCAACAGTGTACTTTTGGCTGAAATTAAAAAATGAATTATCAGATTTTTTATTCCAACAATGTTGTTTTTATTTATTTTTTATTTTTTTATCAAGTATATGAAAAGAAAATATCGTTCTTTTAATTTTAAAATTATCTATTCCGTTTCCTTAAAGCGTCTAATTTTCCCTGAAAAATGAATAAAAGCCAATAAATTCATTAAATTAATAAACTGTTGATGCTGTGTTATAAAGGGAATAATTTAACTTGAATTTTATGGAAAAGATGGACCCAAATTATTAGATTCTGGTAGAAACTAGCGTAGTGGGCGTTGGCTGTCATTGTCTCTGATTGACTTGACCACGCGTCATAACCCGTAAGACATGGTGACGTCACAGTGACGTCGTTGTGAAGTCACATTGTGACTTTGTGACCGTCGATGTGACGTCGATGTGAAGTCACAGTGACTAAAATGTGACGTCGTTATGGCCGTTTTAGAGCACGTTTGTGACGTCACATTGTGACCATTTTGTGAAGTCACGGTGTGACCAAAATGTGAAAAATGTGTCATTTGTGACAAAATTGTTATTAAAACTGTGACTATTTTGTGACGATAGTGACAAGGTTGTGAAGACAGATTGCGATTTTTTTTTTGATTTGTGACAAATTTGTCACTAACTTTATGACGGTGGCAGCATTGTCAATGTTGTGAAGTCACACTGGGACACAATTATACAGTTATGAACATTGTTATGTAGAGTAAAATCACTTACATCTATAATTTTATTATATTTTGGCGCTACATCTCAATTAAAACTTGGGAGCTGCGATAAAAAGAATGTACCAAAAGAAAGTTGCTGAATCAAAATGTAATGCCATGCAGACTTTAATCTTTGATACTTTTTTTTCTGTTGCAATAAATGAGAATATTTAAGACAATTTAATATTCGATCTATCACAATTATTTCAAATTTAACAATTTGTTTTTCTAATAAGCATTAAAATTATCAAATAAACACATCCTTTAAGGTGCAAAACTAGTCACAGAAAAAGACCTGGATGATAATAAAAAGTCTATCGGAGCGTTCTTTTCAAATTTGAATATTTTTTCATGTTTTTTTGTATAGGATAGCTGAGGACGATCTACAACCGGCCTCGTTTTTACCTTTTCAATTTTGCTTATATATTTTTTATATTTTGATAGTTTCAATATCAGAACCGGTATAAACCGGTTTTGAAATAATATATATATATATATATATATATATATATATATTAATCTGAAACCAAAATTGAAAAAGTAAAAACTAGGCCGGTTGTGGATCGTTCTCAGCTATTCTATATAAAAAAATCATGTAAAAATATTAAAATTTGAGCGAGATATTTGAAAAGAACACTCCTACAGACTTTACCTAAACATCCAGGTCTTTTTCTGTGACTAGGGCTGCACCTTAAAGGAAGTGTTTCTTTGATAATTTTAATGCTTATTAGAAAAACAAATTGCTAAATTTGAAATAATTTTTATCGATCGAATATTGAATTGTCTTAAATATTCTCATTTATTGCAAAATATATATATGTATATATATATATGTAACAAAGATTAAAGTCTGCATGGCATTAAATTTTGATTCAGTAACTTTCTTTTGGTACATTCTTTTTATAGCTGCTGCCAAGTTTTAATTGAGATATATCGCCAAAGTATAATAAAATTATAGATGTAAGTGATTTTACACGACATAATAATGTTCATAACTGTATAATTGTGTCCCAGTGTGACTTCACAACATTGACAATGCTGCCACCGTCACAAAGTTAGTGACAAATTTGTCACAAATCAAAAAATAATAGCAAACTATCTTCAAGTACTATCTTCTATAAATATTAAAATACTATTAAAACATGCAAAGAGGAATTATGAAAAAAAATTAAAGCTAAATATTTATTAGTATATTAATGAACAAAAAACATTAAGGGGCTATCCATTACTGGCAGGATGTCCATCACAAACACATCTACCTAATAAAAATTCCAAAGATAAAATAGAACAACTAATACGTTAATTGTAATTATTAATATTTTATTTATAATATTAGAGAGTAATTATAAATAAGAGACCCACTGTAACACTAGAACGCCCGGAAGGACTCGATTCGATTCTGACCATGTGTTTAAATTTCAATTCGAGCCATATATTTTTTCCAGAAATAAGGTAAATTCAAACCACGAGGATTTACTTTAAATAAATCAATTAAATAATGTTGAATAAAAATTCTGGTGAGAAATATTATTATCAAACTTGAGTAAAATTTCCGGGCGTTCTAGTGTTAATCACGATGTATATTAATACTACATATAATGGATATTGTGAAATTTACCTCTGTAAAATCATTCAGGAAAGGAAATAATAAAAGTGTCTAGAATGGAAAATAAATAATAAAATACAGTTATTAATTCCTAGCTTCATACCGTTTAAGTATTTGCGTTATTTGTTTTAAATACAATCATGTTTAAATTCTTATTGATTGCGTAACTTCCAAATTTTCATTCAGACTTCTAGTTCTTTCTGAAAACATTCCAATAAGAAAATTTACAACTGAAACGTTATCACCCACTATCCATTTAGAAATTTTATAACATTTCACAGTTTAAAAAATTCATTAAACAATCATTATTTTTTTAATATGAAACATCTACGATTTCTTTTAATTGTTCTTCTCGTTCTCTTATAAATTCCTCTTCTGAACATATGTAATTTTTTAAATAAATTTATGTAATGTTTCAGAAGATTGCTTAATACAAAAATTAAAAAAAGATGTTTGCAAATAATTTTATTCTATTTAAAGCTTCTTTATTAAAAAATATAAGATTTTATGTTTATGGAAACACATTATTTTAACCAGATATTTTAAATGAGGAAACAACGCAGATTAAAGTGCAGTTAAAATCACTACCTTTAACAACCTAATCCAAATTATTAATAATCAAGTGTTCTATGTCAACAAAATAAATAATGAATGTATTAGACTTTATAAAGTTAATGGAAAATTAATGTTTTATAGCATGTTTTTGAGTAGCTAATTAAAATCGTTCTAAGAACAATAATAATTAAAAAGCAACCATGAAAAATATCATAGCCGACTATAATACTACCAGCCGAGCCATTTCGCGAAAAACCGCTGAAAAAGTGAAGCTGGATTCAGCTTCAAACCCTGAACCATTTCATTGGACCACGTGTGAGTCCACGTGACGCAAACCCTGCCCAAATTAGCATTGAATAAGCTGTTTTCTGTTCTGTGCACATGTTTGCACACGTGTCATTGTTTTGGTTCAGGGTTTACATGATTGGTCTGAATAACTTGGGCAAAGTATCAGCGTCCTCTGGCGGGAGACTTCATACATTAATCTCAAATAAACGGGCTTTATAGATATAGTCGGCTATGAAAATATTTTTCCATACCTTTTTTCCATCGAAGTCATTCATTCTAGTTATTCTTTTTGTCGCACAAACTAAATCCGATAATAATTAAAGTGGCAAAGACCTAATCATTTTCACAGTCAAAGCCCCATTAATTTTCTCGGACTTATATTTTCCCGCTTGGAAGAGCTGTAGTAGACCTTGTTTAAATTGTTAAATCCATATCAATACCAAACTATCCACAACTGCCATAAATTCCAGCCAACTAACTTCTTGCGTCTATCATCAATTTAAAATATTTCTGTTTACGTTTATTTATTCTTTCCACGAAGTAAGAAACGGGGTCTCCGTGGCTGAGTGGTTAAGACATCACGCCGCTGATCGTGAGGTTGTGGGTTCGAATCCCACTGGCTCCATTGAACGCACTCTTTGTATGGAGCTCCTGGTTGTACTTCTCTTGTGTTGTAATATTTCCTTGTGTGCCATCTCGTCCCTGTATATTGACGATGGCTTATAAGCAGGCTTCATGTCGGGCACACAAGTCAGATGTATGTTGCTCAATAAACAAACAAACAAGTAAGAAACCACGGGGTAAGTTTCTTACTCCGTGATCCTTTCGTTTGCAGACGATTTTAACTTTCCACGCGCATGGCCGTTTTGTTTTTTCTTTTTCTATACAGTATTTTAGGAACTTAAATGCGCAATAATTTTATGAGTGTGTCTTTGATTAAATTTTTTTATTTAAAGAATTTTTTAATGTATTTTTACCTTTATTTTTATTAATTTCAAAACAATTCAAGTTAAAATAAATTGTAAAACCGTTTTTTGTAAATAGTAATATTCATAATTATAATTAATTAGATAAAATATTGTTTTTAAAGAATGAAAATGATAGATTTAATGCTAATATAAAGAAAAAAAATTAAAAAAATAAAGTTTGTGTCACATGCAAAAATACACAGTATCTTCTTAATAAAAAAAAAAAAAAGGGGGGGGGGTGCTTATAGAGGATGAAAAGTTTTTTATTGGTCAATCACTAATTATTTTCATATTAATTTTCTGCAGAATAAAGCATCTTGTGAAGTAACTTTTTTTTAAAAAAACATACCTCTAAAACAAAAATTTGAAATTCGAATAAATAGTTATGTGACCTACATGCACATTATAAACTGCAGATTTAATTGTAATAATAAAAATTGTAAAATTTTGCTACCTTCTCATACTTTATTTGTGCATTTATATTCGTTTGTTTTCTATCTTTAAACATTTGTGCACAAAGGCTTTATTTGCTATTTTATTTGCTATTTTAATAAAAATTGTAGTTTGAAAATGCAAAAGTTATTCGAATACCTTTGAAAAATTTCTAGTAGAACAAATGATCATTTACAAAAATCATTATAAAAGATAAATGTAAGTATTAGGCCTAAAATATTTTTTAATCAGATAAAATTCGTATAATTAGAAAAGCATTTTGAGTCGCTGATGACCCGTCGCTGATTTGAACCCGTAAAGCATGGTGACGTCACTGTAACACCGTTCTGAAGTCTAATTGTGACTTTTTGACAATCGATTGTCGATGTGAAGTCACAGTGACTAAAATATGAAGTCGTTATGGCCGTTTTAGAGCTCTTTTGTGACGTTTCACAAAGTGGACACAATGTGACAAATTTGTGAAAAATGTGTCATTTGTGACTTATTTGACATTAATGTGGAATTTTGGTTCACATCACAGATGTGATGGGACCAAAGTGACTCACAGTGACGTCACTGTGACCATGCACGCTATTAGGGATGTTATTTGCAGTAACATTACAGTGACGTCACAAAAACTTTTTCAATTGACAGAAAAGTACTTTTTCCATTAAATAACATCTTTTGAAGAATTTTTGTACATTTTTTAAATTTTTCTAAGAAGGTCACATTTCAGTCACAATGTGACTTCACTGAGTGGTGGCCATTTGGTCACAGATGTGACGTGACGTACGTTATTTGCAGTGGCATTACAGTGACGTCACAAAAACTTTTTCAATTGACAGAAAAATATTTTTTCCATTAAATAACATCTTTTGAAGAATTTTTGTATTTTTTTTAAATTATCTAAGAAGGTCACATTTCAATCACAATGTGACTTCACTGAGTGGTGGCCTTTTGGTACAGTGACGTCACAAAAACTTTTTCAATTGACAGAAAAATATTTTTTCGATTAAATAACATCTTTTGAAGATTTTTTGTATATATTTTTTAATTTTCTAAGAAGGTCACATTTCAGTCACAATGTGACGTCACTGAGGGGTGGCATTTTGGTCACAGATGTGACGTCACATTTCAGTCACAATGTGACGTTACTGAGGGGTGGCATTTTGGTCACAGGCGTGACGTCACATTTCAGTCACAATGTGACGTCACTGAAGGGTGGCATTTTGGTCACAGATGTGACGTGACCACAGTGACTCACAGTGACGTCACTGTGACCATGCATGCTATGTGGGAAGTTATTTCGAGTTAATGAATAGCGGTGTTTGCATGATAGAAGCTTCGTCGTTTACCTATCTATCTATATTATAAAGGCCAAACGTATCTGTGCTTAACGCATACGTTATTTTGCAAATGGAAACACTTTGAAAAGTAATTTCGGTTTTGCAATTTTTTACTACTGCAAATTTTTAACTTCTAAAATTGCAAATTTTCAAATTTTATGCCATTCTTTATGGGAAAAAATGCGCTTTAAAATGCAATTTGTCTGAAAACTGTATCTTAATTTATTTTTGAGATATTAATTTTCTTGTAGTTTTTATATCATTTTTCTAATCGTGGCAACAAAAGTTCTCCATTTTTATTAAAAGGGAAGGGAAAAAGGAAAACTGCATTTTTATGTTGTCATTTTCTAATTAAAAGTGAAAAAAAAATTAAATACGTGTTGTGTCACGAACATCGCTGTTAGAAAATCCGATGTTTTTTGGTTTCATGTACAAAGTTTAATTTACACTTAATAGAACATAAATAGTTTAGTATCTGTTTCAGTTAATAGCATTGACACTTCAAGGTTTGAATCAAAATGATCAAATAAAAATACTATTTTTTTTTTTTAAAAGGTGAATACAGATAGGAATGGTGATATTATGTAAATTTTGATGTAGTAAAAATGATGTCGGGTTTAGATTTCACGGGAAAAAAAATCTATGATTGAGACAAAGTGGAATAAATTTTGCCTTTTTTTTCGAAATTGAAATGCTATCATAAGATCCATAATTGTTAAATTCATCATAATAATAGATTTTTATTTTTGTATTGCTTATATATACGATTAAAGTTTAATTTTAATCATTTGTACAATTGAGTTTTATGGAAATAGTATTTTGTTAACTTTAGGCTAAATATAATTTGTTTTAGTGTTATAGACTTACCAATATAAGACGCATTTTTTATTGTAGCTAAATTTGTAGGTTTATTATAAATCAATGAAACAGTTCCTTCTTAAGCATTTTGTTTCGTCGAAATTCGACGGGTTCTACATCGTACACTGTAAAAAAAAATTCAAGAGGTTACTAAAAATTTCTTAGTAAATTTGTATTCCACAGAATTTTTTAGTAACCATTACAAACTTTTTTTTTGCAAGTGAAACAAGCATTTCTTTTGTAAACTGAACAAAAGAACTTTTTGTATAACTAACTTAAAAATTTTTAGTATGAGCCACAAAGCAAATTTTAGTAATAGCTCCAAAATTACTTTTAATAACCATTACATGCAACCGAAGCGGAGGAGCTTCCTTTTAGCTGCATCCAGACTTCTGAAGCGGAAGATTTTCGGCAAAGCCGCAATAGATGGCAGGACGGAACATTCTTAACTGCTCCGACAGGATTTTCATAATCCCGTTATTAACGAGACACTACAGACATTCGGGGTGTATTTGGTGTTTGGGTGTATTTGGCAAGTTTCGAACCCGGGAACTTTTAGCCTGGAGTCCGTTACTATAACCACTATGCTATCAAGGCCACACCAACTGAGTTTTAGTAAGAGCTATTAAAAATATAAAACTATCAGCTCTATTCGTTGCTAACTTTTTTCTAGTAATTCTTACAGATTTTCTAGTAACCGACTAAGATTACTAAAAATTTTTTAGTAATTACAAGGATCACTAAAGTTTTTTTAGTAGATCGACCTTTTTTTTTACAGTGTAATAATAAAGATACATGTTTGTGAGTGTGTCCGCGCTGTTCCGTAGAGACCATTGCATGTATAGTAACAGTATTTGAAAGAAAGGTATCTCTATAATGAAGTTTTGCACCTCGAAGACCGATTTTCGAATTTTTGATTAGATTTTTTTTGTTTAATTTTTTAGGCGATTTTTTGCGTTCTTTTTATAATCCCAATCTTTTTTTCCACATTAGTGAAAGGAATACGGTTCCATTCTTTTAACCCAGTATAATAAATTTTGTTCTCTTTTCAATAAAGTTTATTCGGAGTTCGTACAGCAATTTTTGAATTTTTAGCAAATTTTTAATGCAATTTTTAGTGTTTTTTGTATTTTGAGGCTGTTTTTTGAAATTGATAAAAAGAATTTTGTTTCAAACTCTTAGCATGATGCACGAAATTTTGTCTTCTACAAGTTTTTGAATTTCAACGATTTTTAATGAGATTTTCAAAGCGATTTTTCGAGATTTTTTGCGTTTAGTGTCATTTTTTTTCATGCACGAAATATTTCCGATTACAATGTTTTAAGCTAGTAGATTAAATTTTGATCTCTGCGCTTTTTTAATATTTAATGATTTTTAATGCATTTTTCAATGAAATTTTTAGCGCTTTTCTGAAATATACGGCATTTTTTTTTTTTTTTTTTTTTTTTTTGACATTGAAAAATGAAATTTTGTATTAATCTTTTCGACTTATCATTATCGATTTGGAAATGGGCAAAATGATTCAGGAATGGACCAATGAAAATCTACGTAAATAACCGCGAAACCACTGGAGATTAACATCATAGAGCCCGTCTCTCTTGCCAAGTTTGTCGATATATAGCCAAATTTGTCGATCAAAATTAATCCCAAAAGATCGCCAACTTGGTGTTATTTCCGGTATTTTGCCAAATTCAGATAGACTTACACTGTAATCCAGTAGTATCAATTTTCATTAGCATTATAATCTTTTTTTGGCAGTAAGAGTTGTTTTATCAAAAACTTGAACCGTTGAGAATGCAACGTGTAATATTTCTCAGGCAATCTACCAAAAAATGTCAAAAGTTTGGTTACCACTATTTTGAATACTAATTTTATTACATATCTTAAATTCTTGCTTAGACCGTCTTTTGCTTGATTATTATATGTACTGATACGTTGTTTAAGGCTCCTGTCCCTATCTGCGAAGACACTCGCGAGCTAATGCTATTCCTATTCTAATAACTCTTTCACATTTTGATAGTTTTAAATAATTTATTTGGTATTTGATAGCTGAGGTCCTTCTCAAGATCGCTCCTAGATCACTTTTTCGATTTTGGTCGCAAATCTTTTTTATAAAATTACTTTCACTTTCGAACCCGGTTCAGAAAGTGAAATTTAGAATAAAAATTTAGGACTGGATAAGGAATCTTAATTGGAGTTTTTATCCTATGGGGGCCATGTAAAAATTTAAATTTTCGTATTTTTTCAAATAGACTCTCCATGGAGTTGCAACTTATCTTACTAAAAATTTCACCTTTTTTATAAATTTTTACAATTAAAGTATGTGTCTAGGGGCAATATTTAAGGAGAGAGCCTATTGTTTCGATATTTATGACTCACCCTGTATATATATATATATTATTTTATTAACTTTTCCTTTCGAACATTTCCTTATATTTTCTATTATGCTAAACTTGCATTATGCTAAATTTGTATTATGCTAAACTATCAGCATATTGACTCATTATCTATTTTTTAATAATATTTATCATTTATCTAATTAAATTTTCTTTAAATAATTTATTATCTTACTCAAATTCCTTTAATATATAGATTTCGATTTATTCATAAACTTTATCATCTTTTTTTTTTACCATTCAAGTGTGAATTCTAATATCTTTATTAGCGCCATTTCTTTTCTTTTTCTTCTTTTTTTAGGGGGCTTATTTTATTTAAAAATCTTTCGCGTGCTGTTTTTTTTTTACCTTTTAATATAATTACGCTTCCAACTGACAGAATTACAGCTTTACTCTCGTTGGATGCATTATTGACTTTATGCGTGCGTTTATTTTCCCTTATTGGTTAGAACGCGCGTGACGTCATAGTATTTGTTAATGCCTGGTTATTACAAAAAGCAGCTGCTTCGAGTGAAGAGCCCAATTTGTTCGATTTTTCCATTTGCTAATGTCCACGCTGGGCTGGTAGTTTTATGATGACTGTAGCTTTCTCTTTCTATTTTCTCCTTAATTAACGATGATTTCCTAACGTCAAAGACCTGAGTTTTTTAATGAACGGTGGGAACTGTTTCAGATGATATGCTGATAAATAAATTATGAAAGTGTAAGATAACTAGCTCATTATCTCGTCATGAAGGAATCCCATATTTATTAATTACACTGACTACTTGAGTTAACTGCACGAATGTGACAACCGTCAACAAGTTCTTGGCTGTTCATCGAAATAAAATGAGTAACTCGTCTGGAATTAGTTACAATGCATTCGACTGAATTCTTAAACGCCGTATTTGCTATACAATCTAACACATACACATATACATTTGTATATATACATGGGCATAAGTAATGAGCCTTTGTTCGAAGGGACAGATTTGGTACAATTGCCTAGTATTCTCCAAAATAGGTACCTCCTGCATCAATACACTTTTGTGGGAGGGATTTCATGACTCGAAGGCGTCCACGTCAGCCAGTTCCGGAATGACTTCTAGGGCTCTCTTGACATTTTATTGGATGTGCTCGATCGAGTTGAAGCGTTTACCTTTCAGCGTTGATTTAAAGCGCAGAAAGAAGAAGAAGTCAGAGGGTGGCAAGTCCGGTCTATAGGGAGGATGTGGGACAATTAGAAAGTTCAGCCGGGCCCGGTAAGAGCTCACGATGAAGGAGGTTAGGCTGGACGCGTTATCGTGGTGAATCTTCCAGACATCCTTGATTTTCCTTCGCTTGCGCGCTACGTTTTTAGCTCACAGGCTATCATAGCCTGAGAGCTTATGTGCCCGTCCGTTCTGTATGTACGTTCGTACGTTCGTGCGTAACGCGATAACTCATGATAAAAATATCCGATCCACTTGAAATTTTGTATGTAGGTATATCCTGACAAGGCTGATTAGTTTTTGGAGTTCATTCGATATGTATAAGAGGGGGAACGGGGGGCTCATGCCCCTCCCCTTAGTTGATATAAATGGGATTTTCATGCAGAATTAAGTTTTCGTTCAAAATTTAGATTAGGATCACTCTGATGAGGTGATTCCGTGACTATTATTAGGTGTTCGTTGAATAAGTATAAATAGGGGGAACGGGGGTTCTAATGCCCCTCCCCTTAACTTGCATAAATGGATTTTTCAATCAGAATTTTCAGACTTCGTTCACATCTCTGAATAGTTTTGGAAGTTTAATGGTTAAACATAAAAGAGGGGGATAACTCCTCTTAAATTATATAAAAGCTAAATGGGTTTTTATTAAGAATTATCTCATTTGCTCTGAATTTTGGATATAGATTTTTTATATGATAAAGCATGTCTTTTATAGTATAGGAGGTTCAATAAATAAGTATAAAAAAGAGGAAAGGGGAGAGCTGTTTCCCTTTCTTAATTTTTTTTCGAACGGAACTAACCCTTGAAAATATAAGGCTTTAATGTACAATTAGTACTTATAGCCTGTGAGCTCAATGCCATCAGTTTAACTGGAAAGTATTCTTTATTTTCATCCTTTATATGTCAATATAAAAGTCAGTGCCTCACATCATCGTCCCTAGCAAGAGGTGCGCGCGCCGATGTACGCTAGCATTAAAATAAAGGAGGCTCATTACTTTTGAATCCGACCATGTATCTTATACTATAATGCGAGCAAAAATTGTGTGTGTGTGTGTGTGTGGGTAAATTTTATCTCAAAAACGGCTCTAACGATTTTCGCAAAAATTTGGATTTTACCATTTTCGGGCACGAGAAGACCATTGAGCTAGGTCCCATGTTCGGGAAAATTCGATTACTGGGTCATTTTGGGTCACAATGGGTCAGGATCAAGCTATTTATATCTAGAGAACGGCTGGATGGATTTTAAGGCAATTTTGTATCCAATCGTTTTTTGGCACGAGAAAACTATTGGGCTGGGTCACATGTTCGAAAAATTTCGATTAGTGGGTCATTTTGGGGTCATTATGGGTCAAGCCATTTTTATCTAAAAAACGGCTCTAACGATTTTGACCAAATTTTATATTGTATCGTTTTGGATTACAAGAAGACCATTGGGTTAGGTAACATGTTCGAGAAAATTCGGTAAGTGGGTCATTCTTGGGGTCATTGTGGGTCATGCTATTTTTATCTAGCGATTTTCTCACGCAATTTTGACTAAAAATTGCCTTCTATGGTTTTCAGGCACGAGAAAAACATTGGGCTAGGTTACATGTTCGAGAAAAAATTTCAATGGGTCATATTGGGTCATTAAGAGTCTGGGTCAAGCTATTTATATTTAAAGAACGGCGTGATGGATTATAACGAAATTTTGTATGTAACAGTTTTTTGACATGAGAAAACTAATGGGCTAAATCACATGTTTGAGAGATTTCGACTATGAGGGTCATTTGTGAGTCATGATGGGTCATAATGGGTCATGGTCAACCTATATCTAAAGAACAGGTGGATCGATTTTAACGAAATTTTGTATACAAAATTTTTTTGGCACGATAAAATCATTGGACTAGGTTACATGTTCGAAAAATTTCGATTAATGGGTCATTTTGGGTCATTAAGAGTCTGGGTCAAGCTATTTATATTTAAAGAACGGCGTGATGGATTATAACGAAATATTGTATGTGACAGTTTTTTGACATGAGAAAACTAATGGGCTAAATCACATGTTTGAGAGATTTCGACTATGAGGGTCATTTGTGAGTCATGATGGGTCATAATGGGTCATGGTCAACCTATATCTAAAGAACAGGTGGATCGATTTTAACGAAATTTTGTATACAAAATTTTTTTGGCACGATAAAATCATTGGACTAGGTTACATGTTCGAAAAATTTCGATTAATGGGTCATTTTGGGTCATTAAGAGTCTGGGTCAAGCTATTTATATTTAAAGAACGGCGTGATGGATTATAACGAAATTTTGTATGTGACAGTTTTTTGACATGAGAAAACTAATGGGCTAAATCACATGTTTGAGAGATTTTGACTATGAGGGTCATTTGTGAGTCATGATGGGTCATAATGGGTCATGGTCAACCTATATCTAAAGAACAGGTGGATCGATTTTAACGAAATTTTGTATGCAACATTTTTTTGGCACGATAAAATCATTGGACTAGGTTACATGTTCGAAAAATTTCGATTAATGGGTCATTTTGGGTCATTAAGAGTCCGGGTCAAGCTATTTATATTTAAAGAATGGCGTGATGGATTATAACGAAATTTTGTATGTGACAGTTTTTTGACATGAGAAAACTAATGGGCTAAATCACATGTTTGAGAGATTTTGACTATGAGGGTCATTTGTGAGTCATGATGGGTCATAATGGGTCATGGTCAACCTATATCTAAAGAACAGGTGGATCGATTTTAACGAAATTTTGTATACAAAATTTTTTTGGCACGATAAAATCATTGGACTAGGTTACATGTTCGAAAAATTTCGATTAATGGGTCATTTTGGGTCATTAAGAGTCTGGGTCAAGCTATTTATATTTAAAGAACGGCGTGATGGATTATAACGAAATATTGTATGTGACAGTTTTTTGACATGAGAAAACTAATGGGCTAAATCACATGTTTGAGAGATTTCGACTATGAGGGTCATTTGTGGGTCATGATGGGTCATAATGGATCATGGTCAAACTATATCTAAAGAACAGGTGGATCGATTTTAATGAAATTTTGTATCCAACATTTTTTTGGCACGATAAAATCATTGGACTAGGTTACATGTTCGAAAAATTTCGATTAATGGGTCATTTTGGATCATAAAGGGTCTGGGTCAAGCTATGTATAATTAAAGAACGGCAGGATCAATTTTAACGAAATTCTGTATGTAACAATTTTTAGAAACGAGAAAACTAATGGACTAAGTCACATATTCGAGAGCTTTCGACTATAAGGGTCATTTGTGGGTCTTAATGGGTCAAGGTCAAGCTATATCTAAAGAATGGGTGGGTCGATTTTAACGAAATTTTGTATACAACATATTTTTGGCATGAGAAAATCATTGGGGTAGGTCACATGTTCGTGAAATTTCGATTGGTGGGCCACTTTTGGGTCATTCTAATTTTATCTTGACAACGTTTCGCGCAATTTTGATTAAATTTTGTATTTTATCGTTTTCGGTCACAAGAAAATCATTGGGTTAGGACACATTTTTGTGAAAATTCCATCAATGGGTCATTCTGGATTATAAGGGGTCAGGGTCAAACCAACTATATCTAAAAAACAGCTCAATCGATTTTATCTAAATTTTGTATCTAATGTTTTTCGGCATGCTAAAACTAAAGAGCTAGGCCACACGTTTAAGAGATTTCGATTATAAGGGTCATTTGTTGGTCATGATGGGTCATGCTAATTTTATATAGAAAATGGTACTCACCATTTTGACTATACTTTGTATTATATCGTTTTTGAGCAAGAGAAAACCATTTGGCTTGGACACATGCTCGCGAAAATTCTATTAGTGGGTCATTTTGGGTCTTAATGAGCTAGGGTCATTCTAATTATATACAATAACGACTCAATCAATTTTACCTAAATTTTGAAACAAAACGTTTTTTGTCACGAGAAGACTATTGGGCTGAGTCGCATGTTAAACAAAATTATATTAGTGGGTCATTTCGCTTCATTGCTGAATGCTGCCAAGCTAATTTTACCTAAAAAATGGCTTGAACGATTTTGATTCTATTTTATATTCTACTGTTTTTGATTACCTGAAGACGATTGAGCTATGTCACATGCTTGATCAAATTTGATTAGTGGCTCATTTTGGGTAATACGGGTCAGGGTCACGAGAATATGGCAAAAGCCAATAACTTGGTGATATTTGACAAAATATTGGCGACATATGGCCAAAAAATCGACTATAAAAATTACGAAAACCAAAACACGTATTTGGAGCCAAATGAAAGAATGCCTCCAAATTTGCCTATATCTAGCAAAATATATTGTCTTTCAGAATGTAAAGAATTTTTTTATACATTCTTAAGAGGATTCGAGATGCATGGTTAAATCAATCAGAGTCGAGCTAAAAAAGTGATTTAGATCGATGTCCTTTCGTTGTAAAATTTAAAATAAAATAAAATTTATAAATATGCGCATAAAAACATAGTTTTCTTATTGATTGTTTTTCTAAATAATACTATTATAAACATGTTTTACAGTAATAATACAGAGTTAATGATACAGTGAAAATACTATATCGAGTTGAACACAAAGTTAATTTTGACCGAGCTAAGCTCGATCTCCCCTGCTAGTATCTTATACTATAATGCGAGCAAAAATTGTGTGTGTGTGGGTAAATTTTATCTCAAAAACGGCTCTAACGATTTTCGCAAAAGTTTGGATTTTAACATTTTCGGGCACGAGAAGACCATTGGGCTAGGTCACATGTTCGAGAAAATTCGATTATTGGGTCGTTTTGGGTCATAATGGGTCAAGATCAAGCTATTTATATCTAGAGAACGGCTGGATCGATTTTAAGGAAATTTTCTATCCAATCGTTTTTTGGCACAACAAAACTATTGGGCTGGGTCACATGTTCGAAAAATTTCGATTAGTGGGTCAATTTTGGGTCATTATGGGTCAAGCCATTTTTATCTAAAAAACGGCTCTAACGATTTTGACCAAATTTTATATTGTATCGTTTTGGATTACAAGAAGACCATTGGGTTTGGTAACATGTTCGAGAAAATTCGGTTAGTGGGTCATTTTTGGGGTCATTGTGGGTCATGCTATTTTTATCTAGAGATTTTCTCACGCAATTTTGACTAAAAATTGCACTCTATGGTTTTCGGGCACGAGAAAAACATTGGGCTAGGTTACATGTCCGAGAAAAAATTTCAATGGGTCATATTGGGTCATTAAGAGTCTGGGTCAAGCTATTTATATTTAAAGAACAGCGTGATGGATTATAACGAAATTTTGTATGTAACAGTTTTCTGACATGAGAAAACTAATGGGCTAAATCACATGTTTGAGAGATTTCGACTATGAGGGTCATTTGTGGGTCATAATGGGTCATGGTCAACCTATATCTAAAGAACAGGTGGATCGATTTCAACCTTTAGCTTTCGGGACGGGAATGTCCCAAATCTACAACTCTATCAATCAAGGGTGTGACACGGTGCGTCAACTATCTCATTAACTAGATGGTTGCCGGAAAAAATAAAGATGTTGAGAACTCTTTACTTTTATGCAAATTCTTTGCCAGAGATGGTCCCTTTTCAGCTAAAGGGTATTGATGGTAATTGCCACATGTTCTATTTGCTTTAGCAACTAGAAATAATCATTTTAACTTCCGCAAAAATGCACGTGTTATTTTGCAGTATTTGCTTTTTATGGAAGGCTCTTAAAATGCTGTCTTTTAAACCTGAGTGGAAATTGAAACACTTTCTGTTTAAAACTAAATTTATCTTTTTTAAATTATTATATTAAGATAATTTTTATACATTATTATTAAAATTGAGTGAAATTAGGATTTATTATTAAGATTAATTATTGCTTCTTGCTTCTTGAAAATAACTACACTGGCAATAGCTAATAAAATTTAAACTACAGCATAGATTCCTTTAAGATTTCTCATATTCCCACGCATCAATCTTATCTTTTCTTTTACTTGAGTTATTGTACCTATAATTTGACAACTTTTAATTTTTAAAATAAAATAATCTGGTTAAAATAAATTATTTGTGTGAAATGAATAATTTGGAAGTAGTATATTTTACATTGAGATTTCAGTGAAAAACAAATACTATGAATTTGTAAATTCAGAAATTATTACATAATTTATGCTCAGTTTTATGTATTGTTATTTTACTTTCATTTTATTTGCTATTTCTCATATTTTAAATGCGGAATGCATTTCTCGCACCATCAATGGCGATCTGTTAGGAAAATAAAAACAATTTTGACATTTCTATGCTAACCTAGAATGAATATCTGAATATTGAATGTCATTGTAATCTATAAATCATTATGGATTGAATCAAATTTTTATATGTAAACGTTTTAATGTTTTTAAGCTTGTGTCCAAGTAATTTCACATGTCATAATATTCATAAATTTATTTTAATTTCAGAGGAAATAAGAAAAAGTACACTTAAGGCGTTGAGTTGTATTAACTAGACTTTTATTTCCAATCTGTATTTCATTTTATTATCAGACGCTTTTACTCCAAAACATTTCTTTGAGTGAGAGGAGTCCAAAACTGTACATGAATCTAGAAAATTGTGGTATCTAATTTAAAAGTAGTGTGCTAATAAATGGAATCTTGACTTATTAATTTTGCACTAAAATGAATTCCAGTATACTCAAATGATTGCATTGAATATTTTAGAGAAATACTTTTAATGATTAAAAGAGAAAGAGAGAGAAACCCCACAGATTTCGGACTACGCTAGTTTAAAGAAAAAGATTTTCATTAAGGACCTGCAAGATATTTTTAAAAAGTAAAAAAACTAATAAGAATTAAAAAGTAATTTTTAGAAATCATTAAACTGTTTAAACATGCGTTTTTATTTTATCATATGAAATCTTAAATTGAAAAAGAAAACTTTAAAAAACAAGTAACATCTATAATCTGTAACATAATTTATGATAAAATGAAAATTGATTGATATTCATTGTGAATTGTGGTAATGTCTTTATTACGAGAAAAATCGCTAAATATTAAATATTATTACTTAGAGTTTGAGATGTAATGGAATTTTTTTTTAAATTATCTACTTGTCAAATTGCAAGTTTGTTCTCACTCTGAATCTCGGAATTACATTAAAAATAAATATTTAAAAATAATAAAATTGGAACATTAAGCTAAAATTATTCTGTGTTAAGATTGTTCTGAGATCCAAAAGATCTAATATCTGATATATTTGTGAATTTGTTTTTGGTCTGAAACGCATGAGACTAACAGATGCTATTCAGAAACCATGATATCGAATAGCTTTCCCATTCTTCGTTTTTTTTCTCGGAATTAATAAAAAACAGAATTTTATCTAGAATGACATTTTGCACAGAATTTCCGGACGCTTCAGCTGTAAAAATGTTGTGAGACAACAGTAGCTTATAACTTCAGATTTAATTCCTTTATAGAAAAAAAATATATTCCAAAGCATGCCAATGTGCGAAATTTTTTTTATTATTGAACAGAGATTTTTTTTTCAAAACCGCCTTAAAATTTACGTGAATTTGTTTCTCAAGCTCAATTAAATAAATAAATAAATAAAAACCTTACACATTATTCTTATAATATAATTCACTGTTATATTTTACATGATTTTTTTTCTGAATTATTTATAATGATGTCAACATGGAAAAAACAATTTTTCGAACAAAATTTCTGAAGGCTAAATTTTCTGTGGTCGAAAAACAATAAATTAAAAAAAATATATATTTTTTAAATATTTTGAGACCTGTGGTCGTAGCATATTATTTGTCAGTTACAATATTTAACAGGACAAAATTTTCTATAACTTTCATGCTTACAATTTTTTATACACTCAATAGCAAGAGCAGTACACTATTTCAGAAATAGGACATTTTTTCAATTTTCTTAAAAGCGGTGAAAAACGTAGTTTTGCCTCGATTATTCAAATGTTTCCCGCAGATTTAATCACGTATGTCACCCTCAATATATTAGTAGCAGTAAATAATGTGTTTCAGGACCAAAACTAGCCTTTTTCACACACGTGGCAATCACGGGTTTTGGTGTTGTCTGCCCCTCCTCTTAAAAAGAAAATTAACCATGAGAATTTAAATAAATCTGTAATAGCCGGATCTTGAAAATGTTAAGTGTGTTATCAATAAATACACAATCAGCTTTGTCAAACATTGATTCAATAAAATCTTGAAAACCGAAAAAGAACCGAAATATATTTCGCTTTAAATAATACAATTCTCCTTTATAAAGATTTTACATTTTTTTGGTTAATATATATATATATATATATATATATATATATATATATATATATATATATATATATATATATATATATATATATACATGCGTATGTGTATGTATATGTAACCATTAATTATATTATAATATGAACCATTTGAATTTAATTTAAAAAAAAACCATATTCAACATGAGGAATAAATTAAATAAATAAATAAAATGAATACAAATGGAATTTGTAGAACCAAAGCAGAATTATCAAGCCCCAAATACTTTGGAACTAGAAATGAAGTGTGTGGTTTCATCTTCGTATTAGCCATGAAAAAGGAAAATAATACGAATTTGGGGCTACCAACCCACATAAAACCAAAATTCAATCAAGAAATAACATTAAAAACAAGGCACAACAAAATTACTAAATTCGATAGAAAAATGAAAAATGAAAAGGGAAAAAAATAATTATCGTACACATGATAATAATAAATTAATAAATAAATTGAAAGCAGAGTAAAGTGATAACAGAAAAAAATAAACCATACACCATAGTTTACCCTATTGATATTTAAATCAATAACATTTAATTTGACAATGCTAGGCTAAAACCAAAATTTTAATTTAGCATGTAAAAGATTAAAAAATAGGTAATTAATATATGTACCCTATACATTTAGTAGTATTATAGGTCTTTCATTTATTAAAAGTGAAGTGCAATTTAATAATATAAATGAATAAAATTAATGTAATTGATATAACTAAATAATAATCCATACATTCGTGTTATTTAAACTCCATAGAAACTTTGTTCCAATTTAATTAATGCATTTCCCTCTCTCATTTTTTTTTTAAATATAAAATAACCTTTGCGTTTTATCCAGACAACAACGCCCTCCGCCGTACTCTAAAATCTACCCACCTAACCATCCTATTGTATACATTTTTTAAATATATTTTTTACATTTTTAATTTTTTATTATTTTTTTTTATGTTTTATTAATTTTTTGGTTCATTTTTACGCAAAAATTAACTAATTTTTAAATCATGTAACAACTAATTGTAAATTAAAGAATAAGTGATTTTTTTTAGGAAAACCATTATTTATAGCATCATAAACAAGCTTTTTAATATTTGCATTAATTAAATAAGAAGAACATAAACATTTTATTCTATATAAATGATTAATGATTATATTACGATACACAGAATTATGAAAATAGGATTTAAAATTAGTAAATGTATTAACTTTAAAATTAAACTCATTCAGTTTATCATAAATATCAGTTACTAATTTGTTTTCCTTTAATATAATTTTAAGATCTAAAAAGTTAATGGCATTATTAAAAATCAGGTGTTTTGTAATTTCTAGATTAGATGGATAATCAACTGGTAATTGAGATATACTGGTATTATTAGTATCAATTAAAATTATATCATCAATATATCGATATAAATGTAATTTATTATCAAAATATTTACGTTCGTGATGATATAAGTCAGATAATATACAAGATGTACAACCACCTTGTGGTATACCAAATTTTTGTATATATATTATGTTATCTTACATTATAAAATTATTATAAGGTGGTCTGGTGTAATAACGCCAGGAGGGGTAATAATGTCAAGTGCTAATATTTTGCATAATTATGAAATAATCTGGTAAATGACACCCATGTGCTCTGCGTAGAAGGGTTTTGAGTCATATAAATCGCAAAAAACAGCTTCAAGTTAATTTGTTTCATTTTTTTTTAGGTCTTATTGTTTTTACAAGCAACTAAAATTAACGCTTGATCTAAAATTTGCGAAATACGTTTCGTGATGTGAAGACTATTTTTTTTTTTTTTATCCGGAAATACTTTGTTAATTACATAAATTTGTAATACATTTCATGGACTTTCAAAATGTTGTTGAAGATTTTGGATATCTTCTCGAGATAATTTGTAATTTAAAATGTACAGCGCAATAACTATAACGGGGTAATAACGCCAATCCTTGGCATTAATACCCCGGTTGATTCCCTGCAGTGGCCGAGCTACATCCTAAATACTGATTCAAATAAACACAGTTAAAACTGTGCAATGTTTCTAATAATTCTATTTAAGAGGTTATTTTTAAGCAAAAAGAAGTCACGGTCTGATATTCTTTCGCTTCATCCCCCCCCCCCCACCCACACACACACACACCACCTTCATTTTTCTTATACTTTCACAAAAAATTGAACATTTTCAATAGCTTAGAATGCAATTTGTCTATTACTAAATTTGTAGAGTTTGTATTTTTAGAATTGGGCAATCTACATGCAATTATTCCATCTTATTTCATATTTTTGCTTGCATGGCGTTATTACCCATATAGGTGGCTAATAACGCCAAATAGCATTGGTCAAGAAATCACGCCATTACATTTTATCAATACATATCTGTTAAATTATTTTTTTATATACAGATAGTAAATAAGTTGCTGTATCAAATTATATATTTGTTTGAAAAATACAAACTAAAACTGAGCCGTGAAAATTGGTAGAACATTAACGTGGCGTTATTACCCCAGGGTGCCTTAAATAATGAAATTAGTTAAAGTAAGAAAATAATCAGTTTCAATGTTCATTGATAGATCTAAATCATGTTGATATTTTTTAAAAAGTGCATTTATTATATTATGTAAATCTAATAAATCGATATTATTAGAAAGATCTTTGAAGTCATATGCAGTTATATTTTTTATACATTTAAGATTTTTCATAATATTGACCAATTCATAATTCTTCTTTATAGTATTTATTATTATCACTGATTTTTGTAATTTTATATATTTGATTAAGAACTGTTAATAGAAGTTTGTTAGCAGCATTTTTATAAGTATTGTAACTAATTGTAACTGTTCTAAATTTAACAGGATTCTTATCAAATTTGAGTATAAGAACTAGATAAGGATATTTAAAGTTAGTAGAGTTAATGACTAATAATTCATAAAAGCCTTTAATTTTACGATTGTTTACAATTACGTTATCATTAGTTTTTTGGAATGTGTTATTAGAAGATATACTAGATTTAAGCAGTTGATGATAATAGGATATATATAATTGCATAATTATTTGGAGATTTGTCAACATAAGTTATTACAGTTTCGTTGCAATTTAGTGATTTGCTGGAAAAGATGCTTTGTATTTATATAATGCAGATATGAAATATTTTATTTTAAAGTCTTAGTTAATTTATCAATAACTAAAATTTTCCATTGAATTAAATATTCAATAGGTTTGTTATAATATATTGCAATTATTTAAATAAATATATATATATATCATAAGTAAATTGTTTTATTACAGAATTAATGTTTTATTTGAATGTAATTATATACTTAGTACCATAACCCATTAATTTTTTCAGTGTTAAGTCATATACAGTATTTAGATTTCCAGTAATAATATGCCCATGATCATTATTAATGTATTTGTGTAGAGAGGGATCATTGCATTTGTAGGGGAAAGTACTATCATCAGAAGTATTTTTAAGAACGAATTATAGTTAAATATCTTTCTTCCTATCGTTATTGAATACTTTGAAGTTTTTGATACTTGAATATTATTTATAGGAAATTTTCAATTTTTATCATTTATTATAGAATTTACATTGATTTTATTAGATATTTGATTAGAAAAAGTTATTACCATTTGAGTATTAGTATTTTGAGTTTTAGGGGTTTTTTAGTAAATTTATATTGAAAAGATTAACTCTAGTCATAGTAAAATCATAAAAAATATCTGAAAAATGTTTAGAGCAAGTTTTACTCAGAAATATATTTAAATATTGTACTATATGTTTCTTTTTTATTCCAAATATATATTTTCGTATTAATAATCAATTGTAATTTTATAGAAAAATAATGAATGAATAAATAAATAAATAAAAACTGTAACCAAAATAGAAAACTAAAGTAACCAAAATAGATAAAGTAAACACTAATCCCGTTAGAATTCTAGCAGCAATTGTAGCAGCAATTGTCCGTCAGCAATTATAATCTCAAACAGAAAAGAGACCTTTTAAAACTATTAAATTACAAGCGAGAAATTGTAAAAAAGAACGCTCGTATAGGTTTAAAATTAGCGTTCTAGTTTGTTCGTATGACTAGTGCATTTTCACGCGAAAGCATTTGCATGCTAATGTTAAACCTATGGGAGCATTCTTTTCAGAATTCAAGCTCGAATTTTGACGTTTATTTTATTTATTATTATTATTATGATTATTTTGTTGTTGTTCATTTGATATTTAAGGTCGCTATCTAACGTTGCGTACTTTTAATTTTGTAAATTTGGTTGCATTTTTTTAATGAAGCTACTTTAATTTCAGAAAACGCTCCAAACAATTTTCCGAAATATTTAAAAAATTAATTAATTAATTAATTAAACCCGAAAAAGTACAGCATTAGATATTGATCTCAATTATCTCATGAATATATATATATATATATATATTTAAAAGTAATAAAAGCAAGCAAGATATCCGACATGAACACTTCAATAGGTTTAATATTACGGGTGACTAATTTAGTCTCATAGTTGTAAATTTAGAAATTATTCAATTACCATTGAATGAATCATTATTATTATTACTTACCCATCATACGTAGTATAGGGTAAGTCTTGCAATCGTTTTGAAAATCGATTTTTTTTGACGGATTTACACGTTTCGGACACTGAAAAACATATTTTTAGAAAAAATTTTTTGCCGTCCGTCCGTCTGTGTGTCTGTCTGTCTGTCTGTCTGTAAACGCTCTATCTCCCGAACAAATTGAGATAGAGACTTGAAATTTTGTATGTGCTTAGTATGTAAGAATGGGACGAAGCCTATTTAATATCAGTAACTTCGATTATCCGGAACTATTTTTTTCGGACTCCCGAAAAATTCGTTCTGATGAAAGGTATATAAAAATTTTCGATTTTTTTTATTTTAAGGAGTGGACATAAAAAGCAATAAATTGACACAAATTTTGCATAAAAAACGAAATCGATCGGATTATTAGTTGTCGAGAAATTTCTAATCCTGTTTTCTACATTCTTTGCTTTTTCATGACCCTGTATTTCATTCAAATTTCAACTCAAAGATATCTTTTAATTGGAAATGAGACACTTAATTTGATGCAAGAAACCGTTAGTGAATATGGTATTTATTTTTAGAGTTATAATAATATCTCTTTTATGCAATTCAGTGCTATTGGAATAGTATGGTGTTTCATGTAATTTATCGAAATTGGTTCATCAGAAATTCATTAATAGAGCATGATGATGTGTTAAAAATACTTGAATATACGTTTATATTTTGTTTTGGAATTGCAATGCATTTTATAAACTGTTTACATGTTATGTTTTCATATATTATGCTATGCATATCCATGATGGGTAAGTATTACGGTGGCCTCCAACGCCCAGTTATTATTGTTATTATTATTTCAAGAAAAAAAAAATATATGAACAATTATACAATTAAAAAAAAAAAAATGTCCTTTTTTATTTATTATTATTTTTTTTTAACAATTCTACCTAATAGAATTATTATATTATATTAATGCCCGTTTATTATTTATAATTTCATATGTACCTCACTTTCAGGCATTAGTTTTTCTCAATACAAAAACTACAAACACAAACAAATTTTCTTATTTATACTCTTTAATTTTAAATAGAATGGGATTTGGGGGGATTTTGGCGTACTGCGCTTGCTACTTAGTGTATAAAAAAGTTGTAAATAAGAAATATTATACAGAATTTAGTCCTATTTAATATTGTAACTGACAAATATTTTGCTATGGCAACAAATCTCGAGTTATTAAAAAAATAGATAAATAAAATAAAATAAAATCCCAAAATGTTGTTGTTTTTTGACCACAGAAAATTTAGCCTTGAGAAATTTTTATTCGAAAACGTGGTTTATCCATGTTAGCATCATTATGAAAAAATCAGAAAAAGAAAATTTTCCACCCGATTTTTGAAAGGTAAAATGTTTATTTCGCCTGGACTAAAACAGTTAGGAGGGGGGCAATATTGTTTAAGGGTGCTGGTCAGTCAGCTTCCGAATTCCCTTTCGTAAGGTTAAGTCTATGGACGTTTGATGCATTTTTATATTTAAAATATCTCCGCAGGAAATCAATATTTTTAACCTATTATTGACCGTAAGGTAACGGAATACTTTTGATTGTCCCTGTAATCGATCTATGCATCCGATTTTCATAAAATTTGAAATGACTCGGCAAAATTATGTAATAATTATGTATTTTAAATTTCAAACGTATAAAATACATTTGAAACTTTTTCCCCATTGACCATAATGTAATTGAATACTTTTGATTGCTCTTGTAATTGATCTATGCACCCGATTATCAAAAAAATTGAAATAACTCGACAAAATTATTTAATAATTATGTATTTTAAGTTTCAAACGATTAAAGTGCATTTGAAACTTTTTTCCCCTTTGACCGTAATGTAATGGAATACTTTTGATTGGCCCTATAATTGATCTATGCATCCGATTTTCATAAAATTTGAAATGACTCGACAAAATTATGTAATAATTATGCATTTTAAATTTCAAACGATTCGGTTGGGTTGTTTTTGCGTTGTTATATGCGGACAGACGGACGGACTGAACGACCACTATAGGTGCTACGTATTTACATAATTACGAACGCATCTAAAAAGCGATAAATATGAGAACCTAACGTTTAATGAAAAATAGTGAGATGCACTCCATTTTTTGAAATTCATTGTTGCAAATGTTTTTGTCGAAATTTATCTGGAAGGGTTAAAATATTAATTACCGCTCATTAGCTTTTAACGCATAAAATATTAAATTCAACACATATTTTATAAATATTTTGACAATTTTGAAACATCCTTTAAGAGAAGTATAAATAAATGACAAAAATGTTAATTTTCTAGGGAGATTTTGTTAGGTGCGTTCGTAATTATGTAAATACGTAGCACCTATAGTTGTCGTTCAGTCCGTCCGTCCGTCTGTCTGTCTGTCCGCATATAACAACGTAAAAACTACCCAACCGAATTATTTGAAATTTAAAATATATAATTCTTATATAATTTTGTCGAGTCATTTCAAATTTTATGAAAATCGGATGCATAGATCAATTACAGGGACAATCAAAAGTATTCCGTTACATTACGGTGAATAAGGGGAAAAGTTTCAAATGCATTTTAATCGTTTGAAATTTAAATATATAATCATTACATAATTTTGTCGAATCATTTCAAATTTTATGAAAATCAGATGCATAGATAATTACAGGGGCAATCAAAATTATTCCGTTACATTACGGTCAATGGGTAAAAATGTTTCAAATGCATTTTAATGGACTACACTAATTCGAACACAATAAAATTGTTATGCCTCTATGAACATACATATTATAACATACATTTTACACAATCTGTGGTGCAAAAAGCATTTTTTATTGATTTACAAGGTCACACAAAAGTATTCCATTACATAATGGTATAGGGAGAACATTTTTTTGGTGCGATAATTGTAATTGACTATTTAACATTTGATATTGACTATTTAACATGAGATTGATATACATTGCTGAGGAATACTACAATTTATTTCCTGTATAAAAGAAAGTAGATAGTATTATAGCGTATGATATACGTCGCTGAGGTGTAATAAAAATTATTTCTTGTATATTTACAGGAACACACACACACAAAATATATATATATATTTCACTACTATATTCTATCCGAAGTACTATCTACTAGCAGCAAGATCTGAATATTTTTAAAACATCGTTATCATACGAAAGCACCTCGTTTGCCACGCTTTACGTGGAATTTCCAACTTGTTTAAATATACGAATGTGCAAATCCTTTTAAGCACTTAAATATTCTAATTTACTATACGAATGCATTTTATTCCCATACATTTAACATTAATAAGGGGGTGGGGAGTTAATTGATTAAACCTCTTAATGGAATTTTAGAATATTAATGATGTGAAAAAAAATAAAACTATTGTTCTAAAAATGTTTGCATGTTTGTAATTTTATTTATACGTAATACATTTCGTATATTTTTAAGTTATTCATAATGGATTATAATTCCCGTTAACGCTGTAAAACGTTACGGAGGTTAGTTATATTTCATATGGGAACTATATCTACAAAATGGTTCTTTATATAGATATGTACTGTGAAAACAGAGGATGTTTAATTCCTCTCGAAAGGGTAACTTAACTGACCAGTGACCATGACATTGAAGAATCATTGGGACGGGAAAGAGTGCGAAAACAGATGTCTAATGAGGAAAAAAAATATCATTCGTCTTATCTTACTACAGGGCCCGTATACCAAAAAGTGTTTGTCAGAAAGAAGCGAATAAGCGCCAATGTGGTAACCTCTCTTAATTACAAGTCAGTTGGCTCTTATTTGTTGTTTCTTTCCCCATTCCTGCATCCCCATTTGTAAGATCGGTACTGAGCCTTCGGGACAGTGAAATCTAAAATATCCTTTTACAACGGGAGAACTGACGCGATTTCATCCCCCTTTCTTAATGACCCTTCACCGCAGGTGACCAGAAAATGCTGCTATCATTTGGAACATGTGTTAATGATTTACACGTTCGTGAGAAGGTAAGGGAGTTTTCTTCCCAGAGAAAGTTGTTTCTGTTTACTTGTCGGAATCGAAAGTAATGCTTTAGGTTCGTTGAAAAGATGTAATTTATAATGATAAAAACGATCTTTTTCTGTGAAGTGCGTGTCATTAAATAAAACATATATTAGTTGTAATTGAGCGGCCTTTTTAAAAAATAATTAGAAAACTTGATGGATGTTTATTGAATGTTTTAATAGCATTTGGTTTCTTGAAGGGTATAATCTAAAAATGAAGGTTTGTTATAGGCAAAATTACTATAAGTATGTATGGTAATACAAAAATACATTATTTTAAAAAGTGCTAAATTTTCAAATATTTAAATAACGCATAAGTGATTTCCTTAAGAATCATTGTGAATATTATTTCAACGATTTAAATTAAAACAGAAAAAGAAATTTCACGATAAGAAAAATTAGAAATTAACATATAAGGAATCGTTAAACAATATAGTAACAAATAATAAAGAGATATCTAACGTAATTTATGTTTCCTATTAAGGTCTTCGTTTTTAACTATAACTAAAACGAATATTTACGAATAGTACTACTTTAATTTAATCTGTAAAATAATTAACCGAATATTACTATAAAGAAATATTGGATGAAGTCTAGATATGAAAATTCTGTCAACACAGCAGAGAAGAAGATTTTGGTGTTAAAATTTCTTCAATGGCTTTCAACCCTTCCGCCGTTTGCAGTCTGCTAACTGTTACTTTTAATGCCCAAAATACCAAGCGGTACCAGTAATTTTTTTTATTACAGTTTGAATTTCATAGTATATGTGAAAAAGAGCTTTTAGTTATTTTCAAATAAATTTGTAAATTTCAGAGTTAATAAATTAATTGAGCATTTTTTGAACATAAATACCTTGCCCCTGAAAGGGTTAAAAATTGATAAATACATACAGTCCTCTTGTATTACTATAAAAAAAGACAATCAAAGCTATCTGGCGCTTCCGTTTGTATTTTTGTGGTTTAAAAAAATAAAGAAATAAAAAAATAATAAAAAAAATAAATAAATAAAACGGAAAAAGCGCTTTGACTAAAGCGCATCCATAAAAAAGCTAACATATTTAAAATCACATCATATTTAAATGAGTCCAATAATAATACACTTGGTTTATCTTAGAATATAAATACTAGAATAAGATGATTTTTTGAAATTTTGACGTTCTTGCTCTGCCGAGGCTGAGGGAGGGAAGAAGAAAGGGCTTTAAAAGTTATCTCAAAAGCTCTCATTGTCATAATGATCAATTTTTGTAAGATATGGAGAATATAGAATATAAACACTGGGTACTATATATATATTTTAAATTCAGTCTCCCTTGTTCTTCTGCGTATGTTGGTGGGGGACGGGGAGGTCTTCAAACTTTAAATCTATCACGGCTTTAGAAGATAACATTGTCAGAATGTTTTCGAAGTTTATAAATAACAGATCAGATGAGTTTCTGTTAATTTGCTTATCTCCCGCTTTTCAGAAGGGGGAGTAAATAAGCTATGATTATCTTCCTCATAAAACTGTACAACGGGACATTATCATTTTATATAAAAATACCCCAAATTTCATAAAAAGCTGAACGAACTGTCTATTTTCCCCTTGTTCTTCTGTGAGGGGAGCGGAGTGTCTAAAAACTCCGAATCTATCACGGTTTTTTTTGCACTTAAAAAAATGCTATATTTCCCTTATTATACTCTCTATTTATGCAAAAATCAGTAGAAATGTTGTACAATATCCATATATTTCTACTCTGCATCGACAGATCGTTTCGTATAATTTAATGTAAAGAGGGTTTCCAAATATTATAGTTTTTCCATGTTTTTTTTTTCCTATCGGCTCCCTAAGTTTCCTTCTTATGAAATGGGCATTCATAAATATGAGGTCAAACATCGTCTTTGTCATCCTGGATTTTCAGAAGAATCCTATAAAAATGTTTTTATTTTATATTCGACAAAATGTCTATAATTGAAAGTGTCCGGCCATTAATAGCCATATAGTATGTAGTTCTGTAACATTTTACTTTAATTTCTTACATTTAAAAAGCACCCATACGAATTCCATTTTTCTGCGAATTAAGTGTGGAGCTGGGGAAAAAAGTACGAATTTAAAAGTACATTTTTTTTATCCATACAATGTGTAAAAATTTAAAATGTGCGATACTTAGAAGTGTAAAATTTCCAAAATCGAAAATTGCAAAACCGAAATTGCATGGAAAAGCGCTGCGCATTTTAATTTCTTTTCTTTTCTTTCCTTTTTTTTTTTTTTTTTTTTTTTTTCAATTTCAAGAGAAAATGGAGTGATTCTGTTGCCACAATTACAAAAGTGGTACTAAAAACTATAAAAAAAATTAATATCTCAAAAATAAATTGAGATAGAGTTTTCAAACAAATTGCACTTAAAAGTACATTTTTCTTTCTATACAACAGTATAAAAATTTAAAATATGCGATGGTTAGAAGTGTAAAAATTTGTTGTAGTGAACATTGCAAAACCGAAATTGCATGGGAAAGTGTTGGCATTGGCAAAATTACGTATGCGTTACGTACAGATACGTTTCGCCTTTATAATATAGATACATATTTATGAAATTTATGGTATTTTTATTTAGAAACAAAGAGATTGTATAGTATTTTCTATTTTTCCGTAAAGGCAAGACACTGTGAAAGAAGCTGTAAAAGTTAGCTTTTTAAACAAAATTTACCAATGAATGTAAAAAAAGACATTAATTATTTTAATTTATATGAAATTCAGACTTTTGAACCATTCTGTGTTAGAGTAACAATCCCACCACCATAGAAATATGATTCTTCAAATTAAACGAGTGTACCGCAGAAGTTTTGAAGAAATTCAAAACTCTTTCCAATTTATTAGACTTTATTATTATTATTAATTATACTTTTTGCTTTTACTTTTAATTTAATTATATTATTATTTATTATATTTTTTAACAATTGTTTCGCTATGAAAGTTTTTAATAATTAAATCATTATTTTTTGTTTTCCCTTGTTTTATTCGAGAATAATAGCTATAAAAATAATAATAATTATTACAAACTTTGTGGTTGCAACATTCTAGCAAACAAAAAAAAAAAAAAAAAAAAAAAAAAGAAGAAGAAGAAGAAGATAGAACTACTTTATTTGATCAAAATCGCTAAAAATTAAATATTTTAAATGAGTTTATTTATTTTAATTTATTTATTTGTATTGTTATTAAATTTCTAAAAAAAGCCCTGCAGCAATTTTCATGAAATTTAAATTCAGTCCTTGACCAATTGCAGAGAATAATCTTTCAATGAAAAAAAAAAAAAAAAAAAAAGAAAAGGCACATGAATCAGTCGAATAGTTTTGAAGTAATTGATAAGCGTACAAAACGATAACAACAACAAAAAAGTGCTAAATTGAGAACTTCTTCTTTTTCTTTTTGGAGTCAGATGAAAAATAACTAAGAAATTATTAATGCAATCTTTACTATGATTTGCATAAATAAAAATTATTTCATTTGAATTTGACGGTGAATAAGTTATTTAGAAATAATAAATAATTCTAGAATTCGACAATTTTCTGAAGCAGATAATGTATAATTCCATTCTCATTTATGCAAAAGGTAAAGTTGCGCATGACTTTTTAGTAGGCTGTGACCATAGGAATCTAGGAAAAAAAGTGACCGGAAAAAAAGTGACACCGAAAAAAGTGACGCGGAAAAAAGGTGACAAGGAAAAAAAAGTTACCGGGAAAAAAAGTGAAAAAGAATTGATTTTGGGGATTTATTATTGATTTTGGGGATTCATTGCTTAAGTATGAAAGGCGGATCGGGGAGGGGGGCTCATAGTTCAGGTAAATGGGTTTTTCATGCTGAATTAACTGTTTTGGTTCAATTTTTGGATATACGTTCATCCTGAAAAGACGCTTGCCTGATTAGTTTTGGGAAGGTACGATTACTCCCAACCCCATCCGTCCTGAATTAGATCAATGGGTTTTTATGCAGAATTGTCCAACGTGCCTCAAATTTGCATATAGATTCTTTTCGATAAGGCTTATATATTGTATATAATGCCTGAAGAGAATTAGGAGTTCTAATGATTAAGTATAGAGAGGAACGGGGGATAACCTTTCTAAAATTAAATTAATAATTTTTTACGCATAATTATCCGATTTGCTTAGAATTTTGGACATAGGTTCATTATGATAAGACGTATTTCTGATTAGTTATGGGGATCTTCTGCTTATTATAAAGGGGGGCGTGCAATTATATCCCCCTTAAACTAGAAAAATAGGTTTTTATGCAGAATTATCCCATGTATTTCAAATTTTAAATATAGGTTCTTTCTGATAAGGTGGATCTCTGAATAGTTTTAAGGATTTAATATCTAAGTATAGAAGGGGAATAGAATATAACCCACCTTAAATTAAATTACTTTTTACGCAGAATTATCAGATTTGCTTCAAATTTTGGATTATAGAACCATTATGTTAAGGCGTATCCCTGATTACATATGGGGTTATTTTGCCAATTAAAAATTGTGGCGGGTGTTTATCCCCCCCCCCCTTAAATTAGATAAATTGTTTTTTATGCTCACTTATCCGATATATTTCATATTTTGGATATATGTTCTTTCTCATAAAGTGAATCCCGGAATAATTTTAAAGGTTTAATGGCTAAGTAAACACTGGGGGAACGGATGATCCCCCCCTTAAATTAATAAATGACTTTTTATGCAGAATTATCTGATTTGATTCAAATTTTGATTGGGCGTTCATTATGATAAGGCGAAGTCCTGATTAATTGTGGGTTATACCCCGTTCATCGCTCTATACTTAGCCATTAAACCCTTAAAACTATTCAGGGATTCACTTTATCAGGAAGAACCTATATCCAAAATTTGAAATACGTTGAATAGTTGTGAAAGAAAGAAAACAATTTATTTTATTTAAAGAGTGGAGGATTATTCGCCCGCTTCCCCTATTTAATTATCAAAAGAACCCCATAATTAATCTGAGATTCGCCTTCTTATAATGAATATACATCCAAAATTTGAAGCAAATCGGATGATTCTGCGTAAAAAGCCATTTATTTAATTTAAGGGGGTTTATCCCCCGTTCCCCCTCTATACATAGCCATTAAACCCATAAAACTATTCAGGAATTCACTTTATGAGAAAGATCCTATATCCGAAATTTGAAGTACATCGGATAAGTGTGCATAATTTTTTAAAATCTAATTTAAGGTGGGTATAGTAATCACCCGCTCTCCTTTTTAATTACCAATAGAACCCCATAACTAATCAGAAATATGTCTTATCATAATGAACCCATGTCCAAAATTCAAAGCAAATCAGATAATTCTGCATAAAAAGCCATTTATTTAATTTAAGAGGGGTTTTCTCCATCTCCCCTATATGCTTAGCCATTAAATCCTTAAAACTCTTCCGGAATTCACCTTACCAGAAGGAACCTATATTTAAAATTGAAATACATGGGATAATTCTGCATAAAAACATATCTATCTAGTTTGAGGGGGAGAATTGCTCGTTCCCCCCCCCTTTATAAGCAGAAGAACCCATAACTAATCTAAGATACGTCTTGTCATAATGAACTCCAAAATTTTAAGCAAATCGGATAATTATGCGTAAAAAGCCATTAATTTAATTTAAGAAAGGTTATCCCCCGTTCCCCCTCTATACTTAACCCTTAAACTCCTAGAATCTCTTCACGCATTTTATACTATACATAAGCCTTATGGAAAAGATCCTATATGCAAATTTGACACACGTTGGATAATTCTGCGTAAAAACCCATTCATCTAATTCAGGACGGGTGGGGGTTGGGTTAATCGTCCCTTCCTAAAACTAATCAGGCAAGCGTCTTTTCAGGATGAACGTATATCCAAAAATTGAACCAAAACAGTTAATTCAGCATGAAAAACCCATTTACCTAAATTATGAGCCCCCCCCCCCCCCTCGATGCCCCTTTCATACTTAACCAATGAATCCCCAAAATCAATTCCTTGTCACTTTTTTTCCGGTAACTTTTTTTCCTTGTCACTTTTTTTCCGTGTCACTTTTTTCCGCTTTTGTAGTTTATGTCACTTTTTTTCCGATAACTTTTTTTCCGGTCACTTTTTTTCCGTTTACCGACCATAGAATCAAGCTGGTTTCTAATGTGAAACTTTCTGAATAATTCTTAACGTGTCGGCATAAAATTGGCAGACCTGGCAGGATAGGATTTTGATAGAATTAGAAATCGAATTCAGTTTTTCCATTTTGTTTTTGTTATAATAAATTACTTATTGATATTACCGCAACAAAAATACAACCAGCAAATTTCCACCTTTCCCTAAATTTCGCGCTCGGAAATTTTGGTCAAACCGCCAACTTTAAAATTATTTTCTGAAATGTTTTTGCCTTTATTAAATAAATTGAAAACGCCATTCTATTATATAATTTTTATTCAGAATTTCACGTCTCGTTCATATGTTTCATATGTTAACAATTTCGTATGTTTTTGAATAATAACAAGTTGGAAATTGCACGTGAAGCGTAGCAAATTAGGTGCGTTCGAACGATAACGAAGTTTTAAAAATATTACTTTCATATATCAATCTCATAACATTGTAAATAGTGAATTACAATTAAAACGCTCATCAAACAATGTTCTCCCTATACCATTATGTAATGGAATACTTTTGTGTGGCCTTGTAAATCAATAACAAATGTTCTTTGCACCACAAATTATGTAAGATGTATAGTATAATATGTACTTTATAGTTGCATATAAATTTTATTAAGTTCGCATGAGTGTAACACGATTAAAATGCATTTGAAACATTTTTTCCCATTAAACCGTAATGTAATGGAATACTTTTGATTTTCCCTGTAATTGATCTATGCATCCGATTTTCATAAAATTTGAAATAACTCGAAAAAATTATGTAATAATTATGTGTTTTAAATTTCAAACGTATAGAATATATTTGAAACTTTTTCCCCATTGACCATAATGTAATTGAATACTTTTGATTGTCCCTGTAATTGATCTATGCACACGATTATCAAAAAATTTGAAATAACACGACAGAATTATGTAATAATTGCGTATTTTAAATTTCAAACGATTAAAATGCATTTGAAACTTTTTTCCCCATTGACCGTAATGTAATGGAATATTTTGATCGTCCCTGTAATTGATCTATCCATCCGATTCTCATAAAATTTGAAATGACTCGACAAAATTATGTAATAATTATGTATTTTAAATTTCAAACGATTCGGTTGGGTAGTTTTTGCGTTGTTATATGCGGACAGACGGACGGACGGACAGACGGACGGACGGACAGACGGACGGACAGACGGACGGACTGAACGATCACTATAGGTGCTACGTATTATATAATTACGAACGCACCTAAAAACGAATTCAGAAAAGCCTCAAAAACTAACTTCTTTGGGCTTGAGAACAATCATAAGTTCCGTAAATATAATAATAAGTATAAACATTTGATTTTTTTTTCAATTCAGTGTGTAAAATTACGCACGTAATTTCTAATATTTAGTGCATTAGTAAGAAAAAAAATAATAATGCTTCATTTTACATTCTAAGAGCAAAAGTGTAGTCAAAATTAGCAACACTAAATCTCTAAAACTACTTGCTGAATATAATCTATTCATTATTATGTCTCACAAGCAAGAACTATCTAAGAATCTTGCAGCAACTGGGGTAGAAACAGCTTTACGTCGTCTGCGTAAACAATGTTTATTTTTTTGCCAAGTTCTTTTCCCGGCATTTCCCTAGGATAATTAACATCCTCCCTACAGAATTTCCCTTGCTCGATACTCACTCGGACCCCTATTGAGCGAAAGGACCTTAATGATTTCTTCTTCCGCCTGTTGGAGGGGTGAAAGTTTTCGGGATAACGATAATCCCAACCCCGTATTCTTCAACATTTATTTTCTTGGGACTACGGTAATCCCCCCGGAAGCTAAAGGTTAACGAAATTTTGTATGCAACATTTTTTTGGCACGATAAAATCATTGGACTAGGTTACATGTTCGAAAAATTTCGATTAATGGGTCATTTTGGGTCATTAAGAGTCTGGGTCAAGCTATTTATATTTAAAGAACGGCGTGATGGATTATAACGAAATTTTGTATGTGACAGTTTTCTGACATGAGAAAACTAATGGGCTAAATCACATGTTTGAGAGATTTCGACTATGAGGGTCATTTGTGGGTCATGATGGATCATAATGGGTCATGGTCAAACTATATCTAAAGAACAGGTGGATCGATTTTAATGAAATTTTGTATCCAACATTTTTTTTTTGGCACGATAAAATCATTGGACTAGGGTACATGTTCGAAAAATTTCGATTAATGGGTCATTTTGGATCATAAAGGGTCTGGGTCAAGCTATGTATAATTAAAGAACGGCAGGATCAATTTTAACGAAATTCTGTATGTAACAATTTTTAGAAACGAGAAAACTAATGGACTAAGTCACATATTCGAGAGCTTTCGATTATAAGGGTCATTTGTGGGTCTTAATGGGTCAAGATCAAGCTATATCTAAAGAATGGGTGGGTCGATTTTAACGAAATTTTGTATACAACACATTTTTGGCATGAGAAAATCATTGGGGTAGGTCACATGTTCGAGAAATTTCGATTAGTGGGCCACTTTTGGGTCATTCTAATTTTATCTAGACAACGTTTCGCGCAATTTTGATTAAATTTTGTATTTTATCGTTTTCGGTCACAAGAAAATCATTGGGTTAGGACAGATTTTTGAGAAAATTCGATTAATGGGTCATTTTGGATTATAAGGGGTCAGGGTCAAACTAACTATATCTAAAAAACGGCTCAATCGATTTTATCTAAATTTTGTATCTAATGTTTTCCGGCATGCTAAAACTAAAGAGCTAGGCCACACGTTCGAGAGATTTCGATTATAAGGGTCATTTGTTGGTCATGATGGGTCATGCTAATTTTATATAGAAAATGGTACTCACCATTTCGACTATACTTTGTATTATATCGTTTTTGAGCAAGAGAAAACCATTTGGCTTGGACACATGCTCGCGAAAATTCTATTAGTGGGTCATTTTGGGTCTTAATAAGCTAGGGTCATTCTAATTATATATAACAACGACTCAATCAATTTTACCTAAATTTTGAAACAAAACGTTTTTTGTCACGAGAAGACTATTTGGCTGAGTCGCATGTTAAACAAAATTATATTAGTGGGTCATTTCGCTTCATTGCTGAATTCTGCCAAGCTAATTTTACCTAAAAAATGGCTTAAACGATTTTGATTCAATTTTATTAGCACTTTCCAACAAAGTTGAAAAGTGCTTATGCTTTCGGTTTATCTGGCCGTCTGGCCGTCTGTCCGTCTGTCCATCTGTCCGTCTGTCCGCGCTCTAACTCCCGTAAATATACTCGGATTGCTATGAAATTTTTATACATTATTGAGATTTACCCTAGCACGAACACTATTGAAAATGAAGTATCTACCATGATTAGTTTATCTACAGAGAGAACCAAAAGTTTCCCATTACATTACGGCCTATGGGGAAAAATCGTTAATATACTCGGATTGCCATGAAATTTTAGGACGTTATTGACGTTTACCCTAGCATGAACCCTATTGAAAATGAAATTTCCATTATGATTAGTTTATCTACAGGGCGAATCAAAAGTTTTCTATTACATTACGGCCCATGGGGAAAAATCGTTAATATACTCGGAATGCCATGAAATTTTAGGACGTTATTGACGTTTACCCTAGCACAAGTCCTATCGAAAATGAAGATTCTACCATGATTAATTTATCTACAGGGCGAATCAAAAGTTTCCTATTACATTACGGCCTATGGGAAAAAAATGTTTCAAAGGAATTTTAAAGATGTTATACCCTGTCAAACATATTAAAATATGCATTCTATAAAATATAAGGTGAAAATGTAGCTATTATTCATTTACAGGGCCACACAAAAGAATTTCATTAGATAATGGTAAAAGGGGGAATTGTGTGTGACATATTTTAAATATATTAAGATGTTTCATGTATAATAAAATTGATATATGTCACTGAAGCTTAATATAAATTATACGCTACTGTTTTGCATAATATGAAGTACATAGCATTTACAGGGCCATACAAAAGATTTCAAATAGTATATTCTTTCCGAAGTACCGTATATGTGTCCGATGATGAAATGCATTTTAATTATGATATTCGCGTTTATATTTCGCTAAATATATGCACATTATATGGTGCGTATAAATGTTATAGTTTATATACAGGGCTCCCCAAAAGAGCTCACCAACGTTACTGAATATGAGCGTAAATTATTTAAACATGGTTCTTAAATAAGCTATGCATTTGTTCGCTGAGCTGCATTTAATTTATTGAGAAATATTTGCAGAATATAGATAAAGGGATATACAGGGCCACGCAAAGAATTCGGTACATAGACGCTTATGAATGATGATTTATGAGAATGTGATTTCAGTTGTTTTAAAAGTGTTTTAGTTTACAATAAATTTTAGCCTAATGCTGACGTGTAATAAAGGTACAATGTAAACTACAGGGCTGAACAAAAATATTCAAGTATGTTTCCATCTAATAGTATGAACTGCTGAAAAAGAAATTTCAAGCTACTGGGCATTTTCTTGCTAAGCTAAATTTTCCCATTATATGAACTGACATATGAAATACAGGGCTGTTCTAATGTACTGGAATACATATTTGGGTATATTTGGCTATACACTATTATTTCCCTAAATAACAAAGTTTTGTTAAAGATTTCATTAAGTGTTGGAAAGTGCTTCATAATCTATGCTTAACGCATGATTTTTCTTACTTGTATTCTACTGTTTTTGATTACCTGAAGACGACTGAGCTATGTCACATGCTTGATCAAATTTGATTAGTGGCTCATTTTGGGTAATACGGGTCAGGGTCACGAGAATATGGCAAAAGCCAATAATTTGGTGATATTTGACAAAATATTGGCGACATATGGCCAAAAAATCGACTATAAAAATTACGAAAACCAAAACACGTATTTGGAGCCAAATGAAAGAATGCCTCCAAATTTGGCTATATCTAGCAAAATATATTGTCTTTCAGAATGTAAAGAATTTTTTTATACATTCTTAAGAGGATTCGAGATGCATGGTTAAACCAATCAGAGTCGAGCTAAAAAAGTGATTTAGATCGATGTCCTTTCGTTGTAAAATTTAAAATAAAATAAAATTTATAAATATGCGCATAAAAACATAGTTTTCTTATTGATTGTTTTTCTAAATAATACTACTATAAACATGTTTTACAGTAATAATACAGAGTTAATGATACAGTGAAAATACTATATCGAGTTGAACACAAAGTTAATTTTGACCGAGCTAAGCTCGGTCTCCCCTGCTAGTATGTATATATATATCAATTTGTAAAAATCCATAAATAGAAACTTTATACTTACTCATTTTTATTTTCTCTTGAAAATTTTCTAATTCGAGATTTTGTTTTATGTTCAATGTTTTTTTTCTTAGATAATAAGATTATTTGTGACGACCGACTCAATTGGATAATCAAGTCAGTAAGAAATCCGGAGGTCTACGGCACATGCAGCGCTCCAAAAGAATTTGAAGGGAAGAGTCTGCATATATTCTTAAAAAGCAAATTTCTGTGAAGTTTTTGTATGATTTTTTAAATAAAGTTTTTAACCTGCGTTTTTTCATGTAAATCTAATTGTATAATATCCATTTGTACACTGTAAAAAAATTTTCCGTTAAAAAACGGAAATAGTACTGGTAATCTAGACGCCAGTACTACTTCCGTTTTTTAACGGGAAAAAAAATTCCGTAAATTCCAGTAATAGTTCCGTTTTTTCACAAAATATTTCCATATTTTTTTAAATATTTCCCTATGTAAAAATTTTCGTATGAAAAGTTAAAAGAATTTTTTAAGGACAAACTAACATCTTTGTGATTTTTATGATTTACTTTACAAAGACACGTTAAAATCAGGGACACATTATATACATTTAATTTAAACAACAGTGAATAATTGTCACTTACCTTCCATGGGGCTCGAACCCGGGACCTCTTCTGTCGTAGCTGACAGTGTAATACCATTACACCAGGATTACGCATACTACCTTTACCAATATATTTAGTTATTTCGGATGTATTTCATAAAGACAAGATTTTGAATACGGGTTTATTTTTGTAGAGATAATATTTTTTTTTTTGTTGAGCTGGCAGTTCTAAATCATGTTTTACAGATTTTCTTTCTGTAATTTCTAATATTTAGCTTTTTAATTTTAGCTTTATAAAAAAATAGCCTTTAAAATATTACATGCATGAATGAAAATCTTAAAAAAAAAATGTTTCCTTCTTTTTTGGAAGAGTTTTAAAGTTCCATTGTAATATTATTAATATTTATTTATTTACACTGGTGTCCAAAATTTAAGCATAATTGGTAATTAAGTAATTATTTTTAAGTAATGAAAGAAATATGAATCGGAATGTGCTGAAACTCCATGTGTGTAAACAAAATAGTACGCGTCACATATTTTCGCGAAGAGTTTTCCCCGAAATCGAACAGGGGACCGTCAACAAATTGAAAAAGAACGAAGATCTTTTGGATAACCCTGTCAAAACTAATGTAGCAAAAGAGTTCAAACTGCACATTATGATTAATTGGCTTATTGTAATGTACTGTGTTAATTTTTACAAGGATAGCATGTATACTCGTAGAGAAATTAAGGTTTTTATAAAAACAGTCCTAAGTTTTTTGCTTATAATTTGCAGAGTTCTTAATATAAAATAGTGTTCTTTTTTGAAAAAATGCCAAACATCATTGTACACAATACCCTGTCATCAGAATTAAAAAATAATAAAAATTGTATGACAAATGAGCAGGTTTACTAAATAATTTTTTACTGCGCATGCGTGAACGCTATTAAAATTTCATTTGCATATTATGTTAGTTAAATGTATAGAGCAACTTTTGAGAAAGTCTCAAAAACATAGCTTAAAAATTCTGAAAATTATCGTTGATAGAATGAGATCAAAATCCTTTATTCCCTAAATGAAGCAAAAAGATGAGGGGCTGTATCCATATTCCATTGTTTAGTGCCTACACAATATTGCACGTACAACTATATTTAGGTAAAACCCCTTATTTTTTTGCTTCCTTTAGGAATAACGGATTTTGAGTTGATTCTATAGTCTCCCATTTCCAGAATTTTCTAGCCATGTTTTTAAAACTTTTACAGAAGTTGCTCTATACATTTAGCTAACACAATATGCAAATGACATTTTGATATCGTTGACGCATGCGCAATGAAAAATTATTTACTTAACATACTCATTTTTAATACAATTTTTATTATTTTTAAATTCTGATGACAGGGTATTGTGTACAATGATGTTTGTCATATTTTCAGAAAAGAACATTATTTTATAATAAGAACTCTGCAAATTATAAGCAAAAAAATTGGAAAAATTTAGGACTGTTTTTATAAAAACCTTAATTTCTCTACGAGTGTACATGCTATCCTTGTAAAAATTAACACAGTACATTACAATAAGCCAATTAATCATAATGTGCAGTTTGAACGCTTTTGCTACATTAGTTTTGACAGGGTTATCCAAAAGATCTTCGTTCTTTTTCAATTTGTTGACGGTCCCCTGTTCGATTTCGGGGAAAACTCTTCGCGAAAATATGTGACGCGTACTATTTTGTTTACACACCTGGAGTTTCAGCACATTCCGATTCATATTTCTTTCATTACTTAAAAATAATTACTTAATTACCAATTATGCTTAAATTTTGGACACCAGTGTATTTTATAAAAGGATACTAACACATTTTTTAAAAAACATGTATTTTAACAAATATTTTGTATGGCGATCTATTCTAAACTCAATAAAGATAATTACTATGGGTTATTAAAATTAATTACATTTATTGATTATTATGATTTAGGTAATCGTCAAAATAATAATAGTTTCGGTAACATATTTCGATATATTTTAAATTTTATGTGCGAACTTCTTAATTTATATAGATTAAAAAATATGCATATTAAAATTAAAAGTAGATTTTTTCTACTTTAAAATATCCTACGCACTTTTTATATTATGGTATAGATAAATTAAATATTATTTTAAAATCATACTGAAAAAAAAAATAACTTTCCTTATTTATCTCAAACTTAAAAAGAATTAATAAATCGTATTATTATTATTATTTTAATATTTGTAAATATATGCTTTTTTCTTCTTATTAAAAAAAACAGAGAAATGTTGCTATAATGTTTTTCTATTCCTAATACAGATTGTACCCCGACACTTGTCGGTTAAAAATACCAATAACTTGTGCTGTTTAAAACGGAAGTTTTACTGTTTCCGGAAAATTGACGGAACAGTTCCTGGATTTGTAATCTCAAAATGGGAAATACGGAAATGCTACTGTTTTCTCGGAAAAATGAAACTATTCGGTAAAATTTTACGGAAACGTTTGTGTATATTAACGGATATTTTTTACAGTGTATAGTTTTATTTCATGCAAATGAAATTAGTAGTTGGGAACCACCTTAATGCCTATCCATTATGGATGTGTATGACGGAAAATATAAAAGAAAAACATGCGTACACTAATTATTAAAAGCGCTGCAATTCGAAAAAAATGTAAACGCATATTTAATAATATTTAATACACTGAGGGGCTCTGCCCTCGACGAGCTACGCTCGTTAACCCCCGTTCAGATACCCTTATTCTAAAAGCAAACTAATTTTATCGCCTTAAAAGAAATTTAATTATAATAAAAATATAATGCCGATTTCCCTGTAAATGGATAGACACATTTATTGTTCTTTGATTGGAGATTCTTAAGACCAAATCAGCCACGGTTAAGAGATACAAAGTCTGTTTTCGCCTTGGATTTTTTGATTAAAAAATTAGTTAAAAATTTTAAAATAAGCTGAAAATATGCATGAAATAAACAGAGTCTTTGTATCACGCTTTTTTTCAGAAACTCTATAAAAAAGTTCTTTTAAATAAGTCATTTGAAATGTATCTTTTTAATCTGACGTAATTTTTACCAGTTTTCTTTCTTTGTTTTATATTTATGTGAAAATACTTTTGATATTAGAAAAGAAAGTTATTTATGCTGTCTTACAAATCACAAAATTATTCGAAAAGATTATCTCAAAATCCATACATATATATCAAGATGCAAAATGAATGAAATGATTTAAAAAAAAAATGGGTCATGTTTCTTATGCAAATGCGTAAACCTTTATGTTAATATCAAATATATGATACTACAATTAATATTAAAGTAATCTTTTACAAAAAAATATATATACATTTTAAAATCTTTTAAAAATATGCATTTTGCTAAATTTACGCTGGTGCAAAATGATAATACTAATAGACAACATAAAGCAATCTCCCTGCCCGGGTTATTTAATAAACTGCGTAGTGAGTTTCTTACAACAAAGATACTTTTTACTAGAAAAAAATGGGAACAAAATCACAAAACAGATATTCAGCGTCTGCCTTCAGGGAACTTACCTGAGACTGCTTATATGGCTATTAATCGCAGAAACAGCATTTAAAAACACTGGGGAAAACATGTCAGGATACAGGCATTCGCGGATGACTTTGTCCTGATACTCAAGGGAAGAACAAAAGATAAACTTAGAGGACTCGCCAATAGAATATTCAAAAATTTTAACGAATGGATAGAGGCTAACTGCCTAACGCTGAATAATAAAGAAAAAAAAAACTACTATACCTAAACAGGGGACCTACCTAAACGAGGAACCTACCAACAGAAAACACCAATGAAATGGAGGGCGTAGAGTGAAACGATCAATCGCTAAATGTAAAAGAACATATCAAATATTTGGGAGTAATATTGCATAAAAACCTAAACTGGGTACCTGACTGCTAAACAGAAACGGACAAGGTTAGATCAAATTTCAACAACCTGGCCTATATGACGACAAAAGGCTTTAAATTAAAACCTAACATAATCAAGATATGGTACACAACAGTAGAGGAAAAAACGCTAACTTTTGCAACCCCAATTTGGGGGCACGAGTTCAATAAAAGGAACAAAGAGATATTCTCTTGTTGTCAAAGGCATTTTGCACTGGCCATAGTCAGGGCTTATAGAACGGCCCTTACCCCAGCACTTCTGGTACTCTCAGGCCTGATTCCAAACCACCTCAAAGTCAATTACGAGGCAGCCTATGGAACAATAGCAAGACTCAGAAAAAACACGAAAATACGCAACAAGGTCCTACATCAACATGAATATGAAAAGAAAATAAATATATGGGCAAATCAGCCAGCCGGAATAATTGAATCAAGGATTGGATACAACACGCACGAGGTAGTTACCTACACGGATGGATCGAAATTGAAATCAGGCGCTACAGGTTCGGCCTTTGTAGCATACAAAAATAACCAAAAAATAATAACATGGTCAGTGCCCCTAAGAGAATGCAACAAGCGTTTTCCATGCCGAACTACTGGCAATACAAAATCAGCGAAATGGAGGAACAGAACGGGTGAGCCATACAGCATACGCTCGGACTTCAGATCAGCCATACAAACATTAAGTAAACCATTTAATGTCAATGAAACAGTAGACAAAATACAAAACTTAGTTGAAGAATCCAACAATAAGTTTAAAATCAGCTAGGTTAAGGCGCACTCGGGCATCCACGGAAAGGAGGATGCAGATGAGTTAGCTGAAACCACAGCGCAAAACACAAATAATAAAAACAAATACTATATGAAAAAGCCAATCTCAAAACTGAAAATGACACTTAAAGAGATAACAATGAAACAATAGCAGTTCGAGTGGGATACGGGGATACAGGCAGGAAAACATATCAGTATTTTCCAACAGTAGGTGAAAACAGACTCAAGTGACTTCTTATTCTCACAACTCTACACATGTTCCATGTGATTGGAACATTTCCAACTTATCTCCACAGATTCAACAGAGCGGACACTCCAGACTCTGAATGCGGCTCAGAGGGTACGCCTAAACATTATCTACTCTACTGTCCACTCACCCAACAGTACCACCTGGTAAACATAGCAGCAAATAGTGATAAATTCTGGCACTGACAATTAGGTAAAAACAAACACGTACGAAATAAAGCAAATACAGTAATCAGGTAGCTCCAAGAAAATTGCGACAATATCACAACATTAAAGCAAACACATAAAACAGAAAGCCATCTCACTTCGGTAATCTAGCAGGAACATAATACTATATGTTAAATTATCTGTGTTATATGTTATATGTTTAAAAATACGGAAAAAAATAAAAACCTAGGATTTACTCCTATCGCCAAATAAAAAAATTTAAATTGTCTGTGTTTGTCTTATGCCTTCGAGCAGTGTGCGATAATCGCACAACGTCATTTGTAACCATCGCCCGCAACAGGAGCCCCGCAACATATGACTTTCAAGCACAACGAATGTCACCAACGGTTCAGCAAATTGTGCATTATGATACAGTAAGAAGCTTCAACCGCCTTCGACATTTCTTGTCCGTCCACTGTGATGTGTTATAAAAGCAAAATAAAAAACTTAAAAAATATATAAAAGGCCTAAAAATACCCTAATGTCACAAAAAAAATAAATAAATAAAGTAAAAATAAAAACTGTTTCAGTTCTAAGTCCACACGTGGTGCCCGGTATTCGCACAACATCAACTGTAACCTTGACCCGCAACAAATGAATTGCAACACGATGCATGTCAACAACGTTTCAGCAAGTTGTGCAATATGACACAGTAAAAAGCCTCAGCTGCCTCTGGCACCACATGTCCGTCACTGTATACAATGCACCAATATAATAAAAAGCATGTACAACCCAATCAACGATATAAAAAAAATGAACCAGTGTCAATCTCAATTAATAATAAGAGACAAACTCCAAATAAAGTCAAATAACCACGTCAGAGACAAACTTCACTAGAAACTTCACCATGCCAGTGTCACACCCAAATTGAAGTGCTATCCCACTTCAGAATCAAAATTCCAACAGGAATTATATTCAAACAATAGTCAAAATTTCAACAGCAATTACACCCATGCAAGAGTCTCAACCCCCCCCCCCCCCAAGGAGTAAATACCATGACAGTGACAAGTTCCACCAGAGCATTAATCAGTAAGAATACCCGGAAAGGAAAGGTATTAAACTAGCTATTATGTGTAGGTATATCTGTAATTAAGAATAGTAGTTAATCCTAGCCTATACATTAGCCTAGAACAGAGTAAATAAACCTGCCGGTACTGAAAACACAGTACCGGCGGAAATTATAAATGAGACAAACTCACGAAACAGAGTCAATAGAGTAACACAATAAGGCAACAAGTTGCAATACTAACACCCTGCCTCGCCGCCCCTATCCTTAGAAGTTTTAGGTAGCTTTTATTACAAAAAGTAAAAAGCTACCTATTGCAGCCGTCCGGAGGAAAGCACTTCCGGAAAATGTTGGTATATTTTCACCGATCATGACCCCCAGACCCCAAAACCACCCTCCGTTCAAATGTTGACATATACTATATATATATATACAACCATATATATATCTGATTTTTGTCATGCGATAATTAACGTATTTATGAACCGATTTGAATGAAACTTGGTATGTACATAGTACATACAAATGTCTCGACCGAGTTCGTTGGCCAGCATCATCCGCCATTTTGTTTCAAAATGGCGGCTATTTTAAATTTTTGAAAAAATTTAAAATTCAATGCAAAAAAATTAAAAGTTGAAAATACTTTTCTTTTACGTGTTAGAAACTAAAACAACGATTCCAGAACACTTTTTATTTTGTCTATATCTTAAAAAATGATTGAGTTATAGCACTTTGAATTTTTCTTATGGCTGACATTTTGAAACGATCTGATTTTTGTCACGTGATAACACGCGTATTTATGAATCGATTTGGATGTAACTTGGTGTGTACATAGTATATACTGAGGCCTGAATCGAGTTCGATACTCAGTTCCATCCGCCATTTTATTTCAAAATGGCAACCATTTAAATTTTTTTATAAATTTTAAAATTTAAAATTAGGTACAAGAAAGTGAGAAATTGAAAAATGTTTTTCTTTTATGCATTTGACCTTGATACGAAGATTCAGAGCATTTTTTGCTTCGTGTGTTTCTTACAAAATGGCTGAGTTATCGCATATATATATTAATCGATTTCAATATGAGTGTGCATGTGCACCTGAATTAAGATTTCGACCAAGCTCATACTCAGGTTCTACTAATATAACTTAATTTAAAATAAATAAATAAATATATAAGTATATGGAAGCTACCTCTTCCTCCCGGCACTGCCGGAAGGACTATTTAATTTTTTTTTACATGAATACTTAAGACCCCCCCCCACCCCCCTTAGGCTTAACAGTAATTTAATCTGCTTGTAATCTATTATTATTATTATTATTGTTATTCTTTTTTATATATATAGTATATTTAAATATTTTTACTGCCCCCCCCCATTGGGTGCTTAATTCTTCTTCTTATTATTATTATTATTTTACCCTTAAAGCTCTATTTGATCATCTACAGCCACTCTCCTTAGTTTCTGACCATCTCTCTTTTTTGAGGCATCTGGTTATTATCGCAACACTCCACATAGCTAATACACTATATTGCCATTGATTATTGGACACTTGCGATTTTAGACATTTTACTAAATATCTAGAAAAATACACGAGGAATCATCTCGAAACTCTTAGTGTATAAATATAATAATATACGCCATACATCGCCGTGAATATGTTTTACCGAAACTCCATAGGGGACCGTCAACAAATTAAAAAAGAATGAATATCTTTTGAATAACCCTGTCAAAACTAATGTAGCAAAAGCGCTCAAACTTTAGATTATGATTGAATGCCTTATTGTAATACGCCTTGTTCATTTTTATGCAAATAGCATGCATACTCGAAGAGTAATTAAGGTTTTTATAAAAATGGTCCCAAATTTTTCAAAGTTTTTTCCTTATAATTTTCAGAGTTCTTAATATAAAATAATATTTTTTTCAGAAAATATGACAAACAACATTGCACACAGTACCTTGTAATCAGAATTAAAAAGTAAAGAAAATTTTAGTGACAAAGAGTTTAGTAGCGAGCGTTTAGTGCGCGTAGAGAGTTTAGCGATTAGTAGTTTACAAAATGAGTAGGTTTACTAAATAATTTTTTACTGCGCATGCGTCAACGATATTAAAATTTCATTTGCATATTATGTTAGTTAAATGTATAGAACAACTTTTGTGAAAGTCACAAAATCATAACTTGAAAATTCTGAAAATAATCGTCAATTGAATTAGTTGAAAATCCGTTATTCTCAAAATGAAGCAAAAGCAAGAGGGATTGTATCCATATATTCATTGATTAGTGTCAATATAGAATACACAATATGGGATGTACTACTACATTTGGATAAAATCCCTCATATTTTTGCTTCATTTTGGAAACAACGGATTTTGTCCTTTTTCTAAAGACGATTACTTTCAGAATTTTCAAGCTATGATTTTGAGACTTTTACAAAAGTTGCTCTATACATTTAGCTAACATAATATGCAAATGAAATTTTGATATCTTTGACGCATGCGCAGTAAAAAATTATTTAGTAAACCTACTTATTTTTCATACAATTTTTATTATTTTTTAATTCTGATTACAGGGTACTGTCTGCAATGTTGTTTGTCCTATTTTCTAAAAAAAATATTATTTTATATTAAGAATTCTGAAAATTATAAGGAAAAAACTTAGAAAAATTTGGGACCATTTTTATAAAAACCTTAATTACTCTGCGATTATGCATGCTATTTGCATAAAAATGAACACAGTGTATTACAATAAGGCATTCAATAATAATCTAGAGTTTGAGCACTTTTGCTACATTAGTTTTGACAGGGTTATTCAAAAGATATTCATTCTTTTTTAATTTGTTGACGGTCCCCTATGGAGTCTCGGTAAAAAATCTTCACGGCGATGTATGGCGTATACAATTATATTTATACACTAAGAGTTTCGAGATGATTCCTCATGTATTTTTCTAGATATTTAGTAAAATGTCTAAAATCGCAAGTGTCCAATAATCAGTGGCAATATAGTGTATAAGCATAAAAAGTCCAAGTGATTACACCATAGGATGTGACACCCACCGGATACGACTAATCACGGGATAGGACAAACAACCGATTATGTCAACTACCCAAATATGTCATCAACTGGAAGTGATTTTTTTTTTTTTTATAAAGCCAGTTATTACATTTAGGTTATCAGTCGGTACATAATAAAAAGCGGAATCGGATTTTTTGCAGTAACATGCTTTTTATTTAAATAATCACTTGTTCCAAGAAAGATGCTGAATACAAAGTAAGTTAATTGAACATAAAAAGAGAATTATATTTTACCTTAATTATATATTGTAAAATATATCCATGTAGAAGGCCAATAAAATAATGGTCATCTTTTACACACTTTTTTATTATACTCTTATGCATTTTATTTATTACGAAATTTTTTCAGATTTTCAAGATATAAATATTGTTTTAATTTAATTTTATTATATAATGCATTCTTCATTCGAATATAATTGTACATATAACATCTCCTACACTGTAAAAAAAAAAAAAATTGTAATTTTACAAAAGTAAAGTTGCCGAAATCTGTATACTTACAAAGATTTCATCAGTACAATGTACAAGAAAAGATGTAAATCCAAAAAAACTAATTTTTGTAGAATTATATAAATCTGAAACTTTACAAACGAGTCTGCTAAATTGCAGTTATCTTACTAAAATTTTATCTGTAACCTGGGTTGCAGTATCATAAAAAAATCTTGGAATTCTAGTTTTGAAAGAAAAATTTTCAGTAACCTTACAGATTGGAATATTGATTTTCAATGTAAATCTGTATCTGTTACATGGATTTGTGCTGTTGCGTTACATAAAACATCATAGGAATCCCAGTTCCTTACAAAACTTTTAGCAAATTTACCGATTTTTTTTAACGTGTGCAAATATCTTATTTCATTTTGTGTTCCTCCTCCCTTCTGTAAAACGACAATTGCGTTATTTTTTTCTCCTATTTTGTTTTATATATACACTAAATAACTCCGTATTTCATGTTTTATGAAATGAATGATGAAATGTTTAGAGCCAAAAATAGATTAAACAAGTTGGAAATTGCGCGTGAAGCGTAGCAAATGAGGTGCGTTCATAGGATAATGAAGTTTTAAAAATATTCAAATCTTGCTCATATAGTAGAGCGTACTTTGGATACAGTATAATAGTCAAAATCTTTTTTGTGTTCCTGTAAATATACAGAAAGTAATTTTTATTACACCTCAGAAACGTATATCTTATTCATAAAATGTGAAATAGTTGAATATAATTAAAACACGCCCCAAACAATGTTTCCCCGTATAACATTATGTAGTGGAATGCTTTTGTATTGCCCTGTAATTTAATAATGAAAATTCTTTGCATCGCAGATTGTACAGAATGCATATTTTAGTATATACTTCATAGATGCATGCCAATTTTATTATGTTTGAATGAGTGTAACATCATAAAAATGCATTTGAAACTTTTTTCCCATTGACCGTAATGTAATGGAATACCTTTTATTGTCCCTGTAAATGATCTATGCATCCGACTTTCATAACATTTGAAATGACTCGATAAAATTATGTAATAATTATATGTTTTAAATTTCAAACGATTAAAATGCATTTGAATTTTTTTCCCCATTGACCGCAATGTAACGGAATCCTTTTGATTGTCCCTGTAATTGATCTATCCATCCGATTTTCTTAAAATTTGAAATGACTCGACAAAATTATGTTATAATTATATATTTTAAATTTCAAACGATTCGGTTGGGTAGTTTTTTCGTTGTTATATGCGGACGGACAGACAGACAGACGGACGGACAAACGGGCGGAGTGAGCGACAACAATAGATGTTACGTATTTACATAATTACGAACGCACCTAAAAAGGGGTGATGTTGTTGAATCAATAAATTGTGAAATTTGTAACTGATCTTGTTCGTCATACAAATTAACCCTTTCGGGTCTGGTGTACTATTAATAGTACATGTTTTTTAGTGGAATATTATTTTGTTTTAAGACATATTTTTGCTGCTTTTTAGGTGCGTTTGTAATTATGTAAATACGTAGCACCTATTGTTGTCGCTCAGCCCGTCCGTCTGTCCGTCTGTCTGTCTGTCTGTCCGTCCGCATATAACAACGCAAAAACTACCCAACAAAATCGTTTGAAATTTAAAATACATAATTATAACATAATTTTATCGAGTCATTTCAAATTTTATGAAAATCGGATGGATAGATCAATTACAGGGAGAATCAAAAGGATTCCGTTACATTACAGTCAATGGGGAAAAAAGTTTCAAATGTATTTTAATCGTTTGAAATTTAAAACATATAATTATTGCGTAATTTTTTCGAGTCATTTCAAATGTTATGAAAATCGGATGCATAGATCAATTACAGGGACAAGCAAAAGGATTCCGTTACATTACGGTCAATGGGAAAAAAGTTTCAAATGCATTTTTATGATGTTACACTCATTCGAACATAATAGAATTGGCATGAATCTATGAAGTATATACTAAAATATGCCTTCTGTACAATCTGTGATGCAAAGAATTTTTATTATTAAATTACCGGGCCACACAAAAGTATTTCACTACATAATGCTATACGGGGAAACATTGTTTGGGGCGTGTTTTAATTATATTCAACTATTTCACATTTTATGAATAAGATATACGTTTCTGAGGTGTAGTAAAAATTACTTTCTGTATATTTACAGGAACACAAAAAAAAAAAAAAAAAGATTTCGACTACTATACTGTATCCGAAGTACGCTCTACTATATTAGCAACATTTTAATATTTTTAAAACTTCATTATCGTACGAACGCACCTCATTTGCTACATTCACGTGCAATTTCCAACTTGTTAAATTTTGAGAAGATGAAAATTAAGACGGGTTTTAATTTCACATAAAATTCTATAATCGTGTCAATTTGGAACAAATTTGTTTTTTTCATTCGCATTTATACCAAACAGAAGAGTCTCAATTGATAAATTCATCATAATAGCTGATTTTTATTATATTTTACTGATTAAGATATGCGATTAAAGTTTAATTTAAAAAATTTGGACAACTGAGTTTTATAGTATTTTGTTAATCTTAGCTTATAATAATAGTTGTTTTAGAGTTAGAGTGGTCAATATAAGATATTTTTTTATAATATTTGTTTGAGAGGTAGAGTGATTAATATAAGATGCATTTTTTACTATAAGTAATTTTGTAGATAATATAATATCATATATATTATAAAGCAGAAGTTCTGAAACTTCCAAACGAGTGTTTTCAAAAACTACCCGATGGATTTTTTTGCAGATTGTATCATTCGATAGGAAATATTTTTCCGAAGGTTTAAAATTCAAATTTACAGGGATAACTCTGATTTTTCGTAGTAAGTTTCGTATTTTTCGGTTATTTTTGACAAAAGGGTTGCCAGTAGCTGTTTTTGGCGAAAATTATAATTGCTAAAAGAATTAAAATGGCTATATCTATTAAAAATATTACAAATATCTTGCAAATAATAGCAGAAAATAACTACTGACAATATTAATAATAATAAAGAAAGACCGCTTAAATGAGGCGTAATATTATAAAAATATATTTATCTTGAAAATGAAAAAAATATTTGTAATGCTTAAAAAATAAATTAACGCGAAATATAACAATTGGTTCAACTTTTGGCGACTTATCCCTGGTGTTAGAATAAAAACATGAATTTCAGAAATTGATTAAATGAATTTTGAATAATAGTTATTTCCCTTTTTATTATTTTCTTTCTCTTTTTTTATCGAATTTCCGTATAATATAACTTACAGCAGAAAAAAGCAGATCTGATTGTAAAAGACACTGTAAGTTGTGAGTTACTATTCGTTTCTATACCATTTTCATCTTGCTTTTATCGCTAAAGAATGTGTTTTTAAACCGAAAATGCACTACTGACTTAATGCCTGACTTAGGTTCTTAATGGTCGCAATAATGTTTTTTTTTTTTTTTTTTTGGGGGGGGGAGATAATATTTAGAGTATATTTTAATATTCAATCGTAAATTATATAGATATGAGTATAACTCTTTTATTTCTTTTTGCAAATGTTTTCATTGTTAATTTAATTTTTCTTGCGCCATTTCGTCAATTTCACTTACAGGAAAAATTTCAGTTTTAAAATTTAAAAACTTTAAAAACTGAAGAAGGAAAGATTAACCCGTCGATTAAAAATCTACCGCCAAATTCCAAGATTAAATGTCAATAATGGATGATCGTAAATGTCACATTCACTTGACATTAAGCATAATATAAATATTAATTATGTCATCAAGTGATTTTTAATTCGACATTTTATTTCTACTTTTATATATGCTCTGCTAATTTGTTTTTCGTTATTTAAATGAAAATTTATGCTAATCTATATAATCTGGCTAATAGTTTGGCGATTTGTATAATTTGGCGAAATTGGTCCGGTATAACCAAGTAGTACTGAAGAAAAAATTTTGCAATTCAAAGGAAATTTATGCAATTATGCGTTATTACTATAGATAAATTCAACATTTTGAAATAAAAAATTCCCGCTGTATAAAATTTACAAGTCTTTTTTAATTAACCACTTCCTCTTCAGTATTTCTTCAATCACTATTTCGCTATTCTCTTTCGCGCAGGCAAAAAAAAAAAAAAAAAAAAAAAAAAATATATTTTAAATACTTTATTAGATAAAACGTAAATAACATTTCTCTATTTTTAAAAAAATATTTTTTTTAATCTAATTCTACCATTATAAATCTTACAGGACAAAATAGCAGAATTACTTTTAAAAATGGTTTTATGTGTTAATTCTATGTTATTTGTTTATTTGGGTGTTTGAATTTACTTTTTTACCAAACAATGCGATTTTATGCCAAGAAGGCATAAGCCGGAGCGATGTTCGCAATATCTAAATTCTCTCACTCTCTTTTAAATGTGTGAGAGCATTTTCAGGATATTTTTTTATGTTTAATTGTAAATATATAAATAGCAGTTATAGCCCCCCCCCCAAAAAAAATGCGTATAATGTTTAAATTTTAGTATAAATGTCTTCCTCATCCAAACTGTAAAATAGTTTAATTGCAACTTTTTAAAGTTTTGGCGCAGATGTCATATACGCACCACATTCGCACGATTGCAACAAAATGGCGATTTTATGCCTCACATGGTAAACCGACTATGGTTGTTTATTTATTAATAAACTATTTATTAACTTTCCTTTTGTTTTTTAAAATAATATAAATCATTTTGTTCTATAGTTATTAATTAAACTTTATTTATTATTTTTTTTTTCAAATAATAGAAAATAATTAAAAAATATTTATGAAATTGGTAATTAAAAACCAAGTTTTCTCCAAATTGGCGCCAGAAAAAAATTGCGCCAATGTGGTGCATACATGACATCTGTGTCAAAGTTTTTTCACTATACTTAAGTAGGGAAAATGCAGTATAAATATCGATTAAAGTTTTTTCCAAATACGGAAATTTTGTCAATTTAATAATTTTTATTAATATTTTTTTTTTCATTTTTCAGGAGGAAATTTTGCAATAATAAAGTAATTGCTGTAGTGAGAATTTTAATGTATGGGTTTTTTTTTTATCGTTGGCAACTTTCTGTAACGAAAAATGTTTTTTTTTTTTCCTGCCATTGTTTTGTAAGAGCTGGTTTTGTCAAAGCCATGTTCAGGTGGTATTCAAATTTTTGAACTCTTCCCAATTACCACCCCCTTGGGCCGATTTCACTCATTTGCAATTCCCACTGAGATATTAACCACCTCAATGTACTTGACGAGTTTGAAGATGATTCTTGCATAATTGGGCCTTTTATCACGCGGACAAAATTTAATACATGTATAAAGTTTTTAGTAGGGAGAAGCCTTGGGTTCCTGGCTTCACATAATGAAAAGTTGTGAAGAAATTTTTCAGAAGTTGTACCGTGGTAACGACTGTAATAATTAATATTTCTTCAGATAAGGGAAAACTTTAAATCCTGTTGCCCTAATGGCCTCATTTCGCTTCCAAATGTGCACTTTTAGTAATTAACTAAAATAGTTACTTCTAAATAGCAGGTTTTTGTCCAACGTTTAAGATAATTTAATATCACAATGGTGTCTAAATCGTTTTCAGCAATGAGCAAGGTGCTGCTGGAGGTCCAAATTATTTAAAATGCAAATTTAAATTCACCAGTTCGTTTCATCCACGGCTGATTTTGAAATCAGTGTTGCCAAATGGGCTACTTTTTTTTTAAATTCAGATTCTTGACTGGCACCACTTATTTGAAATAGTAAAATGCGCAGTATTTAATGACATATTAATAAAGGCAAAAATAAACGGAATTTCACCGTTTCAAAAAAAGTGGTACTAATCAAGAAATCTGAATTTAAAATAAGTAGCCCACTGGCAACACTGTTTGAAATATTGACCACGCAGCGGGCATAGCCTGCTAGTATATTATAAAGCAGAAGTTCTGAAACTTCCAAACGAGTCTTTTCAAAAACTACCCGATGGATCTTTTTGCAGATTATATCATTCGATAGGAAATATTTTTGCGGAGGTTTATGATACATATATACAGGGATAACTCTGATTTTTCGTACTAAAATTCGTATTTTTCGGTTATTTTTGACGGAAGGGTTGCAACAACTAATATTTTGGCGATAATTATATTTCAAATAAACTTTTCTACCAAAAATTGAACCGACTTCAAAAGCTACTGCAAAGTGAAAAATATTTTTTTTACAGAATAGTGTTAAGAAATTAAATTAAGAGCGCAGTATTTATCATGCGTATTATTATATTTATGTAGATTAATTTGATTTTTTGAAGTCGGTGCCAGCCAACCCAAGTTACATGTAATTTTCCAATAGACACGCATCCAAGTATCTACGAGTTTTTTTACGATTTAATATTTAGTTAAAATTTTAACATTATTCTTTTACGATTTGCATTGGATAATTAATTTTAATTTTGAACTTGGCTTGGCTGGCACCGACTTCAAAAAATCAAATTAATCTACATAAATATAATAATACGCATGATAAATACTACGCTCTTAATTTAATTTCTTAACACTATTCTGTAAAAAAGATATTTTTCACTTTGCAGTAGCTTTTGAAGTCGGTTCAATTTTTGGTAGAAAAGTTTATTTTTCACTTTTTAGTTAAAAGTTAATGATTTTTTTTTGTGTCAGTTAATAAAAATTATAATACGGGAAAAATCACTGTAAACCATACACGTATGTCAGGAGCGGGGTTCAAACCCACGATCTCTTTCCAGAACCAAAAATCAAATCTGCTATCTCACACCGCTCACCCACCTGGCAGCACTCCATTCGGCGAGCTTAGTAATCGTCCATGTTACTTTTAGTTTGCAAGAAATCACTAATTTTATTAGTTTTTACTTAATTAGTAAAAAAGTACTGAATCAATTTCAATGAAATGGAAGAAGTACCAATGGAAGAGTAGCCTCTTTTTTTTAACACAAAAAACAAATTAATCGGTTGGATAGTTTCGGAGTAATCGGTGAACGTACATAAAAAAATACATTCGCGCACGAATTGATAACATCCTCTCCTTTTTTGAAGTCACTTAAAAAAATGTGTAACGCGTAAAATTTTTTTGTATACTATACACATATGTCATGAGTGAGGTTCGAACCAACACTCTCTTTCAAAGCCAGAGATTAAATCTGGTGCCTTAGACCGCTCGGCTGTCCGGACTTCATTCTCTTCAGAGAACTTATTCAATGTCATGTTACTTTTCGCAAGTCTATTCTCTTTTTGAGTACTCTTTCACTGATAAAGCATTGAATTAATAAAAAATCTCTGATACTCTGTGGTAACGGTTAAATACAAAATATTCCTAATAGCATAATTAGTATTTAACTTGTTAAATATATATTTAAAAATTATAATACGGAAAAGATTATTATATACACCTACTTCAGGAGTGGGGTTCGAACCCACGTTACCTTTCAAAAACCAAATCTTAAATCAAGAGCCTTAGACCGCTCGGTCATCCTGGCATCGGTAAATTTACTCGACATCCATATTACTACTGATTTGCGAGAAATCACTAATTTTATTAGTTTTTGCCTAATTACTACAAAAGTACTGAACATATTTCTATGAAACGGAAGTGGTACCAATTCGAGAGCAAGCTCTCTCATTTAACACCAAAATCAAGTTAATTTGTTGGATAGTTTCGGAGTAATCGGTGAACATACATAAAAAAAAAAAAAAAAATACATACGCGTCGAATTGATAACCTCCTCTCCTTTTTTGAAGTCGGTTAAAAAGAAATGAAATGCTTTCTCTAATGGAAAATAATATAAACATTTCGAAAAAAAAAAAAAACTCTGTTAATTCATTGATTTAAAATAAATCATATTATATATATTATAAAGCAGAAGTTCTGAAACTTCCAAACGGGTGTTTTCAAAAACTACCCGATGGATCTTTTTGCAGATTATATCATTCGATAGGAAATATTTTTGCGGAGGTTTATGAAAATATACAGGAATAACTCTGATTTTTCGTACTAAATTTCGTATTTTTCGGTTATTTTTGACGGAAGGGTTGCAGCAACTAATTTTTTGGCGATAATTATATTTCAAGAAAGAAATAAAATGCTTTCCCTAATGGAAAATAATATAAACATTTCGAAAAAAAAACTGTTAATTCATTGATTTAAAATAAATAATGATAAAAAGAAAAAAATCCGTTTAATGCAAAATAATATTATGAAAGGAAAAAAAATTATCTTTAACGAAAAAAAAAAAAAAAAAAAAAGAATATTTATAATATTTAAAAAGTAACTCAATATGAAAGAAAGTTTTGAAGTGACACAATATTTGGCTATTTATTTCTTTCGAGCCAGATTAAAAGAAAACAACATCTCAAAAATTTCATTAGGTAAAACATAAGTACTTTTTTTCTTTCTTTTTCTAAAAATATTTTTAAATCTAATTTTCCCGTTATGTGTTTTACAGAAGAAACTCTCAGAATTAATTTTTTTCTAAAAAAGGCTCTAATTGTTATTTGTATGTTGTTTCTTCAATTGGGTGTTTCAATCTACTTTTGTCGCCAATCAATGCTATTCTAAACCAAAAAAAGCACAAGATGGAGCGATGTTCTCAAGAACTATTTTCTCTCTCTCTCTCTTTTAATGAGTGAGAGCATTTTTAGGAAAAAATTTTACATTTAACTTAAATACATATATAGCAGTTAATACCACAAAAATGAATAATATTTAAATTTTAGAGTAAATGTCTTTCCACATAAGGTACCCTGGGGTAATAACGCCACGTTAAGGTTCTACCAATTTTCACGGCTTAGTTTTAGATTGTATTTTTCAAACAAATATAGGATCTGATACAGCAACTCATTGACTATCTACATAAATTAAAATAATTTAACAGATATGTATTCATAAAATGTAATGGCGTTTTTTCTTGACCAATGCTATTTGGCGTTATTACCCACCTATATGGGTAATAACGCCATGCAAACAAAACTATGAATTAAGATAGAATAATTGCACGTAGATAGCCCAGTTCTAAAAATACAAACTCTACAAACTTAGAAATTGACAAATTGCATTCTAAGCTATTGAAAATGTTCAATTTTTTGTGAAAGTGTAAAAAAAAATAAAGGTGTGGTGTGGGAGGGGGCGATGAGGCAAAAGAATATCAGACCGTGAGCTTCTTTTTGCTTAAAAAGGACCGCTTAAATAGAAATATGAGAAACGTTGCACAGTTTTAACTGTGTTTATTTGAATCAGTATTTAGGATGTAGCTCGGCCACTGTAGAGAATCAACCGGGGTATTAATGTCAAGGACTGGCGTTATTACCCCGGTATAGTTATTGCGCAGTACATTTTAAATTACAAATTATCTCGAGAAGATATACAAAATCTTCAACAACATTTTAAAAGTACATGAAATGCACTACAAATTTATGTAATTAACAAAGTATTTCCGGATAAAAAGATCGTCTTCACATCACAAAACGTATCTCGCAAATTTTAGATCAAGCGTTAATATTAGTTGTTTGTAAAAACAATGAGACCTAAAAATGAAACAAATTAACTTGAAGCTGTTATTTGCGATTTAAATGACTCAAAAGCCTTCTGCGCAGAGCACATGGGTGTCATTTGCCTGATTATTTCATAATTATGCAAAATATAAGCACTTGACGTTATTACCCCGCCTGGCGTTATTACCCCAGGGTACCTTACAGAGATATTGCAAAATAATTTAACTGCAACTTTTTTTTTTTTTTTTTTTTTTTTTTTTTTTTTTTTTTTGGCACAGATATCTTATACGCACTACATTGGTGCGATTTGTCTCTTACGCCAATACCATATATACATCTGGGTAATTAACTGACGTCAAAGTGTCATTCTTTTGCTTGATATGGCAACCCGGATGTTATTGTCTATTTATTAATAAATTGTCTATTTATAATGTTTTTCTTTTTTTCCAATTATATTAACTATTTTAATCTAGGCACATTTGTCATATATGCGCCACATTTGCGCGACTGCAATAAAATGGCGATTTTATGCCTCACTTGATAACCTGGCTGTTGTTTATTTATTAATAAATTTTTATTTTATTTTATTTTATTTTTTAAAGGATATAAATAGTTTTGTTTTATAATTATTAACTAAACTTTTTAAAATTTATTGTTATTTTTTATTTAAAATAACAGAAAATAATTGTAAACTATATATGTAACTGGTATTTGAAAACAAAATTTTCTCCGATTCGGCTTTAGAAGAAAAGAAAAAAAAAAAAAACGCGTCAATGTATATGTCATGCATACATTTTTTTCACTATACTACAGTATTTAAACATGCTGTATAAATAACGATTATTATTTTTTCCAAACATGTTTGGCACAAATATTATATACACACTGAGGTATGTGACTGTCGCCAAAACGGTGTTATTTTGCCTTATATGGTAACCCAGCAATAGTTGTTTCGGTATTAATACATTGTTTATTTACTTTCAATTTCTCTTTAGAAATTCTATAAATTGTTTTGTGCTACAGTAACTTTATTTATTTATTATTATTTTCGGTTTAAAATAATGAAAATAATTTTTAAAAATTCACATTTCTCCGCTATTCTAAAACGAGGATTTTGCCGCATTGGTATTGGAAGGAAATCTTGCAAATCCGGGTTTGTGCCGGAGTTTTTTGTGAAATATATTTTCAAATGTAAATTGAGTGCTACTTGATTAACACGTCGGCCAGTTTCGCCAAACTATTCAAATTTACATAAATTCATTTTAAATAACGAAAGAACAATAAACATAAATAAAAAATACAAATTAAAAGTCGAATTAAAAAGCACTTATGACGTAAAAAAATACGTGTATCACGTGTAATATCAATTGCTACCATACTTACGATCATCGATTATTGACATTTATTCCTATAATCTGCTATTAATTTTTTTCTCGACAGAATAATCAAGTAGTAACGTACATTGTACAAACTCCAGTTAATATTACAAAAATAGAGCTAAATAACTAAATTTATGTGCAAATGCACACACGGCACACACCCATGTCGTAAGAAAGCGACACAAATGTCATATATGCACCACGTTGGGGTGATACATTTCTGGCCCCACTTCAAATGACAAATACATTTCTATTTTCTATTTTACTTTTCTATGCAAATGAAAGTAAATAAATAGTTCATTAATAAATTAAAAACAGAGCTGGAGTACCATAAGAGGCAGAAAATGTTCATTTTGTTTCAATCACGCCAACGTGATGCGTATATGACATCTGTATCAAAAAATGAATTTCACACATTCAAAAAACATTCACCTTATTTTTCTAAGGAAAACTTCATTTAACTTTATTTATTCTGCTGCATTCCAAAAACGGAACACTGTAATAGATTTGTCAAGAGCAGATGTACGTTGCGAAATATAATATAATATTGATAGAGGATGTATTAAGGTTTTCACATATACCCATATTCTCAAGTTGAGAGGTTTAGAGTTCAAAAACTATCAAATGAAAATGAATCACTTGAAAATTGTTTAAATTCAATGATCAATCTCTGCGATCACAATGCTCGCTATTTTAGAAGTATGGTGAATAGACAATATTTAAATTGCTCTTTTCATAATTGCCTTATTTATCTATCAAACTCTACAATAAATGGTCAACTGAAATATTTTTTTCTTAAAAGCCCGAATTTTATCGAATGCTTAAGCTGATACAACATAATATTTTATTATTATTTTAATATATTTTGGCGTCAACGGGCATTGATTCCATTGTTGTTGTTTTTATTTTTGGCTCAGTTTTATTTTTTCTAGCTCGCTGAGTTTTGCACTGGTGAAGAATCTCGACAGTAGATTCGAAACAGCTGTTTGCTAACTTTTAATGCATTTTTTGGTGCATTTATAATCGTTGATTTTCTATCTTTAAATACAATGGCATTTTGTATGATTTTCAGAAATATGATAGAGCATTCGAGGTGAAGTTGCTTTAAAAAACACAATCATATTCAATATTTTGTTTGATTCATGTTTTGTTTTGAAAAATAGACCAGCGCAGTGGGCTTAGCCTGCTAGTAATGTATAAAAAGAAAAAAAAATCCGTTTAATGCAAAATAATATTATAAAAGGAAAATATTTATCTTTAACGAAAAATAAAGAATATTTATAATAACTAAGTGTAAGTAACTCAATGTGAAAGAAAGTTTTGAAGTGACACAATATTTGGCTATTTATTTCTTTCGAGCCAGATTAAAAGAAAACCACACATCAAAAATTTCATTAGGTAAAACATAAGTATTTTTTTTCTTTCTTTTTTTTAAATATTTTTAAATCTAATTTTCCCGTTATGTGTTTTACAGAACAAACTCGCAGAATTAATTTTTTTAAAAAAGGCTCTAATTGTTATTTGTATGTTGTTTGTTCCAATCTACTTTTGTCGCCAATCAATGCGATTCTAAACCTAAAAAAGCACAAGACGGAGTAAAACTATTCTCTCTATCTCTTTTAATGAGCGAGAGCATATTTAGGAAAACATTTTACATTTAACTTAAATACATATATAGCAGTTAATACCACAAAAATGAATAGTATTTAAATTTTAGGGTAAATGTTTTTCCACTACATAGATATTGTAAAATAATTTAACTGCAACTTTAAATTTTTTGGGGGGCACAGATATCTCATACGCACTACGTTGGTGCGATTTGTCTCTTACGCCAATACCATATATACATCTGGGTAATTAACTGACGCCAAAGTGTCATTATTTTGCTTGATATGGCAACCCGGATGTTATTGTCTATTTATTAATAAATTGTCTTACATTTTTTTTCTTTTTTTTCCGATTATATAAACTGTTTTAATCTAGGCACATTTGTCATACATGCACCACATTTGCGCGACTGCAATAAAATGGCGATTTTATGCCTCACTTGGTAACCTGGCTGTTGTTTATTTATTAATAAATTTTTATTTTATTTTATTTTATTTTTTAAAGGATATAAATAGTTTTGTTTTATAATTATTAACTAAACTTTTTAAAATTTATTGTTATTTTCTATTTAATATAACAGAAAATAATTGTAAACTCTATATGTAACTGGTATTTGAAAAAAAAAATTCTCCGAATCGGCATCAGAAGAAGAAAAAGAAAAAGGAAAAAAAAAACTCGCCAATGTGATGCGTATATGTCATGTATATGTTACAGGCCAAACCCGATTTTAGGCCAAACTAGATTAGCCTAGGCCAAACTAGTCTATTCTAACGCCCATCGTATAAACTAGTTTTTCCTAGGCCAAACTAGTCTATCCTAACGCCCATCGGATAAACTAATTTTTCCTAGGCCAAACTAGTCTATCCGAAAGCCCATCGGATAAACTAGTTTTTCCTAGGCCAAACTAGTCTATCCGAACGCCCATCGGATAAACTAGATTTTCCTAGGCCAAACTAATTTGGCCGAACGGTCTTTAGGATAAACTAGTTTAGCCTGCTATTCATTGGTGTGAACCAGTTTATCCTAGGCCGAACTAGATTGTCCTAGGCCAATTCAATTTGGCGTGATATTTTTTAATCTAAAGACCGCCAAGACGCCAACTTTCTAGTTTTGATCTATTTTATCCTAGGCCGATGCAGTTTGACGCGATTTTAGCTCATAGACTATCAAAGCCTGAGAGCTAATGTGTTCGCAGATTATGTGTGTGTATGTGACCATTTACGTACGTATGACCGTATGTACGTACGTACGTGTGTAAGTAATGCGATAACTCCTGATAGAAATATCCAAATTGCTTCAATATAATGCTCAATAGAATTCCTGATTAGTTTCAGGGGGTTCATTGAATAAGAATAAGGGGAGGAGAACAAAAGGCTAATCCGCACCCCCCCCCCCCCCAACCTCCTTAATTTAGTTAAGTCAGTTTTCCATGCAAAATGATCAGATTTTATTAAAATTGTGGGTATAATATCGTTTTGATAAGGTACATCCATGATCAGTTCTGGGTGTTCATTGCTTACGTATAAAGAAAGGAGGAATGGGAAGTAGCACTCTTAATTTATGTAAATAGGTTTTCCACATAGAATTTACTGATTTGTTTCAAATTTTGAATGTAGGTTCCTTTTGATAAGGCGTTTACCTGATTAATTTGGGGGGGGGGGGGGGGTTCTGAGTTTAAATATAAACGTAGAACGGATTTTTTTTTCAATCGGATTTCGGACTTTCGGTTTTATGAAAATTTTTTTAATTCGTAACAGATATTGGTTTTTGCACGCATCACTTCAGGCGAAATTGTTCATATTAAGAAACTAAATATCCGAATCCTTTTAAAAATAAGAAAAAGTTTAAATAAAGCATGACACTTGAAATTTAGAATGGGGGGGGGAGGGTAGACTAAGAGGACGCTAGATTTTTTTTTAAAGCTCAGCACTTTTTAAGGTTTTAGCTGATAATTAAATATTACCATTATTTGACTTTTAGAAACATAATAAAACATGATGTTAAATATTTAAGAAAAAAGATGGCGCGTCAAATACCACTATTTTCTATTAGTAATTTTTGTAAAAATGTTAAATTCTTGTTGGAATTGTTTGAAACTTTGTGATAGTTTATAACACATGATAAAAATTGTAAAAAAAGTCCCAATACGAAAGGGAAAGAGGGGGGGGGGCGAAGAAAATCAGGAAATATAACGGAAATTCTAGGTTGATCTAGTTGAAACTTTAAGATAGTTTATGACACATGATATAAATTTTTAAAAATATGTTCCGCGTTTAATGCCACTATTGACGAATAGTGATTTTTGCAAAAATCTTAAATTCTCGTTTTGCAGCACCGCGACATCGAGTAACATATCTACTGATAGATTGTTTAACGGAGTTTCCTTCATATGCAGTTTTGTTGGCAATAGGGTGCGCTCCCTGTTGATGGAATGTGGAAGTAATATAACGCGAGCACCCTGGTGTTGGAATTTGGAACTAATACAACGCGATCTAGTTCAAACAAGCTGGCTTCGTCTCCTATTGAGCTCCTTCTTTTATATAAAATCTCAAAACGGACGTATGTTAAGCGAACGAACCTCGAAGAGAGAGAAACATGATGACAAATATTTAAGAAAAAAGATTCCGCATCAAAATATCACTATTTTCTAATAGCAATTCTTGTAAAAATGTTAAATTCTTGCCGGAACTTTTTGAAAAATCTGTAACAACGTCTTTCAAATTCTAACTCAATCTGAAATTTGATAAAAATCTGTCTATTAGTACTATTTGAGATCGAATTATCGCAGAAATCATAAAAAAAAAAACTGTATAGAAGCGCTATCTATTGAGCCATTTACTCTAAAAACCAAAGAATATTAATTTATATCAGGGACTAACTGAATTTGAAGTTTGATGAAAATACGTGCATTTGTTCTTGAGATAGAACTATTGCGATAATTATGGATAATGCCACGTAGCAGCGCCAGCTGTTGCACGATTTACTCCAAAAACTAAAAAGTACTTTTGTAATTTTTATATCAAGGACTAACATAATCTGGAGTTTGATGAGAATTAATGTATTAGATCCTGAGATAGAGCTATTGCAATAATCACGAATAATACCGTATAGCAGTGCCACATTTCAAGAGATTTACTCCAAAAACTACTGAATACTAATTTTTATCAGAGAATTACTGAATCTAAAGTTTGATGAAAATTCGTGCATTATTTCTTGCTACAAGGCTATTTCAGGAATCGGAAAAATTGAGCACAACAGTGCCACCTATTGAGCAATTAATATAAAAACGTAAACAGAATTAGTTCATAGCACGCATTTACTGAATCCGGAAGTTTGATGAAAATCCGTAAATAAATTATTGAAATAATGTTGATTCATATCGGTAAAAATGCAGTTTAGAAGCGCCATCTGTTGAACGATTTACATGAAAATAAAATCAGAATCAATTTATATCGGGGACTATCTAAATATAAATTTATATTAAATTTCATTCATTAGTTCTTGAGATACAGCCATTGTAAAAAAATGTTTAAAATGCAGCATAGCATAGCCATGTTGAGTGATTTACTTCAAAATAGAAACAACACCAACTAATCTCACGGACGAACTGATTCTGATGTTTGATGGAAATTTGTGTAGTAGTTATTAAGATAAAACTAATGCGTAAATCATAAAAAATACAAAACAGCAGCTTTACCTGCTGAGCGATTTACACCAAAAACTAATCAGCTTCAATTTAGATCAGAGACTACCTGAATATAATTTTTTATTAAATTTCATTGCATTAGTTCTTCAGCCGCGTCCCTACAGCTTGCGACAGCGTATAGCAGGTGTGCTGCACACGTACTGCCGAATGCCCTCTTCTTTTTCGAACGAACTTCGGAGCGAACGAAATTCAAATCGTAGCAAGCGTGCTGAGTACGCACCGCCGAATGTAATCCTCCTTTTCGAAAGAGCCTCGAAGCGAACGAATTTCCAACCATATCCCCGCTGCCCACGCCACTCAGACAGCGGGCGAAGCTAGCGAGTTTTAACTAAGGCACGTTATATTAATTCCTCATTCCAACACCAAGCAGCGCACTCTATTATTAACAAAACTGTACCTGAATGAAACTCCGTTAAACAACCTATTAGTAGATATGTTACTTGAGATCGCGGTGCTTTAAAAGCAAGAATTTCCGTTATATTTCCTGATTTTGTTTACAACCACACCCTCTTTCACGAAATGTGATTTTTTTTTTTATAAATTTATATAAATGTCATAAACTGTCACAAAGTTTCAAAATGTTCCAGCAAGAATATATCATTTAAAAAAAAATTACTATTAGGAAATAGTGGTATTTCGATGCGGAATCTTTTTTCTTAAATATTTATCATCATGTTTTCTTCTCTTCGAGGTTCATTCGCTTCAACATACGCCCGTTTCGAGATTTTATATAAAACAACAGGCCCGATAGCGGGCGAAGCCGGCTGATTTGAACTAAATCGCATCCAAATTCCAAATTCCAACACTTGGGTGCTTGTGTTATATTAATTCCACATTAGTCCGTTATATTAGTCGCGATATATCAGTTGGACATGCGTACGTACGTACATAAGTATATACAGACGTACGTACATACATACGTACATGGTTACATACACATACACAGAATCTACGAGCACATTATCTCTCAGGCTTTGATAGTATGTGAGCTAAAAGCGAGTCAAATTTCATCGGCCTAGGATAAATTAGATCAAATCTAGAAAGTTGGCGCCGAAGCGATCTTTAGATTCAATAAAATCACGCCAAATTGAATTCGCCTAGTACAATCTAGTTCGGCCTAGGATAAACTAGTTCAAACCAATGAATAGCAGGCTAAACTACTTCATCCTAATGACCGTTCGGCCAAACTAGTTTGGCCTAGGAAAATCTAGTTCATCCGATGTACGTTCGGATAGACTAGTTTGGCCTAGGAAAAACTAGTTTATCCGATGTACGTTCGGATAGACTAGTTTGGCCTAGGAAAAACTAGTTTATCCGATGGGCGTTCGGATAGACTAGATTGGCCTAGGAAAAACTAGTTTATCCTATGAGCATTAGGATAGACTAGTTTGGCCTAGGAAAAACTAGTCTATCCGGTGGGCATTAGGATAGACTAGTTTGGACTAGGCCAATCTAGTTTGGCCTAAAATCGGGTTTGGCCTGTAACATATACATTTTTTTTTTCACTATACTACAGTATTTAAACATGCTGTATAAATAACGATTATTGTTTTTTCCAAACATGTTTGGCACAGATATTTTATACACATCGAGGTATCTGACTATCGCCAAAACGGTGTTATTTTGCCTGATATGGTAACCCAGCAATAGTTGTTTCTGTATTAATAAATTGTTTATTTACTTTCAATTTCTTTTTAGAAATTCTATAAATTGTTTTGTGCTATAGTAACTGTATTAATATTTTCGTTTTAAAATAACGAAAATATTTTTTAAAAATGCACATTTCTTTGCTATTCTAAAACGAGGATTTTGCCGCATTGGTATTGGAAGGAAATCTTGCAAATCCGGGTTTGTGCCGGAGTTTTTTGTGAAATATTATCATATTTCACATGTAAAAATGTTTTCAAATGTAAATTGAGTGCTACTTGATTAACATGTCGGCCAGTTTCGCCAAGCTATTCAAATTTGTATAAATTCATTTTAAATAACGAAAGAACAATAAACATAAATAAAAAATACAAAGTCGAATTAAAAAGCACTTATGACGTAAAAAAATGCGTGTATCACGTGTAGTATGTAGTATCAATTGCTATCATACTTACGATCATCGATTATTGACATTTATTCCTATATTCTGCTATTAATTTTTTTCTCTTTAGAATAATCAAGTAGTACCGTACATTGTACAAACTCCAGTTAATATTACAAAAATAGAGCTAAATAACTAAATTTAGGTGCAAATGCGCACACCCATGTTGTGAGAAAGAGGCACCACGTTGGGGTGATAAAACAACATATTTTATTATTATTTTAACGGGCCTTGATTCCATTGTTGATGTTTTTATTTTTGGCTCAGTTTTGTTTTTTCTAGCTCGCTGAGTTTTGAACTGATAAAGAATCTCAACAGTAGATTCGAAACAGCTGTTTGCTAACTTTTAATGCATTTTTGGTGCATTTATAATCGTTGGTTTTCTATCTTTAAATACAATGGCGTTTTGTATGATTTTCAGAAATGTGAAAGAGCATTCGAGGTGAAGTTGCTTTAAAAAACACAATCATATTCAATATTTTGTTTGATTCATGTTTTGTTTCGAAAAATAGACCAGCGCAGCGGGCTTAGCCTGCTAGTTTATTATAAATCAATGAAGCAGTTCCTTCTTAAACATTTTCTTTCGTCGAATTTCGACGGGTTTCACCTCGTTTTTATAAAGTCTGATTTTTTTTTTTTTTTTTTTTTTTTTTTTTTTTTTTTTTGTACAACAACACTAACGTGATGGATGTTTAAAATAACTATTATTTTAATTTTGCTATTTTTGTTTATGAATGGTGGCCATATTTGTTCAACCGTGTGCAGCAATTTTCAGCTTTTAAAATGTTTACGTAATTGTAAAAATTTCGTTTTTTCTTTTTCATATTCAAAAGGGGTTTTAGTAAATTATTTAGAATAAAATGAACTAAAAATCTAGCAATAAAATAGTTTTTTAAAACAAATTCTTTTTCGTGAAATGTTAGGAAAAATTTTAGGATTTTTTTTCAAAAATCTCACACAATACTCCAAAATACTGCAAAATACAAGAGGAAAGTTTTCATACAAGGAAAACTGTCAACAAGACATATTTTGTTTTACAAATAGCTTGAAATACTTGTACTCACACACTAAGTCCCAGATCTGAGAATTGATTACTCTTCGGAAAAGTAATTCTAAAATTTGTCAAATTTTTCTAAAATCACACTTTTTAGGCTATGGTATCTCTGGTGGGCCACAATATAAAAATCTAAAATCCTGGTCTTTGATAGTATTCTGTAGTGGTGTTATGCACAAAAAATTTCAAGAAAGCAATTCGACTACAAATGGAGATACAGTGAGGATAAAATATTAAGAAATGCGATTACGAGTACCTTAGGAGAAATGAGATTTATCTTTTTTATTACAATGTTAGTACAGAAAATATTGTTTTTAAAAACAGTTTAATAACAAATGTTTAATTTACTAAGATAGTATGTATGCCCAACCAAGAGCTGTTGTCAATTCCATAAGGGGGGGGGGGATCTTTCTCAAAACTTTATTTTAAGCCATTCAAGTCTTGTCATCTCTCGATAACTTGAATGAAGTTCTTGGCCCTGCTGGTCCATAGAAATGAGTTTTAAAATCACTATGTTCAAGGCCCACTTCATTAATGATCCCAAGATACTAATTCTTATCATGCACACATAAAACAATGTTATTTTTTTACTTTATAAACATTTAAATGCACTGTTAAAAAAAATCTGAAATTCACGGATATATTTTTCCTGAATTTCACAGAAAAAAACCTTTTTCGCACCAAAAGGGCATTTTCCGTTACAAATCTGAAATCTCCACTATATTTCCTGAAAATAACGAAAAGGATGGAAATAAAAACAAAAAACGGAGACACTCCGCTGATCGGGGATTTCCGTGGCCGACTGGTCAAAGCACCACGCCTCTAAACACCTGGGAGCGTAGATTGTGGGTTCATATCCCACTAGCGCCATAATATAATGAACGCACAAAAGGTAACTTTTAATTACTTTTTTCTGTTTATTTTTCTCTTATTTCTCATTAAAAAATCTTTTAACTAATTAGCCTCCCAAAAAATAAATAAATTGCGCGCAATAATTTCAAAAAAATTGTCTAATTTTTGTAAAAAATGAATAATTTTTTTTTCATACATTCATAAAAAAAAAAAAAATGCGATTTTAAACAATGATTTTTTTTTATTTAAGCTAGTTAAAAAATTTAAATTGGTTTTAAAAATAATAATTATTATGCATCAGTCTAAAATAAAATAAAATAAACCGCTTACGAATATTCTAACGAATATATTTGAAAGGAAATCTTTGAAAGGCACAACAGATTTTCCCAGTAACTCATAAAAGACATACTTTGTAAAGACTGATATCAGCAGCTTTGGGTGAATCAGTAAGGACTCTTTCCGCTGTCCAAACGTCCCGAGTTCGATCCTCAGGGCGGCTTGAAGTAAGTTAAGCAAAAAAAATAAATAAATAAAAAATAAATGATTTAAATTAATTATATGGCCACTTGGAAAGTTCGAGTTCTTTGACGAATGTTCTGTTTGCTAATTTTATAATTTAAATCGCATTATTATCACTACAAAATGAAACTTTGTAACGGAAAGTTGCCGCTTTTCCATACGGAAGTTTTCCTTTCTTTTATTTTCCAAACGGTAAATCTACTAACGGAACGGTGAAAGCTCGGCTACATTGCTGCCGGTAGTTTCACCTGGAATTCACAGATTTATTTTTAACAGTGTGCCTTTGGATATCTTTATCTCATAAAAATTACTTGAGGTTGATGTATGGTAACATCGCATAAATGTTTCGTTTACAGGAACATGCTTTGTGGGACGAGTGAGTCTCAGGGATTGACAAGCAGCATTAAAATCGATTATATACCGTATTTACTCGTGTATAAGACGCACTTTTTCCCCAAAAATTAGGGTAAAACACCTAGGTGCGCCTTATACACGGAATAATTTTTTACTGTTGGATACAGTCGAACGGTGTACATATGAAAGAAGAAATTATTCAACGAAGATATTAAAAGTCGGAAAATGTTACTTAATTGAAATATTGCTGCATATTTATTTCATTCCTTGTAGTTTTTTATACAACAGAGCTAATGACATTATCTAAACGCTAATTAGCAATTCTCTTTAGCTTCACTTATTCCTGTTTCCCGTCATTCTCTTACATGCATTTTCGTCTTGTTTACTGGTGGCGTAATGTTTGTTTCGACATTTTTTTTTTTTTTACTGAAATTCATTTGGTCATTCTTCATTAGCGTATCAAGTTTATGGTGCGCCTTATACACGAGATTTTAACAAATCGCCATTTTTGCTTGTGAAGTAGGGATGCGCCCTGTACACGAGTAAATATGGTAATTTATTTACATAGTCGATCACTTCAAACTTGCAATAAATGTAATGACGGAAGTTTTTTGTCATAGAAATTAAACATTTCTTCAGTAGATGGGATCTAATTTTTAGGTGTCATCTGTATGCTCCTCTTAGATACTCCTCTCTTTTATGTTTCTCTTATCTCACCATAAGCATTTCCCCCATGACTAGTCCCCAAAAAGTACTTTTCTGTTTGAAGGCCAAAGTCTTTCTTATGATGATAAAAAAATTACAAAATTCTTTTTATTTTTGTACGGGATTGGAGCTCTGTCACTAAAATAGAAGATCTTTGATAGTGATGGGACAGTAGTTTGTATTTTATAGCTGTTTGCATAATGGAATAACACTTATTTTGCCCAGGCCAGATAGCTGCTTTTGACAATAAAATTATAATCTGTTTTTCGAGAAAAAAATTGATTAAGATTATTTAGGCAAAATTAAATTTTACTACCTCTACTATCAAAGAAAGTTGCAGCGTGTTAACCTTTTGCGGCGCAGAGCATTTTCATTGCTTAAGCGTCAAATTAATGATCGACACCAGAATTTGAAAACAACTTTATTTGTAAATAAGAAAAAAACTATATTTTACGCATCTAATAAACCGATTTTTCTAAAAACCAAAATTCTGGCTCCAATGCGGCTTTTGAGAGTTAAAATTAAGTGGTTTCATGGACATATCATCGGCTGTCAAGAGTTTAAGCAGACAAAATTAATTTTAGCCCATTAAATTGTAAAATATAGGAATACAATTAAACTAATACACTTTGTAAAAACCACCATAAAATAAAAAACAAAGCAGGGCGCGTTTCGAGCTAAAACAATTACAACTCATCATCAGCTGAATCGTGTGTCCTTAAGGGGACAATGTCAGAGATAAATTGAAAAAAAAAAAGCGGTGAGGATTATAGAGTGCGATAGATGGCACTAGTTGAACGAATACAAGGGGAAGACAAAAATATGACAAAAAAATAATTAAAAAAATAGAGAGAGAAAAAGAAAACAAAGAAAAAAAACTTGAAAAAATAATAAAATTAAATAAAATTAAATTAATTAATTAATATACATAAAATGAAAACAAACAAGAGACTTAGGAAAGAAATGGCAAAAGCAAGCGTGATCTGCGTGGGAGTAGTTTTTGAAATTTCTATCCCTCATCTCTTGTCTATTTCCAATTTATGTATATTTAAAAAATATATATATTAATTAATTAATTTAATTATATTATTTTTTTCACCTTTTTTTTTCTTTTTCTCTCTTTTTTTATAACCTTGGCATCATTTTTGTCTTCCAAATGTACTCTTTCAGCTAGCGCCAACTGTCGCCCTCTTTTTTTCAATTTATCTCTGACATTACCCCTTTACGTACACGTGTTTATTTAGCTGATGACGAGCTGCAATTGTTTTAGCTCGAAACGCGTCCTATTTTTTATACATTTTATAATGATTTTTACAAAGTTTATTATTTTAATTATAATTATCGCCAATGATTTCGGTGTTTTTTTTTTTTACTATAGTAATACAATATTCAAAAACTCCAATTGTGTATATAGGGTACACGCCATAAAATATCAAATTTTAGCAAAAATTTTAACATTTATTTTATTTTATTTATTTTTTACTATTTTCCTCATTATTGAACTGATACATAGATTTCAAATAATGCTTTTTATAAAAATAGAAAAAGAAGTGCAGTGAAAAATTAAAGCTGGAATGACGATTCATCAAAACATTCATTCACATGAGCAAAGTACAGCAAAGATTAGAAAAAGATTCGAAAATTCACTCTGTTGATATTAAGAGCTTCTAAGAGAAAAAACGAAAAAAAAAAAAAAAAATGCCGATTCCAACATCATTGCAAGTTTTTTTCATAAGCTCAAAAACTCAAAAGGGGCAGTTTGAAGAAAAACTAGTCGTTTGGGGCAACCGTAATACTAATCCATCATGGACATGCATAACATGAAATCTGAAAATGAAACACTTGTAAATTATTTATAAAATGCATTGCAATTTCAAAATAAAATTTAAACGTATATTGAAATATTTTTAATACACAGTATTGCGTTATTACGGAATTGCGGGCACTTCTTGATTACCCCGTGGACCCACTGTGACTAAACCATATAAATCACTAAATTACTCGTAAATTTTACAAATTGGAATAATTTTTATTTTAAATATCGAAAAAACAAATAAATTAGTAAAAGGTTAATAAAAATACGAATTAAACGTCCAATTGGAAACCACCTGATGACGTAACAAACACATGTAAAGTGTTTAATGTCAAGTGAATGTGACATTTACGATAATCTATTATTGGCATTTAATCTTATAGTTTAGCGACAGTTTTTTGGCCGACAGGATAATCAAGTAGTACCGAAATGCGTAAAAGAAACACCCTTATAACTACAAAAATAATAACTAACCAACGGTTTATTGCGTCAAATTAAGTGTTTCCTTTCCAATTAAAGTATATCTTTGAATCGAAATTTGAATGAAATGCAAGGTCATGAAAAATCGAACAGTGTGGAAAATAGGATAACAAATATCTCAGCAACTAATTATCGGATCAACTTCGTTCTTTGTACAAAAATTTATGTGTTTTCATTGTCTTTTACATTTATTCCTTAAAATAAATAAAATTCGAAAATTTTTATATAACTTTCAGCATTTCGACTATTTTGAGAGTCCGAAAAATTATTTCTGGATAATGAAGATTATTGATATTAAATAGCCTTCTTACCATTATTACATATCAACTACAAACTAAATTCCAACTCTCTATCTCAATTAGTTCAGGAGATAAAGCGTTTACAGACACTCAGTCAGACAGAACGATGGACAGACAGGCAGATACACAAACATGCAGATAGGGCAATTTTTTTAAAATGTATATTTTTCGGAATCCCCAGTGTTTGAAACGTGTAAATCTGTCCAAAAAACATTTCGATTTTCAAAACGATTGCAAAAAACTTACCCTATACCTCTTATGATGGGTAAGTAATAAATTGTCATTTCAGAACTTATTGATTTAATCCAAATTCTTACATTGCATTTTTTTGCTAATTTAAATGTATCTAGCATAATTCGTAAAGACAATGAATAAGCTCACTAGATTTTGTTGCATTTTTAATAATTTCCATAAAGTACCAAAAGTAACCCCTCCTCTCATCCCGTAACAAACAGAAAATTCTAATGATTTAAAAAGATACTTATTGGAATTTTTGTGAAATAGATAGGTAAAATTAGGAAAGTGTGGGGATGTATTTGAAATTTTTAAATTTATCAAAATTTGTACAGCTTGGAAGATAACTGGTACTTCGAACGTGCCAGAGTCCAACGCACATATTTTCCCCGCGAAAACCCCTCTTTATCTTCAGATTCTTTGAAGGTGATCGAAAAATTACTTATTTTCTCTCCGCGTGTCCACGGAAAAAGGGTTCCCCCCTCTTCGTTCGAGTTTATTCGTATAGTGTATGTCTATATACGTATAATAATTTCTTAATTTTGTACCATTTTTTTTTTAAATAAAATTTCAAAAAGTAAAGAAAAAAAAAAAATTGGTTGCCTGTAAAGTCGGTATACGGGCGAAAGTTTTACGTGACAACGACTTTGAGTTGTAAAATAATTTTAATGTGAATATTCTTTCGTATAGTAGGAAGAAGGATGAAATAATAGTAACAATTTAAAACATTTATTTATACAAAGAATTATATTTAAAACATTAATTTATACAAAGAATCTCGCACTGAATTTCATATTAACAAAATTTTATTTTTACCTTTACACATACATACGTATTTATATACAAATATACATACAATAACTTGCAATACACTGTGTTTGTTAAACACATTTTACTTCATGTTTATTGATGTCAAATGTTGAATTTTGTAAACAGCATATTAAAGAATTTTTCAATGAGCAGAATATAACTAAAGTAAAATGGCTTTCACTAATCACATATCATTAGTTTTCCATAATATACCACCGAATTACGAAATAAACTACACTTATTTTCTTTGTACTTTATACTAATAACTAATACATAACGTATTTCGTCTTAGTTTGATACTATCTAAAATTCCTATTAAGCACCGCCCCTTCCTTGCAGCGAATTCACATTCACGTTCAGAAAATGGTCCCACAAGTGACCGGAAAAAGTTAAGAGAAAAGTGAGCGCGTATCGTTAGCGGAGCGTAACGTAACGTAACGCAGTTTCTTGAAGTGTCTCCCGGCAAACCAATTTACAAGACGTTGTCACGTCAAAAACATAATAATCACTTCTAAACAACGCCTAAATACGCCCTTCTAAATATGCTAAAATGTGCACTACTTTAATTTCCACTCTTATTCTTGGCAAAAGGGTTAAAAATTGTCCAATTATCCAGATTTTTCCATAACCGGATCGGCCTCTGATAATCAATGCTCTGCTTTATTAAATAAAATATCTAATGGGTGCATTCTTGCATTATCTTATTCGAAATGGAATTTAGGTGAAGTTCTTTTAAGGGTATATTTCGATTGAAACTGCTTCTTTTCCGATTTATTTTTAAATTCATTTTTGCTCTCATATGCATCAAACTGGCAAATTTTCTTATTCAGAAAGTACACAAGGTGACGTGACTGTCGATTCTTTGATAAATGCAGAAAATATTGCAAAACAAGCAATCAAAAACGGCATTGCGAACCGATTTTCCCCTAGCGGGGGATCTGAGAACGAAAAAAAGGACCATAAGGAGAAGATAATTGTTTATAAATCAAATACTAATGAATTGAGCACAAAATGACATCACACGGCACCTTTTACGAATCTTCAAAAATCCCCGCAGCAAGTTTCATGTTTCTACTTTTAAAAATATGTCTGAAATTGTATTGGAAATTTTCGAGCTGTTGAATTTGGAAAAGCGTTTTTTCGAATGTACCCTTAAATAAAAAACTAGTGATAGTAAATTAATTAACTTTTCATTAATGATTATTCTATACCAGTAAAGAATGAGGTGTATGGCCAATCGCAAACATCGAGAAAAATGTTTAATTGATGTTGAGGTTTTAGGAAAAAAAAAATCTACGAAGTAAGGAACGAATACGTTCTGGATGTGTCGACATTAGAGGAAAATACACATCTACTTGGTAGTAGAGATGTACGGGCTAAATATTATGAATTTGTGTAGTGATAAATTTAGTTATTTTTCCATATCAAATGCAATTCAAATGTATTGTAAACTTACAAAATTTCCTTATTTCTCTTTTAGATATGTTCGTAATTACGTAAATACGTACCACCGATAGTCATCGTTCAGTCCGTCCGTCCATCTATGCGTATAACAGAGTAAAAACTTCCAAACCGAAACGTTTGAAATTTAAAACTAGTCGTTGGGGGCCACCGTAATACTTACCCATCATGAAAACAAAACGTGTGTAAACTATTTATAAAATGCATTGCAATTCCAAAACAAAATATAAACGTATATTTAAGTATTTTTAACTCATAATCATGCTCTAGTAATGAATTGCTGATGAAACAATTTCGACAAATTGTATAAAATGCCAAACTATTCATGTAGCACTGAATTGCATAAAAGAAACATCCTTATAACTCCAAAAATAATAATTTTATTAACTAACGGTTTATTGAATCGAATTAAGTGTCTCATTTCCAATTAAAATGTATCTTTGAATTGAAATTTCACTAAAATACAGAGTCATGAAAAATAAAAAAAAATGTAGAAAACAGGATTAGAAATATCTCAACAACTAATAATCCGATCGACTTCGTTTTATATGCAAAATTTGTGCTATTTTATTGCCTTTTACGTCCACTCCTTAAAATAAAAAAATTCGAAAATTTTTATATCCCTTTCATCAGAACGGACTTTTCGAGAGTCCGAAAAAAATAGTTCCGGATAAACGAGGTTACTGATGTTCAATAGGCTTCGTCCCATTCTTACATACTAAGCACATACAAAATTTCAAGTCTCTATCTCAATTTTTTTTCGGGAGATAGAGCGGTTACAGACAGACTGACTGACAGACAGACAGACACACAGACGGACGGACGGCAAAATCTTTTTTTCTTAATATGTGTTTTTCGGAATCTCCAGTGTCTGAAACGTGTAAATCCGTCAAATTTTTTTTTTCAATTTTCAAAACGATTGCAAGACTTACCCTATACTACGTATGATGGGTAAGTAATATATAGTTGAGGCATAACTTTATTCAGTCATTATAATTTTATAAAAATTGAACTCATAGTTTGATTACAAGGACAATAAAAAATATTCAGTTAAATTACGACCAATGGGAAAAAATAATTTTAATTGCATTTTAAAAATATGCATTTTAATGATATCACACTTTTCCGAACACAATAAAATTGATATGCATCTATAAAGTATATACTAAAATATGTCTTCTGTGCAGTCTGTGGTGCAATTAATAATTGTTATTAATTTACAGTGAGTGCCACGAAAAAGTATTCCATTACATAATGGTATAGGGGAATACAGGGTTTGAAGCATTTTTTAACTATTTTAAAATCTTTCGCATTTTATGAAACTGATGTACTTTTCTGAGGTTAAATATAAGTTACTTAATATATAATGGAAGTCAGATAGTATTTACAAGGGCATACAAAAGATTTTGCATACTATAGTGTGTCCGAAGAGCTGTATATTTTGCACCAGGATCTGGGTATTTTTAAAATTTTGTTATAGTACGAACGCACTCCATTTGCTACGTTTAAAGTTCAATTTCCGAATTGTTTCTAACTTAATAGCGTTTTAATCTTTTCGAGAAATGTGTAACGTGAAAGAAATATTGAAATTTAATACCACTAATAAGTTGTTGCAAGCAAAAAGATAATAATTTTTTCTACTTATAAATATGACCTCCAAAGTGTTATTGCCCCACCAGTGGGCGAGAGGTTCTGACCTCTCAAATGGTATACGACAGGTGCTGAGTTTCGCAACCAATCGCGGCTGTCGGCCTAACCGTTCGGAGTTTTCGTGGTTTTCTTCGAACCTTGCGTAAATGCGGGTTAGTTTCCCTTACAAAGACCCCCAAGAAGGGCACATCCCCCTTGGGTCTATATCCCTAGTGTAGATAAATGGCCGAAAAAAATAAACCAAATCAAACGAACCAAAGTGTTACAGTTTTCAGTTGCAAAAATATGCTTTATTAGAAAAGAGTTAAATGAAAAATGTACTGATGAATTACTAATAGGACATTCCGCTAATGTATAATTTATTGGTATTATTCAGAACAATCAACTGTTGAATAAATTTTGTCAGGATTTAAAACATATTTATATGCTATTACCTGTTTTAAAAAAAAATTTTAAAGTAAATAGAGTTTCTAAAAGTATTTTTTAGTACAAATCTTTGGAATTCTCACAAATTATTGAATTTCGTGAAAGTATTTGTCTAAAAATATATGAATCAAAAAGAATCATTTAAATTGTATGACTTGTAAAATTTTAATCTATTAATGTTTTAATCTATTTTTTCGAATGCATAGAATTTAAAAAAATGATTATGATAATTGAAATCATTTAAAAGAAATTAATATTTTCAGTATTTGATGCTTTTTGTCGCTATAGTGACCTAATTGTTGAAAAGGTTTGTTATATACCAATATCTCAAAAAAAAAAAAAAAAAAAAAAAAAAAAAAACATCATTTAGACAAATGAATAAGGCACTCTCGAAGAGAAAATAACTGCAGTCAGTCCACAAAACTAAACAGCGAAATGAGCATCATGGATTCTTTTTTGCAACTGCCAGCCAATCAGAATTCAGTCAATTGCAAGCATTTCAAAAAATATATATGGCTCCATAAATATGCCTGGTTATTTAAGATATTTGGTATCGATATTTGTAAATTCGATCATATAACATTAAACAAATATGTGCCTATTCCTCATATTTTTATGACATTCGTATGGGGAATTATATTTTATGGTTCAGTTGCTGAAATCTATGAATCCTTTCCTAATGATTTAATAAACTCTAAAGTATTATTAGCACTTGTACCCATGCAGATATCTGCATTTCTCATATGGTATTCCATTTCACAGTCGCAGTTGAAACTAAATAAATCACTCAGCGAGCTAGAAAGCGTAGGAAATTTTCAAGAAGCAGTTTCTTCTCGATATTTTGAATACGTTTGCCTCTTATCTTTTGCATTTACGTATATGCTTAAAATATTTGCATGGATTTACCAAATTAATAATACACCATCAAGAGATTTGATCAAAGAATTATCATTTGGAGCATTTAACGCTGGTAGTATTGACTGGTACCTCACAACGATAATATTGTATTCGTTTAAATTTATCCAGAATCATCTGGTTTATACTATTCCAGATTTTTCTTCGGTGTTCTTTATTATTGTTTCTCATAAAATGACTCTTATACTAAAGAAGTATATTATAGAAAGCAAGAATATTTTGAAGAGAAGATATATAACATCTAAGGAATGTGACTGCTTGTATCAATACTACAAGATCATCATTTCGACATTCAACAGCATGAAGATAATTTGGTCTATTCCAATCCTTTTAATATGTGCTTATTATTCAATTAGTGTGTTTTTTGGAAGCCTATCGATAATAAAACTCGGAATAGATCCGACAATTATTCTGTGTACAATATCCAATTTTATGTGGATTACGTCATTTATTATGGTTGCTTCTGCAGTTAATGAAGCGGATAAAGTAGCTAAAAGGATTAATATTGAAATTCTGTGCTTATTAGGACCGGACGAAAGACGACGCACTCGTATTAGTGTTGATACATTCTCTCAAATGTGTCACAAAGACGCTTTCGTATTCTCTGGGTGTGGTTTTTTCGAGTTTACAAGATCTTTTTATCTAACAATTGTTGCATGTCTCAATACATACAGTTTGCTTATAATAAATGTATGAATATATGTAATTGCATTATATATATTCCACATGTTTAAATATACATATATACTTATGTATTTAATTAATTATATTTGAACAATAATATTATTCTTTTCTGTATTAGTGGAACATATTAGACTCCTTTCTAATTCAAAAATGCTTCAATTGCATCACCTAATTGCAACAGCGTTCGTACGGATCAGGGAATTTTCCAAGAGAGTAAACTGTATTTTCTTATATAGAAATTAAAACTCTAGACTAAACTTGCAAAGCTTTGCCTTATTTTAAGAGGAGATTTAGTGTAAGAAAATACTGATTTCGAAAAATTTCATGGCCGCAGAATTTAAGGAGTCATGCACTGTAAAAAAAAAAATCTGTGAAGGTACTAAACATTTTTTAGGAAACTGGGATTCCAAGAACTTTTCATGTAACGATAACAGGAAAAATCCATGTAACCGATTCTGAAACTTGAATTTTTGCTGTTACCGTTACAGGAAAAGTTCTTGGAATCCCAGTTTCCTAGAAAAGGTTTAGTACCTTTGCAGATTTTTTTTTACAGTGTGCGAACCTTGTTTCAAATTCTTTTACATTCTTAGAATTGTATATTGTACTTTTTTAGATGTTACTGTTATCTTTTAAGAAAGGTACATTACCTTTAAATTGGTCAGAATATCGATTCATTTTTCTTTTAATATGAAATGAAAGCTTCTTTTATTGTGAATATTTTGACACCTCATATTTACCTGTATGGCTATTGTATTGTGAGGTATTGTTTCTCGTAAAATGACTCTCTTACTAAAAAAACATATATCATAAAAATACAAAATATTTTGAAAAGAAGATACATCATAACATCCAAAGAGAGTGACAGCTTGTATCAGTACTACAAGATCATCATTTCGACATTGAACAGAATGAAGAAAATTTGGTCTATTCCAATCTTTCTAATAGAGTCGACTTTCTATATAACGAAATCCACCGTTCCAGTAAAAAATTCGTTATATAGAGAAATTCGATGTATAGAGAAAGATGTTAAAAATCGTACTTAATGTGTGAAATTTGAACAAATATTATTTTTGAACTTTTGAATTAAGAATTTGAAATGTTTAAAAGTAAATATTAACCTCACATTTTATTTCTTAATTATTTAAGCTATTCCAAAAAAGCGAAGACATTTATTTGAAAGCTTAATGAAAATCAAATAAGGAAGACTTGCAATAATTTCAGACAAAGAAATCTGTGATTTTTTGTTGTTTTGATTTTAAAGTTGTTACGCTGTCAAAAGAAAAAAAAAAGCTTAAATTTTAGCAAGGAATGAAAAATTGTAGTTAACATTTCCCTCCATTTGAAGGCCTCTCTTAAGTGCCTCTCATTGATTCCTCTCTAACATGTGTATCAATCCAATTGTACGCTGTTTTGAAAAGGACGCGAAAAAGTGCGTGGGAGGTGGGATGAATTCCTTGGATTTAAAGAACAAGGAGAGAACTAATATTTAAAAAACTCAGCACTGACGATAAATCAAAAATAAGTGAAGGAAAATTGATTCCATATGATTTCTAAGCTTTTAAAAACTGAATAAATTAAGACCATTTTATGAAAAAATTCGTTATATGGAGATAGATATTTCGCTATATAGAGACTGTTTTTAATGTAATCATGCAAAAAAGGGGACCGTTCCTACTAAAAATTCGTTATATAGAGAAATTCGATGTATGGAGTTTCGTTATAGAGAGACTCGACTGTATCTGCTTATTATTCAATTAGTGTGTTTTTTGAAGCTTGTCGATAATAAAACTCGGAGTAGATCCGACAATTATTCTGTGTACCATATCCAATTTTATATGGATTACGGCATTTATTGTGATTGCTTCTGCAGTTAATGAAGCGAATAAAGCAGCTAAAATGTTTAATATTTAAATTTTATGTTTAGAAGGATCGTTCCCGTATTAATGTTGATACATTCTATCAATTGTGTCACGAAGACGATTTCGTATTCTCTGGGTGTGAGTTTTTTGAGTTTACAAGATCTTATCTGACAATAGATGTATGTCTCATTACATACAGTTTGCTTATAATAAATGTATGAGGAAAACGTATGTTATATTTATATATATCCCACGTATTTAAATTATGCATATACTTATGTATTTATTTAATTATATTTGAACAACAGTCTTATTGTTTTCTGTATCATTGCAGCATATTATATTCCTTTGTAATTTCAAAAAGGCTTCGGTTGTAACATCTCATTTCGAGTTCTTGTATTTTCTTAGAATTGTATGTTGTACCTTGTTTTTTTTTCTTCTTTCTTTTCATTGACTGCTGTTAGCAAAAAAAAGTTTGAGTACGTAGATATTAGAGCTATTTTTAATGGGTTCTGTATTCCGATTAGCTTTACTTTAGCATATTTTGTACATAATGATTACTGTTTTATATTATTAGATGCTTTTTAAGAATTTTGATTAACATAGCTGTATAAATTTATAAGATAAAATTTGAGTCAAAGGTATGGTATATATATATATATATATATATATATGTGTGTGTGTGTGTATCTCTATCTCTCTCTCTCTATATATATATATGTGTGTGTGTATATATATATGAGAACCTCAGAAGCCAAGGGGTTCAAGTGACATAATTTAGATTTCGAGTAAATTGAGTTCAAAGTTAAGCATCACACTGTAAAAAAAAAAAAAATCTGTGAAGGTACTAAACATTTTCTAGGAAACTGGGATTCCAAGAACTTTTCATGTAACGATAGGAGGAAAAAATCATGTAATCAATTATGAAACTTGAATTTTTGCTATTACCGTTACAGGAAAAGTTCTTGGAATCCTAATTTCCAAGAAAAGGTTTAGTACCTTTGCAGATTTTTTTTACAGTGCAGTTGTAATTGAATGAATTGAGATAGGAATCTTTTGCTTATTTCTTAATGTTCTTTGAACTCTTATTTCAATAACTGTTTAGAAAAACACCGGATTAAATTTTGTTTTAGATATATAACTAAGCAATATTTATCAGCATTCGGCACTTGTAACCTTTGGCTTCCAAGCATTAATGAAAACTGCTTGAAGCCAAAGGGTACAAGTGCCGAATTAATACAAGAAATGAAAAAAATATATGAAATAAAAAGATAATTTTTTTTTTTTTTAAATGAAGAACAATGTTGATATAAATAAATGAATGGACAAAATTTTGTTTTAATGAAGGAAAGTTCTAAAAAGGAAAAATTATGAAATAGAAAAAAAAATAAAAATACGAAAAATTTAAGATCAATGTTGATACACATGAATGAAACAACAAACTTTTAGTCTAACATAAGATTTAAAATTTTATTATAAGTTTTGAGAAAATTGAAATTTTCTAACACTGTCTAACAAAGGTAAAAAGTGAATATATTTTCAGTTTGTCTGTCCGTCTCTCAGTCTGTCTAGCAATCCGGCCCTCTGTCCGCGCTCTAACTCTAGTAAATACACTCGAATTGCGCTGAATTATTTGGAAATTATTTACGCTTATCCTAGCACGAAGCCTATTTCAAATAAAGTTTCTAACATGATTAATTAAATTACAAGAACAGTCAAAAGTTTATCGATTCATTACGGACTATGAAAAAAAATCGTTTTAAATGAATTTTAAAGGTGTTACACCCTGTCAAATATATTAAGATTCATATTCATGTACGAAATTCATTAACATATGCATTCTTTAAAATGTGTGGTGAAAAGAAAAGCTAATATTCATTTACAGATGTACACAAAAGAATTCAGTTACATAAAGGAAAAGTGAAAATTGTTTGCCACATATTTTAATTATATTAAAGTTTTCATGTATAATAAAATTGATATACGTCCATGAGATTTAATATAAGTTATATCGTGCATAATATGAAGTTCACAGCATTTACAGGGACACACAAGAGATTTGAAATAGTATATTCTATCCAAAGTACTGTTCATTATCGATATGGTTGGTGGATGGATAAAATTCCTTCTTAATTATGATATACGCTTTTAAGTTTCACTAAATTTATACATATTAGATGGTATGTATAAATGCTGTATTTGATATACAAGGCTACACAAAAGATCTGGTAAAGATTACTGAATATAATTTACTTGATTGTTTTTAAATAAGTTATGTATTTTTATGATGAATTATATTTAGTTTACTTATAAATGTTTGTAGAATACAGATAAAATGATATACAGGGAAACACACAGAATTGGATACATGGTCATCTATGGATGATAATTTCTTGAAATATTATTTCAGTAATCTTAAGAATGTTTTACTTGGAACTAAATTTTAGCTAAATACTGGCGTATAATACAGGTTATAGGTAAACTCCAGGGATGAACAAAAGTATACAAGTATGTTTCCATTTGTTAGTAAAAAATGCTGAAAGAGAAATTTCAAATTGTTACGCATTTTCTTAATAAATTAGTTTTTCCATTATACTGTATGTATATAACGGACAGATCAAACACAGGGCTGTTCAAAAGTATTAAAATACATATTTTTATATCGACAGTAACATTTTATTACCTTAACTTGCAAATTTTTTATAAAGATTTCAGGAAATTTTGGAAAGTGTTTCAGAAGCTATATTTAATGTTTGATTTTTCTTACTTGTTAACAGTCTGTTTTAATGCATTAAAAAGCAAATTCTAAACAGAAAAAAAACTGACGAAAAATATTTCGAAAAATGACATACAACTTCCGTTCATAAGGTTTAAAACGTCACACGGTGTAAATAATTTTTAACTGTGATTGATACAAATTGGCATAGGATCGTGTTTTTGTACCAATCGACGTTTAAAAATGATCAAATTCCTGGGGTGTTTTCAGAGTCATGAACTAGCCTTACATGTCGTTGGTCGCGCTTCAGCTATATATACGTTAATGAATACACCTGCACTTATAACCCTTGGCCTCCACGCGTTTCACGGTTTCGGGAAAGAGGTTAAGTAACTGACCCCTAAAACTCAGTGCATAATTAAAAAATCACTCATAAATTTTTACTTACAAATAAATAGACTTACTTCCAGATAGCTTGTGCACTTAACTTATTTTTTTTCAATTTTGTCACTTATACCCCTTGGCTTCTGGGCTCTTCATATAAACACATTACATTTGACAGCTGTCTAGCAGAGATAGAATTTCGCAATATAATTAAACTAAATGCAATAAAAACATCAAGGAAATGTCAGCGCATAAAATTTAAATAAGAAAAAAAAGCCCAGAAAGCTTTGGTCTGATCGGCTATGAGTAATTTATAAAAGCACGTCAATGTTACAAATTAAAGATTATAGAACAAAAGTTGTTGCAATAGTATCGGTGGATTTCGGCCAAAGTAATGCACGGAAATATCAAGGAGCGGTGCTCCGATTAAAAAATGACCTGGCGTTAATGCGCACGGATCTGATGGATCTGATGACATCGGCGTTAGAGGTCTGGAATTTATGCAGCTTTCGATTTGACATAGTAACGTGGATAATTCCTTAAAATTTAAAATACTGGATTTACATGCCTTTAACAGATGATTTTTTGTAAGCTTTACAGCTGCCTCCCATAGCCCGCCAAAGTGCGGCGCATATGGAGGAATGAAATGCCAATTGATTTTTTGGCTCGAAAGAAAATTTTGAATTCCACTTTCCCTCAAATATTGGAATAACTGCATCAGTTGATTAGCTAGACCTACGAAGTTCTTCCCATTATCTGAATAAATATCAGACGGTAGGCCTCTACGTGCAATAAATCTCTTTAAGGCTGCTAGCAAGGCTTTCACAGACAAGTCTGATACCACTTCCAGATGCACTGCCTTAGTGCACATGAAGACGAATACAGCTATGTAAGATTTTAATTTTATCTTACTTCTAGGCAAATTTGGCTTAGTTATGCAGGGACCGGCAAAATCTATACCAACCTTGGAAAATGGGCGAATTGGGGTGATTCTGTCAACGGGAAGATCTCCCATCATTTGTTGACAAGCTTGGGTTTTTAGGCGTTTGCAAAGTATACACTTGTTGAGCTCTTGTCGCACTGTAGAACGACCATTTGCAACCCAAAACTGTTGGCGTATAATAGAAAGTACTAGCTGTGTGCCTGAGTGCATATGTTTCTCATGTACATGCTTTATTAATAGTTTAGTGACAAAGTTATTTATTGGGAGTAGCATCGGATATTTTCTATCAAAGGTTAAAGACTGATGTTGTGACAAACGACCACCTACTCGAATGATATCACTTGAATCTAAAAATACATTTAGTGATAATAGTTTACTGTTTCTCGGTAAGGGCTTTCTTTCTTTTAACAACTTAAGCTCTATGTTGAATTCAGAACTTTGAATTAATTTTACAATTCGTTGAATTGATTAGAGATTTCTTCTGAATTTAGATTTCAAAATTTTTTCGATGTACTATGTCTAACATTATAAATAAATCTAAGACAAGAGGCTATGACTCTTGACAGTTTAGAGAATTTCGAAAACTTAAGAAGAAAGTCAGGAGGTGCACTTATTTGTGTTACATTACTGACAGAGTCAATTACTTGATTTAATTCTGAAATCGGAGCAGTGAACTTTGGTATTGGGATTTGCTCATTTGACAGCAGCCATGGAGGCCCATGCCACCACAAAGAATGATTAAGAAGCTTTCGTGGTGGGATTACCCTAGAAGCTACATCTGCAGGATTTAAAGCACCTTGAATATGGTTCCACTCATGGGAAGGCATTAATGCCTGTATTTGGCATACTCTGTTGAGTACGAATTGATTTCCCTTTAAAGGTGGTGCTTTTAGCCAACTGAGAACTATTTGTGAATCTGACCATAAATAAATATTGTCAAAGTTTACTGGTAATGTGTCGATAATGACAGAACATAACTTAACTAGTAAAAGAGCTGAACAGAGCTCAATTCTTGGCAATGTTTGACGTTTAATAGGATTGACCTTAGTTTTTGCAGCAATCAAATTAACAGATATTTTTTCATATATAACAACACGTAAATAGGTAACAGCAGCATAAGCTTTATTCGAACCATCGCAAAATTGAATCGCAGTTGAATTTGAACAACTGCTTCGTTAAATAAATTCATGTATCGAGGAATTTCTAACGATTTCAATAAATACATTTCAGACGAAAATTCATTCCAAACCCGTTGTATGGAATCTGGGATTTCTTCATCCCAAGAAATCTTATCCTTCCAAAGTTCTTGCATCATAATTTTTAACTTTATTGTTGTAGGAGCTAGGGAACCCAGAGGGTCAAATATTGTAGCCACTACAGATAACAAATCTCGTTTTGTTTTTACATCCTTTAACTCATTGAACCTAATTTGTAAAACATCTTTGTAAGAGTCCCAAAGTAAACCGAGCACTTTAACAGTATCATCTTCCTGAATGACCTTTTTTGAGGAAGCCTTCATTTCATCAGGTAAATGATCTATTACATCAGGATCGTTACAGGTCCACTTTCGTAGATTAAAATCTCCACTTTTCATAATTTTTATTAGCTCTGTTACTAAAATTTGAGCGTTATCACGTGAATCGGATCCAGAAAGAAGATCATCAACATAAATTTCATCTTGAATAATTTGGCAGGCTTTTTGATAATATTGTTCGTTATCCATGGCCAACTGGCGTAATGTCATAATGGTCAAAAAGATGCATAGGAAAAACCGTATGTAACGGTCAACAGCCTATATGATTAAATAGTGTCTTCTAAATTAAATCTCCAAAGAATGCGTTGATAATCAATGTGCTTCTGATTAACGAGGATATGTCTAAACATTTTTTCGATATCAACACTAAAGGCAATTCGATTCATTCTGAACTTTAATAATAAAGGAAATATTTCCGGCTGCAATTCCGGCTTATCTCTAGATAATCATTTAAAGAGCGACCAGATGAACCAACTGCAGATGCGTCAAATACTACTCTAAGTCGTGTAGTTGAACTATCTTCTTTTAATACCCCGTGATGTAGAAGATAAAAATGATCCGGATTTGAAATTTTTGAATTTGGTACAAGTTCCATGTGCCCCAAGTCGATATATTCTTGCATGAATGCTAAATATTGCTCTCTAAGCAAAGGGTTTTGGTGGAGTCTCTTCTCCAAAAAATAAAACCGCTTTAAAGCTTGAGATTTTGAATCACCGAGGATTAATTTAGATTTAAACGGCAAGTTTACAACATATCTTCTCGATTCTGCTCGTGAAACGGTTTTAGAATAATTATCTTCAACAAGAGAAATTGGATCAGAACTGGGAACCGACTCAAGTTCCTAGAACTTTTGAAACTGAGAAGTAATCTGCGTAGTAAAATGACAACTAACAGATGAATTTTGGTTTGATTCATTCGAATAAATAATTCCCGATAGTATCCAACCCAGTTTAGAATTAATAGCACTCGGTGATCCTTTATGTCCTAAAATAGATTCTCCTATTATGATATTGGCAAACAAATCTGCACCTATAAGAAGATCAATAGGACTGGACACATGGAAATTTGGATCCCCAAGATTCAAGCCTTCAATATGTGGCCAAAACGTAGTCGTAATCAGAAAATTTGGTAAATTTGTTGTTATCTGGTTAACAACTAACGCGTCTAATTCAAAGATTTCATCATTAAAATGGGGAGAGCATGTCAAAGAAACTTTCTGAAGAGCTGTTTCTGCAACTAAATTATTTATACCTGAGATTTTATGATTTGTAGGCCTTGATGGAAGACCTAGTTTTTTACAACAAGCTTTAGAAAGTAGGCTCTTTTGAGAACCACTGTCGATCATCGCCCTGAAAGGAATGAATTTGCCTGATTTGGATTTTACACGTATAATGGCAGTAGCCAACAATGTTTGAGAATTTCCACTAAACGATTGATTAGTAAAACAATTAGATTCATTTAAATTACCTACAACATTTGGGGTTGTTGCGTGATCTTGTTGTCTAATAATTTGTTGTTGTGCAGGGGCAGATTGATCACGATGAAGGAGTGTATGATGTTTTGAATTGCAATGTTTACATGTGGTATTTATCAAACAATTAGCAACAAAATGGTTAGAACGCAAACAGTTCGTACATAATTTTTTAGATTTTACGAAATACCAGCGTTGCTCAACAGATAAATTCTTCATTGATGGGCACCTATGAAGTTGGTGGGGTTCATTACATTGTAGACAAGTAATTTTTTGTGATTTATTCACATTATCCGTTACAACAGTATTCGATACCGATCTTTTTGGAAAATGTTGAGATTTAGTATCAAATTTATGATTAGCTTTAGATTCAGTTTTAATAAATTCAACATTACAATTCTGCAGACTACGTGCTTGTTTTTCAAGAAAATTAATTATCATAAGTTGGAAAACAATCATTATTTAATGATAACTCCCACTGTTTTCGTAAATTATCATCAAATTTCGTTTGAATTAAATAAACTAAAATCAAATCAACAAATTCATTAAATTCAAATTTTAAAGATTTCAAATTCCGAATAACTTCATTACAAGTGTCCAATAGCTCTAGAATTGATTTTTTCGTAGGTGATTTTACTGATTTAGCATTAATGAATTTTGACAGTAACGAATATGCCAAATTTTTACGATTATCATAGCGATTAACAAGAGTTTCCCACGCTTCTTTATAATTATCGCCGGAAATTGAAAAACCCGAAATTAATTTAGCAGGATAATTCTTTACACTCGCTATTAGATAAGAAAATTTTAACTGATCTGATAAATTTTCATTATTATGAATTGCAGTCACAAATGTTTCCTTAAAAGTAATCCAATTATTAATATCGCCATAAAATATCGGCAACTCAAATTTTGGCAATTTTAAAGTATTATCCTTAACAGAAATTCCAAAATTATTACTAGTTTCATTCATATTTTCTTGTATTTTTACAACCAAAAATCCTTCGATTTTAACTAAATCGTCAACAACTATATCCTTTGCTTTAGTAAATGAATCGTATAAAGCATTAATACTTTCTTCGGCGATGCCAAAATAAGATTTTTTAAAATCAGCTTCTAAGCTGATTAATTCTGATTTGAGCTTTTCAGTTAATTTCACATTTTTATTTTCTATTGCTTCAGCTACTTGAATGTTATAACGATTAATTTCTTTAATAGTGAAATTAAATTTCGATTCACTGGCGATTTCTACTTTCGTTTTCATGACGTAATTAAAATTTATCTTTAAACTATAATATATTTTACTAGACGCTCAGGCTTATGACGGACCAAAGACATTATTTATGTTGAGATTTTAATTGAATTAACATAGAGAATTGATTTCTTAATCAGAAGAGATTTTACCTGTAACATATTCTTCTTGACGACGTCTTGCATAATCAAAGGTGTCGTTTTCTTGAATATGAATGTTGGTTCTGCAATCACAGACTACTTGAAAACTGTTTAAAGAGCTGATTGATGGTTAGATAGCTTGAATGATGGGATTTTTTTACACGAATAAATAAGATTTGTTGAGATTTAAAGAGATTTTAATAGAATCCTTCGTTTTCGTATCCTGTAAACATACTTAGAATAGAAACATTTTTTTGTTCTAAACTAGCCCGCAGTACAACCTGCAGTATAACAAACACAATATATCTAAAAAGATGAATTAGAGATGAATAAATACAAAACATATATATGAAAAAAATATTAGGAATTTACAAACACAAATGAGTGAGAATTAATGAGAAATAATTAATTAATTAGAGTCAAAATAGCCTCGTTTTATCAAGATCAAAGTTTTGATGCTGCCATCTAGTGTTTACTTTCAGAAATAATGACTGAAGATTCATTTTGACTGAAATGTCATTTCTGAAGTTTCTCAGGATTCATCAGGAGCGAAAATTATACATAGAAATGTAAACATTTTTATATCTTTTTATACATTAAAGTTTCTCGATGTTCAGGTTAATTTAATTTTATTTTTTATTTTTTTTTTACTCGTTGTTTTGAGGATTATTTTCCATTTTAAATTTAAAATTTTCAGCATTTTGAGAGATATTTTTTACATATTTTAGAAAATGTTATTATTTTAAGTTGTTGCCAAATGATTAAAGAATAATATTTCTTTCAGATTAAAAAATTATTTACACGCGACTATCACAAACAAGGAAAAAAAGCTTTCAAATGAGAATTAAAAAAATACAAGTTAAAAGAGAGAAATATTGAAAATTACGTCATAAAACTATATTTAAATGTGAATATTAAATGAGAAGAATAATGAATTCAAAGAAATGCGTTAACAACTGTAAATGGAAAAAAATACGTATTTAAATTAATCATACAATAATACTGAAAATAGTTTAAATTAAAAAATATATTTAAACTAGCGGACCCGACAGACGTTGTCCTGTCACCGACCGACGTTGGCCTTCTTGGCACCGACTCCAGGAAATCAAATAAATATACGTAAATATGGTAATACGCAGATTAAACACTACGCTCTTAATTTAATTTCTTATTACACTTATGTAACGAAATTATTTTTCACTCTTCAGTATTTTTTGAAGTCGGTTCAATTTTTGATAGAAAAGTTTATTTTTCTCTTTTTAGTTAAAAGTTAACGATTGTCTGAAGTCGGTTAATCAAAATTATAATACAGGAAATATTATTGTATAGCAGAAAATCACTAACTATTAGTTTTTGCCTAATTACAAAAAAGTACTGAATCAAATTCGATAAAATGTGAATCTAAACCATTCTCAAATCCACTGGAACACACACATAAAATTTCATTAAAATCGGTCCAGTCGTTTAGGAGGAGTTCAGTGACATACACACGCACAGAAGATTTTTATATATAAAGATGAGCATTGAAAATTTCAGGTTTTTGCGCCGAAGACATCGCCAAATTAGGAAAATGTGAATTATCTCACGAACTACTGGACTTAAACAAATTTGCTTAGTACCGTTCGATTCAGCATGAAAACATACACTAAAATATGTTATCAGTTGAAAAATAACTGCAAAAGCCGATTTTTAATGAATTTTTTAAAAGTTCGTTCTTTTTTTCTACTCATCTTAGGGGTGAAATTTTCGAAAATCCATTTTTAGCGACACTCGATGTTATAAGAAATATTTTGACCCCAATTTTCAAGATTTTTGGTATGGTAGATTTTTTTGTGCTATGATTAATATGAAATCCTGACTTTCTTTAATATATATAGCACTTTTAATTAGCGAAAAATCACTAACTATTAGTTTTTACCTACTTACTAAAAAAGTACTCAATCAATTTCGACGAAATGTAAATCTAAACCATTCTCGAATCTACTGGAACGCACTAACAAAATTTCATCAAAATCGGTCCAGTCGTTTAGGAGGAGTTTAATTACATACACACGCACAGAAGATTTTTATATATAAAGATGAGCATTGAAAATTTCAGGTTTTTGCGCCGAAGACACCGCCAAATTAGGAAAATGTGAAATATCTCACGAACTACTGGATTTAAACGAATTTGCTTAGTACCATACGATTCAGAATGAAAAAAATGCACTAAAATATGTTATCAGTTGAAAAATAACTACAAAAGCCGATTTTTATACATAAAGATAAGCATTGAAAATTTGAGGTTTTTGCGCCATAGACATCGCCAAATTAGGAAAATGTGAATTATCTCACGAACTACTGGATTTAAACGAATTTGCTTAGTACCATTCGATTCAGATTGAAAAAATGCATTAAATATGTTATCAGTTGAAAAATAACTACAAAAGCTTATTTTTAAGGAATTTTTTAAAAGTTCGTTCTTTTTTCTACTCATCTTAGGGGTGAAATTTTCGAAAATCCATTTTTAGCGACACTCGATGTTATAAGAAATATTTTGACCCCAATTTTCAAGATTTTTGGTATGGTAGATTTTTTTGTGCTATGATTAATATGAAATCCTGACTTTCTTTAATATATATAGCACTTTTAATTAGCGAAAAATCACTAACTATTAGTTTTTACCTACTTACTAAAAAAGTACTCAATCAATTTCGACGAAATGTAAATCTAAACCATTCTCGAATCTACTGGAACGCACTAACAAAATTTCATCAAAATCGGTCCAGTCGTTTAGGAGGAGTTTAATTACATACACACGCACAGAAGATTTTTATATATAAAGATGAGCATTGAAAATTTCAGGTTTTTGCGCCGAAGACACCGCCAAATTAGGAAAATGTGAAATATCTCACGAACTACTGGATTTAAACGAATTTGCTTAGTACCATACGATTCAGAATGAAAAAAATGCACTAAAATATGTTATCAGTTGAAAAATAACTACAAAAGCCGATTTTTATACATAAAGATAAGCATTGAAAATTTGAGGTTTTTGCGCCATAGACATCGCCAAATTAGGAAAATGTGAATTATCTCACGAACTACTGGATTTAAACGAATTTGCTTAGTACCATTCGATTCAGATTGAAAAAATGCATTAAATATGTTATCAGTTGAAAAATAACTACAAAAGCTTATTTTTAAGGAATTTTTTAAAAGTTCGTTCTTTTTTCTAATCATCTTAGGGGTGGAATTTTCGAAAATCCATTTTTAGCGGCACTCGATGTTATAAGAAGTATTTTTACCTAAATTTTCAAGATTTTTGGTTCGGTATATTTTTTTTGTGCTATGATTAATACGAAATCCTGACTTTCTTTAATATATATAGCACTTTTAATTAGCGAAAAATCAAACTATTAGTTTTTGCCTAATTACTAAAAAAGTACTGAATCAATTTCGACAAAATGTGAATCTAAACCATTCTCGAATCTACTGGAACGCACACACAAAATTTCATCAAAATCGGTCCAGTCGTTTAGGAGGAGTTCAGTGACATACACACGCACAGAAGATTTTTATATATAAAGATGAGCATTGAAAATTTCAGGTTTTTGCGCCGAAGACATCGCCAAATTAGGAAAATGTGAATTATCTCACGAACTACTGGACTTAAACAAATTTGCTTAGTACCGTTCGATTCAGCATGAAAAAATACACTAAAATATGTTATCAGTTGAAAAATAACTACAAAAGCCGATTTTTATACATAAAGATAAGCATTGAAAATTTGAGGTTTTTGCGTCATAGACATCGCCAAATTAGGAAAATGTGAATTATCTCACGAACTACTGGATTTAAACGAATTTGCTTAGTACCATTCGATTCAGATTGAAAAAATGCATTAAATATGTTATCAGTTGAAAAATAACTACAAAAGCTTATTTTTAAGGAATTTTTTAAAAGTTCGTTCTTTTTTCTAATCATCTTAGGGGTGTAATTTTCGAAAATCCATTTTTAGCGGCACTCGATGTTATAAGAAGTATTTTTACCTAAATTTTCAAGATTTTTGGTTCGGTATATTTTTTTTTGTGCTATGATTAATACGAAATCCTGACTTTCTTTAATATATATAGCACTTTTAATTAGCGAAAAATCACTAACTATTAGTTTTTGCCTAATTACTAAAAAAGTACTGAATCAATTTCGACGAAATGTGAATCTAAACCATTCTCGAATCTACTGGAACGCACACACAAAATTTCATCAAAATCGGTCCAGTCGTTTAGGTGGAGTTCAATTACATACACACGCACAGAAGATTTTTATATATAAAGATACGTTATTTCACTTACAAATGATTTTTTAAACTATTGTTGCCAATTCAATGGCAGGGGAAATAAGAAATGTTTCTTTTCTAGCAATAAAGTTACCTTCATGTTAACATTAAAAAGAAAAAATAATACAAATAATAAATGAATTAATTTGCGTTAAAAGCAGCAAGTAAAACAAATTACATCATATTTAAAATGACCAAGTAATGCTGCAAAACAGTTAAAATTTTCAGAAAAATATGTAAACAAGAAATTTACTTCATATTTTGATGTGATTTTTTAAACTATTGTGAATTATTCTAAGATGACACATATAATATTTTCTTGCAAACAAAAGTATTTTCACATGAATATTTAAATGAGAAAGTAAAATTTAGTGAGAATTATATGTATAAACGATACATTTAAAACGCCTTACTTAAAATATTTTCTTATACCGCTGTTTAAAAAATACCAGGAGACAAAGACTGTGAATATTTCGTTGTTTAATTATCAAGTTTATTCAAGCATGTAAACAAACAAGTAGATGTTTAACAGAAACTGATTACTCCTTAAAATTACCCAATAAAAAGGAAATTAATGGAATCACGTTTACAAAGAGATCGCCATTTAATATTTATAAATAGATTGATAGATATCGATATAGATATAAAAAAGCCCCATTAACCGAAAGACTGCCGCCGGCTGATTTTTTCACACACTAAGCTGCAGGTTTCACTGCAACATAAGCAATATTTAAATTAATATAATTCCACAAAAAACCCAGTTCTGAAAAATTAAGTTAAGATTGATGCTAGGTGATGAAGATTATACACCGATACTAATAACATATTTTGCATCAGGTTGGAAAAAACATCTTTTTTTTTATATTTTTAATAAATTTCAGAGAAAACAACATTACAATATTAACCTTTGGCTGGGCAGTCAGGGGGTTTAAAAAAAAAAAAAGAGTGGAGAAAAAAGAGTGGAGAAAAGTGTAGGTAACAAGTTCGGTACGAAATATTGTGGTCCGCAAATCGAACGTAGGTAAACGCTATGAGTCTGAGTGATTCATTAAAATAATGATAATAATAAAAATAAAAAACTCAATTATAATTTTGAAATATTTGTAAAATCGTATTAAAGCCTTTAAATATATTTTTAAATTACATTTTTCACTTTTATTTACATTTATTTTATGCAATAAGTTTACATCATTAAAATAATAATAATAAATGATTCTCTCAAGTCAACGGTTTTTTCATCGATTATGCTTTTTGGAATGACTTTAACTTTTGTTGTGCTGCCATTTCTCGGCATCAGTAAAAAAGAATTTTTTTCATCGGAATTATGGTAAAAATAATAACAATAATAATAATTAATAAAAGATGCAACATGTAATTATGTCACTAGAGATTTCTCTTGAAATTTTTCGTTATATAATTTTAAAATACAGTTCAATAGGTATAAATAAATGGAATATTTTCATTGTGATTTCTGTGATACAGTTTAAATTTCATTTTATAATTATTATTTTTAAGATGTAAACATTTATCTTCTTAATTATTTTTTTTTCTATTATAAACAAAATATTTGTTTCTCTCTAGGTGTAATGGATATATTAGATATTATCATGATTGCATTAATAAAACTGAAAAATATTTTCCCCACATTCTGTTATTAAAGTACAATTTTTCTACTTTTCAAAGTTATATTAAAAAATTACTATGCTAAAAATCAAAACTTTATCTGTTTTATTGTGATAAGTATATGCTATATATGATTGTATATTTCTTACATTTTAATAGCATTTCATAAGAAATGTAAATTTCGTTTACAATATAAACACATTTCCAGTGGATATAAGATAAACTTTTAAAATTTGGCGTAGTAAAACTAAAATTTTATGTAAGAAATAATAATAACGATTTTAGGTATCATTAATAAGGAATAAATTTTTAAAGTTATATAGCTAGAGATTTTAAAAATACATTTTGATCTAAATCAATACTACTTTCTTCTGCACATTTACAATAAAAAAATTACAATTTTAACAAAACGTATTTTTTTTTTATATTAACTGCTGTTAGATGGCGCCAAATCCGAATTTAAAAACAAAGCTTAAAAGCTTCGTTATTCGATGATCTAGGAATTATTTTATATCCTTCCTATATATTTGACTAAGAACGTTGCCGAGTTATTGCTCTTTATAAAATATTGCATTTTAAAATTTTAAAAAAATGTTTCAATATTTAATTTTGATGTTTAATGAAATCTTCAGAAATTATGTTTTACTTTGTTAATTATTATTATTGTTGTGATAAATACTGCTATTTATTTTGCCCTATTGTTGAACTATTTCAGAAATTTAATAGCAAATAAAAAAAAAATCGGATCATTTATATTGCTATTTTTAAAGTATACATTTTCTGCAAAACAAACTCTTTAATAACAAAATCTTCATTCTGTTTGTTTGTATGAAGTCTTACGAAAATGAAACGCAGGTCAAACTTCCGTCACTTTTGACGGGGGTTACATATTAATTACGATATAAAATGATTATGGCGTTGAAAGCGTTATTGCGTTGTGTATACATGACCTTTTTTGTTCTTTGGGGTCAAACACTTGGAAGAATATAAAAAAATGAAAGTAATTATTTGGACGAATGTGTTTTAGAAAAAAAATGATGAGAAAATTTTTATTAATAAATCCATACTTTATTCGAGAATATTTCACGAAAGAGGAAAAGGCCTTCACTCGTTGGTCCTGCTATCCCTTTAAAAATGTTAAGTCATGACATCTTCAACACAAAACATATTCTAATTGAAATTAGGGCAAAATTTTTAATTTATTATAAATAGTAAGGACGAGAAAATTACACGAACGCAAAGCTATTGATTAAAGCTATTGATTAAATATAAAAGCCAACAGAAACACAAGAAACTAATCAGGATTTTGAATGCAAAACTAAAGATGTTTCAATTCCATATGAAAGAAACGTAACGACTCTGATGTTATCGCGATCGCTGGTATAGGAAGAAACTTCAAACTACTAACTGAGTATGCTCGCCAAGGCGCTAAAACTAGCGGACAAAAAGATGATGTAAGTACGAACCAAGTATCTGTAAAAAGAAAACTTACAAGTTCGCTCCAAAGATGCGATCGACAAAAGAGAAAAAACTCAAAGCACGATGGTTTTGAATACCGCGGTTTTGGAAGTTCTTTCTAAGTAGACGGAGTTTTTAAATCTCGAAACTAAATAAAGGATGTTGTTAATAGAGTAGTTATAAAACTCTTAGAGCGGTAACTTTAGAGTAGTTATAAAACTATTTGTAGTACTTATTATTCCCGAAAAATGCCAAAAGTTGTTACGGCAGCTTTGGATGAGGTTATGCTAAACGAAAAATATCTCATTCAAACGAGAAAAGCATGGCAACTCTATTATAGAATTAGTTTCCGTTATTGTGATAATATCATTCGATCTTTTGTAGACTCGTACCATGTTTTAAACAAAGTATTGTGTTTTTATAAGCTTGATGCCTAAACGGGAAATGACAGATGTTGCTCACAATTGGGCAAAGTCCCTTAATATATTTATACAATTCTAAAAAGTTAACCTAGATTAGAAGAAAAAAATGCTGAAGGAATAACAGTTTTAATTTGTATGCTGATATTGGACATTTTCATTTTATGGGGTTAGTCTGGTTGACATTTATATGTCTAGTATTACATTTATTTTGGCTTAAAAATGCATACTTCATTTTAAAACCACCTTTAAGCAGTTTACACACGTACTAAAATAACTAAGAATTCTTTTTGCATAACCTTGTGTATAATCAATAACATGTATACACATCGAATATAATAAAACAATTAAGTTCAACTTAAAATCATCAATCAATTTTAAAATTATCTTCAAGCAATAATCGTTAATATACAGATACTATATAATATCGATATCTTTTGTGTGTCTCTGTGAATGCTATGCAGTTCAAATTATATAGAAGGTAACTTGTAGTAAACCTCAAGAACATACATCAATGTCATTATATATTAAATAGTTTGACATAATAAAATAATGAGGCGGAATTATTTTGTGTGACCCTGTAAATGAATAACAAATTGTCCTTACATTGTATATTATACAGATTACATATTCTATTGAACTTCAGAAGTCCTTTTAAAATTCATTACTTTTGAAAAGATTTTAATTCATTAAATTGCATTTGAAAAGATTTTTTTTCCCATTGGCCGTTTTGTTACAAAATACTTTCACTGTAATTGTAAATTAACTGAACATGCATGCAATATCTTAATTTTAATTGGTTATTGTGATATACTAAAGTTTAAGAACACACTAAAAAGTATTTTTTACTTATAGGCATGTAATGTTTTTTTCGTTTTTCTTTTTTTATTTATGATGATAATTTCATTGTAAATTAATTAAATAATAGATATAACTTTCTATTATACCGAATAAACAAAAGCAGTAGAAAATTTGTGAAGACTTTAAAATCTGTTTTTGTTGTTATAAAGCAATTTCATGATTGATGTATAATTTTTATTAATTTCATAAATGGTATGTAAATTATTACAGAATGACTCATACTTATCTTTTAGATTAATTTTCCCGAATGCCGACATATCATTGAAAAAATAGTGTAAATATCCGATATCAAATAAGTCCATTATCTGTTGTAAAATTTTATTCAAATAATGTTTCAGCATTACCTTCAAAATCATAATAAATTATTTCTTATTACGATAATGTCAAAATATTTCCTTACAAACAAACATAAAAGAGAATTGTTTTGAAACACAGTGCAAATAAATATTTTATCTCCTGAGACAAAATATCACCAATCAGTTCAAATGATACATAATATGATAAACACTACGTATATAAGTTTACGAAATCACAACAAATAATGTAAATTTCTTTATTGACCTAAATGTTAAAACATTTCCTTAGAAACGAGCATAAAGGCGAATTGTTTTGAAACAGAATGAAAATAAATGCTTTATCCCCGGAGACAAAATATCAACAATCAGTTCAAGGGATATACAGTAAGATATACAATATGTATAGGTTCGGGAAGCTTTTGTTGAAATTTTCGGCCAAACAGAAGGCTATAAAATCTCAATAAAAAAGAATACTGCCCAGTTAAACTGAAGGCATTGAGCTCACAGGCTACAAATACTAATTGCACATTAAAGCTTTATATTTTCAAGGGTTAATTCCGTTCGAAAAAAAAATTAAGAAGGGGAAACAGCTCTCCCCTTTTTCTCTTTTTTTATACTTAATCATTGAACCTCCTATACTACCAAAGACATGCTTTATCATATAAAAAATCTATATCCAAAATTCAGAGCAAATTAGATAATTCTTAATAAAAACCCATATAGCATTTATATAATTTAAAAAGAGTTATCCCCCTCTTTTATACTTAACCATTAAACTTCCAAAACTATTCAGAGATTTGAACGAAATCTGACAATTCTGCTTGAAAAACCCATTTATATAAATTAAGGGGGGGGGACATTAGAACCCCTGTTCCCCTTATTTATACTTATTCAATGAACACCTAATAACAGTCACGGAATCGCCTCATCAGAATGATCCTAATCTAAATTTTGAACGAAAATTAATTCTGCATGAAAATCCCATTTATATCAACTAACGGGGGGGGGGCTTTAGAGCCCCTGTTCCCCTTATTTATACTTATTCAATGAACACCTAATAACAGTCACGGAATCGCCTCATCAGAATGATCCTAATCTAAATTTTGAACGAAAACTTAATTCTGCATGAAAATCCCATTTATATCAACTAACGGGGGGGGGGGGCATTAGAACCCCTGTTCCCCCTATTTATACTTATTCAATGAACACCTAATAACAGTCACGGAATCGCCTCATCAGAATGATCCTAATCTAAATTTTGAACGAAAACTTAATTCTGCATTAAAATCCCATTTATATCAACTAACGGGGGTGGGGGGGGGGCATTAGAACCCCTGTTCCCCCTATTTATACTTATTCAATGAACAACTAATAACAGTCACTGAATCGCCTCATCAGAATGATCCTAATCTAAATATTGAACGAAAACTTAATTCTGCATGAAAATCCCATTTATATCAACTAACGGGGGGGGGGGGCATTAGAACCCCTGTTCCCCCTACTTATACTTATTCAATGAACACCTAATAACAGTCACGGAATCGCCTCATCAGAATGATCCTAATCTAAATTTTGAAAACTTAATTCTGCATGAAAATCCCATTTATATCAACTAACAGGGGGGGGGGATTAGAACCCCTGTTCCCCCTATTTATACTTAATCAATGAACACCTAATAACAGTCACGGAATCGCCTCATCAGAATGATCCTAATCTAAATTTTGAAAACTTAATTCTGCATGAAAATCCCATTTATATCAACTAACAGGGGGGGGGGCATTAGAACCCCTGTTCCCCCTATTTATACTTAATCAATGAACACCTAATAACAGTCACGGAATCGCCTCATCAGAATGATCCTAATCTAAATTTTGAAAACTTAATTCTGCATGAAAATCCCATCTATATCAACTAACGGGGGGCATGAGCCCCCCGTTCCCCCTCTTATACATATCGAATGAACTCCAAAAACTAATCAGGGAAGCGCCTTGTCAGGATATACCTACATACAAAATTTCAAGTGGATCGGATATTTTTATCATGAGTTATCGCGTTACGTACATACGAACATACATACAGAACGGACGGGCACATAAGCTCTCAGGCTATGATAGCCTGTGAGCTAAAAACTCAAAATACATAATTGTTTATGGTCTCACAGGTATGCCTGGCTATTTAAAACGCTTGGTATCAACATTTGTAATTTTAGTAACGTCCCCCATAAAAAAGAATCTATATTTATTCCTTGTATTCTTCTGAGGTTCATGTGGATTTTTATATTTTACGTATCAGCGGCTCGATTATATGCAGCATTTTCTGAATCACTAGGAAGTCTGAAACAAACATTATCGTTTACGCCTATGGACATAAGTGCATTTCTAATGTGGTATTACATTTTCAAGTCGCAGCTAAAACTAAATCAGTCACTCAGCAAATTACAAAAAATAGCAGATATTCTAAAAGTAGCCTTTTCTTGCAAATTAGAAAAAGTTTGTCTCTTGATTTTTGTACTGATGTATATAAGCAGAGTTTATGTACAATATTGCAGAAAAGATGATAAAAAAACGAATCGAAAATGTTTGTTCACTTGGAGCATTGGATATTAATAGTGTTGACTGGCGTATCTCCATGGCAATATGGCAATCTTTTGAATTCATTCACAATCATCTCACTTATACTATTCCAGATTTCCTTTCAATGTTTTTTCTTATTATTGGTCATCAAATGAATCTTATACTGAAGAAATATATTATAAAATGTAAGAATATTTTAAAAAGAGGATACTTAACGCATAATGAGTGTGATAAATGGTACCAACATTACCGTGAGATTACTTCAATCTTTAATACTATACACGAAATTTGGTCTATTCCTATATTGCTATTGTGTATTTATTATTCGAATTTTGTGTTTCTTGAAAGCTTGTTGATAATTCAATGGGGACCACATCCGATATTGATCTTGTACACACTGTCTAATTCTATTTGCTTCACAGCAATTATTATGATTGCTTCTGCCATTAATAGAGCGGACAAAACAGCTAAAGAGATTAATTTTGAAATTATTTGTTTATTAGACCCAGTCGAAAGAAGTCGTACTAGTATTAGCGTTGGACTAATATCACATATGTCTCATGAACCTGCTTTCGTTTTTTCTGGATGTAGTTTTTTCGAGTTGACAAGTAGCTTTTACCTTACATCAATTGAATACCTTATTACATATAGTTGTCTAGTAACAAGCATAGGAAACAAAGATTAATATGTTTATGTATCTATATTAGAAATGTATTGAATAAAACATTCTCTTCATCTTGTAAATAATAAATAAATAAGTTTTATTGTTTAAAAGTATGTCATGCTATTAATCTAGTTAAAAAAATGAAATAAAATAAAGTGTAAAAATCTAGGTTATGCGGCTTTGTTTTTATGTCTGTTGATGTTTATGTCTGCTGATATTTTTAAAATTCTTCAGACCATACTCATCAATTATTCAATTATTTCTGCTATCAATAAAGTGAACAAAACTGCTAAAAAGATGAAGCTTGAAATTATGTCTCATGAATATGAAATTATAGTTCTCATGAACATGTTTTCATTTTATCTAGATGTAATCTTTTCGAGTTGATACGCGGCATTTTATCTTACGGCAGTTGAATACATTATTACATATAAATAAGCTAAAAAACTTTGTAAAATCACCATAAAAAGAAAATTAAACAGGACGCGTTTCGAGCTTCAAAAATACAGCTCGTCATCAGCTAATCCAAACACGTGTCACATTGTCGACTCGTCGATTAGCTGATGACGAGCTGCATTTTTGAAGCTCGAAACGCGTCCTGTTTAATTTTCTTTTTTATGGAGATTTTACAAAGTTTTTTAGCTTATTTATAAATTTATCGCCAGTGATTTCGGTGTTTCTCAATTATTACATATAGTTGTCTAATAACAGACATAGGCAGAGAGATTAATATATATCTATGTATACATATTATAAATATATACATTATTTTCAAATAAAACGTTATCTCCATCATGTAAATAATATATAAATAAGATTTATTATTAAAATGATTGCCGTGCCATTGATAAGTAAAATAACGTGCAAAAAAGATACATTGATCTGTTTTATTTTGAAATTTTATATTTTTAAATCTTTTTTTAACGCTGCAGAATGGGCTAACGAAGAAGACAGGCTACCGCAGTTCATTCCAAGTATCTTTTTTACAGACTATTGGAAACACGTGATACTCGAATACACCAATGCAGACACATGAAAAAAGCATTTCGTCATTCTGTAAAAAAAGACTCGTGGAATGGATTAAGGTAGCCTGTATTTTTCGTTAGCCTCATTGGAGACCATATCCATCGCTAATTCAATTATAATTGAAATTACAATTTTCTGCCACGAAATTTTAATAGTGTTTTTACTTGAAGGAAGTATTGGATTCGTGCAAATTTTCCAATTCCGGTTTTCGACAGATTTACATGTTTTATGGATCAGAGAACCCTCAAAAACATGTTTTTACAAAATGTCTGTCTGCGAATCTGTCTGTCACTCTGTATGTGATAAAGGTTTTGCGGGCGTTCTATTTCAAGAACTAATGAATAGCAATTAACAAAACATTAGATTGAGTTAGACATTAACATAATCTAGAGCTGATTATTTTTTGGTGTACATCGCCCAACAGATGGCTCTGCTGTAATGCTTTTTATACGTTTTCAGAAATAGCTATATCTCAAGATCTAATGGACGGATTTTCATAAAATTTCAGATACCGTTGTTCCTTTATATGATATAAAGCTGATTACGTTTTGGTGTAAATCACCCAACAGGTGGCGCTACTAAGAAGACTTATTGGTGATTATCACAATTGCTGTACCTTAGAAACTAATGTGCGAATTTTCCTCAAACTTCCGATTCACTTAGTCCCTCGTATAAATTAGTTTTGAAGTAAATTGCTCAATAGGTGGTGCTGCTGCATTTTTTCCGTATACCGCAATAGCTCTATCTCAAAAATTAATGCACAGATTTCCCTCAAACTTCATATTCAGTGAATCCGTCATATGAAATAGTTCGATTTATATTTTGGTGTCAATAGCCAAACAGGTAGCGTTGTTATGCGGACTTTCGTGATTCTCAATAGCTATATCTCAAGAACTAACAGACGGATTTTAATAAAACTTAAGATTCTTTTAATCATTGATATAATATGGTGTTGATTACCTTTTAGTGTAAATCGTCCGACAGGTAGCGCTGCTATGCAACATTATTCATAAGGCCGTGCTATCACGGTCTGATATAAATTAGTTTCTATCTGAAGTTTTAGTCTGAAATGAATCTCAATTTTTAGTAAATTTCGAGTATTAGTTCTTGAGATGGAGTATTGCGATAATCATGAATAATGCACCATAGCAATGCCACTTGTTGAGCGATTTCTAACAAAACGTAATCAGCGCCATGTTATAGCAAGTAATAACTAAATATAAAGGTTTATAAAAATGCATGCATTTGTTATTAAGATATGCTATTGTGGGAATTGTAAATAATGCAGCGTAGCAGCGAAACTTGTTCAGCGATGCTCAACAAAAGCTTATCAGATCTAGTTTACATCAAACTCTCACAGAGTCTAAAGTTTTGTGAAATTCCGTGCATTATTTCTTGAGATAGAGCTATTTTGACAAACAAGAATAATGCACCATGGCTGCACCACTTGTTTAGAGATTTGCGTCAAAACATAGTCAGATCCATGTTTTATAATGTACTAACTATATCTAAACTTTTATGACAATCCATGCACTAGTTCTTGAGATATGACTATTGTGAAAATTGTGAATAATGCAGCACAGCAGCGCCACCTGCAGAACGATATACAACAAACAAATAATCAGATCTAATTTATATTAAAGTCTAACATAATCTAAAGTTCTGTGAGATTCCGTGTGTTGGTTCTAGAGATAGAGTTTCCATTAAATTTTTGTCACATACAGACAGACAGACTCACAGCCAGACATTTTGTAAAGACACGTTTTTCGGGTTTTCTGACCTCTAAAACATGTAAATACTTTTTAAATCGGATTTCAAAAATTTTCACGTATCCAATTCTTTCTTTTTTTCAACTGTAGAAGAAAGTAATAAAAAGATTAATTTATCAAAAATACCCTTATAGAAATTTTATAATAATTAAAAACAGTGTATTTAAACGTATTATTATCTTTTTAGGTGCGTTCGTAATTATGTAAATACGTAGCACCTAGTGTTGTCGCTCAGTCCGTCCGTCTGTCCGTCTGCCCGTCTGCGCATGTAACAACGCAAAAACTATCCAACCGAATCGTTTGAAATTTAAAATATATAATTATTACATAATTTTGTCGAGTCATTTCAAATTTTATGACAATCGGATGGATTGATCCATTACAGAGACAATCAAAAGGATTCCGTTACATTACGTCAATGGGGAAAAAAGTTTCAAATGGATTTTAATCGTTTGAAATTTAAAATGTATATTTATTACATAATTTTGTCGAGTCATTTCAAATGTTATGAAAATCGAATGCATAGATCAGTTACAGGGACAATCAAAAGTATTCCGTTACATTACAATCAATGGGAAAAAAGGTTTAAAATGCATTTTAATCGTTTGAAATTTAAAACGTTTAATTATTACATAATTTTGTCGAGTCATTTCAAATGTTATGAAAATCGGATGCATAGATCAATTACAGGGACAATCAAAAGTATTCCGTTACATTACGATCAATGGGAAAGATGTTTCAAATGCATTTTAAAGGTGTTACACTCATTTGAACATAATATAATTGACATGAATCTATGATGTATGTACTAAAATCTACATTCTGTACAATCTGGGATGCAGAGAATATTTACTATTAAATTAAAGGGCCACACAAATGTATTCCACTAAATAATGTTATACGGGGGAACATTGTTTGGGGCGTGTTTTAATTATATTAAACTACTTCATATTTTATGAATAAGATATACGTTAATGAAGTATAATAAAAATTACTCCCAGCATATGAACACAAAGATTTCGACCACTGGTCTGTATCCAAAGTACGCTCAACTATATCAGCAAGATCTGAATATTTTTAAAACTTCGTTATCGTACGAACGCACCTCATTTGCTACGCTTCACGTGCAATTTCCAACTTGTTGCATAATAAAGGTCTATGCATTTATTATATGATTTCATTTATGTTTATTCATTTATTATTAATAATATGTATTATTATTTCCTTCATTCTCTTTGCGTCGATTACGATTCTTTTATTTTAAATGTATATTTCTCTATGTAAATCATATATATTATAAAGCAGAAGTTCTGAAACTTCCAAACGAGTGTTTTCAAAAAATACCCGATGGATCTTTTTGCAGATTATATCATTCGATAGGAAATATTTTTGCGGAGGTTTATGATACAAATATACTAGGATAACTCTGATTTTTCGTACTAAATTTCGTATTTTTTGGTTATTTTTGACGGAAGGGTTGCAACAACTAATTTTTTGGCGATAATTATATTTCAAAAAGGAAATGAAATGCTTTCTCTAATGGGAAATAATATAAACATTTCGAAAAAAAAACCTGTTAATTCATTGATTTAAAATAAATAATGATAAAAAGAAAAAAATCCGTTTAATGCAAAATAATATTATGAAAAGAAAATATTTATCTTTAACGAAAAAAAAATATTTATAATATTTAAAAAGTAACTCAATGTGAAAGAAAGTTTTGAAGTGACACAATATTTGGCTATTTATTTCTTTCGAGCCAGATTAAAAGAAAACAACATCTCAAAAATTTCATTAGGTAAAACATAAGTATTTTTTTCTTTCTTTTTTTTTTAAATATTTTTAAATCTAATTTTCCCGTTATGTGTTTTACAGAAGAAACTCGCAAAATTATTTTTTTTTAAAAGGCTTTAATTGTTATTTGTATGTTGTTTGTTCAATTGGGTGTTTCAATCTACTTTTGTCGCCAATCAATGCGATTCTAAAAAAAAAAAAAAAAAAAAAAAAAAAAAAAAATACGGAGCGATGTTCGCAAGAACTATTTTCTCTCTCTCTCTCTTTTAATGAGTGAGAGCAGTTTTGGAAAAAAATTTTACATTTAACTTAAATACATATATAGCAGCTAATACCACAAAAAGGAATAATATTTAAATTTTAGGGTAAATGTCTTTCCACATACATAGATATTGTAAAATAATTTAACTGCAACTTTTAAAAAATTTTTTGGCACAGATATCTCATACGCACTACATTGGTGCGATTTGTCTCTTACGCCAATACCGTATATACATCTGGCTAATTAACTGACGCCAAAGTGTCATTATTTTGCTTGATATGGCAACCCGGATGTTATTGTCTATTTATTAATAAATTGTCTATTTACAATTTTTTTCTTTTTTTTTTCCAATTATATAAACTATTTTAATCTAGGCACATTTGTCATATATGCGCCACATTTGCGCGACTGCAATAAAATGGCAATTTTATGCCTCACTTGGTAACCTGGATGTTGTTTATTTATTGATAAATTTTTATTTTATTTTATTTTATTTTTTAAAGGATATAAATAGTTTTGTTTTATAATTATTAACTAAACTTTTTAAAATTTATTGTTGTTTTCTATTTAAAATAACAGAAACTAATTGTAAACTGTATATGTAACTGGTATTTGAAAACAAAATTTTCTCCGAATCGGCATCAGAAGAAAAAAACAAAAACGCGCCAATGTAAAGCGTATATGTCATGTATACATTTTTTTCACTATGCTACAGTATTTAAACATGCTGTATAAATAACGATTATTGTTTTTTCCAAACATGTTTGGCACAGATATTATATACACACTGAGATATCTGACTATCGCCAAAACGGTGTTATTTTGCCTGATATGGTAACCCAGCAATAGTTGTTTCTGTATTAATAAATTGTTTATTTACTTTCAATTTCTTTTTAGAAATTCTATAAATTGTTTCGTGCTATAGTAGCTTTTTTATGGTACTTCTAGGTTATCCCGTCGACCAATTTCGCCAATTTATACAAATCGCCTAACTAATAGCCAAGTTATACATGTTGACATAATTTTTATTTAAAATAACGAAAAAACAAATAATTAGTAGAATATTAATAAAAATATTAATAAAAAGGCGAAATAAAAATCACTTAATTAGATTTTAAACACGTGAATCGCATTTAATGTCATTGAATGTGACATTCACGATCAACCATTATTGGCATTTAATATTATAGTTTGGCGATAATTTTTTTGGCCGACGGGATAACCTAGAAGTGCCTTTTTTATTTATTAATATTTTCGTTTTAAAATAACGAAAATAATTTTTTTAAATGCACATTTCTTCGCTATTCTAAAACGAGGATTTTGCCGCATTGGTATTGGAAGGAAATCTTGCAAATCCAGGTTTGAGCCGGAGTTTTTTGTGAAATATGATATTTTCAAATGTAAATTGAGTGCTACTTGATTAACACGTCGGCCAGTTTCGCCAAACTATTCAAATTTACATAAATTCATTTTAAATAACGAAAGAACAATAAACATAAATAAAAAATACAAATTAAAAGTCGAATTAAAAAGCACTTATGACGTAAAAAAAAATACGTGTATCACGTGTAATATCAATTGCTATCATACTTACGATCATCGATTATCGACATTTATTCCTATAATCTGCTATTAATTTTTTTCTCGACAGAATAATCAAGTAGTACCGTATACCGTACATTGTAGAAACTCCAGTTAATATTACAAAAATAGAGCTAAATAACTAAATTTAGGTGCAAATGCACGCACCCATGTGTGATGTAGAATCACATATAGTTTTCTTAAATTTTACATTTTTCTAAATTACAGTTAAAACTAATTTTTAATTAAATAGCTATTTTATCTTTGTGTCTTATTTCAATCCCACAATAACTTTCCGTTAAAAAGTAAAGAAAGAAAACATGTACCATCTGCTGTATCAGTAAAACGATTCTCAGATAAAGAGTTCCTTTAGATGAATGTTCGGCTTCGCTAAAATAATAAAAGAAAGAATAAAGATCGAATGTGTTTGCGGTCAGTAAAATTTCATTTTCTCTCTGCGTAATGTTGAGCCTAACTTCTTTATCACATAAAAACTTTTCATGTACATGCTCTGTATTTTGTCTATTGATAACATTCTCCCAAAACAGACATATAACGTACGATGTTGGCGCGAATTCTTTTTGGCGTATTTTTTTAGGACTGCCCATTTCTGGTTGCCCTGCATTAAATTCAAAATCATCTTAATTGTTTAAAGCGTAACAGAAAATTTCATGGTTATGATATCATTCACTTTTCATATGCTCCTTTTCGCCAATTCCAAGATGCCAATGTGTGAATTCTGAATGAGAAATTCAATTGCCTCCCTCTCGCTTCATGCACTCAGTCATGTAACAAAGGTCTCTTGAAAAATGGTTACAGGCACCATCCCTAATTATTTCAGTAAGAAATGATTTAATTTTTATAACTCTACTTTAAATAAACAAAGTTCTCAAAAGGCATTTATTTTATTGATCACAGCCTACAACTCTAGCGAATGCATTTTTTTTGAAAAGAACCTGGTCGCAATACTTTAAAATACAGATCTACACTACAGAAACTATGGTGCCTACACCAGGCATTCGCAACGTTTTCAAACATCGAGGGATGGTGCCTGCTGTTATTTGCCTGCTGTTATTTGCCTGCTGTTATTTGCCTGCTTTTATTAGCCAGCTTTTATTTGTCTGCCAATTTATTTTCTGGACTAGTTCATTAGAAATTATCTGAACTATATCGGGACTATTATTTGGACTACTTATAAGTGTGAAATTGGATTATTAATGCCTGTCTTCAAATAGTTTCGAATGACTGTCTCCTCGTCAGATAAGTCCCACTTATGTTTGTGAACCATGGATTATTAAATAAGTGCCCCCCTTGTTCACAGAATGTTGTTTGAAATGCGTATGTTCCTGTGAATTATGTCTGCTGGATTTTTTTTGATGGACCTCATGGAGTTGGATTATAGTGCCGATTTATCTTTTATTTGAGCGATTGTTTCTTCTGATCGGGACCTTTCGAGATGCTCGGTGTTAACGCGGCCGCTCGTTAAGATTTCTCCTGCCGATGTAGGCCTAAGAATCTACGACTGGCGATTTGTGACTCTTATTTCACCTCCGTTAAACGTTTCCTGACATAATGTTTTTATTTCATCTTAGCGGTGTACTTCAGTGACGATTCCATATGCTTTCGACTAAAGTGACACAGAATTCCGTGTTTGACGTTTAAATTCTTCGTCATTCGTCGATAATATGATCTTCACATTGGATTTATTCTTTAAATTTTTGGATGCTGACACTGATGTTTTTCACAAAAATAATTACATGCGCTATGCTATTAAAAAAACCCCTTAAAACTACAGCATTGATCAATTTTGTGTCTGTAATTTTGTGCGCTATTGAACGTTTATTTTTACGATAATACTGTTACAAGTTTATTTGTAGTAGTTGAAAGTTAAAAAAAAAAAAAAATTAGTGAAGAAGACATTCATTGATAAATATTTACAGCATAAATTTCGCAGATGAGAAAGTGTATGCTTTTATATTTAATAGGTTAAATCTCAATTTCTATTTTAATTATATGATATTTTTATTTAAAAAAAAAATTATGTTGAGTAATTTTCAACCATTTTTAGTTTATTATGTATTAGTTTTTCTGTGCTCTAATTGAATTTCTTTAAATACGAACAGTTATAAATGATTTTAGATTGTCTTGAAACATTTCACAGCTTTACAAGTGCTATTTAAAAACTATGATACAAATGATAGCATGATAAAATTATATTTTTCAAATATCTAAGTACTTATTGCTGTGCACTTTTTGCTGAAAGTCGTTTGAGAAATATCAAGATAGTTTATTACTTTTTAAAGAAAGTATTTTTATAATTTCCATTATTAATTAATGACTATATATTTTGTTTATTTTTTTTAATACAGTTATTTTTGAAGTGTTATAAATTGACGTATATTCCTTTTTCTTTTTCATAAATTTTATATTATATTTCCATGTAGATGAAAAAGTTCTAGGTAAGTTAATGGTGCATCTCTTTTTCCTATAAAAAATAAGGCATGATGTTGTCGGGTTGCAACCATTATTTTTTTAATATGAGGTTTATATAAAAGAAACAACACAGAAAAAGATGCATGTGAATACTGGTTATGCAATAAGGATGTATGCACCTTCATATATTATTGACAGTGGGCTCATTTTCAGATAAATAAAATTTTATCGTTTGAATCACATGCCATGTGCACATGACATAAATAATAATAATGATGCATGCATAATCGAATTATAAATTCATGTATCAAAAAATATATTATTACAGTTTATCCTACTTTTATTTCGTGATTTTTTTTCACTTTAAAGGTAAGTTGTGCTTTATGTTGTTTGTACAGTAATTTTATTGGGAGATTGTTTTATTTGTGCAAAGACTAGCCATGTTCTTATTTGCATAATTAAACCTATCTAACATCTTAATATTCTTAAAGTGTGTGCATTGTTTATATCTGTTCGAGTAGAATTATTTTTACACTCTAGTCTGAAAAAAAAAAAAAAAAAAAAAAAAAAAATTATAAGATGAATAAGATACAGTATGATACTGAATAAGATACAGTATGAATCATTATTTTCGTCAATTATAATAGCTAATAAAAACTTCAATTTTAGGAGTGTTCAAAAAAAAAAAAAAAAAAAAAAACATTTGATAAATTCCTTAATATTTATTATGATATTTCTTATGCATTTCATATAGGATATAAACAGTGCATTAAAACAAAATATCGTCTTAACTAAAGTGACTAATTTCCCCCCTTCTAATTTATTTTAAGACTTTTTATACATATATTTCCAGTGTTTGTTTTTCCTATTTGCACCCCACTTGCAAAAATATTTCGTTAGAGAGGATCCAGTTTTCTAATATTTAAATAAATATTGAGATTTTTTTTCATGCTTTTTCACTTTTATAAATGTAAAACACAATTTTGATTAGTTTATGGATAGACATTTATTTTAAATTTTTAGCATCTATTTAAAAATATTCTCACATATAGCTGCTTTTATTATATTGCATTGTAGATAGGTTCATTTTTTTAATAATCTGATACTGTGCTCGTTTGTTTATTTTCGCATTTTTATAATTTAGGATATAAATTGTGTATAATGACTGAAAAAAGGTCACGTAAATTGACACAAGATCCATCTGTTGTGTTTAACTTTAAGTTTAGACCTGATGCAAAACAGGTAATGTCTTTTAAAACTAATATGGATTCTGAAACAATTGGTTTAGATTCTAATTCTTTTGAGATTTCATGTTTGAGTAGTTTAAAGGATTCTATTAACAGATATTCTAGATCTGTTGTTTCGGATGTTCAGAAATTAATTGATCCTATTTTAAATGAGAATAATCCAGAACTCATGGCAAAATTTAATTCCTATCAAAAAGAAATTGAATTAAAATTTAATATTTTAAGTGATTTGGTGTGTAATGTTCAATCTGAGTGGACTGTTTTACAAAAAAATAACGACCAGTTACATAGGTTAAATGAGCTGTTGTTCGAAAAAGTAAGAACACTGAACTCGTCCAAACAGTCTATGCATAATGAGATAGCTATTCAATGCGACATTGATGAATCTAAATTGGATGAACCCCTTAATGTTATTAAAGATAAGGAATGTAATTCTAGTGGGAAAGATTTGGCCAAATTTCTAGATAAGGTTGAATCTGAAATACACATAAATTCTGGTACAAATAATTCTGAATTATCAAAAGACAAAAATACTGATCTTATTTCAATACCGGATTACATCCTAAATTTATGTGAGCACAAAAATCAAGTTAGAGATTTATCTGACTGCACAAAAATAATTCTGTTAGGTCTTGATGACAATATAGGTATACCAGATATTATGATATCTATAAATGAAAAGATTGGCAGTACCATTCCTTCCATTAACTTTGAAAGAAAGCATAAATTAAGACAGGGATTAAAATATAACTGGACCATTAGTGTTACATCTTGGATATCTGATCTCTTAATTCAACATGGAAAATTAAATATTAATTCGGTTGACTACACTGTCAGGCCATTTATTAACATAAAACGTTGCTTTCATTGCCAACAAATAGGCCACCTGGCAAAATTTTTTGCATATGATTTGGCATGTGCTAATTGTGGTGAATCACACACTTCAGATAATTGTAAAGATGCTTCAAGATGCATTAACTGCATCGCATATAACCGTGCTTACAACAAGTTTTTCGACATAAATCACCCTGCTTTTTCCACTTGCTGTAATACATTTAAATTTTATTTCAAGCAAAAACAAGCTTTTAATCACTCTAAAATATAACGTAAATATTCAACACTTCTTCAGGTATGCTATTTCATGTATATTTAGTTATTTACATATTTTGTTAGTTACCTTCAGGTGATACTTGGATTTCTCCGCTCTTTTACACAGTATTTTTTTTTTTTTTACATTGTTAACCTTTTTATTCATAACACAAACATAAAGCATTAATAATTATATTTTTTTTCATATACTATTCTTTCGTAGATATATATTTTTTTCATATGGTGTACACATTTTAATACATTGTTATTTAAAGATTACTTTCAATCATTTCATGATTTACATTTTTCGGGCATTGTTCATATCTCTGATTCTCTTTCATTCAACTGTTTCGTGAGCTCAGGAATAGATGAATGATTCAAAATTTCACATTTTTGATTTATTGATAGTTTTCTTCTGGTGGTTAAGCCCTAATTATCAGTAAGACTTCTGCGGTGAATCTTAAATGTTTGTTTACACAATTTATTTTTCTTTATTTGTATCTTTCGCGATCGATAAAAAAATTGCACATCTATTTTGTCTTAATTCGATGTAGCTACTCTATTTTTAGTAGGTCTGTGTAATTATCAATTGCACTTTTCTTTACACACAGTGTTAGTGCGAATGTTCACTAGTGTATCAATATTACAGTGGTGAAAGTTTTACAAAGTTCTTTTTCTTTTGATATACTTGTGGATATTTGCAACTGACTCACTTTTCATACAACTTCTCTTTGCATGCAGCAATTACAATGTTTTTATACAAAGTTTTTTTTACAATGGCAGTTTACAAAGGTATATATATTTTGCTGCATGCTTTGCAGAGGAAGTTATTCACATACATATACATTTACATATGCAATTGTTTAATTATCGGTCCTCTGTGAAGTTTTTTTAGAACATATTGATTATTATCTTTAATACATAAGTCATTTCTGTAAATTTTTTTTGTTTTTGTTATGGATGATTTAATCCAGTAATTTTTACCTTCCCATTTGCACTATTCCATGTTTTCCCGTTTACACACGTGAATTTCATTACTCTTTAGGCGTAATTTAGATAGATATAGACACTTTTTTTTGCATAACATTTGTTCGTAATTAAATATCATTTATATTCGCTTCTCCACATTTCTTTATTTTCATTTGGGTATACATGATATACAGTAGTACTTTACACTATATTTACGACCATTAAAAATTAGTTTTCAGTCAATGAATACTTACACATGTAGCGGAGCTTACTCCTTTTTTATTAAAAATTCTAGCAAGATGCAAAATTTTATATATAGACAAAAAATTCACACACTTATTCACTTTAAATTCAATACTCATCCTTTTATAATTTGTACACAGTACTTCCACATAAAAAAATACACTTTAGTCATTTTGTAAATAACGATGAGTGGTATACGACAGTCAAGGTGATATTTAAAATTGCATACCTGTCAATGTTTTCACACTTCTGGTTCAAAGGATATGAAGTGAAGATAAATTGTAATTTTTTATAAGCAAAGAGGCTGTCATACGTTTGCTTTACTTGTTAATACATGTCTTTTATTGGTCTTTATACCAGTTGTATCTTAAATTGAAGTTACTTTATAGGTCTCCATATTACATTTCCACACATCTTTCCCACAGTTCTAAACTTTTTACACTTTTGCATGAAAGTTCAGTCTCTCCCACTTAACAGTAATTATTTTTGAATAAAAGTATTTTTGGGAAGATACCGAATTCTTTACGGAGATTTCTTCTCTCATGTTACACTAAAATACCGTTTTAGATGTCAATATAATGCAACATTGATTTTAAATTTCAGATTTAACTTAATAAAAAAATTCATCAGTTTAGGTATTAAAAAAAGGACAAAAAAATTAGAAGTTAGACATTTAGGAACATTGTTATCACATGGAAGTAAATGGTCAACGACAGTGTTTCAAAAATTTTTTCCATATGTTGCTTGTCTAGCATTTCTTAAACTCTCATCTCAGATATAGGTTTGTAGTAAAATTTATCTTGTAAACTTTAAAAAAAAATAGTGGAAATTTCAAAATTTCATATTATTCATTATTATGGACATTTTTAATCCTTCTATTTACAATATTTTTTTGTTTATTTGTGTATTATGTTTTGTGTTTAATTGCATTATATTACTCCAGTATTTTGCTATTATTATTGTATTGATCAATACACATATTTAATGTTTCTTATTACAAACATTTTGGAATTTATTGCCAATTGGTAAGTGACCTGTAGACTTATACCTGATATTTTGTTTTATTTGTATGTGCACATTTTTTATACAGGTCCTTGTCTAAATAAGACAAATTGAAAAGTGATCACAAATTTTATTAATGAAGCTGCAGCTGTTTCTAAGTAGAAACAATATATGATGTCATTTGTATGACAAAATTTATGGTACCAATATATTTATATCATATATATATATACTTTTATTTGGGATGGTTGCCTACTTAGAGAGAAGTTCAATTACTGTTTACTTTATTTAGTAAATGTTTAGTTTGTTTTCATGAACATTTTACACATTGTTACTTGTAAGAGCATATGAAAATTGATTTCTCTTCCTGCATGTACCTTTATAACTTTTTTTTTTCGCCTGTGAAAGGGGTGATATATGTGATGTAGAATCACATATAGTTTTCTTAAATTTTACATTTTTCTAAATTACAGTTAAAACTAATTTTTAATTAAATAGCTATTTTATCTTTGTGTCTTATTTCAATCCCACAATAACTTTCCGTTAAAAAGTAAAGAAAGAAAACATGTAACATCTGCTGTATCAGTAAAACGATTCTCAGATAAAGAGTTCCTTTAGATGAATGTTCGGCTTCGCTAAAATAATAAAAGAAAGAATAAAGATCGAATGTGTTTGCGGTCAGTAAAATTTCATTTTCTCTCTGCGTAATGTTGAGCCTAACTTCTTTATCACATAAAAACTTTTCATGTACATGCTCTGTATTTTGTCTATTGATAACATTCTCCCAAAACAGACATATAACGTACGATGTTGGCGCGAATTCTTTTTGGCGTATTTTTTTAGGACTGCCCATTTCTGGTTGCCCTGCATTAAATTCAAAATCATCTTAATTGTTTAAAGCGTAACAGAAAATTTCATGGTTATGATATCATTCACTTTTCATATGCTCCTTTTCGCCAATTCCAAGATGCCAATGTGTGAATTCTGAATGAGAAATTCAATTGCCTCCCTCTCGCTTCATGCACTCAGTCATGTAACAAAGGTCTCTTGAAAAATGGTTACAGGCACCATCCCTAATTATTTCAGTAAGAAATGATTTAATTTTTATAACTCTACTTTAAATAAACAAAGTTCTCAAAAGGCATTTATTTTATTGATCACAGCCTACAACTCTAGCGAATGCATTTTTTTTTTAAAAGAACCTGGTCGCAATACTTTAAAATACAGATCTACACTACACCATGTTGTAAGAAAGAGGCACAAATGTCATACATGCACCACGTTGGGGTGATACATTTCTGGCGCCACTTTAACGGGAACTTCGTTTTCAAATGACAGATACATTTCTATTTTCTATTTTACTTTTCTATGTACAGAGAATAACACTTTGTATCATTTTAAAATGCAAATGAAAGTAAATAAATAGTTCATTAATAAATTAAAAACAAAGCTGGATTACCATAGGCATAAAATGTTCATTTTGTTTTAATCACGCCAACGTGATGCGTATATGACATCTGTATCAAAAAATGAATTTCACCCATCCAAAAAACATTCACCTTATTTTTCCAAGGAAAACTTTATTTAACTTTATTTATTCTGCTGCATTCCAAAAACGGAACACTGTAATAGATTTGTCAAGAGCAGATGTACGTTGCGAAATATAATATAATATTGATAGAGGATGTATTAAGGTTTTCACATATACCCATATTCTCAAGTTGAGAGGTTTAGAGTTCAAAAACTATCAAATGAAAATGAATCACTTGAAAATTGTTTAAATTCAATGGTCAATCTCTGCGATCACAATGCTCGCTATTTTAGAAGTATGGTGAATAGACAATATTTCAATTGCTCTTTTCATAATTGACTCATTTATCTATCAAACTCTACAATAAATGGTCAACTGAAATATTTTTTTCTTAAAAGCCTGAATTTTATCGAATGCATAAGCTGATACAACAACATAATATATTTTATTATTATTTTAATATATTTTGGCGTCAACGGGCCTTGATTCCATTGTTGTTGTTTTTATTTTTGGCTCAGTTTTGTTTTTTCTAGCTCGCTGAGTTTTGGCACTGATGAAGAATCTCGGCAGTAGATTCGAAACAGCTGTTTGCTAACTTTTAATGCATTTTTGCTGCATTTATAATCGTTGGTTTTCTATCTTTAAACACAATGGCGTTTTGTATGATTTTCAGAAATGTGAAAGAGCATTCGAGGTGAAGTTGCTTTAAAAAACACAATCATATTCAATATTTTGTTTGATTCATGTTTTGTTTTGAAAAACAGACCAGCGCAGCGGGCTTAGCCTGCTAGTTTAAAATAAAAGTTATTTTCCTGAAAGAATCGTATATGATAAAGCTAAAAAAGTATTAGAAATATAGAAGATAAGCTAAGTCTGATTGTAATGTAATATATTTTAAACATCTTCAAAAATTCTTCCTTGGCCTATTATCATATGAATAGTAATTGAATAGTACGCAAAACAGCAACGTTCTTTATCTTTCAAACAATTAAATATTCGTTAAACTCTAACTAATCTATTTGGATAGCTAGTGTTAATGTTATTAACGTAAAAGCAACTTTTTCTAAAAATTGAAAAAAAATTGGACCTTAAAAGGGTTAATAGTTATGCTTAAACAATAAATGTATAAAATTGCATAAATAAATAAATAAACAACGTTAAAGAGCACAAATATTATAAAATAATAGATGTTAAAAAGCATACAGCTGTTTCGGGATTTCTAAAGCCCCATCATCAGTGCTAAAAAGGTGTAAAATGTAAAAGACAAGTCACATCGTTAAATAAAAATAAAACCGTGCATCACAGTACCATGAAACGATTCACAGCAACAGTAAAAGTAAACTGACACGCGCACACAGAAGGAGACCAATCAGATGTCTGTTCCCACTAGAAGAGTCCAAATCAAGGAGAAAAGGATGGGGGGAGGTAGAGTGATATTGCAGGAATGGAAACCAGACTTCATAAAATCTTGGTGTACTGGACATGTCATTAACCAAATTACTAGAGTTTTTCCATACATGAAAAGTTTCCCAAAAGTCTAAATCATAAATGGATGAACAATATTGTATTAATGAGGCTTCGGAAAATTTAAAATTGTGACTATTGGACCAGCAATGGTTGGCGATAGTGGAACGTTTTATTTCACAATTTTTAACATAAGCACTGTGTTTTCCCAAATTTTTTTTCAAGGCACGCTTCGTCTGACCGATGTACATTTTATCGCATTCGCAAGAAATCTTATAAATACCCCAATGTGATAAATCATCTATTGGGTCTTTGAGATTTGAGAATTGTATTTTATTGAAAGGAGTAAAAGTTATCTTAAAATAAAATTTTGACAAAATTTTAGAAATTCGATGACTGATTTTTGGACAATATGGAAGAATAATTAAATTAACATTGCAGTCTGAGTTGAAGTTCGTAGGAGTACGTTTTCTTAATTTGTTATGAATGAAATCAACGATTTCGATTGGGAAACCCCAATCAACGGCAATGGATTTAATGTGGTTTAATTCTGCTCTAAGCAAACTATCGGAGGAGCAAATATTTAAGGCCCGGTGTACATAAGTGTTAAAGGCAGCTAATTTCTGATTAAGGGGTGAAATGAAAGGCGATGGGGGGGGGGGGTAAAGATACAGTGAATAGTTTACGATAGACAGTTGTGTGAAAAAAGTTATTTTCGCGGGAAACCAAAACATCCAGGAAAGGTAATTGATTGTTATTTTCAAATTCGTAGGTATATTGAATTTGATCATCTATTGAGTTCATAACTGTAAGAATATTAGTAAGATCAAGTATATCAGAGTCCAGCAACGCAAAACAGCCATCAACGTAGCGGATATAAAATGGAAAAGTTAGTTTTTTGAATAGTTTTAATTCGAAATAATGCATATAAAAGTCACTAAGGATTGGACTGAGGGGGGAGCCCATGGATAAACCATCAGTCATTCGATAAAAGTTACCATTGAAAATAAATGTGTTTTGCGAGAGACAAATGCTAGTAAGGTGAATCAGTTCATCAATTTCGAAGTTTGTGTAATGAAATTCACGCAAACGCGATTCAATACACTTTAGAGCACCTTGAACTGGAACACTGGTAAATAAGGATTTAACATCAAAAGAAACCATTTTAATGTTTTGTTCATTATTTAAATTACGAAGTTTATTGACAAACTCATAAGAGTTCCTGCAAGTATGAATATTGTTAGAGAGTAGAAGGGAGAAAATAGAGGTAAGATATTTTGCTAATTTATAGGAAGCGGTACCGATGTTAGAAACAATCGGTCTGAATGGAATTCCTTGTTTGTGGACTTTTGGGAGTGTATATAATCTTGCACAATGTGAGACAGAAGGAATGAGAGAAGATTTGGTATTACTGGAAATAAAGGGGGAGTTCTCAATAGTAGATTTAATAGCTTTGAGTTCTTTTTGAGAGGGATCAGAATTAATTTTTTTGTAAAGGCCTTCATCTATTAATTCCTGAGTTTTGGTGAGGTAGTCGGATTTATTCATAACAACAATCTGTCCGCCTTTATCGGCTTTACTGCACTGTAAAAAAAATCTGTGAAGGTACTAAACATTTTCTTGGAAATTGGGATTCCAAGAACTTTTCATGTAACGATAACAGGAAAAATTCATGTAATCGATTCTGAAACTTGAATTTTTGCTGTTACGGTTACAGGAAAAGTTCTTGGAATCCAGTTTCCTAGAAAAGGTTTAGTACCTTTGCAGTTTTTTTTTTACAGTGTGATAACTATGTCTGCATTTGATTTCAGATTTCTTATACAACGAGATGCGGCTTTTCTGACGTTAGATTTAGGGAAGTTATTATTGAAGTTCACATTATTGGCAATAAGATGTCTGATTGAATTCGTTTGTGATGGATTTAAAGTACTAAAATTGAACGCTCTTTCGATAAGAGCAATAATATTGGGAAATGATGGTTTACTAGCAAGAGCAAAATTATTATTTAATTTAAGGCAATGGATATCGTTATCAGTAAGTTCAGCATTTGAAAGGTTAACAACAGCATTCTGATTAACCAACGGTAATGTATTGGGTATAGTATTGTTATGTTGACTCGAGAATGAGTTAAATTTGGTTTTCAGAGTCGCGATATTTTTATTAGATTTGTTCAGTGCACTGAACCAGGGTCGGTTATTGATAGAGACAAAATTGTGATGGGAATTAGACAGAAAAAGATGTAAATCATATAGTTCATGTTCAATCAAGGCAATTTTTCGACGAGTATCCTGTATAACAGATCTTAAAAGCGCGAGTTTAGTGCGGAAAATAATTTTTCCGACTTTGTTTGAAGTGTGCAAATAACAATGTACAGAAATAAAGTTAGGGATTATTTTATTATGTTTACAATTCAAAAGAAAACTGAGATGATATTTTCTGCACTAAACTCGCGCTTTTATTTATTTATTTATATATACACTCTAAAAAATAAATGTGTAAATTAGCCAATTTTACCCGAATATATGTGTAAATTTCTAAAATTACACCCCTGTCGTAAAATTTACACATTTTTTTCCGAAATTTACCTGTTTATATGTGTATTTAGGATATGAAAGTAAGTGTGTAATTTTTTATCACTTGAAAAACTCAAACAAGTGTGTAAATGTCTAGAAATGCTTGGATTTACACGAATTTATGTGTTAGTCTAAGTTAAACTTAATTATAAGTACACACATAAGTGAGTAATTTTTTAAAAATACATACTTGTCATAAAATTTACACATTTTGAACAAAAAATTACCTTTTTTTATGTGTACCTAGCTTGTGAAATCAAATGTGCAATTTGTTATCTCTTGATTAACTCATAGAGAGTTGTAAATGTAGAAAAGTACCTGCGTTTACACGAATGAAAGTGTTAATCATAATTAAGGATCAACTGAAACCGATTTTTAAGATCAAAACAGAATCTGAAACCGAATTTTGGTACTCATCCTATTTTCGGCCGAAAACGAAAACGACCAAAAAAATTTTAAGTGATTAATACTTACAAAAAGATACATAATTAGGTCCGTTCGAAATTATGTATATACGTAAGACCGATTGTCGTTGTTCAGTCCATTCGTTAGTCTGTCTGTCCGTCTGTCAGCATATAATAGAGAAAAAACTACCCAACCGAATCGTTTGAAATTTAAAATATAAAATTTTTCCATAATTTTGTCAAGTTTTTTCAAATTTTATCAAAATCGGATGCATAGTTTGATTACAGGGACAATCAAAAGTATTACGTTACATTACCGTCAACGAGGAAAAATGTTTCAAGTTCATTTTAATGGTGTTACAGCCAAACCAAACCTTCCAAACAAGAAAAAATTTATATACATTTACCGAAGCGTATTAAAATATACATTCGGTGCAAGGTGAAAAAACGTTTATTATTCATTTACAGAGCTACACAAAAGAATTCCGTCACATAGTGATATATGGGAAAACACTGTTTTCTGCGTATTTCAATCATATTAAATTATTTCATATACAGTAAAACCTCTAAATAACGGACACTTCGGGAACGCAGAAATTGTCCGCTATTCGGAGGTGTCCGCTATTGGGAAACCTCAAAGATACAAAAATCACTAAGAAATGCTTAATGTGCCATGAATTGACTTTTATATGTCCTATAACCTCTATTATATGATTAATCAAAAATTAGAATTATTTTTTAAACAATAAAACTGAAACTGAAATAAAATTGAGCACACCTTCATCCACTGTTTATTACATTCTTATGAAAAAAAAACTGTTGCAAAAGTTTTCTTTTGCTTGCGATTACACGTACTTTGTTTTTCAATGTGACATTATTAGCTATTATAGAGTTCTGAGCGGGAAAGGGGGTTTGAACTTTTTGACAATCAAAAGCTCAAAACCTTCCGAGGGGGGGACATTTCAATTCTCTGGAAGATGTCCCACCCGGGCACCCCCCTGAATTCAACACTGAGCGTTGAGGGGGGGGGGGATTTTCCCCAGACCACGATCTACATTTATTTGTGATCACAAAATATGTCACATTGCCCTGATACATTTAGAGGCCTTTTTGCTTTTTTTTTTTCGTTAAAAAAATATTTTTCATTCTTTATCGCCGAAAATAGTGTCCGCTATTTGGAATGTCCGTTATTCAGAAGTTAAACATACAAAAATTTAGGTTTTGGGAGTGGGGATCGGAAAATTGTCCGTTAAATAGAGGTGTCCGCTATTCGGGAGTGTCCGTTATGGAGGTTTTACTGTATAATTAAGTTGATATACATTGCTCAATTTTATTGCAAGTTACTTCTTTAATAATAGAAAGCGCTAACAGTATTTACAGGCACTCACAAAAGATTTCGGATACTATACTGCACCAGGACTACTCTATGTTACAGATATGTTGCTAGAAGTGCATTTTTAGTTGTGATATGAGTTTTTAAGTGTAACTATATTTTTGCATATTACTTTGTGTGTATAAATGCTGTAAATCATAAAGGGTAACACAACAGAATATGTAAGAGTTACAGAGTAAAAATGAAAATAGCAGTGGTTTTCGAATCAGTTACGCATTTTTATGATATCCCATGATAAGTAATGATTCTAGGTTTGCGATCTTGATTACGTCCTATTTAAGAAGAGGTCCTATTATTTTCGCATTACTGAATTGGAGGTATATAATCGTGTCAAATTTTATATTCATGCATTTTATCATAAGAGTTTAACAGCTAATGTATGAAGCTCAGAATATTTATAAAATTAATTGTAGTACGAACGCACCTCATTTGCCACGTTTGACGTGCAATTTCCAATTTGTTAATGATGCTACACACTTTCGAATGTAATACAATCTATATGTATCTATGAAGTGTATGATAAAATATACTTTCTGCACAATCAGTGGTGCAAAGAATATTTATTATTAATTTAGTATTCCATTACATAATATTAGAGGGGAGATACTGTTTGGGGCGCGTTATAATACTATTAAACTATTTCACACTTTATGTACGTTGTCGAGGTTTATTACAAGTTACGTGGGTACACGCCGTATACCCTTTGGATTTTTTTAAGGAACCCTGCATATCCTCTATTTCTCCAGTGTATACACTCTAGTGTATACCCTATGTTTTTTGCATATACCCTCTGCTTTTTTTACGACTACACCGCTGTCAGAAAGCAGATAGTATTTACAGGGACACACCGACAGATTTCGGCCACTATATTGTATCCGAAATACTGTATCCAGTACACCAAAATCTGAATATTTTTAGAACTTTGTTATAGCACGAACGCATTTCATTTGCTACGCTTGAAATGCAATTTCCAGCTTGTTATAAATTAATTATTGACATACAGAATCATATTTCTAACACACACATATATATATATATATATATATATATATATGCATGTGTATGTATAAAGTTCAAATAAAATGAAAACGTATTCCATGCATTAGTTCTTGAGATAGATCGCCCACAAAATTTATATCACATAGAGACAGACAGAGTCACAGACATACAAACAAACATTTTGTAAAAACATTTTTAAACTTATAAAATGTGTAAAATCCTTTAAAAACAGGAATTCGAAAATTTTCACGAATCCAGTATTTTCTTGCAAAAATAGAAAAGTGTAAAAATGTTTCAGTTCAGGTATTTTATCTTTTACGATGATTTTTGTTAACGATCAGCTGTCGACAAAACACACATCTGCGACACTTATACTTCTGCGGTTTCAAAAAGGAAAAAAAAAATATTAAGCCTGCTGTTTTGAACGAACAGGTGATAAACTTCAAAGTTTAGTGATGTATGTATTGTTTGCTTCATAATTTTCACCTGCGCATATGCCATGCGCAATAGGGAACAATCGCAGACGATTTTTAAATTAAAGACAGCATAGTTTATTTGTTGATCTTTGGAATACACTGAGAAAGAGAACATTTTCTTTGTAAAAATAGCCGTTTATGTACGTATAGTCCGTCAAAGTTTAAAAGCTTAAGCAAGAAATAATAAAAGAGTATCGCAATATTCTGTGATTTATACAAAATACGTCCAAGAAAGTTTACAAATGCTGTTGGTATGTGTAAATGATTCATGCCACTGCTTTTGTAATTAATACTGGACTATTTGTTTTCTACAACTAAATCTATGGATTACCATAAAAGAATGAAGAAATATGTAGATGGAAAATAGGTATGAAAAATGTTTTTTCTGTTTGCTTTTCTTTAAATTACAATGATTTAGTTGAAATAATTAAAAATCTATCAATAATCCATATAGTATTTGAAAGAATGAGGCTGAAATTTCATAATTCTATTGCCTATTTATTTTTTTATTCTAGAAGCTTTTATTATTTTATTTTGTGAATGATTTTAATGAGAGGAATTACAAAATATCTATATGATATACACTATCAGAAAATATATGATTAACCAAAGAAAAAAGAAATAAAAGATAAACAGTGTTCAAAAATTATAATAATGCATACAATCACAGTTAAAATTCATTAGCTTTTATTCGATATATTTTTTAAACGTTTCGAGATTTTTACGAATTTAGATCTAATAAAACAAGTTTACAAACCAATTTCTAAATTTTATCACATTCAATTGGATTTTACTTAGGGTGTTAACTATTTTAAAAAGTGGATTTAAGCTAGCAATTAAATCATTATTTTAATCAACAATTTGAAAAAAATCAATTATTTAAATCAAAATTGATTTAAATCTAATTGTTCTAAATGACATAAACGTATTAAAATATAAGATTAATGTAATTTGGAAAGGTTATACATGCATTTTGCCTTACGAATAAAGAAAAAAAGCTTTAAATAATTGTTTCTAATCTTAATTTCTGAGTCCTGTAAAACATTAAATACAATAACTTTGTAAAGGCATAAAAAACATTTCATTTAAATATTATATTTAAATCTAAATCTACCGTATTTTCGGGTGTATAGTCCGCGGCTTATACAAGAAAAAAACCTCCCAAAAAGCCAAAGCGACCTATACACGGTGCGGGTTATACAATTTTTTTTTTTTTTTTTTTTTTTTTTTTGAATTGGAAATCGTGATATTTTTTCTACAATTTTTAAACCTTAAAAAATTTGAAAAAAAAAACATCGAAATTTGTAAATTTTTTTCACTATGCCGCGAAATTTAGAGAGTTCTCCCATGTTTGTAAAGGCTTTTTTTTACTGCTTAAATACAGTTATTTCTGGATTTGGATGCCAAGTATTGCACTGATAGATGTACAATAGCCATTGTGTTTGTAGAGTACAAAATCCAAAATCCGGAACCCATTCCAATCTCGACAATTCTGAATTTAAGATCATTTTTAGTTTATTTTTCAAAAAAAAAAAAAAATAATCTACCGACCCTGTTGCAAAGAACAAAAAAAGTGCGTGATTTATGTAATTTCGGAACGATTCAGAGCAGTCAGTCTTTTTCGAAACGATTCCGAGGAATTGTTCTTTTACAGAGTTGTTTAATTTCGGAATGAGTTCTAGGAATCAAACTATTCCGGGGTCGTTTCATTTCAGATAGAGTCCGAGGAATCGTTCCTTTTCGGAGTTGGTGCATTTCAGATCGTTTCCGGGGATTCGATCCTTTTGGGAACCAATGACCTAAGATACGTATGCCTTTTAAGTCCGAAATTTTGAATTTATCACCGATTTTTTTTTAATTTTTGGAAACTTTTTAAAAAAATATCACGCTTCTTTGAAAAAAAATGCGCTTAAACGCCGCATCGCTTGAAATTTTATCTTAAAACACGTAAACGCCGAGGCGTTTCTTCCGAAAATTACGGTACTGATAATCTTAATTTTTTAGCCCAATTACTGTAGATATTATGCATCACGACAAAATTTGGTAAATTTGTGTTAAAAATTATGACTAATGGCTTCTAATTTCGAACCCTGGTCGAAATATACGTTCGTAAATGGTGTATAGCCCGCGGACTATACACCGATGCATCTCCGCGGGTTATACACGAACTTTTTTTACTGCACTGCTCGATTTAGGGGTGCGGGTTATACACAGGGTGCGGGCTATACACCCGAAAATACGGTAATATAATTTGTGATGTCATAATTTTCTTATACAGTAGACTCCCTCAAATCCGCACTCCTAAAATCCGCAACTCTCTAAAATCCGCACATAATTTATGGATGTAAACAATGAAATATTTAGTTCAGATGTAGGTGCAAATTTTGACTGTTTTAGTTTTATATCAATTCTATATATTTTTAATTTTTGTTAATGTTACTGAATTCATGTGTTTTCTAAAAGAAAGAATAATTTATTTCTGAAAAATAATCAAGTTGTTGCTAATATCACTGGTAATCATAATCTTCTTACCAAATATATTTATGTATTAATCAAGCACTTTTCATTATTAAGTCTAGCTAAACCTGAAATAAAACTTCATCATTTTTTTATTTTGATGTAAATTAAAAATGTACCTCCATAAGGCAAGTTTCATTGAATAATTTAGGAAAAATAATTTTATATTTCTAATGAATATTTAATCGTACATTACTGATTACTAACTTGACCTTTGCTTTTAATATTTTAATCATGTTAAAAATTATCTAAATTTTTATTATTTTAGTTTATTACTTATTTTAATGTTTTATTATATTGTAAGCCTTCACAATAGTTTCAATTTCATTGTTAATTACATTCAAATTACTGTTTTAGAAATGTAAACACAGCAATGACCAGAAATCTGCAAAATTCTAAAATCCGCAAAACCTCTGGTCCCAAGCTGTGCGGATTTCAGGGAGTCTACTGTATATATATATATATATATATATATATCTTTATATATAAAAATCTTCTGTGCGTGTGTATGTAATTGAACTCCTCCTAAACGACTGGACCGATTTTGATGAAATTTTGTGTGTGCGTTCCAGTAGATTCGAGAATGGTTTAGATTCACATTTCGTCGAAATTGATTCAGTACTTTTTTAGAATTAGGCAAAAACTAATAGTTAGTGATTTTTCGCGTATTAAAAGTGTTGAATAAGTTCGATGAATGGAGTGCGGACGGAATGTCGGAGCGATGTAAGGCGCCAGATTTAAGCTCAGCTTCTTGAGGAAAGAGATCGCGTGTTCGAACCCCACTGTTGACAAACGTGTATGCTTTGCAATAATATTTCCTGTATTATAATTTTGATTAACCGACTTCAGACAATCATTAACTTTTAACTAAAAAGAGAAAAAGAAACTTTTCTATCAAAAATTGAACCGACTTCAAAAACTAATGAAGAGTAAAAAATAATTTCCTTACATATTTGTAATAAGAAATTGAATTAAGAGCGTAGTGTTTATTCTGCGTATTACCATATTTACGTACATTTATTTGATTTTCTGGAGTTGGTGCCAAGAAGGACAACGTCTGTCGGTGACAGGACAACGTCTGTCCGGTGCGCTAGTATATATATGTATATGTAAGAAACATATACACTATATTGCCATTGATTATTAGACACTTGCGATTTTAGACATTTTACTAAATATCTAGAAAAATACATGAGGAATCATCTCGAAACTCTTAGTGTATAAATATAATAGTATACTTCATACATCTCCGTGAAGATTTTTTGTCGAAACTCCATAGGGGACCGTCAACAAATTAAAAAAGAATGAATATCTTTTGAAAAACCCTGTCAAAACTAATGTAGCAAAAGCACTCAAACTCTAGATAATGATTGAATGCCTCATTGTAATATACTGTGTTCGTTTTTATGCAAATAGCATGTATACTCGCAGAGTAATTAAGGTGTTTTATAAAAATGGTCCCAAATTTTTCCAAGTTTTTCCCTTATAATTTTCAGAGTTCTTAATACAAAATAATATTCTTTTCAGAAAATATGACAAACAACATTGCAGACAGTACCCTGTAATCAGAATTAAAAAATAATGAAAATTGTATACAAAATGAGTTGGTTTACTAAATAATTTTTTACTGCGCATGCGTCAACGATATCAAAATTTAATTTGCATGTTATGTTAGCTAACTGTATAGAGCAACTTTTGTGAAAGTCACAAAATCATAACTTGAAAATTCTGAAAATAATCGTCAATTGAACAAGTTGAAAATCCGTTATTCTCAAAATGAAGCAAATACAGGAGGGGTTGTATCCATATATTCATTGATTAGTGTCAATATAGAATACACAATGCGGGATGTACTACTACATTTGGATAAAATCCCTCATTTTTTTGCTTCATTTTGGAAACAACGGATTTTGTCCTTTTTCTATAGACGATTACTTTTAGAATTTTCAAGCTATGATTTTGAGACTTTTACAAAAGTTGCTCTATACATTTAGCTAACATAATATGCAAATGGAATTTTGATATCTTTGACGCATGCGCAGTAAAAATTATTTAGTAAACCTACTCATTTTTCATACAATTTTTATTATTTTTTAATTCTGATTACACGGTACTGTGTGCCATGTTGTTTGTCATATTTTCTGTAAAAACTATTATTTTATACTAAGAACTCTGAAAATTATAAGGAAAAAACTTGGAAAATTTTGGGACAATTTTTATAAAAACCTTAATTACTCTGCGAGTATTCATGCTATTTGCATAAAAATGAACACAGTGTATTACAATAAGGCATTCAATCATAATCTAGAGTTTGAGCGCTTTTGCTACATTAGTTTTGACAGGTTATTCAAAAGATATTCATTCTTTTTTAATTTGTTGACGGTCCCCTATGGAGTTTCGGTAAAAAATCTTCACGGAGATGTATGACGTATACTATTGTATTTATACACTAAGAGTTTCGAGATGATTCCTCATGTATTTTTCTAGATATTTAGTAAAATGTCTGAAATCGCAAGTGTCCAATAATCAATGGCAATATAGTGTATAATATAAGAAATATATATAAGAAATATATATATATATATATATATATATATATATATATATATATATATATATATATATATATTAGCATGCACATACATTGTGTAAGTTATGATTTATGCTATAACAGTATTTTTTGTTATTACAAATGCAAAACGAGCTACCAATAATATTTGTTAGTTATGTTGGTTATGCCATATTGAAATTACTTATTTGCAGTTTTTATTAATTCTGTTGATTACTGTTTCATTTTGGCTATTTGTTAAGGCTGCAACACTTTGCCCCTTTTGAAATTAACAAAATGCACCCTATTTTTTAAGAAATAGTGAAATTTACTTGTAATTGTTGTCAGATCTTTTCTGAAATAAATCCCTCCATACCGCAGCACTTCTAAATCTGTGCAATCAAGACTTAACAAAAATGATAGAAGTTTTTTTCTTGGAAATAAGCAAGATATTATTAAAACGTGTTATTTAATTGTATTTTTCAATTCGAATTTATAGAAGTATTGAAAATTAATGATTTTTTTTATCATACTAAAAAATTATGCACATATTTTTATTGCTACTAACCACACTAATAATATATTTTCTGATGTAATAGTGTCTTTTTTTAGAACAAGCATTCTGCCCCTTTTTATTTTAGAATGAATAGTAAATACTGAATTATCATTTTAGTAATTAAAGCATTACAATATGTATTATATACCTAATTAAAGGTTGTAATCAATTTAGATTTAAGTGCAGCTACTGATAATTGTAATAAATGTAAAATCATTATTTTTAAATATAGTTTTACATAATTATTGCAAAATATTAATGTGTATAACTTTATTGTATTATATTAATTAATGAAATTACTAATTTACAATTTATATATTTTTTGTAATTACTAACTAAGAATTAAATTTTATTAATTAAAGTGTAAAAACATAGATTATGTTTGTAAATAAAGGTCTAATTGTTTTAGAAACCTAAAATCTATTAATCTTAAAAACCTATAACATAAACCTAAATCTATTCAATATTTCAATGCTGGAGAAAAAAAATATTCGATTTAAATAAAAAGACATATGTTTTAAATACAAAAATCCATCTTTTATTATTATTACTTTTTAAATCATGATTTTTTTACACTCTAATGTTACGGAATTTTTAACTAATTTTTGTTGGCCGATCCGTCGGAACTATCTGGTAGGCGGGGCGTTAAAATAAGTTTTTTTATTTATAACTATTCTCTAATCTTGTAAATAAAATATTAATGATAGTATACCAAAGTGTGAGTTTATTTTATGTGTGGTCTGCAATTTTATACTTCATTCACATAAAAAAGTGATTAACTGTGTATTCGTTCTTTATTTTTAGCTGTGTCCGGTAAACGTAAGTACGATTATATGGATTTCTAACAGACAATTATATGAAATTTTTTTATCTAATTTCATTTAAAGCCACTATAGTAAATTCTTATAAATCCACTTGTATTATTTTATGATGATATCAGAGTGATATTGGCCCTGGCAACATAGATTCTTGGAAAGTCGTACAAAAACTTTCATATAAGACCTGAAAAATGAGCTTTGTTTAAAAAAATAATAGTCATAGATAGCAAGAGTTATTATTTTTTAATGTATAATTTTATAAATAAAAATGTAATTTTGGCAATGAATTATTAAAATTATTTTTAATAATTAAAATTTTTTTAAGTATGAATTTTGCTTCAGTCAAATCATAATGTAAAGTGAATTACACCTTTTTATCACCGTGTTGCATAACTGCGATATACACTAAAGTCAAAATGACCATTGAGCATTAAGGATGCATTTGAAAAAAACTTTCCCCTTCAACAGTTCGAAATTTTCTGATACAATTTCAGACTCACTTTTAGAAGTAAAAACACGAAACTTGCTGAGGTGACTTTTAAAGAGATCTATAAGATGTCGTGTGATTTATTTTTTGTTAAATTCATTAGAATTAGATTTATAAACTATTATTTCCACAGTATGACCCTTTTTTCGTTCCCAAATCTCCCGAGTAGTATAGTAGTGGGGGTTCCAGCCCACCCGGTGGACGGTGGTGACCTCTGTGAAGGTCATCGCCCTGTGAAGGTCATCCGGTGTTCGAGCTGTAAGAGGGGGGTGGGGTGAAGGTCATCGGGCGTCACGCAAGGTTAAGATGACGTCATCTTATAGGATGAGTGTGTTTTAGATAAGAATTTTTTTTTTTAATTTTAAGCGGGAATTTTAGGGAGTTAGAATTTTTTTCGGCGTACTATAGTATGAGGGTGTTATTTTAACTTTAATGCGGGGACTTTAAAATTTTCGGTGCACTTTCGTTTTAGATAAGAATTTTTTTTTTTTTTGATTTTAAGCGGGAATTTTAGGGAGTTAGAATTTTTTTCCGAACTATAGTACGATGATTTTTTTTTTTTTTTTTTTTTTTAATGCGGGGACTTTAAAATTTTCGGCGTGTTACAGTACGTGGGGTATGTTTTTCGATTAAATTTTGCTGTTGTTCATTTAAAAAGGTCATTAAAAAGTAATTAAAAATAAGGAATGAAGCGACTTTTTTTTTTTTTTTTTTTTTTTCTTTTTTTTCACCATGTTCTTTGATGAGGGGTTAAGCGGGTATTTCGGGACACAGAATGTTTTTTTTTTTTGTACTATTGTACGAGTGGTTTTTAATTTTAATGTGGCGACTTAAAAATTTCAGTGAACTTTAGTTTAAGGATTTATTTTTAGATTTTAAGCGGGAATTTTAGGGAGATTGATTTTTTTTTTTTTTTTTTTTTTTTTTACCGTGTTTTAAATAAGGGGTTAAGCGGGTATTTTGGGCACATAGAATTTTGCTTTCTATACTATTGTACAAGTGGTTTTTAATTTTAATGTGGCGACTTAAAAATTTTCAGTTTGGTGTAATTTAAGAGTTTATTTTTTTGATTTTAAGCAGAAATTTTGGGGAGATTGATTTTTTTTTTTCACTGTGCTCTTACATGATGAGTTAAGCGGGTATTTTGGGGGAAATTATTATTTTAGCCTAATGATACGCGAAGGATATATTTTTTTTTCGGGGGTTGATATTTTAATGAAGAATTAATTAAGGAGGGAGCATTCATGGTGAATTAATGAATTATTTTTTAGGAGTAATTTTGTTAAGATTGAATTATTTTTTCATTTTTTGGAGTTTTACGCGGATATTAATGTTTAATAGGGGGGCTTTAATTTTTTTTTTGCAATGAAATTGACGTGCGCTCGTCGATCTAACCGTTCGGAGTTTATAGTTTTCTTCAAATCATGTATGAATATTGGTTTAGAATTTCTTAGAATGACTTCCACCACTTTTATATCTATCCATTATCATAAATAACACATGCTGGTGATGGGAATTTGGGAAGAACAATTTTGAATATTTATTTAATGAAGGAACTTATTTCGAGTACTATTTTTAGTCAACTATGTTATACACTTGATATTTTAGAATAGTTAAAAAATAACTTTAAAATTTGAATGAAAAAATATGTTTCAAAATGGGATTTTACGTGCTAGCATTGAATCGCACTCGTCGCCCTAACGGTTTAGAATATGTGGTTTCCTTCGAACCTTGGTGAAAATTTAATTGAATTGATTATTATTATTATTTTGTATGTGTTGTATATATGTGTGCGTATGTATGTTTGTGTGTTGTATGCATGTATGTGTGTGAATATATGTTTGTGTGCTGTATGCAAGTGCGTGTGTTGTATGTATGTACGTATGTATGTGTGTTGTATGCATGTATTTATTGTATGTATGTGCGTGTAATTTTTTGCCGATAGGTGTGATCTTTAGCTGAAAGTGACCTAGGGTCAAAACTTTTACCCAGGAATCGCCACGGAGAGACAGATCACTTGATTCCCGTATTGCACACATTCACATACATTATTTCGAGCGATATTTTTAGTGAAACACAATATGCAAATGAATTTGTAAAATAATAAAAAAAAAACTTTAAAATTTAAATGAAAGAATGTTTTAAAATGTAATTTTACGTACTAACATTTAATCGCGTTCGTTGGTTTTTACTGTTTGGAGTCTGTCATTTTCCTTTAACCTTGGAAAACCTTGCGTCAATAAGGATATTTCAGAAAGACCCCCACTTTGGGTAATCTTTTAAACTAATATTTGTAATGAGATGTGTTCGCGCGCGTCGGCCTAACTGTTTGGAGTATCAACATAAAATCATCAAATTAATACAAAATATTTACCCATGTAAAGAAAAATCAAAGTACAATGATTCACCATTTGTTTGATAAATCTTAAAGCATAATATCTGTCATACAAACATCATGTTATGTAAAAAATATAAGTAAATATTATTAGTTTTAAAATCATTTATATTCGAATGGGTAGTTCGATGAATTAAGAACATTAGAATTTTATGGATTAAGAAGTAACAATTGAGAAAATAATCATTTCAAAATATTTTTTTTAAACCAACTTTCATGCAATTCAAAAACTTTTAGTATGAAAATTAAATTGTTTTTTCTTAAGAGAAATATTTTATGCGAGTGAAAGAAGTGAGAGTCAGTTAATTTATGCATCACTTTAAAATATTACCACGCAATAAATTGTTTTGAAACTATATTCTTAAACATATTAATATTTAAAAGTTAAGTCATTTTATACATTTTATATTCAAATTATACTTACCAACATATGAATTCGCCTTCATTCCGCATTTTCTTGAAGAATAATGTTTAATAAACTCTTATCAACACAGCATGTTGTTGTGAATCACTAGCAAGTTAAGACAGGTATGATATGAGTAATCGTTGGGATTTCACCAAAGAGGTGAAGTCATTCTTATCAAATCCTATTCTGAATGAGAAATATTTCAATTGCAATTAACTTCAGATTTTGTTATTTAATAATTATTTTTTTAATTTGACAATTTTAATTAATGTTTTAGTGAAATTACCTTTAAGATTTTAATTTTTTTTAATGCTTATACTATTTCACACATGTACATTCCTATTTGTAAATAGAAAATCATAAAAAACATATTTGAATGATTTTATTATTATTATTGTTAGACATTATATTTGAAAATCATTTAAACTTTTAGCTTTTATTATTATTATTATTTAGACATTAAGAAGTGACGAAGACCTGTAGAATTAATCTCATCTTAAAACTGATTAATATTCGAAGAAAAATTTATTCTGTTATCTTTTAATTTACCAAACATATATCTTAATATTCATTAACACACTTCTTATTTAATGAATAATATATTTGATGAATAATATATTTTATAATATATATGAGATTTTAATCTTTTTTTTAAAAAATTGGGTTATGTTATTTCATACACATACGTTCTTATTCGAAAATTCAAAACCATAAAAAACATCGTTGGTTGATTTTTTATTTTTAATTAGACATTGTATTGGAAAAGCATTAAAACCTTTCATTTTTATCTCATTTAGACTTCAAAAAGTGTCGAAGATCTAACTGCTTTGCAAAGACTTAAAACTAGTGATTTGATGAGTCATACTTTCTGTGGGTTGTTTTCAATTTTGGAATTATCTTAATTAATTACCAAACTTCTCATTTTTTTAAACACCACACTAATCATTGCCCCCATTACTTAATCACGTAGATATAATTTATATAGTTTATAATTATCAGTTTTATACTAACATTTGAGACCTATACGTATGTGTTGTATTAATTCTTTTAGTTTAATTCATACAAATTTTAACTAAAGCATCCTGTGCTAGTTTTCATACATTTATTATCACATCACGTGATAGAATTTCTTGCGATGTTTTAGAAATAATAGATATTTAATTTTTTTTTTAATTAGTTAATAACATGAAAAAAATTTAATTGCTTTTTAACATGAATCTTTTAAGAAAAACATATTTTATTCTGAAACATTAAATTTAAAAACTAACTCTTAAGAATATGACTTGATGCAATTTACTCATTTTAAACAAGTTAACTTTACTAATTATCGTTAAAATTATTCATTTACCAATGATTTAAACTTCACATTTTAAAGTTATTTATATAATATACTAACATTTAATTATAATAGGTTTAATTTTATTAAAAGTTCTGAATAAAATAAAATGTATACTTTAAAAAAAATTATAACACCATTTAAAAATATTAAACAACAACAACAACAACAAACTTATAATTAAGAGATGAATAAATATAAATATATGAATCACACAATAATAAAATTAATAAAAAGACGATTCCTAAATTTTAAGTGTCATGCTTTATTTAAGCTTTTTCTTATGCTTAAAAGGGATGGGATGTTTTTCTTCTCAAAAATTTCACATGAACTGATCTATGAGAAAACCATTATTTGAAACAAAGTAAAAATATACATTTTCTTGAATCCGAAATTTTTCATCTGACTGAAAAAATAATTCATTGATTTAGAAAAAATTCGAGCTCAAAAATGGATACTTATAAAGTTTTTGTTTCCGTATAAAAATTCTGGGTCCACTAGTGCACCTGTTTTTATCGCATGACAATGAAAGTGATAATTGAAAACACAATAATTTTTTTTAAAGATTTTCTAATAGAAACTCAAAAATTGGGTTTCATTTGGTCTAAGAACAGGATTTAAAAATATATCAAAGTAGATTTTTTTCTATGTCTAGTAATGCTAGTTTCAAATTTCTGCAATGTATATTAAAAAATTTACTAACCTCTAAAAAAAATCTCCCAGTAATAGAAGTTACGTGATACCGCAGCTACGGCTTCGATTTCATCCTCTTCCAGACATTCCGTCAATATATAATTAAAAAAATAATGAAATAAAATGAATTTTTAATCGATTTTAAAAGATATTTCGAGAAATAATCGAGCTGTAAAAATAATTTTAGAATTGCGGAAAGCTCTTGGAATTTCACGTTTTCACGTGCAATTTGCTTGTTCGTGTTTTTTTTAGAACAAAAAATATCACCTTTTAAAAATTTGCCTAGTGCATTAATTCTGTTAAATTGACACCAGTTTTAGATCCCATTAAGCTGAAAATTATTAAAAAAGAGGGTTTTTTTTTTTTATTAATTTCGTTGCTAATTACTCCCGTATTTTTTCAAGACAGCCATTTCTTTGGCTTTTTTTTATACATATTTCGAGGTTTTTTTTGTGTCAATAAGGGAATTTTTTTTATCTCATGAATTTTGCGCACAGACAAACAAACGTATACGAATATTAATAGAAGAGATTTTAAGAAATACGGGCAATTGTGTGAACCAATTTTTATCTGCCCGTACATACACGATAACGGGCATTGTTTCTCATAATTTAATAGATAACTTCATGGAGCAACCCATATAAAAATATTCAATCAACCATCCCAAAAATTTAGAAAGACATCGCCGATAAAGTGAGCAAATTTTTAGCTGCTTAAAGGATTTTCTACAAATTGATTTTAAGAAAATGTTTGTATTTTGTGCACATCAAAGAGTAGAATTAGAACAAATGCTTCAATTTTGTCTACTAACGATATTTCAAGGTTGTATTTATTTGACTGCCTTGTACACTTCATTTAGAGTTTTTTATTATTATAGGAAAGTATCATGCAGCGAAATAACTTATATTTTCGTGCAAAGTGTATTTTACGATTATGTAAAGGAACTTGATTGTATCAATCTTTCTCTTAAAAAAATGGGTTTCTGTCTTCTTTTAGTCTCACAAAAATGCTCTCGTATATGTTTTGAACCCTCACTGCATGATGTTTTCTCTTTTTATGAAAAAACCATTTAAAATCTATATGCCAGTCTAATAATAAAAAAATAGTAAAAAAAAAATACAATTTTTAGTTAAAATTACCATTTTCAGCATATATATTCAAATATTCAGCATATTCAGCATATATTCCAATTCTAGTATATTATTATTATTATTATTATTATTATTATTATTATTATTATTATTATTATTATTATTATTATTATTATTATTATTTTACAGGAGCTTTCATTTTGCGAAAACCCCACTATTCCATCGAAACTTCATCTTGAACATTTGAAAAAACTGAAAAAATATCAATGATGGACAATAACATTACAGAATTAGGAGACGACTGGTTAAGTGGCGACTCGTCTTCTTTAGAAGAACTACATGTTTGGGAAAACAATATTGCAAAGATTGGAAATAATGTCTTTTCACAGCTCTATAATTTGAACAAATTATATATTCAAGGAATCCGACAGCATTCTATCAAACGCAGCATGTTTCCCTCAACAGCAAACAGACTAGAATATCTTTCTCTCCAGTAAGTTAATTATTATTTTTATTGAAGTATTGCGCAGCAGCACATATTTATTTTTAATGTCATTTCTTACTGTTAATTTAACAAAGTAAGGCTTACGAAGCTCCTAACACTTTTTACTTTTCTTCCCATCTTTTTGACACTGATATCACTTTTTTTTAATTCTTTGGTAATTCTAATAACATTGTAAATTTGTAGTGCGAAAATGTTAGAATGATATCAAGGTCAAAACGACTTATAGAATGATTGTGCATATGAGTGTATTATAAAACAGAAGGTAACATGAGGTGAAGACAAAAAAGGCGGTCATAACTATTAGGGGAAAGTCGGATAAATCCGGGACCTTAAATGCTTCTCTTTTTATTACTATACACGATGTGAACAAAACAGTCAAAATTTGTATTGAAATGATAAATTGATTCCTTACGAAGAAAAAAAAGCATTCATTCAGTCGCGAACAATAGCAATTGAGATCATAACAAAACTTTCTTAGAAGTGTGCAATGTTTAGGTTTTGTCCAACCCAGTCGAACAAAACCGGGAACTGGAAAAAATAATTAAAGAACATTGTACCTTTGCAATAATACTATTTATTAAAGGAAAATTGACACATCATGCTTATAGAGTGTTAATCTACATCTAATCTACATAAAATAACAATGAGTTAAGTTATACTTTAATAGTTGAAATTGTTAGGCAAAAAAATCACAAATGAAGGTTCGATCTTGTTCATTTGCATTGCTGCATGCTTCATGTTTTCGCTCTCTGCAATGAAGGCAATGTATCCAATGCTCCTTAGATTTATATTGTTCATGTAAGCCGTTGAAAAAAATGCATGCTTCACTTTCATCTTCCTCCTCGTTGATATTAAGTGTTTTTTTTCTTTAAACTTTTATTTTTCAGATTAGTTTTTCTACTTTTCTTTTCTGTCATCGTGGAAAGTTTTCGCTTCAGGGTTAAGTTTTTCTTGACTTGTTTTTCCATCCTTTGTTTTTCTTCTTGTTTGAGATCTAATTTGTAGGGGGTTGGAATAAAGATAGCTGTTTTCCCTCGCCACTTGTCAGTTTTCCTGATGGTCCTAGAACCCGTTTGTACTAGAATAGGGTTTATATCATGAGGTGAGACTGCAAAATGACGCTAGATATCTCTGTCCAGACCTTGTGAAGATGTAAAAAAGCCGGAAACTCCCCGCTTATGTCCGACCTTCTTCATCCCGGATTTGTCCGGTACGCCATTTTGATAAAATGTTACTCTAGGGTTTTTCGGATAACTCGTAGGCACCAATAAAAAACGTTAAAATAACAAGTAAATAATAGACTATCATACGTTATACTTACATAAACTAAATCCTTAGGTATTTAGGATTGATAACGTAATATTGCAGAAGTCGAATTTTTAACTTTTTCACGTGAAATCTTTGAAAAATCACCACTGCGAAATTAGTCGACTTTTGCTTACTGGGAGTAGGCATGCTGCTTATACAGAAGTAATTTCAGGAATTTCCTCTTGATACTGCCCAAATAAAGCCACGAAGCCTGGTTTCCGGTTCAATCCACCTACTTGGTTTAATCCAACTTTCCCCTACAGGCGAAAAGGGGTTAATCTTGGAGAAAAACTGAATATCCCGAGGCACCAAACTCACCAGTAATAAAGTAAATTCAATTATATATACGAAATTTGATAGGACAAAACAACGTTACAGCAATTTGTAGCCTATTCTAAAAATTTCCAAAGATTCAAAAAGTTGCACAATTATAGAAATCAGAAAATTGTATAATGATCCTCACTATATAAAAAGCATAAGTTGAAATAAGATAGTGCAAATTCTGCAATTTTTTTTGCATTAATAGTTCCTGTGGGACGAAATAAAATAACCAAATTTAGATAAAATGTATTTCTTTTTTATTTTACTGTATGGCATTTATAATGATGTAAAAAACAAACAAACACACAATTTATATTTGTATTCATAGCACTCATTCGTGCGAAAGTGGGTAGGTACATTTAAGCTTGTTTTTTGTTGTTTTAAATGTGTTCTTTTATGTTGTGATTGGAAGTTATGACCCAAAGAGCAATAACTGCAATGGTGAAACATTTTGAATTAATTATTGGTAATTTTATATCAGAAATGACATCATTACATCCCTTACAAATAGAAACCTCATTGTTGCATTTTCTGTTAATTTTGAAATGAATTCGACTGAACTTAGTAATTATTTTAAACCCTCGACTTAATTAACGGAAACTTAAGTTGCAGAAAAAACAATTTATTTCCTACATTATTTAAGAGTTCTGAAAGAAATAAAAACGCAAATTTAAATACGTTTTTCAATTTCGCAAAAAATATAGCTTTTTTTTTAACATTTTAACTACAATCACATTTTTTATTTTTATATTTTGATGTTCGATTCAGTTGTAGTTTAAAACTTTTAAAAATATTTTTTAATAAAGTATCAAAAATGTATCAATAGTTAGATGGGAAACAGGTATATTTGTGATAGCTTTTTTAGAGAAGATTTTACTGGTTACGAAATTGTATATGTTACAGGCCAAATCCGATTTTAGGCCAAACTAGATTGGCCTAGGCCAAACTAGTCTATCCTAACGGCCTTCGGATAAACTAGTTTTTCCTAGGCCAAACTAGTCTATCCGAACGCCCATCAGATAAACTAAGTTTTCCTAGGCCAAACTAGTCTATCCGAACGCCCATCGGATAAACTAGTTTTTCCTAGGCCAAACTAGTCTATCCGAACGCCCATCGGATAAACTAGAATTTCCTAGACCAAACTAGTTTGGCCGAGCGGTCATTAGGATAAACTAGTTTAGCCTGCTATTCATTGGTTTTAACTAGTTTATCCTTGGCCCATCGAGATTGTTCTATGCCAATTCAATTTGGCGTGGTTTTATTGAATGTAAAAAGCGCCACGGCGCTAACTTTCTAGATTTGATCTAATTTATCCTAGGCCGATGCACATGTGATTTTAGCTCACAGACTATCAAAGCCTGAGAACTAATGTGTTCGCAGATTCTATGTGTGTGTATGTAACCATGTACTTATGTACGTACGTATGTATATACGTATGTACGTAATGCGATAATTCCTGATAAAAAATATTCAATTTGCTTCAAATTTTTGACAACGATTTATCTTGAAAACGAACTTTCCTGATTAGTTCCAGGAGTTCATAGAATAAGAATAAGAGGAGGGGAACAAAAGGCTGATCCGCATACCCCCCTCTCCTTAACTTAGTTAAATCAGTTTTTCATGCAAAATTACCAGATTTTATTACGATTTTAGCAATAAAATCATTTTGACAAGGCACCTCCACGAATAGTTGTGGCTGTTCATTGTTTACGTATAAAGAAAGAGGAATGGCAGGTAATCCCCTTAATTTATGTAAATATGTAATATGTGTAAGAAAAAGAGAGGGGGAGGCGAACAAAATCAGGAAATATATAGGAAATTCTAGTTTGATGTATTAGGAACTTTAAGATCGTTTATGACACATGATATAAATTTATAAAAATATATTCCGTATTAAATGCCACTATTTACGGATAAAGATTTTTGCGAAAATCTTAAACTTTTGTTTTGAAGCGCCGCGACATCGAGTAACATATCCACTGATAGATTGTTTACCGGAGTTATCTTCAGATACAGTTTTGTTGATAATTGAGTGCGTTCCCTTTCGTAATGGGATTTTTTTTATAATTTTTTATCATGCGTCATAAGCTATCACAAAGTTTCAAATAGTTACAACAAGAATTTAACATTTTTACAAAAATTACTAAAAGAAAATAGTGGTATTTGACGCGGCATCCTTTTTCTTAAATATTTAACATCATTTTTTATTTTGTTTCTAAAAGTTTCAAATAATGGTAATATTTAATTAACGACTAAAACGTTAAAATACGCTGAGCTTAAAAAAAAATTCTAGCGTTCACTTACTCTACCCCCCCCCCCCCCCAAACACACACATCCTAAATTTCAAATTTGATGCTTTATTTTTTACTTTTTTCTATTATGAAAAGGGGTCTGATAATTATATTTTTAATATGAACAATTTCGCGTGAAGTCATGTGTGTGAAAACCAATATCTGTTACGAATCAAAAATCTTTTTATAAAACTAAACATTTTTATCCGATTGAAAAAATATTCCGTTCTCCCTTTATATTTAACCTCAGAACCCCCAAAATTAATCAGGTAAATGCCTTATCAGAAGGAACCTACATCCAAAATTTTAAAGAAATCGGTAAATTCTCCTTGAAAAACCTATTTACATAAATTAAGAGGTTATCCCCCATTCCTCCTTTCTTTATACGTAAACAAAGAACCCCCACAACTAATCATAGAGGAGCCATATCAAAATGATCTTATACCTAAAATTTAAATAAAATCTGATATTTTTGCATGAAAAACTGTTTTAATTAGTTAAAGGAAGGGGGGGGGAGAGCGGATTACCTTTTTGTTCCCCTTCCCTTGTTCTTATCCAATGAACACCTGAAACTAATCAGGAAAAAGTTCGTTATCAGGATAAATCTATGTCCAAAATTTGAATCAAATTGGATATTTCTGTCAGGAGTTATTGCCTTGCGTACATAAGTACGTACATACGTACATGGTTACGTACACAGAGAGTCTGCGAGGACATTAGTTCTCAGGCTTTGATAGTCTGTGAGCTAAAATCGCGTGAAATTGCATTGGCCTAGGATAAATTAGACCAAAACTAGAAAGTTAGCGCCGAGGCGGTCTTTAGATTCAATAAAGTCACGCCAAATTGGTTTGGCCTAGGACAATCTTGATTGGCCTAGGATAAACTAGTTCAAACCAATAAAAAGCAGACTAAACTAGTTTATCCTAATGACCGTTCGGCCAAACTAGTTTGGTCTAGGAAAATCTAGTTTATCCGATGGGCATTCAGATAAACTAGTAAGGCCTAGGAAAAACTAGTTTATCCGATGAGCGTTCGGATAGACTAGTTTGGCCTAGAAAAAACTTGTTTATCCGATGGGTGTTAGAATAGACTAGTTTGGCCTAAAATTGTGTTTGGCCTGTAACATATACATATACAAGGTGTCCAAACTAAGATGTTACAAACTTCGAGGTGAGGTAGGGTACAACTAGATCATTCGGAATCATGTAGGAATACCGGATTCGTAAATGCCTTCCTGAACCACTAAACGCATTGCAAAGATTAAATCACACAAAGCTGGTCATCCGAAATTGGCAGTATTGCCAGCGGACTACTTTTTACAATTTTGATATCTTGATTGGAACCAATTTTTTTAAAGGGTGAAATTTCCTTTATTTTGGTCTTGATTTTGGTCTTGATATCTTTAAACGAGTCGAAATTTATAATTTCAACAACAGAAAAAAGTAGCCAATCAAGAAATTTGATTTTTAAAAAGTAGCCAATAACAAACTGGAACCTGGTGTTGCGACAGTGATGCCCGCTGATAAACAAGCAGTGTTTTTGGTGCTAAGTTCTTCTAGAGAAAATTGTTATTTCCAGCGCAGTTATTCCGTAGTAGGGCTACCTAATTTTAATTACAAACGTGCAATCGACACCAAGAATATTTTAATAAAAGTTTGCTTTTATAATAAATGATTAAAAATACAAATGTTCACTTTTGAAGAATTTCATACATAAACTCCAGTGTCAGTCAATCGTTTCATTATTATATGAAATTTTCGTAAAATATTTCTTTAAATTTCTCCTACTTTGGTTAGGAAGGCGTTTCAGACCATGCATTGCCACTTGATTCCAAATTGTCTATATATACCTTAGCTCTCTACAAAGATTGTAACATCTTAGCAGAAACATCCTGTATATATTATGATGGTGCAAAAAAACTCAAGTTGATAATTCTGAATTGCTATTGGTAATGCAAAATTGCGGTTGGTAAATACAAGATAAAGAAAACCAGAATAGTTCATATTTGAATTTATCTTTCAATCGTGCAATCCACCTAAAAATTAAAAAGAAATTAAAAAATTTCTATCTTTTCAGAATTTTTTAAAAAAATATTTATATGTATTTTTTATCGCTATTTAAAAAATATTTGCAGATTGTACTGTTTAATAATAATAATAATAGAAAAAAACTGCGTTTCAAAAGTAGCTTCCTATCACCAAGTTCAATAAAAATCGGAAAAAAATCAATTTTTAATGGTGAATTAAGAATTTAATCATCTGATGTCAGTGTTCATTAAAAAATTATTATTTTCGACTAAATAGTATAGGTCAATGCTTGATTAGGTATTTCATAATATTTAAACAATCTCGATCTCATCACGAGACGAGGCTGCATTTCGAGTTACACCCACACCTTTACCACACAAATCTAAAGAGACTATTAAGTTAAGTTCCTTACATTTAGTAACATTACTTAAAAACATAATTTGTTATTTCATTTGTTTGAGTTTGACTTTTAGACACAGCTTCGCATTGCGATTTGATGATAAAATCTAATATCATGGGCGATGATTTCAGTTAGGCTCTAATGAATCTATCTTTTTTTTGGGATCCACATACTTTAAGTGATTTACACACTACTCGACAAGGAATTTCTTAGCATACCACTTTAAAATATAACCTGATTGAACGAAAAAAATGCATTCGTTACAATTCTTCATTGGTTACTCTCCGTAAAAGAGATGATGATGACAATTTCGCTACATTCCAATCAATGAATTCTATATAGTGTGCCGCATTGAAATTTAAATTAGAAGTGATAAATTTTCTTATACATTTGCATTTTTAAATAGTCTAACTGCCTTTTAACATTCTATTAACATTAGCTCTGTTATGGTTCTTCTCTAATCAAAAACCATTAAAATCATTACATTTTTCGAGTGCCCAAGGAGTAATTTTCGTTCAACAGCAGGAAAAAAAATTCTTGAGACCATTAGGCAAGCAACGAGATGTTTCTATGAGGCCGTCTGCAATGTACTTACTGTATTTTTCTTGAAACGAAACTTGTATGAAATATTTTTAAATAAATGTCACTATGGTTTTTAATCCATCCGATGTGTTTTCGTCATTCAAGTAAAGTCGAATGATTCTATTTGCACAAGTGAACCATCTGGCATAAGAAATCGGATCCGGATCATGCTTTCATAAGTCATTTGGAAAGTCACAACTTTGAAATGCTTGATTTACGTCAAAAAATATCTTTGGTACATGCTCAGCAGTTGTCTGGCTACTTCTGGATTTTCGCAATCAATTAATTGAAAATTCATCACTGAGATCTTATAACAATCAATGATATTCTGCAAAATCTATCCACTAAATGATTTTGGGCCAATTGTTTCATCATCGAAATGTTGAAATAGATGACAAAAAAGTATGTCAACAAAATGGATAGCCTACATAACAAAAATTCCAATCCAGAGGTCGTCCGAGATGCACTTCAAGCTGTGTGATAGCATCGCATATCCGCTTAATATTGGTATTTGTACCGTCACAGCATACCAGATCTAAGTATTCTATTGAAATTATTTGTTCAATAAGTTATGATATTACAAAAGCTACTATGTCCTTAGCTGATATGCAGTTAGCAGACATGGATGGGGAGAGATATTTGAAAGCGCTAACGAAAGCTTTAGTACTGTTTTGTAAAATGGCTAGCGGCAGTTGAGTGAAATAGTAAAACTTTCCTCGGTCAACGAATAATTGGTGGTGAGCTCTGGGCTGTTTAAAAATGACCTAATGTGCTCAATAGTATCAATTTACATTTAAATCTTAACCTGAGATCGCAAACCGACCTCAGTTGATTATTTTTTAATGCATCAAAATCACTCAAAAGTGAATTTTTCCCGGTATTTTTTGAGCTTGCACGATCGAAATATATTCTCTAAAGGCAATATTTTTAAAAATTCATATTATTAAACAGTGCATTATACAAATATTTTTTTCAAATTCAGAGAGAGTCTGCCAGCAACCCCTCCCCCCCCCCCCCCCAAAAAAAAACATTATCAGAAATTCAGTTTAGTTATATGAATAACTCAATGTACTTTTTCATGGTAAAATAATGAAAGTGATACAAACATTACGATTACAGCTCCCCCTTCCGGCGGATTTAATTCAAATTCTGGGAGATCTGTTGACCATAGCCAAATACTTATACAAAGCATTTGGTTCAATTCTATCCTTACTATATTTTTCCATGGAAAAATATTGAAAATGGCACAAAAATTGCTATTGCAGCAACTCTTTCTGGTGTTATTCTACTTACCCATCATACGTAGTATAGGGTAAATATTGCAATCGTTTTGAAAATCGAAAAAAAAATTTATGACGGATTTACACATTTCAGGTACTGGAGATTCCGAAAAACATATTTTTAGAAAAAAAATTGCCGTCCGTCCGTCTGTGTGTCTGTCTGTCTGTAACAGCTCTATCTCCCGAACAAACTGAGATAGAGACATGAAACTTTGTATGTGCTTAATATGCAAAAATGGAACGAAGCCTATTTAATATCAGTAACCTCGATTATCCGGAACTATTTTTTTTCGGACTCTCGAAAAGTTCGTTCCGATGAAAGGTATACAAAAATTTTCGAAATGTTTTATTTTAAGGAGGGGACGTAAAAGGCAATAAAATAACACCAATTTTGCATAAAAAACGAAGTCGATCGGATTATTAATTGTCGAGATATTTGTAATCCTGTTTTCCACATTCTTCGATTTTTCATGAACCTGTATTTCATTCAAATTTCAATTCAAAGATATATTTCAGGTGGAAATGAGACGCTTAATCGGACGCAGTAAATTGTTAGTTAATATGATTATTATTTTTGGAGCTATAAGGATGCTTCTTTTACGCAATCCGCTACTACTGGCGTATTTTGGAGTTTTATATAATTTGTCGAAATCGGCTCATCAGCAATTCATTGATAGAGCATTACTATGTACATTAAAACTATTTAAATATGCGTTTAAACTTTATTTTGGAATTGCGAAGCATTTTATAAACAGTTTACATGCGTTTTATTTTCATATTTTACATTATGCGCATCCATGATGTGTAAGTATTACGGTGGTCCCCCATCGACTAGTTTTTAATTCAAGGCGGGCCTTCTAGCCATAGTCAAACACTTACACAAAAGATTTGGTTCAATTCTATGCATAAGTTCACACACTTTTAGTGGTACATTATTGAAAATGGCACAAAAATCGCTATTGAAGCGCCTCCTTCTAGCGGATTTTTTTCAAATTCAGGGAGAATCTGCTGACCCATAGCCAAGTACTTGAACAAAATTTTTGGTACAATTCTAAACTTAACTTCATATATTTTTCCGTGGTAAATTATTAAATATGACACAAAAATTGCTATTGTAGCGCCTCCTTCCGGAGGATTTTTTTAAAATTCAGGGCGGACCTTCTATCCATAGCCAAACACAAAAGATTTGGTTTAGTTCTATGCATAACTTCACACACTTTTACGTGGTATAATATTGAAATTAGCGCATAAATTGCTATTGCAGTGCCCCCTTCTGGCGGATTTTTTTCGAATTTTAGAAGGACCATCTAGCCATAGCGAAACATTTACACAAAAAATTTGGTTCAATTCTAAGCATAACTTTTTACACTTTTAGATAGTACAAAAATTGCTATTGCAGCCCCCCTTCCCCTTTCGGTGGATTTTTTTCAAATTCAGGGGGGATCAATTAGCCATTGCCAAACATTTACACAAAAAATTTGGTTCGATTCTATGCATAAGTTTATACGCTTATAAGTTGTAGATTAATGGAAATGACAGAAAAATTGCTATTGCAGCGCCCTCTTTCGGCGGAGTGTTTCAAAACTGAGAAAGGATCTACTTGCCACAGCCAAAAACATTCACAAGAAATTTGACTCAATCTCTATGCACATATTCATACACGTTTTGTTGGTAGAATGGCGGCATACGGACAGACAGACATTTTGTAAAAACATGCTTTTTGTAATCTCTGATTTTTAAAACGTGTAAATCCGACGAAAACCGTAAGTCGAAAAAAATTTCGATTACAATACTTTCTTTTATTACAGATAAATAAAATAATTTAAAATTGAGTCAGAATATAAGCAGTTTGGATTTGAGTACACCGTTAATACGATTTTTTTCAACTCTTATTTTTCTTTAATTTATTTTTTCTATAAGAATTGGTCCTTAAAAAAATTTTTTAGTATAAAAATTCTAAATATTATTGAGAAGATGCAAAATAAATTTAATTGGATTTGATAGTTTAAGAATTGACGATGTTATGGACTTTTTCCTTCTTCCGCCCCTCCCCTTTTTTTTCGTTTTAAAGCATTTTTTGCTGGTTTGAGTTGGTTTGGCAAGAGTTGGTTTTAGTAAAAACCTGTGCCTGCAAAAGTTTTAGATAATAATAAGAACATTTATTAAAAATATAATTGGATTTGATATTTTGATAATTAATAAAGTTATGATTTTTTTCTTCTTAAACCCCTATTTATTTGCTCCTTGAGCTCATTTTTAATTTTATCAAAATTGTGCCATGCATAATGTTTGTCCCATTTTTTAGAAATAATAAAAGCTTTAAACTAATTCGATATCTATTTTAATTAAGAGGTTTTGGGTTTTTTCGGTTTTCACACAACCTATCGCTTGGCCTTAATTTGCTTTTTATAACGAACTTAATTGAGATTTTCTGCCCCTTGATATTATGCATCAGTTTGGAAGAGATTCCAGCAGAATTGTGGAAGTTATCGTGTCTATAAAAAAATGATATATATATATATATATATTCTCTTTATTGGTGGTTGTTTTGTGATCTAGGGGTCATGTTCAGTTTTGATCTGCAAAAATGTTTCAAAAATTCCAACATAGGGAAGAACGCAATAGGTAGTATTTCATATAAAATTTACCTAAAAGAATACATGTTTAAATTTATGTTGATACTCATTACAGTTCAGTAATTAAAGATACGGCTTTTTTAAAAATATATATTTAATATTTTTTCTCTATTTGATTATTTAAAACTCGAAGTTTCGAAATGCTTAGAAATTTTAAAAGGTGTAATGAATTTGGAAGTTATTAGTTTGCTGCACACTAGAGTTACTCGAGGATATTGTTTTCATACACAATTAGGTTACGTAATTGAATTATTACTTTTCCTTTTTTTAATCTCCCATGCTTTTGTTTTAAATTTTATTTCTTTTTATTGACCTATGACCTTTAAATTTTACGATTTGACAGAAAAAATAAATTACTAATTAATATTTTTAAGAACAAAAGTTAAGTAGTTTTAAGTCTAAAAATGTTACTTGCGCAATAAACTGCGCTAACAAGGTGCACGCACACATACGCCCACTCTAAAAGTTCTATTTTTACAAGAAAATCCAGTTAATGAATGCAAAATCCTTATTAGCCGTATTATTATCCATAATCTCCGCATAATTGTTATTAATCCAATTTAATTAGCACAAAGAATATTTTTTTCATATCTACATATCATTTTTAATTATTGATAATTAATTATGACATCCTTTTCTTCAATGTATGTGTAGACAAACAGAGTAATTTTTAGTTAAGTATGTGTTTTGTGTCAGTTTTTATAAAGGATTTTTTAAAAAAGAGACATAATTTTTTTCTTCTTTTGACGCATTCTGAATCATCCTAAGTATATTTCTATATTAAATAAATCGGCCATTTTTCAATTTTACCATGATTGAACTGCTACCACTATTTCCGAAAAACAATCTCAATGTTAAAACTCACTGCAGATTTTCTAAATTTGTTTCTTGCTTTGAAAGATTTCTGTTGTTAGTGGACAGAAAAATGACACTAGGTTCACAGTAATATTTATATTCTGACTTTTTTAATGTACAACAAGAGTGGTTGCAATCCTATGGGGTATAAGCGAATTTTATGATCCATTTTCACGGAAACAACTCGATCGATTTTGATGCAATTTGATTCCATATTCATTGGATTATGCTCAAAATATATGGCCGGCAGTTTTTTTTTTTTTTTTTTTTTTTTTTTTTTTTTTTTTTTTATTTTAGAGCAAAAACAATTTTTCAGAAATTTTTTTTCTCATGAAAGTAATTAAAATTTTTAAAATGTCTGCCATATATGAATTTAGATTTATATTCAATCAAATTTTATATTTATCAGAATCGCTGGAATAATTCAGGAAATAATGGGACTTTTACTCAAAGAGTAAGATTTTTCAGGATAGCCAAAAAACTTAGACACTAACTTGTATGAAATTATCATTTTATCGTGCACATGAATTAGAGTGTGTATAAACACACGGATAAAATTCAGTTTCATGTAATAAAAGAGGTAATATTTTAATCCTTATCGATTATATGCCACTTGCCACATGACTACTGTATCCAGCATCTATTCACGAATCGTATTCGGTTTGCACCACTTTTTTTAATTAAATGGAAAATAGTTGTTGTTGTCGGTAGAAAATTTTGGAAAACTGAAATAGATCTGAATCTTTTCATTGGTTGAATTTCGCAACTTATTTTATTTTATTCGTTTTCTGATTGGTCCACGTTTAATGTCTAAAAATGGTCTAATAATGTCTAAAAATAATGACAAAAAAGGTTAAAAAACTAAAAAAAAAATAAATAACTCAAACACAAGTTTAGATACAGATTTCAAACAAGTTGCATTTAAAAGTAAATTTTTTTTTTATTACACGACGGTGTAAAAATTGAAAATGTGCGATCTTTAGAAGTTTAAAAATTTGCTGCACCGAAAATTGTTAAACTGAAATTTCATTTAGTAATTGTTTATGATTGGTCCAGGAATATTAACGTGATTCGGCATATTAATATGACTCGATTATTATGTAAGCTACATTTTGATCATCATAAAAATGATGTTATTAATTTTTTTTTTTTTAAATGCAAGGTAGAACCGTCGAATTTTGACGAAAGAAAGTATTAAAGAAGGAATTGTTTCATTTACTTTAAATAAATAAGCAAAATTAGTTTTAAAAAATGCACATTAATTAATAATATACGAATTGAATATTTCCAACTGAGCGAAAAATTGCCCAGGCCGGGAATCGAACCCAGATACTTGGCTTACAAGGCCAATGCTTTACCTTGTTAAGCTAACTGGGCGACATACTGGGCTATCTGGGCTATAGCCCAGTTAGCTTAACAGGCAAAGCATTGGCCTTGTAAGCCAAGTATTTGGGTTCGATTCCAGGCCTGGGCAATATTTCGCTCAGTTGGAAATATTCAATTCGTATGATAAAATTACCAATCAGTTTGACTGTGTTAAAATAATAGTATAATTAAAAATAACTTTTAAGAAAACATAGTTAATCTAATGTTAACAAATTACTATTTTTATAAAAAACTTAATTTTAGAAATTATTAAAATTAAACCTTAATCGTATATGTAAGTTAAAATATAAAGAAGATCAGTTATAATGATACACTTATCAATTAAGATTCTTATGTTTGGTATTCCAAAATGTAAAAAAGCAAAATTTATTCCACTTGTTGTAGAATCTTTTCCCGGGGAAATCTAGACCCGGCAGCTAATTTCCGTTTACTCAAGGATACAGCGCTTGGCGAAATTCAAGGTGTGCCAAATGTTTTGACTAGCATCTACGCATTTTCTCGCGCATCATGGCTGCTTCAGACATTTTACTTACAATGTTATCGTATATGAGGCACTTGGAAGCTGTTGTAGAGTATCAGAGGCATAGCGAGGTGGTTAAAGCAGAAAGCTTGTAATTATAAGTTTGCGAGTTGTGTCCTTGCTCTTGTAGATTTTTGTTTTGATTTTTATTTAAGTAATCAATAAAGAATGTTACAAAACTCAGTTACTTTGTATTAGTTTTATTGTCAATTAGACAATTAAATTTTAATTACAATTAAGTTATAAAATTTAATTTAAAATTTAATTACATAAAGTTTAATTTGAAATAAATTTAAATAATTAATATAAGTTTTTAAATTCTGCTTTTTAATAATTAAATAAATATAATTTAAAATACAATAATTATTAAAATAAAATAAAAAATATTTTTATTTTAGTTATGCTACCACCGTGTTGTAAGAGATGAATATCAAATTAGTAAAACCAATTTATTAAAGTTCTTATGTTTTAAAATGAGGCATCATTCATACACACACACACAATATATATATATATATATATATAATATTTATTAGTATTTATTTTACTAATTACTGTTTCATTTACAATTATAAAGTAGTGAAACATAAAAATATTAATTATAAATATTCAAATTTTAATATTTCTATGTACTTAATTAATGATAATAAATTAAGAAAAAAAGGGAAAATCTTTAATCTTCTACAAACATAATTTAAGTTTTTCTTTTAAAAAATTATCAATATTTAAATATATATAACTAATATTAACTATTTATTAATTAATATTAATATATATACATATATATATATATATATAATTATAAAATTATATTAATTAACATTATTAATTATTACATATATAACTAATATTAATAAGTATTATCATTTAAACAGATAATTAATGTTTTTAATGTTTTCGTTTAGTGATTTGTTATTAGTTCTCTTCAATTTTCAGTGTCTAGTAAGATATTAAATATTAAAAAAAAAACAAAAAAAAAACAATCTATATTAGATAAAAACTTTTAAGGTGGGTTTTTTTTTATATAAAACGTGATCTTTGCTTTGTATTTGTACTTTGTACAAATTCAATCAGTATATGCATGTATATTTAGTTTAGACTTATCAATTTATGAATAGGAAGGGTGCATTAAATCAGTGTCACAAAAGTTGGTGTAAATTCCTAAACATATTTTATTTCAAATGAAAAATTTCCAAGTATAAAAAATATTTTAATTTTAACACAATTTATTATTAATTGAAATATATACTTTTTTGATGATTCTTAGAATCTGGAAACTATACTTTTTTTTTTTTTTTTTTTTTTTTTTTTTTTTTTTTAATATGTTATCAACGTTAATGATATATTTGTACAACATCTAAATCTGAATAGATCGGAACAGATGATATCGAAATTATGTACATTTTCTAACTATATAATTAAATGACCTAACTATATAACAACTATATAATATACACATACATAATATTTAAGCAGACATGTATGAATGTATAAGTTCATACATACTATGCACATATGTTGATATTTATGAATATATTCATATATATTTCCAACATTAAGAAGTTTTAATTTATCAATCTTAGTGCATTGCTATACTTGGTGATTTATATCACATTAGTAAAATAAATAAATAAATAAAAATTTGATATAACAGATCTCAGTATTTTCTTATAAAGTTCTTGAATTGATACTTAACAAGAAAACAAATTAAACAAAATAAAATTTATTTTTAGCTATTATCATGTAATTTATCCGAATACAATAACAGCTCTCTTTCGTTCTTTTTTTTATTTTTTCATTATTATATTATTCATTATAAACTGAAATACTATAAGAAATGTAAAGAAATATACATTAAAATTTACAAATTAAGTTAACACAACAAGTTACTCGTTTATATTTAATTAATATTTGGTCGTATATATAAAAAAAATTCCATTAAATTTATTATTATTTTTCTTTTCAAATAAATTATTTGTATAATACATTTTTTCAGTAGATGGCGACACTGTACGATGTTATCAAGGAATCTCGGAAGAGGAGTGACTGATGGGTGGAATAGCATTTGGCACACCTTGAATTTCGCCAAGCGCTGTATCCTTGAGTAAACGGAAATTAGCGACCCGGCATCATTTTCACAAACTCAAAATTTACGAACGCACCTCTCGTATCCGTATTCACGTTTTTTTTTTTTTTTTTTTTTTTAATTCGGTATTTTAATTTGATTATTTTAAACCAACAAAAGAGAAAACAAATCACGCAACTGTTCTTTAAAATGTACTTTAGCAACCAGAAAGTATCGTATCGTGTGTAAAGCAAGGTTTCAATAAACTATAAATCATTTAATTGATAAATAAAAACGGAATAAAACTAAAATTCCTCGGGTTTTATAACAGACAATATTTTTGACGCAGCAGTATCAAAGTTTTCCATTTTTTATGAGAAAATGGCAACAAAAAGATACAGCTGCAGTGTCTCACATAAGTGATGGGACACTTGTGCTTTACAAAAGGAAACTAACCAAATAAATTAAAAAAACATGTACACATTTTTTTGTGGGTATGTTTCATACTTAAATTTAGTAAAGATTATTACATAACATACATTTTGTCAAAATATTAAAATATTAATTTAATAAAAATACAAATGTTTAGAACGGAGCAAAAAATAGCTCACATAAGTGATGGGACACCATTATATATGCAACAAAAATCGTCTGAAATAAGCAATAAAAATATTTTGGGGGGTTTTATTTTTACTTAAAAGCAATTGGCAATAATTTATAAAATCGTCTGCAGTATTCCTCTACAGTTTATTTTGGAATTTTTGTGTTTTTCAGCTCTGTGTAGCCATGACTGCTAAACGAAAAGAAACTTCGCCTAAAATTCGAAAATTAGTTATTAATTTGCATATTGAACGTGGAAAATCTATTAGAAAAACTGCTGAAACAGTTAACTTGAGCCGTTCAACAGTTTTCAATATAATTAAACGACATAAAAAGAATCATATGATTCAGGATAAAAGAAGACCTGGCCGACCATCAAAGCTATCCAATGGAATAAAGCAAATTATCGTTCGAAATATTAAAAAAAAATCCAAGAAATAGTGCTTCAAAAATTTCTGCTGATTTACAAGCATTATATGGAATAATTGTTTATCCTGAGACTATTAGAAGGGTAATTCGATCTGCTGGATATCACGGTAGAGTAGCTAGGAAAAAATTCTTCGTAAGTGAAAAGAATAGAAAACTCAGACTAGCTTTCGCAAAATCCAACATAAATAAGAATTCTGATTACTGGAATAAAGTTATATTTGCTGATGAGAGTAAATTTAATAAATTTGGTTCTGACGGTAGAATCTTGGTGTGGAGAAAACCCAGGGAAGAATTTCGCAAACAGAACTTGGTACCAACAGTAAAACATGGTGGAGGAAGAGTTATGGTATGGGGGCGTATGTCGTCCGCTGGAGTTGGTAATCTTGTTTTTATTGACAGTATAATGGATCAGTACAATTATATTGATATTTTAAAGCAGAATTTGAAATCTTCAGCACGAAAATTGAACCTTCATAAAGATTTTAAATTCTACCAGGACAATGACCCCAAGCACACTACTCTGAACGTTAGACTCTGGCTGCTATATAACTGTCCTGAAATAATAAAAACACCCCCACAATCTCCAGACTTAAATCCCATAGAGAATATCTGGCAAGAATTGGAATCAAGGATTCGCAAACACACCATTTCTTCAAAACAACAACTAAAATCGGTGCTTCAAGAAGAATGGGGTAAAATCACGCCAGAAATCACAAAAAAGTATTCGAATCCATCCCAAAAAGATTAAATCATGTTTTAAAAGTAAAAGGGAATCCAACAAAATATTAAAACCTTTTAAAAAGTAAAATTTTTGGATAAATATTTGATGGAAAAGTAAGTGTCCCATCACTTATGTGAGCCATTTTTTGCTCCGTTCTGAACAATTGTATTTTTTACTAAATTAATATTTTAATATTTTGACAAAATGTATGTTATGTAATAATTGTTACTAACTTTAAATATGAAACACACCCAAAAAATTTTTGCACATGTTTGTTTATTTATTTTATTGCAGTTTCTTTTTATAAAGCAAGTGTATTTTACAAGTGTATCATCACTTTTGTGTGACAGTGTATGTGTTTTTTCCTTTAGTTTTAATAGAAATCGAGTACTTCTATTATCATAATTAGAAAAATGCCTACAAAAAATAAATGTCTCAAAAATAAACTAAGATATATTAAAAAAAAAAAAAATAGCATTTAAAAGTACATTTTTTTCCTTGTAGAACGGTGTAAAATTTGAAAATTTGCGGTATTTAGAGGTTTAAAAATTTGCAAAAGCAAAAATTGTAAAACTGAAATTTCATTTAAAATTTGAAAATGTTGCAATTACAAAGTGATGCAAGACTTACGTGCAGACACGTTTGGCCTTTGTGATATAGATAGATAGATAGAAATCATTTATGAGTCTAAAATTATAGTCTTCGAAAATACTGTTTTCGAAATAATCATTGTAATTTGTTAAATTTTAATTTAATTTATTTATTTAATTTTTAATAAGAAAATTTTTTATTTATAATTTGACAACAAGTCACTGTACAAAATATGTTTTAAAAATTATAATTGTGTGGATGAATATAAAAATAGAATCAAGTACAAAACGTTATCGTAAAACTAACGTAAGTGGGCGAGGTATCCGGGTTGTGTCTTCCCTTGAATTTTTACAGTTATTTCTAGTGGTTAGAAAAAAATCACATCATGTCAATGAATTAAAAAAGATTTAAAAAAATTTAAATGAATAAAAATATCAATAAAAAAAATTACTCATGTCTCCCCTTAACTAAATAAAAGAAATCTGCTGGAAAAGGTTGTTAAAAATCAGAAAAAAAATCCAGTGAGATTGATATACTGTATTTAAAAAGATAGGCAGATACTGAATAGATATTTGAATCTTAATTACATAACACTTGCCAACAACAATAACAATAACAATAACAATAAAATTTCTTCAATGAGAATAGTCAATCTTTACTATTATGACTATTTCAATTTTATACTAAATGTTCATTTGCATGAAAAGTTTTGTTTACGCTATTTTAAAACGATCTCACTTTTCTTTTACAGAAACAATTCGCTAACGGAGCTGCCCATAGATCTGTTCATTGAGATGCCGGCCATTAAAGAAATATATCTGTCACACAACAGAATTGAGACACTTGATCAGCGTACCTGGTCTCCCATATGGCATCAGTTGAGAAGGCTTTATCTCCACGGTGAGAAAATTATTTCATCTATAATGTGACAACGATGTAAATAAAATGCACATAATTTAAAACGTAAAAATACATGTAACTGTATATAAATTACTTAAAAAGTGCATAATAAAACATATAAAAACTTAAAAATACATTTAAAGTACTATGGAATAAATATGGAGAAATTCTATTCATAATACATAAGCCTATGCTTTTTGAAACATTTTCAATACTTTTTATTCTATTCCCCCTTTTACTGTAGTTCCTCACCCCCCTCCCTCTCTAAATTTTGACTGTAGACAGTTCTGGATGAGCCTGAGAACGCCAAGCAGCAATAACTGTCATTTAGACACTTTCTCACTGACGGAGACCTCGTAAGTGACGGTTGAAAACGTTCTGAACTTTTTAAAAGTACTTTAAATGTATTTTTAAGTTTTTATTGTTTTATTATGCACCTTTTAAGTAATTAATGTACAGTTACAAGTATTTTTGCGTTTTAAATTAGTAAACAAGGTGAATTCTGCAGTGGTTTTGTTCTGAAATCCAATTGTAAAATGCACATAATTTATCTTAAGTTGGAATTTTAAAATTTTTTTTGATTCTTACAAAATTGTACAAGGCATTTTTTTTGTCTAGAGCCTGGGAATATTTTAACGTGTTAGAAAAATCTGCCCCTTGCAATTTATGCTCGCCAAAACCTGCCCAGACACCCAAGATTCTGAAAGCACGCTAATTTCATCGGCTTTAAAAATTTTGAATTATAATTTAAAAAACAAGGGCGATCACCCTTTAAATGGATTTCCATTCATATTTCTTTGATCGAAGGCTTTTAAGGCCAAATCTATCGGTGCCAGGAGATACGATTTTTGTTTTCGTCTTTTATTCTTTGATTAAAAAATTAGTTAAAACTTTGAAAATATTACTAATATAAAATGAAATAAGTAAACAGTAGACAGAGTCTATGTCTTTCGGTATTTACCCTACATATTATACAGTTATAAATTGTGAAAACTCATGTACGTTTTATTTCACATAAATTTATTTATATTAATTTTTTTATTAGACAGGATAAAACGACATAAAATGTGTAGTGTATTTTGGAAATTTGTTTTCTTAATTTCAATATTTAATAAAACATTTGTTATTTAACATTAATCGTGCAGAATTGATCCGGATGATTATTATTGTTTTAATTGATAATTAGAGTTATGTTGTTAATAACGATGAGAAATATAGTAACTAATAACTGTGAATTTAGAAGTATTCCTTTCTCGAGATGGTAGTAACATTGACGTACCGTAAATCCTATATAAGAGCAAGGACTGTCACCATCATTTTGACATTATTATTTTTTAAGTCGGTTCGTTAGCTCGCCTTTCCGCAACACAAAACTCGCCTTTATTAGAACGCTTTTTGCTCCTGTACTCTTTTTTGAACAGTGACATAAGACACAGCCTAAGTTGGAGGAAGGAATATCACTATCATTTTGATATCATTATTTTTAAAATCGGTTCGTTACTTTTCGAGATTGCTTGAAAATCTCAATTTAGAACACTTTTAGAACGCTTCTCGTGCATTTTTATCCCTTTTAAATTTCATGATTTTTTCAAAATGTTCCTAGAGACCATTTATATCTTATAAGTAATTAACAAGTTAAGTTTAATGTTTCTAGGCCCTGCCGTAAAACTAAAAATCTCATTTTAGAGCGTTTTTTGCTCTTGTATCCTCCTTTGGATTAGTAGTATTGACAAAAGATGTAGCCTATATTTGGTTCGGGACGAACACCGTCATTTTTCATCATTACGTTTGAAATCGTTTCGTAAGTTCTCGAGTTTGCAAACAAAATCGCAATTTGAATGTTTTCAGAACGCTTTTCGTGCACTTTCACCCCATTTGAATTTCGTATTAAAAAAATGTTCTTAGAGACTATTTATATCTTATAAGTAATTAGCATGCCAAATTTCATATTTATATGCCTTTCAGTAGCACAATAGTCGCATTTTTTGAATGTTTTTTGCTCCTGCGCCCTCCCTTTGGATTAGTGGTATCGACATAAAGTATAGCTTACATTTGATTCGGGACGAACACATTCATTTTGGTACAATTAGTTTTGAAATCGGTTCGGTAGTTTCGGAGATTTTCTCTTACAAATGAACAAACTTTCCCTTTTTATAATATAGGTATAAAATAGATAAATTTAAAACATATTCTTGCCCACCAATTCTAGTTAATTCATGCAATATTCTATAATTTTTAGCTAATGGATTTATTTGACTGAGGAATTCACATAAATATATAGCATATTACAAATAGTTTGTATTTGTACTCAAAAATAATGTAATATTCCTATTAACCACTTAAATGATTCTTTTTTTACGTACAATAAATTGAAAATATTTAATATACACAGCTTATTTTAAGCTAAAATGTTCGTAACATCTATTCTAAATATTTCTGCCATTAAATATTACAGTCGAACTCGTTTGTAGCGAGCACGAAGAGACCGTGATATTTTACCATTAAAAGCGGGAACACGTAAAAAACGGGTTCGTAAAAAAGTATATATTTATGCATTCTTACTTTATTATACATACTTTATTAATTTTTTATTTCTTTATAATACAATAGAAGTTTATTAGTTTGCGTTGAACTGACTTATTGCTTATTTATTATGTTATTGCTTTTCGGAGAAGATTCATGGACAAAAAACATTGTAATTTGCACCCTTGGCTTCGAAAAAAGTTTCAAGTTTTTCTAAGCACTCAAAAGTCATTGAGTATGTTAGGAGCTATCCAGATTGAAATTCTTTACATTCTGAATCATCGCTTTCATAATTTTCTTCATCTTCTTTAGCTTGAATTTCAGTTACAATATCTTAGGGAATAGGTATCTCGTAAGTGACAGCACTGGTTTCAACGGATACACAATTCTCAAATTCTTCGTTACCCATTAACAAATTTTGCTAATGCATATTAATGCAACGTTTTCTCATGCATCATTCATTAAACGTATCGCTTCTAGTATGCTTACAGTAGCATTCGAAGCTGTTCCTACTTCTTATCTTCAAAGAACATCAAAGCTTACAAAAGTTTGATTTAAAACTTCTGATTTCCTCTTATCAATAGGCTGGATAAAACATGCAGAGTTTCGGTGTTAAAAAATCGATCTTGATGTTTCTAAGTACAGTGATTTCGGCTTACGCGGTACAATTATCAGTTTAAAGGAAAATCTTGGGGAGGAACTTAGTTGGCGCTCTCACTTTAAAAAGAATTTTGTGAAAATGTCAGCAGTCATCCAAGAATTCCTGTTGGGACCATAATTAACGGTAATTTTTTTTAGGTGTGCTTAAAACATCGAAGTTATTTAAAACTGCCAATAATAAACAGTTTCTTCTTGTTAATGTCAGACATACTAAAGCACACTAAAGCTGTCAATCGGATTTTGTATATCTTGCCACCAATACACTTTTCATCCTGAAATTTAAAAGTCTATTGTGGGGTTACGTTGTAGAAAAGGCCCATTTCACCAGCATTATAAATGTCTACTTTTCTGCATCCTTCTCTGATTACTGGCCACTTTTCACTCATTGTCATTACGATATTCGCCATGGTTGCATATTTTGTTTCATCACACATTTTTCAAAACGTTATACCATGTTTTCAATCTGTCAAGGCATTCATTTAAATATAAAACCCAGAATAGGGAAAAATGTTCAGGAAATGTTTCTTCTTGAACTTTTAAAAGTGGACTACTTACAGGAAAAGCTGCACCACGTTGCACCTTCATCCACGTCAAAAGAGCTTCGTCCAAATCCTCTTAGCATATTTCTTCAACATTTGCAGCAATTCATTTTTTGATCGTACGCAGCCATTAATTTTTCCTTGTTCTTTAAAAATGGTGTAGCAAGAGAAGAAGATAAATCATACTTTTTTGCAGATTTAGGAACATTTTTAAGCACTCCAGTAATTTCGTAAAATTCTTACATTTTCGTCAACTGATAAAATTTTACGTTTCAACATCGCAATATAGAAATTGACGAGCGTACTCTATGAATGCAAATTGAAGAAGAACTTTCACACAAGCCCGCTACCTTGCCACTTCTACACAGAATAAACTTCCATCCAATCATTGTCCTCGCACAAGAACGCCACATGATGAAAAATGCTACCTAAAGTTTTATGACTCATCACTGACTTTCGGTTGACTTCAGAATTTTAAAGGAATTTTTCCAAGAAACAATTAACTGAGCTGGAGAGCAGGAACGAAGTCAATAAAAATTTTATGAATGACAAATATATATCGCTCGTTATAACTGGGGTTTAATAGTTAAAAACAAAGTATGCTCTTATAGATTTAACGTTGTCCAAACAAATATTTCTGACTTACTTGTTAAAACAGGGCTCGTTATAAGCGAGTTGAACTGTAGTATGAAATTATATTTAAAAAATTTAGTGGTGTGAAAAAACTTTAAGTGATGAATCAAGCAAACTCTTCTCGCTCATACGACATACGGGCAAATCAATTGAGTGGTTAAGCTCTATTCATGAGCAAATATTAGTTTATGTTGCACTAAAATGTCTCAATTTGTTGACTTTCTGCAAAAAAGCAAACCTGTTGGTTCTCATTGGACGTATATGAGAATTTGGCGAGATATTAGAGATATATTGCAAAATATAACCTTTGACGCTTAAATTTATCGCCAAATTTAGCGATATACCGCCAAGTTGGCGATAAAGCTTGGCGACATTTGGCGACAGAATCGCAAATACCCCTTGTGGTATTTGAGCGATTTTCATTGGTCCATTTCCAAATCGTCAATTTATTTTTTATACATAAAGGTTCACGCAAAAATATTTTTATAATTAGAAAGGAAATATTGTTTTTTGAGCGCATATTGATGAATTTATTATTTTACAATTTTTTTTCACTTTTAAAATTCACGAGCAAATATAATTTTTATGCCTTACTTTTCAATATTTTCTCGCTTTAATAATATTCATTTAATTTTAATTCTAATTTCTTTTTCTATTTATAATATTCACGTGTAAATAATTTTTTTAGTTTGGAGGAAATTTTATTTTTTGAGCTCTTTAAATATTTGGCAACATGTTAAAATAATTTTCGTTTCTAATATGTGTAAAAAATATATCTCTAAATGCTGAAAATATTTAACTTAAAATAGAAAATAATCATCAAAAAGTGAGTCAAATAAAAAAAAAATAAATAAATGCAATCTGCACTCCGGGATATTCTAATGTACAAAATGACCTACAAATAATTGAATTATCGTAAATAGTTTTTGCTCCCATAAAACTGTTTAATGGATTAATTTTGATCCATTTTAGCATTAAATATCTCTTGAAATATCTTTTCGATTTAAAAACTATGTACCCCAGCGTTATCATCAAACTTTTTTATATATCACCACTAAATTCCGTATTTTTGTGTGCAATAGCTCTCTAAATATTGTCGAAGAAAGACCTCCGGTCACGAAAAATTCATAATCAACGGCGGTGACAGCGGCAATTACTATTTTTTTTTTTTTAGAAAAAAGAGATTCTTACGTAATTTTGTCTCATAAATTTAAAAATAGCTTCTGTTTTTCTCAATAAGGTCTAGTTTTCATTTTTAGGTGCGTTCGTAATTATGTAAGTACGTAGCACCTATTGCTGTCGTTCAGTCCGTCCGTCTGTGCGTCCGTCTGTCTGTCTGTCCGTCCGCATATAACAACGCAAAAACTACCCAACCGAATCGTTTGAAATTTAAAATATATAAATATTACATAATTTTGTCGAGTCATTTCAAATTTTATGAAAATCGGATGCATAGATCCAGGGACAATCAAAAGTAATTATAATAATTAATAGTAATTATTTTATTTTTAACAATATTATTTATCAGCAATTAGACGGTGCCTCAATGGGATCTCCAATTTCAGGCCTCCTTGCAGAATTCAAATTACGCCCCCTGGAATCAAAAATTTTCAGTACTTTTAAATTATTACCTTTAGTATGGCTACGTTATGTAGATGATATTTTTATTGTTTGGCAGGGGGGAGTTGATAAATTGTTAATTTTTATTCAGCAGTTAAATGATCTAGATAATAAGATTAAATTTACTTTTGAACTTGAAACTGATAAGAAATTACCTTTTTTGGTTGTTGAGTTAAAAAGAGACAATAACAAACTAATTCGTTCAGTATATCGAAAACCAATAACAAACTTAAATGTTATACCTTTTGATGCTTGCACTCCATATTCTTATAAATTATCTACCTTTAGATTCCTTATTAACAGAGCTTTTAGAATTTGTTCCACTGAAAATTTAAATGATGAATTAGATAAAATTAAAACAATAGCTATTAACAACGGATATTAAGTTAAAATAGTTAATAAATTACTTAAAAAGTTTATTAACAAAATAAACAATGCAGTTTTTGAAAATAAAACCGACAATGAAAATAACATGAAAAGGGTTGTTATAAATTATTATCCAAATTTCTTCGAGTCTGCTAAAACACAATTAAAAAAGTTTGATTTAAATTTAATTGCTAGACTCCCTCCAAAATTAAAATCAATTTTAACAACTAGAATTGATCCCATTGATAAATTTGACCGATCAGGTGTTTATATCATTCCATTTCTTAAAGAAGGTGGTTATAAGAATTATTATATTGGCATGACTCAAAGAAAATTCAAAGTAAGATGTAAAGAACACATTGCAGACATAAAGTTTAATAGAGGTAAAACCGCATTATCAAGGCTAAATCAAATAGAAAACATAGATATTTTGTTTAATGAAAGTAGATTAATTTATAGGTCAGATTTTTATTTGCAACTTTTTATTAGAGAGAGTATTGAAATTTACGTCAGAAGCTCAATGGTCTGCAATGATTCCTTGTCATTTCAAATCCCAAATATTTGGATTGAATTGTTAAATAATTTAAAAATTAAGCAACGTGATACATAATTAAAATATAACGCGCGTGATTTTTATTTTTTTTTAAATTTTTAAAATTTCATTTGTAATAGTTTATTGTCATTTTCCATCTTTGTGTTTATTTGTATTTTGTTTTTCTGATGATGATTGAGTAACTTCAATCGAAACATGTAAAAATTATTAAGATCTTTCAATGTTTTTTTATTAGTATTTGTCGTCCTTTATAGCAATTAAATATTTTAATGCATATTTTTGAAATGTTTTTAATGGACGTATAAGAAAACTTCTATTTATAATTAATATAATTTTGTCGAGTTATTTCAAATTTTATCAAAATCGGATGCATAGTTCAATTACAGGGACAATCAAAAGTATTCCGTTACATTACGGTTAATGGGGAAAATTTTTTCAAATGCATTTTAATGGTGTTACACTCATTCGAACGTAATAAAATTGATATGCACCTATAAAGTACGTATTATAATATACATTTTGCATAATCTGTGGCGCAAAGAATATTTGTTATTGATTTACAAGGCCCCACAAAAGTATTCCATTGCATAATGATATAGGGAGGACATTGTTTGGTGCGCATTTTAATTGTAATTATGAGATTAATTATGAGATTTTATGAGATTAATATATAGGAGTGATATTTTTAAAACTTCGTTATCGTATGAACGCACCTCATTTGCTGCGCTTCACGTGCAATTTCCAACTTGTTTATTTAACGTAATCCTATGTCCATTTAGCTTCATTCTATTTTTAGTTAGATATTTCGAAAAGTGTACATTAGGGTGGCACTAGAAAACGAAATATCGAATTTTTTATTCTAATAGTGATATTGTTTTAGTTTTTAACTCTATGAAAAGAAAGAATCGTCCTTTTAATTTTAAAACTATCTTTTCCGGTTCCTTAAAGAGTCTGATTTTTCTTGAAAACCAAGTAAAAATAAATAATTTCATTAAATTAATAAAATGTTAATATTGTATAATAAAAAGAATAATTAAGTGTAAATTTTATGGAAAAGATGGTCCGATATTTTTTGACCTTAATAGAAACCAGCGCAGTGGGCTATGGCTGTCATTGTCTCTGATTTACTTGACCACGAGTCATAAATTATTTCGAGTTAGTGAATAGCGGTGTTTGCGTGTTAACAGTTTCTTAGATTATTTTTTAACAAACGGTCAGTAAGAAATGTGACATTATCTTATGAAATTCCAAAAACTGAAAATTGGTTAAAGAGATTTGTATTTCATGAACTAAAACAAATAACAGTAAACTGTCGTCTTTTGCAATACATGAAGATGTTATGAAACATTACTTAGGATTTGAATTGAACTTAAAATCTGACAGCTGTAATCTGGCATTGTTTCTGAAATAGCTAAGGCTATTGCTGATAAAATTAAAAGTGTATGAATATTACTTCAATTACAACAGCTTCTGATATCCGATCATAAAGATGATTAGAAACTAGCTTAAGAAATGTCGAAACATAAAGAGAAATATTAATACTAGAAAGAATAATTCCACATCCAATATAAAAGTGCAAAATTTTAGGTAATCGTCCGAAGAGGTTTTCTTTGTGTAAATACACTAAATATTGTTTTCAGAATAACTGCAAATATCGTGTACATAAACTAAATGTTGTTTGTAGAATTTTCTGAATTTCTTGTAAGTTGATGAGGTGAACATTTATCTGACTTTTGCTTAATGGATTGGGAGAGAGGTTTTTGATCGGTGTAGATCGGTAAATTCCCTACCTTCCACTATGAGCTGAATTTTTTGAATGAAGAATAAATTTCCAAAAGTTCACGATCATATGCAGATTATTTTCTTTGACTTTTGAAAATTTCATAAAAAATAATACTATTGGTTCTGAGAAACTGCTTGAAAGTTGATTTAAAATATTGCCTATAGCAAACAAAGATGCGACAGTTTTAAGACTCAAAGGTGCACCAGAAATTGGATGTTTTAATAGGGTAGCTTCACTAAGGGTCTTTTTAGAGTAAAATAAAATGCCTTTTCAACTTCCTTTGTCTACTGGGGAGTATTATCAGAGTTTTTTCTTCAGCATTAAGATTTTTTACAAGTATGGCCTTCAAGATATTGAATCAATGGAGATAAAATGTTTGCTGCTTTTGGAATAAATCTACGATAAAAAATTAAACTATCCAAAAATCTACGTAATTGAGCTAATGTCCTGTAAAATTTTGTATTGCACCAATTCGTACAGATATTGAAGATATACCTTCCGAGGATACTTTAAATCCTACGAATTCTATGATAGTAACTGAGAGCTACAAAATTGGCGCATGCGTATTTGAGCTCCGATTTATTGTCTGCTCTAAAATCGAGATGGAATAAAATCAGTGCTACAGTTTTTAACCGGATGAATTTCCCTAGTAAGCAAGTATATCCAAAGCATACGGGTTCCCTTAGAAAGACCCCCACGAAGGGCACTCCCCCCAGGTCCTATATCCCTAGCGTAGATAATCGGACGTCAAAAATCAACCAACCAAAGCATACGGGATTAAAGATTTTTGTACGTGAGTTCGAATCCCGCTTGCACTTATTTTCCTAAACGAAAATTTATTTATTTGTTAAAAATAGTGGATTAGGCATTGAAATAACTAAAAATAATTTTAAATAATAACAAAAAAAAGTTTGGGTTTATGGACATACATTTTATATTTTTTTTATTTTCTTATTTGTTTATTATTATTATTTTGCTTTTCATTACACATTTAATCATACAAAATTTCATAGTTAAAAAAAGCACTTATATACGAAAAAAACTTACATTTAATTTATATGTTTTGTAAATTTCAATAACCATACACTTTTTTTCAATACCGGATCGAATATCATCGATGAAAATTTTCTTTCCAAAAAATAAATGCGACTGATGTTACATCAATTTTTTTGCAGTGTTTCGGTTTTTAAGCAGACGACAAACCAAATTGCGCCTATGTCAACACTTTGTGGCTCTTTGTTGCTCCAACGACCAGTTCTCTACATTGAATGGTTGAATTTGGAATTACGCAACATATGTTTTCTTGGTGTGTTCAAGGAAGAACTACGTGATCTTTATAGTGCGGCTACCTCTTTTCCCAATATTTTTACCTCTTTCAGTAGCTCAGAATATGCTAAAGAGCCTGATCAAATGACAGATGGAAAATCTGAAGAGTTTACCTAATTTGGAGATACTTCGTGAATTCTATCTCCAATTTCTGTAGTTTTCTGAAATGTTAGCGGTTAAATCGAAACTAGAATGAATTGAATATTGCTTGTTAGCTTCTGCAGGAATAGCTCAAAAGTAATTAATTTGAAATGTAGGGTTCTGCACGACGCTGCATAGTATGTAGCTATACAGATGTTTTTTATCTCATAATTTTTTACCGGCAAATAAACATCGTATTTCTTTTGTTTTCGATTCTTCAGCACGGGAAATTGCAGATTCTTTCAAATGTTTATATGGATCAGTTTGACCGTATATTTGAACATTATATCTCGAACTAAAATTGTGGCATCTACAGATAAAAGTGTAACACATTAATTGTATTTAATTTTACTTTTTATAATAGGTTTTTGAAATGCATGCTAGAATGCTGATTTTAGCATGCCAAACGATAAAGATGGACCAGACGGAATAAAATTTTGAGCTTTTACCACCAAAACATAATTTGAAATTTTGGTTTGAACCATCTTAAAATAAAAATAAAAATGTTCTGATAAGAGTGTAAATTCAAAACGCCGGTCGAACTGTAGAATAAAACAATTTTTTTGCAAGGAAGTTCTTTTATACGTTAAGTCTTTGCTCCCCAATTTATGGTGTATGGTGATTGAGAGGGTGATATGGGGTAAGATGCTTGATTTAATACATTCCTTTAAGAAATAAACTTTAATGATCAATAAATACAACCATAATAAACGCATATAAATCACTTCATTCTACAACGAAGGGAATTACCTGCCGAGAATAACAAAAACTGGCTTGTTTGTACAAGTGAAAGTTATTTTTCTTTAAACAGGTTTCACAAATTATGCCTCACGTATAGATGAAATTACTTAATCTCACAAACAGTTTAATTCTTTTTAAATACTCCCTTTTTAAAAACTCGCTTTACAATTGATTACGTTCATGTCTTAATATTTTTAATCGTCACAATGAATGAATCTCTATTATTTGTTTAATATGATGGAATAAGACAGTGATTCCCAAACTTTATTGCTGTGCAACCCACTTGTAAGTGAAACAATTTTTCGCGACCCACCTAATATGAGAATTATCTAATATCGGAATAGGAATTGTTGTATGATCTCGATATGCTATCGATCATTCTATCATACGAAAAAGGAAATTTTCATATAGAGGATATACTATTAATAAAAACAAGAATTGGTAATACATAAACCAACAAACATATTATAGACCAAGAAGTGGTTACACAGATCATCACCTAAACAAGTTAACTGCTGAAATTTCACGATTAGCAACAACTAGGTCAGCTGTGGAAATCACCTGCAGTGGTTGTTGATTGGTAAGTTTATCATCGTGTTTTACTGCATCCAAACGCATGAAAATATGGAACACTAGGAGCAAGAAAAGACAATGCCAGGGATGCAAGTTAGTCACTTTTCTCACTTTTAGCCACTTTTTTGAAATTTTGTCACTTTTAGTCATTATTTTTTAAAAAAGTCACTTTTAGTCACTTTTTTGACTAAAGATAGGCTGTGAAAGCAATATTGTATTTAGAAGCGTTTCTCTGTGAAGGATTTCTTTGGCTTATAGGTAAACATTGTAGAATTCCGGAGTGGAAAATTGTACTTTTTGACGAATGACATTATTCTCCCTCCCCTTTCCCCCTTCCCAAATTCAACACTCTCTGAGAGTGAAGGATCTGTGGAAACTGGTTCGCTCACTTTTCATTAAAAAATGTTACTAAAATTGACATTTTTATCTTTCAATCTTGTCGTTATCCAAATATCAATTATTGTTGATATTTTCATTGTTAATGAACTGCATTAAAATTTTCTCACTTGTTATGACATACAAAAACGGGATAACGGCTAATATGAGCAAGACATTCTTCACTTCAATTTGAGTTTCAGTGAAAAGTAGGATAGAATTAATAAAAGAATCCCTTCATATGATTTTAAGATCCAGAACGCGGAACATTCTTCATTGAATTTCCATTTAACATTTCTATCCTTTTTTTTTATTGCAAGAATGGAAACAGAAAGTTCTTAAAAATTAATCATCGCCTTTATGATATTAAATTAATTTTTTGCATTTAAAAGATCTGAGTAATTAATGGTATTTATTAATATAAATTGGAAAAATTTCTTTAAAAGATTTAGTTTGTAATAATGTATTGTCATGGTATTATAGAATTTGGAAGGGATTGCTAGAAAATATATGAAAGTATGTATTTTATGAACATTTGAATACAATTTTCTGTTGCCTGATATTTCATACCGCCCTTAATATAGAATGGTCTGTCCCGACTATTCTTGAGTAGGAGACATGATGACATTTGATTTTCCATTGATGATGGTCAGATGCATCGTTTAAAACATCGTTTTTGTAGTTATGGATTTTTAATATTTAAATCTATGCACTTTGATACATTTCATTTGTGTTAAATTATTTTTTTTGAGATGAATTTAGCTTTAGAATTTTAACTTCTCTTTATTTCCACCATTTTTTCTTAAACATGTTCCTTTTTTTTTTTTTTTTTTTTTTTTTTTTTTTTTTTTTGTATAGTTAGTTGCAGTTAAAATATAAGTTTGTCTCAGAAAATATTCAAGGATGTTACCAATCAGCTTTTTAATATCACTATTTGCAAGCAGATTTTTTATTGCTAATGGAAAATGAAGATTGTTAGAGGTTATTAAAAAGTGATAGGTAGCATCCCTGATATTTTTTTGTGACAACAGCCTACTTATTATTTTCAGTTTTTAAAAAAATAGTATATTAATATTGTATTTTTTGTTTTATATGATTAAAGAAAACTGAGGTTTGATCTTATCTGGCATTTTGGTAGGGGATTTTCATTTAAAAAACAAATGTATTTCATTTAAATGATTAATTTGCAAATTTATTGAAAAAAATCTTTGTCTTGTACCATTTACGTCACTTTTTTTTTTTTGCTTTAGTATTTTTTTTACATGTTGTAGTCACTTGTATATGCTTTAGTCACTTTTTTTACATACTTTAGTCACTTTTAGTCACTTTTTTGGAATTTTAGTCACCTTTCTCACTTTTTTGGAAGCATTATTACAGTTGCATGCCTGCAATGCTAAACTTACCGGTCAAGCTCTAAAATGTGATTTTTTCCCACCAACATATGACTTGGCACATCTGTGGCATTTTAATTTGGAAATTGAGTTTTACTAATCCTGGAATTTAAGCCGTCAAATTGATGAGGTGATGCTTTATGTAGCTAACTCCTGCTTTATTACAAGGCAAAGAAAAATACACTTAATTATCGTAAAAATACAACTTTACAGTCAGTGAAATTTATGGCACCGATATCTACTGATGAAACTATCGATAACAGGGTTAAAACTGGCTAATTTTAACCCTTAGTCACTTTCTATACACAGCTTATTTCTGTATTTATATTTTTTTAAACAATAAGGTACAAAAAGATCGTCCACAAAAATATGTCGTGTTGAACACAATCGAGAATTTCACAACAATTTCGAGATTTCTGGATAACTTGCTCATAAGTTCAACTAGAAGGAAATTAAGGATTTTTCCTTTAAAATTGTCTTTAAAGAAGAATCGCAAGATAGCTCTATTAGCGAGTCAGATGTTGAGAATTTTGGATCTTTCAAATGTTCCTGTTCAGAAAGATTTTCTATCTAAAAGTAGTTATTGTTAATTTTTGGAAGGTACCTCCTTAAATATTTAATAATAAACGAATGGAACACATTTAATTTTTTAACATATAACAAAATTTAAAATACTTACGGGTATTCGAAATAAAAGAGAAATACTATTTGAAAAAAAATGAGGCCTACAACTTACTTATAATTTACTGAAAAAATTTAAAAGTTACCTGAGGGCAGAAGCCAGGGCTTAAAGGTACTCTTTGATGATATTTGCAGTTTTCTTGTTGACTTTTTTTGCATTCAAGGAAGTCATGCAAGACATGAAATGCATCAAAACTATTTCCTACTCTAATTTGCAGGGCCTTCGCTCGTGTTTTTTAACCATTGCACCAACTTTGTCTTAGACGTAAAACTTGAGGATGCTCTTGTTTTCGATTTTCAGGCTCATTTCATTGAGTGCACTGAAAATTTCAGCAAAATAAGCAAGCCGTTAAAGCCAGTTTTCATCACAAACATATTCAATAAAGTTTCTTATGGATTTAAGGTCACTTTCGTGCATCAAGAGAAACATTCTTATTTCGTCACGAAGTTTTCTTGACAATACTTTACCTCTTGACAGCCATCGAACTTTACAGTGAAGGAGAAGTTGTTTGTGTTCACTACCCTTTTCGTTACACAACACTCCATGCAGTCTTGAAGGATTAACAAAGATAAAATACCTCATTTATTAATTACAGTATCTATTTATGTTAACTTCACGTATGTCAAAACCGTCAAAAATGTCTCGGCTGTTCATCGAATTAAAATGAATTTACGCGTGATTGAAATTAGTTACAATATATTCGATTAAACGCATAAATGCCGTATTTGCTGTACAATCTAACACATACATATACAGGATGTGCAACAAACAAGACTTTTATTTCAAAGATAAATTTCTCAAAAACAAAGATCGATAAAATTATCGGTAAACGATTTGTTTATTAGGGAAGCTGTAAAAATGTTATACAAAAGTTTTGAACGGTGAATATTTTGAAAAGATTGTGTTCTGATTCTAAAGAATGCTCGACGTGACATTTTTATTCCTTTAGATTACTTACAGAGAAATAGTTTTTTGGCAAACAATGCCATACTTTATCAATTATTGAAACGAAATTTTTTTAACTTCAAAAATAGTAGAAATTTAGTTCCGAAAATCAGTAAAATATCATTATATGCCGAAAAATTCGTTCTCTGCAAGCAAGTTGAGCATTCTTTGGAATCAGAACCAAATCTTTTCAAAATATTCACCGTGCGAAACTTCTGTATAATATTTTTGCAGCTTACCTAATAAACAAACCGTTTACCGCATAATTCTATAGATCTTTGTTTTAAAAAAATGAATTTTAAAATCAGGGTCGTATTTGCTGGACATCCTGACATCCTGTATATATATATATATATATATATATCTATATTAGGGTAGAGCGAAAAAAAATTTTTTTTGAAAATTAAAAACGGGTAGGTGCCAAAAGTTGCCTTTATACTAGTACATCAACTGTGTGAAATTTTACCGCTGAAAAAATCGGCTTGAGTCTGCGATTTTGCTCCAAAAATCGAAATTTTGGGTAAAATTTGTCATTTTTTGACATTTTTTCAAAAAAATTAAAAAATTCCTACAGAGCTGGTTAGTATTTAAAAGTGTTTCTTAGATCTTTATATTTATCTGCTTAACATATTTAAACTATAAAACAATATCTGTAGTCTGTATAATTGGAGAAAATCTGACAACTTTTTGTGAAAAATCAGCGTTAACCTCTCTATTGGAGCATACAACGAAATGTTGTTTTGGATGCATTTCTTACCTGGTTGCTTTCAAAACTACTGTGTATATAACTCATAGAGGTGGTTGAATTATCCCACCCGTCTCAACCATCCAATCATCTAGGCCCAGTGTTTTATTTATGTATAGAATTGTTATTTTTTCCCGAAGACGCGTATAAGTTTTCTATATACCAAAGTAATTTATCTCTTCTTTATATTCACTGACTTTGGATGATTTGGATCATGCTGGTGTGACCTGCTGCACGTATATTTTTATACCATGTATAACAGAAGAGAAGCTGAGTAATGTATTGGGTATATTCTTAATTGAACCTATTCAGCAGTCATCTTCATTGAAATTTCATGCAATTAGTACATTATGATTGGATGTTTTGTTATCACAGCATTCTTTCAATCAATTACATTTTATATGCAATGATTTGCCTAAAAATTGATTGTATGAATTTAATTTCTAGTATGTCATCATTTATTAAACCTATTACATTGAATATATGCTGAAAAGCTAGCTGTTTAATATTATAACGATTGTCACAGAGGATTGCAAACAAAATTTGCAAAAACTACTTGTTGTAAAACAACAATATTTCTAAAGAAGTTTTAGTATGCTTTATGTCGTTTCCTGTGTTGTTTCGTAGTCTAGTAATTTCTAATAAGATTTTAGATCTATTATTTAGGTATGTAGTACATTTGGTGTAAAACATCCCGCGATATTAAACTTGGATTATACATTTTGTGAGTGAACATATAAACGCTGATTGACAATCTGTGCTTATATAAAGCGGAAAATTTTATTAACTTTATGAGCTGTCTTTTGTGTGAGATGTTTTCTAAATTCCTATTCCCCATTCTTTCTGAGAAATAGCTTTCCTTATGAATTAGCTTTGCAATCTCCGACAGAAATTTCTAGTCTGTACTGAGTATCTTTTTCTCAGTTTGAGAAAATAATTTTTCAAAATTATTCTCTATTTTATATAAAAAAAAAATTGCAATAGGAAGTGAATAGTACGCAGACAAAGATTTTCCTTATTGATCCGGTGAATCCATATAGCTTAGAACGTTTTATATTGACTACTCAAATAATTGACGCAGAGGAAATTCACTGGAGTTGAAGTAGCGAATGATTCAATATTATACACAATTCTAAGCTTAACCCATGCAAAATGGTTCACAGTGACAAATAAAATTCTCCTAATTTTAAATGAGCACTTATAGTCGATTAGAATCCGTACATTCCCTCATAAAGTACTATGAATTATAAGTTTATGCCCAGGACATTTCACCATCAATTCACCATTTCCGCTCATAAAAAGGGGATCTAAAAGTTAATAGGAAATTACCTAGATACGAAAACAATTAGAAAACGGCATAAAACTAATGCAAAAAAAAAGTTATTTACGACAGCGGTTGCTTTACACTTGGAGAACAAATTTCCATTGCAATTCTCTCTGACGATCACCATCACATGAAACAGCTCGCTTCTCAACATATAAAAAATGCAAAAGTAGAATAAATGATGACATACTTATAGTTGAAATATCTGAAATCATCTTTGAAGCAAATCATTACGTAAAAAAATACAATTGACTGAAAAAATGTTGTGGTAACAGAACTTCCAATCACTATTCATCAACTGAATGTAAGTTTGATAAATATAATAGATGGCCGAATAGATCCCTTTAATAATATTCCCGTGCATTACTCTTCTTGTCATTTTTTTGTATAAACTGCAAAAATATACATGAAGATAGTTACAGCAGCATGTGGATGCAAAGAACAGATGAACAAGGTGGAAGCATCGAAAACATGCCAAATTTTTATAAAGAAAATCACAAATCAATGTATAAATAAAACACTGTACTAAGATGATCGAATAGTTGGGCCGGGTGGTATAGGAAATATAGCCATTTCCATGACGCATGTCCAAGGTAGTTTTGAAAACAAGAGCTGTATTAAAAACAATAATTCGTTGTATGACCCAATAGAGTGGTAATGCTGTTTTCTTACTAAAAGTTGTCTGTTTTGCTCCAGCTATAGGGAATAAACATATTGTTTTATAGTTTAAATATGTTAAGCAGATAAATATAAAGATCTAAGCAACACTTTTAAATACTAACCAGCTCTGTAGGATTTTTTTTATTTTTTTGAAAAAATGTCAAAAAATGACAAATTTTACCCAAAATTTCGATTTTTGGAGCAAAAGAGCAGATTCAAGGAATTTCTTTTCAGCGGTAAAATTTCACACAGTTGATGTACTAGTATAAAGCATCTTTTGGCACCTACCCGTTTTTGATTTTGAAAAAAAAAATTTTTCGCAATACCTTAATATATATATATACCGGGTGTCCTGAAAAGGACTGAACGATTTTAAAAATCAATAACTTGCAAACTTTTACAGATATTTAAAAAATTCTTGCGCGAGAGTCATCTAAAAGGTCAAAAGTTTTTTTCCTGCGATTTTGGATTTTAGTTCGAATTACAAACAATAGATGGCGCTGAGAGCGCTAGGTGCTGTGTTGAGATGGATATTGACGTCACTTGGCACTGAAGCAAAATAAGGAGGTTAAGCTGTGGAGTGGAACTTATTCGAAAATGAACTTTTGCTTTTATCGTCCGATTTTGAATGCAATCCATATAATTTTGATTTTGTTGGCGTCAGCGCAATAATAGAGAAAAGTATTGTTTTCATGGGTACGACTCCTTTGAAATCAAAATGTGTGAAACAACAACGTTCGAATTACCGACTTTTTTTTTTTTACATTCCAAGAATGTAAGTACTTTTGAGAACAGGATATCTTATTTATCTATTTATTTATCGGGCTATCTTTTAAACCTTTTTTATGTCACATAGTCATGTCCTGTATTGTATATTAAGTACGTGGGATTAACAGTTCATTTACAGGTACACCCAAAAGATTGCATCACATCATAGTCTATGGGGGAAAATCGCTTGCAGTGTATATTAATGAAATACACTTTTTTAAATGTATTGAAACTGATATAAACCACTGAATTTCAGTATAATCTGATTATGATAGAATAGGGTATTTCTTATTTATAGCATTTAACGTTCATTTACAGGGGCACACAAAAAGAAATCGGTTACTGTACTGTCTTTAAGTAATAATTGCTGGAAATGCGTTTTCAATTTCGGCATGCGCTTTTAAATTTAACTGTTTTTTAGATACGTTAGTAATTATATAAATGCGTATCACCTATACTCGTCTCTGGTCTGTTCGTCCGTCTATCTGTCCGCATATAACAGTGCAAAAATTACTCTGTCGAATCGTTTGAAATTTTAAATATATATTTGTTGAAGAATTATGTCAAATTATTTGAAAATCTGATGTGTATTTCCAATACAGGGACAATCAAAAGTTTTCCGTTACATTATGACCGACGGGAGGGGGGGGGGTTCAAGTGTTTTTGATGATATTACACCCGTCCGAACATAATGAAATTAATATGCATTTATGAATTAAATTAAAATACAAATAATGTAGAATTTGCTGCACAAAGAAGAGTTATTATTCATTTACAGGGCCACACAAAATAATTTTGTAACATAACGGTATAGAAGGGAACATATTTTGCGGCATATTCTAATTTTGTCACACATATAATAAAATTGTTATAAGTTGCTTAGGTTTACTACGAGTTACGGTGTAATAGAAAATACGAAGTATTTACAGGGATACACAAAAGATTGCAGAAACTATGCTGCATCAAAAATGCTGTACTGCTTGATATAATTTTTTTTAAGTTTCACTAAATTTTTGCATGTTACACTGTGTATATAATTAGTGCAAATCATATACAGGGCTACACAAAAGAATTCGCACTTCTTACTAAATGTGTAAGTAAATATATTAATGGGGATTTGTAAATGAGTTATGCATTTTTTACGTTGAACAGCTTTAAGTATATTACGATATATTTAAAGAATAGAAATTAAATGATATACAGAGGCACTCAAAAATTGGATTAATAGCCGGCTCTGGATGGTAATATCTAGAAGTGTGATTTCATTAATTTAATGCATTTTTCGGTTTTAGATAGATTTTAGCTAAATAATGCTGTGTATTTAAAGATAGTAGGTAAACTACAGGGCTGTACAAAAGAATTCAAATATGCTTCCGTCTATTTAAATAAATTCCTAAATGTCAAATTTCAACTTAACATGTGTTTTTAACGCTTTCCAACATAGTTGACAGTGTTTATGAGTTCTATTTAGTTAGCTGTGTGCCTGTCTGTCTTTCCAAACTCTAACTTGCGTTGAAATAATTGAATTGGTCTGTAAGTGATATATGTTAATGAGATTTATTATGCCGTGTTGGGTATTGTAAACAAACTATGCATAATTCATGATTCATTTACACAGACACTCAAAATTATTAAATTACATTGTGTTCTGTGAGGATAATTATATATGTAGCACCTATATTCGTCATCTGGAATGTTCTTTTATCTGTCCGCACATAATAGTGCAAAAACTACCCAACAGAATGCTTTGAATTATAATATATGTACTCGTTGCAGAATTTTCGTTACTCATTTAAAGTTTTATGAAAAGCGAATCAAAGCTTAAAAGGATATTAATAAATGTTTTCTTCATAAAACCTATCATGCATGACTAATTCAATGATATCCAATGATAGGTGATGATTCTAGGTTGTCATAATGATTGTGGCTCATTTAAGATGAAGGTAGTATTATTTCCCTATTACCATGAATTTAATATACATAATCGTAATAAATTTTGTATTTAGGTATTTTTTCAAAAGAATGCAACAGCTATTGCACCAAGACTCAATGTTTATACTATAATATTCTTTGTTCTAAAGAATAAACCATTTTCGCAATTTTTTTACAACTATAAAATTCTAGTAAAAAACTTCTTTAAAAGAACTAGCATTTCTTAGAATATAACAATTTTTTAAAATAGCAAAATTGATTAATTTTTAACAACAACAACAAAAAAATTCTAAATCGTTTCACTTTGTTTTAAAATATGATGCACAAAATATTCTTTAAAATAGATGATAAAAAGTAATTTAATCCGAGAAAATACAGCTTTCTTAAATGTAAAATCTTCTGCAAAACTCGTATGCTGCTCGATAAATTTATGCCCAGTTTCAATCGCTGCTATTATATAAAAGGATTTATTATTTCCATGACAACAACACATATCATTGAAATCATACTGACTGAGTCCAAAATCGGACTTCATGTCAAGTACACAGGTCAAATGTATGTTGTTCAATAAAAACAAATAAACAAAAGTTCAAAATCGGGCCCTAAGAGCAAGATTGCATGGTCAAACGAGAGCCACTCCACAGACTTTACCTCCTTATTTTGCTACAGTACCAAGTGACGTCAATATCCATCTCAACACAGCACCTAGCGCTCTCAGCGCCATCTATTGTTTGTAATTCGAACTAAAATCCAGAATGGCAGGAAAAAAACTTTTGCTCTTTTAGATGACTCTCGTGCAAGAATTTTTTAAATATCTGTAAAAGTTTGCAAGTTATTGATTTTTAAAATCGTTCAGTCCTTTTCAGGACACCCGGTATATATATATATATATATATACCGGGTATATATATATGTATATATATATATATATATATATATATATATATATATATGTATATATATATATATATATATATATATATATATATATATATATATATATATATATCAATTTGTAAAAATCCACAAATGGATACTTTATACTTTCTCATTCTTTTCTCTCTAGAAAATTTTTCATTTTAAGATTTTTTTTTTAATGTTCAATATTTTTCCCCCTTAGATAACAAGATTATTTGCGACGACCGACTCAACTGGATAATCAAGTCAATAAGAAATCCACAGTTCTACGGCAAGTGCAGTGCTCCAAAAGAATTTCAAGGGAAGAGTCTGTATACATTCTTTCAAAGCAAAAGCCTGTAAAGTTTTTACACGACTTTTTAAATAAAGTTTTTAATCTGCAATTTTTCTTATATATCCAATTGGGTAACATCCATTTTTATAGTTTTACTTTGTGGAAAAAAAAACTAATCGTTGCCAGCCACTGTAATGTTTATCCGTCATGGATGTTTAAATGAATAATAAAATAGAAAATAATAATTAGTATATCCTTATATCTTATACTATAATCTTATACTATAATACGAGCAAAAATTGTGTGTGTGTGTGTGTCTGTGTGGGTAAATTTTATCTCAAAAACGGCTCTAACGATTTTCGCAAAAATTTGGATTTTACCATTTTTGGGCACGAGAAGACCATTGGGCTAGATCCCATGTTCGGGAAAATTCGATTACTGGGTCATTTTGGGTCACAATGGGTCAGGATCAAGCTATTTATATCTAGAGAACGGCTGGATGGATTTTAAGGCAATTTTGTATCCAATCGTTTTTTGGCACGAGAAAACTATTGGGCTGGGTCACATGTTCGAAAAATTTCGATTAGTGGGTCATTTTGGGGTCATTTTGGGTCAAGCCATTTTTATCTAAAAAACGGCTCTAACGATTTTGACTAAATTTTATATTGTATCGCTTTGGATTACAAGAAGACCATTGGGTTAGGTAACATGTTTGAGAAAATTCGGTTACTGGGTCATTTTTGGGGTCATTGTGGGTCATGCTATTTTTATCTAGAGATCTTCTGACGCAATTTTGACTAAAAATTGCATTCTTTGGTTTTCGGGCACAAGAAAAACATTGGGCTAGGTTACATGTTCGAGAAAAAAATTTAATGGGTCATATTGGGTCATTAAGGGTCTGGGTCAAGCTATTTATATTTAAAGAACGGCGTGATCGATTATAACGAAATTTTGTATGTAACAGTTTTTTGACATGAGAAAACTAATAGGCTAAATCAAATGTTTGAGAGATTTCGATTATAAGAGTCATTTGTGGGTCATGATGGGTCATAATGGGTCATGGTCAAGCTATAGTTAAAGAACAGGTGGATCGATTTTAACGAAATTTTGTATACAACATTTTTTTGGCACGAGAAAACTATTGGGCTAGGTCTCATGTTCGAGAAATTTCGATTACTGGGTCATTTTGGGTCATAAAGGATCTGGGTCGAACTATTTATATTTAAAGAACGGCAGGATCGATTTTCACGAAATTTTGTACGTAACAGTTTTTAGACACGAGAAAACTAATGGGCTAAGTGACATGTTTGAGAAATTTAGATTATAAGGATAATTTGTGGGTCATGATGGGTAATAATGGGCCATGATCAAGCTATATCTAAAGGACGGGTTGGTCAATTTTAAGAAAATTTTGAATAGAACAGTTTTGGGCACAAGAAAACTATTGGGCTAGGTCACATGTTCGAGAAATTCCGGTTAGTGGGTCACTTTTGAGTCATTTTGTCTAAACAAGGGTTCCTATGACTTTGACCAAGTTTCGTACTCTATTGTTTTGGATTACTAGAATTTTATTGGATAAAATAACATGTTAGACACTATTCAATTAATGGGTCAAGCTAATTTTATCTAGAAAATTAGCTTGCGCAATTTTGACTAAATTTTGAATTCTATCGTTTTCGGGCTCTAGAAAATCATTGGTTTCAGTCAGATGTTCGAGAAAATTCGATTAACTTGTCATTTGGGGTCATAATGGGTTAAGATTAAACTAATCATATCTAAAAAACGGCTTTGTCGATTTTATTTAAATTTTGTATCCAACCGTTTTTCGGCACGCAAAAACGAACGGGCTAGGTCACGTGTTCGAAAGATTTCGATTAGAAGGGTCATTTGTGGGTTATTATGGGTCATGCTAATTTCATCTGGAAAATGGCTCTCACCATTTTGAATATAATTTGTTTTATATAGTTTTCCTGCAACAGAAAACCACTGGGCTAGAACACATGCTCGCAAAAATTCGATTAGTGGGTCATTTGGGGTTATGATGGCTCAGGGTCATTCTAATTATATGTAACAATGACATAATCAATTTTATCTAAATTTTGTAAAGAATCTTTTTTTTTTTTGTCACGAGAAGACTATTGGGCTGAGTTGCATATTAAAAAAATATATTAATGGATCATTTCGGCTTCATTGAGGAATGTTGTCAAGCTGATTTTGCCTAAGAAATGGCTTAAACGATTTTCATTCAATTTTATATTTTACTGTTTTTGATTACCTGAAGACAATTGAGCTAAGTCACGTTTGATCAAATTTCATTAGTGGGTCATTTTTTGCAATATGGGTCAGGACCACAAGAGTCATACAGCCAATAAGTTGGCGACTTTTGACAAAATATTGGCGACATTTGGCTGAAAAATCGACATTAAGATTACGAAAGCCAAAACACGTATTTGGCATCAGGTGTAAGAATGTCGCCAAATTTGGCTATATCTGGCAAGCAATATTGTCTTTCAGAATGTGAAGAAATTTTTATACATTCTTAATAGGATTCAAAATGGTTAAACCAATCAAAGTCGAGCTAAAAAAAGTAATTTGGATCGATGTCCTTTCGTTGTAAATTTTAAAATAATGTAAAAATGTGCATACATACATAGTTGTCTTATTGATTGTTTTCGTAAATAATGCTATTATAAACAACATGTTTTATAGTAATAATACAGAGAAACTGATAAAGTGAAAATACTACATCGCATTGAACACAAAGTTAATTTTGACCGAGTTAAGCTCGGTCATTCCTGCTAGTGCGAGCAAAAATTGTGTGTGTGTGTGTGTGTGTCTGTGTGGGTAAATTTTATCTCAAAAACGGCTCTAACGATTTTCGCAAAAATTTGGATTTTACCATTTTCGGGCACGAGAAGACCATTGGTCTAGGTCACATGTTCGAGAAAATTCGATTATTGGGTCATTTTGGGTCATAGTGGGTCAAGATCAAGCTATTTACATCTAGAGAACGGCTGGATCGATTTTAAGGAAATTTTCTATCCAATCGTTTTTTGGCACAACAAAACTATTGGGCTGGGTCACATGTTCGAAAAATTTCGATTAGTGGGTCATTTTTGGGTCATTATGGGTCAAGCCATTTTTATCTAAAAAACGGCTCGAACGATTTTGACCAAATTTTATATAGTATCGTTTTAGATTACAAGAAGACCATTGGGTTAGGTAACATGTTCGAGAAAATTCGGTTAGTGGGTCAGTTTTGGGGTCATTGTGGGTCATGCTATTTTTATCTAGAGATTTTCTCACGCAATTTTGACTAAAAATTGCATTCTATGGTTTTCGGGCACGAGAAAAACATTTGGCTAGGTTACATGTTCGAGAAAAAATTTTAATGGGTCATATTGGGTCATTAAGAGTCTGGGTCAAGTTATTTATATTTAAAGAACGGCGTGATGGATTATAACGAAATTTTGTATGTAACAGTTTTTTGACATGAGAAAACTAATGGACTAAATCACATGTTTGAGAGATTTCGACTATGAGGGTCATTTGTGGGTCATGATGGGTCATAATGGGTCATGGTCAAGCTATATCTAAATAGCAGGTGGATCGATTTTAATGAAATTTTGTATGCAACATTTTTTTGGCAAGATAAAATCATTGGACTAGGTTACATGTTCGAAAAATTTCGATTAATGGGTCATTTTGGGTCATTAAGAGTCTGGGTCAAGCTATTTATATTTAAAGAACGGCGTGATGGATTATAACGAAATTTTGTATGTAACAGTTTTTTGACATGAGAAAACTAATGGACTAAATCACATGTTTGAGAGATGTCGACTATGAGGGTCATTTGTGGGTCATGATGGGTCATAATGGGTCATGGTCAAGCTATATCTAAATAGCAGGTGGATCGATTTTAATGAAATTTTGTATGCAACATTTTTTTGGCAAGATAAAATCATTGGACTAGGTTACATGTTCGAAAAATTTCGATTAATGGGTCACTTTGGGTCATTAAGAGTCTGGGTCAAGCTATTTATATTTAAAGAACGGCGTGATGGATTATAACGAAATTTTGTATGTAACAGTTTTTTGACATGAGAAAACTAATGGACTAAATCACATGTTTGAGAGATTTCGACTATGAGGGTCATTTGTGGGTCATGATGGGTCATAATGGGTCATGGTCAAGCTATATCTAAATAGCAGGTGGATCGATTTTAATGAAATTTTGTATGCAACATTTTTTTGGCAAGATAAAATCATTGGACTAGGTTACATGTTCGAAAAATTTCGATTAATGGGTCATTTTGGGTCATTAAGAGTCTGGGTCAAGCTATTTATATTTAAAGAACGGCGTGATGGATTATAACGAAATTTTGTATGTAACAGTTTTTTGACATGAGAAAACAAATGGGCTAAATCAAATGTTTGAGAAATTTCGACTATGAGGGTCATTTGTGGGTCATGATGGGTCATAATGTGTCATGGTCAAGCTATATCTAAAGAACAGGTGGATCGATTTTAATGAAATTTTGTATGCAACATTTTTTTGGCACAATAAAATCATTGGACTAGGTTACATGTTCGAAAAATTTCGATTAATGGGTCATTTTGGATCATAAAGGGTCTGGGTCAAGACATATATAATTAAAGAATGGCAGGATCAATTTTAACGAAATTCTGTATGTAACAATTTTTAGAAACGAGAAAACTAATGGACTAAGTCACATATTCGAGAGCTTTCGATTATAAGGGTCATTTGTGGGTCTTAATGGGTCAAGGTCAAGCTATATCTAAAGAATGGGTGGGTCGATTTTAACGAAATTTTGTATACAACATATTTTTGGCATGAGAAAATCATTGGGGTAGGTCACATGTTCGACAAATTTCGATTAGTGGGCCTTTTTTGGGGTCATTCTAATTTTATCTAGACAACGTTTCGCGCAATTTTGATTAAATTTTGTGTTTTATCGTTTTCGGGCACAAGAAAATCATTGGGTTATGACAGATTTTTAAGAAAATTCGATCAATGGGTCATTTTGGATCATAAGGGGTCAGGGTCAAACTAACTATACCTAAAAAACGGCTCAATCGATTTTATCTAAATTTTGTATCTAATGTTTTTCGGCATGCTAAAACTAATGAGCTAGGCCACACGTCCGAGAGATTTCGATTATAAGGGTCATTTGTTGGTCATGATGGATCATGCTAATTTTATATAGAAAATGGTACTCACCATTTTGACTATACTTTGTATTATATCGTTTTTGAGCAAGAGAAAACCATTTGGATGGACACATGCTCGCGAAAATTCGATTAGTGGGTCATTTTGGGTCTTAATGAGCTAGGGTCATTCTAATTATATATAACAACGACTCAATCAATTTTACCTAAATTTCGAAACAAAACGTTTTTTGTCACGAGAAGACTATTGGGCTGAGTCGCATGTTAAACAAAATTATATTAGTGGGTCATTTCGCTTCATTGCTGAATGCTGCCAAGATAATTTTACCTAAAAAATGGCTTAAACGATTTTGATTCAATTTTATATTCTACTGTTTTTGAATACCTGAAGACGATTGAGCTATGTCACATGCTTGATCAAATTTGATTAGTGGCTCATTTTGGGTAATACGGGTCAGGGTCACGAGAATATGGCAAAAGCCAATAACTTGGTGATATTTGACAAAATATCGGCGACATATGACTAAAAAATCGACTATAAAAATTACGAAAACCAAAACACGTATTTGGAGCCAAATGAAAGAATGTCTCCAAATTTGGCTATATCTAGCAGAAAATATTGTCTTTCAGAATGTAAAGAATTTTTTTATACATTCTTGCGAGGATTCGAGATGCATGGTTAAACCAATCAGAGTCGAGCTAAAAAAGTGATTTAGATCGATGTCCTTTCGTTGTAAATTTTAAAATAAAGTAAAATTTATAAACATGCGCATAAAAACATAGTTTTCTTATTGATTGTTTTTCTAAATAAACAACATGTTTTACAGTAATAATACCGAGTGAATGACACAGTGAAAATACTATATCGAGTTGAACACAAAGTTAATTTTGACCGAGCTAAGCTCGGTCTCCCCTGCTAGTCTTATACTATAATGTGAGCAAAAATTGTGTGTGTGTAAATTTTATCTCAAAAACGGCTCTAACGATTTTCGCAAAAATTTGGATTTTACCATTTTCGTGCACGAGAAGACCATTGGGCTAGGTCACATGTTCGACAAAATTCGATTATTGGGACATTTTGGGTCATAATGGGGCAGGATAAAGCTATTTATATCTAGAGAACGGCTGGATCGATATTAAGGAAATTTTGTATTCAATCGTTTTTTGGCACGAGAAAACTATTGGGCTGGGTCACATGTTCGAAAAAATTCGATTAGTGGGTCATTTTTAGGTTATTATGGGTCAAGCCATTTTTATCTAAAAACAGCTCTAACGATTTTGATAAAATTTTATATTTTATCATTTTGGATTACAAGAAGACCATTGGGTTAGGTAACATGTTCGAGAAAATTCGGTTACTGGGTCATTTTTGGGGTCATTGAGGGTCATGCTATTTTTATCTAAAGATTTTCTCACGCAATTTTGTCTAAAACTTACATTCTATGGTTTTCGGGCACTGGAAATACATTGGGCTAGGTTTCATGTTCGAGAAAAAATTTTAATGGGTCAAATTGGGTCATTAAGGGTCTGGGTCAAGCTATTTATATTTAAAGAGCGGCGTGATCGACTTTAATAAAATTTTGTATGTAAAAGTCTTTTGACTTGAGAAAACTAATGAGCTTACATGTTTGAGAGATTTCGACTATAAGGGTCATTTGTGAGTCATGATGGGTCATAATGGATCATGTCAAGCTATATCTAAAGAACAGGTGGATCGATTTTAACAAAATTTTGTATCTAACATTTTTTGGCACGAGAAAATCATTGGGCTAGGTCACACGTTCGAGAAATTTCGATTAATGAGTCATAAAGGGTCTGGCTCAAGCTATTTATGTTTAAAGAACGGCTGGAATGATTTTAACGAAATTTTGTATGTAACAGTTTTTAGACGCGGGAAAATTAATGGGCTAAGTCACATGTTTGAGAAATTTCGATTATAAGGGTAATTTGTGGTCATGATGGGTCATGCTAATTTCATGTAGAAAATCGCTCATACCATTTTGACTATACTTTGTATTATATCGTTTTCGGGAAAGAGAAAACCATTGTGCTATGACACATGCTCGAGAAAATTCGAACTGTGGTTCATTTTGGGTCATAATGGATAAGGGTCATTCTAATTATATATAATAACGACTCAATCAATTTTACCTAAATTTTGTAACGAAACTTTTTTGTCACGAGAAGACTATTGGGCTGAGTCGCACGTTAAACAAAAGTATATGTCATTTTGCTTAATTGCTGAATGCTGTCAAGCTAATTTTACCTAAGAAATGGCTTAAATGATTTTGATTCAATTTTACATTTTATTGTTTTTAATTACCTGAAGACCATTGAGCTAAGTCACATGTTTGATCAAATTTGATTCGTGGGTCATTTATGGTAATACGGGTTAGAGTTACGAGAATATGGCAACAGTCAATAAGTTGGCGATATTTGACAAAATATTGGCGACATTTGGCCGAAAAATCAACTATTAAGAATAAAAAAGTTAAAACACGTATTTGTCGCCAAATTAAAAAATGTCTCCAAATTTGGCTATATTTGGCAGAAAAAATATTGTCTTTCAGAATGTGAAAAATTTTTTTTATACATTCTTAATAGGATTCGAGATGCATGGTTAAACCAATCAGAGTCGAGCTAAAAAACTGATTTGGATCGATATCCTTTCGTTGTAAATTTTAAAATGAAGTAAAATTTATGAACATGGTCAGTGGCGCAGCCAAGGGGGGGTTTGGGGTTAAAATCCCTCCCAGGATCCGAGATTTTTTTCCCAGTCATTTTTTCAATTTTTTTTCTTTCTCTCTCCAGAAAAAACAACAGTTTCAAACAGATTATCGGTTCGGAAGCATTCGACAAACCAAAAACTGTATTTTGAGCCATTTCTTCCCTCCCAATTGTCCAACCACGGGGAAGGGGTTAGATGTTAACCCCCCCCCCCCCAGTACCAACTCAGGTTCAGATATTTTTTCCCGTCATTTATTCGATTTTCCCTCTTTCTTTTCAAAGACAATACCACCGATTCAAACAAATTATCCGAAGCTTTTGGCCGAAATCTGTATTTTAAGTCCCCTTTCCCACTCCCCATTTCGGAGAATTAGGGGTATTTCACAAGTGTAGGAATGACTGAAGTGTCTTTACGGAAAACAAGTTTCTTCACATTCTTTTGTTTTTGTAAGTGAAGATGACCATATGTCTAAAATGCTAAAGATTTAAAAGTATTTAAAAGAATAAGCACGTTATAGCTAAGTAGCATTTAGCATACTAAATAATGTCACTCGCACAGAGATCGATGATGTTACAACCCCTTCCTTACAGATGTGGACCTCCCAAAGCTGGATATCTCTTTTGTCGGCTTTAGGACCTCCTATCTTCTGTTGACGTCGGAAAGAAGAAATAAACGGAATCCTGTCTTTTTAATGGTTTTTCTATTGACCCAGCAGAGCAAGGCAATTCTGCTTTGTACTAACCCATTACGAATTGACACTTAAAAAAAAAACCTTTATATAAGAGCCTATTTCGTAGAAGATATAGTGGCCGAAACTGGAGGAATACAATAAATCCACCCTTTAGTTGTCAATCTGTCGCTATTTAGAATGAGAGGTTGCAATGATATAAGTTTAGCGCCCTTCTTTTGCATCTGTACTTCACTTCTGTATTTCACTTCTCTCTCAAAAAAGATTCAAAATGACATTACGTCGTATTTTGAGAAGAAAAAATCTAAAATAGAGAATAAGGATATAAATAATGTAAACACTCCTCAATTCTCAAGTGAAAAAAAAACTGGACTCTGTAGATTGCAGTGAAAACTCAAAATTTAACACTACTCAACCTATTACTGCTGATTTAGGATTCAATAGTAGTTCTTTGAGCGAAAAAATTAATTTTAAAATAAACTGTACTGGCCATAATTTTGGATTATATATTGTATCTGGAAAACAGGTAAGAATTATTTATTTTCTTAATTTTATAATGCATTTCTTTTTTTCAAATAGACGTGCCTTTTTAGAGTGTAAAATTCTTCAATTTGTAAAGTTCTTCAGTTTTTAAGTTCTTTTCTACACAACATTTTTTTCCTGCAAATTTTTTACTAATTTATCTATGTGTTCAAGTATAAGGATGTTATTATTATTATTATTATTACTATTATTATTATTGATTAAACTTTAAATTTTATTCATATACGGCTTCTAGGTATAGAGAAGTATTTGTATAACTTATCCTGATTTTAAATCTGACAAACTATTTTTTGAATCGATATGACATGCATTTTTTTTGCTTAAAAGAGATTTTAATTTATTTATTTAACTGGGGGGGGGGGGCTCAGACTCCTGCAAGCTACGACCGCCAACCCCCATTTAGGTTTTGTAGCCTCTGGAAACATAGTAATGTGCCCCAGTTAAAAAAAAAAAAGCAGGTTATGAAAGTTTGATGATATTAATCACTATAATGACGACTGCCTTCTATAATCCGGTTGTTGTGCTTTTCCTTTGGGAAATTTGGATGGAGGTATTTTTTGGTTACATGGTCTCATCCATCAAATGGTCTCATCCATCGCTGCCTAACAACTGACGTCTATTTTAGAGATTCATTCATAAGTAAAAATTAATTGCACATGTAAAAATCAGCTTATATAAAATGGTTAAGTTAAAACCTGACTTTCTTTTCAACCAATCTTAATAAAGTATTCTATTAAAATGTATATTTTCCTCTCAAACTACATACATTTTTAATGCAAGAATTTTACATGTTCTTTTATGGTTTGAAGCAAATTCTTCAGTTATTTTCAGTATTTGAAATATTTCGTTTTCGGAAAATGCAGATATATGTATGTTCCTTTCCTTATTTAAATATTTTTAAAAAAAATGAGAAATGATGACAGTGGCGCAGCCAAGGGGGTGGTTTTGGGGCTAAAAACCCTCCCAGAGCTAAAAAAGAATATTGCCCAGTTAAACTGATGGCATTGAGCTCACAGGCTACGCATACTAATTGTACATTACAGCCTTGTATTTTCGTTAATTCCGTTCGAAAAAAAATAAGAAAGGGAAACAGCTCTCCCCTTTCTCCTTTTTTATACTTAATCATTGAACCTCCTGAACTATCTAGGACATGCTTTATCATATAAAAAATCTATATCCAAAATTCAGAGCAAATCGGATAATTCTTAATAAAAACCCATTTAGCATTTATATAATTTAAGAGGAGTTATTCCCCTCTTTTATACTTAACCATTAAACTTCCAAAGTTATTCAGAGATTTGAACGAAATCTGACAATTCTGCTTGAAAAATCCATTTATACAAGTTAAGGAGAGGGGCATTAGAACCCCCGTTCCCCCTGTTTATACTTATTCAAATGAACACCTAATAACAGCCACGCACTCGCCTCATCAGAATGATCCTATATCTAAATTTTGAACGAAAACTGTTAATTCTGCATGAAAATCCCGTTTATATCAATTAAGAGGAGGGGCATGAGCCCCCCGTTCTCCATGTTTATACTTATTCAATGAAAACCTAATAACAGTCACGGTATCGCCTCATCAGAATGATCCTATATCTAAATTTTGAACGAAAACTGTTAATTCTGTATGAAAATCCCGTTTATATCATTTAAGGGGAGGGGCATGAGCCCAACGTTCCCTTTCTTATACATATCGAAAGAAATCCAAAAACTAATCAGGGAAGCGCATGATCAGGATATAGCTGTATACAAAATTTCAAGTGGATCCGATATTTTTATCATGAGTTATCGCGTTACGCATGAATGTACATACAGAACGGACGGGCACATAAGCTCTCAGGCTATGATAGCCTTTGAGCTAAAAAGATCGCTATAATTGCCGCTTATATGAATCAAAACCAAACTTGGTATTTAAATGTTTTAGCGCATTTCGGAATCTGCCGCTTTATTGAATCAGATTTTATTTAATAAAGTGATTCAATTAAATGGCGAAAATTCTACTTAAAACTGTAAAAGTGCATATTACATGGATTAGTTAAGTAAAAATTGTTTATTTGAACTAAATTACTTTTCTGAGACGCATTATATTAAAAAAATGAGGATTTTCTGTCACACAGATGCTCTTTGAGTTTAAGTATTATACATGGAATATTTTAATTAGTACTAATTCTATTAACCGGCGATTCAAATAACCGGCAATCCCTTTTATCAGAAACTCAAAACCCCACCTAGAACCAAATCCTGGCTGCGCCACTGAACATGTGCATATAAACATAGTTTCCTTATTGATTGTTCTTGAAAATACTACTATTATAAATAACATGTTTTACAGTTATAATACAGAGTGAATGATACAGTGATAATACTATATCCAGTTGAACACTGCTGCTAGACTTATATTATAATGCGAGCAAAAATTGTGTGTGTCTGTGTGTGTAAATTTTATCTCAAAAACGGCTTTAACGATTTTCGCAAAAATTTGGATTTTACCATTTTCGGGCACGAAAAGACCATTGGGCTAGGTCACATGTTCTAGAAAATTCGATTATTGGGTCATTTTGGATCATAATGGGTCAGGATCAAGCTATTTATGTCTAGAGAACAGCTGGATGGATTTTAAAGCAATTTTGTATCCATTCGTTTTTTGGCACGAGAAAACTATTAGGCTGGGTCACATGTTCGTAAAATTTTGATTAGTGGGTCATTTTTGGGTCATTATGGGTCAAGCCATTTTTATCTAAAAAGTGGCTCTAACGATTTTGATCAAATTTTATATTTTATCGTTTTGGATTATAAGAAGACTATTGGGTTAGGTAACATGTTCGAGAAAATTCGGTTAGTGGGTCATTTTTGGGGTAATTGTGGGTCATGCTATTTTTATCTAGAGATTTTCTCACGCAATTTTGACTAAAAATTGCATTCTATGTTTTCGGGCACGAGAAAAACATTGGGCTAGGTTACATGTTCGAGAAAAATTTTAATGGGTCATATTGGGTCATTAAGGGTCTAGGTCAAGCTATTTATATTTAAACAACGGCAGAATCAATTTCATCAAAATTTTGCCTGTAACAGTTTTTTGACACGAGAAAGCTAATGGACTAAATCACACGATCGAGAGATTTTGATTATAAGAGTCATTTGTGGGTCATGATGGGTCATAATGGGTCATGTTCAAGCTATATCTAAAGAACAGATGGATCGATTTTAACGAAATGTTGTATACAACATTTTTTTGGCACGAGAAAACTATTGGGCTAGGTCTCATGTTTGAGAAATTTCGATTCCTGGGTCATAAAGGGCCTGGGTGAAGCTATTTATATTTTAAAAACGGTAGGATCAATTTTAACGAAATTTTGTATGTAACAATTTTTAGACACGAGAAAATTAATGGGCTAAGTCCCATGTTTGAGAGATTTCGATTATAAGGGTAATTTGTGGGTCATGATGGGTCATGCTAATTTTATGTAGAAAATGGCTCGTACCATTTTGACTATACCTTGTATTATATCGTTTTTGGGCAAAAGAAATCCATCGGACTAGGACACATGCTCGCGAAAATTCGATTAGTGGGTCATTTTGGGTCATAATGGGTTAGGGTCATTCTAATTATATATAACAACGACTCAATCAATTTTACCTAAATTTGAATCTAGGAAAAAAAGTGACCGGAAAAAAAGTTATCGGAAAAAAAGTGACATAAACTACAAAAGCGGAAAAAAGTGACGCGGAAAAAAGTGACAAGGAAAAAAGTGACAAAGAATTGATTTTGGGGATTCATTGCTTAAGTATGAAAGGGGGATCGGGGAGGGGGACTCATAGTTTAGGTAAATGGGTTTTTCATGCTGAATTAACTGTTTTGGTTCAATTTTTGGATATACGTTCATCCTGAAAAGACGCTTACCTGATTAGTTTTGGAAAGGTACGATTACTCCCCCCCCCATCCGTCCTCAATTAGATGAATGGGTTTTTATGCAGGATTGTCTAACGTGTGTCAAATTTGCATATAGGTTCGTTTCGATAAGGCTTATATATAGTATATAATGCCTGAAGAGATTAAGGAGTTCTAATGGTTAAGTATAGAGAGGGAACGGGGGATAACCTTTCTAAAATTAAATTAATAACTCTTTACGCATAATTATCCGATTTGCTTAGAATTTTGGACATAGGTTCATTATGATAAGACGTATCTCTGATTAGTTATGGGGTTCTTCTGCTTATTATAAAGGCGGGCGAGCAATTATATCCCCTTAAACTAGAAAAATAGGTTTTTATGCAGAATTATCCCATGTATTTCAAATTTTAAATATAGGTTCTTTCTGATAAGGTGGATCTCTGAATGGTTTTAAGGATTTAATATCTAAGTATAGAAGGGCAATAGAATATAACTCACCTTAAATTAAATTACTTTTTTACGCAGAATTAACAGATTTGCTTCAAATTTTGGATTATAGAACCATTATAATAAGGCGTATCCCTGATTACATATGGGGTTATTTTGCCAATTAAAAATTGGGGCGGGTGATTATTCCCCCCCCCCCGCCTTAAATTAGATAAATTGTTTTTTATGCTCACTTATCTGATATATTTCATACTTTGGATATATGTTCTTTCTCATAAAGTGAATCCCGGAATAATTTTAAAGGTTTAATAGCTAAGTAAACACTGGGGGAACGGATGATACCCCCCCCTTAAATTAATAAATGGCCTTTTACGCAGAATTATCAGATTTGATTCAAATTTTGATTGGGCGTTCATTATGATAAGGCGAAGTCCTGATTAAATGTGGGTTATCCCCCGTTCATCGCTCTATACTTAGCCATTAAACCCTTAAAATTATTCAGGGATTCACTTTATCAGGAAGAACCTATATCCAAAATTTGAAATACGTTGAATAGTTGTGAAAGAAAAAAAAAATTATTTTATTAAAAGAGTGGAGGATTAATTGCCCGCTTCCCCTATTTAATTATCAAAAGAACCCCATAATTAATCAGAGATTCGCCTTCTTATAATGAATATACATCCAAAATTAAAGCAAATCGGATGATTCTGCGTAAAAAGCCATTTATTTAATTTAAGGGGGTTTATCTCCCGTTCTCCCTCCATACATAGCCATTAAACCCATAAAACTATTCAGGAATTCACTTTATGAGAAAGATCCTATATCCAAAATTTGAAATACATCGGATAAGTGTGCATAATTTTTTAAATCTAATTTAAGTTGGGTATAGTAATCACCCGCCCTCCTTTTTAATTATCAATAGAACCCCATAACTAATCGGAAATACGTCTTATCATAATGAACCCATGTCCAAAATTTGAAGCAAATCGGATAATTCTGCATAAAAAGCCATTTATTTAATTTAAGAGGGGTTTCCTCCATCTCCTCTTTATACTTAGCCGTTAAATCCTTAAAACTATTCCGGAATTCACCTTACCAGAAAGAAGCTATATTTAAAACTGAAATACATGGGATAATTCTGCATAAAAACATATTTATCTAGTTTGAGGGGGAGAATTGCTCGCCCCCCCCTTTATAATAAGCAGATGAACCCATAACTAATCTAAGATACGTCTTATCATAATGAACTTATGTCCAAAATTTTAAGCAAATCGGATAATTATGCGTAAAAAGCCATTAATTTAATTTAAGAAATGTTATCCCCCGTTCCCTCTCTATACTTAACCCTTAAACTCCCAGAATCTCTTCAGGCATTTTATGTTATACGTAAGCCTTATCGAAAAGATCCTATATGCAAATTTGACACACGTTGGATAATTCTGCGTAAAAACCCATTCATCTAATTGAGGACGGATGGGGGGGGGTAATCGTCCCTTCCCAAAACTAATCAGGCAAGCGTCTTTTCAGAATAAACGTATATCCAAAAATTGAACCAAAACAGGTAATTCAGCATGAAAAACCCATTTACCTAAACTATGAGCCCCCCCCCCCCCCGATCCCCGAATTCCATTTAAAAATGCTTTATTTTTAAATAAGGTACCCTGGGGTAATAACGCCACGTTAAGGTTCTACCAATTTTCACGGCTCAGTTTTAGTTTATATTTTTCAAACAAATATATGATTTCATACAGCAACTCATTGACTATCTATATAAAAAAATAATTTAGCAGATATGTATTAATAAAATGTAATGGCGTGATTTTTTGACCAATGCTATTTGGCGTTATTACCTACCTGTATGGGTAATAATGCCATGCAAACAAAACTATGAAATAAGATGGAATAATTGCATGTAGATTGCCCAATTTTAAAAATACAAACTCCACAAACTTAGAAATTGACAAATTGCATTCTAAGCTTTTGAAAATGTTCAATTTTTTGTGAAAGTGTAAGAAAAATAAAGGTGTGGTGTTGGCGGAGGATGAGACAAAAGAATATCAGACCGTGAGCTTCTTTTTTGATTAAAAAGGACCGCTTAAATGGAGTTATTAGAAACATTGCACAGTTTTAACTGTGCTTATTTGAATCAGTATTTAGGATGTAGCTCGGCCACTGTAGGGAATCAACCGGGGTATTAATGCCAAGGATTGGCGTTATTACCTCGTTATAGTTATTGCGCTCTACATTTTAAATTACAAATTATCTATAGAAGATATCCAAAATCTTCAACAACATTTTGAAAGTCCATGAAATGTACTACAAATCTATGTAATTAGCAAAGTATTTCCTGATAAAAAAAAAAGTAGTCTTCACATCACAAAACGTATCTCGCAAAATTTAGATCAAGTGTTAATTTTAGTTGCTTGTAAAAACAATAAGATCTAAAAATGAATCGAATTAACTTGAAGCTGTTTTTTTCGATTTATATGACTCAAACCCTTCTGCGGAGAGCACATGGGTGTAATTTTACCCGATTATATCATACTTATGAAAAATATTAGCACTTGGCGTTATTACCCCACCTGGCGTTATTACACCAGACCACCTTAGTTGATATTTATTGAGAAATATTTTTTAAACCTTTGAATGCTTATTACAAGCATCAAAAATGAAAATGTGTTTAATTAATTTAACCATGTGTTATTGCGTTTCTTCACTAATTTACAATTATTCTTTATGCATAATGCCATGGAAATTATGGCGATGGAAATCGGTAAAAGTCGAAATAACTTAATATGTTAAGATGTTAAAAGTAGAAAAAAACCGCATCCCTTTCCCCTCCTTCATGCAGAAATGTTCAACTTTTTTTTATGTTATTACACTAATTCATTTCTGTATCATAATAAGGGTAAAGAAGTGTTATTTTACTGCTCAGACTTTTAAACTTTTAGGTATTTTTTAATCAATTCTAAAACACGTCAGAAGTTTTTGGTTAATAATAGCTTTAGTTTAAAAATATTTACTAATAGATCTCTTGAAATAATATTCATTGACACAAAAACATAAATCAATATCCATGAAGATATTAAATATAAAATTGAATAAATATAAATAATGAAACTAGAATAACGAAAATATAAATTTATTCTTCATTTTATCTTAGAAAACAGATATAAAATTTCAAGCTCACGAAAGGAATTTAACTGATCTCCTATATATATAAACATAAGCAAATTGGAATCATCAGAAGTGTTTCTATTATAAAAGTTTAATTACACTTCTTTTATTCGTCGAAATCTTTTGCTTAATTGATGAATTTATTCTTTTTTAAATGTTATGTGAACGAAGTCACGGGTAACAGCTAGTAAATAATAAAGTAAACAGAAAATGAAATAGAAAATTTTAAAATAAAACATACATAAATGAATAATTAAAGACGTTGCAATTCTAAAATGAAATGTAAGCGCATATTCAAATATTTTTCATACAATAGTGGGTGCTGTAATTTGGCGCCAAAAATATTTTTTCTATCTAATTATCAAACTATCTGTTAATCCATAACAGTCTAAAAAAACTACTTTTTGTAGTATCACAGCATAAGAACATTTAAACACACTAAAATAAATGCAAGAAACGTAAAAGAAAATCACTTATCCTTTCAACATTTTAATTGAGAACTGACATTATCATTTAATAACATTTTACACAGAGATATCATGACGTCACAGAATTAAAACAAAGTGAATACAGTGGCGTCAATCCGTCGGTATTTCAGAATTAAATTATAAACATAAAAAGCAATATATTACACGTAATGTTTTAGAAAATGATTACAATATAAATAAATCTTACTTAATGATAAAGAAAATGATTATTATTGCAATAAATCTCTTTTAATGATTTAGGAAATTATTTTACATTACTTTTGACTGATTTATTATATTAAATGAGTATGTTAAATGATTATGCTAAATTAATATGCTAAATTATTATGTTACCGATAACATTCTCCCCCCTTTTGAGTTGCTGACTAGCTACTCAAAACTAAATATTTCATCTACCAATTCTTTTGGGCATTTTGGAAATACGCCCAAATCGAGTTCTATAACTCGTTGTTTCAGTTTTAGTCGTCCCGTCTGCAGAATTAGACCCCACGAGAGCATCTTGGCTAATGATTTCTAGCTGAAAAAAAGGATAAATATTATTAGTAGAAAGTTCTAGAGGATATACTCTTTGAATAGGTCTTAAAATCACACCATGTTCAGTTTTCAATTTAACTGTCCTAACTTTACCATTTTTTACAGGAATTAGATCCACAATCTTTGCAAGTGGCCAATTGAGACGTTTTTGTACATCGTATCCAATCAGCACAAGTTCACCCAGCTTTAACTCTGGTAACTGGGCTATTTCACGACGTCTTTGAAGAAATTGACAAATATATCCATTTCGAAAACGTATTCGCAGTTTTTCCACGAGCTTAACTCTGTACCTCAGTCTTTTACGAAACTGTTTAGCGTCAACTTCGTCAATGTCCGGGATACTGAAATAAGAGTTTTGTACTAAAAACATATTAGGTGTTAATGGAACTAAATCCTCTGGATTTTCGGATTGATATGTGAGGGGACAAGAATTGATAATATATTCACAATCACACAAAATTGTTTGTTATTTTTCCAAATTCACAAGAGCTTTACCGAGAGTTCGTCGGAGAAGCTCTTTGATCACACAGCTCAGCTTTTTCCACCAGCCACCCCACCAAGCAGCTGAGCAAAGTTTAAATTTCCAAACAATTCGTTTCACGTCGGAAAAACGAGATAATATTTCGCAATCTATCTTTGACAGATCATTATTGACACCTTTGAAATTGCTAACATTATCAGAATAGATTATTCTAGATCTACCTCTTCTCGCGATGAAACGTCGCAAAGACAGCAAAACTGCATCAGTTGACAAAGAGGAGACAAGCTCTAAGTGCACGGCTCTGTAAACTGCACAAGTATATAGCACTATCCAGGTTTTACCTGCGTTTTTAACAAATAAAGGAACTGCTAGATAAATGCCTACAATTTCAAAAACACTAGAATCTTTTACGCGATCAAAGGGTAATGGCACTGGATCAGATTCACGAGATTTAATTTTTTAGCGCTGGCAAGGAATGCATTTATTTACAACTTTTCGGACAGTTTTTCTGCCTCTTTGAATCCAGTATTTTTCTCTTAAGATACTTAACAAAATGTGAGCTCCAGCATGACAGTTGGCTATATGGAAATGTTCTATTAGTCTAGTTGTAAAAATACAGTCATCAGGTAGAAGAATGGGCGAAAAAAATATGGTGTATCAATGCCGTCTATAACCCTTGTCTTTATTCTAAGTATACCATCTTCAACTTTAAAGCAGCTTAAGTAAGGTATCGAATCTACATCTGGGAAAAACTCGCTTTGAACACTTGAAATTAAAGTTTTTTCCTCAATTCTAATTCCTCAACTGATAATTTACCAACTTTTCTAGCACTGTTTCGTGATCTCACATTATTTATGAATCTTAATACCCATGCAACTAGTCTAATAATCGACTCAAATTTTGAAAATTTATATATAAGGAATATTTTTAACTGTTATATTTACAATTTAACTGTTATATACACAATTTAAATTTTCTCCTTTCACTAACAATCTCAGGAGTTTCACTATCAAGAGTTTCGGTTATGAACCATTTTTCTTTTTCCTTCATGAGCCATTTCGGTCCTTCCCACCACCGAGATTCTAGCAATTGCTGTGGAGAACACCCCCGAGAAATCAAATCCGCAGGATTCATTTTTCCTGGCACATGGCGCCATTCGTTATTGGGAAAAATACTTTTTATTTCTTTCACCCTGTTCGAAACAAAAACGGACCATTCACCGTATGCACTTATCCAGTACAACGCAACCATGGAGTCACTCCAAAACACTGTTTTCATATTCTGTATACAAAGTGCTTGCTGTACTGAATGTCCACACTTAGTTCCGATATTACATGCGATTAATTCTAATCTGGGAATTGACGCTTGCTTTATAGGAGCAACTCTAGCTTTTGCTCGAATTAATTGAATGTTTACGTACGGCGTCCAGGGTTTTCGTTCGCAAAAATACACAAGCTGCACATGCCTCTTTGCATGCGTCCATGAAAACATGCATCTCGGTAGACTCATTTATTTCAACATATCGCGGAATTTGAACGTTTTCTAACATATTTATTTCATTGAACCATTTTTTAAAAGGCCTTTAAATTTCCTCCGGTAAAGGAGAATCCCACCCTAGACCTAATTTCCAGGTTTGTTGCAATATAATTTTCGGTAGAAAAATTGCTGGGCACAATATCGCTATTGGATCAAAAATTTTCTGCATAGAGTTCAAAATTAATCTTTTAGTGAAATTTTCATTGTTACTCAATTTATCAAATTGTAATCACTTAAGCATATCGCAATCCACATCCCACAATATCCCAAGCAATTTTGTTACACCTGAACTTTTTGAAACATTTTGAGATTGAACATTACTTTCCCAATTTCTCAAATTGAAACTATCTTGAGACATAATGTTTTCAGCCTGTACTATAAATTCGTCTTGTTCCGCAGCATTCGAAACACCAGTAACACAATTGTCAACATAAAATGAATATTTCAACTTTTCAGAAGTATTCCTATAATTAAGAGATACATTATCTAATAAATGAGGTATCGTGGCTGCCAACAAAAAGGCCTTGAATCCACTTCAAAAACCACTCTGCAATGCCTATAAATAATTTCTTCATTAACGGCAGGATAAAAAATTGTAAAAAATCTCTATGATCCGGATTTATGCTAATCTGCAAAAAAGCTTTTTCGATATCTGCCGAAAGACATATTTTATTAATGCGAAACCTATCTATAATATTCGGTATTTGCTCAATTAAATTCGGACCTTTATACAAAATATCATTTAAGGAACACTTTCCGTATTCTCTATCGGATGCATCAAAAACGGGCCTAATTTTAGTAGTAGTATTTTATAACAGGCCGATGCGGCAAAAAATGCCCCTTTTCGACTTTCCCCGTTACTTTCTCAATTATTTTTAATTCTTCTCATTCTCGAAAAACATTTTGATAATCAACAAAAATACCCTCCTTTTCAGCGCGTTCGCACATTTTCTGATGTCGCTTCCACGCCAATTCTTTATTACTGCGCAGTTCAATCATATCAGATTTAAATGGTAAACAAACTTCATACCTTCCATCCGAAAGAATTTTAATATTGGTTTTGAATTCCTCTATCATTTTGGAATGCTCATGTTGATTTTTTAAATTTTTTACATGCTCTCTAATACCGATCGTTTCAAGATCCCATAACTCATTAATGGAGGCATTTTTTACATACAAAGATACAACAGACAAAACATTATTACTATCATAATTACCACTCAAGTTTTGATTGGGTTTTCCAGTTAATACACAACCCAAGGGTGTTTCTAACAAAAATAAACCTGAATTTAATTTCTTACATTTATTAGTGAATAATGTGCCAATTAAATCGGCACCTAAAAGCAAATTAATTTCTGAATCATCAGACTCAAGATCAGATAAAATTATTTGTTTTTCTCCAAGCTCAATAAGTGCTAGATAATTTAGGCACAAATCCAGTAATTTTATTTTCAGAGAATACCTCAGCTTTAAAACTAAAGAAATCATTCAAATCAGAAATAATTAAATCATAAACATCATGCATTTTAACTGAGGATTCTTACCCCCCCATCCCTCCAAAAAAAAGGCAATGTGTCATTTTAATTTTCCTCTTAGGAACCAGATGTAGATTCTCAACCACTTTTTTACTAATATAGCTGTTTTGAGAACCAGAATCGATTATACTGCGAACTTTTAATTCCACATTCTTATTTTTAACTTTAACCATTAATGTCATAAGATATACATTTTCAATATTAGAATGATTTGTCAGAGTATTAGTTTCATGTATATCATTTTTGGTCTTATCATTAGTATTTTCAATATTATCATCTGGGCACATCAAAAAAGGGTGAGATTTTTTACACTTAATACAAGTACTTTTAAATCTACAATTTTTATATATGTTACAGGCCAAACCCGATTTTAGGCCAAACTAGATTGGCCTAGGCCAAACCGGTCTATCCTAACGGCCATCGGATAAACTAGTTTTTCCTAGGCCAAACCGGTTTATCCTAACGCCCATCGGACAAACTAGTTTTTCCTAGTCCAAACTAGTCTATCCTAAGGCCCATAGGACAAACTAGTTTGGCCTAACTTTTATAGGATAATCTAGTTTAGCCTGCTGTTTATTGGTCTGAACTAGTTTATCCTAGGCCGATCTAGATTATCCTAGGCCAATTCAATTTGGCGTGATTTTATTGAATTCAATGACCGCCTCAGAGCCAACATTCTAGTTTGTCCTAGGCTGATCTTGTTTATCCTAGGCCAATGTATTTTATGTATTTTTGGTTCACAGGCGTCAAAGCCTGAGAAATAATGGGCTCGCAAATTCTGTATGTACGCATGTATGTATACATGTATGTACGTACGTATGTACGTGACACGATAACTCTTGATAGAAATAATGTAATTTGACGTTGACGTGTTATTATCTCATTAGACTAGCAAAGCCTGAGAAATAATGTGCCCGTGGATTCTGTATCTATGTATGTACGTAAGTACGCAACGCAAAAATTCTTGATAGAAATACCCGATTTGCATTAAACTTTCAATATAGGTTTATTCTTATGAGGAGTTTTTCTGTTTGATTTTGGGAGGTCATTGGAGAATAATAAGGTGCAGGAAGATCGAGAGGCTGATTCACCCCTTCTCTTAAATCAAATAAATGGGTTTCCATGCATTATTAGCATATTTTATAATTAAAAAATTAGATATAGAAGCATTCTGATGAGGCGCCACCATGATTAGTTGTGGATGTTCATTGTTTAAGTATAAAGAGCGGGGGAAATATAAGTAACGCCCCATAATTTATGTAAATGCTTTTTTCAAGCAGAATTTGCTGATTTGCTTAAATTTTTGAAATAGATTCATTCTGGTAAGGTGCTTCCCTAATTAGTTTTGGAAGTTAATTGGCTAAAAACAAATGGAAGAAAGGGGGACTCCCGCCTATTTTTGCCAAATGGGTTTTTCATGCAGAATTAACCGATTTGCTGCAAATCTTTGATTTGTTCATTCTGATGAAGCGCTTCACTGATTAATTTTGGTGGTTCTTTGGTTAAGTATAAAGGGGAAGCGTACAATTTATTTCCTTAAATTAGATAAATTAGATAAATTAATTATAATACAGAATTATCCAATATGATTAAAATTTTGGACATGAATTCATTTTGATCAGACGCTTCTTTAATTAATTTTTCTTTTGGATAAGTATAATGGGGTAGTGGACGATTTATTGCCTTCCTTAAATTAAAAAAATGGGTTTTTAAGCAGATTTATCTGATTTGCCGATTAAATCTTGAATATAGTTTTTTTCATAAGGCGAATCCCTGAATAGTTTTGAGGATTTAATAATTAAGTATAAAAGGAGGAATGTAGGATTACCCTCCTTAAATCAGATGAATGGTTTTTGAGCAGAATTATCTGATTTGCTTCAAATTTTGGATAATTGTTCAATTTTATAAAGCGTATCTGCAATTAGTTTTGGGGTTGAATGGTTAAGTATAATTAGGGGAAATGGGAAAAAGTAATCTCCCTCACTTGTTTTTTCGAGGGTGATATTTAAAAAAAAAGTCTGTAATACACAATTAGTGTTAACAGCCTGTGAATGCAAAGCCATTACTTTAACAGGGCAATATTCTTTTTAATATTAATCCTGACTACTGCTCTCTAATCTTGTGCAAAGTGGTTTTGCTATCACTCCTGTATAATGTATTTTATTTGAAGGGAAGTAGAATACTGTTACAGGTTTGCACGGGCCGGAATTTCGGAGCCCGGTATAAAAATTAAAAGTTCAGCCCGAGCCCTGCCTGTAAAAAAAATCATTGAAAAGGGACTCAGTCCGGTTCGACCTGGCCCTACTCAATTTCTGCAAAAAATTCAGATTTTAATTCACATACATTTAAGATTCCTTTAAAGAATACTGCATACATATTTATGGATAAATTTACAATGTATTTTTAAATTACGATGTGTTCGCTAAATGGAAAATACACAATGTATTATTGATTATTTAGATTCTTAGTCCTTCAAAATTCAAATAGGAATTCATTAAATAGTTAGAATAAAAGAAAAAAAGGAGTGTTATAAACATCACAACTTTTGAATATGTTTAGTAAAAAGTAGATTTGTAAATATACTTTTCTATCATTCCTTAAGGGTTTTCTCAAATCCAAAAGAGCTACATCTTAACACATTTATTAATTAATTCCTTTTCGGAAATGCATAAGATTAACAGGCATTCTCACTCAGAAAATATGTAATCGAATGGCGTTAACCATTTTTTCATAAAAGCGATGTATCTTTGAGAAAATACTATTAAAGCTACGTTTTGAATCGAATTTCCAGTTGCGACTTTACGGAAAAGAAAAACTTGACGCCATGACAAAAATAGCTATGTCGACAGGTAATTAATTTCCTAAAAATGGAAAACGCTGTTCGATTCCAAATTATGTTCAGCTGCGATCTGGCTCGAATAATAATAATAATAATAATAATAATAATAATAATAATAATAATAATAATAATAATAATAATAAAAGCAAGCTTATCACAGTATGGCCTGAGTCTGCAGAAAGAAAAATAAAAATAAGCAAACACCATGTCCAATGTATCATGTCTCTACGGTGGACATGTTAAATGTCTGTATTGATGTTACAAGCAATGACTCTTGACACACATTTATGCTTATTCTAGTGAAAAATATGTTTTTACCGGCCTAGACCAAACTATTTTATCCTAACGCAAATTGGATAAACTAGTTTTCCAATGCCAAACTTATTTCTCTAAATGTCCATAGGATAAACTAGTTTTTCCTATGAAAGTTGGTAATCCTTCACTTTTTCTTTCATACTTAACCATTAAACTCCCCAAAACTATTCAGGGAATCGCTTATCAGAAAGAACATACATCCAAATTCGACGCAAATCCGTAAATTCTGCATCAAAACCCTTTATTTAAATTATTGGGGGGTTACCTACATTGCCCTTTGTTTTACACTTAAACGATAAACATCCACAACTAATCACCGAGGCATCTTGTCAGAATGATCCTATACCTAAAACTTTAAATGAAAACTGATAATTCTCCATGAAAAATCCATTTCTCTGAATTAACAATGGGGTATTAGCCTCCCTTTCACCCCCTCTTAATCTTATCCAATGAATTCCCAAAACTAATCAGAAAAGTGCCTTATCAAAATGAAACTACTTCCAAAATTTTAAACAAATCGAATATTTCTACCAAGAGTTATCGCATTACGTACATATGTACGTACATACCTAATCATGTGTACACACATGCGTACATACATAAATACAGAACCTGCGAGCTCATTATTTCTCGGGCTTTGACGCCTGTGAGCTAAAAACACGTAAAATTATATTGGCCTAGGATAAACTAGGTCAGCCTAGGACAAACTAGATCAGCCTAGGACTAACTAGAACGTTGGCGCTGAGGCGGTCATTCAATTCAATAAAATCACGCCAAATTGAATTGGCCTAGGATAATCTAGATCGGCTTAGGATAAACTAGTTCAGACCAATAAACAGAAGGCTAAACTAGTTTATTCTATAAGAGTTAGGCCAAACTAGTTTGGCCTAGGAAAAACTAGTTTGTCCTGTGGGCCTTAGGGTAGACTAGTTTGGCCTAGGAAAAACTAGTTTGTCCGATGGGCGTTAGGATAAACTGGTTTGGCCTAGGAAAAACTAGTTTATCCGATGGGCGTTAGGATAGACCGATTTGGCCTAGGAAAAACTAGTTTATCCGATGGGCGTTAGGATAGACCGGTTTGGCCTAAAATCGGGTTTGGCCTGTAACATATATATGGTTTAGTTTAAAGCAACCAAAGCAAGCATTTTCTTTAACAATAGTTTATTTTCTAAGGTCACATTTCTAGCTGTAAAACAATCTCGAGACAAATGCCTTTTATCACAAAATATACAAGTAATCTCTCTCTTACCTGGATTTCCGAAAGACGTACTCACTAAACTAGAAGCCGTTGCAGGAGTCGAAAATTTAATATCCCACTCTCCCTTTTTACAAGTTGAACTTGCACCGAAACCACTTCGCGCTAAAGCCACCATCTCTTCGCTTTGAACTTCTTGTTTCATAAAGCACATTAAATTTTTTAGTGATCTTTCTTCATGTCTTGCATCTTCCGAATTTCTTTTTCTTTCCCATGACATCAGGACTTCTTCGAGAAGTATCGATTGTACTAAAGGGATCAGGAAATCCCCGTACTTTTCCTGAGTACGGCCCAAACTTTCTAAAGATCTCAGTTTTCCTTCTAGTTCATCATATAATTTAGGTAAATCTGTTTTAACACGACCAGTGATGGCACTTTTCATCAACATGGATAATAAATGCCATAAATGCCATATGTAGACTTGAACAAGCAAATCTTTTCTACCTAACCTTTCTTGAATTTGACTAATTGCTTGTTGATAATTAGCAGCCGTTCTTGGATAACTTTCGACCACTCTCGCTGCTTTTGGATTCGGAACCACTGCTTGAATTAGATATTGAAATTTATCGGACTTTGAAATACTTTTATCTTCATGTATCTTCTGAAACTGCGACCAGAAAGACAAATAATCTTTAACATCGCCGTTAAATTTCTTCAATTCAATCTTCGGAAGCTTAAAATTTCTTTTCTCAAAGTATTCATTTCTATTTTCAAACACTGGTAACTGTAAAGAAATAATTTTTTCCTCTATTCCAGTCTTCATCTCAAGGTATTTATCTCTATACTCTTCCGCCGATTGAAAATCATCTTCGCATTCCTTTTCGCAATCTTTACCTTTTAAAAGAATGTCACTGATATTTTTCTGACATCCATCTAGTCTTTCGAATTTATCTTCTAACTGTTTCTGCAAAACAGCAAAGTTTTTGACATGAATGTCCTGTTTCAGCAATTCTTCTTTAATTTTATTTACACAGGCAGAAAATGATATCCTTAGTTTTTTTCTTTCTTGTTTTAAATTGTTTAAATCGATGTTTATGCTGTGTCGCCCCATGTTGGGCGCCAAAAATATTGTTTCTATCTAATTATCAAACTATCTGTTAATCCATAACAGTCTAAAAAAAACTACCTTTTGTAGTATAACAAATAGTCGCAGCATAAGAACATTTAAACACACTAAAATAAATGCAAGAAACGTAAAAGAAAAACACTTATCCTTTCAACATTTTAATCGACAACTGACATTATCATCTAATAGCATTTTACACAGAGATATCAAGACGTCACAGAATTAAAACAAAGTGAATACAGTGGCATCAATCCGTCGGCATTTCAGAATTAAATTATAAACATAAAAAACAATATATTACACTTAATGTTTTAGAAAATGATTACAATATAAATAAATCTTACTTAATGATAAAGAAAATGATTATTATTGCAATAAATCTCTTTTAATGATTTAGGAAATTATTTTACATTACTTTTGACTGATTTATTATATTAAAATGTTAAATGATTATGCTAAATTATCATGTTATCGATAACACATCACCCCCGTTCAGACATCCTACATTATTCAATAGAGCACTTTAATTAAAGCGAAAAATTACATAGAAAAGCACTTTAATTTCATCTGCTTAAAAGAAACTTAATTATAATAAAAATAATAATATCAAGTTGACCATGTATACTAGAATGTTGTTTATTCTGATCAGATAAGAGAGTTTTTGATAATTAAATACATTGAATTGTAGACGGCACATTTTACAGATATTACATTAAAAAAACACAAATAATAAAAAATTTCTGCTAGCGATTACATATTAGCTCGTCACAGCATGCATTTTCGAAGAATCCACATCACTCTTCTCTCTTCCGATTGCCATTCGGCGTTTTAGAAAAAAAATTTTGGGCCAAGGAGTATAGGCGACCTTCCCACGTTCCCTTCATTTCCACATGTTGGACGGTGTCCCACACTGGATTTAAAAATCTTACCAAAAGCCCCACTTTAGAGTCCTACATAAAAAGACGTACTTAGAAAGTCCTATATCTTTTCCCCGTCCCTCGTTCCATCGAGAGCATTTACTTGAAATGCTTACATATATACATTCTCATATACTATATACGAAAAATATACATATTACAAATATACATTAATATGATACACATACATATCATATCTTTAGAGAATCTTTAGATAATCTATTTTTATCTTTTTAGAAATATCCATAATTACCTATAATAATGAAATAATACAAGAAATATAATTTATACATATACATATTTTTTAACAGCTAAATATATATAAGTAAATTACGTTAACACAAATGCTCTTGAATAGTATTTATCATTGAATAAATCCGAACTCTACTATGTTATATTATTTTTTTCTTTTTCTGGTTTTAAAGTTGTACAGATTTTTAAGTTGTTGTCTGGCATTTTTAAAATTATTTTCCAACATATTCATTACTAAATATCTTTCCACAATGTTTACTATTAATTCCATTAAATCTTCTAGAAAATCATAAAAATCATCTTCTAATTCTGTCTTTAGTTTTGTTACATTGTTCTTCTTTTTCATTATTTCATGTTTCATTTTGTCAAGATCTACTATCGATTTTATAAAGCATTCTTTTTTAACTTGTTCATTATTACTAACACTGAAGAAGAAACCTGCAGTCAACTTAACTGACGCTCGCACGCAATTGTCTATTTTTTCTTCAAAGCTTTCTTTATATTCTTCGATTTTTTCCTTCAACCTTTTTATAGTATCAAATAAAATTGGTTTTGACTCTTCAAGTTAATACTTCAAGTTCAGCTACTACTTTCCACGGACAATATTTCCATCTTTTGTAGCTATGTGTTGCAATGGATAGACTATTTTCGCAGAAGTTTCTATGAGATCTTTCTTTAATAATTCTTGTATTTGCTTTCCTGGATTAGCTTTCAAAGTTTCTGGCATTTTATATGTGGTTGTTTTTTTACAACGCTAGGTTTTAAAATTTATGCTATGTGAACCAACTTTGGCTTTCTTCAATTCTCCATCATAAACCACTCTATATTCTTCGATGAGTGCCATTATAATTCTTTTTGTTGTTCCGTCCATAAATTGCTCGAATTAATATTTTTCTGTAATTCTTCATCAACGGCCCTTCTCCATGAATTATCCAAACTCCTCACTAACTTCATAAATAACACCAATAGGTCTAATTGGTTTAATATATTTTCTTAATTTGTTCTGATGTAGATGTCGAATACTTCCATCAAGTAGCTTGACAGCATAAGAATGCATCGATTTTTGTGCAACTATCTCACCTGGTCCCTTTCATTTTGAACACAGTTTGTTGGTGGAGTCAGGGATTAGTATAATAGTCCCAGCAGGAGAAGAGACCTGTCAATCATACGTGACGTAACGTAAGACGATTCCATTTCTTTCATATCGGAGAGTCGATTTTTCGTCCCTACGCTGCGCCGTAAAAGAGAAACGCGTAGGTTGCCACATTTCCCAGGTGTGCGACAGTTTGGCGCTGTTAATTTGTATCTTATTGACTTAAAAGGGAAATTGTTTAACTTGGGAGACCGCACGCAGAGAGATCTGCACGTGCCGGGCATCAGGGCCGGGACTTTTAATTTGTCATTATTCTACAATTACATTAAACATTAAAACTTATTCTTAACTTTTATATAAATTCTTACTTTTGTATTATTACGATAATAAAGATAAATATTTTTGCTTTCAGTATATTTTATTAAAAACTTGTTAAATACTATTTTTTTAAATAATTAAAGAAATAATTACGCAAAACAATACAAAATTTTATTTTTTGCTTTTCTGAACTTACCAAGGATAAACTAGTGTTAAAAATACAAAAATGTTATTTCAAAAATGGATGGAATCTGCAAAGTGAAGTAAAATATACATACAATTTAATTAATTTTAAGGGATTCTTAAAAAAAGAAATTTCTCATCGCAACAACTCCAAATTCCCGATAAATGAATTATATCTCGAGTTGTAATAGCAATTCAATAATGAAATACATATGCAATTCTAATTTACTTTATTTATGGCTATTCTCAACTGCTCTGCTCTGCTGAACAAACGCAAAACGTTTTCACACATATTTAGAAATTCATTTTTCAATGGAAAGATATAAAATTGGAAAGTATGGCTATGGAAGCGATTTGGAATCGAATTGTTTTGCATTTTTTGATCAATAAATAAACTTTTGAGTTATAAACGATTTTGATCACGTGAGCAACAGTTATTTCTCCCCTGTCCGAGTCGTTATTCATTTTTCGAGCAGAAATTTCGTTCAAAACTCTCACTTTGACACTAGTTTCTTCTAAAAAATCTTTTTTTTTTGGCTGGGGGGGGGGGGGAGAACGGGAAAATGAGTAGAATTAGGTAGTTTCTGAACAACACCAATTAGTTTCATGAAAGCAAACCGCTAAACAAAAATAAGTCAAAACTTATGTGATAAAGTCTTTTGGATTTAAGAACAGCTTTAAGCACATCTTTCATTTTAATAATAATTAAATTTTGTACTTTTTTTAAAGGTTAATGGCATATTTTAAATTTTTAACTTATATAATCTTAAAATTTAATGTTTTTAAAATACATTAAATATCATTCAGAACTGCAGTTTTAATTCTTTCTTCATTTATTTTCTGCACTATGGATAGAAGAAAATCGATGGAAAAGAAATAGTAAAAAAATAGATGTGTCTGTGCACAGTCCAAAAGCCGTTTTTCAAAAAATAAAAAAATAAATAAAAATAAAAAATTATATAATTTTAATGTTTTAATGTAATAATAAGTTAAATTAGAAATACACATCACAATGTCGGGGAGGGGGGGGGGTAAATAATAATTATAAGCGACTTGCTGTTTCAGAAAGGCAGTATTTGTTTTTTTTTTCCTGCTGTGTTACATCTAAAAATTCTGATCAAATCTCCAGTTTTGATCCTTTCTTAATTCAATTTTTGCTGTATGAGAGAATAAAACATATAAGGAGGGGTAAGTATTAAAAAAATAGATTCATGTGTAGTCCATTGTCCATACGGCGTTTTTGAAAATGAAGAATATAAAAAATAAATTAAATTAAACAACACACTTGACAAAGACAAGGGGGGGGGGATATAAAAATTATAAGTGACTGCTGCTGCAGAACATTAGTTTGTTTGTTTTTCTTTTTCTGAAGTATTGCGACCTTTCTTTAGAATGAATTGTTTTCCCTTTTGAGGACATGTTTATAATAAAAAAATAATTGTTTTGAAAAAAAACAGTTTAAAAATGGCGGGATAAATTATAAACGAGAGAGAGAATAAAACACAGCTAACCAAGAGAGGGAAAACAGGTTTCTGTCAAAAAATGCGCAGGTTATTGGCGCGAAACTTTTTTCATTGCAACCCTAGTCCTTTGCGGGGAATGGTCGAATTGAAAACACGGGGTTATTTACCCCTCCCGTATCACCTTGCACACCTTCTGTAAAGTCAACTCATCTAAGAGAGGGTGTTTCCCAAGTCACATCTCGTGATGGGAGTATTATACTATCATTTCATCACCTACAGAGAATGTTGTATTTTTCGACCTTAAATTATGATGAACGTATCGCTATTGTTGTGCTTCAGAAATGGTCTTTGAATACTCTGCCGCATTCTTTAAACGTCCCCGTAATTTCTGCATATAATCCACTACAGACCTCCAATTCATTGAGGAAGTATCACTTCATCTTCCCAGCTTGTTTTTAAGATAGCTAATGGTTCTACAGCTTGACGTCCGTACACCAACAAGAATGGTGCAACACCAGTTTTGGCATTGGGGATTTTTCGATATGCCCATGCCATGTTAGTTGTTTGTTCCAACCTCTACCATGAGAGTTTATGGCATGGTGTAGCATAGATTTCTTCGTTCCTACACATCTTTCTACCAATCTGTTTGATTGTGGGTATCCTGGTGTAGAAAATTTAGGCACATTTCCTAATCGTTTCAAAAGTTCTTTTGTCAGGTTTGAAGCAAAGTTCCCTCCATTGTTCTTGACAATCATTTTTTATTTTATTTATTGCCTAAGTGAGGCAGAATCACCTGACCTCAAAGGTCCAGTGTAGACTCTATTAACTCCACCCGGAGTGCTCCACGACACACAAGAATTCGTTAACAATTAGAAAAAAAAATAAAAGATTCTATTTACCAAACAAGCTCCACCCGCCGGGGCACAGACTGCTCCCTCGCGACAAGGGGCGGACCAGCAGAGTGGGTGATGTTATTGTAAGAAGTTGCGTAAGAACAGTTGGCTGGTGCAACATGCAGACTTATGAGGTGAGATTTGTTAGTTCCATTTCGAAATTAAAAATCCTATTTAATTTGTCTATAAGAAGGGGTCTTGATAAAATATTAGATAGCCAGTTTTTGAGAAGGATGGAGGGACGTTTAATATGCCAGGCTTGGCTAAGCGTGCAGTGATAGTATCTATGCTCAAGGGTGCCGACCTTACCGCACACGCATAAGTGATTGGCTACTCGATGAAAACGTTTCAAATAATCTTTGAAAGGCCCATGACTAAAGAGGAATGCTGTTGTGGCTGGTGAGAAAAAATACGATTCTCTAGACTCTACAGGTATGAGATTGTAAGTGTGTCTACCTTTCGAAGACACATTCGAATATTCTTGCCACTCTGGTATGATTTTTAGATCCAACTTTCTGCGAATGTGTGAAGGGGTAAGGGGGAGAGTAAAATCTATTCTTTTGCTAACCTGTCCGCTCATTGCCCTCAATGCCAATGTGGGCCGACACGTGGCCCAGGGCGACATTGCGAACGAGAGACAGCAACTTAATTTTTATGTCCAGAACAAAGGGTTCTTATTTCTACGCGCGAAGATTGCCTGTAGGCCAGAAAGACTATCACCGTACAATCTGGTGAAGGAAATTGGTTGGGAAGAAATCTAATCTAGAACCCGCAGAATCGCAAGAAATTCTGCTCGGAATACAGAGTTATCATCCCCGATTCTACAGGTCCATGCATGGATCACCTCATCATTTCGCATGACGCAAAATGCTGAGGCCACGCCCGATTCCGTGTGGGATCCATCAGTGTAAGCGATTGGGAATACTGAGGGTACAAATGTATGTTTAGAAGGGTTGACTTGCAGATGTGATGTTTCTTTTGCAGGTAAATTTATTCCCCATTTAATTATAGAAAACGAGCATAAAATTTCATGCTCACGACAGAAATTCTAAATGATTCCATACTCACGATAGAAATTTTAAATGATCCTATATATATATAAACAAAATTAAACAAATTGTTAGCATCAGAAATCTTTCTGCTATAAAATATGATAAAATGTTTATCACACATACTTTTAATAATTGAAATTGTTTTCTTAACTGATGGATTTGTATTTCTTTAAATGTCAGGTGAACGAAGTCATAGGTAACAGCTAGTAAGAGTCTAAAGATAGATTTTTCTGTGTTTCACGACGGATCTATTTTGCTAATATTTCTTTTCGTTTGGCTAATTATTTTCATTTCTTATTCGCCAAATCACTAATGTTAGTCAGAAGTCTGCGAGAACCCTGCATAGACATAGGGGAGACCGGGGCTCGTTGGCCCAGTTTTTTTATGTTATTTTTTTCAATACCTAAATTTCGTTTATTTTCAGATGTAGTATTTTTTTACAATACCTAGTACATTTAACTAGTGAGGCAAACACTTACTTTTAGTTAATATGAAATTTTAAGAAGTTTTTAATTATGGTGGGATGTCATGTGGGCCACAGTTTTTAGAAAATAATTTTCTTTAGAAAAACATTGTTTTTTTAGAAAAACCTTTTCTAAAACATTGAGTGGGGCACAATTGCAATGCTCTTTTTTATGTTTATTTAGAAGTTAAATAAAATTCATAGTAGTGAATAGGAACTTTAATGCATGTATATATATAAAAAAATATCTGCAAATTAAGTTTACAAATCAGAGGAATCATTGCAGTGAATGCATTCAAAATATAATCCATTAACCTCTTTTCGAACACATTTCACATAAACCCAACGTTTGCAACTAACGCACTGGATCCATTTTTCCCCATGAAGAGATATTTATCTCCATATCAGAAGGTTTTCTTGTTTCATTAAGTTTACTCAAAATGTGATGAAATATTTACAAATATGTACAATACCAGATATTCTGGTATTTCCACTATTATTCAATTAGTATAACATTCCAAAGATCCATTGAATTCAACTACTCTCATAATAAACTAAACTAAAAAACATTCCAAAAACACTGGTCGTCAAGGCAACGAAACTAGTTGCCACTTAGCATCATATAAATACATTATAAATACATCGCTCGCTCGCAGACGAGAAACAAACGTCACTTTCATCGTAGGAGATTTCGCAACATCCTCCCCCCCCCCCCCCGATGAATACATTCTTAAAAATTAAATGCAAACAATAATGAACAATAATAATGTAAATATATATAACAAATACAATTATTTTACTTACTTAGAAAAATCATAAAATATTAATTAAAGTTCTAAACTATAAATCAGTTGTATGGGTCGTTTTATAAACCCTGATGCTGTCTTCAACATTACACTTCTGACCTTTTCATCTCGTCCCTTGAAAAGTTCGGTGATTTTAGCTAATTTCCATAAATGTCTCGGAATCTTGTTGTCACCTACTAAAACTACATCATTTACATTAAATTCACAATTTTCAATTATGGGATGTACATTATGTATACCTTTTAGTTGGAGTAGATATTCTCCCTTCCAACGTTTCCAAAATTGGTTCAACAATTTTTCTCTATACAAATATCTTTTCAATAAAAATCTTTTTGAGCTGGAGAAGATTTGCTCATTGTTACGACCAGCCTGGTGGTGAGGTAAGGATGTTATCCTTTCCCCGATTAAAAAATGTGATGGGGTGAGAGGTGATGGTTCTGAAGCATCGTTATACACATACGTAATGGGCCGAGAATTTAAAATTGTCTCAATTTCGGTGAGAATAGTTTGTAATTCTTCAAATGATAATAAAGCCCTCCCTAATATTTTCCTTAATATAATTTTAGTCATCTTAACCATCCTCTCCCAATAACCACCCCACCAAGCTGCTCTTTCAACAATATATATAAATTTTATGCCCTTTTTTCCAAAGTAATTTTGGACATTTGGATCTGCAACGTTCGCGTAGAGTGTTTTTAGTTCATTTTCAGCTGCCTTGAATGTTTTGGCATTATCACAGTTAACAGTTCTGCATACCCCTCTTCGAGAGACAAATCTTCTGAACGCCATCAAGAATTGTTCAGTGTGAAGGCTACTAACGATTTCCAAATGGATGGCGCGAGTAACAACACATGTGAAATGTGCAATGTACACTTTATCTTTGCCTTTAACATATAAAGGTACTGCGAAGTCAATACCAGTAACTTCAAACGGTTTAGATTCATGGATTCTATTAAGTGGTGATGGAGCTGTCACTTGACTGACAGGCTTAGCTTTAAATTTTTTAACAATCTCATCTTCTTCTTCTTTGGTATATTCTTGTTTAGTATGCAAAGCTAACATTCCGTCTTTATGTTCTTGAATAGGTTCCTGTGAGTACAGTTCGGGATGATCATTCATGAATGTCAAAATATACAGATCAGCATCAGTCAGTTTGAATATTTTACCGGACGCTCGAATATGAACTCCTACATAGACATTATCCGCTTGGTAGTAAACTGGCCGGACATTTGGATCCACTTGCTTCTTATGTATCTTATCTTTTTTGTGAAAGAGTCCGCCAGGAAAACATGAGTTTGGAACTGATTCTTCGTTAATGGATACAGAATCATCACTCGGGTAAAATGAGATCACAAACCGTCTGAGGTAATCATCCGCCATTAGAGAAACCAATCGAGCTTTAAATCTCAGTACAACTTGGTTGAAATGAAGTTCCTTCCTAAAATCTTTTTTAACAGGCTTTGGAACTAAGGATAAGCAGTTCTGTAGTGAGTCGTCCCAAGCTCCTATTCCTGTATGAGGAGGAATAATCTTAGGCGGAAGCGGCTTCGGTTTTTCAGCTACTGCAATGCTTTCCATTTCTTCTACACCTAGATGGGTTTTGTTATAATGACGAGTGAAATGGTCGCAGTCATAAAGGAATATTTTCTTCCTGAAAACCAAGATGTCTTTTCCAATCTTCAAATTCTTTGGATGAAACCATTCTAAGTCTTCATCTTTGATTTCCTTGTAACTGAATGGGATATTTTCCGGTAATTTATTTCTGTCTACTGGTATTTTCTGTCGTTTTATGAGAACTATATAGGGGTCTCGTCCGCTGGTTGGTGGATGGTCTTCGAGAATTTCCATAGTATCATCAGATAAGTAATACTGCAAAATAACTCTACGCATTTGTGGCGGGTCGTTTAAAACTCTTGCCATGTTCCATAGAACCTCAATACCCTTTTATGGCATTTGAAAAAAATAAAGAGTTTCTTGTCTTCAAAGCTCTGAGGCCCAGTTTCATTTCGAGACTCCATTGCTCTACGCTGCACTGTATGTGGATCAAGAGGAGCTTCTTCAGGATCATTGAGTTCAATGCCAGCATTTATTAGATATTCCCTTGTCCACTGATCCCAATCAGTAAGTCGAAATGTAATGTCATACAAATGAATGTCTTGACCTAAATTCAAATCTTTCCATAAATAATGCCGTCCTTTTCCATTAGGATGAGGAAACACTTGTCGCTTGAAAAGGGTTCCCTGGCATTTTGTTGCTGTCGTATTCGTTATTTTCAATAATGGACTGAATTCAATTTTAAGAGTGTCAGAATTATTATTCCAAATTAAACCCAAAATCTTTAAGTACACATTAGAATCAACAGGATCTTCACGACATTCTAGGTTATTATTCTTCCATTGTTTAGTTAAATTTGGCGAATTAGAAGTCCATCGCCTTAAATTCATGTTGGCTGCCTTTAGAATAGATACGGCAGCTTTAGTTACCGTAATGGCTTCTTCTACAGTGTCCGTTCCATTAATTAGGTCGTCGACATATAGTTCTTTCAGAATATTATATGCCTTTGGATTCGAAGTTTTATATTTCTTCAAATGCAGTCTAATGGTAGCGCTCAAAAGGAATGGACTACATTTAACACCTAAGGCTGCTCTGGCGAATCTTAGAATTCTGACATCACGGCCGCAGAAATCGAGATCTGTGCCACCCTTATACCATAAAAACTGTAAAAATTTCCTATCTTCCTCTACAATACCGACCTCAAGAAAGGCTCTTTGTATGTCCGTTCAAAAAGCAATTCGATGTTAGCGAAATTTTAAAATAATTTTAAGTAAATCTGGATTAAGATTGGGACCACTATCTAAACAAACATTAAGAGATTGTTCATGTTTGTTCTTGGAAGACGCATCGTATACAATCTTAACTTTAGTACTTTCTTTAGATTCGCGCACTACTGCATGGTGAGGCATAAAATATCCCTTATTTTTATCAAGTTCAGATTGACATTCAACTTGTTCAATTATACCCTCTTTTAGCTGTTCCTGAATAATATCCTTATATTTAATGCACAAATCAGGATCGCGACGAAATTCATTGCATAGGCTCATCAAACGCCGTTCTGCAATCTCATAATTACTTTTAAGCTCCTTAAAATTTCCCTTCCACAACAGCCTAGTTTCATATCTGTTATTTTTATATAAGGTATTTTGTTCAAATTTATTGATAATGTCTAAATCTGATCGCGACATTTCCTTATCTGGTTTTATTGCTATTGCCTCCAATTCCCATAAATTTTTAACTCTCTCATATTCTAACTCTTCCCTCATAACAATCGCATGATTTACCAAAATATCTCTAGATTCCGAATTTCCTTCCCTACCTTGAACTACAAATCCTCCTTGAAGAACAAACTCTCTGTTGCAACCAAACATCTACTCAATCTAACAATTTTATCACACAAAACTTCCCATATATAGTCTGAACCGATCAAAATGTGTATATCTTTACTAGTTGCATTATCAGATAATTTAATTCCTTGACGTAGTGCAAGATTCTTAACCCATTGAGAAGGAATTTCAATTTTTCCATGCGTAATCTTATCAATCACCACGGCTTGTATTTTGATGCATTTATGAGAATCTGTTATATTTTCCAATTCAATTTCCACTATATCATAACACTGAATTGATTTAGTTTGTTTATCCGCAAAGGAATGAATTCGAAATGTTTCTCTTTTTATGATCTTTAAACCTAACGAATCCACAATCCGTTTTTCAACAAAAGTCCGATTCGATCCCCCATCTAACAAAACACGAACAATTTTAGATTTTTTGTTTCCCTTTGCTATTGCATTGAGTGTCTGCAACAAAACAGGAGAACATTCTTTTCTCTCCCTTTTATTTTTGAAACATCTGGTGGAAGCTAATGACGTCACAATATCTGGCGTCGAGTCACAATTTTGATCATCCGAATTATTTTTAACGGAGGACAGCGATTTGTCGCAAATTAATTCATTGTGACGCAATTTACAAATTTTGCATAACTGATTCCTTTTAAAACAAAATTTAGCGATGTGTTTTCGTTTAAGGCAAATAAAACAACGACCATAACTTTTAAGAGAATTTTTTCTTTCATTTATTGTCAGAGGACAGTTCATACTTGCGTGATTCTTATCCAGACAAAAAATGCAAGTTTCATTCGTAGCAGTCGTTAAGACAGCGGCTGAAGAAAGCCTTGAGTTATCATTTCTTTTCTGATCCAAATAATATTTATTTTTACTGTTTTGAATTATTTCCTTATTACGGAATGTTGATTCATTTACATTCCCACCCTTAGAATTAGCTAACAATAACGATGTTTCCCGACATTCTACCTCCTTCCTCAAAAATTCCATTAAATTCTTAATATCAAATAATTCATTCGTTTCCCGATTCCTATTATAACTCAAATTTAAATCTTCGGGAATTTTCTGTAAAATTACCGGACATAACAAGTTACTGTATGTTTCAGTTGCAACATCAAGCGATTGCAGTGATCGGATCTGTACTTCAATCGCGTCATACATATTTCTTAACCTTACTACATTTGAAGAATTCCTTACAGGTTCCGTAAGCAAAAGCTTGTTCATATGGGAACTAATTATTAAATCCGATCTCCCAAATCTACTTTTCAATAATTGAATTGATGAATCATAATTCTCATTCGTTAGCGAAAAGCCAGAAATAGCACTTAATGCTAATCCACCTAAATACGTCTTTAAATAAGTGAATTTCTCGATTTTACTCAATGAGTCGTTGTTATGAACAGCAACCTCATATGAGTTCCAAAAATCTAGCCACTGACTACAGTCCCCATAAAACTTAACTATATTCAATTTTGGCAATTTAAGTGTTCTGGTTTCGTTATGCAAGATCGCGTGTGAAAGATCATTGTTACATATCGCTGGCTTATCCTTAGATGCAGTATCATTAGATTTAATGTCGTTTTCTTTTATAAAACGCGTCATTCTACCTCGATATTTAACTATCTTTTCTATATATTCTTCACAACACGAAACTTCATTTTCAACCTCTTTAATATCCGTGAGCTCAAAAATTTCTTTATCTAGCTCTTTTAGTTCCGAAAATTTGTCATTTATTTTTTCCTGACAATCTTTAATTTCTTCTATTTTCAAAGAAATTTCCATATCATTATTCTTCAAAATAGATTCAATTTTAGAAATTAGTTTCGTTGTACTCCCTCGAACGGAAGTACGTTTCTTTTTTATTTTTTCCAGATCCATATTCAAAACGATATAATAAAATATTTCCTAGTATAATATCGTTAAATATTTCCAAACAAAACTAAATTTCAATAATCATCTATTCTTAATCCGAGATTAAAATAATTAATTTATCAATTTCGGAACTAAAACACATAACGAAACCAAAACATTCTATTTATTTATTTTCAAACAAAATTCCATGCAAATTTATAAATTAATAATCAAATTGGTCTTACCTCAATCTCTCGTGGCCGCGAATTTCAAACCCGTCAGATTCGGCAGATAAATTCTTTAAAAGGTGTATCTGCTCTCATTATTTCCAGAGAAAAAAAAAATTTCATATTCCTTAATGCGTGAAATGGCGTTTCATAAACAGCTATATTCTTGGGGCACCATGAAGAGAAATTTATCTCCATATCAGAAGGTTTTCTTGTTTCATTAAGTTTATTCAAAATGTGATGAAATATTTACAAATATGTACAATACCAGACATTCTGGTATTTCCACTATTATTCAATTAGTATAACATTCCAAAGATCCATTGAATTCAACTACTCTCATAATAAACTAAACTAAAAAACATTCCAAAAACACTGGTCGTCAAGGCAACGAAACTAGTTGCCACTTAGCATCATATAAATACATTATAAATACATCGCTCGCTCGCAGACGAGAAACAAACGTCATTTTCATCGGAGGAGATTTCGCAACAACCCAGGCATACTTTGATTAAACTCCTTCAGACAACGTAGGCAGATATTGTCTTCGTCTTCCTCATCGTCACTTTCTTTAATAGATTTCTTCTTCCTTTTTTGACGGTTCAGACCACTACATATAGGCTGTGAGGGATCAAAAGAAAACAAAATCTTTTTCACCGATTCCTTTCCTTTGCGTTTTTTGGTCTGATTTCTTCTTTTAATATGATTTTTAATTTTAGCAGTATTTCTTTCTTCTGTTGCCTTTTGTTGTTGTTCAAGAGCTAATTTGACATGAGTGTCTGTGAGGACTGCAGAAGTTCTTTTCATTCTATTCGAAGCATTTTAATTCCTGGGCTCTGCCTTTTCGAACGGTCTAATGTCCTGAGGTGTTGGAAGTCTAATGTTTTGAGGTGTTAGAAGCTTCACCAATTGCTTTGTCATGCGTGCTTGATGGCTTTGACATACGAAGGCATGAAATCAGAGTGAGTAAAAACATTCCTATTGAAAAGGCATATTCCAATTATCTGAAAACCTGATGTTATATTAACTGGATTTGTTGCATTGGGAAGGGCAGTTTTCACAATTCCCGGAATATCGTAGTTGGTCGAAGGGCGTCTATTAGTTGTCACCAACCATCACATACTGAATTAACATATTTTTTGAACTGGCCAAAAACTGTGCGGTCCAGTGGCTGTAGCTTATGGCTACAATGGGCCGGGAGAGACCGAGCCAACGTGCTTCAACGTAAGTGGGCGAACTTGCCCCATCACCATGTTTGAAAAACTTTTGCTATTCTACACACATTTTAACAACATTTAATATTTATTGTTACATCAAAAGAATCGTTATAAATTGAACTTTCAAAATATTACTCACTTTTGTTGTTGTGAAGTATCTTTTGAGAGCATTAACACTTTCTGCACACTAACGAAAATTCGCTTCGAGATCGACGAAAATTAAAAATCGACGTTGTTCTTAGTTTGATTTTGTTAAGAGAACTGAAACTCGTGGAAGGGTAGGTGAACAGGTTTCCTAACTTATTTCTGGACTTGTGGCGACATCTGGTGACTAGTTTGAAAATTAAAGCAAAATGGCCAACCTACCCCTATGACCAACGTGCCCCGGTCTCCCCTACATGTTTTTTGGTACTACTTGATTATGCGGCCGATCTAGTTCGCCAAAATATACAATTTGCTTAACTATTAACAAGTTATACAAATTGACATAATTTTAAATAACGAAAGACCAAATAAATTAGTACAACATTAATAAAATTACAAATAAAATGCCAAAATAGAAAACGCTTGCCGATGTAACAAACATACGTAGAATGTTTAAAGTCATGTGAATGTGACATTTACGAACATATATTATTGGCATTTAATCTTATAGTTTGGCGATAGCTCTTTTGTCGACAGGTCAATCAAGCAGTACGTATTTTTTATATGAAAATTATTTCAGTTTTTACATAAAAATAGATCAATGGCTTTTCCATATTTAATAATTTGTATACTTATAGAAAAATTGCTGCTGTATATGAAATAATAAACAGATTACTGGAAAATGAGATGTCATTTTTTTCCTTGGTTATTTTTTTCCTTATATGACCTATACTGAAAAATAGATTTATTTGTTAATTTATTTATTGTATTTTAAATAAATTGAATTAAAGATCTGTATTTTAAATATATTTTAATTTTATGCATTTTAAATTAAATGATTGATAGGTGTATATTTTAAATGAAATTAAAGATAGGATGATGCGATGGAAGACTATTTGGCAATCTTTATCCTCCGCTTGACTAACATAAAAGGATCGAAATGGGTGTTTGGAATATAAGAAGTGAAGTGGTCATCCCAGAATTGTTGACGACAATCACATTACTTAGGCTTTAATTATATAGATAATGAAAAATATATATAAATGTATGATTTGGAAAATTTAAATAAATTTCTTAATCCTAAAATATAACATTGAAGTAACAGCATGTTTGTTTTTTTAAAATAAGTTTAATTTAGGTTATTTATAGACAAATCTCAGTTTAAACACTTAAAATTACACTCATTTTTACAGTTTTTTACAACTAAGGAAATTAAGTAAAATTTGTCAAAAAAACGAAATACATAACAACAAAAAATTTATGAAATGTTAAGATCGCATAAAATTCTTGATTTCTCTATCAAAAATATTTGGATTTGGGTAATAATTGAACAAGTAAATTATTTTAAGAATGAAAGTAAACATTATGCAATACATATCATGTATTTAAGGGAGACCAAACTGGTTGCCAAAGCGGCTAATATATAATACAGGCACACAGTTATCCGAAAAATACCTACAAATCTTCTTTTTAAAGACAGCGAATCGTAGAAAACATGGCAATAACATGTTACACAAGTGCGTGACTGCTTGTACGATCGAATATTTCGCGCACATCCATTGAGTTTTGCCTGGCAATTTAAAGCGGTGATTTCTGTAAATTCAAACGGGTGATTTGATTTATTAAGGTATTATTGACGAGATGTTGAATATAGAAAATTTTGCATCATAATGCAGTGTAAGTTGCAATAATTAGAATGTTTAAACAGTATAAAATGAAAAAAAATGCAAATGTATTTATCAAACATATTTTTGATATACTTTTTTAACTCCTAAATGAAAGATTCAGATTTATATAAATGAAGCTATTCAAGTTCACTAAGTCTGTATTTCTGTTAATCATATTTTTCGTCATTGCAGCACCACCATGAATACACTTGAGTACACTAGGATTTTACTTCACATGGAATTGACGCTTTTTAGTTTTCTTAATTCTGAAAAAAATAAAAGAAAACAGATTTTACAATCAAATAACTTGTTATAAACCAAAATATAAAAGTGCACATAGTATTTATTTAAAATAAATTTGTAATTTTGTGTTTTTCCTAGTTTAATAAAAAAAACCCTTCTAAATTAAATCTATTTAGGTAAAATGAAAACCAAAAAATAGTTGGATGTGTCAATTCCAAGATATTCTTCTATCTCAAACATATTAATATTTCAAAAAGTAGTGACATATGTTATTACTTCAATAATATTAGTTTAACAGAATACAAACTTTGATTTTCATATTAAACTTATGCTTCAGTCGATTAATCTAATTAAAAACAAGTAAATCTGGATTACGCTATTTATTAAACTCAATAGTTTTCCTTACATTTTTGTCATCAGCTGTTTGAGAATAGCCGGGTTACAAGCAGTTTCCCATCGCGGTACGAGCCGCCGATTGACAATAGAACTATGAAAAATTAAGAAAACCATTCAAAAGCAGCTATCACCCCTTTCTCGTGGAAAAATTTCAATCAAACGCAACCTACAGGCCATAAGCAAAAGCAAGCACACAAAAAATTGTTCAGTTTTATTCGTAATTGCATACTTTTTTCTATAGTACAATAAAGAAAGTGGAACAAAAATCGCAATTCCAACGAGCCCTTCTGGCTGAAAATTTACAAATTCAGGGAGAAATTGCTGGCATAGAAAAACCTACACATAAAAAATGTGATTCAATTCTATCCACAACTTTATACGATTTTTGATGATACAATAATAAAAATGGCACAGATACTACTTTTAAAGTACCCCTGTTTGATAAAATGTTACTTAAATGGTTACCAGCCAGATGTCGCACAATGCAACATACTGAAATGTCTTGAACTTCTTATCAAAAGATATTACTTTTATAATTCTGGAGTCTTTTCTAAGCTGTGTGAAAAATATCACTTTTTTGTTGTTGTTGTTGTGATTCGAACTTTTCTATGAGAATATGTGTTAAAAAGTTATGGTTTATAATTGAGTTGTTTTGATTTTTTATCTTTGTTCGAAAACAGCTGATCTGTGTTATTACGTGAAAATAAGCTGTTCAAAACGAGAAATGTGCATTCAATTTAGAGGTTGAGTAAAAAATAAATAATAATGTCGGACAATGGATAAAGAACCCCTTTCTGGTAAATTTCTTCAAATTCAGGGAGAACCTGCTTGCCATAGCCAAAGATATACACAAAATATTTCGTTCAATTCTATGCACACCTTCATACACTTTTCGAGGGTACAATAATGAAAATGGAACAGATATTGCAATTTTAGCGATTCCTTGCGCAATATATATTTTTAATACAGGGAGAAGCTACACATACAAAAAAAATACTTAACATACATAACGCACAACAAATTATTTGACATACACATTTTTTTTTCAATTCTATGAATAACTTAATGTACTTTATGATGATAAAACATTGAAAATAGCCGAAAATTGCTATTACAGCGCATCCGTCCGACGAAATATTTCTAAATTGAAGAAAGACCTGCTTGCCACAGCCAAAAATATATCCGAAAATGTTGGTTGAATTTTATGCATCATTTTGTACACTTTTTGATGTCACAATGGCGACACACGGTAGCACGGAATTTTTCTTTTAACATGGTTTTGATAATATCTGATCCGTAAAAAGGGGAAATCCGTCAAATACCGGATGATGTAAGAATTTCGATTACAATACTTATTTCTACTGGAGATAGAAAAAAGTAAAAATAATATTACGAGGTGGAAACTCTTGAATTTCACCGAAAGAAAATGTTTAAGAAGGAATTGTTCTTATAATAAACCTACAAAAATAGTTACAATTAAAAAAATTCATGTTATGTTGATTAGTCTAACTCTAAAAAAATATAATTCGACCTAAAGGTCACTGCTCTTTCATAAAGACACTCTAAATTTTTGTAAAAGTTAGCGTTTCATCTCTATGTAATTTTAATTGCGTTATTTCTTAAAATGGAGCAATTCCACATGTGGAGAATTTCAAAGCCGATAGTGTGAAAATGTTGCACTTCTGCAAAACTTATTTCAGTTTTAAAACTTAACTATATTCAAAATTGAAATTATATAACATATCAAATATATTCAAATCCATTAATTCGCCTTACATTTATAAATTAAACCCATTTTCTTGGGATGACGTATAAAAAAGTATCGTTACAAGTGTTGTTAGCTCGACATAAAATTTCTATTGATTCCATGATTTTTATCTTTTGGTAATTTGATACTTTCTTTAACAATTTACCTTTTTAAAAATCTCTTGTAACCTCTTGTTCCTGATATAGTTTAGAAAGAGCAGTTTTGCATCGATTAAGCTTGATGTCTGCAATGTGTTCTGACAAACGCTTCTTTAAATTTCTGGATGTCATTGTCTACATGACAAGTGTTCTGACAAATGCTTCTTAAATTTTCTGGTTGTTATCTAGACAATGACAATGTAATAACCAATAGCGATTTTTGTGCCATTTTCAATTTTTTTAGCACCGAAAATTGTATGAAATTATCTATTGAGCTGAACTTAAATTTTGTGTCACTGTTTGGCTATAACTGGTAGGTCCTCACTGAATTTGAAAAAAAAAAATCTGTCGAAATGTAGCGCTGTAATGGTTTTTGTGCCATTTTCAATATTAAATTACCGGAAAGTGTATGAAGTTATGCATAGAATTGAACTAACTTTTTCGTGTAAGTGTTGGGCTGTGGCAAATAAGTACTCTATGAATTTGGAAATTAATCCGGTGGGACGGGGCGCTGTAATAGAGAATTTTGTACCATTTTCAATATTATACCACCGAAAAGTGTAAGAAGTTATGCATAGAAATGAATCAAACTTTTTGCGTAACTGTTTAGCTATGGCTAGTGTGTTCTTCCTGAATTTGAAAAAAAAATCGCTCGAAGGGGGTGCTACAATAGCAATTTTTGTGCCTTTCTTAATATTGCACCATCGAAAAGTGTATGAAGTTATGCAAAGAATTGAACCAAAATTTTTGTGTAAGTGCTTGGCTATAGCTAGTAGGTCCGCCCTGAATTTGAAAAAAAATCCGCGGGAAAGGGCCGTTGTAATATCGATTTTTGTGTCCTTTGCAACATTGTGAAAAGTATATTAAATTATGCATAGAATTGAGCCAATTGTTTCGTGTAAATTTTTGGCTATGACTAGTAGCTACTCCTTGAATTTGAAAAAAGTTCGCCGGTAAAGGGCACTATAATTGCGATACCTGTTTCATTTTAATTATTGTCCCATCAAAAATTGTATGACGTTATGTAAAGAACTGAATTAAATTTTTTGAGTATGAGAAACATGTCTTTCCTGAATTTGGAAAAAGTACACCGGAAGGAAGCGCTGCAATACGATTTTTGTGTTATTTTCAATATTGTACCACCGAAAAGTGTATGAAGTTATGCATGGAATGAACCAGTTTTTTGTGTAAGTGTACAGCTATGGCTAGTTGGTCCATTTGAAACAAAAATCCGCCTGAAGGGGGCTCTGCAATAGCCAATTTTATGCCAATTTCAATATTGCATGTTTTTTGCTATGGTCAGCAGATCTCCCTTGAACTTGGAAGTATTATGGGGGGAAAGAGCATTGTAGTAGTGTTTTTTGTAAGATTTTCTGCATTCTTCGTCGTTTATTTGCGATCGGCTCGTGCAAAGACGAGAAGTCGGTCCTGCTAAGCCGGCTATTTCCAAACAGCTGATGATAACAGTATAAGGGAAAATTATAAATTTTAATTAATATCATGATCCAGAATAACACGTTTTATTCCAATTAATTGACTAAGTAGAAATTTAAGATGAATATCAAAGTTGATACAGTATTGTTTAATAGTATTAAAATATTAACGTATGTATTTACACTGTAAAAACAAGGGAAAACTATTACACTTAAATTTGGAGTTATGAAATGCCAAATAAAGTTTAAATCTACACTTTTTTTCGGTGGTAGCTCTGTAAAAAGTGTAAGAATAACCTTAAAATGTTGGTGGTTTGAAACGTTTTGTTGGTATTTGGTGAATGTTTCATCGATATGTCTGCAGACGACATGGCGTCATTTTACTTTCACATTTAATCCCTCTTCCTAAATTTATAATTAAATTCTGCACTTAAAACATCAAACATAAGTTAAACAATATTATTATTATTCTATGTAGGTTTGTGATGTAAGATTAAATAATGTTTGCACATGCTTTTTAAAATTAGGTCATGGTTTTAACAGTGTACTGGCATTTTAAGAACAATGGCTATATGGCCAAATTTAACGAGAATCATACCTTTTGTGTAAGAGTTCTAATAAACTTTCTTTATACAGCTATGTTTATGTGTTAGCTGGCATAGTTAAGCATTTTATGCTATGTCTTAAATTATAATTCTGATGCAATTTAATATCATGTGTAGCTTATAATTATTATTTTGTTAAGAAAACTAGAAACTCATAACTAAACTTATAGTGATACTTACGAGTAATTATAATTTTTGTTAAAAAATATTTTAAAACGTCACCATGGCGTTTGCCTGTTCTCTAACAAAAAATATTTTCACCAGAAATTCGTTATTGGATGTTTTATTTTTATTTTATTTGGAGCAATATTAACAAGGAAAAAAAATCTCATAATTTCGATTTTTTAGATGTTGATATTAAAAGAGTTTTATTTATTTTAGTTTATTTGGAGCAATATTAATAAGGAATAAAAATCTCATAATTTCGATTTTTTAGATGTTAATATTAAAAGAGTTAAAGTGATTATTAAACTCTTAATTTTGGTTTTATTAAATTGGTAAAATATAGTTAAAAATTATCATGGGTGCCATTTAATTATATGTAGTGGAAAAATTCAACACTTCCGGAGGGAAGGGGGGGCAGTTCGTTATGCCCCCAAAACGCTTAATTTTAATGCTAAACGAGTATAATAAATGAGACTATATCAAAATTTATAGGTGCTACAGCTTCATTCTGACCACCTCCTATTGCACACAGACAATACGGGACCCATGAAAAAAATATTTTTAAGCATATAATAATAGGAAATTTCGCTGTTTACCATCTATAAAATCTTTAAAATGTACGTTATAATAATTTGTCTTAATTAAAAGCAAGTTTTGTCTATTTGTGTAAAAATATTTTTACCTCTTTGTGTAAAAATATTTACTTTAAATTATGGTTGTATTAAATTTAAAATGTAATCTCTAAGTTATTTTTTATTTTGATGTTAAAGTATAAATATAAAGGCAATTTCCTTGTTTACCAACTTAGTAATATGCTTAAAATTTACTTCATAATAAATTGTTTAATTGTATAAAATTAAAAGAAAGCATAGAAACCTGTTTGCCTGAAACTATTTATTTTAAATTATGGCTGTATTTGAATTTAAAATACAATCTTTAAATTATTTTTTATATTGCTGTTAAAGTACACTATATAAGTAGTATTGTTACTTTACACCAAAAATGGTACAAACTAAGCTGCCACCAAAATTGGTGTTTGTTTACCCCAGTCAATTGCTGGTGGTTTATTACACAAATTTATTAGTGGTGTTCTTTTACATTTTTTTGGTGGCAACTTAGTTGCCAGAATTTTTGGTGTAAAATGACGCATTTTTTTATAATGTACTTTTTTAGATATTAAAATGTACGTATAATATCGAAGGAAGTTTTGGATTTGGCAAATACAACTAGTTTGATTTTCGATTCCATTTTTCATGCTTGTGGAAGACGACTTAACGCAGTACTCAGTTTTATTCAATAAAAAATCGTAAGACAAAATGCAATATTCCACCTTGATTCAATCATGAATCATGTTAATATTGTGTATTTTCGAGATTTTATTGCTGTTATTCACATTCTTTTTTTTTCCTCGCTTTCTAAAATAAAGTGAAATAATCAAGTTGTTGACTTTTTTCAGCAGTTTGTGGTGTGAGGTTTTCGTTTTTGCCCCCTCCCAACAAAAAAGAAATAAAAGCTTAATTGATAAAATTTATCTGATTATTTCCTCTATGTATGCGGGGCTTGTAATACGAAGGAATGGTAAAATTTCACCTTTTTTTCTTTTTTTTCTCAGTTTTAGTGCCAGCACGTTCTGTGTCACACTGTTTTAATAAAATTTTTGCTTGAAATTAACGCTTATAAACAAAAATACAATTAACAAAATTAACGCTTGATCTAAATTTTGCGAGATAAGTTTTGTGATATGAAGACTATTTTTTTTATCCGGAAATACTTTGTTTATTACATAAATTTGTAGTGCATTTCATGTACTTTCAAAATGTTGTAGAAGATTTTGGATATCTTATCGAGATCATTTGTTTTTTAAAATGTACTGCGTATTAACTATACCGGGGTAATAACGCCAATCCTTGGCATTAATGCCCCTGTTGATTCCTAACAGTGGCCGAACTACATCCTAAATACTGATTCAAATAAACACAGTTAAAACCGTGCAATGTTTCTAATAATTCTATTTAAACGGTCCTTTTTAAGCAAAAAGAAGCTCACGGTCTGATATTCTTTTGCCTCCTCCCCCACACACACCACACCTTTATTTTTCTTACACTTTCACAAAAAATTGATCATTTTCAATAGCTTAGAATGCAATTTGTCAATTTCTAATTTTGTAGAGCTTGTATTTTTAGAATTGGGCAATCTACATGCCATTATTCCATCTTATTTCATAGTTTTTTTTTCATGGCGTTATTACCCATATAGGTGGGTAATAACGCCAAGTAGCATTGGTCAAGAAATCACGCCATTACATTTTACGAATACATATCTGTTAAATTATTTTTTTATAGATAGTCAATGAGTTTCAGTATCAAATCCTATATTTGTTTGAAAAATACAACCTAAAACTAAGCCATGAAAATTGGTAAAACCTTAACGTGGCGTTATTACCCCAGGGTACCTTATAAGGAAAATGTAAATTCATTAATTTGCATAAAAATATATTATTTGTTTTCATTGTTTTCTCTATATTACTCACATTTGATATCACAATTTTGATATAACATTTGACATCACAAGGAATCAAAATGTTTCTAAAATTAGAGAAAATACACAAAAACAATATACAATAGCATAAAACGGAAATTTTTTTGTGATATTTTGATAGGTTGTCAATCAATAATCATGTTCCAAAATGCGAACACTGAAATGAAAACAGCCAAAAAAACTGCATAATTACTTATTTTTGTTATTTTCTAAATTTGTATGCATTAGTTAAAACATTTGAAGCGGTAGTATATGAAAAGCAAAATTATAATTACATTGCGATATTAATTCGGCGTGTAAACACTTAAAAAAATAACTTAAAATGCTGTCTCTGTTGTTTGTGTAGTCTTTTTCTTTTTTAGAAACCATTCATACATTTTAGCACAATTCAGAAAATCATACACTATACCTTCACTTCCATGCCACTTACAGTATTTTTTTGAAAGCAAATCCAAAAACGTTAATGATGCCCCCAATGACGTCCAAGATATCCATGAGTGCGATTCCAAGCCAACATCCCATAAAACCGCCGACTGAGCTAATGACGTCAACTGTCTGGAATATAAAACAAAAATTAAATTTCTTAAGGACATTTGATAGTTAAATAAAAATGAAGAATTGTTATAAAATGATTCGCATGTAAAATTTATGGTACTACTAAATGATCCCGTCGATCAATATAGTCAAATTTCAGAAACCGCAAAACGAATAGCCAAATTTTGCATATTCACATAATTCTTTTTTTTTAAATAACGAAAGAACAAATAAAGTAGTAAAACATTAATGAAAATACAAATAAAAAGTCAAAATAAAAATCATTTCATGACGTTTTAAACACGTATTTCTTGTCTAATATCATTGAATGTGACATTCACGATCAACCAATATTGGCATTTAATCTTGTAATTTGGCGATAGTTTTTTAGTTGACGGGATAAACAAGTAGTATCATATTTATTTCAGCATTTCTTTTTTCTTTCTTTTTATAGGAATTTTTTCTTACAAATGTATAAAGAATGTGTTTTAAAATTTGACTCACTTAAATACAAAATATTTTTTATTAATGTAACGTATATTTACATCCCAAATTTCTTAGAGTAATAATGCACTGTATATATATTTAAAAAAAAATAGAAGAATTTATTGATAAAAAAGAAACATTAAAATCTTAAACCTTAAAAATATAAGCTAGTTTTTAGTTACTGTATTCTAAAAAATTCGATTTCATTCCGATATTAAAGAATAATCCTGCTGCCGACGCGACGCGAAACGTAACATGGAGAAATGTTAAAAATAAAGATTCCTTAAAAAATGTTAAGCAAGCAGAACTTATCACAACGCAATGCATTCAAAACACATTTTTATATAGTATTATTTCTAAGAACGAATGATGCAGAGGGCTTGATAGATCATAAAAATAAATCTAAGCCGTTTATAGTTACAGCCAACAAATACTGTTGCACCAGTGACATGAAAGGAAGTGAACTGAACATAACTAATGTTTTCCTCGAGAAGGAAATTGAAAATTTTCAATTATTCCATTTTTTTATTTTGATATTGTAATGTCGTGTTTTCTGTATCATCGTGAATTAAATGTTCTTTTATTTAAAATTGAAGGATTTATTTAATTTTTGAGACAGCTATAATATACCGGTTAGATATCCGTCAACGAATCCTCATTATATTTTGAAAATAAAATAATTTCCGACCCGTAAAGCATAGCTTTCTGTTGTTAACGTAAAATTTGGCGCCCAGACATGGAACATGAGGGATTATAGCTGAATAGAAGAGATCGCATAAGCTTTTAAGATGGAACGATTGAAAATTAAAAGGAAAATTTTGAGAATTTAATTTAGTAATTGTGTGAATAAAATAGAAAATGAATTGAAGAAAAGTGATCCTGACTTGAAGGTTATTGCTGCATTACAAATACAACTAAAAGACAACTTTAAGCAAATTGAAGATATCCAAAAGGAGATAAGTTTTTGCAAACAGAATTTACTGAAAAAGAATACGAAGAAGATTTTATTGCTGCAGAAAAATATCGTGATCGATTTTCTGAAATAATAATGAAAACTGAAAGTCTCATAGAAGAAAAGAAATTGCCGCAGATGACGATTCCAGAAAAGAGAAGATTTAAATTACCCAAAATAGAACTGAAAAAATTCAATGGTGAAGCGAAAAATTATTTAGCTTTTTGGTCACAATTCTAGAAAATTTATCTGGATGACAATTTGCCTGACGAAGACAAGTTTCAATATTTATTATCAGCAATAGTTCCTATGTCGAAGGTTGAAAAGGTAGTTGAAAGTTTTCCCCCAACAGCAGCTAACTATCCTAAAGCCATTGAACAGTTAAAAAATAGATTTGGAAGAAAGGACTTATTCATACAAATTTATGTTAGAGAACTGTTACCTATGGTTTTGAAAAATGCTGTTTCAAATCGAATAACAACTGACTTGTTTGGTCTATATGATGAACGTGAATCTAAGCTAAGAGCGTTAGACAGTCTAGGATGTACCCAAGACAAATATGGTGATTTTGTTTTACTCTTCTAATGGAATCTTGTTTACCAGAAGAAACTTTGATCGCTTGGGAGAGACAGCGCAGTGTTGAAGATTTCGGAAAACGTTCCTTAGTAAAACCAATGTCTTTTCTCCAGAAGGAAGTACAAGGTCAAGAAATGGCTGCGCTTGCTAAAGTACCACAGTTATTCTCCGGAACGTTTAAATCAGTAATTTCAAGAATTTCAGAAGCAATGCGTTCACGTTTGGCCATCCGACGTTTATTAAGCCTATTTTGGCGATCGTTTATACTCTGTGATTGACGCCGTTCTCGATTCAATCTATTTTGATTTTTTCTTCTTAATGCGCCTTTTTCTTCACTTTTAAGCATTCGCTGAGATCATTTACGGGCATTTCTAACGGTATTATAAAGTTCCTTAATTGCAGCGAAACAAACAAACAAACAAACAAAAAAAAAAAAAAAAAAAAAAAAAAAGATAGGAACTTGAAACTGTGAAACGTAAACAAACCGAATGTGAGATGCGTTTTTTTTTATCGCTGCCCTTAAACAATAACAAATAATAGCGATTTCTGTGCCACATACGTTAGCGTAATATATATATAGATATTTTACTCACTGTTGGTGTATTTTTGCCTTTATTTCGAAATGTGATTTAAAAAAATCTTTTGATACACTTCTCTAAGATTCTATTCCAGATAAACAGTTGAAACTTTCCAAAATCATGTAACTATCTTGTTTCTGTAAAAATATCAATCAGTTTAGGTATGATTGAAAAACTCTTTAAAATAATGGAAAATATCTTGTTCAAAGCTTTAAGATATTAAAATTTTTTTAGTAAAATATTTTTTATTTTATTCCTTTAAAGCCACGATGAAAATTTCTTCCGTTTATTCTTAAATATATTAAGAAAGCCGATACAGAAATGCTTATTTATAAGACGTAATTCATTCCCAGCCCTAGTTGGTAAGGAAAAAAAAGTGAATGTATAAAAAAAGAGAAGGGGGGGGGACGTGTCCCGCAGAAAAAAGCCACTATTGTTAATAGCCAGTACATCCAAGATACTTACATATGACTTGGAATATACGATGTGACATATCATGTACCAGTTCCCTGGAAGACAGTAGCATCAATAATACCCCAGGGGTTCAATGATAGAGGCCTTCATTTCTCCCACGGACTTGAACTGTCTGACATTGGCCTTTAAAGCTCTTCTGAGGATATCCGACATGTTTTCCTGGGGATTGAAATAGAGGTACAGGGCAGCCCTTCCATTAAGTATCCTCAATTATCAAAAACATTCCTAGGAGAATTTTGCGAAGGTTATGGGGGCGTTTTCCTGCTGGAAAATCCAACTTAGGCAACCAATTTTCTCTGCAATTGACAATAAATGAGTTTCTAGCAATTCTTGATAGTCTGTAGCCTTACGGTCTGGGGGAAAGCCACATTAAGTTTATCACCATAGCCGAAGCCTCCAAACTGTATTAATGGGCCTCCATCATGCTGTCTTTTGGGAAAAATCTCCTCTCCTTTCTTCATGTCATGCCAATCGAAAACAAGGCCGTCTGAGCCATCCTAACTATTTTTTTCTTATCTTAACATAACAGAATGCCGCTGGTCCTCCCAGGTTTGTTTATATTTGGCTTCATCGACTGCTTTGCTTGGATAGCTTTCAACATAGGCTTGTAGGCGGAGGCTTATTAATGCTGTTTGGAGGCTTCGACAATGATGGTAAACTTAATCTGTTTTTTAACTCAGAACGCATGCAGGCTGTCAATAACCAGGAAATGCTAGGAACCCATTTACTGTCATTTTCAGAGAGAATTGGTGGCCTAAGTTGGATTTCCCAGCGTAACAACGCCCTTATAATCTTTGTAAAATTACTCTGGATTAGTTTTTGGATAATTGGGCCATCTCATGGTATGGCCTGTCCCTTACGCTCATCTCAAGCCTCAAGAAAAGGTGTAAGGTATTCTCAATAGAGTTGTATATGCCAATGGTAGAGAGTTTAACAAAACTGGAGGCCGCACCATTGAAGCCTGGGCTAATATTGATGATATTGTCTTCCAGACATTGGTAAATGCCATGCCGAATTATTTGGCTATTAACAGTAAGTGGCTTTATTTCGGCAGGACACTTTCACCCCTTTTTTTATAATTTTTTTTCCTGCCCAGATGGGGCAAGGAGTGAGTTACTATTTGTAAATATGTATTTGTGTATAAACTTTCTTATTATATTTGTTTCGTTCTCATTGGTTTGTTTCCTATCCAATTACGATACAAAATGATGGTGGCTCTATTTCAAGTTCGACACACATATGTAGAATGTTTTTCCATACCACAATAAATTTTAAACTGATGAATTCAGCAGATCTTTTTAGACAGGGATATTGTTCAAAAAATATATAGAAAGTTAATTAAATTATACAAAATAACTTCTTAAAAGGTGTTGCAAAAATATAGATATTATCTATTTAATTTACCTGAGATCTTTCGAATGCTAACGCATTCATTATCAAAGGATCGTAAAAGAAGATATTTGATTAAAAATAGAAAACACCCCAAAAAAAAAAAAAAAAAAAAAAAAAAAAACCAAAACAAAAAAACAGTTCGCGTGTATAAACAAAGTTACGATGAATTCATGTCTTTGTTTATACATGCGGACTGTTTTGTTTTTGTTTTGTTTTGATGTTTTCTATTTCTAATCAATTATCTTCTTTTATATTCCCTTGAAAATGAATGCGTGGACATTCGAAAGATCTCAAGTAAAATAAATAAATAAATAATATCTATATTTTTGCAACACTTTTTAAGTAGTTATTTTGTATAATTTCATTTAATAACAAGGTGTAGATTTCCACCAAAGATGCTTAGTGGTTTTGACTCACTGAAAGTTAATTAGTTTTTGAAAACTGATTTAAGCATGAAATTAATCTCCTTGATCTGTATATGGGCCATAATGCGCCTATTTACAGTAAAAAAATGTCTTATTTTTTAAAGGTAAAATACATGATGTTAAGCATTTCTCAAAATCTGTTTCATTCTAACACCTCTTTTTGAAAATTGTGTAAATAATTATAAAACATTTAACAAATTTGTCGATGAATAAACATCATAGCCAAATTTGTCAGATTGTTTTCTGGACACACATTGTTGTTCCCCAAAAAGTTGAAAAACTGCGATATACTTCCTCAATATTTTACAGGTTATTGGCAAATATTTTTCAAACGGCATGCTAGTTTTGATATAAATCTTAATTAGATTGCTGTAAATTATATTGTTATGATTTTTTAACTTGTCTAATTTTATCAAATGTCATATCATTTTTACGCAATAAATTAATTAATGTTCACTTATTTTTAAATATATGATGTACACAATGAGAAATTAAAGATTTTATAAGGACAAAGTCTCCCGTGACTCAGATTATAATTCGAATCTATAAGAAATGAAAACATTACACCAACCCTCTTTTCCTTCATCTAATTAACCTATACCTAATATTAACCTCTACTATACTAACCTACTATATTAACCTCTAATTACCTTCAGTTCCGCCCCATTCACTCGTGCACATATCTATACAGGGTGTATCTAAACTACTGGGCAAAACTTTAAGGGGTGATAGTACACATCAAGACAAATAATATTATATGGGAAACTAAGGGTCCCAAACGTCTTCCGAAGGAGATAGGCGCCATCAAAATTTAGGGTCCAAAATTTGAAATGATTATAAAAAACGGGAAAATTAGTCGATTCGTTTGCAGTTTTCACTAAAACTATTCTTTATGTCAGTATTGTCTTGAAAATAAATTATAAATTTCAAAAAATGACGATCGAGGGCGCTTTAGACTTTGGAGTAACGAACAACTATTTTTTACCGTTATTTTTTGCATCTGATTAATTTTTCTTGGAAGTTTAGTTTAAAAAACAGAAAAATTGGTCGATTTGTTTGCGGTTTTTCCTAAAACCATTCTTTATGTCAGTATTTCCTTGAAAATAAATTTTAAAGATAAATTTCAAAAAATTCCGTTAGAGGGCGCCTTAAACTTTAGAGTAACAAACAACAACTTTTAACAAATTTTTTAAAATCTAAATAAATGTTTTAAAAGCTTAGACTTAAATTTTGATCTCATAATCTGAATCGTTGTGCGTAATTAAGTAGCGAGAAATTGAACTGCTTTCGTAGAGTGAGCAGGGTAACATTTCAACTCCTGAACACAGTTCAGTTTGCGCTCATTAACCCGTTCCAACGATTCAGAATTTGAGCTCAAAATTTAAGTCTAAGCTTTTGCAAGCATTTAATTAGATACAAAAAAAAAAAAAAAAGTTAAAAATTGTTGTTGGTTACTCTAAAGTTTAAGGCGCCCTCTAACGGAATTTTTTGAAATTTATCTTTAAAATTTATTTTTAAGGAAATACTGATATAAAGAATGGTTTTAGAAAAAACCGCAAACAAATCGACCAATTTTTCCGTTTTTATAATCATTTGAAATTTGAACCTCCCCACCCCCATTGAACACAGTTCAGTTTGCGCTATTTAACCACTGTCACCGATTCAGATTTTCAGCTCAAAATTTAAGTTTATGTCTAAGCTTCTAAAAAAATTTAATGAGATGCAAAAAATAACGGTAAAAATAGTTGTACGTTACTCCAAAGTCTAAAGCGCCCTCTATCGACATTTTTAAAAATTTATTTGTATAATTTATTTTCAAGACAATACTGACATAAAGAATAATTTTAGTGAAAACCGCAAATAAATTGACCAATTTTTCCGTTTTTTATAATCATTTGAAATTTGAACCTACCCACTCCCATTGAACACAGTTCAGTTTGCGCTTCTTAACCACAGATTTTAAGCTCAAAATTTAAGTTTATGTCTAAACTTCTAAAAAAAATTAATGAGATGCAAAAAATAACGGTAAAAAACAGTTGTTCGTTACTCCAAAGTCTAAAGCGCCCTCTATCGACATTTTTAAAAATTTATCTGTATAATTTATTTTCAAGACAATACTGACAAAAAGAATAATTTTAGTGAAAACCGCAAATAAATTGACCAATTTTTCCGTCTTTTATAATCACTAGTACACCGAACCCGGGGTTCCCGGGTCACAAAGTAAAGGTGAAAAACTTTTTTAAAATTTAAAATTGGAAAGTCTAATAAATTTTTTCTGCGTAATAGGCTTTTTAAACTGCCAACTAATTCCAAATAGCAATTTTATATGAAACATATTATTTATGTAAGCATATGCAGCTTTAAAAATTATCGGTACTTCCGTATTAACAGGGCCGTAGCTAAGGGGGCGCTATGGGCGGCTCGCCCCCCCCCCTCAAATATTTTGAGCCCTTCCCCTGGAAAAGATTCCGAGGTCACTCAATGAATTTCTGTTCCGAAAATTCAAATGAAATATTGTTTAAAAGTCTAATTTAGTTTTGAAACCTTTTCACAGTTTTGCAGAGTTGATAAATTGTATCTAAAATAAGTTTTTTAACACTCCCTCATCCTATTTGTACATATGAAGCTAACATGATGGGCTATTTTGCACCAGTTATACACTCAAAACTTTCATTATCATATACTTTTCTAAACATAAAATGAAGTTATTTTAACAGTTTAATAAGAAACAGAGTACCTACAATGTGAATATGCACTAATTTATCTTTCTGCGTCAGAGAGATAGAGAAAAAAAACTATGAGCCCCCCAACATTCTCTTGAGCCCTCCCTATTGTTCACTACGGCCCTGCGTATTAGACGCAAGATAGCAGTTATTAGCCAAAGAGTTCGCCAAAGAATAAAATTGCATTCTCAGTTTTTAAAAACAACTAAAAAAATGACACCCAGATATTCTTTAAAATACATTTTTGTAAAGGTTAATTGATGTATCTTTTGTAAAGTAAGTTTACAACGAACTAAAAGTCACTAAATTCATATATAAAAACGAAATAAAACCAGCAACATTCACCGGGTTTTATAGCCGACGATATATTGACATAACAGGTTTTTAATTACTATTTTTTTCAGTTGCTATGAAAAAATGACAACTAAAATATACAGTGATCGGTTATTTTCCATGGAGAAAAGAGATAGATGGAGGAGCAGTATTCGATTAAAACGGTTTGATTGGCGTTATTCTTCCAATTTAAGTCTCTCATTCGGCCCAAACAAAACAATCACATGGAACAGAGACCGATTTTTTAAACATCATTTTTTCTCTAAATGAAAAAGATCTGAATATATTTTATCATTATAAAATAGCATTTCATTGTATTATGAATTAAAATTGCATCGCTGAATGTTTTTCTTTTTTGCGAAAGCACGCCGTTGCGTTTGATGCAATGCAGCGAATTTTAGGGTTACATTTTTGGCGTCACCTCCAGCCACAAAACTGCATCTCTATTTTTTTTTTCTTTTTTACTCTATGGCTATTTTTCCTCTCTTTCCCACATAAATGCGATACTCAAGTTGCCACCATTAGAGAAATTGAACCAAAAACTACAAAAAAATTTATATCTCAAAAACAAATTGAGATACAGTTTTCTAACAAACGGCATTTAAAAGTGCATTTTTTTCTCTAAACGATGGTATAAAGATTGAAAACGTTGAATGTCTAGAAGTTTAAAAATTTACAATAGCGAAAATTGCAAAACCGAAATTTCATCGGAAAGTGTTGCCATTCAAAACATGACGTATGCGTTACGCACAGATACGTTTGGCCTTTATTATATAGATTTGAAATTTGAACCTACCCACTCCCATTGAACACAGTTCAGTTTGCGCTTCTTAACCACAGATTTTAAGCTCAAAATTTAAGTTTATGTCTAAACTTCTAAAAAAAATTAATGCGATGCAAAAAATAACGGTAAAAAATAGTTGTACGTTACTCCAAAGTCTAAAGCGCCCTCTATCGACACTTTAAAAAATTTATCTGTATAATTTATTTTCAAGACAATACTGACATAAAGAATAATTTTAGTGAAAACTGCAAATAAATTGACCAATTTTTCCGTTTTTTTATAATCATTTGAAATTTGAACCTACCCACTCCCATTGAACACAGTTCAGTTTGCGCTTCTTAACCACAGACTTTAAGCTCAAAATTTAAGTTTATGTCTAAACTTCTAAAAAAAATTAATGAGATGCAAAAAATAACGGTAAAAAATAGCTGTTCGTTACTCCAAAGTCTAAAGCGCCCTCTATCGTCATTTTTTGAAATTTATAATTTATTTTCAAGACAATACTGACATAAAGAATAGTTTTAGTGAAAACCGCAAACGAATCGACCAATTTTCCCATTTTTTATAATCATTTCAAATTTTTGACCCTAAACTTTGATGGCGCCTGTCTCCTTCGAAGACGTTTGGGACCCTTAGTTTCCCATATAATATTATTTGTCTTGATGTGTACTATTACCCCTTAAAGTTTTGCCCAGTAGTTTAGATACACCCTGTATATGTATATAAAAGATAGTCTGGGTTTCGTATTAATCACAGCACAAAAAAATCCACGGAACCAAAAATCTTGAAAATTGGAGTAAAAATACTTCTTTTAACTTCGAGTGCCGCTTTGAAGGGATTTTCGAAAATTACACCCCTAAGGCTTGTAAAAAAAAAGAACGAACTTTAAAAAAATTCCTTAAAAATTGGAATTTACGGATATTTTTCAACTGCTAACATATTTTAGTGTATTTTTTCATGCTGAATCGAATGGTACTAAGCAAATTCTTTTAAATATAGTAGTTCTTGAGATACTTCACATTTTCCTAATTTGGCGATGCCTTCGGTGCAAAAACCTTAAGTTTTCAATCCTTATCTATATTTATAAAAAAAAGCCTGGATTTCGTATTAATCACAACACAAAAAAATCTACCGAACCAAAAATTTGAAAATTGGGTTAACTTACTTCTTATAACATCGAGTGCCGCTAAGAAGGGATTTTCCAAAATTCCACCCCTGAGGGGGGGTAGAAAAAAAACGAACTTCAAAAAAATTCCTTAAAAATCGGAATTTGTAGTTATTTTTGAACTGATAACATATTTTAGTGTATTTTTTCATGCTGAATCGAATGGTACTAACCAAATTCTTTTACATCCAATAGTCCGTGAGATACCAGCGTAGTTCTGAGCAGAGTAGCGAGCGAAGGCTGCTAGTTGTTTCATAAATTAACCTTTCTTAAGAATAGTTTTGATCAAGAAATATACCCTTACGAAAATGGCTTTTACAATTCTATAAAAAAGTTTTGTAGAATCCTATAGAATTATGTCCATTTTCCTATAAGCTAGTCTAAAAGCTATAGAAACATCTGTAAAAGTACAATAGAAATGTCTGTAGAGCTATTAAACATTTTCTCTCAACAGGCATCTCTATTAAACTTCTACAGATATTTCTATAGCTTTTAAACTAGCTTTTAGAAAAACGTGCCATAATTCTACAGGGTTCTGTAAAGAATTTTCTATCGAATTCTAAAATACATTTTACTAAAGGTATAGTAGAGCGTTTTAAAACCAGAATATATATATATTTGGTTTTTAACACACTTATGCATAGCACCCCATTTTTAAAACGTTGCGATTTTTTTCTAATGTACATTTTTTTTCTTCTTTTTAAAATGAAATCTTCATGAAATCTTTATTTGTAAATGTGTTTATCTGTTACCACAAGATAACAGCATAAGATAGATATTTATTTGCTTAAAAGAAGGCTTTTTTTTATCTCATAATTTGTTTCATTTTTCAGGATGGCGAAATGTAAAAAATAAAAAAAAAAATTCTATCAATTATAATAAAAAGTAAGACATAATCTGAGCTTGTACACATCTTTGAAATAGGCATTTATTTAAATTGTGAAATTATTGGTTAAGCCTATTTTATATACATTTTTGTAATTCATGAAATGTAAGGTGCTAGGCACGAATGGGGACATATATTTATTAGCCATTTAGAGGACAGTTATTTATATAAAGTCCTCTTCAAGATGTTTACTGATTATGGAACAAATTGTACTGAAGCCTCAATTATGATTGTTCTTTGATTATAATAGCTAATACGTATAATATTAATTGTATCTATAAAGAAATAAATACCTTTCTTTAATAGTTTATATAAAAAAACTAATTATAGTATATAATGGTCAATTTTAGAGCTTATTTTATAAATACTTAGAAAAAACGTATAGTTTTGCACATTATATTATTATAAATATTATGTATATTCTCATATTTAATACGTTTACATTTTATAAAAGAAATATAAAAAAATTTAACTGTTTTTTTGTATTTATCCCGTTCATTTTGCAACATTTTAACCCTTTGAGGGGCAAGCAATTGCGTTCGAGTAATTCTGAACTCACACCGGAAATTTGTAAAAAAGTTATATCAAAAAGAGAAAAAGCAATTTCACGACTGTTTTCCACCAAAGTTAGAAAAGTGAAATTTAATAAAATTTTTCTGATGTGAATCTTCATCAATCGTAGGTGGTATATAATATATACCACCGCCCCTCAATGGGTTAATAGGATTTCACCAGCAAATTTGACAAAACAAAAATTCGAGCACAATTGGTTAACGGTAGAATTCATCATACAGATGCAAAACTAATCATGCAATTAATATTGCTACTTACCTCATATTTTGGAGAATGTCTCAATACTTTGACTCTCTCATTTGACAGATAGATTTGTACCCGTATATGTCGATGTCTAAAGTAAATGGAAGAAAAACACAGCATTATATAAATTAAGTGATTATAATTTTTTAAATAATTTTTTAGTACATTTGAGGCTCTCTCATCAAGCACATTTAATCCACAAAATTGAATTTCACAAACTGTACATTAACCCTTTCCGGCACGGGCAAAATCTGTACTAAAATGAGAAATTATCGACTGACACAGGATTTCACAAACGAATTTTTTAAATATTTTAATTCCCTAATTCAAGCTTTTATTGTAAAAGCAAAATTTTACTAAAATATTATTGGTGCGTCAGCAAATTTGGAATTAAAATTAGGTATCCCAGGGGGGGGGGGGGGGTCCGGGCACAGTGTGCCGGAAAGGGTTAGAGGATGCATAAAAAAACTCATCGCGTGTATGTATTTTAAAATTGTGAATAAGTTTAATTATATGCATTTTAGATGAACATTTTAAATTCATAATGGTATTTTTTAGGCAAAAATTGTGCCAAAACATTCACTTAATGACTTTTGTTGATGAAAGATTGCATCAAACCAGGCTTTTTGGACAAACATTTGGATATTTTATTATTACCGTAAAATTGAGCATTCTGACAATCAGTAGGCTGATTGGAAAACAACAGCTCGCTTTCCAATTAGCCTAAAAATACATAGGTTCTTGTAAAAATTCCGAAAATCTTTGTTGGAAAAATAGAAATAATTTTTTGCATTACGCCTAAAAATGTCGATAAGAGTCAGTTTTTAGGATTAGTCTACGACACGTACCCTTACATATGTATACATAGTTTGTCTGTTATTAATAAAACGTGTAGTCGTACGGTGCTCCAGTTGCAATCAGCGCGCTCTTGTGCGGCAGGATATGTGTTTAGAAGTTTAAGCAAAGCACTGTCCTGCAGTCGCGCCAAAGCTTTGGTACAGTGAGACTCATGCATTGCGCATGAACTGATTTGGAACTTTTATCACTTCAGAAAATGGCAAATGGAAAATCTTTCACTTTCAGACGATCTTAGTTCAATAAATTTGTTCTTATTGATAATTTTGATGCTGTTTTGTTTTTGTTTGAGTTGTTTTCCTTTTTTTGTATAAGTATCATTTATAAGCCCTTTCCTTCAAAATATCTCTCCAGTTTGTAGGGATAAACAGAGTAACATTTTGGCCGAATACGGAGTATTCGGCCATTTATTATTCGGCTGAGTACCGAGTTACCAGGGATTTTTTTCAGGAGTGTTAAAATTTAGGTGTCAGCAGACAAGTCTCCCACCATCAAATTTTATTACTTTTTTCGCTTAAATTTTAATAGCATTCTTACAAAAAATTAGACAAAAAAATCGATGAAAAATAACGAATAAATCTAAGTGGTGAGAAACTGCCTGCTGGTGCCTAGAATTTTACAATTATGTGTATTTGAACGCATACAATGTGGTTTTTGTATTAATGTATAGCAGTTTTCTAAAAATTGTCATAATTTGCAACAAATTCATGAATTTTGTTTTAGAAAATTAAATATAGTTTCCCAAATTTTATAATATGTGTAAAAGTAGGGCTGGCATGATTTAAACCAATCAAAAACTAAATTTTTTTAAAAAGTAGAAACCTAATTTTTTATAATTTAGGCGTTTTAACATGTTAGCTATAACTAATTTCTATTTTTAATATTTTATTTCGTCATTAAATATTAGATATACTGGTCCTAGTTCATGTTTATATACATAGTATGGAAATTAGTATGTGTTGATCAACATATCTATTGCTCTAAAGAGAAAGCTTAAAACAAGTTAATTTATGAAACATAAAATAGATTAAAAATATTCAATAATTAAGATCAATATCGAAAGTCGAAGAATAGAATTAAAGAATTAGGCACTATTTTTGGCATTTTCATAATCCAATTTCACTACCTCTGCGAGATTTGTCGATATCGAGTTGAAATTTTGCGTGTCAGGAGTGGATAAGGAAAATTTTAACCTGCATGAGCTGCATAAAAATTTTATTTTTGTACTTTTTCAAATAGACCCCCTCAATGAAGTTTCGACGTATATCATCATATTTTGCTTCTTTTTTATGAAACATTCCAATTGGAAGTACGGGTGTAGGGATAACATTAAAAAAATAGTATATTGTTTTGATATACATAAATTACACTGTATATATCTACATGTTATATAAAATCATTAAAAGATTGAAAAAATTCGATGACTTACTGTTCTTGAAGTTCGACCTGAAAAACAAAACAAAACAAATGTAATTTTGGTTAGAGGACGTTTCATTTTCAAAATCTATGAATACTGAACTTCAGAAACAATTTTGGAACAAGATAAACATTTTATCTATAGTAATAACAGAAGAAATCGCTCCGTGTGTATGTTTTGCGATGGCTAGCAAAAACCGTGGCATGTACGAGGTTAAAATCTTTTGTGAAATTAATCCAAAATCTCCCCTGATGTACCTGAAGCTCAAAAAGACAAATTTTTGATTTATTTACGAGACATTAATTATGATGCACAACTTACTCTAATCAAAAAGTCAATTTTTTGATGCTCGGGAAACGAAAAAGCACACTAACACATTTATGCAGCGAAATGAGGGAAGAACCGATTTCGAATGCATTTCTGTTATTATTATTATTATTATTATTATTATTATTATTGTTTTGTTTTAATCTAAATGACTAAATAGTGCAGCACACTGAAATTTTGTTTCGGTCTGCCAGTAAAATATTTGCCTATTTTATGACAAACCACATAGAGGATTTTAGATGAAGTGGAATATTTTTTTTTAAATTTTTGGATGTGATGAGCTTATATACAACCTAAAAACTCTGTTGACGGCATAGAAACTGTAATTAGACAAGCGCCCTATTTGCCAAGATTTCTGGACAATGTTCCAAGGTTATCCATAGCATTTGGAATGTCCGACAGTATAGATTTTCTTTGTTTAACACATTCTGTCTATGTAAGGAATCGAACAGTCTATGGATTCATAATCGACAACAGAGAATTTTTCACAATAGATGATCTGCTGCACAGTTGACACACTGAAACATTTAGGCATGCAGATTGACCGTAAATATCTTGAAAAATATGGCAAAAAAGATGCAGAAGGCATATTCTCCACTGTTTCGGGCTTCCTACATAATTTGTGACGTCAATTTCGGTTCAGTGGAATAATTCTATAATCGATTTAAAGTGATTGACACTTATTCAAAACATCAAAACGGCCATCTTCTCTGCTTGAGTGAATTTAATTGGAAGAATGTACAGGGTGTCCAGTAAATGACTGACCCATTTTGAATGTAAATAACAAAAAAACGGTTTGCGATAAAAATATGCGGTTTGCTGCATTATTATCAGAAAATCAGTAAATGTTTAGACATGTATTTTCTTAAATAATTCGAATTTTGACCAACAGGTGGCGCTGGTGGCGGCATCAAATTGTCGAAATACACACATTAGTTTCTATACGCATGAGCTTTTTCGCTCATTTCTTTGAGTCGAATCTCAGTCGATATGTTGAATCGACTCTTCACTCATTTGCAGAAATAGAGTTTGTTGGATAGAAAGAGATTCATAATAATATTTATGATTGAATAATGTAATGAAAACCAACAAAACATACTTTTTAAAGCATTGATTTTTCACACATTTATCATAAATAAATTGCATTCAAAAAATGTTTTTGTAGATGGATAACTGATTCTCTTTTTACGTACAATAAATTCAAAATATGGGATAAACATCGCTTTTTTACAGAAAAAAAAATCTTAATGTTTAAGCATTTCTTCCATTCAATACTATGAAACTGATTTAAAAAAATAGTGGTGTTAAAAAGCTTTAAGTGATGGATCAAGCAAACTCTTCGTGCCTACGTCGTGCAGTGAAATCAGTTAAGGGGTTAAATCAGTGGTACGGAAATAGTGTTGGCAAGTTACCTATCTAAAAAAAGAGAGGCAGTGACTTATAAATCGGCACATAAAGATATAATAATCACGAAAACGAAGGAATCCGTTTATAACAAATCCTGTTTTAAACGTAAAAAAATATTGATTTCGACGGAGAAAGTAACATACCAGTAACACCAGTTGCTAGGACGTAAACCTGTCTAAAACGAAACATTGTTCATTTTTTTGAAAACCAATATCACCCCTATATTATATTCATATTTTGACATTAACACATCTGAAAATTTTATTACAAAAGCCACGAGAGATTTTAAGATGACTTTTACACACATCTTTCCCTTCCTCCTCCCCCCCCCCCAAGTGAAAGCACATCTACGCTGAATTGAAAGGATATTAAAAAAGCATCGTACCTGTTTTATATTCTGTGAGTTACTCCTTTTCAAAGAGCATCATAGATCCTGAAATATATTTTTCGTCATCTCCCCTTCCCCCCTTCCTTAACTATTCTTCATGAGAAAAAGAAGGGAAGGAGATTTTTGACAATTCCTCTTGCATGTGTTTTGAAATAATAAACATTTAAAAAAATGATTCTAAATACTTTTTTAAAAGTTATATATGAAAAACACTAATGTTACAGTAATTTGGTAATATTTATATCTATAAAACTGAACTAAAATAAGTAGAACTATGGTAATTCTATGATAATCAAGGATCTATTATGCTTTCTGTAATGAAATTTTGAAAATGGGTAACTCGCAGGATATAAAAACAGGTAAGTCGCTTTTTTTTATTAAGCATCCTTCAATTTCAGCGTAGATGCGTTTGAAGTCAGGGGAAGAAGAGGGAAGGGTTGTATGTAAAAAGCATCTTAAAATCTCTCGTGCCTTTCGTAATGAAATTTTCAGATATGTTAAATGTAAAATATGAATATAACGTAGAGAAGTAATTCCATGAGAACATGTTGTGTAAGTCACATACTACGATTTTTGATACCAGTATTTTAGAACGGAAAAATGAGACCTATTTTATCAGAGATATTTCATTAATTGAATAAGGCCATGCAAACCTTTGGAAAATAACTGTGGTCAAGAATTTAGCAGTTACTAGAAATGTGACTTACACAACAAGTGCTCATGGAAATACCCAGAGATAAATACGGTTTGTTATAAAATGAAAATTATACTGTTTTAGACAGGTACCCGTCTTAGCAGGTAGTTTCGTATGTTACTTTCACCGTCATGATCAATATTTTTTTATGTTTAAGACAGGATTTGTTATAGACGAAATATAGACGAACCTATACTCTAAGGTTTAATGTATTTTTATGTGCCGATTTATAAATCACTGCCCCACTTTTATTTTAGACAGGGAACATGCCACAACTATTTGCGTACCACTGCTTTAACTTCTAATTTTACTACACGACGTACAAACAAGAAGAGTTTGCTTGATCCATCCCTTAAAGCTTTTTGACATCACTATTTTTTTAAATACTATTTAATGGAAGAAATGTCTAGATTAAATATTAAGATTTTTTTTCTCAATATAAAAAAACCGTGTTTATTCCATATTTTGAATTTATTGCACGCAAACATAGGATCAGTTAAGCAGTTACAAAAACATTTTTTGAATACAATTTACTTATGATAAATGCGTGAAAAGTCAATGCTCATTAAAAAGTATGTTTTGTTGGTTTTTATTAAGTATAATAGACATTATTCAACCATAAAAATGTTATTTCAAATCTCTCTCCATCCAACAAAATCTTTTTCTGTAGGTGCGTGGAGTGCCTATTCAACATATCGACTGAAATTCGAATCTACGAAATGAGCCGAAAAGCTCAGGCGTTTGAAATTTGAGAGCCTGTTGCAGCCGGCAGCACCATATGTAGGCCGAATTTCAAATTATTTTAAGAAAGTATATACATCTAAAAATTTATTGATTTTCTAATAACATAGCAGCAAACCGCGCATTTTTATCTTAAACCGTTTTTTTGTTATTCACATTCAGAATGGGTCAGTCATTTATTGGACACCCTGTATATACATATTATATACAGATGTTGTACACTATTTACATTAAAGATTCGATATTTTCAGAACATTTTCCTTTGTCAACACATATCTCGTATTCTCTCCGAAAACATGAACAGTACGAATCGTCTGCTCAGGAGGGTTACCACACATACAGCCAAGGTCAACCTTTCATCGCCCTTTTGGCGTTAAAACATAATTCTCCACATAATTTTCTAGTCAGCAGATGGCACGTCATTTCATCCAATGTTTGCTATAGTGCAATCACATTCTCCTATTTACAGTTTTCTAATGATGTTGATAGTTCAGAGAAACAAGAAATATTACATTGAGTTATATCATTTGACGAGATCAAGGAAGTACATAGTTGATCCGGATTCATGGATAAAAGAACAGTGTTTTTATTTCACACTCTTGGTAAATTGCTTGGCACTAAAATGTTCGACAAATGAAGTATCACAGTTTTGTCGGTCAAGGAAAAGACCCAAACTTTCCACAGAGAAGTGTGAATTGTTTTTTCAAATTTGTCCTAACAACATATCTTGTCTCATTCTATTTTACACATAACAATAACACAAGAAGAATCTGTGTTGGTTATCTTTCCACATTCTCAGAAATCCTTGACGATATCGTAGCTGTTGGCCTATCAAAAATTCAGAACCTGTAGCTGTTTAACGCTGTTGCGTTAATTTGAATTATCATCTGTCATTTGGGCTTTTAGCCGATATACTTGGTTTGTATTCATCATCCTCATATTCCGAGTATTCAGATAAATTCCGTTTATGTTCATCAATTTCAGAGTACTGTTCCACTTTAGGAATACTCAATGCTGGTGTGTCAATACAGGGTGTCCAAACTTATAGGTGGCCAATGGCCCAATTACTTAACCGTTAATTATAGACGTATAGTTCCACGTACAATAATGTTTTAAATGAAGTACAGAAACATTTTAAAAGTGATTTGGGTCGATAAAAACATTTCTTTAAGAAATACGAAATTTAAATTTTTATACGATCCTCCAGTACTGTAAATAGTTTTTAGTAAAATTTTAGTGTTACACTGACAAGTAGGAAAAAAAAAAGTCCCATTATTCTACGATTAAAATTGACCGAGTAATATTTGTTTAAAGTTTGAGCATATATTTTGCTACAAATTGGAAATCATTCCCAAATTTACTAGAAATATAATTTCGTCAGAAATATTACAAAAAAGGATTGAAAATAAAATTAAAACTGCAATATGAATTTAAATGTTTAATCATCGCAAAAGATTAATGCAAAATATACAATTTGTAATAAATGTATAAAAGAAAAAAAAATTTTTTTAAATACTGAAAATTAACCTTCTCAATTCTTTACAAAATCATACATATTTTAAGACGTTCGCTGCCAACTACTATAATACTCGTAGTTGGTAAACTGGGTTTCCTTGCCAGCTACGAGATAGCTCGTTACTGATATCCATATCTTAATCGTCAATTATGAGTATTGCTGTAGAAAACACATGCATTGTTTAGGTGTTTGATACACAGAAAAAGACTAAATAATACTTTCAGCATATTGAAATGGATTATTTATTTCTCAAAACGTAAATACAATAAATAAATATTTACAACAGCTTACATGTTTACATGTGTTTACATGTTCACTTTGGCATCCGTCAACAGATGCACTATCTCAGCTTTTGAAGCGAAAGTGTTAAAATGTTATTAGTTACACTAGGCGGCAAAAAATGGGTTAGTATTTTTTAGTTTTTGATAATTGATTTTTATGCATTTTATAGTACGGAATCGAAAATTGACTATAATTTTTTTCCATCACGTAAAGATTTCTTGCAAATCTTAAATAAAAAAAAAATCATAGAGAAAATTTTATACTATGAAATAGATGTGATTGTTTTGTTTTTAATTTTTGATAATTGAATTTTCTGTATTTTTTACAGCTGAGTCCGAAAATGACCTTCATTTTTAACCATCATGTCAGGAAGTTTTGCAAATTGTTAATTTCGAAGTTAAAAAGTTAAAAGTATAAAATTCTAACGTGATGGTTAAAAATAAGGTCATTTTCCGGTTTAGTGCTAAAAAGTACATAAACGTCCTTTATCTTAAAAAACACAGCCATCTCATTTATTGTATGATATTCGATTTTTGTTATTTATAACTTTGACAAATTGCCATTTGCGAAAAATCCTGATATGATAGAATTAAAAATGAAGGTAATTTTCGGATTTGGTGCAGATCACTGCCTTGTCATAAGACAACCATCGCAATCTTGTGTGAATAAAAAATTTTCTTAAGCGTCTTTGCGGTAATCTGTCCAAAATATTTTGTGTTATAGTGTAAAATAAGCATAAATTCTTCGTAACCACCAAAAATCATAACAATATTAGATTGTCAACGGATTTACATCAGTATGTAAAATTTAATAGCGATCAGATATTTTAAAGCAAATTAAATTTAGAGTGCAAATTTTGAATTGCAAAATCATACATACAACCGTAGCAAGTTAATGAAAAACTTAGCATCAAAATTTAAATTTCTTAATTTTTAAAGAAATATTGTTATTGACTGAGATCGTTTTTAAAATATATTATTATCTCATTTAAAACATTTTTTATAGTTGGAACTGTATGTCTATGTCCACCGTTGAGTGTAGACATCCTATTTATTTAGTATACATTTTTCATATATTAGCTACATCTTATGTCTTTATTATATATTATTTCACTATTGCGTATCATTAAAAGTGTGACTTATTGTTAATTTCATTTTGTGTTTGATGGACTGCAATATGTTCCATGAACTGTACTGTTTCATGAACAGTATTAAACCGGCAGCGCGCGCGCAGGGCCTAAAAGGCCCGGAGGTTCGAAACATTACCAATCCTACATCCCTTTTCGACAGAAGTAGGCGCGGTCCGGTGTAGCTGTATTGAAGGTCACCCTCTTTCGAAGGAAAAACATTCCTTCAGTCTAGTGGATTCTACTGTAGGAGAAATTCAGTCGACGGGCCTTTAAGACCCTGCGCGCGTCGTGGTGTAATTTTTATGGAGTGCAAATTTTAAAAATATCAGCGTCAAAATGCTTCGTCAATTGAATTATGCCGATGAAATGAAACGTTTAGAAACTTTATTAGCTGAAGTATCTACTGGGGAATCGTCATTAAGTGAGGAAAGTGAAGAGCTAAGCGATTATGAAGATTTCAGTCCCCATGAAACTTCTTCTGAAGAAGATTTAGAATCAGAAGATTTATCCGATAATTCGGACGAAGAGTACTTTTTAGGGAAAGATAAGTGTGCAAAGTGGTATAAAAAGAAATATTGTCAGAATGTTGGAACTCCCTCTAGTAATATTATATCGAAGTTACCGGGAAATATAGGGGAAGCTAAAAGTGTCAACTCCAGCTGATTCGTTACTAATGTTAATCGATGAAAATGTGTTGTCAAATATAGTAAAACATACAAATATTTATGTCGAAAAAATAGCTGAAAAGTTTCAGAAAGATCGCGATGCTAAAGGAACTACAGTAAATGAAGTAAAAGCACTTATAGGTTTACTATATTTACTTACTAGTGAACATACTATTCCAACATGTACTCCATGTTATTAAAATGTAAGTATTCCTTATATTTTGTTTTGATTGAATACATTAAATCTTAAATACATTTTAGAAAATGAATTTCTTATTTTTACAGAAATGTCAGTGCTTTAACTCACGAAAAAATATTCTCGGGCCTTTTCCACCCTGCGCGCGTCCTCCTGTTACTAAAATAAGCGCGCGTCCTGCCGGGTTAAATTTAGGCTTCACAAGTAAAGAAAAATCTTTAAATTACTACTTACCGATTGCACGTAATCATGTATTGAAACTTCTGTCGTATACTTTATTGATCTGAAATTCAAGTAAAAAATATGTATAAGAATGCAAATATTGGAACCGTAAAACAATTATTTATGTACTTCACATAGCCGAGTGAAAAATTCATAGAAGTATGAAGTACTTTTTAACAATGTTCACATTTTTATTTAAAAGCATTTGAAATGAAATATCTGTAAGAATTCGTTAAAAAGATCGTTTCCATGTAGATTTTTTTTCTTTTATAATCCTTCTTAAAGGGATGGTTTTTCAAAATTAGAAAGTGTTACAATTAATTTTAACAAAACAATATGTTTAAATTTCTACCGTATATGCTATTACCGATTTTGTAACTGCATAATACGAATGCCAATACTTAAGTTTTAGAATACGACAGCAAATAAATAAATAAATAAAATAAATAGCTTCTTCCAGCACAGACGATTTTGTTTTAAACAAGTTGGAAATTGCGTGTCAAATGAGGCAAATGTGGTGCGTTCGTACTATAAATATTCAGATTTTGATGCAATAGCTGTTAAATTTTTATGCAAAAATGCCTGCCTACAAAATATGATAAAGTTATATATCAATTACAGACATATATCGAATACAGATCAATCCAACTATATTAACGCAAGTTAGGGTATGGACAGACAAACCGAAATCTTAAACATGTAAAGAGTTAAAATGCATAATTGGTTGAAATTTGACTTTCAGAAGTTTATGCGGAATAGACGACAACATATTTTAATTCTTTTATACAGACGTGTATTTTATCTATAATCTTTATACAGTTATATTCAACTATTTAGCTGAAGTTTAATTAAGACTAGAACACGCTTAAATCTAGTGACATCACACTTCCCAAGATTTTCTTCCAAAGACCGCCATGCACCTAATTCTTTGTGTGATCCAGTATATCATTTTCTACATTCTATAAACATATTTTGGTTTACTAAATGCCGTTCAGTGTAAAAATATATAACTTATTTAAAATCCATCATAAGCTACTTTTGTTCATATTTTGTAACCTGTGCAATTTCTGTTATTACCCAATATATGACCTACAGCTTTTATACACACAAAAATAGCATAAACTAAAGAACTCATATCACAATTAAAAATGCACTTCCAGCAATTATTTCTAATTCTTCCTGCAAGCTATGCTCCCCAACCCCCGTTCAGACACCCAAGATTCTGGAAACGTGCTAATTTCATCAGCTTTAAAAACATTTCATTATAATTTTAAAAAACAAGGGAATCTTCATATAAATGGATTTCCATTCATATTTCTTTGATCGAAGGCTTAATCAGTCGTTGTCAGGAGATACAAAGTCCGTTTTCGTCTTTGATTCTTCGATTAAAAAATTAGTTAAAACATTGAAAATAATCTGACATAAAATGAATTAAGTAAACAGAGTCGTTGTCTCTCTGTATTTACCTACACATTATATAGTTATGGATTCTGAAAATTCATATACGCTTATGTTTCACATAAATATATTTATATTCATTTTTTTATTAGACAGGATAAAGCGATATAAAATTTGTAGTGCATTTTGGAAATTTCTGTTGTTAATTTCAATATTTAATAAAATAGTTCTCATTTAACATTAATCATGCGGAATTGATCCGGATGATTATTTTTTTTAGTTTAAATGATAGTTAGAATGTAATTAATAACTTTGAAAAATATCGCAACTAATAAGTGCGATTCTAGAAGTATTCCTTTAGCGAGGTGGTAGTAACATCGACATAAAATAAAGACAATATAAGAGCAAGGACTTTATTCATCATTTTGACCTCATTATATTTTAAATCGGTTCGTTAAATCGCTTTTCAGTAACACAAAACTCGCCTTTTTAGAATCTTTTTGCTCCTGTACTCCCTTTAAGGTAATGACACCGATATAAGATGTATAGGCTAAGTTGGAGGAAAAAATGTCACTATCATTTTAATATCATTATTTTTTAATGCGGTTCGTTAGTTTCCGAGATTGTTTAAAAATCGCAATTTAGAGTGTTTTTAGAACGCTTTTCGTGCATTTTCATCCTTTTTAAATTTCATGATTTTTATGAAACGTTCCTATTGCAATAGTACACAGTATTTGGGATACAGTATAGCAGCCGAAATCTTTTGTGTAAAATATTCAAAATGTTTTCTAAATTATCATTTATTGAGAATTAGCTTTATTTGTTCTTAATAATTTAATTTTATCCTCATGCAGTGTAATAAAGATATTTAGTCAAAATGTGGCTTAAATAGTAATTTTTGAATTATACCTAAGAGTGTAATTATTTATAATAAAACTTAGAAATATAAATATCACTTGGCATATTCGAACTGCTACGCAAGCAAAGTTTGCTTGTTAAATGTGTTTTAGATTATCGTGAGTAAAATGTTTTACTTAATAAATGCATTTTTCTATTTCTTACTACTTCGTGAACCACCTCACGGATAACAGCTAATATAAAATTTAAGACAGTTTACAAGTCCCATTATTATACAAATTTTTATCTATTCGTGTATTTTTACTAAGATTTTAATGGAAACAGATAAGCAGATCAGGTATTAAAATGGTAAAAATATTATTAGTTATGTCGAAAAAAAAAAATGAAATGAATATGGACCATTTTCACCATTCGCTTACATCTCATGGGGACGGACTTGACAAGTAACGGATTTGACATTTCAAATAAAACTAAAAAAAAAAAAAAAAAAAAAAAAAAAAAAAAAAAAAAAAACTATTAAAATGAACTAACTTGTATATTTTCTAACTTAGATAATGATTTACATATTTTCTAAAACTATTTAATGAACTTACTTAGCAGATTACATTTCATGGTAACAGACTTGACATTTCAAATAAAACTATTAGAAATGAACTAGCTTGCATAATTTCTAACTTAGATAATAATGCACATACCTTCTAAAGCTATTTAGTAAACAATATTTAATTAGAAAAGCACAAAAATCATTATTTTAATATTAAAATTTACGGTAACAGACTTGACAGTGAAAAAAAAATACCAACCTTGATAAAAGCTTATTCTTGCCACTATTACATTGCTTCACAATTGAAGAGTAAAAAATGGCAAGTAGTAGTTGCGTGAATAGTTTAACTATATCGCCGAATATTTGCTGCTAACTTTAGGCAGCATTCGAAACTTATTTTGACTAAAATAATAACAAGGTAACGTAATTGACAAAAAAAGACGGACAAAAGATTTCTGAAATTTCTTAAAGAAAATATCTTTTGTAATATTTTTTTTCATTAATATAGAACACAACAGTTCATATTTAAAGTAATTAAAACTTTTTATTTAAAAAAGTTAGCTCAAATTAAAAAAAAAGAAAAGAAACACAGTTAGAAACACAAAACTTGCAATGGGACAGGCATTTTTGCTTAGAATCAAAATTTCAAAGATTTACATCTCAAAAGTTTTTATTGATTTTTTTAATTTTTCATGTTAGAAATGTTCAATATAATCTTCTTTAGCTAATGCATAGCTGAAATCAAACTTTAAACATTAATTTATGTTTGAATTATGTAAAAATTATGAAATAAAAAATTGTATTTATGAAAAAATTAAGAACAATGTTTATACAAATAAATTAAAGGACAAAATTTTGTTTTAATATAAATTCTAAAGAAGGAAAAATTATGAAATGAAAAATGAATTTACGAAAAAAATATGAAAGATGTTGATATAAATGTATGAAAGAAAATTTTTTGTTCAAATGTAAGTTTTAAAATTTTATTTTAAATTTTGAAACATTGAAATTTTATATTTTTTAACACTTTCCAACAAAGTTGAAACACATGTGATGACAGCACATGTATGCGAAATTTGAAAATGGCCCATATAATGAAAGACTTGGACTTATGCTCTAAAGATTTTTATTTTATTAAAAGCAAACTTAGATACTCATCAGCACACAATATATATAAAAACGGTATTAATCACACCTAAAACATGTTTACACCCAATGTTTCGAACTCATTCTTACGAATCATGTTCAGAAGTTTTGCATGACTTTAATGGGGAAAAACGTACACTACAACATCATACTCGACATCATCACATACATTAAACTGAGTAAAAGTGTGTATAGTAGTATACAAAAACATGAAGAATAAAACTGTATTGCGGATGTCGCGCCATCTCTTGGCAGGCTATAACACTATGATAAACGATATGAGGGGAAAAAACATTACAGTATTTCTTTGAATATATTCAGCCAAATTTTAGGAATTTGAAATGACATATTGTCATTATATACTTCATCTTTCTTTAAACCAATTTCTATAGATTCTCTTATAAGGGCCTTTTGAGGGTACTAACATCCAGCAATCTTTACGGCATAAAACTTTGGGATACTTTTTTTATAGTTTGGGAGGAGGAAGAACTAGTTTAAATGGGATTTTTTGTAAAAGTAAACCAACTTTATGACAGTATTAAACTTACTATGGAAAATAGAAGTTAAAAATTCTCTCCTATTTCTGGATGTTTTAATAATTAAATCAGATTCTTCACTTTAAAGACAATTTTTAGAAAACCAATGAAAATTGATATTATTCCAGTTACAGCTTCTACTCCTTGGAGTTATAAGAGTCAGCATTAATTCCTTTATTAAAAGAGCGTTTGTTTATTTAGACGAATTTTTGATATACGAACTAGATTAATTATTAAAATTGATATCGACATAGATATAGACTGGAAGTTATACACAATTTAATCAAAAAGAACAATAGTTATCCTCAAGATGCTCAATTAACCAGTCCGTTGTATAAAAAAAAATGCATATATCCCAATAACGTTCGAGAAATTAATGAGAATTTCTGAAAGTTTGGCATTCACCTGGTTGCTCCCCTCCCCCCCCCCATACAAAAAAAATTTAAAATTTAATAGCCAGTCGATAGCTTTGTCTAAATTACCATTGACAGTTAATTTTTATGACGTAAAGATTGTTTCTGGATGTTCTAACCCTCAAGAGGCCTTTATACGGGAATCTATAGAAATTGGTTTAAAGGGGCTCAGGGGTTGAAAACTTTTCAAAAAATCGATTTTTTATGATCTAATTTGATTATTCATTTAATTCTTAACTCAATTCAAAAAACCGCATAAAAATATTTGCATTTTTAACGGAGTTATAAGCATTTATGTATCAACACTTTCATAGCCGCATCCATATAATTTCAACTTTAAGTCGCGTTTTCTCAAAACTTGATTTTTGATGACTAACACCAAGATTTAAAAAAAAAAAAACTATTTGATGGAATGGCTTAATTTTTTTTTTGAATGCATGTGACATCATTATCTAGATTATGAATTAATATATTTTAGATAGTTTAATATTTTGAGTATTTTTAATGGAAAAAAAATTGTATTTTTTAGGGGTTTTTTTAAATTTTCAACTTTGAAAGATTTTTCAATACTGTTTTTATTAAGTGATAGTTATAGCCTTAATTCATAATCTAGATTATGATGCTATATGCATGCAAAAAAAAAAAAAAAAAAAAAAAAAAAAAAAAAAAAATTAGCCATTCTATCAAACAGTTTTTTTTAAATCTTGGTGTAGTCGTGAAAAATCAAGTTTTGAGAAAACACGACTTAAATTTGAAATTATATGGATGCGGCTATGTAAGTACTGATACATAAATGCTTATAACTCCGCAAAAAATGCTAATATTTTTATGCGGTATTTTGCATTGAGTTAAGAATTAATTGAATAATAAAACTAGATCATTAATAAAAAATCGATTTTTTGAAAAGTTTTAAACCTCTGAGCCCCCTTAAGGAAGAAGGAAGTGTGTAACGACAATATGTCATTTAAAATTCCTAAAAATTGACTGAATATTTTGAAAGAAATAACTTTTGTAATGTTTTTCACTCATATTTTTTATCATAGTGTTATAGCCTGCCAAGAGATGGCACAACGTCAACGATACGATTTTATTCTTCATGTTTTTGGATGCTATGCAGAATTTTACTCAGTCTATTTAATGTGTGTGATGATGATGTAGTATACATTTTCCTCCATTAAGGTCATGCAAATCCTCTGAAGACAAATAAACGGAAAAACTTTGTAAAATCACCATAAAATGAAAAATTAAGCAGGACGCATTTCGCAGTACAACAATAACAGCTCGTCATCAGCTAACCCCAAAACGTGTCCGCAAGGGCACAGAGTGGAGATGATCTCCATTCTGTGAGATTGATCTCCACTCTGTGTCCTTGAGGACACGTGTTGGTTTTGCTGATGACGAGCTGTTATTGTTGTAGCTCGAAACGCGGCCAGCTTAATTTTTCATTTTATGGTGATTTTAAAGTTTTTAGTTTATTTATCAATTTATCGTCAGTGATTACGGTGTTTTTCACTACTCCTCCGACGACAATTCGTTAGATTGAGTTCGAAACGTTGGTGTAAACATGTTTTATGTGTGATTAATACTGTCTTTATCTATATTGTACGTTGATGAGTATCTATGTTTGCTTTTAATCAAGAAATGAATATGGGCCATTTTCACCATTCGCCGACATTTCATGGTAACGGACTTGACATTTTAACCCATTAACGCCCGAATTATTTTCTACGCTAAAATTTAAATTTTGTAATTCTCACCACTTTTAAAAGCAAATTAACTTTTATCTAAATTTATCGAATATTCTGTGTCGTGTAAAAAGGTATATATTTATCTTCCTCTTTACTGGTGGGAAAACCGCTTTCTTGCTGTCTTTGTAACCGTCCTCAAATGAGGACGCTGGGCGTTAATGGGTTAAATAAAACTATTAAAATGAACAAGCTTGTATACAGGGTGGTTATTAATTAACGTCAGGTGTTTATAGCCCTCTAGCGAGTAAAGTATTGGACGAAACATAACCAAATTTGATCAGCATACATAATAGACCATGGGATTCCGAATTCTTAAAAAAAAAAAAATAAAAATAAATAAAAAGTTTACAAAATCGCCACTAGGGGCAATTTTAGCTAAAATGCGACTAAAATGCATTTAATTTGCATAAAATCAGCAATTTTGGCACACCAAAAGTGTATTAGTGTAAGTGTTGAATGATTAAATGGCAGAAAAAACAGTACAGATCAAATTTATACTGCTAGAATAATGCCCGAGCGCTGATGGTACCTGCACATTTTCATCTTTTGTTCGACATTAGCAGTTACAACTTCGTCAACTTGTTATAGACTAGTCACTTTGCGTCGTAGGCTTTGTTGCCGCATAGTTTCAAATCGATGAATCATCTTTTGTAAATTTGTTATGCTCATCGGTTATTTTGGCAAATTCTGTAATCGGTGAAATTCAGGACGAGCATCATTGCAATTCTCGTTCTGCTGATAACACAGCTTGACTTGCAAAGTATGGTGAGAGTTGATAATGATGAGAACTCTCCCAGCCTTTCCTTTTATACTCATGATTGCTATACACAGCTGATTTTATGCAAATTAATGCATTTTAGTCGGTAAACGACGATAAAATTGCCCCTAGTGGCGATTTTTAAAACTTTTTATTTAAATTTTTTTTTAAGAATTCGAAATCCCATGGTCTACCATGTATGCTGATCAAATTTGGTTATGTTTCGTCCAATATTTTACTCACTAGAGGGCTCTAAAAACCTAACTTTAATTAATAACCACCCTGCATTTTCTAACTTAGATAATAATTTACATACCTTCTAAAACTATTTAATAAACTTACTTAGCAGCTTACATTTCATCGTTTACAAATATGGTAACAGACTTGACAAGTAACGGACTTGACATTTCCAATAAAACTATTAGAAATAAACTAGCTTGTATATTTTCTAACTTACATAATAATCCACATGCCTTCTGAAACTATTTAGTAAACAATATTTAATTACAAAAATGCAAAAATCATTGTTTTAATATTAAAATTCACGGTAGCAGACTTGACAGTTAAAAAAAAAAAAATACCAACTTTGATGAAAGCTTATTCTTGCCACTATTACATTTCTTCACACTTGAAGAGTAAAAAATGGCAAGTAGTAGTTGCATGAATAGTTTAACTATATCGCCGAATATTTGCTGCTAACTTTAGGAAGAATTAGAAACCTATTTTGACTAAAATAATCACAAGGTAAAGGACGTGACAGAAAGTGTGGGACAGGAAATTTCTGTGAATTACTTAAAGAAAATATCTCTTGTAAATAAATTTTTTCATTATTATAGAACAGTAACAATTCATATTTAAAATAATTAAATCTCTTTATTTAAAAAAGTTAAATTAGTTTTAAAAAATAACAATTAATTTTATAAAACTTGGAATGGGACAGGCATTTTTCGCTTAGAATCACAATTTTAAAAATTTATACAGGGTGAGTCATAAATATCAAAACAATAGGCTATCTCCTTAAATATTGCCCCTAGATACATACTTCCAATTGCAAAGTTTCATAAAAAAGGTGAATTTTTTGATAAGATAAGTTACAACTCCATGAGGGGTCTATTTGAAAAAATACGAAAATTAAATTTTTATACAGCCCCCAGAGGATAAAACTTCCAGCTAGAAAATTTTTCCTTATCCATTCCTGAATTGAACAAAAGAAATTTCATCTTGATATCTTCAAAACTCAGAGAGTTATGACAATTTTAATAAATCGTGAGGTTTCAAAGGGATCAGACACAAACTGAAATGTGTGTAATTAAAGAAACAATGTTGCTGTAATGGGTCCAGGAAACATTTATTTTATTTATTTATTCATAAAGTTAGAATTTTAAATGTTTTGTGAGGGTTAACCATATAATTTGTAAGCATTATCACATCACAAGACTTCTTAATAATTTTTTTTGTCAAAAAATTTAGAGTAAATTAAAATTGTTATAACTCAAAATATTATTTGTCGCGTTGAATTTTTTTCCTTTGATTAAAGGAAAATGTCTAATTTTCAATTTTGATTCAGCATTTTAAATAATATTTTTTTTAAATAAAAGTATTTAAAATAGCAATATAAAAAAGGATACAATTTTTTGTAACAAATTATATTTTTAAAAGTAAATTTTCTGAGCTGAAAATTTCTTTCAGCACGTTGGGATTTTTTTTTTCTTTTTGAGTTGTTAGAAATTACTGAATTCGCGGAACTGTTACTGTAACCGACGGTTATTGACTTATGTCAGTTTAAAAATGAGAAATACTGAAATAAAAACATTTAATGCAAAAAAGGGCATTTAGTTTTAAACAAAAATGGGCTCCTAACGTTTAAATGCTTTTTAAAAGTTTCTTGGCGATTAACTCCGCCCTCTATATTTTCGATTTCAGATTTTGTTTAAATTTTGCCATTCTCACCTTCTTTAATATCTGCTTAAAGGCGTCAGTTGATTTAACCTTATTTTTTTTTATCACGTCGATTTCAAATTTTTTCATTGTGCAGTGACTCACAGACAGACATTTTATAAAAACATGTTTTTCGGTATCTCTGAGCCCTAAAATGTGTGAATCCATCGAAAACTGGAATTCAAAATTTTCATGAATCCAATACTTTCTTCTTGTAAAGATAGAAAAAGTAAAAATAGGTTTAAAACCATCATAAATTTTAAAACTGAATAGTAAAAAGTAGATTTTTGAAAATATTTCTATGTAATTTATTAAAATATATTTCCAATGATCCCATTAATAGAAGTGTCATTATCGCTATTACTATTTCTACTAAACTTATTGCCGCAGGCAATAAGTTTTTAAGACACTTTTAATGAGAGTTTAATTTATATCACTTAACTTAATAACACTTTTAATAAGTGTTTAATAAGAAGGTCCGGAAAATGGGTCGTGCTAGTTACGAGGCTGGCGCCAAGCTCGAGATATTGCAGACATCTAGCATATTTCAAGAAATTTTAAAGCAAAAACCTATACGCTTTTATTTTATATCTAAAAGAGTATTGTCTTGGATCGACATTTAACAATGAGTAAATTTATGGTGGATCCCTAAATTGTACTTCAAATGAACTGATTTTGCCGCGCTCAGAGGTATGCTTAAGTGGTGTAAGTCACGAATTTCGGAAAATTTTGGATTTTAATATCTTTCGGGGATTTCTAGATATCGAGATGCATTTTGTTTTGTTCAGTTCAGGAATGCATAAGGAAAAATTTTCTAATTGGAAGTTTTATCCTCTGGGGGCAGTATAAAAATTTAATTTTCGTATTTTTTAAAAGAGACCCCCATGGAGTTGCAACTTATCTTATAAAAAAATTCACCTTTTTTATGAAATTTTGCAATTGGATGTATGGGTCTAGGAGCAATATTTAAGGTTTCCTATTGTTTCGATATTTATGACTCACCCTGTATATCCAAAATTTTTATTTATTTTTTATTTATTTTTATTTTTCATGTTAGTAATGTTCAATATAATCTTCTTTCGCTAATGCATAGCTGAAATCAAACTTCAAATATTAATTTATGTTTGAATTTTCTTCTTTTTACTCTTGGATAGCATAAGTAAGCGAAATCTGAAAATGGCCCATATAGTTTATATTTTAAAATGGAACATTTTAATCATTATTTACCTGCATTCATCTCGACAATTTGTAATGCAGTCGGAAATAGAAAAAGTTTCGTTTCTGTCCACATACCTTGAACCTAAATATAAGACAACAATTTCTTAGAGAAAAATCTGTTCTTAAAAGTAACAACAACAACAACAACAACAAAAAATCCCCGTTGGCTTGGTCTATGAAGTGGAGTTAGATTTTGAAGTTAAGTACTTATTTCACCAACAAAAATTAAATCAGATCAGCGATAAACCCGATTTTTCCATTTCATTTTGCTGCTTTTGGTGAATTTTTAATTTCATTCTTTTGTAAAAATTGGTTGTATCAGAATCGTGTTAATATCATAAATTATTCTTCAACTTCTGCTTTGTGTAATTTGTTTTTGCTGCAAAAGTTGATCCTATGAAAAACTTATCGGTATGAAAATTGTAGATAATATTTTGAGGAATTATCAAAAATCTCAGCGGATTTAATATTTTGTGAATTGAGGAAGTTTTGAATATTTTTCTTTTTCAACACCTCTTTTTTCGTTATACATTTTTTTTTCAAGTTAGAGTTGTACCATCAAACACTTGTCAATCTAAAAGTCGTAGATAGTATAAGAATATTTATAATAAGTTTAAGTGAAGTCGATATTTTAAGAATTCACGAAGTTATAATTTTTTTCACCTTAAAACCTTAAGTTTTTTGTCTCTTGAGCCCATTTTTAACGTTATCAAAAATCTGCGACACATAAGTTTTAACCCTCTTCCTAAAAATAAAATTAATTTCAAACTGATTTGATACGCATTATAACTAAAAAGTTAGCCGAATTTTTCAATTTTCACAAAACCCCTCTCTATTGCTACTCTTTTGGGTGGATTTGATCCAGTAACTATCACCCGTCGAGATATTAGCAATCTCAATATCCTTGGTTTGAAGAGGATCCGTGCATAATTATGATTTTTATTGTACGGACAAACTTTAGTACATACATACATATTACCAGATATATATATACAGGGTGTACCTGAAAAAGAGGATAAAACCTGCCGAGATGATAGAATGCAGTTATTTCGTCATAGAATGTATGGTCGGAATGCAAGCGGCGAAAAGCTAAAAGGTAGTTTTCCAATGTCCCAGGGCGATGAATTGGTCAAGATGATACCATAGCTTGGCCACTAAGACCATCGGATCTCTCATGTTTGAACCTTTTTGATTTGGGACATATCAATAACCTAATCTGCGAGTTCCTCATTGAAATCGATATGGATCTTGTTGCAAGGATTGCCGTTGTTGCCAGTGATATTAGGGAAATGCTTGATGTCTTTGTAAATGTGCGTCAGTCCCTTTCCCGCTGAAGTGATGTATGCATTACAGCTGGCGGAAGAACCTTTGAACGACTTCTTTGACCATTTGCATTAATAACATTCCTCTTAATAAAATGTTTTCTGAAGTATCTCATCTCATTCTTGTGGTATTTTTTTAATTGCGACAGTCGAAAACTTCCTTTTAACTTATCCCCACTTGAGTTCCGATTATACATTCTATGAAGTAATTGACTCGTATAGCTGCGTTTTATCACTTCGTAAAGTTTTGCCCCCCTTTTACAGATACATCCTCTATATAAGTCTTGATGAGTATTTCTGTATTACTGAGGTTTCGGAAAAATTTGAAAGTAATATTGTTATTCATAATTTTTAATTATCCAAAGCTTCAATAACACAGAAAAGCGCAGGAAAATTGGAGACGCGGTTTTTTTTAAACCAGGTAAGACTCTTCTTGAGGCCCCTTCATACCGTCCAATTTCTCTTCTTTCAGTATTTGAAAAAATGTTCGAAAAAATACTACTTAAAAGAATGAACTTTCAATTGAATAAACAAAATAAAATATTTCCATCTCAATATGGTTTTCAAGAAAACATGTCAACAGAAAAGCAATTCAAGATCTGCTTTCCCAAATAGAATTATTAAAGCAAGAAATGTGTATATCTCATTATTATCAGTTGATATAAAACAAGCTTTCGATAGATTACCCAAGAAAATAATCCTGAACTTACTTGAAGACTTAAATATAGAATCAGCATACTTAAATACAATTAAATCCTATATCTAAAAATGAGGAATTTATACGAATTGGTTACTAAAAAACAAGGCAAAGCAGAGGCTGTCCACAAAGTTCTTGCTTGGAGCCTTTTTTATGGCGTGTAGTCATATAAAATCTTTTAAACGAATTGAGGAGAAGAGGATCTAAAGTAGTAACATTTGCAAATGACTGTACGCAGAACAAGAAAGCTCTTAGAAGAAACAGCACGGGAATCTTTACAGATTATTAGCAATTGGGCAATTACAAATCAAATGATCATTTCATATGAAAAATGTCAATCATTGCATCTTAAGAAACCAAAATTTCTTAAAAGACCATCAACCTTTAAAATAGATAATATCTCAATAAAATCAGAAAAAACCCTGCCCTATCTTGGAATTATATTGGACCAAAGAATATCTTTCCTTCCTCATTTAAAGAACAAAAAATTTGAATTAAACTTCCTAATTCAAAAATTACTCAAATTTACATCCAAAAAAGGACTCTCAAAAAGTATTTTAAAGATCTGGTACAGTGCAATACTTGAAGCGAAAATTGAAACAACGTCGAACTTGCTCGTGATTTTTAATTTGCACATTGTAAACTTTCTTTCCTGTTCATATGCTGCCGCAGTGCTATGTTAGAATCTGATTATTTATTTATTGCCTAAGTGGGTCAGAATCACCAGACCTCAAAGGTCGGGTGTAGACTCTATTTACCCTATCCGTAGTGCTCCCCGACACGCGGGAATTCGTTAACAATTAGCAATAAACAAATAATTAAAATAAATAAAAAATAAAATAAAGAAAAAGAAAAAAATAAATAAATCGACTTAAAAGTTTAGAATTTTCGATTCCAATTGTTCACGGGCCCCCTACCAGCAACCCGTATGCCGAATTTCGTATCCCTGCACTCTGTTCCGAGTTTTAGAACTTACATACATATATGCACGGATTTTAGTAATATAAAATATTAAACTTCACCTTTTAAGTAAATGAGAATACATTCCTTACCCTCATCCTCTTCACATAACCTCTCTTTATGGGTGAAAAGGAAGATTTTATTTACACACCCAAATTTAAATATGTCGTAGTCCAACCAACATTTATCCCGACACATCTGTTCAAAAAAAGTAAAATAAAATATGCATGAATAAATACAAACTTATTAATAATCTGAAAAATGAAATATATTATTTGAAATATGTTAATGCTTGATTTGTTACAATGACGACTAAGCGTAGATTTAGTAGATTGAAAAATGTCCAACCCTGAATTCGAACCCGGAATCATTGGAATAGCCTTCTATCATTCAAACTATCAGGACGATAACCAGAATATCACTCACTCACATATGTTGTTAAAGCTGCAGTCGCAGCATAAGACTAATCATTCATCCCCGGCTTCAGATTTCCAGCTTGGACATTTTCCGCTTAAATAGCAATCTAATGAATCAAATATTTAAATATTCATTAATTTTTAGTATAATCTCACTGCTTAAAATTAATTGAAAAATTAATTAAAAAATGATGTCTAAGGAAGCATCTTTACGTTTCTCTTTTAATGTTTATGTCTATAATAATAACCTAAGTCATGTGACTGTCAGCAACAATTCCGGGCTGATCGCTTCGTTTTTGGATGCCCGGTGGCTATTTTGGCACTTGGCGCAGGTGATAAATCTCCAATTATTGTTCCATCGCAATCATTTCATCTATATTATAATAATGTGACTGTCATAAACAATGCGTTTTATTATGCAAGCGGTAACAGACCATTTCCAATAATAATAATAATGAAATCGAATAAAACTACAGAAAAATTGCTATGATCTCAAAGAATTCTTGGTATTTTTCTGCTAACCGGGTAAAAAATTTGCCAATTTTTCAATTTGTCATTTTTTTTTTGTTGTAAATAAAATTAAGTTGAAATTAAATGTCACGGTTTGTGGTATTATTAATTATTTTTTCTTTTCCTTTCTTTCCTTAAAAAAATAAAAAAAAATAAGGCATGAATTTTAATGTCAAGTAAATGTAACATTTCTTTTCTCCATTATTGGCATTTAAACTGATTATTTGACGACAATTTTTTGGTCAACGGGATAATCAAGTAATACCAATTATAATCCTCCCATTCATTTATTCATTTTATTTCAAATACACAATTTTCATTTAAAACTGAAACTTAAACAGGAATAAGTTTCTGTTTGTTGCGTCATCAAGTGATTTTTAATTATATTTTTATTTTTATTTTTTGTTTAAATTTTACTAATTCATTTGGGTACTTTTTGTTATATGGACACAATGCTAAAAGTATGTTAATACGCCAATTATTTCAAACCTGACCGTGAAAAGGAATTTTATTCTAAACCAAGCAAAACATTGTGATTTGCTATTTATGAAATGTGAGTCCAGTGGAAGCTAATTATTCAACCTTAAGGGGACAAGGAGCCTTTAAAATCCCCTTTTTTAGCACTTTCCAACAAAGTTGAAAAGTGCTTATGCATTCGGTTTGTCTGGTCGTCTGTCCGTCTAGCCGGATGGCCGTCTGTCCGAGCTCTAACTCCCGTAAATATACTCGGATTGTTATGAAATTTATACGTTACTGAGGTTTACCCTAGCACGAACCCTATTGAAAATGAAGTTTCTACCATGATTAGTTTATCTACAGGACGAATCAAAAGTTTCCCATTACATTACGGCCTATGGGGAAAAATCGTTAATATACTCGGATTGCCATGAAATTTTAGGACGTTATTGAGTTTTACCCTATCACGAACCCTACTGAAAATGAAGTATCTACCATGATTAGTTTATCTACAGAGAGAATCAAAAGTTTCCCATTACATTGCGGCCTATGGGGAAAAATCGTTAATATACTCGGATTGCCATGGAATTTTAGGACGTTATTGACGTTTACCCTAGCACAAGTCCTATCGGAAATGAAGTTTCTATCATGATTAGTTTATCTACAGGGCGAATCAAAAGTTTCCTATTACATTACGGCCTATGGGGAAAAATCGTTTCAAAGGAATTTTAAAGATTTCATACCCTGTGAAACATATTAAAATACGCATTCTATAAAATATAAGGTGAAAATGTAGCTATTATTCATTTACAGAGCCACACAAAAGAATTCCATTAGATTATGGCAAAAGGGAGAATTGTGTGTGACATATTTTAAATATATTAAGCTTTTTCATGTAAAATAAGATTGATATATGTTACTGAAGCTTAATATAAATCATACGCTACAGTCTTGCATAATATGAAGTACATAGCATTTACAGGGCCATACAAAAGATTTCAAATAATATATTCTTTCGAAGTACCGTATATGTGTCAGATGATGGCTGATGGACGGATGAAATGCATTTTAATTATGATATTCGCGTTTATATTTCGCTAAATATATGCACATTATATGGTGTGTATAAATGTTATAGTTGATATACAGGGCTACCCAAAAGAGCTCACCAACGTTACTGAATATGAGCGTAAATTATTTAAACGTGGTTCTTAAATAAGGTATGCATTTTTACGCTGAGCTGCATTCAATTTACTGATAAATGTTTGCAGAATATAGATAAAGGGATATACAGGGCCACGCAAAGAATTCAGTACATGGACGCCTATGAATGATGATTTATGAGAATGTGATTTCAGTTGATTTAAAAGTGTTTTAGTTTACAATAAATTTTACCCTAATGCTAACGTGTAATAAAGGTACAATGTAAACTATAGGGATGAACAAAACTATTCAAGTATATTTCCATCTAATAGTATGAATTGCTGAAAAAGAAATTTCAAGCTACTGGGTATTTTCTTGCTAAGCTAAATTTTCCCATTATATGAACTGACATATGAAAAACAGGGCTGTTCTAATGTACTGGAATACATATTAGAGTATATTTGGCTATACACTATTATTTCCCTTAATAACAAAGTTTTGTTAAAGTTTTCATTAAGTGTTGGAAAGTGCTTCATAATCTATGCTTAACGCATGATTTTTCTTACTTGTATATTTTTAAAATTGCGCTTTAAATATTATTCAAGGGTACATTATATGCATTATAATATATATTTAATACAAAAAACTGTAAAAAAAAAATTATTGGAAAAAAATAAGCAAATTTGTGTAATATTTTAGATTTAAAGAGAACTTTTCAAAATGTCCCATGCGCATCCCATATCAAGGAAAATCTCCAATATTTTTATACAAGTTTGATTTACATATATAAATAAAGCAGTGCATTGAATTTCATATATTTGAATATAAAGGTAAGAAAAAAAATATTTTCTAAATTTTTCTGAAATTTTGAGCATTTTTGAACCTATTTTTACAATTAACTACCTAGAACTTTTACAATTATTTTTAGTCCAATAAATTTAAACTTTTATAATTCCTGATAATGAAATCACAGCGAGCTGGAAATTTTGTTTGATTAAACAAAGTGATATAAGTTTAGGGGGTATTGTCTTTTGCTTTTTGTAGTAGTATTATTAATCAGAATAAACATTTAAAATTTTATTATTTATTGTTAGTATCAGTATTTTATATAACTTCTATAAACTACTATAAACAAAAAAGTATTTTATATAGACTGCCATAATTTTTTTTGGCTGTTTACGTACATTTTTTAGAGCCTTTAAATTAGCATTAATTAAATAATAAAAAAAACTGTGCTTAATTTATTTCTTTCCATTAGTTTAATAATAAATGTCTTTAATAATTCAATTAGACAGTTATAAGTTATAATGTATACATATTTTTTCAAATCACCCATCTACATGCTCTCCTTTGATAATTTAGAAATAAGATATATATATATTGTAGAAGTTTTTTTTTATTTTTCTTATTATATTTATAATAAAAAGCTACATCTTATAAATTTGTTTTCATAAGTTACTTTCCATTATTAACATTGCGGAAGCAATAGCGATTTCGTAACTGGGCATGTTATAAAAAAAATTTTGTTTTTAGAAATTTTCCTCCGCCAATTTTTTTTTTTTTTTTTTTTAAATAATAATAGTATTTATTGATTGCATTTTTTAACAGTCTTCTTACAGCATGAAGATAATTTTTGTGAGTTAATTTTATTGAACTGGGCCCATTTCAATCTTAAGATGATTATTTTTTATTTTTATTTACATAAAATTAATATAATAATATTTTATAACATAATAATATTAGTATTATATATAAAATATAATATATAATTTAATAAAATATATTAAAATGTAATATAATAATATTTGAAATAATTTTATTTTCGATTTTTAAAAGACAAAACTACGCTTTTATTTATTTATTAATTTGTATTACTTTTTTGCTCCTACTTTCCCAGAAAAAAAAAATCTTGTTTTAGTTATATTTTTAACTACACTAATTGTTTTAAACTTCTGTAATTTTAAATCTATACTAATATTATAAAGAGGAAAGATTTAAATGAAATCTTGGACTTACGCTGTAAACATTATAAGATAAAAACAAAAATTATTACTTATCAGCGTAAAAAACAATTTATTATAGATTAAAAATTCCTAACGTTTCGAACTCAATCTAATGAGTCATCTTCAGAGGTATATTTTTAAAGGAGAAATAATTTACATTAAAAACAGATTGGCATACTATAAATTGACAAAAATTATACTCTAGAGTATAATTTTTGTCAATTTATAGTATGCCAATCTGTTTTTAATGTAAATTATTTCTCCTTTAAAAATATACCTCTGAAGATGACTCATTAGATTGAGTTCGAAACGTTAGGAATTTTTAATCTATAATAAATTGTTTTTTACGCTGATAAGTAATAATTTTTGTTTTTATCTTATAGGAAAGATTTGATTGTTCGTTTGTTTGAATTGAATAGGCTCCGAAACTACTTGACGGTTTTGAAAAATTCTTTCACCGTTGGAAAGCTACACTATTTCCGATGAACATAGGCTAATTTTTAATTGATTTATTCAAATATTTTCCTTAATAATTCAAAATTTCCTTATTTTTCAGACAGAATCAATTAAAATTTTTCCGATAAAAAAATAACCATTTTCTTTCCCGTTGCCAAGAAAATCAAAATATGGAACAATAATTTATCCTCGGCAATTAATTTTTAGTTGAACAGTATCCACGTGAAAAATTAAAAAAGAAATTTCAAAGGAAAATAAATATGACGTCATGTATTATATTATCGGAAGTTTTGTTTGCACAGATATCATATACACACCGAGGTAACTAATGGACACTAAATTGATGTTATTTTGCCTGGCATGGCAACCCGACTATTTTTATTTAATTATTAATAAAATGTTGTTTTTTTATTTCCTTTCTCTTCTTTAAAATTGTGTAAACTGTTTTGTTCTATACTTATTATTTAAATACTAATTGTTACTATTTTTTAAGTAATAGAAAATAATTTAAATATACATATGAAACTGGTATTCGAAAACGACGTTTCCTGAATCGTAATACAACGTCTTTGAAGCAAAATGTTTTTATAATATAAATTCTTAAATTTTTATGTAGAATATATATTATTAGTATTACGATTTAGTTATTAGTGGACGAAATCAAGACTTATTTAGTGTTATTTTTCACATTCAACGATGTTTCCGCCAAATTAGTGTAAAAAATTATCACGCCGACCTCGGCGCGTACATGACAACTGCGCTGTTTTGTTTATGTATTAAGGATACTTTTAGATCATAAATTCGATTACAGAAAATTAGTCAAATTATTTAATTATAAGTTATTAAATTTAAGTTTTTTTTATTATGAAACAGACGAAGAAAAGAAAATTTACTATTGCTGCTCGACTGGAGAATTAACCTTGATGTTATTTGATTTTATGCTTTATGTTGTTTTAATAAACTATCGAAATGGCGAATTTTTAATTATTTGTTTACGTTTTTTTGTTTATATTATTGCAAACATTTCCCACTTTTATACACGCATCACCTTGGCGTGATTTTTTTTTATGATGCCAATTTGGAGAACACTGCGTTTTCAAATACCAATTACATTTATATTACTTTTATTTATTTTCTATTATTTTAAAAAGGAAATAATAATAATAAACTAAGTCAATAAATAATTATGGAACAAAACAATTTATATAATTTTAAAAGAGAAAAGAAAAATAATGAAATAGTTTACTCAAAAATAATCAACTATTACCGGATTACCACGTGAGGCATAAAATCGCAATTTGCTGCAATCGCGCCAACGGGATCCGTAGATGACACCTGCACCGAAATATTATTGGCAATATTATTGTTTATACAATTTGTTTATATAATTTGGCAATACTTGATAATCCCATCGACCAAAAACTATCGCCAAAATGTAAGGTTAAATGTCAATGGATGATCGTAAATGTCACATTCATTTGACATTATATTTGTTATACGTAATTGTTACTTCATCAACCAATTTTAATTCGATGTTTATTTGTATTTCAATTAACATTTTAGTAATTTATTGATTCTTTGGTTATTTAAAATAAAAATTATGTCTATTTGTATAATTTGGCGAAACTGATCAACGGAATTATCAAGTAGTACCCATTATTTGTTTACAGTCTATATGGTTATTTAAATTGTTAGAACTAGCGCACTTATCGGGCCCCCGCCAAGTCATACGCCAAGCAGTCGTTAAATCTGTGTAAAAAAGCAATATTTTCAATGTGTTGGAAAAATTATTATAATGAAAAAATATTTGCAACTAATTTATCATCCATTACAATTTAAAAAAATTGTAAGGAAAATAAATATACTTTAAAATTGGTTAAGAAAAAATATACATGAAATCTCGACAGATGAAAATTTTGATTTTCATAATTACGTAGCAGTTTTAATTAACGATAAGCCCTATCAACAGAACTTTGTCAAATATTAAACTATTAGACACTACTTCATTACCCCGTCGAACAAAAAACTATCGTCAAGCTATAAGATTAAATGCCAATAATGGATGATCGTAAATTTCACATTTATTTGAGGACAAACATGAAATAAGACTGGTACATTTGTAACAATATCGTTTCTAGCACTTCTAATGTTTGACACTAAAAATCATAATGGAATCGATTACAGAAGATAGAAAGATTTTATTAGATGCAAACAAAAGGCTTATTCTTCTACAAAATTTAGTCATCAAGATTATTCTGATTTAACGGCTACATGTTAGCAACTGTTTTATAAAAGGAAGAGGCAGTGAAACTGATGTAATTTTAATGTTACCCAAATAATACAGCTTTAAAACACAATTTTTATGCTTCATTGTTCTAATAAATATATAAGTGAAACACCCTTCTTCGTCTGCCACCCCCACGGAGGCACCCTTTCTTTAAAGCCTATATTCCACGTGTAGATAAATGACCGTCATAAATACAAACAAACAAAAACTCTTCTTTATCTGTCAATAATTCTTTACATTTTTTACTCTATGCATTCTTGATGGAACAGATTAAGGTAGATAGGAAACTACAGTAGACCTGCTAGAAGAGGACGTTTATTAAAAAATGTAACATGAAATGACATTGTATTTAGGCTACCAGAACTACGCATAGTGCAAGTTCAGATGTCGGGATTTTAAGAACTAAGAAATGATAATGTACAATCCGAAAGTTAATAGAGTTTGATAATCAATCTCACTAATCATTGCAATGCCCTCTAATGTAATAGTGTGATGACTCGAGAAAATTTTGATTCCTGTTGTCATAACGGTCTCATGTTCATACGAAACTCTACTATAAATGATAAAATAAAAGAGATGCTGCTTAATTGCCCAAATTTTCGCCAAGATTTATAATAGTACAATATTGCTATGGCGTTGGCTTGATTTTCAGCAGTATGGAAGAACATTCCAGGGGGGTCTATACTGCTTTAAAATAAAATTTTTAAATCACCATTTTCTTTGAGTCAAGGTTTGTTTGGAAATATGGACCAGCGAAGCGGGCATAGCCTGCTAGTATACAATAAATAAACAAATGAAAGATAAATTTCAGTTTGAACTACTAGGAAATATAATGATGTATTGAATATAAAATGGATTTTGTATTGATTTTATTTTAAAGTCAAATTCATTATGTAAATTAATAATGTTATTAATTAATAAATATATTTAATAAAATATCAATTTGATTTTTTTATTAAAATTACTAACTGTTTTGAGAATTAGGATTACCAATTATCATTAGGATTACCAATTACCGTACAAAGGATTACCATACAAAATTTGTGTGAATTATAATATTTTGGATAAGAGTTAAACGTATGTGTGGTTTTCGAGCACTTATAATCGCATTATACTAAAATTTTATGGCCTTCAGTTAAAACACTTTGCAATGTTTCCTATAAAATTATGTCTTATTTAAAAAAAAATCTCAGTTTGCAGGAGAAGGGACCGAAATGTCTTGGGACCGAAATGGCAGGACCGAAACGTCCTGCTTCGGAAAAACCTATATTATCGAGCACAAGAAAAAACCTTTATTTTATGAAAAAGTAGCAATAGGGGAATCTAATGATCCATGTCTGCCGGAAGTGAAGTGGTGCAGAAGATTGTGCGATTATACAAAAATTATTATCAGTAGTGGCTCATTCATAGATTTATAATTGTGTTTTCCTGTTCCCAATTTTCCATGTTTTCATACCTTTGATTATACGACAAACACAATGTTAAACCTACGAGTGAATCCCTAGTGGTATTACTTTTTAGCTTATGCACCACTTCGCCCTTAGCAAAAAATGACAAAATATTTTTTTATGGAAACATATGGTTTTTTATGGAAAATCATAAAAAATTCCTGTCATTATATGCAAACATCTGTATTCATATAATAAATAACCTTCTTTCTATGGTATTCCATAGTAAAGAATATGGTAAAATTATAGGGCAATTAAATTTACCATATATTCCATAACATGACATATGGTAAAATCATATGATAATTGCTTGTACAATAAATTGTGGTATACTATAGCGTGAAACATGGTAAGGTCATATGATAATTGCTTGTATCATTTATTCCCAACTTTTATAGCATTATGATTTTTGTAATAAATCATCTGTTATACTAGAATTTACTCAAAAAGTATTCAAAACACTTTTGCGGTTTCAAACTAAAAAGTTTTTAAGATTGCTTTCAAGGGCACTTTAATGGGCACATGAAATTTTTTTTGAAAGTTTACTCATATAGGCATTCTTTGATTTATAATTTGCATTCACATCTTGAATCTGTCTTGACTGAAATTAATCTGATGTCTTAAAGTGTGTGAGAATAACGTTCAAAGATTCCATTGCATGCATACATACAGGTGAAGCTACTAAAAGCGTGTTAATAAAATGTCAAAAATAACTTATATTTATTTAAAGAAAATCTTTTAGAATATATTTTAAATAGGACCTAAAAATATCTGAAGCATCAAAATAATTTTTTAACTGGCTCATTAAAAATGCAATTCATTATAGACCTAATCGTATAAAGGAAAAAAAAAACAGTCCGTAAGTTAATAGCTCACAGGCTATGAAAGCCCCAGAGCTTATGTGCCCGCCCGTTCTGTATGTATGTGCGTACGTTCGTGCATAACGGGATAACTCATGATAAAAATATCCCATCCACTTCAAATTTTGTATAAAGGTATATTCTGATAAGGCGCTTCCCTGATTAATTTTAAGAGTTCATTCGATATGTATAAGAGGGGGGAACGGGGGGCTTATGTCCCTCCCTTTAATTGAAATAAATGGGTTTTTCATGCAGAATTATCAGTTCTCGTTCAAAATTTAGATACAGGATCATTCTGATGAGGCGCTTCCATGATTGGTATTAGGTTTTCATTCGATAAGTATAAACAGGGGAACGGGAGCTAATGCCTCTGCCTTTACTTTATATAAATGGGTTTTTCATGCAGAATTATCAGTTTTCGTTCAAAATTTAGATATAGGATCAGTATGATGAGGCACTTTCATAATTGGTATTAGGTGCTCATTGGATAAGTATAAAGAGGGGGAACGGGGGGGCTAATGCCCCTCCCCTTGATTTATATAAATATGTTCTTCAGGCAGAATTTATCAGATTTCAAACACATTTTAGACATAGGATCATTCTGATGAGGGCACCACTATGATTTATTTTGCGAGTTCGTTGGATAAGTCTAAGAGGGGGGTGGGTGGGAAATAACTTCCCTTAATTAAAGTTAATGGGGTTTTTTTTACAGAATTTACCGATTTGCTTCAAATTTTGATATAGCCTCACTCTGAAAGGATCCCTGATTGATTTGGGAACTCATTGGATAAGTATAAATGGGGGATCGGTGGGATTACTCTCTTAATTTATTTAAATGATTTTTCTTGCAGAAATAACCGATTTGCTTCAATTTTCGGATACAGGTTCATAGTGATAAGATGCTTCCTTAATTAGCTGTGGAGTTCCTTTCTTAAGTTCTTGTTTAAGGGGTACTTGTGATTACCCCCCGTTAAATTTTATTAAAGGGTTTTTATGCAGAATTGTCCGATTTGCTTTTAATTTTGAAACTAGGTTCCTTCTTATAAAGCGAATCTCTGAATATTTTTAGAAGTTTAATGGTTAAGTATAAAAGAGCCGGATAACTCCTTTTAAATTATATAAATGGTTTTTATTAAGAATTTTCCGATTTGCTTTGAATTTTGTATATGTATTTTTTATATGATAAACCATGTCCTTGATCAATTTAGGTGGTTCAATGATTAAGTATAAAAGGGTAAAATGGGTGAAGCTGTTTTCTCTCCTTAATTTGTTTTTCGAATGGAATTAACCCTTCAAAAATATAAGGCTGTATTGTACAATTAGTATGCGCAGCCTGTGACAAGATTAAAATTTATTTTACAATCTATAAAAATATCAAAAAATCTACCAATCTTTTCAGCATTAAAATTTAAAAGAAATATTCAAAATTTCCGTAAAAAATCATCCAAAAAAATAATAATCCTTTTTTTTATTTTAAAACTAGCTGACCCGCCCGGCGTTGCCCGGGTCCGTATTAACAATATTAAACGAACTTGAAATTTGTATGATTTTATCATTAACTCGAAACATGCAGAAATGCATTGTCTGAAATACGTGGCCACTGACTGTGTGAAAAATCGGTTTAAAAAACAGCTAATGTTAAGCTCTAAAAATACTCAAAATGAGCGATAAGAAATGTGGGAGGGAATATGTGTCCAACGACTGCGTGATTTTCGTGTTAAAATGTTGATATTTATCAAAAATCACTGTTAAGTCACGTAACTAATTATTTTTTTTTCACATAAAAATCCCAAGTGAAATATTTTGAATTTCAAACTAATTAAACCACTCTTAAATCCGACTATACCATGAATGAAATCGATACTCGCTCGTAGCTAAAGTGTTGGTATGTAGTATTATAATTTCAGAGCCATTTAACAAAAGTAAGTGTTATTTTTAATCAAATCATGCATAATGTCCACTCTATGGATAAATTCCTAACAGTAAACTTTTTTACCGTAACCATAACCTGCCTGTAACCTACCTATGACTTAACAGTACCTTACCATAAATTAAATATAAATGTAACCTAGGCTTCACTTTATTGTAACATATCCTTATTCTAACCATAAAACAAATGCGATTTAACTTTAACCTAACTTTAACTTAATCGTGACCTAACTGTAACCTAACGGGATATTAAATATAATAAAAGACTTACCGTAATGTAATTGCAACCTAAATGTTACCAAACCATATATTGGTTTCATGTCCATGGAAATTATTTTGTCTTGTTCGGATCTGGTTATGATTCATTAGAACATTTTTGTCGGGTTCAGATTTTAGATATTTTTTGATATTGAGGTATAATGTTCGGGTCGTATTCATGTCCATGGAAATTATTTTGCCTTGCTCGGATACAATTATGGTTCTTTGGAATATTTTTGTCGTTTTTTTGCGTGTTCACGGAAATTATGCTGCCTTGTTCGAATAAGAACATGCTTCACTGGAATTTTTTTTTTCAAGTTCAGATTTGGTTCAGTTCAGATCTCGTGATTTTTTTCAAAGAATTTTTTTAGGTTCAGATTCGGTTCAGGTGAATGGAATTTTTTTGTCTTATTCAGATCCGGTTACGATTCTTTGGAATATTTTTTATCAGGTTCCGATTTGGTTCGATTCAAATTTCAGGTATTTTTTCAAATAGAATTTTTAGGTCGGATCTCGTTCATGTCCACGGAAATTATTTTGTCATACTCGAATCCAGTTATGATTCTTTCGAATATTTTCGTCGAATTTAGATGTGGTTTGGGTCAAATTTCAGTTTTTTTCAAATCGAATTTTTTAGGTTCGAGTTGGGTTTATGTCCATAGAAATTTTTTCGTCTTGCTTGGATTGGGTTATAGTTCTTTGGAATATTTTTGTCAGGTCCAGATTTGGTTCAATTCAGATTTCGAGTTTTTTCTTCAAATATAACTGTTGAGTTCGGGTCTTCTTGCATGTTCACGGAAATAATTCTGTCTTGTTCGAATAAGGACATGCTTCACTGGAATATTTCTGCCAAGTTCAGATTTCGTTCAGTTCGCGATTTTTTCAAAGAAATTTTTTGGGTTCGGATTGTGTTTATGTCGATGGAAATATTTTGTCATGTTTGGATCCGGTTGCGTTTGTTTGAAATAGTTTTGTCAGATTCAGATTTGGTTCGATTCAAATTTCAGGTATTTTTTTGAATGGGAGTTTTAGGTTCGTATCGGGTTCATGAACACGGAAATTATTTTGTCTTACTCGAATCCGGTTATGGTTCTTTCGGATACTTTGGTCAGATTTAGATGTGGTTTGGTTTTTTAGGTTTGAGTCGGGTTTATGACCATGGAAAGTATTTTGTCTTGCTGGGATCGCGTTATAGTTCTCTGGAATATTTTTATCGGTTTCAGATTTCGTTCGAGTCATATTTCGGGGTTTTTTAAAGAAAATATTCAGGTTCGGGTCAGATTTCATGCCCACGAAAATTATTTTTCCTTGTTTGAATCGGGTTATGCTTCACTTGAACATTTTTGCGGGATTCAGATTTGGTCCGGGTCAGTTATCAAATCCATAGTTTTTCCCAAACAGAATTTTTAGGTCAGGGTCGGGTTTATACTCACGGAAATTTTGTGTATCAGGGATCGGAGTGTGGTCTGTTTTTTTTTCTAGTTGGAATCGGGTTATGTTTAACCCTGCTGTTCTGTTCGGGTCTATTTGACCCGAAAATTTTATTGTTCACTTATAAAAAAAATTAGCGCAGAGATATTTCCATGAAACTTTTTGACTTTGTTCATTAGTAATATAACTATATATTCCTAGAAGTATTTACATTTATTTATATTTCCAAGAGATATTTTTTAACTTAGTCCTAATGTACTGTTCGGGTCATATTGACCCGAGTTAAAAAATAATTTTATCATGCACTTTTAATTTTGTTTGGAATCATTCAATAAAAATATTTACTGCAACGTATCGATTTCGAAATCTATTTCGTTGGCACAGGTGTTAGATCACGTGACAGGAGAGCAAAGTCAAATGTTGATATCATTGGCGGAAGGGAAAAAATGCACCTGTTAGTAGCGTTTCTTTTTTCTTGCTGTATTTCAATTTCTAATAATCTGAAGAACAGTTGTTTCTCTGAGTATTAGTGAAAAAATGGCGAATCGTAAAAATTTGAGCGACGCTGATATTGCTAAATTAATGGAAGCCTCTGACAGCGAAGAGGAAAATGCGTCTGAGTATGAAAATTATACAAGTGAGGAAATTGAAACTGAAAGTTCTGACAACGATTTTGATATTGATATTCAAAAGACGCACAATATACAGAGTATTCAGTCTAAAAATCGTGAAATGGTATGGAAATTGAATCCCTTCTTCATTCTGGTCGATTAACGTCTCCTAATATTATAAAAACTAGATAGTCACAAGATATGCAACGACAAGAATAACTGATATAAAATGCGCATTTGCGACGGTATTCAATTCTACAATCGAGAACGAAATCATAAAAATGACTAATATAGAAGGAAGAAAAGTGTATGAAAAAGAGAAGAAAGATATTAGTACTAAAACTTTTCAAGCATACATCGGATTATTATTATTAACTGGTGTGTACAAATCATATGGAGAATCAACAAAAAGTTTGTGGAATCATGAAACAGGCAGAAATATATTTCGTGCTACAATGTCCCTCGAAACCTTTCATATGATATCGAGAGTTATTCGTTTGGACAATAAATCTACCAGGCAAGAAGGTCTAAAGATAAATTACCTGCTGTCCGAGATATTTGGGAAAAGTGGATAGAAATTCAACCTAAATTGTATAATCCAAGTGAAAATGCTACTGTAGATGAACAATTAGTAGGATTTCGTGGACGATGCCCTTTAAAACAATATATACCTAGTAAACCCTCCAAGTATGGGATAAAAATATGGACTTTATGTGATAGCAAAACTTCGTATGTACTGAATGCACAAATTTATACTGGAAAAAATCAAGGATAAAAGCCAGAGAAAAGTCAGGGTATGCGGGTAGCAAGTGACCTTACTTACCTACAGGATATTCGGGGCACAATGTTACATGTGATAGCTTTTTCACATCCTATAACTTGGGAAAACTTCTTCTAAAACGGAAAATGACTATGCTTGGCACCATTAGAAAAAATAAGCCCGAACTTCCTGAGAAAATGCTAAACAAAGAAGTACACAGCTCATCATTTTATTTTACAGAAGATACAACAGTTGTAAACTACATCCCTAAAAAGAACAAAAATGTTATTCTTATGAGCACTTTCCATCATGAAAATGAAGTTAGTGACAGACCTGACAAAAAACCACAAATGATTTTAGATTATAATGCAACTAAAGGGGCGGTGGATAGTCTTGATCTACTTTTGAGTACATACACTTGTAAGAGGAAAACAAAACGCTGGTTTATGATAGTATTCTATAATATGCTTGATACATCTGCTTACGATGCATTTATTCTGTGGATTCCAATAAACAGCAAATGGAATGAAAATAAATTAACCAAAAGAAGGCTCTTTTTAGAAGAATTGGGGAAATCTCTAACACAGATTGCCACAGATTGAAGTAAGACAGCATCTTCCCAGAAGCGAAGATTCAGTCAAAATTGTGAAGAGAATGCGTAGTAAAAGTGCAAACGTACCCTCGGATACAGATGAGAACACTTCATTGTGTACTAAACGTGCAAGATGCAAGTTCTGCCCATCAACCAACGACAACAAAACTAATATATTATGTTACAATCGCAAAAACACACTTGCAAATTTCACGTAAGCTATTTTTGCCCAAATTGTAAATAAAAGTAAGTATTCAAATATTTTTAAGTTATTTTAGTGGTGTTTTGTATTATTTGATATATATTTAAGCTTATTTTACTATTTTTTTAAATTATTTGTAAAATAGTTATTTTCATTTACTGCTAGAAAAGGTAATATTCTAAATTGGGTCACATTGACCCGAACAGTACATACGTATAGTAAATGCGAACAGAACAGCAGGGTTAAATTAGTCTAAACATTAAGGTTATAATCAGTTTTGCTACTATTCTTTTTATGGCTATTTCTGATAGATAATTTACTTAGCTATTTGATAATTTATTATGGTGAATGAATCGTTTGCGGATAGAAACAATTGTACGCCAAACAGCTATTTTATTTTTGTTTTAAAAACAAATTAAAGCCATATTACAATTTTAAATTGAATAGAACACATTTAAATTTAATCAATGATTAAACAAATAAACTCACAGAAAAGTGTTGTGTAATGTTTTTTACTGCAACACTGCTAATGACTCATACATTCTAATGTTCGAAATGTCAAAAATATGCGTACAACCATATAGTAAAAAGAAATTAATAGAGTGGCAGTATAATGTCTTGGGGTGACGCAAAAAATGTAACTCTAAAATCCGCGACATTAAGTCCAAATAAGCACCAACAAAACCATGTGCTTTGAAACTACGATCAATTCAAACTGGTTTAAACCAGTATTTCTTTGTTTTTGTTTTTTACCTTTTAAACGGTTATTGAATAGATGACTAAAATTTCGTTTAAAAAATAACGTTTTGTGCCATTATTGCCTGTAATACACGATCAGAATGCATGAAAGATACAATTAGATCAATCATAGGCAAGAATTATTTGATTATTTTTATCATATGACTTTGAAATATCAATATAGAAGCATCAATAAGACTTTGCTTGAAAAATCAACATTCTTTCGTTAATGTCTTAAAATCGTCTGCACTCTGAAATCTAGATTTTAGATTAATATTATTATTTAAGTGTTCATGCATGATTTTAAAAGAATCTTTTCGTCACTATATTTTATATATTCACATGGAATTATAAATATGTTGTTAAATCATAAACATTTTTCATCTACGTTATAAAGTATTAAAAATTTCTGAAAAAAAAGAGAAAACTTTTAGTAATACAATTTTTTACTTCAAATCATATGCTTTCAATATTTTATTTTATTTTGTTTTGACATTTACTTATTTTTAATTTTCCAATTTCAATTTTTTTAAAAACAAACATTTATTTTAATAAATAATATAATAGAAAAAAACATTTAAAAAAATTACGATTTCTTCGTAAAGTATGCTTCAGCTATAATTCATTTCATCCAATCCGTCTTATTAATACAAAATTCCTTCCTCATGCTTTATTTTGAGACATTAAAATTTCAGCGATCAATGGTTTCCTCTTGCAAACCTTTCTTTTTTTCGGTTTACTTCGCCACCACCTATCTTTTTCCTCCATGGCGTACAGCAGCTGTGATAAAAAAAAAAAAAAAATCCTCATTTAAACTGACAGTTTGCCAGTCTATGAATTTTAAAGGTCAGTCTCAGTTTTTAAAATTATTTCTGCGAAAATTTTATACAACCAACCAACCATAAGAGAATAAAAAGGAAAAAAAGCTAAAAAAAAAGCGATTTTTTATGAGAGTGAGGCTTGGAATTTAATTAATTACTCAGTTAATAAATGGAATTTTGAAATTCTGAGCGTCAGGTGCATCAGGAAAGGTATTGGGCTACTCTCAGAAAAATTTTGAGCTTCGTACGTACCATAGTTTTCGCTAATTATCGCAGACACACACGCACACACACAGAGCGATTTGTTATTTTATTAATATAGATTAAAAAATGCTCATAAGTAATGAATTAATATGGTATATTAATATAATCATTAAAAATATATTGTATATTAAATTATCAAATGATTTCTTATTGCAATTAAATGTTATTTATTACTGACTTTCTATTTATTAAAATTAACTTTAATAAATTGAAATTAGTTTTTTCTTTGATTGGCTTTTATAACTAAACATTATTTGCTAAAATATTTGTTCCATTTATTAAAATAATAAATTAACTTCTAAGTGCATGTCTATAAAACAATTAAAAAATCCCTCAAAATTCCCATTTTTCATCAACCATTTACTTAAGAACAACAAATAATGATGGCTTACCAAAACGTTTTTTTTCTTTTTTTTATATATGACTTCTGATAAATTTAATATAGCAACTCCATCTTTCCGATTGGTTAAGACACCGCCTTCCATTCCTTAGATCGAAACTCCCTATTCCCAAGGTCGAAATACATTAGTTAACGTGCTCCCTCATATTCCTTAAAGATGGCGCCACCAAAATTATTGTTATTTTTTTAACGTATAGTGCCATATACAGTGCCATACACTTTATGTTTATATGGTTTTCCATAGAATATCTTTTACCATAAGCAAAAAACCATAATGAATGATTTCACTTATAGGTTTTTTAGAGTAATTCTATGTCATTTTTTGCTAACGGCGCTTCCGGCAGACGTGGATCATTAAATTCCCCTATTACTACTCTTCTATAAAATAAAGATTTTTTTCTTGTCCTCAATAACATAGATTTTTGTGCTGTCGGCTATTGGACTCTTATATCTTATTGGCTGTTTTCTTAACTTTTCTGAAATTTTATTGGCCAATTCCGTCACTGAATCCGCTTGCATGACCAATTGCCTGAACATTTCCTATCATGATTCTATTGGCTGAACGAACTTTATCTTTGAATTCGTTTCTCTTACGTCGGCTCTTTCGTAGGATTTCCTATAATTTTATTGGTTGATGAACTTTTCAATGAATCCGCTTCCCCAACATATATTTTGACCATTTTCTTTTCTGAGTAATCAAAATTCGAGCTGATAACGATACAATATGGCTATCGAAATTAGTTTTCAATAAGGAATAAGGTGTTTTGGTGCTTCAAACATTGTTTTTCTTGTATATATATTATATTTCGCCAAGTAATATCTCATTGTAACAAATAAAGTTGCTTTTTACATTTCACCACATGATGAACATGACATGACATAGGATACATAAAAAACACAAAATTTATTAACTTAGGAAGAAAAAATACTTAGCAAATAAATATCCATCTTATGTTGTCATTTTCTTGGTAATAGATGAAGACATTCATATATAACTATTTTATACAATTTTCATGTTAAAAAGAAGAAGAAAATTGCACAAATTTATTAAACTTCGAAGCGTATTAATAGTGGGACACTAGACATAATTAGTTTAAATTCAAAAGTTAAGCTACACTATTTGTTTCTAATGTGAAACATTACCCGTAAATACATAGCTATAATAAACGGCGGGTATTTTAATATATGTTCAAATACATATATTTCAACTATGACTTTGAAAATAAAAATTTAACACAAATTTACCCTTTTTGTTCTCCTTCCAGTACGGTTATTTTTTTCCCAGAGTTCATCGTAATCCAAGCAATTTGATTCAAAAGGTTCTTTCAAAAAAATCTCTTGTTGCTGCAATTTAAATAATAACACATTATTCTCTTTAATAAAGTTGAATTGTAATGCATGATAAAAAGCAATTTACAATCAAAGAAATCGTTACCGCTATTTTCTCTCTAAATATTCTAAAAAAAGTTTTTTATGTGGTCACTGAAAAAAAAAAAAAATAAATAAATAAAAGCATAAAAACTTCGCCAGAATATTTTTTAAATATTTTTTATACATTAAATTAAAGAAAGCATCCTAATCTAATAAAAAGAGATATTGTGATACTAAAAGAAGAAAAAAAACTTTGGTAATAATTCATGTTATTAAATATCGTTGAATTGAATATTAGTTTTCTTTTGATCATCTAACAACAGATATTTTCTTATGACTAAAAAAACAGTCTTCTGATTATATAACGGGGATTGTTATCTATATTATAATACAGAGACTTATTAAGATTATAATATCTACATTTTTTAGAATATTACATTAAAACTGCAATTTTCTTACCGATTACGCACATTTCCAAATAATAAAATAAATCTTAGTTGTTATTGAAAAATTTTTTTCAATTGCACTCAACTTCTTGTAAATATTATTTTTATTTTAATTGCAATATAAAATTTTTGTATTTTATTGCCATAACATGCATAAAACTGCCAGTTTCCATTAACATCTTTTGATATTAAAGAAAATTGTTCCATTATTCTTTTATAAAAGAGCAAATAACGCTGAAAAAAAGTATATCACTTATAACCGTTGACGATTTTCTAAAACATTCATTTTACAAGTATAGTTAATATTAAAATATTTCAAATTTATCATACGAAAAACCTTTTATAGAGATTGTTCTAGAAAAAAAAAGTGCAATACGGCGCAGAAAAAAATAGCAAAGTGCAAGAAAAATAATAGCACGGAGGAAAAGAAGAAGGCCACAGAAGAAAAGAACAAACCGGAAATTGCTCGTCAGACGTAGTAAAACAGATGCGTTCGTACTATAGCGCCCAGTGGACAGTGCACCTAAATAGGTACTTTTCATCTTTTTCTCGGCCGCACTCTGTCGCGAGGAGGTAGTCTGTGCTCCAGCGGCTGAGTTTAATCTGTAAATTTTATCTATTTTATTGTGACTAAAAAAATTGCAATTTTTTTAGACCTTAATAGAGACGACCGGGAGGGACACTATGCTCGAAAGACAGACAAGGAGATAGACTTCATCTACAGACAAGACTTCGTATACTCAGATAGACTTCGTCTACAGACAAGGCTTCCTTGTCTGAGCACTCCCTCTTAGGCGTTCAATTGTTTATAATGTACACTGGTGTGCAAAATTTAAGGACTAATCCCAAAATGCCAATTTTCAAGGTATTTTCAAGCGATAATTTTCAAGCGAATTTTCAGAAGGAAGTAATATAATTTGAATAACTACTATCCCTGCATAACAGCTATTCCATATAACATCTCATTCAGGTCACACATGGTTACAAGAGTCACAGTCACTACGGCGAAACAAGAAATTGGAAATTCCATACGTCTCTTTTATGAGTCGGAAATGACTACTATATGTGACTCCACTGACAGATCATTATGACTTCTGCTTTATGGCGAGTCACCAGATTACTTTACAATATCGTTTCATTGAAAAGCTCGTGTGACCTCTCATGTGGAGACTCAATTTCAAAGTCATTGTGAACGTTGTATTATGATAAATTACCAAATAATGTCCCATTAAAGTCACATGGTGACTTTCTGTCACAAAACTTTGTCGAATGGTGACAGGGACCCTACTATGGAGTAACCACTGTGAAAAGTGGTGAAAAGTCACCGTGTGACTTAAATGAGACATTATTTGGCAATTTATCATAATGCAATGTTTACAATGACTTTGAAATTGAGTCTCCAAATGAGAGGTAACATGAAAGTCTGAATGAAACAACATTGTAAAGTTAACTGGGGCCTCAACACAAAGCAGCAGTCACAATGACCTGTCAGTGGAATCACATATAGTAGTCATTTGAGGCTCATAAAAGAAATGTGTGGAATTTCCTATTTTTTGTTTTCCCGTAGTGACTATGACTCTTGTGACCATGTGTGACCTGAATGAGATGTTATATGGATTGGCTGTTATGCAGAATGTAGTAATTATTTGAATTATATTATTTTCTTTTGAATACTATTCGCGAGGAAATTATCGCTTGAAAATCCCTTGAAAATTGGCATTTTGGGACTGGCATTTTGGGAAGATTGGCATTTTGGGAAATTTTGCTCACCAGTGTATATTATTATTTAAAAAAATATCATTATCCATCAGTGTGTTACCTAAATAAACTTAAAATCGTTAATTTGTCGCTACATTCCGGTGCTCAGCCTATGCCTTGACAAAATCGTTTACATTGATTGGAACTTTATCTGAGGTGTTTTTTATTAAATCTAGGATAAATCATTAGATTTTTTCCATTGGCCACCTTTGGAATTTAAAAGTTTTTATTAATTTCAGTTTCAGTTTCAGCTAGATGGGAAGGCCTACCAAATTGCTTAAGCACAACAAGCCCCACCTAGCAGGGTGTAACAACTATGCTAAAAGCCCAACCATAGACAAAGACAGTACTGCCAATGGGAAAGGAGATACGGAGCCAGGAGAGACTAGAGACATTACTGAATGGTCCCCAGACCGCCGTCAAAAATATATTAGATAACAAATGAAAGAATATAAATTAAATACAGTGAGAACGCGTAGCCCTATTCAGGGCGTGCTCAAAAAATAAACATGATTGAAGAATTCTTCACACTGATAAATACAAAATTATATGTGCAAAATAAATAATTAAGATAAACCTATGAACATATATATAACCAGAAGTTGCAATAATCACATTTCTGACTTAAATAATACTTAATGATGATAAATTTTCGTAGTTCTCAAAAAGTTAAAATAATAATGGGTTAAGACAATTAAGAGATATTTGAAAAAAAAATAAAATAAACAGAATAATATAATTAAGAATAATAAAATAACAACAACAACAACAACAACAGCAAGATGATAAAGTAAAACTTCTTAAGTATTTTTGCTAATGATAATTTAGTAAGTTAGAGTTCTACTTAAAAAAGTACTTATATTCTAAATGTCCTCATCATCTATGAAGTCAAATGGTGGCAATTAAAAAAGCCCTTGATTTCTTTCCAATAATGGTATACAGTCTATAATTTTTTGAACTAGTACAGTTTGTTTTAATATCAGTTGGAACCATGATGAGAGGGATATATTTTGAGATCGTTTAAGATGACAAGTTGAAGTTAAAGTGCATTCAGTTATGTAATGTAAAGACGAACCTATTTTTCCACAGGTGCATCTTAGGGAGTATGTCTTTCCGATTTTAAACAGGTACTGCGGGAAAGATCCATGGTTCAAATAAATATAAATTTCTATGTGATAACAACAGGTTTTCAGAAATTGTTGGTATTAATTGAAATGTGAATCTGCCTCTGTCATCTGTGTTCCATATATTTTGCCAGTCACGTATAGGTTTTAGTTTTAATTGGCGTTTTAAATATGATGGCAAGTTTTTAACCATTTGCAAAATGGTTGTTGTTTTCGGTCGACAATAGATTTTATGGTGTCCGTATTTTATTTTTTAGCCTTTTCTAACGTTTACGATCCTTTTGATTTTCTGCTCTTATTACGACTCTCTAGCAGAGGCCAAGTTCAAAGACCCATGTCCCGAATAACAGAGTCTCTAGCGGAAGCCAGAAGGTTGGGGGAAGAAAATAACCGAACAAATTTAAAAGGAAAAATCTTTAGATAAATACGCTGAAAAGCTGTTAGTGTGGGCTCGGGGCTCTTATGCTACTGAATGATCGCAGCTGTATCGATCTTATTATTATTAAACCATCATCTGACCATTTGCATTGGATAAATACGAATCTGAATCACAGTAAACTTAAATTAGACAAACTTTCGTCAACTGAATCTGAATAGAACATGTCAAATTGATTAGAATTTCATTTTCCAAATCATTTTTATAATTTGTTAAATTACATTTTTTGTGCATTCAAAGTATTGCTATTTTGGTGATTGTAATACACAACATGACTATTAATGACCGTCCACTTGCGATTTTAAACATTTTGTTAAATAGCTAGAAAAATACATGAAGAATTATCCTGAAACTCTAAATGTATAAACATAATAGTACAGGTCATATATTTCCGTGAAGATTTTTTCCCGAGACTCTATAGGGGATCGTCAACTTAATTAAAAAAGAATGAATATCTTTTGGATAGCCCTGTCAAAACTAATGTAGCAAAAGTGCTCAAACTGTAGATTATAATTAAATGGCTTATTGTTATAAACTGTGTTCATTTTAATGTCGATAACATGTATAATAGCAGAAAAATCAAGGTTTTTATAAAAACAATCCAAAAATTTTCAAAGATTTTTTTTTATAATTTGCAGAGTTCTTAATATAAAATAATATTCTTTTCTGAAAATATGACAAACAACATTGCACATAATACCCTGTAATCATAATTAAAAAATAATAAAAATTGTATGGAAAATGAGTAGGTTTACTATATAATTTTTCATTGCGCATGCGTCAATGATATAAAAATTTCATTTGCATATTATGTTAGCTAAATGTACAGACCAACTTTTGTGAAAGTCGCAAAGTGATAGCCTGAAAATGCTGAAAATAATTGTCAATAGAATAAGTTAAAAAAACCGTTATTCCCAAAATGAAGCAAAAATAAGAGAGGTTGTATCCATATATTCACTGATTAGTGTCAATGTAGAATACACAATATGGGACATACTACTACATTTAGATAAAATTTCTCATTTTTTTGCTTCATTTTAGTAATGTTTTTGTTAGACTTTTCGTATTATTTGACTATTTTTGCCTTTATATTAGAATTCGTCAAACATTGCAGTCCTCAGATCGACATAATATGGTCACGTCGATTGGAGATAAGAATTGGTTATTCTTTCAGTACTAGTAATTATAAGTTATTAGTTACAAAATGACTGATAAAACCAAATTAATAACTTTAAATTGGCAAAGGGGAGCCTATAAAGGACAATTATCAAGAATGCAAACATTTCTAGATGTGTGATAGCAAAATACACTTTTATGAATATCAAGTTAAATTTGGCAGCATCCGAAAAATTGTCTCGAATCTAAAATTAAATATGTTGAAAATGCGGAAAAAGATTCGGAGCTGACTGATCATCTAGCTGCTTTTACCGAAATAGAAGAGGAAGCAGAAAAAATGGAGGTAAGACTAAGAAAACTCTTACTCTCTAATTGTAATAATACTGAAATTACATCTCATGTTAGTAATTCAAATTTAGGTAATTCAAGTATAAATTTTAAATTGCCAGAAATACCTTTACCGAAATTTTCTGGCAATTATCAAGATCAGTACATGTTTAAAGACCAATTTATAACATTAATTGATTCGAATGATAAATTAAGTAGCACACAGAAACTGTATTATTTAAAATCTACTCTTAACCATAGTGCTTTAGAAGTGGTCAGAGCGGACGATTCATATGAATCGCTTTTCAAAGCATTAGAATCGCGTTTTGAAAATAAAGGTTTTATTGTGAACTCCCATTTTAATGAAGTATTGTTTATGGAAGTGACATCGCAAGATTCTCCTAAAAACCTAAGGGCTATAGTTGAGTGATGTCAAAAGCACATTCTTAAATCAATAGGTTTAAAGCTTAGTCAATTTTCGGAAATTATGTTAATAAATATAATTCTGACAAAACTAGATAAATAAACAAAAAAGCGATTTGAGCTTTCGCTCACTTATGCTGAATTACCAAATTGGCAAGAGTTCATTGACTTTTCACAAAAGCGGTGTTTAGTTTTGTAAAATTTGTAGCATAATGTTTGTATTAAATCTAAGCATGTTACGTATGATAAAAATCAAAAGTGAAAAAAATTTTTGTTAAGAATAATTCTTATCATGTAAAGAATAAGTGTGTACTTTGTTCATAAAACCACCTCATACTCAAGTGTAATAAATTCTTAAAATTAAGTGAATATAATAGATATTTAGTTTGCAAAGAAAAATAATTTATGCCTTAAATGGCTGATTTCATTCCATAAAATCTCTCAGTGTAGATTACCTACCGTTTGTGACAGGTGCGGCAAAATACATCACATATACACCTTATTTCACAGTAGCGATTCAGTGTCACCAGAAAAACGGGTTGAAATTTCCAACTGTCAACAAATAAATAAAGAAATTGTTGTATCGCAGAATGAAAGTGGCGATAAATTAATGGAAGGGGCTACAGAGATTTTGCATCTAATAAAAATGAAAGCAGAGAGTTATTAACAACTTCTATAATTTATGCTGAAAATTCGAGTGGTTTTAGAATACCAGTACGTGCTATCTTAGATAATGGAAGCTAAATAAATCTAATGAGTAATAGAATCGCTCAGTCTTTATCATTAAGGAAAAATAAAACGAAAATTTTTGATTTCGGTGGCTAATAGTAAAGTTTCAGAAATAAATTCGAAAGTTAAAACTACAATTTCTAATAAAGACAAATCTTTTAGTAGAACAATAGAATTCTTAATTATTCCTAAAATAGCAAATAGACTATCAGCAAGCAATATAAATGAAAGCAACTTAGAAAATCCAGAATATATATATAGCCGATGATTATTTTGGAAAATAGATTTATTGGTTGGTGCAGAGCTTTTCTTTGAAATATTAAAACCAGAAAATTACAAAATTTCTCGACTTACATTTCAAAATACTGTTTTCGGTTATATCGTCTCAGGAATATTCGAAAATAAATCTCAACCTAAATTTTGGGGTATTGTTAAGAGAATAGAAGATAAGATAGAAGAAAATCTTCAAGAGTTTTGGGAGATCGAGAGTGTTGATAACGAAATGATACCACTTAGTCTTAAAGATCAATACTGCAAGTCTCATTTTTTAAAAACATATCGCCGTAACAGCACAGGTAGATTCATTATAACTATGCCTTTAAAAGAAGATCCGATTGTTCTAGAAAATTCGAGGGTAATCGCGGAAAAAAAGACTGAATCAGTTATCGAATCGACTTGAAAAAATTCCGTTAATGCGATAACGCTATTGCGACTTTATGATTGAATAATGAAATTTTAAGTCATATGACTAAAGTTAATGATATGGTTGATGAAGCTGGATGTTGCTACCTTCCTCATCATGGCATATACTGACCGGAAAATGCCACAGTAAAGCTTCGCGTGGTATTTCATGCTTCGAGTCCTACAGTTAATTGTAAATCGATATTCTTTTTAAAGGATAAGTGAAGGAAAATTTATATGATATCATGATTTGTTTTAGAAATCATAGAGTTGTCTTACTTGCCGATATTAAAAAAATGTACCGGCAAAATCTGGTGAAACCTGATCAAAGAAAACTCTTAAGAATATTATGGAAAGAAAACATTAATGCTCCAGTAGATGAATTGAACACTGTGACTTATGGGACTTCTTGTGCTCCATTTTTAGCGATTAGAAGTGTTGAACTAGCACAAGAAGAAGTAGAAAGATATGGAAAAGCATCTGAAGTTTTTTTAAATGACACTTACATAGATGATATTCTTAGTGGAGAAGATAGTCTAGAAGCTACAAAAGAACTACAGTCTCAGTTAGTAAAATTACTAAATTTTGGTGGAATGCAGCTACATAAATGGAATGCCAATCATCCTGCATTACTTGAAAATATTAAAAATGAAAATTCGAAAGGTTATTTCTTTTGTAAAAATGAAAAAAGGTTTTAAGAGTCTTGTGGAAGCTTAGTTTAGATGCATTTACTTTTAAGGTAAAGATCGATGAACAAGAAACATTAACCAAAAGGACAGTTCTATCAGATATAGCCAGACTATTTGACCCACTTGGTCTCATTGGACCTCTTATCACAAGAGTCAAGACCTTCATGCAAGAACTTTGGAAATTGAAATTAAACTGGAAGGATACTATTCCTGATTTAACAGCTCATTCTTGGATTTAATGGACCAATTCTTTAAAATCTTTAGAAAATTTGAAGATTAATCGTTATATTTTAATCCCTTGCGCACAGTATATAGCCATACACAGCTTTGCTGATGCTTCGTCAATTGCGTTTGGAGCAACTGTCTACATTCAATCTTCACATATTTCTGAAGCAACATACAATTTAATTAGTAGAAAGTTACAAATAGCACCGTTAAAGACAGTGACTATTGCTCGGCTGGAGCTGCCAGCCTGTCTCCTACTAACCAAATTATCAACCAAAATTGTGAAAGTCTTGAAGTTAGCTATTCAAGATGTATATTTTTACACAGATTCTCAGATAGCCTTAGCCTGGATACAGACGCCACCTTGGAGACTAAAATCATTTGTCAGAAATCGTGTTGCAAAAATCCAAAGCTGTAACCAGAACTTTACTTGGAAACATGTTCCATCTAGTTGCAATCCAAGTGATTTGATTTCACGCGGATTAGATGCTACAGACTTAGTGGATAATCAGTTTGGATGACATGGGCCTGACTTTCTTACTAATAAGACTAGTGTCTTTCAGTCAGAAAATTTCCATTTATCATTAGATGACCAGGAGGTTATTTTGAAAGAAATGAAGGACGTTTCTAATGACACTTTATTGAAAACTTTACAAACTTATGGTCTTACAAAATTAGATGCATCAGAATCTTGTAATTATTTTAATTGCAATATTTTTCTTTAACTAATGATTTTATGAAATTAATTAGAATTTGTAGATTTATTTTCAGATTTATTTACAATTGTAAAAGAGGGAAGAGTTAGTTAGGACCTCCCCCAGTTCCCAGTTTAGAAAGTGTGAAAATGTTTCTTATCAAGCAGATGCAGTATAAATGTTTCGCAGAAGATATAAAACACTTCAGCACTAGAGAGTCCAGAAATAGAATAATAAGTTACAATTTTTGAATCCATTTATTTATTCTGAAAAATTCTTAAGAATGGGCGGGCGTCTAGAACATTCTAGTTTAGCTATGAGAAAAAACATTCTATATTTTTGCCAGCAAATCATAAATTGAGTAAAATGATATTAGAATATATTCATAAGAAGTTTTTTATCTATGGCCTCAAGCTTTACTGCATTAGGTGAGACAAAATTATTGGATAATAAATGGTCACGCCTTAGCTCGAAAAGTAGTTCATAAATGCGTTGTTTGTTTTAGAAACAACCCAATAGGTCTTGATCAAATCATGGCAAATTTGCCTCAAGAAAGAGTAAATCCTAGTCTTCTTTTTCAACAATCAGCTATAGATTTTTGTGGACCTTTTCTTATCAAATATAAAAACCAAACAAAGGAAATTTATATAGCATTGTTTGTCTATCTCGTAACTAAAGCAATTCACTTAGATATTGTAACTGATTTAAAATAAGAGTCATTCATTGCGACCCTTAAAAGATTTTTTGCGCGTACAGGTAAAAGTTCTACTATAATGCCAGACAATGGATCAACTTTCCTTGGAGCAAATAATGAGAATAAACAAATACAAGTTATGTTAAAATGAGCGAAGCGAATCCTCTACTAGGCCACTCAAATTACAATTTGTCGTACACTTTACAAAAAAACTATTCAGTATTTTGATTTGAAATTAAACATAAAAATAAATTATGATGCGTAGATTTGCACAATATTATTTTTTTTACAAAATAACCTTAAAAAATATTAATTAAATAATTTATTTTATGTTTTTTCATTACGAACGCATTTTTGCAAATAAAAAATTAAACAAGTACATTTTCAGAAGAAGAAATAAATCATGGGGTTTATAATTATAGGTAGAATCATGATTAATAGATCGTATTCCTGTGACGTAACATAAGACAAAATAGCGATTTTTAAATCCTCGAACCAGAAGGAAGAAAAGGCTCCATTTCTTTATGAATTATTAGATGGAAATATAAATGTAAAAATTATTTATATTTTTAAAACTGTAAAAAAATTTTTTTGCAATCATCTGCGTGCAATGAGTACGATCGATAATGTTCCAATAAAATCACATAAGGTAAAACGGCGGTTTTTGTAGATTCGAACAAAAGAAAGAATAAGGCCCATTAAATAAATAAAAATACACTTTCATTATTCCATCAAAAAATATTTTTTAATAGAATACTTTATTAAGATTGGTTGAAAATGGCACATATTTTGGTCTCACTCCTGTTAATGATACAATAGTTTCACGATTTCGTTTATGAAGTTTTTAACATATCTTTTTTTATGAAAATTATAACATATTTTTAATGAATTAAATTTGTGAACATTCAATTATTTATATTTAATTACAAAAATATTTTTCAGTGTTAAGAATTGAAATACACAATTTATTTTTATTGTGTGAAATCATTTACGCAAACGATACTTCCGTTTTTTTTTTTTTTTTTTTTTTTTTTTTTTTGTAAAGTAGAAACAAAAGAATTGTAAACAAATAAAATAAATTGTTAAATTCGTTATATAAAGCGTTATTTGAATTAGAAGGTTGAAAACTGAACCAAATAAAACGTATTTATTACTATGAAGTAATTACTATTAGTATTATTTCTAATGTTTACTGTTTAAATACAATTTATGGAATTTGACTGAATTTGCATTTCTAAAATTAAAATTCTCCAAAAAATAAAATAACATTTTTGTCTAATTAAGATGCAAAAAGTAATTATTGTTACTTTTAAATGTTTTTCTTTTGAAATGATGCTTCGCGAATCCAAACAAAGCTTGGCTTTCGCTAGTTAATTAAACCAGATAACGCTTTAACTAATTATTTATAGTCTGAAGGGATAAAATGGAAATTCATCCCCCCCTCGATCGCCAAAGTTTGGTGGTTTATGGAAAGCTGGGGTGAAATTTTTTAAGTATCACCTGAAAAGAACTTTAGATAACTCTGGAGTCACTTTAGAAGAATTCTGGACTCTAATAGCGCAAATTGCAGGGATTTAAAATTCGCGTCTTTTGACACCTTTATCTTCGGGCCCTAATGAAATAGAAGTACTGACACCAGGTCACTTTTTGATTGGGCGTCAAATTACTTCTTTAGTCGAACCTGACATTACCCATATTAATGAAAACAGGTTAAGTAATTGGCAAAAAATCATCAAAATGACTGAAATTATTTGAAAGGGATGACAGCATGACTATTTAAATCAGTTGCAACAAAGGAGCAAATGGTTCCTACAAAAGAAAAATCTGAAAGCAGGATGCATGTTTATCTTAAAAGATAGAAATTTACCCCCAGGAAATGGGCTTTAGGCAGAATTTTTAAGGTAATACCTGGTTCAGATGGGAAGGTTAGAGTTTTAGAAATAAAAACTATATCAGGGATCGTTATTCGATCAACTTCTTATGTATGTCTTATTCCTATAGCAGAAAATGAGTAACTTCGTTGTTAATTTTCACATTATTTGTATTATTCTCATTTATCTAATTGTTATATTGGTATGTATATTAATTTGTTATACTATTGATAGATTGTATGTAATTTATTTATTTAGTATTTGTATTAAGTTATTTTCATTTTCATATTATTGAATGTTAGTAAAAAATGTCAATGGGGCCGGTATGTTATGGCTCACCTTGGAACCCACGGCAACACGCCAGCATAGGCGCGTCTCTCTAAAACTTTGTTTAATCGTTTGGCAACAGCCGAACTAGTTTGTTTTCGTTTGGTTTGTTGATATTTGAACGTCGAATACTTTTATGGTAAAAAAAAACTTCATTTTTATTAGCTATTTTGACAGCTAAATATTATGTTTGTAATAATGGTTATTACTTTAACCATGTAAAAGAATAATGCATAGTATGGACTATTAATTCGAGTGGTATTTGTCCACATTTTATTAGAAAGATATTTAGTAACTGACTATGTTGTCAGACCTGATATAAGATTGTTCATATGTATATAAAGGAATGTTTTTATTAGACTTTTCGTATTAATTGACTATTTTTGCCTTTATATTAAAATTCGTCAAACGTTACAGTCCACAGATAGACAAACAGAATTTTACGAAAGAATTATTCTTGCATGCTTAGCGTGCACATTTTTCCCATTTGAATGGCTAAAAGAAATCAAGATATTTTTATATGAATACACATATAATGTATTTTTAAAATGACTTACAATGATAAAAAATAAAACTTATAGATCCAGAGAAAAAACATTTATTAAAGTTAAACTCGAAATATCGAGATTTTTTTGTACAAAAGTAATCATGAATTTTAAACTTTTGACTTGAAAGACATAATAATAGGGCATTTTGTGTCTCTATACGTTTAATATATTCAGTGAAAATTTTTTGAAATTCTAGACAGCCAATTTTCAGAAATCGTGCACGCAATGATCAAAATCGCTATTTTGAGAAAATTGACTGTAAAGATTAAATTATCCATTTATCATATAGAAAAAGCTCAAAGTGTTTTACACCTAACTTGTCTTCAAATGCGAATTTCTGCATGGGGTTTATTTTTAAATGTTCCCAGAGAATCGTATTTAATTATAAGCTGTTTTACAAAAAATCATTTTTTGATGCTTTAAAGTAGGGATGCACAACCTGTGGCCCGCGGGCCAAAACTGGCCTGCGATGGGTTAATGTGTGGCTCGCGAACTTCGATAATTTACAATTGGAAATAAAATAAGCTTTTTAAGAAAAAAATATTAACCGACTTCAAAAAAGCGCTAAAAAGAATTAAATAATTCTTTAAAATTCTCTAACGACAAAACGTTATCCAATAAGCACACATCGGATATCAGGTACCGGCATAAAAAACGGTTAAATTTAATATGTATAATTTAATATCCACCAAACATAGATTTTAGAGATAATATTATTTTACAAGAGATGAATTGAAATATTTATGATTTATTTTATGAATATATACATATAAAAAGTAATGAATTACTTTTTGAAGTTGGTGCCAAACAATCACAATCGATAATGATTATCCCCATTTTAATTATGGTACTAGGCATAATTTAGATACAATTCTTAATATACATCAAATAGTTTGGCACCAACTTCAAAAAGTAATTCATTACTTTTTATATGTATATATTCATAAAATAAATCATAAATATTTCAATTCATCTCTTGTAAAATAATATTATCTCTAAAATCTATGTTTGGTGGATATTAAATTATACATATTAAATTTAACCGTTTTTTATGCCGGTACCTGATATCCGATGTGTGCTTATTGGATAACGTTTTGTCGTTAGAGAATTTTAAAGAATTATTTAATTCTTTTTAGCGCTTTTTTGAAGTCGGTTAATATTTTTTTCTTAAAAAGCTTATTTTATTTCCTACTTTTCAGTTATGCATACTGTAATACATAATTATGTGTACTGGCACACGATAGTTCTTTGCAATGCATTACTAATGTACGCACTTTGCTAAGTTCTGATGTATTCAGTTTACTTGTCACTGTTTGATTGTCAACTTTTCTGAAACCACTTACAATATCGGTTAGTATCGTTGTGAATCTTAAGAATTTCTTTGTATGGTAACTTCTTCAGACAAGATCTGCCACTTCGAAAAGCTACCGCCTTTATGAAATCTTAGTCTGCATCGAATCCTACGGTCATCGAAAGTTAGTATCAAAAGGTGACAATCCATCAAGTAAACTGTCCTTACACATAAGAGGGCGACATAGTGCTTCCATATATGAGCACGCAGCAAGATGACTTCATATATTAATGTATAGTAAAATGCTTTTCTAGTGTAGTCAGTCAAAAGTACTCCCCCTTCACTCAGGGCGTGTTCAGCGAACTTACCAAAGTGACCGATGTAACCGGTAACTTACCGGAATGGTAAGTAACCGGTAGCTAACCAATTGACTGATTCTCTGGACGCACTGGTTAGTTATGTCATGTAGCGCCATCTACATTCCATTTTGACATCGAACAACAGAAAACGAAACCGAATCTACCGCCTGTTGATTTGAAGTTGCCATTTATTTTTAACTAAATAACATGTAACCGATCACGTGACCTAACTAACCAAGATTTTTCCCCCGGTTAGTTCGGTCACTTACCGGTCACATCGGTCACTTGTGCTGAACGACGTTGGTTGCTTACCGGTTACAGCACTGAACGCATTGGTAACTAACCAATCTTACCGGTTACTTACCGGTGACATTGCTGAACACACCCTCAGAAAAAGGAAATTTTTTAGCAAAAATCGCATTATGCTTCAATCGATAAACAGCAACAATCTAATACCTATACAGGCAGTAATGGCATCGGAAATGAGCAGTGGCGATTCGACGGGGAATCTGAAACTCATAACCAATACCTGGCTGCCTCTATAAGAGAGTGGCAGCATTGGATTCCCAAATATTTCTTTTACAGACGCTTTTGTCCCAACTACACTGTTAAAAATTTGAAACTTTTGCTGTACACTGTTAAAAATCTGCTGCATTTTTTTTTGCTACGCACGTATAGGAAACGGTTACTTGACTGTATTAAGGAGCATTCTCATAGGTCGCAGTAGAGACATTATATACAAGCGACGGAGTGCGTTGCAACAAAATGCAGCAGATTTTTAACAGTGTATCATCACTTCACCGCTTATATAGAAAACGATTAGTTAAATGCATTATGAAGGATTCTCATTTATAAAAATAAAGATATTCTATAAAAGAAATGGAGTGACGATGCAGCAAAAGTTGCAAATTTTTAACAGTGCATTGCATTGCCAGGCGTTTTTTATTATGGAATTTGATGATGATTTCCTGGAAGAATTCGATTGTACTCGTATGAGAAGTTAACAAGATTGACGAAAATTGCCCGCTCAACAAAATGCTTGGTGATTCGTTTTTGTCCAGAATCGTTTCAACCAATTAGATACTGTGCTACATGTGTCGTCATATTCATATCGAGGAATCCTACACAGTAAAAAATTTGACACTTTTGCTATATCATCACTCTATTCCTTTTATAGAAAACGATTACTTCACCCAATTACGAAGCATTCTCATGGGTCAAAAGAGAGATATTCTACAAAAGCAGGGGAGTGACGATGCAGCAAAAGGGTCACATTTTTTAGAGTGACACTGTAATCGGAAACGTGCGGTGGCGTATTCGATGAGGAATCTGAAACTCATTACCTATACCTGGCTGCCTCTATAAGAGAGTGACAGCATTTGATTCCCAAATATTTCTTTTTTAGACGCTTGTCCCAATTACATTACAAAAACTTTGAGCCTTTTGCTGCATCATCAGTCTGCCGCTTTTATAGAAAACGATTACTTTGCTACGGTCATCGTCACGAAGCATTCTCACTGGTCATAAAAGACATATTCTATAAAACCTGTGGTATGACGCTGCAGCAAATGGGTCAAATTTTTAACAATGTATCATGGAGAATTCTCATGGGTCAAAGGAGAGATATTCTATAAAAGCGGGGGAGTGACGATACAACAAAAGGATCAAAATTTTTACAGTGCACACTGTAAAAAATTTGGTCCTTTTGCTGCATCGTCAATCCACCGCTTTTATAGAAAAAGGTTACTTCAGCCTATCGTGAAGAATTCTCATGGGTCAAGAGAGAGATATTCTATAAAAACGGGGGAGTGATTATGCAGCAAAAGGGTCAATTTTTTTACAGTGTACACTGTTAATAAAAGTGAATCTTGTCCAGTTAGGATATCACACTTTGAAAAGATCGTGTGTCTATGTAAGTGTAACTTAAAAGCATGAAAAATGAACGTTTCTAATTGGTCGATTGCTTCGAAAAGATATTTAATTTTAATGTTTTAATTTTTTAAAAAGTTCTAATCAACAGATTTTTATGAAATTTGAATGGGACCACATGGGCCCCATACGCTTTCAAACAAAAAAAGAATTATCAAAATCGGTTCATATTTACGAAAGTTATGCGTGAACAACAAATACATACAGGTCGAAATCATAACCTCCTCCTTGAAGTCGGTTAAAAATTGAAATTTTTGTGTTTAAGTGGGAAAAAATCGTAGATTTCGTCGATTTACCACGGGGAAAACAATTTGTCAGTTACTTAAGATTCGTAAATTTTGTAGATCAGGCACGGAAAAAATCGCGAATTTCATTGATCATGTGCGGAAAAATAGAGAATTTTGTTGATGTGGCTTGGAAAATTTACAATTTCGTTCAACACGTATGGAAAAATCGCGAATTTTGCCTATGAAGCTCGAAAAAAAAATTGCAAATTTCACCGATCAGGTACGAAAAAAATCGCATATTTCGTTTATAAGGCACGGAAAAACCATGAATTTTGTGATGATACGCAGAAAAAAATCGTGAATTTCATCTTGCTGCGTAAAAAATTAAAGATTTCGTCAAAGCTATTTAAAAATCTCTAATTTCGTTGAGAGGGCGCGGAAAAAACCATATTTGGTCAATTAAAGGTGGAAAAATCGCGCATTTAGTCCATCTGGCACGGAAGAATAATAAATTTTATCAATCATGCGAGGAAAAATCGATCAGCTTTGGAAAAATTGGAAAGTCTTCGATCGGTTTTTAAAATTCGCGAATTTTCCTGATCAGATGTGGAAAGATCGTGAACTTTCACGATTGGTTTCATAAAAATCGCTAATTTTGTTGATCCGGTGCGTAAAAATCGTGAATTTCATCGATCATGCAAAAAAATCACGATTTTCATTGATCAGTTTTGTCAAAATTGCGCATTTCGTCGATCGGCTTCGTACAAATCGTGAATTTTGTCGATCGGCTTCGTAAAAATAACGAATTTTGACAATCGGTTTCGTAATAATCGTGAATTTCGTCGATCGGCCTCATAAAAATAGCAAATTTTGTCGATCGGCTTTGTAAAAATAGCTAATTTTATTGATAAGGCGCGGAAAGAATGTGAATTTTGCCGGTCACGCGAAGAAAAATCACGAATTTTGTTAATCACGTGAAGGAAAATTGCAAATTTTGTCGATCATGTGAAGATAACTCGCGAATTTAGCCAATCATGCGAAGAAAAGTCGCGAATTTCATCGATCAGCTTGTAAAAGTCGCGAATTTTGTCAATGGGCTTTGTAAATGTCGCGAATTTTACCGATCGGCTTCGTAAAAATTGCGAATTTTGACGATCATGCGAAGGAAAATCTAAAATTTTGTCGATCGAGGAAAGGAAAATCGAATATTTTGTCAATCATGTGAAGAAAAAACGCGAATTTAGTCGATTATGTGAAGAAAAATCGCGAATTTCATCGATCATCTTTATAAAAATCGAACATTTCGTCAATCGGCTGTGGAAAAATGGCGGATTTCGTCGATCGGCATAGTAAAAATCGCAAATTTTTCTATCGACTTTGTGAAAATTGTAAATTTCCCCTATCGACTTCATAAAAATAGTGAATTGTGTTGGTCAGGCACAAAAAAATCGATAATATTGATGATCAGCCATGGAAAAATCGAAAACTTTATCGATTGTGATAGGAAAAATAGTGAATTTCGTAAATCGGCTGTGTAAAAATCACAACTTTTGCAAAACGGTTTTGTAAAAATCCAACATTTCGTCAATTGGTTTTTAAAAATCGCGAATTTCATTGATTGGTTTAATAAAAATCATGAATTTTGTAGTTCAAGTGCGGAAAAATCGTGAATTTTGTTCATTGGTTTTGTAAAAATTGCAAATTTTGTTGATCAGGTATAGAAAGATCGTGAATTTTATCGATCGATTTCGTAAAGAGTGCAAATTTCGTTGATCGGGCACTTAAAAATCTTGTTAATCGGCTCCTCCTCCCTCCTTCGTTCATAAAGTTTACATTTTTTTCACCACCAGTCACTTATGTTTGTTTTCTAGAACTTTTAATGAAACAAATTTTATTCTCCTGAATAAAGTCCAGGAATATTATTGCATAATGAAAATAATCCTTGCTTTAATTGTTATGTATACAAACATAAAAACTACTGACATATCCTTACCAACTGAATTGGATATTTTGACTGGATAAGCGAACTTAAAAGGGTAACCCTCCCTCTTCCACTTCCCTCTGAAATCATATTTTTTATCCGATTATAGCCACAGACCACCTCGAAATCGATTTCTCTCCATGTTATTGATGTGGCCCTCGACCACCTAGACATATTTGTAAATGGCCCTTCTCTTCAAAAGGTTGTACACCCCTACTTTAAAGGGTACCTGAACATTTCACCGTTTTTTTTTTTTTTTTGTAAAAACGATCGAATGACTGGACAGTTTGCTGCAAAATTATAACAGTGGGAAAAACTCTGAGAACTCACCATTGTCACGTGAATAAAATAAGTTCTACCACCTTTCAAAAAAATTCCTTTTATTAAAGGGTCTTCAGCTTCAAAAGGAGAATGAACAGTGAAATAGACGCCAGGTTCAAGTTTTGGATTCATTCTTTCGGTTTCGTTTAAATAAAAGTTGATGTTTTCATCAAAGGTTCCACCATCCACTGAAATTGAAATGCAAATATTGTAGCGAAAAAATGATTAATTTAGCACAGTCATTTTAATTGATAAATTGAATTGTAATTTCAATTATTATCCAAATGCATGATAAGAATCCACGCACCAGGGAACTGCACCGGGAATTTTTGACTTAAGGGGACACAAGGCCTTAGAGCCCACTAAAAAAAATCTGTAGAAAATCTATAGCTTTTTGGACCAAAATATGTGGGAAATCCGAAGGTATGTGTCCCACTTTGCAGATATTTTTAAGAATATCTTTAAAAATTCTGCAGATATTTTAAAAATAAAGCTAAGTCTGAAAATTTTCTTCAAATTTCTGTAGAATTTCTGTAGAAAGTGGCGATTTCTTCAGATAATCTAAAGATTATTTTTAATGGGTAGAGTTTGCCCAAAACGACCAAAACATCAAAGTGTCAAAGCACAAATAATGTATAATTAAGTGCACATGGAACATAAATTGTTTCAGATTTTCGACATTTGAATCGAGTTTTAAATTTATAAAACAGATAAAAAATTATGATGAAATGTTAAATCAATATGGTTATGATGTTGGAAGGTTTTAAAATAATATATTTAAGTATTGTGGATGCGTATGTATATATATATATTGACTTTTTGAAAAAAGTGTTTCTTTTATACTTCAATACACTTCTCTAAAAAAAAGACTGAAAATCCCTTTGAAATAGCAATCGCCTTCTTCCTTTTTTAATGACGTCATATGTACACTTTTCTATGCATTCTTTTTAAGAATGGATCGTAAAACTGGAATACATCATCGGATCCAAATAAAGTTATTTAATAAAAAAGCGTGTATTTTAATTCTTAAAACCGAATTAGTAGAACTTTTTAGAAGGGCATGATTTTTACTCCAGCTGCATAGAAATTTCCCACAAGTGAAAATACTTTACTTTTGAAAATAATGTAATCGCACACTGATAAAACGCGATGTTTTACAAAAAAACTTTTCTTTACAAAAGAGCCGTTACATACAATGAGCATGGTCTGATTGGATGTCTTTGTCCAAAAATAAAATAACGACTTATGTTACAGAAGTTGATGACTCTCGACTGGATACATTCCCTGATTTAGACAACCAAACAAAGATCTCAGCAGTAATTTCATGTTTAAAATAATATCAGGTAATTAAGTGTTTGTCTAAAGTTTTCTTCACCAATAAAATTGTATTGCTATTCTTTAAGACATTCTACTGTAATTGTTCGGTCCTTTTGCGCACGCCGAATGAGCTCCGCAGTTCTGCAGTCATATGACCAAGACAGGTTTGCTCTAACTGCTAGTGATTTTTTTTTTTTTTTTTTTTTTTTTTTTTTTTTTTTTTTTTTTAGCGGATGTTATTTCCAACATTCTATAAATCTAACAGCGAGGTTTATCCTCAATTATTAATATAATTCATATAGCGGGAATATTCCCCTAAATAATGTTTACGAACATCATTTAAATAGCGGATTATTACCCCAAACGTCAATACATTTTTCTGCTGATTTGTGTTATTATTGTTGTGATTGTGTACTGTGTGATATAAAACATATGAAAAAAGTAAACAAGGCTTCGTTTTCAATCTTAATTATACACATGCAGTCTTCATTTGGCGGTCCGTGGTGCAGAGAAGTAACTAAAATAGAAAAGCTGAACTGAACAAAAGGTGCTGTAAAAGGCACCATAACAAAGTTAGAAAATTTCGTTAGAGACAACAAAGAAGAGAGTAATTATTTGAGTACTCAGCTCGAAAGCTGCAAAAATTACCAGAGCTTCAAACCAAAATATTTGAAATACGGGATAAATTTTATGAAATCCCCGATATTAAAGACTTACCTGAAATCGAACAAGAATTAGATGAACTTGAAGATCGTCTCGAGAGACGTGAGATAAGTCGCAACATATTTCTTAAAAATCTCAAAGTATCTGAAATAAATGTGCATGCTGATAATATTGAATCTAGAAGTTTCAATAATATTAAATTGCTTGAAATTACATTACCAACATTTCATGGTAAATATAACGAGTGGACAATTTTAAAAGTGCAATTTACAGATTTAATTATCAAAAATGAGCAGCTAAATGATGCACAAAAGCTCTTTTATTTGCGAGCATCGCTAAAAAATGAAACTAAACAATTAGAAAGTGCTGACGAATCCTTTGATTCATTGTTTACAGTACTTATGAAAGATTCGAAAATCAACGTTTGTTCATTGATACTCATTTATCAACCATAATTATGAAAAATACATTAAGAGTCTTCTAAAAAATTGAAAGCTTTTATTTATTGTGCAAATAAAAAAAAATATGGTCCTTAAAGGTATTACAATATAAACAAAATAATCTGTCTGATGCTATTCTTATAAATATTGCCTTACAAAAAGTAGATAATGAAACAAGAAAATTATTTGAATATTCGGACAAAAGATCAGAATATCCGCGATTCGCTGAGCTAATGTCATTTTTGGAAAACCGACATTCTACTCTGGAAAGTGTAAATAGATATTCTACTTCAAAACCTTTCAATAAAAACTTTCTTCCTTCAAAAAAAAAAAAAAAAAATTCATGCTAAATTCAGATGATAAATCAAATGTGAAAACGTGCAAATTGGCTTTTCACAATTTGAACAAATGTTCTGTTTCTAAAAATGAATGAATCAGAACGACGAGATTTCGTAAAAAGAAATTAACTGTGTTCAAATTATTTGAATCGAAAATATTTCGTAAATTGTTGCGTTTCAAAATATAATTGGAATCGGTGTGAATTACGACAAAACAATCTTCGTTACTGAGAAAGAGAAAATAAATCAAAAAATGAACTTTGTTTCGAGGCCATCCCCCATTCACTCCCCATGCATTTAGCGCAGGTGTCAATGAAAAATAAAAGAACAATTCGGTAAATAATGACTCTTTGAAAACCTTGAATAACGTAAGCTATAAAAATAAATCGGTTTTATTAAGTACACGTTTGTTTTTATCGAAGATAATTTCGGGAATAAACTGAAATTCAGAGCAGTTTTAGATTCCGCGAGTAACACTAATTTATTATTAAAGGATTGTGCAGACATGTTGAAATTAAGAAAAACGGTAATTAATGCTCTAATAATGGATAAATGGATACACTCATAATGTAAAAAGTAAAATTTCCAGCGTGAATTTCCAGCGTTAGAAATGAAAACGGAACCTTCAAGAGAAAAAAAAAAATTGATTTCTTAACTGTTCCCAAAATTCCAGATGTAATTCCATCACGGCAATTAAATAAATCTAACATTAAATTACCGAAATATGTTGAAATGGCAGATTAAACATTTTTTAAGCCAGCTAAGGTTCATGCTTTAGTTGGTGCTGAATCATTTTACAAAATTTTAAAACATTTCAAAAAGCTCATATTTTTAAGCTGATAAGGCTTCTGGAGAGTCATTAAATAATTTCAAGTTTAATTTTTTTTTCGAGGATGGGAACCGTACTCTAAGTTAAATTTAGGTAATATCTGATGGACATAAATCATCATTTAAAAGTAAATGTCTCGAAATAAAAACTAATTTCCTTCATTTCGCAATAATTTGGCTGTTGAAATTACATCATAGTTTTGCTTGAATGGCAATCAACGAAACCTTGAAAAACTCGCGTCAGCTGAAAGAACTATTATACGTTTTTGTTTTTTTGAAATCATAAACTATAAATAACTTTTTATTATTTTATTTATTTATCTTGTAATGCATGTTATTCCACGATGTAACTTCTGGTGAAAGAGAGCAGAAAATGTTGGCTCTCATAAATAGAACTAAAAGGCGTTCCAGTTTATATTTCTTCAATGTGTTTTGATTGTGTAATTGGGGTAATAATGCAAATAATATGAATACATAAATACATTTAAGGTGATTCCAATGAATACTCATCGGAATGAAATTATAAGTGCCAATAAAAAGGAAGTGCCGAATAACACTGAGGATAAATTAATCTGTATCAGGTGGATATACAAAACACACAAGTCTATTAATTTGGTGAGTACCAATTTTACTTACCTAATGTGATGAATTACTTAATTATCTATAATTATAAAATGAGATAAAGGTAAACAGACTTACTCATGCCTTTATATCTAAATACTAACAATATCTTTCCCTAGTGGTTATAGCACCCTTTAGAAAGAAATAAGGTAACTCTAAGTAAAATTGTTTATCTACAATTTACTGTTTAACAGGTATACATTTGATAAATATTAGCGGTAAAGATTAAACACAATTTATTTTTGCCTTCATAGCGTTTCTGAGTAGAAAATATGGTAACAAAATTTAATTGAAAGAGATTATTTTTATTGTAGATCATTTTATGTTTCAGATTGGATTTGTTTGTCCAATCTTCAACAACCTGCATTTCTGCATTCTTGTAATATTTTGCAATATACATTGGTAAATTGCATCGCAAATTGTGATGCGATATCGTATAAATCAAGCCCTGATGATAGTACCCTCTACTACAAATAGATAAACAAAATTTGTTTTCCTTATGGTTTAAACTCAGACAGATATTAAGATATTTCATTCAATATAAAAATGCAAATATTAATTTCTTAATTTGCAAATGTTAGGTAATTGGTGTCAGAAATGAATGAAAGTGAAAGTCAATTTTTAGATCCGGAAAATATATGCAAAATAAAATGTAGATATTGATTAAGTGGAACATTACATAAAACAATTAAACTAATATTATTAAAGTAGTATTATTAAAATAATATAATTAAAGCAATTTAACACACTTTTACCAATATTTTCTGGATCTAAAATTTGACTTTCACTTCTACTCCTTTTTCACAGCAGTTATGTGGTATTTAAAAATTAAGATGTTAATATTTGTACTTTTATATTCTCTGACGATGGCTTTGTTTACAGTTGAAATTACTAAGAATTATAGTAATTTAACACTTTTTTGAATATTTTTTGACATCTTAAAAGTAATTAAGTTATTTATGTTTTAAGTTTACTTTTGTAAAGATGAATATAGCATCCTGCTAATTTATATGTTCAAATCGAATCGAAATAAACTTTTACATTTATAATTTACAAATATTTCGCAGATTTTATATTATGTATATGATGATTTGACATAAAATGGTAAGTAAGTGCAAAATACAGTAATGGTAAGTAAATGCAAAATACAAATCCTTAAAAAAGGTATCTACGATTTATTTCCTTTACATTAAAACATAATCCAAGCATTTGGGGGGTCTTAAGTATCATACCATTTGTGTATTATTTTAATTTTTAATGTTAAATTAGTTAGCTTATTTAGTACAAAAATATAACATTGAATGTAGAGCTTATTGAACAAAATATCTTAATATCTGTCCCTTTTCAGGCCGAAACAATATAGGATTTTTTTTAATTTGTTCTGTAAATTATGTTATTGTTTAAAAATATTATGAGCTACTAGCATAACGAAGACAAAAAAAAATACCTTAGCGTAATACTTTGTACATTTTGAAACATATAAAAGCTCATCCATTGGAATAAATCAAAGTACTTACTTAAATCTTCATATCTTGTCTTCTGTAAAGGTTTATAACTACTATCAACAAAAGAATGTATGCTGTAACAAGACGTAAAAAGGTCTCCCGTTCCTAATAAATGTGGACCAGTTATCTCATCTTCTTTATCTGTATGATATGGTATGAAACTAAAATGAATAAATAAATAAATAAATAACCGAAGTACTATTGAAACTCATTACTGTTAGTGAAACATGAATATGTAATCATGTCTAACACAAAGCGATCCAAAAGTGTTTGACGTATTTTAAAATTCCACAAATATCCGTCACTGACGTACATTTTCAAAAATGTCTGTGAATAGGAGCGAATTATTTTGTTAATTTTTCACGAACATTTTCCGTTATCATAGCTATTTCAAAAATTTTCGCGATAAATATCAATCGTGAAAGGATAATTTTGGGAATTTTTCAGCGAACCTTTTATTTAATTTATAAAAATAAAATTTGCCTGTCTATAATTCTATAAAAATTCATAGTTTGGAAGCCAGATTTATGAAATCTTTCGTGCATGTGTATTATAGCATGGGCGAGGCAACTAAAATTATCCGGAATTTATTTATTTATTTATTTTTTTTTTTTTTTAATTTTGGGGAAACAAAAATTATAAAAAAATTAAAATCTAAATTAGATAAATCCTTTACATTTCTATAAGTTAATAATACGTCAAATACAAACGTCTGTAAATAGTAGATAAAAAAGTACGTGCTAATTAAAATAATATAAATGGCTTTTCCGAACAGTTGTTTACTTTTAAAAATCTTAGTATATAAAATGAAATTTAAGTTGAATTTAACCATTCGCACAAACTATGGAAAATTACGAATGTAAATTTTATTAAATAACGGGGGGTTCAGGGGTGGAACACTCAATCGAAGAAATGTCTTTTTTAAATCTAAAAGTTAATCTGAATTTTAGAACATTGCTGCATAACAACGTGATCAATTTAACGCATCTAATTTTTGAAACCTTCTACGCATTTTTTATTGTTATAAATATTTATGTTATTTGAAAACTTTCAATTGCCGTTTTAAGAAGTAAAATATTACGCAATATGTGGAAAAAACAGTGATTTGAAGAGCTGACGTTAAGGCTCCTGATCTGCAGATTTACTAGTTATAATAAAATATGAAATAATAATTTTCCCAATAAGATTTTATAAAAATTAATATATCTTATGATATAAATGATATGAATTATATATTATTATTTTTAATCTATCTCATCTGTTTTTTATATAAATTTTATTACTATTATTTTTTTAGTTTCGAAAAATTGCATTATTTTTACTTTAAGTGCTTATTTTGTGTTTTTTAAGTTCGAACAAGCATAGAGAATTGTTTTACCTCTTATTTCAAACATAATTTCATACATTTTAATTTTATATTCAAGCTGATTATCTTTAAAAAGAGAATTTAAATTTAAAAATAAAAATCAAACAAGATAGTGTTTTAAAAAAATTATATGAAAAAAAAATGTATGTCTTTTGTAATATTAAAAGTCTAAAATCCTGTGATATTATTAAATAAATGTATGATAAAATCTCGGTGATATTATTAAGTAAATGTTGAAAATTACTATACAAATAAATAAATAAATAAGAGAATTAATTGTAGTTTGATTATTATTCTATGGTAATTTTCAGCTTTTATTTCTCAACTCTAGATCCCATTTTTAAAAATTTTAGGACATAAAATATACAATATTTTACAAATTGTGAAAATCACAATATAATATTTTTACGGAAATTTTGCAAGAAAGTGGAAGGTTTATATTTCGAAAACAGAAATTTCCATTACAGCGAATTCAGGAATAAACGTTGAAAAATTAGATTTAAATACAGATATTCTAATGATGGAAATTATTCTAAAATTCACAGGGGTAAACTAGAACCGTCCTGCTAGCAGTTTTCCGTTTTTGAGCGATTTTTGTAATTCTTTGTGTATTTTAGAAACAAACAGGGAAAGAAGATTATAATTAGTATTATTGTTATAATCATTTTTATGAAAATGAAGAAATGCCATCAAAACGCTTTGAAGGTTAATTAAACTTTTGGTTATTACACCATATTTATTTATTCCTACCCTTTTAAAAATTTTCGTTTATTGACAGGTTATCTTTCGTGAAATTTGATCTGAATTTTTCCGTTTTGTTAGAAAAATGGAATCTTTCCGTATGTGCCATTTTCATATTATAGCGTTTCGAATACAGAACGCTGCAAAAATATACTACAAAAATATATTATCCAATGAAATTGCTGAATTTTTGATTGCCACGCATGCACTTCAAAATACTGTTTAAAAAAGCGGAGACTACAAAAACAAAATTAACTTTCCTAAAAAAATAAAATAAATAAATAAATAAATAAATAAATAAACGCAAACATTCTTTCAATTCTGCTGAAGGCCTTTTCCGTAAATCGACAATTTTTTTTCTTCACTGTAGGGCAAAATTTAAAAAATGAACTATTGACAAGATTATAATTTTAATGTAAAATAATAAAATTGAAAGTGCATAGATGTTTGTAAATATATATTATTACAAATTATTATTATTTTTAAAATTTAATCATATTTAGATTCCATATTTTATAACAGTACACAGATGAAGAAACAGAATAGAATAGATCGGGAGGCAGTTGCATAGACAATCATCTCATCGAGTTGGAATCTGAAATTCAAGTATTAGACAGAACTTGATTACCATATTAAAATGCAACTGGTTTGCGGAAACATATGTTGGTGAAGGCCATCTGGAAACCCGATTTTAGTGACTGATCGGTAGGTTTAACATTGTGTTTTCCAGCAAAAAACAATTACAAAATATGGAGGATTTTGAGCAGAAAAATACAATGGTAAATCAACGAGTCAACTACCAAGATATGACTTGTCAGACCAGATGCATTTTAATATGCGAATTGAGACTTGTTTAAACTTGGAATTCCAGTTTCCAACTCGATGAGGTAATTCTCTTTGTTGCCGTCTCCTGGTCTAGAATTCATTGAAAAAAAATCTCATAAATTCTTCTTTCAAAAGGAGGAAAAAAAAAACAATACAGAATACAAACGTTTCGTCCATATTTAATACGTTATCGATCCATTCAGATTTTAACAACCACTTTTCAGGAAATTCGTATGGCAGATCATAGTAATATTCTTCTTTTGGTATCTATTAAAATAAGTTTTAGGAAATTTTAGCAATACAGAATAAGCAGATCAACATCATTATTACAACTACATGCACTCAATGTTTTCTTTTTAAATATATGTGTTATTTTTCTTAAAACCAGGAAATAAAATTGTACGCAGTTTAATGTGTTTTACACGGAATCGTATCGTTTTGATTGTATATTAATATGAAATATGTTATAAAAAACACATGTTGGATTGTCTTCCCACAACATATTACCACGTTAAAAAGCACAGAAATATCGCTAGTCCGGATTGGAGCAACTATATTACTGAGAGACCTGTTCTCATGTACAGAATATCAACACTTCCGAGATTTATAGAGAAAAATGGAGTAAATTTTAGAAATAGTTATTTGAACCACTCAGACAGTCCTTCAGACGATGATTTATGATTTTTCCCCTCATCTTCTTTGCTTCAAATGTAAATAGTTTTCATTTATATTCAATTATTATAATTATTAACCCCCTGACTGCCCAGCCAAAGGGTAATATTGTAATGTTGTTTTCTCTATAATTTATTAAAAATATTAAAAAAAATATGTTTTTCCAACCTGATACAAAATATGTTATTAGTATCGGTGTATAACCTTTGATAGCATCAATCCTAACTTAATTTTTCAGAACTGGGTTTTATTTGTGGAATTATACTAATTTAAATATTGCTTAAGTTGCAGTGAAACCTGCAGCTTAATGTGTGAAAAAATGAGCCGGCGGCAGTCAGGAGATTAATATTGTTGTTTTTGTCATAATAGCTATTACTATAGTTGTGCATTTGTTACTAATATTTAGTATTTAATTATAAAATATTGTGTTTTGGACCATGTTCCTTTATTGAGAATCTAACATTTTTTTTGAAGTGACTAATCACTATATAAGTATAAAATAATAAGTATAAACATTGTACAATTAAGTAAAAAAATAATAAAGTAAACTTTTTTTTTTCTTTCTTTTTCTAACTAGTGTCAAAAGGATGTACAGACATCTGTGTTTCGGCTGTCAGTAGGAAAATACTCCATCAAGCTTACTCTTTGGAGCTACGGTTCGGATTTCCACTGACCCCTTTTTAACTAATTTGTCATGAAATAATTTATTATCAACTAAATCACATAAATCTAAATTCAAACTGAAATCAATATTTAAACTTACTAATGTCGCATTGGCTCCACAGTAGGGTGAGTATTTCTTGCAAAATTCGTCACTTGGCTCGACACAATATTGAGGATACACGCTACAGAAATGGCTTCTTTTTACACTACATGAATAAAGATTGTTTTGTTATGTTGCCTTAAAAAATAATTGCTAGTAAAAACATACATTACATATAAAAGCGATTTTTTTTATAAATGTTTTGTTTTATATTCCCGGTTAATGTCTTAGAGTGAAATTAAAGGAGTACGCATGCGGAAAATATAAATGAATGATAATAATAAAAGACACACTAGTGCAATTAAAATAAATTAGTAAACCACGCGGCTAACTTGAGTACAGCCAAAATATGCCAAGTGACCTTTCTATGTCTACAAATTGATTATTTCCAGCTGAGCGAAAAATTGCCCAGGCCGGGAATCGAACCCGGATACTTGGCTTACAAGGCCAATGCTTTACCTGTTAAACTATCTGGGCGATAGCCGGCCGGGATTTTTCGCTCAGATAACCTTATTGAGGCTCAGATAACCTTATTAATAAGGTTATCAGAGCGAAAAATCCCAGCCGGCTATCGCCCAGATAGTTTAACAGGTAAAGCATTGGCGTTGTAAGCCAAAAATCCGGGTTCTATTCCCGGCCTGGGCAATTTTTCGCTCAGCTGGAAATAATCAATTTGTATGATACCTTTACCAATCAGTTTGATTGTGTTAAAATAATAGTCTTTCTATGTCTAATCTATATATTTAAAAGACCTGGCTGTTTTTTTGGTCATCAGACCTGAGCTTTCTACTGGCCCGATTTTGATAATTATTTTTTTAAATAAAAGCTGTTTATGTGTAGATGTGCCCATTCTGGCTAATTTTTAATTTATTTCAATTTTTATATTATATTTTTAATTTTAAAAGCTTTTTCATGACATTTCTTCAAAACAATGGCAACAGGTTAAGCTTTTCTCAAAATTTATTTTGTTTCATTATTTTCCACCAATCAGGAACTTGATCTCATCGGTGAATGTATAGTCGCATTTCAAACAAAAATAAATAAATAAATAAATAAATAAATAAAGGTTTTCGTTAAATTTAATCACAATAAAATGATTGCACATAGTTATTCCGTGCAATACACAGATTATTTATTGAGTAATATTATTAACTATTATGTAAGTAAAATAACAGAAGATAAACTTTAATAAAATATAATATCTAAAGGGAAATTTTGTCGATGGAGAAAATGTCGTCATACAGAAACCAGATAAATTTATTCCATGAATATAATAGGCATTGTTGTAGCTGTCAGCTGTGTCAGTGATGATGTCATATTTACTGACTTTAATTCCTGCATCTAAATAAAATGAACTTCTACTAATTTAAAGGTCCGTGGTGTGCACAAATGAAAATATTTCTACAAACTGCGCCATTTCTATTTAATTATAAAGAATATTTTATGAAACTAAATAATTCTTAAATAACTGCATAAATCCCGCTTTTATTTAAGAAAAGATGCGTATTTCTGAAGGTGTAAATGATGTCATATTAGAAAAAAAAAGAAAAAAACCTGTAATATGCCGGTTTTACTATATTTCTATCTTACATAATATCAAAAAATAATTAAAATCATTTCATTGTATTAAGTTATTGTTTAAAAAAAAACTGCATTTCAGCAACAAATACAAAATTTTTATTCTTTTTAATAACAGAGATATCATTTTTTTTTCGTTGCCATAACAATAAAATTAATTTGTACAAGTTCATGGAGGATACAAACCAATAGATAAATTAAATTTATTGCAAGTGCTGTAAATGTGTAGTGGGTTGGTTAGGCAGTTTAGTAAGTCCCTGTTTCTATTATAATTAAAATGTTTCATTGATATTATAATTCTTGTACAGTTATCAAGTGATATTTAAACGGAGAAAAAATAAACTATGCAGATATTTTTGAATTCGTTTTCCGGGGTATAATATTAACTTCCTAAATAATTTGGCATTTAAATAATATTTAAGGTTTAGAAACCCCATTAAAAAAGATCTGTAGGTGAAGTTAAGTCCAACGTAATAATTTATGAGTTGTTTTCCTTATTTTTCGTTATTTTCTGAAGTTTGTGTATCTTCATCATGAAAAGCAATGTTATCCCTATTTTAAGAAGTGGCAATTGTTTATTTCGCTCAGTATTTTACTGTCTATATAAGATTGATATATATCATACCTAATATATATTCTTTTCCGTCGAGTTTCGACGGGTGCAGCTAGTTTTTATTAAAAGAAATTAAACTTTAAGGGATAGTTAAAAAACTACTATTTACTCCACATTTGGCTAAACTTCATTATGACATCACATTAGGCAGAAATGAGGTTTTAATTAAGCAGAACTAAAGAAGAATTAAAGCTAACCTATTTATCTATCTATATGATAAAGGCCAAACGTATCTGTGCGTAACGCATTCGTCATTTTATGAATGGCAACTTGAAATTTGAAATGAAGTTTCGATTTTGCAATTTTTGCTTCTGCAAATTTTAAAACTTCTAAAGATCCCACGTCATCGTATAGGGAAAATAGGGCTTTTAAATGCAATTTGTTTGAAAACCATATCTTAATTTATTTTTGAGGCTTTTTTTTTGTAGTTTTTAATAGCGGTTTTGTAATTGTGGCAAGGAAATTACTCCTTTTCTATTAAAAGTAAAGGGGGAAAACTGTACTTTTTTGTTGCCATTTTCTCATAAATATGAAGAAAAATTGAAATTAAAATACATGCTATTTCAAAGAATATCGTCTGTTGTAAAACGCGGTAAATTTTGTTTTATTTCGTTTTTACTCTTCAGTTGCTAAATGATTTTTAATTTGTTACAAATTTACTTTTTTGCACGCGATACAACACTTTCTCTTTTCAAAAATATATTTTAAAGAATACTTAATGTGAGTTATTTTCATTGCTTTTACTTAATTCGCATCAAACAGCTGAAAGAATACATATTTATTAATCCGTGTGCAAAATCATTTTTCGAATTTTGAAGAAGTATTAATGAATGATTTTCAATGAAACATGGAGCGATTATAAAATAAATAAATAAATAAATAAATGCATGTGAATCATTAAATACTCAGTTTGCCCCTTAAATAACACCTTTTTTGCTGGGTTTGTGTATTATTCAGCGTTAATGACGTCACGTGCATACTTTTCTATAAATGTTGTTTAAGAATCAATCGTAAAACAGAAATGGTTTAGCGGATGCAAATGACATTATTTTATTTCAAAAAGCGTGTATTTTAATTCTTAAAACTGAAATATGTTTTATAGCAATGCGTTATTTTGACCTCAGTTGCTTTGCAATACTTAACTTTCCAAAATAACATAATCGACATTATACACTTATAAAACGCACTGTTTTACAGAATTTTAGAGTGTCATTTTTTATAGAATCGTGTCATACAGTGTGCATATCGGAAGTCTTTATAAAAAAAAACAGGTCGATTTACGTTACAAAATTTGACGATTGTCGACTGGATGAAATGATTCCGCCGAGTTAGAAAAGCAAATAAAGAAGTTCTTTGCAATAATTCGAGTTCGAATCTATAAAAATCGTCATTTTATCTTGTGTAGTGTCACAGTAAAATTGTCTATCGTATTTATTGCATGCAGATTATTTCAGAAATTTTCATTTACACTTAAAAGAATATAAATAGTTTAGTAACAAATTCCAGCTAAAAGCAATCGAGACTTCAAGTTTTGAATTTAAATAATTTTAAAATGATCAAATTAGAATAACCTTTTTTTGAGATGGTGAACATTATGTCAAGTTTAGATTCTACTGGAAAAAATTCTATGATTAAGTCAAAGTGGAATAAATTTTTCTGTTTTTCATTTTGGAGTAGCAAGCATAAGAGACTTAATAGATAACTTTGTCATAATAACACATCTTTATTATATTTTTCGGCTTACACACCGATTAAAGTTTAATTTGAATAATTTGGACAACTAAGTTTTATAGAAAGTGTATTTTTTAACGCCATGTTACAATGTTTAAAAAAAATCTGTGAGTTCACAATAAAACTACTGCCAGCAAAGTTGCAAGACATTTACCGTTCCGTTAGTAGATTTTCCGTTTTGGGAAATAATAGAAAAGAAAACTGCGTTTGAAGAAGCGGTAATATTGCGTTACAAGGTTTCTATTTTTCGGATAATAATTTAACTTTTTAGATTAATGAATCGATCAATCTTCAAAGCTTTCGAACTTTCTGAGGGATTTTGCACCGCTATATTATTTAACTTACTTTAATTTTTTTTTGTATAATTTACTACAAGCCGTCCTGAGCATCGAACTCGAGAACTCTCGACCGCGGAAGAAGTCCTTACTGACTGAGCCAAAGCTGCTGATACCCATTTTGATAAAGTATGTCTTTTATGAGTTAGTGGGAAAATTTTTTATACTTTTCAAAGATTTCCTTTCAAATACATTCGTTAGAATATTCCTATGAATGGTTTGTTTTATTTTATTTTAGGCCGATGCATAGTACTTATTATTTTTGGTGCGAATGTAGTTTACTCTCCTTCTTGGCGCGATTTTCAAAAATCGCTAAATGGCGCGTTTTTGCGTCTTGTCTCCCGGAGCTTCTTGCTCCAATGCACGCCACACACTACAGAGACATGCGTCAAAAATCGGGCAACATGACGCAGTCAAACCGGTTTTTACTTTGTTATCAGGGTGAAACTGTCTCATGTCGTACGTTTTTTCGTTCAATGTTTCACTGGTGTGTGGCGGGCCCAAGAGACAAAGCATATAAAATACAAATCTAAAGACAAAAAAAAGGAGAATTTTTACTTACCCGGAGCCGCTGTTTTGCTCCGAATTGACTGGTCAATCATATACTTTTTCCCGCAAACTTTCAACAGCGTAAAGTATCCATTTGAATACTTTACTTCCTCATTCAAACAATCAACAACATTCTTTCTGAAATCAACAACTTCCATAGTAGTTACTGAATGGTATCTAACTAAATATAAAAAGAGGAAAATGCAAAAAAAAAAAAAATAAACTCACTCGTTGAATGCAAGACGCAACTCCAATAAACAATCCTACCGGAAGCAATTTCTAAGCGGGAATAACGATATTCAAAAATTTAAAAGCTCTCTTTCAAGTTCTCATCTTTCGTCCAATCAGAAAACATTTAACAAAAAGGAGCGTCCAATCAGAAACGGCTTAGAAATCGGTAGCCGGAGCACTCCTTAGGGTTGCCATATTGAAGATCCGAGAGAAGAAAATGAAAATGCAGGGTTACCATATCGAAACATTTATCGCTAAAAAAAAGTCGCCTTGGCGAAGGAGAGTAAACTACATTTCACCCTTATTTTTTAAAATCATTTTAAAATTTTTAACTAATGTAATTAAAAAAAATCACTGTTTAAAATCACTTTTTTGAATGAATGTATGAATGAATGAAAAATTTCTTTTATTCATTTTTTATAAAGATAATGTTAAAGACAATTTTTTGAAATTGTCGCACATTGCTTATTTATTTATTTATTTATTGGGGCTAAGTAGTTAAAAAATTTCTCGAATAAGAAATAAGAGAAAAACAAATAGAAAAAAATTAATTTAAAAGGGATTTTTTATGCTTTCATGGCGCCAGTGGGATTCGAACCCACAATCAACGCTTACAGGCAATTAGTGGAGTGGTGCCATCCCCACTCGGCCATACAGACTCATACAGCTTTATGATTTTGTCTCGGCATATTATTCTATCATTTTTTTCAAAATTTGAAACGTTCATATAAATTAAAAATTAAAAGATGCAATTAGCTCAAAAAAAAAAAAAAAAAAAAAAAAACTATTAATGATTTCATTTGAAATAAAAAAAAATGCAGCTTTAATGAGAAATAATAATATTTAAAAATATATTTAATATAAATATATGCTTGAAAAGCTTGTGTAGCCTAAGAGATTATTTATTTTCAAAGTCGATCCATTAGAACAAGATCTGGCGATTGATACTATTGGCACATGGAAAAGAAAAACTTAATAAAAATTATATTTTAAAAAAAGGTTTGTTAAATATTTAACCCTCCAAGCGTCTTGCAAATGGGTAAATTTGTAATGTTGTTTTCTCTGCATTTTGTCTTAATTGCTAATAAAATATGATTCTTTCAATATTACATAAAAAATCTTATTTAGGAATATAAATGTAATCCTTGAGAGTCTTAATCATTCTTCAATGCTTTGAAAATTCATTAAATTTATCGAAATATAATATTTTAAACATTGCTTCTTTTGCAGTGAAACCTGGAGCTTAGTGTACGGAATATTACGGGACAAACGCTTAGAGGGTTAAAGAATTTTTTCAGTATTTTAGGATATTATATAATAGGATATGTAACGAATATATTAGTAGTTTGATTTTACTTTAGTCGTTTTTGTTGCCACACAATTTGATTTTAAGCTAAAAAGGCAATGTATGACATTGCATGACAAAAGGATCAAAGTATGACATTGATCCGAACGATATTCACAATAATGGAAAATCATTATGTGTACTACAACATTTTTGAGTAATTTGTTATATTCAAATGTAAATTATATAAATAGCAGATAATATTAGGAAAAATTAGTAACTTATTTAAATTCTAATGTCATTTGATTGCGATGGCTTTTGTCTGTTAAAACTCGAGTTTGGCTTAATGGATTTCGACGATTTTGTACTGGTACACTGTAAAACATATTCGTGTGGCTTTTGACCAAAAATGGTGGCAATTATGTTACCACCAAAAGTAGAGCAAAGGAACACCACCAATAAGTTGGTGTGATAATCCCCCAACTATCGACTGTTGTAAACAAACACCACTCTTGGTGACAACTTAGTTGCCCCATTTTTGGTGAAGAGTAAGTAATTTGTTTAAAATATACTTTATACTAAATTGTCTAAATAAAATAAACTTTTTCAAAAAAAAAATATAACCGACTTCAATCAACGCTCTAAAAAGAGTTAAATAATTCTTTAAAATACCCTAGTGATGAATTGTTATCTAATAACCACACATCAGATATCATGTACCGACAAAAAAATGGTTATAAGTTTAATACATAGAACTTAATATCCAGCAAACATGGTTTTTCGACAGAATATTTTTTACAAGAAATTAATTTACATATTTTTGATTTAATTTATGAATATATACATATAAAAAGTAATGAATTACTTTTTGAAGTTGGTGCCAAACGATCACAATCAATAATGGTTTTTACCATTTTATTTATGGTATTCGGCATAATATAACCACAATTCTTACTATACTTATAATAGTTTGGCACCAACTTCAAAAAGTAATTCATTACTTTTCATATGTATATATTCATAAATTAAATCAAAAATATGTAAATTAATTTCTTGTAAAAAATATTCTGTCGAAAAACCATGTTTGCTGGATATTAAGTTCTATGTATTAAACTTATAACCATTTTTTTGTCGGTACATGATATCTGATGTGTGATTAGATAACAATTCATCATTAGGGTATTTTAAAGAATTATTTAACTATTTTTAGAGCGTTGATTGAAGTCGGTTATATATTTTTTTTGAAAAAGTTTATTTTATTTCTTACTTTTTAGTTATTTATACCGTAATACTTAGTTTAATCGGTTGGATAGTTGCGGTGTAATCGGTGAACATATATAAAAAGAAAAGTACATACGCAGTCGAATTGATGATAACCTTCTCTCCTTTTTTAAGTCAGTTAAAGAAATTATAATACGGAAAAGTACTGCATGTTATACATAGATGTCAGGAATGGGATTCGAACCCACGATCTCTTTCGAGAGGCAGAGTTTAAATCGGGCGCCTTAGACCGCTCAGCTATCCTGACTGTAATCTAAATTGTGAACAACGCCATATTACTTTTCGCAAGTCTATTATTTTAGCACACTTTCACTGATAAAGTACTGAGTAGGTAAAAAATCTCTGATACTCTGTGCTAACGATTAAAAACAAAATATTCTTAATAGCATAATTGGTATTTAATTTTTAAAAAGAATAATACGGAAAAGGCTTTTGTATATATGTATGTCAGGAGTGGGGTTCGAACCCACGTTCTCTTTCTAGAACCGGAGCTTAAATTAAGCGCATTAGACCTCTCGGCTATCCTGATTGGAATCAACTCAGGGAACTTATTCAAGGTCATGTTATTTTTCGCAAGTCTATTAATTTAGCACTCTTTCACTGATAAAGTACTGAGGAGATAAAAGATCTCTGATTCTCTGCGCTAACGGTTAAATAAAAAATATTCTTAATAACACAATTAGTATTTAATTTGTAAAATATATGTGTAAAAATTATAATGCGGAAAAAGGTTATTGTATACATGCATGTCAGGAGTGGGGTTCGAACTCCCACTCTCTTTCGAGAACCAAAGCTTAAATCAGGCGCCTTATAGACCGCTCGGCGATCTTGACTACAATCTATTCGGTGAACTTATTCAACGTCATATTACTTTTCGCAAGTCTATATTTTAGCACTCTCTCACTGATAAAGTATTGAGTTGGTAAAATATCTCTGATACTCTGTGCTAACGGTTAAATACAAAATATTCTTAATAGCATAATTAGTATTTAATTTGCAAAATATATTTGTAAAAAATTATAATACGGAATAGGTTGTTGTATACATGTATGTCGGAAGTGGGGTTCGAACCCACGCCCTCTTTCGAGAACAAAAACTTAAATCAGGCGCCTTAGACCGCTCGGCCATCCTGACTGCACTCCATGGTAGGAATTAATTCAACAGTTTTAATTAACAAAAAATCACTAATTTTAATAGTTTTTGCCCGTTTACTAAAAAATTACTGAACCAATTTCTATGAAATGGAAGTGGTACTAATCCGAGAGTAAGTTCTTTAATTTAACACCAAAACCAAATTAATCAGTTGGCTAGTTTCGACGTAATCGGTGAACATACATTAAAAAAAATACATACGCGATGAATTGATAACCTCCTCTCCTTCTTGAAGTCGGTTAAAATATTCTTAATAGCATAATTAGTATTTAATTTGTAAAATATATATGTAAAAATTATAATACGGAATAGGTTCGGAAACTTATTCAATGTCATGTTACTTTTTGCAAGTCAATTATTTTAGCACTCTTTCACTAATAAAATATTGAGTTGATAAAAGATTTCTGATACTCTGTGCTAACTGTTAAATACAAAATATTCTTAATAGCATAATTAGTATTTAATTTGTAAAATGTATATGTAAAAATTATAATACGGAAAATTATTGTACACACGTATGTCAGGAGTGGGGCTCGAACCCATTGTCACTTTCGAGAACCAGATCTTAAATCAGGCGCTTCAAACCGCTTGGTCATCCTTGCTTCACTCAATTGCAGGAACTAATTCAACAGTTTTAATTACCGAAAAAACACTAATTTTAATAATTTTTGCTTAATTACTAAAAAACTACTGAACCAATTTCTATGAAATGGATATGGTACCAATCCGAGAGTAATCTCTTTAATTTAACACCAAAACCAAATTAATCGGCTGCATAGTTTCGGAGTAATCGGTGAACATACATAAAAAAAAAAAAAAATACATACGCGTCGAATTGATAACCTCCTCTCCTTTTTGAAGTCGGTTAATTAAAAATATTCTTAATAACATAATTAGTATTTAATTTGTAAAATATATGTGTAAAAATTATAATGCGGAAAAAGGTTATTGTATACATGCATGTCAGGAGTGGGGTTCGAACCCCCGCTCTATTTCGAGAACCAAAGCTTAAATCAGGCGCATTAGACCGCTCGACTATCTTGACTACAATCATATCGGTGAACTTATTCAACGCCATATTATTTCTCGCAAGTCTATTATTTTAGCACTCTTTCACTGATAAAGTATTGAATTGGTAAAATTTCTCAAATACTCTGGGCTAACGGTTAAATACAAAATATTCTTAATAGCATAATTAGTATTTAATTTGTAAAATATATATGTAAAAATTATAATACGGAAAGTTATTGTACACACGTATGTCAGGAGTGGCGTTCGAACCCATTGTCACTTTTGAGAACCAGAGATTAAATCAGGCGCTTTAAACCGCTCGGCCATCCTGACTCCACTCAAGTGTAGGAACTAATTCAACAGTTTTAATTAGCGAAAAAACACTAATTTTAATAGTTTTTGCTTAATTACTAAAAAACTACTGAACCAATTTCTATGAAATGGATATGGTACCAATCCGAGAGTAAGCTCTTTAATTTAACAACAAAACCAAATTAATCGGCTGCATAGTTTCGGAGTAATCGGTGAACATACATAAAAAAAAAAAAAAAAAAAAAAATACATACGCATCGAATTGATAACCTCCTCTACTTTTTGAAGTCGGTTAAAAATATTCTTAATAACATAATGAGTATTTAATTTGTAAAATATATATGTAAAAATTATAATACGGAAAGTTATTGTACACACGTATGTCCGGAGTGGGGTTCGAACCCATTGTCACTTTCGAGAACCAGAGCTTAAATCAGACGCTTTAAACCGCTCGGCCATCCTGACTTCACTCAATTGTAGGAACTAATTCAACAGTTTTAATTAGCAAAAAAAACACACTAATTTTAATAGTTTTTGCTTAATTACTAAAAAACTACTGAACCAATTTCTATGAAATGGAAGTGGTACCAATCCGAGAGTAAGCTCTTTAATTTAACACCAAAACCAAATTAATCGGCTGCATAGTTTCGGAGTAATCGGTGTACATACATAAAAAAAAAAAAAAAAAAAAAAATACATACGCGTCGAATTGATAACCTCCTCTCCTTTTTGAAGTCGGTTAATTAAAAGGAAATGTACCAATCTATTTGTGTGAAGCTATTTATTATAAATTATGGCTGTAAGCAAAAATAAAATGTAATGTTTAAATTGCTTTTTTTTTTTCGCTACCGCTTATTAAAGTACATTAAAAAAGTAATAATGCCAGTTGGTAAATAAACGAAAATTCTTAATATTTACATGACTTCAACAGCAAAATAAAAAATGATTTAAAGATTACATTTTAAATTTAACTCAGACAAAATAAAAATAAATAGTTTCAATTAAAGAGGCTGCTAAACTTAATTTCCATTGTGACAATTTATTATAACGTACATTTTAAACATAATAGTTAGTAAACAATGAAAGTTTCTATATTTACATGCTTAAAAATTATAGAAAATTATAATCTAGTGTGATCAGTTTTTCGGAAAATCAACTAATATTTATTCTTTCTTTTTTTAATCAAGAAAATGTGAAATATGCTCCAAAACTCACATCTGTTTACATCTAACGTTCTACCATTCAGTAGCACCATAAACATTCATCGTCAGTCGGAGCAAGTATCGGAACGACGGAGAGCTGTTTAAAAATAGTGCTAACAGGTAACAGGCTTACAGGTAAATAGTGATAACACTGAACGGATGCTTTGAACTGGACAGTATGAACTATTCGTTAGGACATTAAAATTGCGTATGTAATGACTTTTACCTTTGTTCTAATTAAGAGAACCTTTTCAGCACTTGTGAATCCCCTTTTAGTAGACCGAAAATCTTCCTTAGAGAAAGTCATGCGACTTCTCTTGCTTAGAATCCTTTGTCTAAATGCGAAAACCTGTGCGCTTCGTAAATAAGGATTCTCTGTGCCAAATTTGCACACATACATATCAATATTAATTATTTTACATTAATATTTGTGTTTTATCTATTTTTACAGCTAGTACATTCAAGAAGAATAAATATTAATGTTCATAGCCAAAAGTGCAGCCTCCAGGATTAATTTGAAGCAACAACACACTCTTCTTCTGATAAAATTTCATTTGCAGCTATTTGTTGTAATTATCTCTCAGTATATATGGCAAGATTCAGGTAGGACTTATTATTTTTATTCATCATTTTTTATCTCAAACTGGGTAGTACAATGTAAACATAACACGTATCCCATATTTACAACACAAATATATTTTTATCAGAGGTCCCATAAATCTTTGTGTGAGGGTAGGGGGAGGCAGAATGATGTTGCAGGAGGTCTAAATTTTAATATAGTCTCATTTATTATGCATGTTTAGCATTAAATTAAGCTTGTTTTGATGTCTCTGACAGAAAATTACTTATTGAACATACCCGCCCCCCACATGGACGTTTGGTTTGGTTTATTTTTGTCGGCCGATTATCTACGCTAGGGATATGGGCCCAGGGGAGGGGGGGCCCTTCGTGGGGATCTTTCTAAGGGAACCTAACCCTTATTTGGGCAAGGTTCGAAGAAAATCACGAAAACTCTGAACGGTTAGGCCGACAGCCGCGATTGGGTTCGAACCCAGCACCTGCCGTCTACCAGTAGAGAGATAAGAACCTCTCGGCCACTGGTGGGGCCCCACATGGAGGTATTGATATTTTCTATTAAAGATAATCAAATGGGCGCCATAAAATTTTATGTAGGTTTTACAAGTTTAACAAACAGAAAAATAAGAGTCAGATAAAATAAGAGAAACTATCTCTTTAAATTTTTCAGTATCAACATCTCAAAAAACAAAATTAAAATGATGAAAATTCTACATGTTGTTAATATTGTTTCCAATAGTCTAAAAAACATGAAAGTACAAATATAAATTAAAAAAAGAGCATTATTAAAACAAGAGATAACACCGTGTTTTATTAATACTCTTGTAATTTTAAGTTCAGGGAATTTAAAGCATGTAAAACACTATAAAATTAAAACTAAATATTTCAAAGCTCTGTACGAAAATGACAAATTTTCGTGCATATATTATCAAGTAATTTTGATTTTTAAAATATTTAAATAGCTAGACTACAAAATCATATTTTGTATTATGTATCAATTACTATATATATCAAGTATTATGTATCAATTACTATATATATTAAGTATTATGTACAAATTTATATATATATACGGAAAACAAATATATCTCAAAAACACAAGAATTTAGAGTGAATGTATACATAAATCAATACAAAACCCCTTAATGGGTTAAAAGTTTTGACGCAGCTGTTTATTTTATGGCTCTAAGAATTTTGAATATGAATTTTAAAAATAATGATATCAAATTTTGAGTGACGCCATGCTTGTTCCGGCTAATTAGCGAGCATCGTATTTAGCCAGCTTGGACGTTCTTTAAAGTATAGACTCTTTTATAAACTGAAATGAAATAATCTTGTTGTTGATATTAGATTCTTAGATGTAATAGAATGTCGAATATTTCTCAAACTTTTATTTTATGTTTTCTTTTATTAAACGTGTTTGTTTCGTCCAAGATTTGTGATTGATCTAGATTTAAATTACACTGAACCACAATATTAGAACTGTTGATCGAGAATAATTAATAGAATAGAATAACTTCGTAACATTGTTGCATCGGACCGGCAAGAATTCGGGATTTCAAGCTATTGCGCAAGTAGAAAAATGCTTTCGTTTTGATGACAGATTGGTGAGTTGACTTTTTGTTGTATTTTATTTTATACAATGAATGAAAATAAGGAAAGAAAGATGCGTGACACGCATCGAAATATTTTAAATAAGTTAATAGAAGATATTGATGATTATTTTTCGAAATCGGAACATTCTGTGACATATTTTGAGGAATTACTTGATAAATTAAATACGAAATTTAATGTTATTAAACAGCTAGATAATAACATTTTAAGTTTATTAAATGCTAAAAATGTTGAAAATGAAATTTTAAATATTGATGAATACGATCAGAAAGTGATATCGTATAGATGTAAATTAAACTTCAAGATTAAAAGTTTGAGTACAAATGCAAATGTTGTTAATGCTAATAATATTGATTCAGTACGGGCATGTCCTGTTTCTACCGAATTCAAGAAAATAAAGCTGCCTAAACTACAAATAAGTCGATTTTTTGGTGAACCAGATAAATTTCTGGAATTTTGGAATGAATTTGAAACAGCTATAGACAAAAATCCAAGTCTTACCGATGTTGAGAAATTCAGCTATTTGAAAAGTTTGGTAGCAGGATCGGCTGCAAACACAATCAGTGGATTTAGTTTGACAGAAAATAATTATGCGGCGGCTGTATCGCTCTTGAAAGAAAGGTTTGGTAGACATGATATGCTCGTACACGCTCATCTAAATAATTTATTAAATATGAAATGTTTGAAAAGTTCTTCTGACACTTATGGTTTAAGATGTTTGTATGATAAATGTCTAGTACAAATTCGAAATTTAGAGTCGTTGGGTGTAAAATCTGATACATACAGTGGGTTGCTTTGCCCAATATTATTGAAGTTAATACCTCCAGATTTAACATTAGAATTTAATAGACATCTAAAGAACGGTGAAATGTGGAATATAGATAATCTTATGAGTTATCTTAGAAATGAAGTTGAGAGTAGAGAAAGGGTATTAACTATCCATGATTTAGATTCTAAAAAATCATTTTCTAATGATAACAAGAATGAATACAAACCCAAATTTTCAGATAAACAATCAAAATTTAAGTCGAAACATCAATATACTACGAAAGGTTATAAACAAAATAATGTTTCAGCTGAATTAATGGCTTCTGTAAACAAGAATTCATGTATATTTTGTAATAGTGTTGAGCATAATAGCGAATTCTGTGAATCATTAACCTTGGCTGAGAAAAAAGAATTATTAAAAAAGCAAGGAAGATGCTTTTTGTGTTTAAAATGTAAACATAGAATCAAGGACTGTGGAGAAACCAAAATGTGTGATATTTGCGGTAAAAAACATAGTAGGGCTATTTGTTTCCAATTAGAAAATCATTCAAATGTAAGTGTTGATAAAAGTGTCGTATCCATTTCTCATTGTGATAACACTTCCACTAGTAAGGTACCAGACGAAAACACCCATTGCAATATATTTTTACAAACTTGTTCAGCAATAATAAAAGATTTGAAAACTGATAAAAATGAACCAGTTCGTATTTTATTAGATAACGGCAGTATGAGAACATTTATAATTCGCGATATTTCACAAAAGCTAAAATTGCCAGTTATTAGAAAGGAAACCTTATCAGTTTATGCTTTTGGAGCCGAAAAGGCGACTGAGAAAACATATAATGTTGTAAAAGTAAAACTAGAAAATAGGGATCAACCCTCTTTGAACATTGAAATCGAAGCCCTTGAAACAGATCAGATTTCAGCTGCTTGCTTACCCACTCCTGATAAATACGTTCGAAAATCATATAATAAATTGAAAGGTCTACAACTAGCTGACAGTCATGAATATAGTAATCAACAAATTGCAGTTTTAATAGGTACCGATAATTATTATAATATTGTAACTGGTAGAATTAAACGACTAAAGGATAATCTCGTAGCTACTGAAACTCTTTTTGGCTGGTGTTTGCAGGGTTATATGGGGTCAGCCAATGAATTATTTAGCATGAAAATTATAGTTGAAGAAAAGGATTTATCTGAACAAATTAGAGAATTTTGGCAACTGGAAAGCTTAGGAATTGAATCCGAAACTCAAGCTATTTCTAATGTAGATAATGACGTCATATCTGACTTCGAGTCTAGTATTGTTTTTAAAGATAATCGGTACAAGGTAAAATTTCCATGGAAGAAAAATTTAAAAATGTCCCTCAATAACAATCGCGAAGTGGCGCATCGACGATTTTTGAAGTTGAGAACAAACTTTAGAAACGATCCTTCGTTATTCTCAGAATATAAATCTGTTCTGGACAGTTATTTAGCAGAGAATATCATCGAACCTGTTGAAAACTCATCTGATGTAAATACATTTTACTTGCCCCATAGAGCAGTGATTCGAGAAGATAAGTCCACAACTAAACTTAGAATTGTGTTTGATGCAAGCGCCCATTCTAAAGGTGAATTATCACTAAATGACTGTTTATATACTGGTTTAAATCTTATCCCCGATCTGTTCAGTCTTTTAATCAAATTTAGAAACTTTCCAATAGCAGTTACCGCAGACATTCAGAAAGCTTTTTTGCAGATCGAAATTGATGAAGCAGACAGGGACTTCACAAGATTTTTTTGGGATGATGAGCCATGGGTTGAAGATCCAGGTAAGGAATTTAAAATATTTAGACTCAAGAGAGTACTTTTCGGTGTGAAGTCAAGCCCCTTCCTTCTTGCAGCTACTATCAAGCATCACCTACGAAAGTATGTAGAAGCATTTCCTGAATCTTTTGATATTTTAAATTCATCCTTATATGTTGATGACTTTATCAGCAGTCAACCAAATGTTGAATCAGCTTTTAAAATTAGTAAGGAAGCTTATGAAATCTTCCAAGAAGCTTCAATGATATTTAGAAAATGGAAAACTAATTCGTATGAATTACGTCAAAAATGGGAACAATATGGTTTGCATACTGATGACGCAACTGATAATTTTAATCTTAGTAATCAGCACTTGGTGAATTCAAAAGTTTTAGGGGTTTCTTGGGACCCAGATAATGATACATTGTCATTTGAAATTCATAATATGGAAAATTTCCTCTCGAAGAGACTTAATACTAAACGCTATTTATTGCAAACTGTTGGTCGTATTTTCGACCCAATTGGCTTTCTTAGCCCCTATACTATTAGAATCAAATGCTTAATTCAAGAAGTTTGGTGTTTAGGCCTCGATTGGGATGAGAATTTACCAAAGCATTTGGACAATTTATGGAATGCATGGTTTGAAGAAATAAAGGAACTGAATAGTATTAGCATCCCCAGATATTATTTGTCTGATATAGCTCCTGATGAAGTTGATTGTTTTGAATTACATAGTTTTTCAGATGCCTCAAAAAAGGCATATGGTACAGTAGTATATCTTAGAGCAGTTTTAAAGAACAAGAGCATAGTTACCAGTTTTGTAGCAGCAAAAAGTAGAGTTGCCCCTTTAAAAACTGTTTCTATACCTCGTCTTGAACTTTTAGGAGCCCTTTTGTCTACTAGACTTTGTCATAAAATTGCTAAAGAATTAGTTTTTCCCGTAAGTTGCTACTTTTGGACTGACTCAACTATTACATTGTATTGGATTAAGGGAGAGTCAGAAAGATTCAAAATGTTTGTTAGAAACAGAGTAAAAGAAATCAGAAATCTTAGTGATCCATCAAATTGGTTTCACTGTCCTGGACAAGATAATCCTGCCGATTTTGTTACTAGAGGCTTGAAAGTTCCAGAGTTGAAAAATAGCCATCTTTGGTGGGAAGGTCCCCAATGGTTAAAGCAAGACAGATCTCTTTGGCCAAAATTGGCTAGTTCATTTGATACATTAGACATTGCTGAAACTAAAGATGAGTTAGAACTAAAGAAAAATGCTACTGAAAATCAACACTTGTTGATAAAAATCAAGCAAACATTGATTTAATTAATCGATACTCGTCTTTTATGAAATTAATAAGAGTTACTGCATATTGTTTAAGATTTTTGAATAACTGTAAATTAGAAACAGGAAGTAGAAAATATGATTATTTAGATACTTCTGAGTTACAAAATGCAACCAAGAGATTGATAAAGATTGTGCAAAATTCTGCATTTCAAACTGAAATCCAGTGTTTAAAGGGAAAACGTCCTCTCCCAAACAACAGTAAACTCTTAAGTTTAAACGTATTTCTAGATGCTGATGAGCTGTTGAGGGTCGGCGGAAGATTGAAATTTTCGAATTTAGCGGAATCACAAAAACATCAGTTAATTTTACCAAAGTCTCATTATTTCACTGAACTCTTGATTCAACATTTTCATAGAAAATTCCTGCATTCGGGTACTCAGACAACCCTATCATTATTACGACAGTTTTATTGGATACCATCTGGTCAAAGCCAAGTAAAAAAATTATAAGTAGGTGTATAACATGTATTCGGTCCAAGCATCAAACTATTCAACAAATTATGGGTAATTTACCTCATGATAGAATTGTACCATCTAGACCATTTGAGAAGACAGGTGTAGATCTAGCTGGTCCTATTATAACAAAACCTAACTTGAAGCGATCAAAGATTAAAATAAAATCATACATTGCTATATTCATATGTTTTTCTACTAAAGCAGTACACCTGGAAATTGTTTCAGAATTGACCACAGAAGCATTTTTAGCCTGTTTAAGAAGATTTGTTTCTCGACGATCGAAACCCTCTATTATATGGAGTGATAATGCCACCAATTTTAAGGGTACTTATGCTCTTTTAAAATCCTTCTACCAAATTTGTGCTTCGGAAGAAATTCAGAGATTTAGTGCAGATGAGGGAATAAAATGGAACTTCATACCACCTGCATCTCCACATTTCGGTGGACTATGGGAATCGAATATTAAAGCTATGAAAAGAATACTCTTGAAAATAACTAAATCCTCTGTCTTAAATTTTGAAGAGTTGACAACACTTGTAACCCAAATTGAAGCCGTCATGAACTCAAGACCATTAACTTCATTATCTACAGATATTAACGATTTAGAGCCATTGACTCCTGGTCACTTCCTTACTGGAGGTCCTCTTCTAAATATTCCTGATAATAATGAGGTTTTAGATTCTTTGCCTTTTTCTTCTAGATGGACCTTAGTTCAACGAATAAAAGAGCAGTTCTGGAGACGCTGGAACCGAGAATACTTAAATGAGTTGCAAGTTCGAAGTAAATGGAAAAAGACCTCGCAAAATCTTCAAGATGGTCAACTCGTGTTACTGAAAGATAGAAACGAAGAGTTCAACAACTGGAGGTTAGCAAGAGTTTTGAAGACCTACAAAGGAGACGATGGACATGTCCGCGTCGTTGATCTCAAGACCTCCACAGGTATACTACGTAGGAACATCACAGGAGTTGTTCCATTGCCTATTTATGATGATGTTGGACAGTCGTCCAACGCCGGGCGGGATGTTCCGGCTAATTAGCGAGCATCGTATTTAGCCAGCTTGGACGTTCTTTAAAGTATAGACTCTTTTATAAACTGAAATGAAATAATCTTGTTGTTGATATTAGATTCTTAGATGTAATAGAATGTCGAATATTTCTCAAACTTTTATTTTATGTTTTCTTTTATTAAACGTGTTTGTTTCGTCCAAGATTTGTGATTGATCTAGATTTAAATTACACTGAACCACAATATTAGAACTGTTGATCGAGAATAATTAATAGAATAGAATAACTTCGTAACAATGCTATTAATTGAAAAATGCATTTTGGTAGTATTTCATTAATCATTATATTTTTTTTCTATTTATAATAGCATGTTCAAAAGTTATTTTCAACATGAAAAGATATATACAACTTTATTCACCTATGCTTTTTCACACACATCTCCCCATAAATTCAAAATATGTGTTTTAAAAGGTATGATATAAAATTTAAGTGACGCCTCTATGTGCCTTTAAAAAGTTTGTTTTAAAATTCATTTTTTTTATCATTTTGACTTGGTAAAATATATTTACACATCTAAAAAACTGTTTTAAATTTACATTTCGTTGTTAAATATATAATTTTCATTGAATCTATACTATGCATTGGAATGCATTTACCTCAATAAACTGATTTATCATTTGTGTCACGTTATTCAAAATTGTAAGCACTATTTATGCTTACGTATGAAAGTCCATTGTCCCCTAAAAATCTATATTAAATTCAGTTTGATTTTTAATAAATTATTAAAAATAAAATAGATTTCAAACTTACGGATTATTGTTACAATACGTGTAAGCTGGCCAATCGTAGGTTTCCGATTTATCCTGAAAAATATCTATAACCTCTGGATAGTCAAGTACATGGTTCATAAATGAGACGCAATGATATATAAATCCTGCGATACACAGCGATGAGAGAAATACAATGAAGAATCTCTTGCATTTGCTATGCGTTGTAAAAATAGTGGATACTATTCCAACAGTGGACTCTTGAAATACCCTAGTTGCATATGATCTCTCAGGCGGCTTGCGAGAAATGGCTTTCTGAAAAGTTTCGTCTAAATCAATAGTCACCGACGCTGAAATGGAGTTTTTATGATACATTTTCGCTGCAATATACATAAAAAATTAGTTATAGAAAAGGGAAAAAAATATATACATATACATAGAAAAATATAAATAAATGTATAAACATTATATAGAAGTGCGTAAAACATAATAAAAAGATGTTTAAAAATACATTAGAATCCTTTAAAATTAAAATGTTTTCAGCCGAAATTTACTCGGCCTTCATCAGGGAAAAATCTCTGATTCACATTTAAATTTTCAGCTGTGGAATTATGTTTGAAATTATTGAATATTTAATTCGTGATTTATCACTTGCTAACTAAACGTAGAACCAACATTGTGAAAAATGTCCAATGAATAGCGCTCCAACTGTTCTACCATTTAAGCTGAAAGGACGTTGCAGAGAACTGAAACCGGTTCAAATAACTAATACCGATTCAAACCGATTCTGAAGGTTAAAGTGTTTAAAAATATCTGAAACTAAAATCGAAAAAGTAAAAACTAGGCCGGTTGTAGATCATCCTCAGCTATCTTATGGAAGAAAATCATGAAAAAATATTAAAATTTGAGCGAGATATTTAAAAAGAACGCCCCAATAGACTTACACTATCATCCGGGACTGTTTCTGTGACTAGTGTTGCACCGTAATGCTGCTTGACCACGCCGCCTTTTAAATAACAAGACATCTGATGCTGTTGCATCTTTTTGTACTTCAATGCATCAAAATGCCGCATCTAAAATCTCGGTAGCTTCACTGTGTATAAACCTGTACCACATCTACCTTAATTATTAATACGTTACACAACATTTCCATTACGACGATATTCTAAATAACTATCACAGCTTTTCGCTAAACAAGTTTTCATTATAAACTTCCCGGTTATTCGAAAATTCCTATGAATCCCCGGTTATCCAAAAATGCTTTCGTCCCATGCTTTTCGGATAACCGGTGTTTTACTGCATATATATATATATATATTTAATAAAATTGGGTTTGCGTGCGGATTATAGAATGTACAGATTCATAGAATGTCGGATAAAGGAGCTTGTACTACTTTTGAAATACTATTCTGTTATTTTTGAAATATATTCACATTTAAAAAACGGTATTGCGTGCTGGATTATAGAATGTACAGAACCATAGAATTCCGGATGAAAGAGATTCTACTACTTTTGAAATACTATTCTACTAATTATTAAATATATATATATTTAAAGTGGGTTTCCGCGACGGATTATAGAATTTGCAGAATCATAGAATGTCTGATTAAAGGGCTTCTACTACTTTTGAAATACCATTCTGCTATTTTTGAAATATATATATATTTAAAAAAATGTGGTTTTGCGTGCCGGATTATAGAATGTGCAAAATCATAGAATGGTGAAAGAGCTTCTACTGCATCTTTAACCCATTCTTCTTCTTCAATTAAGAGACATAAAATAATTCTGTTAATGGACGTACTATAAAGAATAGGAGGGGGAGGAAGCTCACAACCACAATACACTGTAAAAAAAATCTATAATCCTACAGATGTGAAGTTGCCGAAATCTGAATGGTTACTAACATTTTATATGTACAGGGTGTCCAATAAATGACTGACCCATTTTGAATGTAAAAAACAGAAAGACGGTTTGAGATAAAAATGCGCGGTTTGCTGCATTGTTTTCAGAAGATCAATAAATTATTTGCTACGCACTCTCATAAATTAGCTCGAATTTCGGCCCATAGATGGCGCTGGTAGCGGCAGCAGGCTGTCGAAATTCAGCATTACACTAGTTTTCATACACATGATCTTTTCGGCTCATTTCATAGTGTCGAATCTCAACCGACATATTGAATCGATTCTCCACTCACCTGCAGAAATAGAGTTTGTTGGATGGAAAGAAAGTTATAATAATATTTATGATTGAATAATATCTATTATACTTTTATAATATACTTTTATAATGTCCATTGACTTTTCACACATTTACCATAAATAAATTGTTTTCAAAAATGTTTTTGTAACCGGTTAATTGATTCTCATTTACATACAATAAATTGAAAATATGGGATAAGCACCACTTTTTTATGTTAAAAAAAATCTTAATATTTAATCTAAAATTTCTTCTATTAAATAGTATGAAATTGTATTTAGAAAAATTAGTGGTGTCAAAATGCTTTAAGTGATGGATCAAACAAATTCTTTTAGCCTATGTCGTGCAGTAAAATCAGTTAAGTGGTTAAAACAGTGGTACGGAAATAGTTTTAGTAAGTTCCCTGTCTAAAAGAAAGTGGGCAGTGACTTATAAATCGGTACATAAAAGTATAATAATTCTTTGAATGAAGGAATTCGTTTCTATCAAATCCTGTTTTAAATGTAAAAAAATATTGATTTAGACGAAGAAAGTAATATACAAAACTAGCTGTTAAGACGAATATCTGCCTAAAACGAAATATTTTTCATTTTTCCGAAAACCGAATTCATTACTGCATTATATTCATATTTTGACATTTAACACATCTGAAAATTTTATTACGAATATATGTGCAACTCCCTCCCTTCTTTCATTAACTGATCTTCATAAAGAAAAGAAGGGAAAAAAAAATTCTGAAAATACCTTTTACATCTGATATGAAATAAAGAACATCATTTAAAAAAATAATTCTAAAAACTTTTTAAAAATTATATATGAAAAACACAAATGTTCCAGCAATTTCTTAATATTTATATTTATAAAATTGAACTAAAATAAGTAAAACTATGATGTTTCTATGATGATTCAGGATCTATAATGCTTTCCGTAATGAAATTTTGAAAAGGGGTGACTCGCAGTACATAAAAACAGGTAACTCGTCTTTTTTTTCTTTTTAAGCATCCTTCTATTTCAGCGTAGCTGCGATTGTGTGTAAAAAGCATTTAAAAATCTGTCGTAGCTTTCGTAATAAAATTTTCAAATATGTTAAATGTCAAAACATGAATTTAACGTATGAATTCGGTTAGCTAAAATATGAAAAATATTTCATTTTAGACAGGTTTTCGTCTAAGAAGGTAGTTTTGTATGTTACTTTCTTCGTCGTGATCATAAGTTTTTTACATTTAAGACAGGATTTGTTATAGGTGAATTGTAGACGAACGGATTCCTTTATTCTAAGGTTTATTATAATTTTATGTACCGCTTTATAAGTCACACTCCTGCTTTTATTTTAGACAGAGAAGTTGCTCCAACACTATTTCCGTACCACCGTTTTAATCACTTAACTGATTTCGCTGCACGACGTAGGCAAGAAGAGTTTACTTGATCCATCACTTAAGGCTTTTTGAAACCACTAATATTTTTAAATACAATTTCATACTACTTAATGGTAGAAATATTTAGATTAAATATTAAGATAGTTTAACATAAAAAAGCGGTGTTTATCCTATATTTTCAATTTATTGTACGTAAACAGAGAATCAATTAACCGGTTACAAAAATGAATACAATTTATTTATGGTAAAAGTGTCAAAAGTTAATGCCTATTAAAAAGTATGTTTTGTTGGTTTTTATTAAGTATAATTGACATTATTCAATCATAAATCTATATATATATAAGAAAGTCTGGATTTCGTATTAATCACAGCACAAAAAAGTCTGCCGAAAATCTTGAAAATTGCGGTAAAAATACTTCTGATAACATCGAGTGCCGCTAAGAAGGGATTTTCGAAAATTCCACCCCTAAGGGGATTATAAAAAGGAACGAACTTTTAAAAAAATCTTTAAAAATCGGCTTTTGTTGTATTTTTGAAACTGATAACATATTTTAGTGTATTTTGTCATGCTGAATCGAATGGTACTAAGCAAATTCTTTTAAATCCATTAGTTCGTTAGATACTTCACATTTTCCATATTTAGCGATTTCTTCGGCGCAAAAACCTGAAATTTTCAATCCTCATCTATATATATAAAAGAAAGTCTGGATTTCGTATTAATCACAGCACAAAAAAAATCTGCCGAACCTAAAATCTTGAAAATTGGGGTAAAAATGCTTCTGATAACATCGAGTGTCGCTAAAAAGGGATTTTCGAAAATTCCACCCCTAAGGGGATTATAAAAAGGAACGAACTTTTAAAAAAATCTTTAAAAATCGGCTTTTGTTGTATTTTTGAAACTGATAACATATTTTAGTGTATTTTGTCATGCCGAATCGAATGGTACCAAGCAAATTCTTTTACGTTCAGTAGTTCGCGAGATACTTCACATTTTCTGATTTGGCTGTGTCTTCGGCGCAAAAACCTGAAATTTTCAATCCTTATCTATATATATAAAAGAAAGTCTGGATTTCGTATTAATCACAGCACAAAAAAAATCTGCCGAACCTAAAATCTTGAAAATTGGGTAAAAATGCTTCTAATAACATCGAGTGTCGCTAAAAAGGGATTTTCGAAAATTCCACCCCTAAGGGGATTATAAAAAGGAACGAACTTTTAAAAAAATCTTTAAAAATCGGCTTTTGTTGTATTTTTGAAACTGATAACATATTTTAGTGTATTTTGTCATGCCGAATCGTATGGTACCAAGCAAATTCTTTTACGTTCAGTAGTTCGCGAGATACTTCACATTTTCTGAAGGGGATTTTCGAAAATTCCACCCTTAAGGGGGTTAAAAAAAGGAACGAATTTAAAAAAAAATTCCTTAAAAATTGGCTTTTGTAGTTGTTCTTCAACTGATATCATATTTTAGTGTATTTTTTCATGCTGAATCGAATGGTACTAAGAAAATTCTTTTAAATCCATTAGTTCGTTAGATACTTCACATTTTCCATATTTGGCGATTTCTTCGGCCCAAAAACCTGAAATTTTCAATCCTTATCTATACTAATATTATAAAGAGGAAAGATTTGTTTGTTTGTTTGAATTGAATAGGCTCCAAAACTACTTGATGGATTTGAAAAATTCTTTCACCGTTAGAAAGCTACACTATTTCCAGTGAACATAGGCTATATTATATTTTCAAAAAAAAAAAAAAAAAAAAAAAAATCTTATTGAAATACCAATAAGAATAACCTTACCAAGGTGTAGAAAAAACTAATATTATAAAGAGGAAAGATTTGTTTGTTTGCTTGAATTGAATAGGCTCCGAAACTACTTGACGGATTTGAAAAATTCTTTCACCATTCGAAAGCTACTCTGTTTCCGGTGAACATAGGCTATATTGTATTTTCAATAAATAAATAAAAAAATAAATAAATAAATAAATAATATAAAATAAAATAAATAAAAAGGGATCTTTACTAAAATACCAATAATGTAACACAAGGTGTAGAAAAATGACCTTAAAATTACGTTACATCGCGTCCGCTGCGAATACTATTGATTATCTACACTAATATTATAAAGAGGAAAGATTTGTTTGTTTATTTGAATTGAATTGGCTTCGAAACTACTTGACGGATTTGAAAAATTCTTTCACCGTTGAATAGCTACACTATTTCCGGTGAACATAGGCTGTATTATATTTTCAAAAAAAGAAAAAAAGGGATCCTTACTAAAATACCAATTAAATAAGCCAAGGTGTAGAAAAATGACCTTAAAATTACCTTACATCGCGTCCGCTGCGAATACTATTGATTATCTATCTATACTAACATTATAAAGAGGAAAGATTTGTTTATTTGTTTGAATTGAATAGGCTCCGAAACTACTTCACGGATTTGAAAAATTCTTTCACCATTGGAAAGCTACACTATTTCCGGTGAACATAGGCTATATTATATTATCTATACTAATATTATAAAGAGGAAAGATTTGTTTGTTTGAATTGAATAGGCTCGGAAACTACTTGATGGATTTAAAAAATTCTATCACCGTTGGAAAGCTATACTATTTCCGGTGAACATAGGCTATATTATATTTTAAAAAAAAGGGATCTTTACTAAAATACTATTAATGTAACCCAAGGTGTAGAAAAATGACCTCAAAATTACCTTACATCGCGTCCGCTGCGAATACTATTGATTATCTATCTATACTAATATTATAAAGATTAAAGATTTGTTTGTTTGTTTGAATTGAATAGGCTCCGCAACTACTTTACGGATTTGAAAAATTCCTTCACCGTTAGAAAGCTACACTATTTCCAGTGAACATAGGCTATATTATATTTTCAAAAAAAAAAAAAAAAGAATCCTTACTAAAATACCAATTAAATAATCCAAGGTGTAGAAAAATGACCTTAAAATTACCTTCCATCGCGTCCGCTGCGAATACTATTGATTATAATGTATATACATAAAACAAAGTCGGGTTCTTTATATTATTTATAACTCAAGAACGGATGGATCGATTTTTATGAAATTTTGTATGAAGGTATCTGAGACCTTAGTTTAACATATACACTGTAAAAAAAAGTGTCGATCTACTAAAAAAACTTTAGTGATCCTTGTAATTACTAAAAAATTTTTAGTAATCTTAGTCGGTTACAAGAAAATCTGTAAGAATTACTAGAAAAAAGTTAGCAATGAATAGAGTTAATAATTTTATATTTTTAATAGCTACTACTTAAACTCACTTGGTGTGGCCTTGATAGCATAGTTGTTATAGTAACGGACTCCAGGCTAAAAGGTCCCGGGTTCGATACTGGCCACTGCCAAATACGCCCCGAATATATGTAGTGTAAGTACTCGTTAAAACAGGGATTATGAATATACTGTCGGAGCAGTAGAAATGTTTGGTGCTGCCATCTATTGCGGTTATGCCGAAAATCTTCCGCTTCAGAAGTCTGGATGCAGCTCGAAGGAAATTCCTGCCCTTTGGGCCCACGTAATGGTTATTAAAAATAATTTTGGAGGTATTACTAAAATTTACTTGATGGCTCATACTAAAAATTTTTAAGTTAGTTATACAAAAAATTCTTTTGTTTAGTTTACAAAAGAAATGCTTGTTTCGCTTGCAAAAAGAAAGTTTGTCATGGTTACTAAAAAATTCTGTAAAATACAAATTTACTAAAAAATTTTTAGTAACCTCCTGAATTTTTTTTACAGTGTAGGCAATTTTTTAGCCGACTATTTAAAAGGAGGAAACTGTTTTTAGTAGTTAAATTTAATGGGATGAAGTAGGAGTAACAATTTGCGTTGTCAGTAGTGGCACGGGACTGGGCGACTTGCTGTCCCCGTAGCAAAGCGAGGGCGGGCAGCTAGTATTATTATAAATCTCTTTCCATCCAACAAATTCCATTTCTGCACGTTAGTGCACTGTAAAAAAAAATCTGCAAAGGTACTAAACTTTTTCTTGGAAACTGGGATTCCAAGAACTTTTCCTGTAATGGTAACAGCAAAAATTCAAGTTTCAGAATCGGTTACATGTATTTTTCCTGTTATCGTTACAGGAAAAGTTCTTGGAATCCCAGTTTCCTAGAAAATGTTTAGTGCCTTCACAGATTTTTTTTTACAGTGTGGAGAGTCAATTCAAAATGTCTATTGAGATTTCACTCTGCAAAATGAGCTGAAAAACTCATGCGTATGAAAACTATAGTAATGTCTGAATTTCGACAGCCTATTGCCGTCGCTAGCGCGCCATCTGTTGGCCGAAATTCGAGCTATTTTAAGAGAGTGTATAGCTAAAAATTTATTGATTTTCTGGTTACAATGCAGCAAACCGCACATTTTTTTAAATCTCAAACTGTTTTTCTGTTATTTATATTCAAAATGGGTTAATCATTTCCTGGACACCCTGTACACTGTACAAGAAAAGATGTAAATCTATAAAACTAATTTTTGTAAAGTTTACAAACGAGTCTAATAAAATTACAGTTATGTTACTAAAATTTTATTTGTAACCTGGGTTGCAGTTACATGAAAAATTCTTAGAATCCCAGTTTCCTTAAAAATTCTTAGTAACCTTACAGATTTTTTTATTTTCGGTGAAAATCTGTATCTGTAACATGAATTTTGGCTGTTGTCGTTGCAAAAAAGTTCTAGGAATTCCACTTTTCTGGAAAGCTTTTTGTAACTTTACAGATTTTTTTACAGTGTAGACGAAGATTATTCAGAAAAAAAATGCGATGGTGCTATACTATAGATCTGTAATTTAAAGTATGTTGACCAGGTTCTTTTTAGAATGCATTCGCTAGTTATAGGCTATGATCGCTTAAGAAAATAAATGCTCTTTAAGTAAATTATTTATTTGCAGTAAACTTATAAATTTTAAAGGTTTCATACAGAAAAGCTAGGGATGGTGCCTGAACGCATTATCAAGAAAACAGTCTTCACGTGACTGCCTCGTGAAGCGAGAGAGAGGCAATTAATTCCTCACTGAATAATTCACACATTGGCATCACACCATTGGCGACAATAAGCATATGAAAAATGACTGATATCATCTACGCAATATTGTCTGTTACGCTTAAACAATAAAAGGATTTTGAATTTAATAGCAGGGCAACCAGAAAATAGCAGTCCTAAAAAATACGCCAAAAAGGAATCCGACTGCCAATTCGTACGTTAGGAGCATATTTTGGAAAATGTTCTCAAAAGACATAACAAATAGCATGTACATTCAAAGACTATTATGCAACGAATAAGTTAGACTTAAAATTATGCAGAGAGGAAAATGAAATTTCACTGACCGCAAACACAATCGTTCTTTATTCTTTTTTTTAATTTGTTTCTAGCTAGGGTGAAATACGCACCTTAATGAATTCTCTTTATCTGACGGCTGTTTTTCAGTAACAAGGCAGATGCTAGATGTTTTTCTTTCTTTTCTTTTGAACGGAAAGTTATTGTGGGATCAAAAATAAACGTTAAGATAAAATAGATATTTAATTAAAGATTAGTTTTAACTGTAATTTAGAAAAATGTAAAATTTAAGAAAACTATATGTGATTCTACGTCACATATATCACCCCTTTCACAGGCGAAAAAAAAATCTATACATGTATATGGAGGGAGTGAGATCAATTTTCATATGCTCTTACAAGTAATAATGTGTAAAATGTTCATGAAAACAAACCAAATATTTACTAAATAAAGTAAACAGCAATTGAACTTCTCTCTAAGTAGGCAACCATCCCAAAAAAGTATATATATATATCATGATATAGTATATTGGTACCATAAATTTTGTCATACAGATGACATCATATATTGTTTCTATTTAGAAACAGCTGCAGCTTCATTAATAAAATTTGTGATCACTCTTCAATTCGTCTTATTTAGACGATGACCTGTATCAGAAATGTGCACATACAAAATAAAAATACATTAGGCCTAAGTAAACAGGTCAGTTACCAGCTGGCTATAAGTTTCAAAATGTTTTCAATAATAAACATTAAATATATATATTGATCAATATTATAATAAAATAAAATTAAATACTTGAGTAATATAATGCAACAAAAGACATAATATAACACACAGATAAACAAAAATATAATGTGAATAACTAAAATCCAGAAATAATACCCATAATAATGAACGACAGTATAAGTTGTAAGTTTCTGTCTTTTTTTTAAGGTTTTTTTTTATCTCTCAACATGAATATTAAACAAATCTATATTCATGAGATAGATATAAGGTAAAGAAGACAGTACTAAAAATTGTAGAAAATCAGGATATAAAAAAAATACCTCAAACACTGTCATAAGCCATTTAATTCCACGTGACAACTGTATTCCCCTGTCTTAATATAAATATAGTTTAAATAAAACTGTGATTTAATAAGCATTTACTTGTGTAAAAAAATTGAGTTAATCCATTATGTAATCTTTTAAATGTAAAAATGTATGAGAAAAAATGAAATTTTAAGTGAATTGTACAACAGGTAATACTGAAGAAAAAAAAAATGTGTGTGTGTGTGTGAATTCAGCCTCAATTAATATCTGCTAAAAAATTAACTGGTATAAACCAGGAGAAGGCTGCATGTCTGTAATAAGAAAAATGAAAACCTGTGCATTACCTATAAGAGAATTCGTGAACAATAAATATATATATATTCACGTGAAATGTCTTGGACCACAAGGAATGCGATTGATGAGGGAAAAAATAAGAAAAGTGAAATCCCACAAAATTGTTATCCACAGACCACAAGCTCATCCGCGTAGCATGCCACAAAAGTAAGATTGTAAAACCTTTGTAAAATAAAATACCATTGTAAATACCATTGCCGCATGCTAAGCAACGCTCTCGCGATTGTGTAGAAAAACAAATTAGGATTTTTTTTTCTACATAATAAACAGACAGTATGTGTACAAGAACCCAAAAACACCTACCAATGAGTGACATTCAATTACGTAATTAATGAATTAACAATCATTAAACAACGCGATGAATAAGGGTTAACTTGTCTCAATGAACTACGTGTATTATGTAAAAAGAAACTCTGGTTAAACTCTAAACCAGCTACAGTGAACTACGTGTTTTAACTATGAACTATGTGTGAAGTGAAAAAAAACTGTCGAATACAATGGTTAGCAAAAGGTTAAAGAATTAAGTGTATAAGCATAAAATATTACCGGAATATCAAATATGACAAATATGTACTATTAAAAACTGTAAAAGTATTTAACTTCCTCGATTTAAATACTCTTGATGTTTAAGGTATAGCTAAGAGTCATGCCAAAACAATTGTGATTATTGTAAAATAATAAAAACTGCTTACAATATTTTTGTGTGTACATGGTGATCTAAACAAATTGCAGTAAGTGCATGTATTTCTAAATAATGAAAATAAATGATGAAAATAATGAAAATTTAAAGTGTCATTTAAAATAGAGGAAAGTACAAATGATGTAATGGTCATAAATGTTCTAGCATATATACTTTTAAAGATAAAAGTATATCTAACTAGTGACAACAACCAAAATAATATTGTATCAGAAACATGTCCAATTTTAAAGATTACTATAATATTCTGAGAAAAATCATTTTGTGAAATGATTTAATTAGCATCGAGTCACCATCCGCGTCCAATTAGTCAAATTTTACCAGTAAAGAAAAATGTATGTGGAAAGGCATGCACATATTATAATTTATGTCATATATTAAAATCCTTAAAGTATGTGCTGGCAGTTTCCTCAGTGTTGTATGAATTCTTAGAAAAAATACAATAAAAAAAACTACTGTTTAATCTAAAAAAATAATTAAAAAGAAGTTCCAAATTATATCTTAAAGATAATGTACATTAAAATGTGGTTTACTTTCTAAGAAGTAATGTGTTACATATTCTATGAACAAAGATGTATATTTTCAATGAACTAATGTGTAAACAATCTATGAACAATAATATAAAACTTCAACGAACTAAAGTGTACATCTCTATGAACTACAACGTACGACATGACTGAACACATGTATAAAATCTCTATGAACTAATGTAAAAAACATCGATGAACTAACGTGTAAAATTCTATAAACAAACATGTAAATATTCTATGAACTAATGTGAAAAAATCGATGAACTAATGTGTAAAATTTCTATAACTAAACGTGTAAATATTCTATGAACTAAAGTGAAAAAATCGATGAACTACTGTGTAGAATTTTTATAACTAAACATGTAAATATGCTATGAACTAAGTTGTTTATTCGGTAAACTAAAATGACCAGGAAGAAAGCGATTTTTTTTCATTTTAACAAAAATGAATGTAACTAGTTCCCCATATACAACAAGAATGGAAAGTAAAGCGATGAACTAGTGTAACATCAATGAACAAAGAATGTGCGGTGAACTCCTGTGTTTTTTTCTATGAACAAAATTCTCATGTGTACCAGGAACTAATACATTATATGACAAAACAAAAAAACAAGTGTTTAAAATATTGAAGTGTAAATAATGTGTATTTATAACAATTTAAACATACTTCAAAAGAGGAAAAAATGCCTGTTCCTAACCGTAAACCTACCAGCCTGAATGAGTGTAAAATTATGTAAAAGAAAATAGTTTTTGTCTGCAGAGTAAAATAAAAGGAATGTCATCATGACAGTATGTAGAAAAAAATATTACAGAAGTACATAAAAATTATGACTGAATTCAACCAAGGCGAGTGTTATCTTTGAACCATAATCAAAAATAATCTTGTGAGAATGAAGTGTAAGTGTGTGTATGCATGTAAAGCCAAGTTGAATATAAAACCACAACAAATATGTACAATAGTTGCAAGGAAAAGGAAAATCTACTGTGAAACATATTCTAACGAATTAATTTGAAAACCGCGAGGTCGCGAGAGACCACTCATCAGTAATGTCATGTCTAAATAAATAAAAATTAAAAATGTTCTGCACATGAAAAAAATGGTGAGAATTTAGCAAAGTGTCTAATAATAGTAAATTTAAAAAATGAATTAATGGATTTTGTAAATGAAGACAAACATTCTCTCCCTTTTCGTAGGAAAGTGACCATCTTACTCCCAAAAGGAAAAGAAACCCTTAAAATAACCATTCTTGACATTGTGCTACCTCTAGAAAATAACACAATGCAAGAAGAAATCTATCGAAAACAGTCACTAAATATTAGAAACAAAAATAAAAATATTAACTGAAATTTAAAAATACTGAGATTTCACATGTACTAATGTGTACTGGTATGCAACAACACGGCATACAATTGATTTAAAATATATACTGGTACGTTATATGTTTTAACTGCATTAATGAAATAAATAAAATCTCTCTTTCTGTTAGTATTAACAATAATATTGATGTCTCGAGCAGGCGTTAAAAAGTTAAGAGGAAAGCTTGTGACAGGTTGAGATAATTTAACTAAAGAAAATATTATATTTTACACATAAGATCTCCAAACTTAAAAACATATAATATTTGCGAGAATATTTTAAAATGTAAATTATGCAATGTCTAATTGCCGTCAATTATTTAAAGTTTAGTAAAAACAAGTGAAAAGTTTACCATAAGCGAAAATAAATTTAAGCTTCTCGCCTTATTCATTATATTTCTAAATTTGTCAACATGTCAACACATAAAATATTTTTATAATCGTATGTCGTGATATACCCCTTAATGAACTTTATATATTATGAACATTAAAAATAAGATATCTATACACAAATATATAAAAGGCATATAAAATTAATTACCCATACCTATGTAATAAAAAAAACATACACATTGATTATATAAAAATTGTAAGACCATTCTGTATATTATCAAATAAATGTCTAAGAAATACTATAATATTTCAAGAAAATTATCTAGATATATTTTTATGAAATAACCTTTAAAATGAAAGTTCTTATAAGGTTATAATTACTGATGAAGAATAATCATGCGTGTAGTACATTTAAATATTTTATGTTATAAAATAGTCGTCTTCTTTATGTACTCAGAATAAAGAAAAATTCTGTAACATTTAGCTGCAAGAAATAGATCTACTTAAATGGATATAATCAATAGAAAATGCTCCTTTAAAAATATTGATTTCCTATATTCAATTATTCAATAAAGAAAATGGTAATTATTTTTAAGTACAAATATAAAAATAATGTGTTATCTGTAAATAATACTCAATAGAAACACAGTAAAACATAACTTACCCTTTGATTATGGAATTTTCAAAGCATAATAAAATATAATTGAAATGATACAATTTTATAGGCAATGTCAAATATCTAGAGAGGTGCATACATCTTTATTTATTACAAGTATTCATATTTATCTTTCTTCATACTTTTTTTTTAACTTCCTAACATGCAAAAATAATAGTCTGACACAAAAACATTCTGTCTTATTTACTTGGAAACATGAATGTTTTAGATGCACCATTAACTTACCTTTAACCTCTTTTTTTTTAATCCTCTTATAAAATCAGGTAAAGAAATATATATAACTGTAAATTTATACATATGAATGTCAGATTGTAATAGTTCAAAAAGAATCGCATTGCAAAGTAAATAAAAATGTAATATTTAAATAAAATGTAATATTTAAAGAAAATAAAATGCACTATATTGCCGAAAGCAAGACTGAGAGTTTAACGGAAGCGAAGTAGGAGTCAACACAGTCTACCGCAGATTCTTAGGCCTACATCGGGAGGACCTGGCGTTAACGAGCAGGAGTTCTTTACGCTGAGCCTCGTGAAATTTTTTCGATCAGTAAAATCAGCCGCATCCAACATGAATAATGGTTCGGCACCGGGATATAACTCCAATGCGATCCATCAGGGAAAAATCCGGCAGCGACAGTCCGCATTCTATAGGCACTGCAAACGATAGTCTATGAACTAAGAACACTCGTAATATCTAATACTCTATATTCCGCAAACGTAATAGATAGTCATCTGTCGGGGAAATAGGCTTTCAAAAATCTTGTAAACAGCCAATGAATAAGATAATGTCATACTACTCAGGCAGATAAATAGTCCAGATAATAGTCCAGATATAGTCCAGATATAGTCCAGATAAGTGCTAATAAATAGTCCAGAAACTAAACTTTCAAGCAAATCGAAGCAGGCAACTAAAAGCAGGCACCATTTCTTGATGTTTAAAAAAAAATGCGAATGCCTGATGTAGGCACCATAAATTTATATACTATAGATCTGTAATTTAAAGTATGTTGACCAGGTTCTTTTTAGAATGCATTCGCTAGTTATAGGCTATGATCGCTTAAGAAAATAAATGCTCTTTAAGAAAATTATTTATTTGCAGTAAACTTATAAATTTTAAAGGTTTCAAACAGAAAAGCTAGGGATGGTGCCTGAACGCATTATCAAGAAAACAGTCTTCACATGACTGCCTCGTGAAGCGAGAGAGAGGCAATTAATTCCTCACTGAATAATTCACACATTGGCATCACACCATTGGCGACAATAAGCATATGAAAAATGACTGATATCATCTACGCAATATTGTCTGTTACGCTTAAACAATAAAAGGATTTTGAATTTAATAGCAGGGCAACCAGAAAATAGCAGTCCTAAAAAATACGCCAAAAAGGAATCCGACTGCCAATTCGTACGTTAGGAGCATATTTTGGAAAATGTTCTCAAAAGACATAACAAATAGCATGTACATTCAAAGACTATTATGCAACGAATAAGTTAGACTTAAAATTATGCAGAGAGGAAAATGAAATTTCACTGACCGCAAACACATTCGATCTTTATTCTTTTTTTTTTAATTTGTTTCTAGCTAGGGTGAAATACGCACCTTAATGAATTCTCTTTATCTGACGGCCGTTTTTCAGTAATAAGGCAGATGCTAGATGTTTTTCTTTCTTTTCTTTTGAACGGAAAGTTATTGTGGGATCGAAAATAAACGTTAAGATAAAATAGATATTTAATTAAAGATTAGTTTAAACTGCAATTTAGAAAAATGTAAAATTTAAGAAAACTATATGTGATTCTACGTCACAGGTGCATAAAGTCTGTTTTATATATCTGCCACACTGAACCAAGTCAGTAAACAGATGCCATATATGAGAAAGTATGTGAAAACAGTTTTGGTTCCCTGTGGGAGGGAACATAAAAGATTGCACGTGCCATCTAAATGAACTATCGCTTTTTTTTATTGTATTTACGTCATCTATATAAATTCTACAACTCATGCATAAGAATACGCACAAAATTTCAACAGCTTTTTCCCTTATGCGCGTGCCTTGCTTGAAGTACAGTTAACTATTAATCGAGTATCGGTTGTCGTATAGGCAGCTTGTATAAGTTCTGTAGAAGATTTTTTAACTTAACTTTTTAATCCCTTCCATTTCCAACAAGGTACGAACGAACACAAACAAGCTAGACATATTTCCCGGCAGGTAGGGGCGTGGTCTGCGGTATAATAATAATAATAACAATAATTTTAACTATGATTTGACGTTTTCTGTTGAACTATAATTTTTTGTAACAAGATTATGCCTAACATAATATTTTATATCCAGGTCTACGCAAAAGAAAATGCAAAAATTGTCATCTAATGAATGATAAATAATGAAACTGTGTTTTTATATGTGTAAAACATTTTCTAACTGAATTAAATTTTATTACATTATGTTTTGTGTATAAATTCTACGAATTGATGTTTCAGAAAAAAAAATTTAAATTAATGTATACTTACGGTAATTACTAAAAGAAAATATTTCACCAATTAATGCATTTTCAGCTAAACTTAATTATACTGTTTTGCCCTGTTACTGTACGATAAATAATTCATATACATAGCCGAACAAAGGGATGTAAATATCTTGCCATCTATGGATGACAATTTCCGAAAAGCGCTTAAAGTTTCTTTAGGCGTTTTCAGGCTAATTAAAATTTTAACTTTGCGTGGTAGGCATAAAGAATCAGGGATAACAGACAGGCTGAACAAAAACTCTCGTATACATATGAGCCGCTGTACTCAGCGATCGCTGGCAAGTTATTTTTAATTGTGTAAAATGACTTTTTGATTCCTTTTTCGTAATTTAAAATCTGGAGTGTAAATCAATTAAGAAATTTAACATCGTACCTTAGCTACGATTTTAGCATATTTAAACATTAATTTAGCATTTTTGAACCATTATTTCTCATCAGTTAAATATATTTAAAAATATCGATCTATTACTGAATAATAAACATTCCAAATTCGTTACAAAATCTGTTGTGATGCCATCCATTTATGATAAATTAAAAAAAATTGAACTAAAATAAAAAGTAAAAGCAGAAGGACGATAAATTTGGAAGCAAAATAGTTGAGAAAGCAAGCGTACGAATTATAAAATTTAAAAATCTTTAATATGCAAAACTAGATTGTAATTTAATTTTTATGCTGATTTTTAATATAATAGTGTTTGTTAGTTTAAAGAAAGAGTAATATTGTCACTTCTCCTATGTTATTGACTTGTCTTGTTAAAATAATAAATAAATTATGCTTTTTTAAAATCAAAATCTGACACAATTGTATCATTGCACCGGTAAAGAATGTATGAAATACATTTTTAAAATGATTTTTGAAAAATTAACAGCTTTGGATCTATTTAAGATATTTTATACAAATATTTAGTTACAAATAAAAATGTAAATAGGTTAAAATAGAAATGATGTACAATGTTATAAATTAACAATGAGAGTATTTAATTATAATTACAAGTGCATTTGTCTAAAAAAGTAAATTAGAAAAACCAATGCAGCGATTCCCGGTTTTGAACAAGGGCTCACTGGTCATCGAGCGAACGGTATGCCTATTGAGTCACGACCAACCATGCACTTTCCTTTAAATGTAAGCATTAAAGTTGTGTCATAATATTAGACTTCCACCCTCTGTTTCGCAAAAACTGGGGTGCGTTGTATAAAATTCATTGACCTAAGGCTAAGAAGTCTTGCTAGTGTTTAATTTTTATAAACTGTTTTGTCGTCAAAATATTTAGGTAGATTTCGTAAGAAATACTACCTATTGCATTCTCTCCCATGTTGGAATTTCTGAAAAATTTTTGCAGATCTACACCAATCATGACTCATAGACCCCAAAACTACCATCAGTAAAAAAGTTTATCTATCTATCTATCTATCGGTGTATATCACTTTCTTCTGGATACGATAACTTTAATAATTATGCTCAGATCTTTTTCAAACTTACATAAAATCAAGAGCATAAAATCTCGGTTGAGTTCGTTAATGGGCAAAATCGGACCAAGAGGATAGGAAATTGGAAGGGTTTTTGTGAAAACCGAAAAAACGCGATAACTTCTTAAATAAAATAGATATCGAATCAGTTTAAAGTTTATATTACTTCTCAAAAACGGGCTAAAAGCTTATGCATGACAGATTTTTGTTAAAGTTAAAAATGGGCTCAAGGGGCGTAAAAAACAGGGTTTTGGGGAGAAAAAAATTACAACTTCGTCAATTCTGAACATATCAAATTCAAATAAATTTTTTATAAATGTATTCAACATTATCTAAAACTTTTGTATTTACAAGTGTTTGATAGGACCAACTTTTATCGATGAAAAAATTAAAAACGAAAAGGAAAAGGGGGGAGGAAAAAGAAAAAAATCCATAACTTACTCAATTCTTAAGCAATGAAATCTAATTGAATTTATTTTACATCTTCTCAATGATATCTACAACTTTTATATTAACAAGTTTTTCATAGGACCAATTCTTATATCAAAAATAAATTAAGCAAAAATAGGAGTTGGAGAAAAAACCTCAAATCCAAACTGCTTATATTCTGTTTCATTTTTAAATTCATTTTTGATTTTAAACGACTCCAAATGGCAGATCCCCTTATTTAGGAATAATATAATGTGACGTATTGGCAGAGTTTTGATAAAGGCAGAATATATTTCAAAAAAGGCTGCCAAAATGGGCACTTCGCACAAAATTTCCCAAATCGATAGTGATTAAAGAATTGAGGATATATTCAAATAACAAATTGGTTATTTTATGACTCATTTTTAAATCCAGTTTTGCTCTCAAATGCATTCAATTGACAATTTTTTGTTATTTAGAAACTACATAATGGGCGTATTCATCAATTTTTTGATAATGGCTAAATATATTTTATAAAAAAGCTGTCAAAGTGGGCCCTTCGCAAAAAAAAAATCCCAAAGCGATGATGATTATAGAATTTAGGGTGTATTCAAATAACAATTGTTTATTTTATGACTCATTTTTAAATTCAATTTTGCTCTCAAACGCATTCAATTGACAGTTATTTGTTATTTGGGAGCTGTGTAATGGGTCGTATTGGTCAGTTTTTTGATAAAGGCTAAATAAATATTTAAAAAAATCTGTCAAATTGGGCACTTCGCACAAAATTTCCCAAAGCGATCTTGATCAAAGGATTGTGGATGTATTCAAATAACAAATTGGTTATTTTATGACTCACTTTTAAGTTCAATTTTACTCTCAAACGCATTTAATAGACAGCTATTTAGGAATTATATAATGTGCGTATTGGTCGATTTTTTAATAAAGTCAGAATATATATTCAAAAAATGTTTTCAAAATGGGCATTTGAGCCGAATTTCGTTTAAGAGGATTTTGATAAAGTCAGTTCTTACAGAAAAATGAAACTAAAATTTTTTCAAAAGCGGCCAAATAAAGTAGTTAAACTGGGCTTATAGTTAATAATATTTTATTTTTTGTTGTTGAAATGAAAACTCTTCGAAATCTACCTCCGCCTATAGGCAGACCGACAGGGATTTTTTTTAATTCGCGTTTAATTCTTTTAAAATATCGACCTTAAAAAACAATTATTTCTCTTGTAATTGGTTCTTATTCTCACCAAGGTTGCACTGGATTCAAGTATTAGGGAGGAGGAAATGTTTAACCTGTAATTGTTGATGACATAAATAACTTCTCAAGTATATTCTACAAACACTAATATTATAGATATAAAGGTGTTTTTAATTTTACAAAATAAGTATTTTCTGGTTAAGAAATATGCATGAAACTAGCAGGGGTGACCGAACTATGCTCGGTCAAATTTAACTTTGTGTTCAATTCGATATGATTCACACTGTATCATTCTATCGGTATAATTGCTACAAAGCATGTTATTTATAACAGTACTATATAAAAAAAGTTTTAATATGAAAACAATATACATACGTACATGTTCATAAATTTTACATTATTTACACATTTACAACAAAAGAGCATCAACACAAATCATATTTTTAGCTCATCTCTGATTGGTTTAATTAACTATGCATCTAGATTCCTTTAAGAATGAATAAAAAAATTGTCATATTCTCAAAGCATTTTTTTCCAAATCTTGCCAAATTTGGCGACATTTTTTTTTTAATTTGGCACCAAACGTATTTTGACACTCTAATTCTGAAAATCGATTTTTCGGCTATATGTCGCCAATTGGCTGCTGATATTTTCTCGTCTTAGTGACTCTGAACCGTATTTCCCAAAATGACTCACTAATCAAATTTGTTCAAACACCTGACTTAGCTTTTTCTGGTAATCAAAACTGGTAGAACATAAAATTTATTCAAAATCGTTTAAGTTGGTTCTTACATAAAATTATCTTGACCCGCAGTGACCCGCAAAATGACCCATTAATATTACTTTCTCGAACATGGAACCTAGCCTAGTGGTCTTTTCAAGTTTGAAAATGGTAAAATACCAAATTCAGTTAAAAATAGTTAAAGCCGTATTCTAGATAAAATTAACTTGACCCGTAGTGTTCTAAGAATGACCCACTCATCGAACTTTTTCGAACATGCTATCTAACCTTATGTCCTAGATTCATGTCCAAAAACAATATAATACAAAATTTTGTTGCTATCATTTGAGCAATTTGTTAGATACAATTAGCTTGAACCATGCCAATAGAGATCCAAATATAACCACTAGTCGAAATTTCTGGAATATGCGACCTATCCAAATGACCTTTTCGAGTTCAAAAGCGATAGAATACATTTAATAAAATTTGTTACAGATGTTTTCCAAATAAAATTTGATTAATTAGTATTGACACAAAACTGACCCATTAATTGCCATTTCTCGAACATTTGATCTAGCTCAGTGATCATCTCATGCCTGAAAATGGCATAATATATTTATATACAGTGGTGGCCAAAATTGTGGTCACTTTTAGGTAGCTTTGATTCCAAGAAGTAAAAAACTACATTTTGCAGCCGTCCGGAAGAAAGCACTTTGAAAAATTTTGCTATGTTTTCGTCGATCGCGACCCCTAGATCCCAAAACCACCCTTCGTTGAAATATTGACTTACATATATATACTATATATATATCCATTTAGATATAGGTATAGATATCAGAATTTTTTCGTGCTGTAACTCTCGAATTTATGAACCGATTGGATGGAATTATTTATGTGCATAGTTGAAGAACTAATGTTTCAACAGAGTTCGTTGGCCAGATTCAGTTCCCATCTTGCTTCAAAATGGAGGCCATTTGAATTTGTGCATACTTATGGAAATTTTTTATATTTTCTAACTTTTTCTTTACAATAACCTATGTTGTTAACTTACACTGTGTGACAGTCTAAATTGTCCTTTGATTTTTCCCACATTCTGTTTAAAATGATATATATGAGTTTGAATTTTGTGAAACGGGAGCTTTTCTATAAGTTTATAAAGTTAAAAAAACATAAAATTTTCAAAAGAATCAAATGGCCGCTATTTTGAAACCACATGGTGGATGAAGCTGGCCAACAAACTCGGTCGACACATTAGTACTCCTGTTATGCACATAAAAAAATTCATCCAAATTGGTTCATAAATTCGAGAGTTACAGCATGCCAAAGTTCAAATTTATATATCTATATCTATATATATGGATATATCTATATATATAGTATATATATGTAAGTCAACATTTCAACGGAGGGTGGTTTTGAGATCTAGGGGTAATGATCGACGAAAGTATAGCAAAATTTACCGATGGGCTTTCCTCGGACGTCTACAAGAAGTAGTTTTTTTACTTTTTGTAATGAAAGCTACCTAAAAGTGTCCACAATTTTGGCCACCACTGTATATATTTCAATATCATTTGAGCCGTTTTTTAGATACATTTAGCTTGACCCGTACACACAGAAAAAGGAATTGGTTAAAACTACAAAACATGTTTTGTTGAGTACATTTTGGTTGTTTTAAGCGAATTTTTTAGTGAAAGTAAAAAATTGGTTTTGTTGCTAAGACAAAAAATATTCTCATAACTCTTATAAAAATGAAATTATATAACTCTTATAAAACTTTAGCGAAATTTCATCAATTTTATTTGAGTATTACTAAAGTTTTTTATTTTTAATTTATAATTTCAACAAAATTTTCTTGTTTTTTCAAAATTTAAATTATTATGCAGTAGCCATAATTTTCTCACGTAATTTGGTTTAATTGACTTATAGAGCTATAAAGGATTAACACAATTTTTGGTTAATAAAAACTTTTCAAATTGAGACGGATTAATGACGCTATTATGCATAATATGGATAAAAATTGAAGATAGAAAATTGAAAATAAAATTACAATATTTTTATGTTTATTCAAACAAATTTCTATTGACCCATATCTAACAAAAAGATTTGTAGGACCAAGAAAATTTTTGTTGATTCAACAAAACTTTTTTCTGGGTATACCAATAGAGATCCAAATGTATCCACTAATATAATTTTCTGGAATATGCGATTTATCCAAATGACCTTTTTGAGTTCAAAAGCGATAAAATACAATGTTTAATGAAATTCGCTACAAATGAATGCTACATTCGAACCAAGTAAAATTTGATTGACCAGTATTGACTCAAATCTGACCCATGAATTGGCATTTCTCGGACAATTAATCTAGCCCAGTGATCATCCCATGCATGAAAACGGCATAATATATATATATATATATATACAGGGTGATTCCGAATTTTTTTTACAATAAAAGAGGGGTGATAGTACACATCAAGACAAACAATATTAAATAGAAGGCCAAGGGTCCAAAACGTTTTCCTAAGGAAATAGCCGCCATTAAAGTTTAGGGACCAAAATTTCAAATAAACATAAAAAACGGAAAAATCGGTCGATTGATTTGCGGTTTTCACTAAAATTATTCTTTATGTCGGCATTTTCTTGAAATTAAATTATAAAGATAAATTTCAAAAAATGCTGATAGAGGGCGCTTTGGACTTTGGAGTAACGAACAACTACTATTTGCCGGTATTTTTTGCATCTCATTAAATTTTTTCGTAAGTTTAGACTCAAACTTAAATTTTGAGCTCAAAATCTGTAGTTGGGAGTGGTTAAGTAACACAAACTGAGCTGTGTTCAGAGGGTTCAAATTTCAAATGATTATAAAAAACGGAAAAATTGGTTGATTGATTTGCGATTTTCACTAAAACTATTCTTTATTTAGGCATTTTCGTGAAAATAAATTATAAAGATAAATTTAAAAAAATGCCGATAGAGGGCGCTTTAGACTTTGGAGTAACGAAACACTCTTTTTTGGAGTTATTTTTTCCATCTTATTAAATGCTTTCGTAAGCTTAGACTTGAACTTAAATTTTGAGCTCAAAATCTGAATAGCTGGAAGTGGTTAAGTAGACAAACTTAGCTTTGTTCAGAGGGTTCAAATTTTAAATAATTGTAAAAAACGGAAAAATTGGTCGATTCGTTTGCGGTTTTTGCTAAAACTAATTTTTAAATCAGAAACATCTTGATCAATCAGTGTTTTCTTGGAAATAATTTTTAAAGATAAATTTCACAAAATGCCGATAGAGGGCGCCTTAGAAATTGGAGTAGCGTACAACTATTTTTAACTGTTATTTTTGTAATCTCATTAAATGCTTTCAAATGCATAGACTTAAATTTTGGGCTGAAATTCTGAATCGTTGGTAGTGTTTAAGTAGCGAAAATTTGAATTGTGCTCGAGGAGGAAAGAGGGTTAAATTTTAACTCCTGAACACACTTCAGTTTGCGCTTCTTAATTCCTCATAACAATTCAGGATTTGAGCTCAAAATTTAAGTTTAAATCTAAGCTTCCGAGAACATTTAAAATGCTTTTGCATGCATTTAATTAGAACCTAAAAATAATGGTTATAATGAATTGTTGGTTACTCTGAAGTTTAAGGCTGACTCTGACGGAATTTTTTGAGATTTATCTTTAAAAATTATTTTCAAGAAGATACTGACTTAAAGAATAGTTTTATTTTAAACCGCAAACGAATCGACCAATTTTTCCATTTTCTATAATTACTTTAAACTAGCGGCCTTCGCCCGCTACGCTGGTCGGTTTATCTAAAGAAATCTTGAAGAAGTAGTTAGATAAGGTTCAGACATACATTAAAAAAAAAAAAAAGCAAGTCGATCATTCAAAAAACGTTGGGAAATATCAAATATTTACTGTAATTTTTTAAGAAAAACAAAGTTTCGAAAAAAAAAAATTAAATCGAAAAAAAAATTACACTGACATATTAATGCAAGGAAATTTTCCCAGAGAGAAAATTCGCCTTGAATACAATATTTCAAATTCTTTTAATTGCTTATAGGCGTTAATGCCAACATAGTGAAAAAAAATTCCATGCTGGGAATCGAACCCGGGCCATCAGTATGGCGCACTGACGTTCTACCGACTAAACCACATGGAACGACAGCCAGCTTGAAACTTTCTCATACTTAAGTAGACTGGCGAAAACATAACGATAGCGCGTTTTAAAATCGCACAGTGACATCTATTGGATTTTATATGTACTAAAAAACGTTATGTACTAAAAAACGTGAGCAGCGCACCTAATAGTTTCTTTTGTTTCTTTTTGTTACTTTTTCGTCTGTTGTCCGATTTTGATGAAACAAAGCCTATACACTGCCCGGGAGTGTGCATTCTTCATTAGTGAAAACCGCATAAAAATCCATTCAGTAGTTACGAAGATAACCTCGAACAAACAGACAGACAGACAGACAGACAGACAGACAGACAGACAAAAAATTCAAAAAAATTTTTTTTGTGTTTCATTGGTTTTCTTTTATCGCCCTGACTCCATTTTTGTCAATTATCTTCAATGTACAGACACACCGGGTCCTACTGTTTTATTATATGTATAGATGTGAACCTCCCCTCCCCCTTGAACACAGTTCAGTTTGTGCTACTTAACCACTCCCTACTATTCAGATTTTTAGCTCAAAATTTAAGATTAAGTCTAACCTTCACATGTAAAGAGAGGCAAACAATAACGGCAAAAAATAGTTGTTCGTTACTCCAAAGTCTAAAGCGCCTTCTATCGGAATTTTTTGAAATTTATCTTTATTTTCACGAAAATACCTAAATAAAGAATAGTTTTAGTGAAAACTGCAAATTAATCGACCATTTTTCCGTTTTTTTTAATCATTTGAAATTTGAACATTCTGAACACAGCTCAATTTGTGTTACTTAACCACTCCCAACTACAGATTTTGAGCTCAAAATTTAAGTTTGAGTGTAAATTTACGAAAACATTTAATGAGATGCAAAACATACCGGCAAAAAATAGTTGTTCGTTACGCCAAAGTCTAAGGCGCCCTCTATCGGCATTTTTTTAAATTTCTCTTTAGAATTTAATTTGAAGAAAATTCCGACATAAAGAATAATTTTAGTGAAAACCGCAAATCAATCGACCGATTTTTCCGTTTTTTATGTTTATTTGAAATTTTAGTCCCTAAACTTTAATGGCGGCTGTCTTCTTAGGAAAACATTTTGGACCCTTGGTCTCCTATTTAATATTGTTTGTCTTGATGTGTACTATCACCCCTCTTTTATTGTAAAAAAAATTTGGAATCACCCTGTATGTATTCAATATCGTTTGAGCCTTTTTTAGGTACAATTAGCTTGACCTGTACCAATAGAGATCCGAATGTATCCACTAATCGAATTTTCTGGATTATGCGACCTATCCAAATGACCTTTTCGAGTTCAAAAGTAATAGAATACAAAATTTTATGAAATTCGTTATAGATGTTTTCCAAATAAAATTTGACTGACCAGTATTGACTCAATACTGACACACTAATTGGTATTTGTCGAACATTTGACCTAGCCCAGTGATCATCTCATGCCTGAAAACGGCATAATATAATTTTTTTTCAATATCGTTTGAGCCGTTTTTAGCTCACAGGCTATCATAGCCTGAGAGCTTGATAAATAGCTTGATATAAATAGCTTGATATAAATAGCTTGATATAAATATAGCTTGATATAAATAGCTTGATCCAGACGCTTTATGACCCTAAATGATCCACTAATCGAATTTTATCGAACATATAACCAAGTCTAATGATTTTCTAGTGCCTGAAAATGGTAACATATAAAATTTAGTCAAAAACGGTTGAGCCGTTTTTAGCAGTTTCCAACAAAGTAGAAAAGTGCTTATGCATTCGGTTTTGTCTGTCCGTCTGTCCGCACTCTAATTCACATAAATATACTCGGATTGCCAAGAGATTTTAGGAAGTTATTAACGTGTACCCTAGCACAAACACTACTGAAAATGAAGTTTCTACCATGATTAGTTTATCTACAGGGAGAATCAAAAGTTTCCCATTACATTACGGCCTATGGGGAAAAATCGTTTCAAAGGAATTTTGAAGATGCTATGACCTGTTAAATATATTAAAATTTATGTGCTTTTACGAGGTGCATTAAAATATGTATTCTATAAAATATAAGGTGAAAATGTAGTTATTATTCATGTACAGGACCACACAAAAGAATTCCATTAGATAATGGTAAAAGGGGGAACTGTGTATGCCATATTTTAAATATATTAAATTGTTTTATACATAATAAAATTGATGTATCTCAATGAAGCTTAGTACAAATTATACGATACTGCCTTACCTAATATGAAGTACATAGTATTTACAGGGACACACAAAAGATTTCAAATAGTACATTCTTTCCGAAGTACTGTATATGTATCCGATGATAGCTGATGGATGGATTAAATGCATTTTAATTATGACATGCGCGTATAAGTTTCACTAAATTTATGCATATTATATGATGTGTATAAATGCTATATTTAATACACAGGGCTACCCAAAGACCTCGCCAACGTTACTGAATATGAGCATAAATTACTAAAAGGTGATTCTTAAATAAATTATGCATTTTTACGCTGAACTGCATTAAATTTACTAAGAAATGTTTGCAGAATATAGGTAAAGTGAATAGACAGGGCCCCGCAAAGAATTGGGTACATGGAGCCTATAAATGATAATTTATGAGAAAGTGATTTCAGTTATGTTTCCATCTACTTGTATAAATTGCTGAAAGAGAAATTCCAAGCTACTAGACTTTTTTGCTAAACTAAATTTTCCCATTATATAGTATGCATATTAGCGGACAGATCAAGTACAAGGCTTTCAATAGGACTTGAATATATATTTGGCTTTTTATCCTTATTTACCTAAAGAACGAAGTTTTGTTAAAGATTTCATGAAGCGTTGGAAAGTGCTTCATAATCTATGCTTAACGCACGATTTTTCTTGCTTGTTAAATTAAAATTTAGAAACACACACACACATAATTTTTTCTCGTAATATAAGATTTTCGTAGATTTTTTAAAAATGAAAATTCTGGAATAAATTCTCATTATTTATTGATTAAAAATAACAGGGGAAATACAAGAAGAAATATGATATCGCCGTGAGATAAAATATGTAAAATTACACTCGAAAGAACAATAAATTACGCAAAAAAATCCCTTCAAAATAGTCAAAATAAATATCATGGTTATAAAGAGAATATGATTTCAATACTTGTATTATGAAAATATTTTTATTTGAATGCCACATGGATATGTTAATGAAATATAAAATTACGGTAAAAATATTGACTTCTTTTCGTTTCAGTAGTTCCCTTTATGTTCAACAAAATGTTTAAATGGGAATAAATAATTCTTTTATTCTTATATTTAGAAAAGTATATATATTTATGTTGATGAATAAGTAAAATACATATATATATTGCTATCTAGAGGTTTTGCAGGATTGCGCACGCAACCAAACATTTTGTAAATGCTTTACACACAGTTACGCTCAATGATTTAGTCAAAGATTTTTAATAAAACTTATATGTACTGATGTGGAGATCCGTTCATATAGTAATTATTTTTGTGTGGAATATATTCCACATTTCAATGCTAAATATTTAATATTGTTACAAATGCTACTACGCTATGCAGATTTTGCTAAAAAAATGTATTTGATATGTGAATATTTTATGAAAAACGTCCAATGAATCTCTAAATAATACTTAATTATGATCTATTTTGTGATTTATTTCAATGCATTTTATTCTATTCTTTTTTCTCGAAACACAAAATGAGGTTTGATGTTAATAATTTATTGCTTAATTAATTGCTCTTTCTATATAAAATAGACCATAGTGTTTTGAAAATTTTTCCTTTGAATTATATTATATTAATATTCTTTTATGTTAAACTTAAACATACATTGTAGTGACTTACAAACCATGCATTTGTTTGATTGAAAAGGATTGTCGTCGAAAGTAGAAAACTCCCAAATTTAATTTTTATTTATTAGGTTTCAGTTAATTTACTGTTATGAATAAATTTTAATTGAAATATACATGAAAGTTCAAATTAGCAAAGGCATTGTTTGTTGTTAGTTTTATTTATTTGTAAAAATATTGCTGTATGCATTTATTATGCATTGTATCTCCTGTAGGGTATATTAGAAATCAGTCTCTTTGTGAAGAACCTAAATTGTTTGAAAAAAGCCGAGAGAAAAAAATATGATCTCTTTTTTTCCTGTCAACCTGATTTTTTTCAGGATTCTTGCATACAGCCTAAAGAGTGTTAGACTAATTCGAACACAGGCACATTTTCTCTAATCAGCCTGATTTTTTAGGCTTATTGAAAAGAAGCTAAATAATGTTACAATATTTGGAAAACCATCAGTTATTTTTCAATCAGCTGATATTTTAGGTTTACTGGATTGAAAAATGACTACTTGTTTTTTAATCATCTTTATTATTTCAGACTTATTGAAATCAGTCTATACAACTTTAGATTAACTAGAAATGACCAATTGTTTGTTCAAATTTCGTGTTTACCAAATATCTTGTCTAAATAGACTTTAAATAAAATTTCCGTCGAATCGCAACCTGATTCGAAAACGACAAAAAAATTTCCGCTGGAATCAGACAAAATTCATAGAAAATTATTCATTATATTTCATTAAATTCATAAAAATTCATTCAAAATTAGATTTCATAGTAAAGCAACCCGATCCGAGAAAGACAAAACAATTTCCGTCAATACGCAAACAGACTGGACCTAAAAATTTCATTTAAATTCAACCCGTATCCCAACCCAAAACAGACAAAAAAAAAAAAAAAAAAAAAAAAAAAAAAAAAAAAAAAAAACAATTATTGAATCGTACGCTGATCTGAATCCGAAATTACAATTTCAATCGACATAAAACCAGACCCGAAAGTGAAGTATTTCAACCACGCAAAGTAATGCTTCATACTCAGTACTAATTCATGTTTTATTACGATTATAAAAATAAATCTGCACTCATATTCCTAATACCAGTCATGTCTTTTATATTGAAATAAAAATGGAAATATCTATATAAGAATGTTCATATATTCGTACAATAAAATCTCTGACTATCAGACAGATCTTCATTTCTTCAGATGAATTTATAGTTGAAGAGACTGTAATTTTTATTGAAATACAACTATTGCACAAATTCTGAAAAAGACTGCTTAACAGCACCACCTGTTGAAAGATTTACTCCAAAAAATAAACAGCACAATTTTTATTAAAACTTATCTTAATCTGAAGTTTTATTAAATTCTGTTCAATGGTTATTGAGATAGATCACTCACAATATTTGTGTCACTTATATACAAACAGAGTCAGAGACTCACAGACAGACATTTTGTAAAAAAATATATATATTTTTAAATCTATTACCTCTAAAACGTGTAAATCTGTCAAAAAACCAGAATTCAAAAAACTTCATGAATCCAATACGTTCTTCTTATTCAGTTAAAAGAATGTAAAAATAATTAGTGGATGTATGTGGAGAAAAGTCGTAAAAAAGACACTTTTACATTCAGAAGTTTTTTTTTATGTTACAAGCATATCAAAAATCCCATACTTAGCTATCACATATAACATCTGGGTCATTCCACACCAAATGAGCAAATCAGGTGTGGCTGACATGTCACAGATTTTATTGAAAATCATCATATAAGTAGACCACAATCATTTACGAGGAAACGCAAAGTAGTAGAGTTCAGACTAGTTTATTTCAGTATAAAAATTTACATTAAAGTTGAGACGAAATCGAAATCTTGTGTACATGCTTGAAATTTCAAGTTTGATTATTTGCCGTAGGAATGGAAAGATTGTAATAAAAATTATTTACACTTAAGAATGAACTATAAGTAACAGATTAGCATAATTTAGTAATTGTATTTTTATTTTATAATTTAAAAATAAATAAATAATAATAAAAATCGTGGAAAAAATAAAATATTTCAGTTACATGTTTTAAAATGAAGGACACTTTTTCCAAATTCAATTTTTTTTGCCATTATAGCTAATTGAATATATTTAATATATCTGTAATTTAATTCTTGCCTTTTTGATTCCTTTATGAGAAAAAAAAAATAAATAGTGAAAACTGCTGATTAAAAAGTCAACATTTTTTTCATTTTTTTGGAGACGATTAAAAGCTTTTAAAAGTTTTAAACTCTTTGATATTACAGATAAAAGTGTATATTTTAAGTATACGGAGTTTTATTCTTGCTTTCAGTTTATTTTTGCCTCAAGAATATTTTTAATTTGTATAGAAGAAAAACGATTTTCTTCATAAAATAACTGTATTTAAATCTTAAAATCATAGATGGCAGCACACGTCTATTTTTAACAAGAAACTTGAAAAAAAGCACGTGTTTTCAAAGAAAGATTGACTTATATATTCGATACATTCTAATGTATCGAATATTAGTTTTTTGAACCCATTTTTGTTAGGTTAGAAATTAAAAAGGCAGTATTGAAACTTTTTTAGTGTGTCATGGACTTATTGATTCTTATATATGTGCAATATTGTTGATGTCAGAGCTGTCCTTTAATTATTTTTTTAGGTTAAATAAGAGGAATAATTGTGATTTTGTCATTTTTTAAAAAGTTTCTAAGTTTTTTTTTTAAGATGCAGGAAATAAATAACAATTTTGAAACTTGGAGAATTCGATCTTCATATATAAGACTACATCTTGCATGAATTTCAAAGATGTTTTTTAAATCCTTTAATTTTTATAGCGTTTAAAATTTTTCAAAAATTTACGAAATTTCAATATTTACAACCAATTTATGATTAGTTATGGTGTTACCAGATTATTATTAATCAATAAATATAAAGATTGATATCCAGAGATTTCAATATTATAAGAAAACTTCATTTTTGTTAAATAGTTTTCAAAATATAGAACTTGAAACTTGCAACTTTCGATGATTATCCGCAAGCCATTCTATATCACAAGTTTTTTAAATGTCCAAAATTGATAAAATAATTTATTTTTCGCCAAAATATTGTGCAGACATACATTTGAATATGAAATGAACATGTATCTCAAATTTTATTAAAATCGGATTACAAACGAAACGCTTTTTTTGCATTTTTGCTCATTTGACATGGAATGACCCATCTATGATTGATTGGTATTTTACATTGCAAAGTCCCTTTTGGGACATGCTGCGTCAATACACATATACTCTAAATTTTAAAGAAAATTTCAGACATTTTGCTTAATTATTGCCGAAGCTTTAGAAACCTTGGCCTTTCATTTTGATTAAATGAAAATATAAAAAATGCGAATTGTTTAAAATGAGTTTAAACTTTTTAAACGTGGAGTAATTGTGTTTGTAAAATGATCAAATGATAGAATGACACCAGAATTAGCAAACAAATTTATTAGAAATTTTTTTCTTTTCCCCTTCTTTATAAAAGAAAAAAAAAGTATGACATATTCTTGTTGTCACCGGTCTAAAAATTAGGTGTATTTTTTTTTTTTTTTTTTTTTTTTTTTTTGTGAACTCGTCCGCTAAAGGTTTAAGCAAGCATAAATCGAACACTCTGTACGAATATTAACACTTATGTTAAAAATTTTAAACAACGTTTTAACGCTTTAATGAGGCTTTTTTGAGGATTTTTTCAGGTTACGATTCGACGGAAATTTTATTTAAAGACTATTCAGACAAGATATTTGGTCAACACGAAATTTGAACAAACAATTGGTCATTTCTAGTTAATCTAAAGTTGTATAGACTGATTTCAATAAGTCTGAAATAATAAAGATGATTAAAAAACAAGTAGTCATTTTTCAATTAGCTTAATTATACGTAGGCTTTTCCCACTAAGCCTAAAATATCAGCTGATTGAGAAATAACTGGTGGTTTTCCAAATATTGTAAAATTATTTAGCTTCTTTTCAATAAGCCTAAAAAAATCAGGCTGATTAGAGAAAATGTGTCTGTGTTCGAATTAGTCTAACACTCTTTAGGCTCTTTGCAAGAATCCTGAAAAATATCAGGTTGACAGGAAAAAAAGAGATCATACTCTTTTCTCTCGGCTTTTTTCAAACAAATCACATCCGGCCATTTCAAGAATATCCTAATCCCCTTCCTCGGTGAAAAAAAAAAAAAAAAAAAATGAGTTCAAAGAACTAATCGGTTACAGCACTAAATATTGGCTAATTCACATAAAAAAGGTAAATGTATAGAGAAACTTTTGTAAAAGTCTCAAAAACATGGCTTGAAAATTGTGAAAGTGATTGTCGGTAGAATAAGCTCAAAATCTCTTACTCCCAAAATGAAACAAAAAGTGTGTGACTGTATCCATTAAAGTCCATTAGTTAATCTATTGATTAATGTCAATATAGAACACACAATATGACACGTACTTCTATATTTGGATACAATCTCTCCTTTTTTGCTTCATTTTGGGAACAACGGATTTTGAGCCTTTTTCTATCGACGATCACGTTCAGAATTTTCAGGCAGAATTTTCATGTTTTTGAGACTTCGACAAAAGTTGCTTTATACATTTAGTTAACACAATATGCAAAAGAAATTTTGATAGCTTTCACGCATCTGCAATGGAAATTATTTACTAAACCTGCACATTTTTCATACAATTTTCGCTATTTTAAAATTCTGATTATTGAGTATTTGCACGATGTTGTTTGTCATATTTTCGGAAAAGAACATTATTTTATATTAAGAACTCCGCAAATTATAGGCAAAAACCTTGAAAAATTTGGGACTGTTTTTATAGAACTCTTAAATTCTCTACGAGTATTCATGCTATCCGCATAAAAATGAACACATTTTATTACAATAAGTCGCTCAATCATAATGTACAGTTTGCACGCTTTTGCTGCATCTGTTTTGACTGATTATTGAAAAGATATTCGTTATTTTCCAATTTGTTGACGGTCCCCTATGAAGTTTCGTGAAAAAATCTTCACGGAAATGTATGACCTGTACTATTATGTTTGCACAGTTACAGTTCCAGAAAATTTCCTCATTCATTTTTCTAGATATTTAACAAAAAGTTCTAAAATCGTAAGTGTCCGGTCATCTTTGGCCATATAGTGTAGTAATAACATTATTATAAAAAAAACATAAATACAATATAGAGATGGATTTAAGAGCAAAATCTTATAAAACAAAATTTAATATTGAGTTACACTGAAATTGAGTAATACTGAAACTTTGTGTATAAAAATATTCATAGATGGTAAAATTTACAATGTCAGGTTACAAGTTTGAAGTCAAACTCCTTTTCAAAATGCAAAAAGTAAAAAAAAAATGTTATTGCACTCGAAAGCTGCTAAAAACCGCATGGAGAATGCATTTATAAAATTTAAATATCAATAATTAAATATAAGAATTCAATTCAAACATTTTTTGTATGCTTTGCACACAATTATACTCAATATTTTAGTCAGGCCATTTTTAATAACACCTATGTATTACAAATGGATATTTTTTCATATAGTAAATATTTTTGTGTGGAATATATTCTACTTTTCAATGCTAAAATGTTAATATTGCTACAAATGTTACTACGCTATGCAGATATTGCTAAAAAATGTACTTGATAGGTAAATATTTATATATATATTACGCTAACGCAAGTCTTACAAAAACCACGATTATCTGTTAATTGTTTAATGGCAACATCTTAATGAAACACATCTTGCGGGTTACTGTGCAAAAGTCCTTAGGTAAGATTTAGGCTGTAGTAAATTGGTTTTATTTATGATTTGTTCCTTCGCTGCAATTATGAAGCTTCAAAACATCATTATTTTTACTTTTTTCTATTCTTTTTACTCAATAAATAAATAAATAAATAAATAAAAGTCATGAATTTTAAACTTTTCAGTTTCAAATTAATGTTAAGAATGATATGTCATAATAAGATAGGCACTGCCATATACTATCATATCTATACATAGAAAGTACTAATTGTTAAGGTAAAATAATACTCGATGAAAATACACCAGATGATCGTACACCAGACGCAAAAGGGTTATTTTACACTAATGAATAATTTTCAATTCAGTGCAATCAGTGCATTTAGAATAATTTTTGATAAGATGCAACGGTGCGAAAAGTAGATAATTGACAATTCTTCACGAAAACACAGGGCTGTAAGGCAGCGTCAAAGGCGAGCTAATGAGACAAAGGAAGAAACTACAGCAAGAAGACTCGCCACGACAGAATGAGACAGGGGAAAACGAATGTAAGAAACGAAGGAAGAAGTTGCTGCTAGAAGACTCGCCACGACAGAAAGATACGGGGAAAACCGAATAGAAGAAACGAAGGAAGAAACTGCTGTTAGCTATTTTAAAGGTAGAATTGAAATACAATTTCGTATAAGGAAGAGTTAAGATTTTCATTTCAAACCGGATTTTCTAAAAATAAAAATTTCAAACTCAAATATTAGGCAAAGCTTTGATTTTAGAGGGGTAAGACTTACGGATGTCACGATATTCTAAGGTATGGGCAATCGAATAGTGTTGACCATTATACCCTGGCATCACATAGGAGGCGGGGGGCAGGGGGAGGGGCGAAATTCAAAATAGACATGGATGGGTTATGTGACATATCGTTGGAAAGATCGTGGCCTCGGCTATCCATATCTGTGTATCTCTTCATAATTTAGTTAATTTTTCAGACTTCAGGGGGAACTTTTAAGCATTTTTTTTTTGGTTTCTGCCCTTACCTTCCTTTCTAGTGTATCATTTTAAAGGTCTTGACTTGTAGACATCAATTTTTGAATTGATTGGTAGAACTGATTTAAAATTTCGTATAAGGAAGGATTATTATTTTCATTTCAAACCGGGTTTTTCTAAAAGTATAAATTACAAAAATTAAATATTAGGCGTACCGTTGGTTTTAGAGGGATAAGACTTATGGATGCCAAGATATTCTAAGGTACGGGCAATCGAATAGTGTTGACTATTATACAGTAGTAGCACATAAGAGACGGGGGGACAAGGGAGGCAAAATTCAAAACAGGCATGGGTGAGTCATGTGATATATCGCTGAAAAAGTCGTGGCCTTGGCTATCCATATCTGTATATCTCTTCATAATACAGTTCAATTTTCAGGTTCCAGGGAGTATTTTTAAGCATTTTTTTGTTTCTTGCTATTCTGGCTTTTTTTACCCCTTTGTAGTACATCAATTTAAAGGTCTTGACTTGTAGCCCTCAATTTTTGAATTAATTGGTATAACTGATGTCACATTTCGTTAAAAAAATTATTAAAATTTTCATTTCAAACCGGGTTTTTCTAAAGGTAAAAATTTTAAACTTAAATATTAGGCGTGCCGTTGATTTTAGAGGAGTCAGACTTACTGATGTCAAGATATTCTAAGCTATGGGCAATCGAATAGTATTGACCGTTATACCCTAGCAGAACATAGGGAGCGGGGGGGGTAGGGGGCAAAATTAAAAACAGGCATGGGTGGGTCAAATGACATATCGATAGAAAGGTTGTGACGTCGGCTATCCATATCTGTATAGCTTTTCATAATATAGTTCAATTTTCAGGCTCCAGGGGGCGTTTAAATTTTTTTGTTGTTGTTTTTGTCTTTACTCCCTTTGTAGTATATCATTATAAAAGTCTTGACTTGAAGACCTCAATTTTTGAATTAGTTGGTAAAATTGATGTAAAATTTCGATGGGGAAGGATGAAACCGGGTTTTTCTAAAAGTAAAATTTCAAACTCAAATATTAAGTATACTATAGACTCTCCCTCTTAATTAAGATAAATGGGTTTTTTATGCAGAATTAACCATTTTTCTGTCCGATGATAGGTTACGCTCTGCCCGAATATTGGAGGTTTAGTTGTCCATTAATCCGAACAAGCCTCGCTCTCGACTTCTTCCGACAATCGACACTACTGTATTTTAACTTATTTGTCAACCAGAGAATAGTACGTTGTTTCACTGTTAATGATTATAAGGATAACAATTTCTTTTGTGTTAACAGCTGAAAATTTTGTAAATATTAAAAAAGAGATATTTATAAATTGTAAAAGAGACGAGGAGATATATATTTTAAAAAGGGAAATAAATTTTAGTTACATATATTATTTAAATCAGAATTTATGCTTTTAAATTGGGGGATAATTAATAATTAGCATGTGCTGATTCTGTAATTAAATCGTCACAGCTATTTTAAAAGAAGATTTGCAATATTTGCATTTCCCTCACCCTAAATAAGAGGCCCTAAAAAGACTGAAAAAACATTTAACTCTTTAAATATATTTAGAGCCTTCAAAATTTCGCTCACGTGGAAAATTTTAAGAAGAATGACGTTTGTAGGAAGTAAGTCCCCATTTGTTTGATTGAAGGAATGCGTAGAAAATAACATCTGTTCCGGGTGAAAAAAATAATTTTTTCCTTTTATTTTTTTTTATCTGACTGATATCTTTCTTAAAAAATAAATTTAAATACAATATAAATTTTTATTAAAATTATATCTTCAAAATAATAAAGGATAAATCCCTATTATTCAACTCTAAAATCTGTAATAGCTTACTTCTGTGCCTCCCTAAATGGGGGTGAGAAGTGGGAGGCGGTAATTACGGCCTTGCTGATTCGCCAAGTTTTAGAATTACTAATTTTGAGCTTATCTGCGAATATCGAAATCTCGATTTTAGTATCGATTTTAGAATTTATAAATCGATTCTTATTATGATCGATGCCGTTTCATACGATGTCGATTTTAATCGATTCTCAAAATTTCCAGAATCGCCCATCACTAGACACCGGTCAAGTTACACCACAAGTGGCACCGGTCTGCATTGCTTTAAAATACATGGACAAATTTATCGCAATATTCCTTTTATGCATGCATCTGAAGTAAGCGAGGAAAAATATGCTCAAGTGAATATATCGGTTTCTGATATAGCAATGAGACAGCATATGAACAAGGGAAAAAAATTACAATACAAAAAAGTCCTTCCGGCAGTGCCGGAAGGAAGAGGTAGCTTTCATATTCTTATTTATTTATTTATTTACTTTAAATTGTATTATATTATTCAAATATACGAAGCTCAAATTAGTGGAACCCGATTTTATAAGATAGAATACAAGTTTTTGTCTATACTGAAAATTAATAGGAGTTTTTGGAAATTGGTCATCTTTTATTCAACCTGGTTTTATTTTAAGTAATTTAGAGGGTCACCAAATTCCACGATATCATGAAGTGTATGCCATTTTAAAGCAACATGATTGATAAAACAAACCAATGAGCTTGGTCGAAATCTTAATTCATGTGCAAATACACACTCCCATCGAAATTGAATAATATATACGAATGCTGTCGCGGGCAAATTGATTTTTTTTTTTAAATGTCACCCATGTTAAAAATTTAAACCGCTATATCTCAGGCGTTTTTTAAGGTAAAGACAAAGCAAAAAATACTCCGGAATTTATTATTATGATAAATACTTTTCAATTTCTAATTTTTTGTATGTACATCATTATACATTTAAAAGGTTTTTGACAAACTTAATGGCTACCATTTTGAAACAAGATGTCGGATGAAGTTGTGCAGTGAACTCGGTCAAGACATTGGTATGTATTATGTACACAAGGAGTTATATCCAAATCAGTTTAAAAATATGCGTATTATCGCGTGACAAATTTCAGACCGTTTCAAAATGTCAATCACACTGGAAATTGAAAGTGCTATAACTCAGCCATTTTTCAAAATATAGATGAAACAAAAATACTCTGGAATATTTGCATCAAGGTCAAACAAACAAAAGAAAAATCTTTTTTAATTTCTTACTTTTTTGTACCTAATTTTAAAATTTAATTTTTTTAAAAAATTTAATATTCCACCATTTTGATAGCAGATGGAACTGGCTAACGAATTCGGTCTGTCTAGACATCGGTATGTACTATGTACGCACCAAATTTCATCCAAATCGGTTTATAAATACACTTGTTATCACGTGGCGAAAATCAGATCATTTCAAAATGTGAGCAACACTAGAAATTAAAAGTGCTATAACTCAGCCATTTTTTAAGATACAGACAAAACAAAAAATGCTCTGGAATCTTTGCATCAAGGTCAAATGCATAAAAGAAAAATCTTTTTCAATTTCACTTTTTTGTACCTAATTTTAAATTTTAAAATTAAAAAAAAAATTAAATGGATGCCATTTTGAAACAAGATGGCGGATTTAACTGGCTAACAAACTCGGTCCAGGCCTCATTATGTACTATGTACACACCAAGTTACATCCAAATCGATTGATAAATACTCGCGTTATCACGTGACAAAAATCAGATCGTTTCAAAATGTCAACCATAAGAAAAATTAAAACTGCCATAACTCAATCATTTTTTAGCCCCATGTGGTGAGGAAAATTACACCGCATTACACGGTACGCGAAGGATAGTGGTTAGTACAATTAAAATAATATTAAGATAATATCCCAATCCGCGTTGTGAGTGATTGAACTGGATATTATCAAACAAAAATTGTTTTCTTTTAACTTATCAAAAATTTAAATAAAGGAAAATCGCAATAGCTCAGGCTCAACTTATTTAACGTTTAAATTTGCAATATAGGAATTTTAAGAGATACGGAGAGTATCAAAATGACTATCATAAAATAAAATTAAATTTAATATATGAGAGTTTGAAACAAGTAATTTACCTAAAGAGAATTTAGGAAGAGAAAAACATGAAAGAAAACAAGAATACATATATACATACACAAATATTTATTTCAAACAACAATTATATGAATCATAACACAATAAAAGAATTATTGCTTAAGCATATCATTTTCGTAGGGAAACATCTTGACATCGTACTATCCTAAATTATCAGTTTGTAAGTACAAGCACTATAAATAATATTATCCTAATTTTTCAATTATTTTGATCATGCTTACTTTCTTTTTTGTTTTATCATATATTATTATAAACTTATGCAAAAAAACAAAAGACTCACAGCACAACTAAAGAAAGGCATAGCCTAAGTTCTCCTTATTATTCTCTTTTCTTCTTTATTTCTTTATTTTTTTTTAATTCCTTATTCAAATTTTAAATTAAAAAATTAATTTTAATATTAAAGAAATTTCTCTTTATTTATATATAAAATGAGCTAAAAGATAATTTCGAAATACAGGAACACCACATATTAAGATTAAATCGCTCACCATTTTTTATGACGCATTGACATCCATTCGTCAGAGTATTCCATAGCAAGCGATCTATTGGCTTTCATTCGCACCGCATCTTTTTGGAAAATCGTGAAGTTCCTCAGGGGGCACACAAATGTTCGTGCAAAAAAATAGTCGATGGTAATAAGTCAAGCTGGCCTTTGAAGACGCGTGAAATTCACTATGCTGGACAGAAATGTTCGTATAAAAAAATAGTCTATGAGAATAATGCACGTTGTTCACTATGTTGAGCATAAATGTTCATAAAAAATAGTCTGCCAATAATTTTCAGACATTCGCTTCTTCTTTTCACAAATTTGTCCATATGTCAAAGAAACTTGGATGCGGGTGAAATCATGGGCTTCCCCATTCCGGAGATGATTTTCTCTTAGTAAAACTTTTCTACGTACGACCTACATAGCTGGGACCAAAATACCTTATAAATCTTAGATTCTTTTCTCGGGGAAAGCCCTATTTCTTTTTTTTTTTGTTTTTCTCCTCCCAAAACCTTTTTTTTCTTTTCATTGGTCTTCTGCTATCGCTTTGATTGGGGGCCATCGCATCACACTTCTCATTGGCCGCCTTGACCGGTAGGAGGTTCTCCCCTTTCGGCCACTAGAAAAAAACCTTTTTTTTCTTCCCACGGGTGTCAGAAACTCATCGGACCCCTGTCCGAGCCTCCCTTCTGTGGGCGTTCTCAGCTGTAAATTATGTAATTGTTAGCTGCGCGTAATGTCAAAATTGGAGACAGTCTGTTTTTTTACAACCTTTGCTATTGTTACCATCTGAAGTTTTTATAGTGAGCAATTGAAATCCCACTTGTGTGTTCCTTGTTAAAACCATTCGTTCTTACCAAACGTTATAAAGTCATAAAGTTTATAGCTTTAATTAAAAAAAAATAGCTTTCATCTTTTCCTAAAGTTATTATTACTACTTGAACGAATGAAACGAACTTAAAATGAATATTAGTGAATAAAATAAATTTAAAACTTTACTTTATTTAATAATTCTTTATATATATATATATATATATATATATACGAATATTTATATATTTTCGTTTTAGTTGTGCTAAATCAGTCTTTATATGTACATATTTATTCTAGCGATATCGTGACGATATCGTCACTACACCCCACCAGTGGCCGAGAGGTACGGACCTCTCAACTGGTAGACAGCAGGTGCTTGGTTCGAACCCAATCGCGGCTGTTGGCCTAACCGTTCGGAGTTTTCGTGGTTTTCTTCGAACCTTGCGTAAATACGGGTTAGGTTCCCTTAGAAAGACCCCCACGAAGGGCACCCCTCTGGTCCTATATCCCTAGCGTAGATAATCGGACGTCAAAAATCAACCAACCAGCCAACCAATCATTTTTTAAGATATAGACAAAATAAAAAGTGTTCTGGAATCTTTGTTTTAAGTTCTAACACATAAAAGAAAAATATTTGTCAACTTTTATTTTTTTCGCATTTAATTTTAAATTTGAAATTTTAAAAAAATTTAAATGGCCGCCATTTTGAAAGAAGATGGCCATTTTGAAAATGTCTGCCGTTAAATAAGACGAAGATTGCACTGTAAAATATTTGTGGTAACGTTACTCCATAAAATTGGTGGCAGCTACGATTTACACTTCATTGAGTAATTTTTCACTTACATAATGGTGTAATAAAAACATGCATTACTGGTGTAACATTGCAATGTTACACCGATTATATGGGCTAAAATACTTCACCAAACTGGAGGCAGCAAGGCTGCCACCAGTTTTATGGAGTAACGTTACACAAATGTTTTACAGTGTAAAGTTAAATAATAGTGGCATCAAAAAGCTTTTAGCAATGAGACAAATACGCTCGTCTTGGTCTACGGTGTATGGATAAAACTGTTAGAGGGTCTCATCCCATAAAAAATCTTCTTCGCCATGGAAGAAGGGATATAGTTAAGGTTTGTCATTTTTTTAAAAAATATTTATAGAAATTATGTGAAACCTTGTTTTATATTCAAACCACTTTTAAGGCTTTATCAAATATAAAATAAGCTCTTATAATGTAGTACAATGTAATATAACTCAATTAATATTGAAATTTTTTTTACATGTTATGCCACTATCCGTATTATAACTTAATTTAAAAAATATATATAAACATAAAAATATGTTAAAATAAAATTTATTCTGTTATTTATAGAATGAATTAACGATACATAAATTATTTTACAGAAACTATTTAAAAATTCAATTACATTTGAAAAATGGAGAAAAAAAAGCATTTATAAATGAAAAATAATTAAAATATTTACTTACCTCAATAATATTAATTCATTTGATAAAATATATGTTAAAGTTCATTTTTACATAAATTTTATCTTTATATATATGTTTTTAGTTACGTTATCGTGCGGATAGTGATATATTATATGAAAAAATATTGCAATATTAAATGATCTCTGTATGTCGCTGTTAATTATTAAAAATCTGCAACTTTTTTTGTATATTCACTCCAACGCTTTTATAGAATATATATATTCTAACTAATGAGATTTTTCCATAATGTCGTCAAGTCAATCTCTTTCCAGAAAAACAATGGAGTGACTATGCAACAAAAGTTTTAGATTTTTAACAGTGTATGTTACATCATGAATTTCATTTTTACATTTTATAAAGCCTTAAATATCGCTTAAATATATTACAGATATTCCATTAATTTCAATAGGTATTTACGAAGTTACGATAACTTGAAATAACATCACTTTTTCTGTGGCGACAAAGATTTTAAAAGTTATGAGACCCCTTAAGTGGTTAATCTCCATTTTAAAAAAGTCAAATAATAGTTTTAAAAAAATCTTTTTTTTGCATGTTTTTACTTGTATGTTCTAGATGGGTCATTCCATTTCAAGTGTGGGGCAACTTTTCTAGACATTATTGCTGTTTTAAATAATTCTCATTTTAAATAATTCTAATATATCCTCAAATTGAAACAACTATACTATAATGAAAATATAGGTTTTTTGTTTTTTTCTATATGGTCTACATTTCAATAACTTATAAAGTTTTTATATATAGGCACTTATGCAAGTGTCACACTCAAGGCATTTTATACGTTTTCCACGAAATGGCCTTGAAATGGGCAGAAACTTAGCTATTGGATTTAAAATGTGAATTTTTTAAAACCTTTTAGATGGTTGTGTTTATGGCAACAAATTATCAACACGAGGGGTATAGGCCCTAAGGGGGCCCGTTAACTCGTATTTACGCAAGGAAATCCAAGGTTACTAAGAAATTTCTTGGAAACTGGGATGCCTAGAACTTTTTATGTAACCGCAACCAAAGAAAATCCTATAAAATTACTAAAGTTTCTTTAGTAATTGTTACTAAATATTGTTTAGTAAACGTATTAACGATTTGTTAGGGAGGTTTCCAAAGAAACTTCTGTAAGTTTTCTAAATATTGTTTAGCAAACTTACTAACGATCCTTTAGGGAATTTAGTAAATAATGTTTAGTAAATTTACCAATGATTATGTTGTAAACGTAGTAAAAAAATTTTAGGACCTTTCCAAAAAACTCTCTCTAAACTTACTACGGATTGTTTGATTGATTGATTGATTGATTTACTCAGGATTTTTAAGGGAGTTTCTCAAATTAGTTTTTGTAAAAGTACTAAATATTGTTAGTATACTTACTAGTGATTTTTTAGAGTGTTTACTAAATACTTTTTTGTATATTTACTAAGGATTATTTAGTAAACGTGCTAACGATTTTGAAGGGTGTTTCCTAAAAAATATTTTGTAGGTTTTCTAATGAATATTAGTACACTTACAAGGGATTTTTTTGTACAGTTGCTAAGAATTTTTGCGAGTTTGTGAAGGACTTTAAAGAACATTTACTATTTTTATTTAGTTATGCACACTAAGTGTTTTATGTATTTTATCAAATATCCTTTATAAAATTTGCATTTTTTGGATAAAATAGATAAAATATTGAGTATGCATCCAAAATAAGAATAATATTAATAATAAATGTATTATAAAATCCTTTACAAATCCACAAAAAATTTAAGCAAATATACTAAAAAATCCCTTGTAACTGTACTAAAAATCATTAGAAATATAGATTTATTAAGGTACAAGGAAAAGAAATACAAAAAAATATTATATATTGTACCTAAAACATTTTTGTATTATCGCAAAAACTTCTTTACAACAGTACAAGAATTAATGCAGTAAATTTGCTAATGTTTTCTTAGCATTGTATCCAAAATATTTACACTTACCGAAAAGTATTTGTAACTATAAATTTCTTTCAGTAGCATTACTAATAGCTTTTCAGCAGCATTCCCAAAAGTTTTTAAGTAATTGTTTTTTTTTTATATTCTAAAACTTATTTTAATTGGAGTTGTTATAGTATTCTTTTTTCAATATGAAGGTTGAATTTTTATAGTTTTAAATACCCTCAATGGAGTTTCCCTCATGTATCAAAACATTTTTTTACAAAATAAGCAATATGGTCTGGCATGTGTTTCAGTAATAATACAGCAATTGCCGTAAGTATTTGTAAGTTAGGCATGAAAAAACGCACTGAAGTTTCACTGTAGACATTTAAATAAATACAAATTCATTTTTTATATTAAATGAGCATTGTAATAACATTAAATGAGGAGATAATCTGAAAGAGATCTTACGATTTTCAGTTAATCTAAAAATTCAATAAAAACAATAATGTAAGTTATATAGCTAAAAAAATGTAACATCTATAAAAAGAAATGTCTTTAACTGAATGCCATATTTAAGAAAATATCTTTTTTTTTTAGCCAATTATTCTATATTTTGCTGAATATTCCGTATAGTTGTCATTAATTACTAGGAATTTTCTTACTTTTATTAATTTATTTTATTGTCTTTTTCCTCGACTTTTTCCTCACAAATTTCTTGCATTGTGTATATATAATACACTAGACATTTTCTAATATTTTTTTTTTTTGCGTGAGAGTTATGTTTCGTATTGATATAGTGAAAAGGAAAAAATAATTATTCATAGGACCACAATTTTAAAACTCTCAACTGGCTTAAAGATCCGGAAGAATGGATCTAAATGCATGAATTTAGTAGGATTCAACTGTGGTTAATTCAGCTCTGGAATTAGAATTTCTAACTCAAAAAATTGCATATAAAATAAATGATGTACACATATTAACATATGTACGCAAAAATCCATATTACACCTATCAACAGTCATTATGGGCAGGTTTCACTTTTTTTAGTGGTAATCAGAATGCTATAAGCACTAGAGATGGCTAAGAAGACTTTCTAAATGCAGAAAATGTATGGAAATAAGAATTGAAACAAATAGAAATGTATATAATGCTTTGGAAAATATTATGAATAGTCATTTTTATTATAAATGCGATATGCATACATGTACATCCAATAAATGCGATGTGATTAAATGACATAATACAATGAAATATGAATAAAGTTCATTTCCAAATAACGATTTATTACATTCTACACAATAAAAATGATTTACATATACATTTTAATAAGACTCATATTTTTAAATATTACATTACTAGAGTTTAAACAAATACCTATGAAAATCATAATTATTGATAGTATTTTTGGAAAGGTATTTTCTTCAAATATCAATAATCAAACTTATATGCTTGTTAAGATACTGTTAGAAAATGTTTGATAAACTGATATTATTTTTAAATATTTGAAAATTGCAGGGCTGTAGAACATACTACAAGATCCGAGTGAGGTATGGGGAGGAATTTTTCTCATAGACAACGGCTCTTTTTCCTCATCTGACTTTATCAATTTTTCACCGTCAGGGAAGCCCGCACTGTTTTTAAATTGAACTTCAGTTTACTCATGCATCTATAGAAGAAAAATACATGTTAACATGATAAGTAAAGAAACATTTAATAAAATTTATAATGAATTTGATATTATAAAAAAAATCTACATTCACCTTCGTATTGAATAAATTTTACAAATACTTCAATATTATAAAAAAGGTACATGCAAATAATATACTGATATACAAATATTAAATACAATAAACCTAACTAGAGTGAAAAATTAGCCAGAGCCTGGAATCAAACCCGATACCAAGCATACCAGGTTGTTGTCCTATCCACTAAACTACTTCAGCCAATGGCCGAGGCTGCAGTTTCTCACTAATAAACGAAGTTCCATAATTTAGACAGCCTAGGATGACGAGACAACTTGCATACTCAGGCATCAGCCGGAAAGTGGATAGAGCAACAGTTTGAATGTTGTGGTCCTGGGTTCGATTCCTGGCTCTGGCTAATATTTCACTCCAGTTGGGTTTATTGTATTTAATGTTTTTTGTCAGTATATTATTTGTATGTACCTTTATCCATTATTGTACATCCTCCAAAATCAATTGGCAGCACTAGCTGTATATAAGAATACTTTTCATTAGATTTAATTTTCACAAAACAGAATTTAACATAAAATAATTGTTGTAATTTACAATAAACCCTAGAAACGACAATATCACACTGTATCTGCCATTTTTTCTACCACATTATTGAAAATTAAATATGAATTTTCATTATAAAAACATTTCCCATTCCACCCTTACGTGAGGGAGGGATGGGACTTTCTTATTAGATTTATTTATTTATTAATCTAAAATTTTATTTAGAATCAACAAATTTATAATTTTAAAGTGTGTTAAAATGTTTCAAAATGTTATTCTGAAATTTTCCACTATATATTTGCGAAACATAATCGGTGAAAAATATTTTTGTAAAAATTGTCTCATCTTTCCTATTCCCCCCTACATTTAATTTTATCCACTATAGTTTTGAAATTTTAATATTATATGCTGACTTTTTTATCCAACAATTTAGCATTTGTTTGGTTCAGGTGTAAGCAGATTTAAGGGTGAAAAACTTCTATTTCGAAAAACAAAATAACTCAAGATTTTGATATAAAAACAAATCTATATTATCAAGGACAAACATCTGTGCGTAACACTGACATCCCTTTGCGAATGGTAACAATTTGAAATAAAATATTGGATTTGCAATTTTTGCTACTGCTAATTTTTAAACTTCTAAACATCGCACTCCTTCAATTTTTAGAACGTTATATGGAAAAAATCCATTTTAAAATTATATTTGTTTATAAACTATTTTAAATAGCCGGTACATTATGTTTTTTTTTTTTTTTTTTTTTTTTTTTTTTTTTTTAATAATTTTCAAGTGCGGTTCTTCGTAACTTATCACGTGCCGGCTTCAGTATATAAACATTTTGTACATAAAGCAACAAAATTTCTTCAATATTTATTTCCGACTAATTTTCCATAACGAAATTAATACATCCTGTACGAATAATTCAATTAATAATATTCAAAACACACAAATTTAACACAATTGTAATCGAACAATTTAATTTTTTAGGCAGCAAAATAGAAAAAAAATCATTCAAATGGAATTTGTTTGAAAAGTTCATTTGAGTTCACTGATTGTACATGGTTTTAAAAACAAACTTGAAGAGATAAATTAAAAAAGTGCATTCCACGCTATCTCTTGCTCTTAAAACTAAGGTTTTATTATCATTTTCTTACGGCTAATATTCCCTAAAAAGAGATAAAACTTCCTATAAAATTAATTAAAAAATATAAATAAATTAAAATTTAACAGACATATACAGTAGGGTGGGCCGAAAAAAACTTTTTTTCGATTTTTGATTATGGCGGGTGCGGAAAAGTGGCCACTGGTGGCACTCAGTTTATACAAAAAATTTGAAATTTTTTGGACATTTCCTTACCCTGCCGCAAACGGCTTGAAGTTTTGCAAAAATGTTCATTTTTGAACTTTTTTCGAAAAAAATTAAAAAATGTTAAATTAAATTTATTTTGGTTGTATTTACTTGAAAAGGCATATTTAATGTACCAAATGTTTAAATAAGATCTGATCATGCATTATTTAATATCTATGTGTTTTATAACTTACGCTATTTTTATAGCTTTTTCGCGTATGATAGGCAAAAGTTGTATTTGTTTGAATCGATCGTTAGTTTCTGTATTATTTATGTCCCTTGGTCTTCTTTATATATTTTCTATGTCTCAAACGTCATATATTTGAGGGAAAGACAGCAGTATGCTTCAAAAACAAATCTGGAAGGTGAGAAAGTGGTGAAACAGGACTCTAAGCGCGCGCAATGATTCGTGGTAATACTCAGGGAGTGAAGGACGAAATAGTTGAGAGCCAAAATGCGATAAAGGATTCTTATTATTTATCCTTGCTAAATTACCTGCGACATTTGTTCAGTGTTTACGTGAAACCCTTTTGTATTGATATGCAGTGCTTTTTGGGTCGTTTAATGTGCCATTATAGTGTTTTGTGCGTTTTATTACAACGAGCTCACAAATGACTAGTATAAAGGGCCATGACAATGCAAAGACACGCGATAGCGTGAAAAGTAATTCTTTGGGGGCATCATGCATATTGAAAGAACTGCAATTTCCAATTTATGCTGATAATCATGCACCACTAATACTGGTTGCTTCACCATGTAGAAGTTGTGACAGCAGAGAATACGAATCTGGTCATCGATAAAAACAAAGTCAAAAGAGAGAAATAGAAACTTGGAAAGAAGATACAGGCAGAAGAAGTTATTGAAAGAAGGAAAATTAAAAGCATATTTTTTGATGGTAGAAAGGATAAAAGTATATTCAGAGGAGGAAAAATAACAAGCAGCACCGTCGAGAGAAAGGCGTGGAACACATCACCGTGTTGTTTGAACCTGGTTAGGAATACTTGTGTCACTTGATACCTCGTTCCGTTACCTTGCTACCTCGTCAATTCAGAAAAGTCTAACTTGTGGTGACTTGGAAGATTGTATAATGATCTTGCTATTTCTTTTCCGTGACCGGAACAAGATATCAAGTGACCCGAGTATTCCTAACCAGGTTCAAACAACACGGTGATGTGTTCCTCGCCTTTCCTTCGACAGTGCCGCTTGTTCTTTTATTCCTCTTAATATACTTTTATCCTTTCTACCATCAAAAAATATGCTTTTAATTTTCCTTCTTTCAATAACTTCATCTGCCTGTATCTTCTTTCCAAGTTTCTATTTCTCTCTTTTGACTTTGTTTTTATCGATGACCAGATTCGTATTCTCTGCTGTCACAACTTCTACATGGTGAAGCAACCAGTATTAGTGGTGCATGATTATCAGCATAAATTGGAAATTGTAGTTCTTTCAATATGCATGATGCCCCCAAAGAATTACTTTTCACGCTATCGCGTGTCTTTGCATTGTCATGGCTCTTTATATTAGCCATTTGTGAGCTCGTTGTAATAAAACGCACAAAACACTATAATGGCACATTAAACGACCCAAAAAGCACTGCATATCAATACAAAAGGGTTTCACGTAAACACTGAACAAATGTCGCAGGTAATTTAGCAAGGATAAATAATAAGAATCCTTTATCGCATTTTGGCTCTCAACTATTTCGTCCTTCACTCCCTGAGTATTACCACGAATCATTGCGCGCGCTTAGAGTCCTGTTTCACCACTTTCTCACCTTCCAGATTTGTGTTTGAAGCATACTGCTGTCTTTCCCTCAAATATATGACGTTTGAGACATAGAAAATATATAAAGAAGACCAAGGGACATAAATAATACAGAAACTAATGATCGATTCAAACAAATACAACTTTTGCCTATCATACGCGAAAAAGCTATAAAAATAGCGTAAGTTATAAAACACATAGATATTAAATAATGCATGATCAGATCTCATTTAAACATTTGGTACATTAAATATGCCTTTTCAAGTAAATACAACCAAAATAAATTTAATTTAACATTTTTTAATTTTTTTCGAAAAAAGTTCAAAAATGAACATTTTTGCAAAACTTCAAGCCGTTTGCGGCAGGGTAAGGAAATATCCAAAAAATTTCAAATTTTTTGTACGAACTGAGTGCCACCAGTGGCCACTTTTCCGCACCCGCCATAATCAAAAATCGAAAAAAAGTTTTTTTCGGCCCACCCTAATATACAGTTGGCAAAAAAGTATTTGTACACTTCATTTTTTTAAATTATAATGAAATTAAATAAAATATTTAAGCAAAAAATACTGTAATACATTACTTTAATGCATTATAACATTATAGAAGCAAAAACAAAATTAAACGAATCGATTTTTTACATTATAGTAAACAAATATACAAAAATATAATGCAAAAATAGTATTTGTACACTATATTAATGTAATATAATTAAGGAAAATTTAGTAAAATTATACAAATTAATATTTTGTGTGAATTCATTTAGCGTTTATGATTACTTCTAGATGGTGTGACATAGATTCCACCAACTTTTTTGTAGCGGTCTGGTTAATGTTATTCCATGACACAATAAGAGCTCCTTTAAAATTGTTTTTTACTGATACATATTTTTTTTTTTCGGATTTTTGCATAAAATAGCATTTGCAAATTTTCTATTGGATTCAAGTCTAGAGATTTTAGAGGAGTTACCAGTCGTCTTCGAGTATTGTCGTAACCATGTGCTGGTGATCACAGCAGTATGCTTTGGTAGTTATACTGCAGAAAGTGAAAAGCTTTCTCTACGCATAATTTCTTGGCACGGTTTAATAAATTATGCCGCGACACATCAATGTATGTTAAACCTGTCCTTCCATTGTCAATAAATTTTAAATGTCCTGCTCCATTAGAAGCTATACACCCCAAAACTATAATATTCCAACCAACATGCTTGATAATTTGAAGTATGCGTTTTGGGTCTAGAATAGTTTTATTTTTTTCGCCAATTTTATCGAATGCTTGGTGGTAAGAAAATTCCGAATTTTCCCTCATCAGAAAAAAAGTACTGTTTTTAAAAAATCTAATGATTTACTTCTGTATTCGAAAGCGAATACTATGCGTTTTCGCCTATTTGTTTCGTTGATGATGGATTTTTCCTTGAGGTTCTTCCTTTTAAATCTGCATTGAGAAGAATATTTTTTATTGTTTGAGGTATTACTTTGATGCGAGAAGATGTTGCAAGGTCTCTAGCAAATTTTTGAACCGAACGCATAGGATTTTTTAAATCTTTTTAACAACACTCCCTTTTTCCCTCATTGTTAGTTTGCTGAGAAGTCCTGTTTTTCATTGAATTTCGATGCTTTTAATTTATTCATAGTTTCTCACTATACATGCAATAGTTGTAAATGGTAATTTAATAGCTTTTACAAATTCTTGTTGCGAATTTAAATTTTTATTATGCTCAATCATAGGATTTCATATATCTAGAGGTGCCTCTCTAGTTTTAGGTTCTATACCCAATTACTTCAAGAGAAAATTGGATTAAATGTCAGACAAATATAATATGAAGTTAAAAATTATAAACAGCTTCTGTAAAAGTAGCCCTTTGAACGATAAACACTATAAAACACAGTATATATCAGGATGGAGAAAAGTACAAATACTTTTTTTGCAAGAAATTTTTAAACTTTTCCTATTAGAGAATTATTTTACATCTTTATCAAAATTTCCTGCTGTGTAATTTAAAAAACACGGTAAACAGACTGTATTAAAACTATTTTTGACAAAATATCTGTTTTTATTTAGTTAAAAATAAAAAAAAATTAGGGTGTACAAATACTTTTTTTGCCAACTGTAATTGAGCTACGCGTTGAAATCTATGAAATTATCAGAATATAAAAGATGTACCAAGCAGTGTTGAATTCAGGGACTTTTCTCCGAGAGGCACTTCTGTGGCTCTGGTGTGTGTGTGTGTGGGAGGGGGACATTATAGAGTTCCAGGGGGAGAATTGCACTTTTTGACCAATAAAAATCCAAAATCTCAAATTTTCCGGGTGGGGGATATCTCCCCCGGACCAGCCCCTGAATTCAACCCTGGTTCCAAGTATAAAAATCTTGGGTTGAGGGAAAATTTCAAGTGGTTATCTGCTGTATAATAAAGTATTAAATAAAGGAGTAAAAAGATGAAAATATTTCAAAAACTTAAATTTTGCGAGTGCAAATAGGAGACGAAGATAACCATATTTTATTTACATTGAAAGGGAGGAAAGGGGTTACCAAACGACTGATAACCTACAATATTAGATTTACAAATAGTGCACAAAAATGAAAAACAAACAAGTTAAGAGTTCTTCATCGATTATCTTTTGTTACAATAAAGTAACAGATAAATCAGGAAAAGATTTTTAAAAAGCAATAGATTATTAAGATTTTAAACTTTAGATATTAAAGGGCCAAAAAGATAAGCATTTTTTTTTTTTTTTTTTTTTTTTTTTAGAAGAGGGGAGATTTATTAGATGACTTATTTACATTACTAAAAATTTACAAATATACGTGAAGTACCGCATATATACTTAATGCCGCACTCTAGAAGTGGATTTTTCCCAGAAACTGATTTATTTTTAATAACAAAAAATCAGTGAAAGATTTTCCCGCGCCAGCGCGTGGCTGGCTATTATACAACACCCTTCATCATGCGCTGGCGCGTGGGTGGCTCCTTAACGTTGGCGCCATATCACACGCTTTCGCGTGAGTGGTAGCGAACGTGCAAAGGGGAAACAGGGAATTGGTTTAATTATTTCAGTTTATGGCTACAATGAATATATTGATTTTTTTTTTCTCTTACTAGGCGAGCGTTAGAAAATACATATAGATTTACAATAAAAATAATTAAAATAAAACTCGTTAAAAACTCATAAAACCACAATACCTCAAAAACAACTAACTATCAAAAACAATAAAACAAATGTTGTAGAGCCTTTTCCTTAACTGCTATTAGCGGTTTCACAGACCACTGAGTTTTTCTTTAATTCGTAATTTTCAGTGTAACTATACATACTGGTCAAATTTTGTTTCGTTTCGAATCCTATTACTATCGCTAGAGAGTTTTAAATAGCTGAATTTTATTTATAATAGTACTGCATATAAAGTTTTATAAAATAAAAATAGTATTCTGAGAGTTACTTAAATATTTTACGCATCTTTAGATTAATCTGCCTGACAGACTACTCACAGTAGTTTTGTCAGAGCAGTTAAGGGTTAAAGTTCTGAATAAAATCAATACCTACAGTTAAAATTTTTGTTCGTTATTAAATGTCACAGTTCTGTTTAAAAATTTTAGCTTAGTATTCAGAGGTCAAACTCAAAATTAATTAGGAGAAAACTAAGTTATTTTAATATCTTCAGTTTAAGTCTAGAATGAACGTGCTAATTACCCCTCCTCCTTCGAGGTCAACGTTATAGAAAACAGAAACACGTTTATAGCCGAAAAACCACTTAAAAAAATTTATCTTTGGAATATCCCAAAAGAACCGATTCTATTAAAAACAATCATTGTCAAGACAAATGTCTTAGAATTTGGTATTAAAAATAAAACGAGTACCCATATTCATATTTTTGTCGAATTCTATTTCAAAATTTTGCCTTAATTGCTAACAAAATATTGATGCAAGGAAAGACCAAATTATCATTCTGCCTAGCCTCTATTTGTTTTACATGTTTTAAGTTGTTAAAGCCTTTACGATGTTGTTGTAACTATGCTAGGGCTTTATTTTCTATATTTTGAGGATTATAATTTAGTAATTATCGATAAAGTGGTGGATGAATGATAGCTGTTTTACGTATCCAACTGATATCACCAATCTTAAACCATCGTTTTAATTTTTTTACGTTAATACTACAATACTTTATTTCAATATTCCGAAGATTTTACAATTTTATAAATTTAACCTGACAGAAATTGTCATATAACTATTGTGAAGCGGTCTCCAACGAAAGATATGACAAAAAGGTGCGATAAACTTATAGGATGGAATTTTTGTACTAAACATCTTAAGTTCTTATAATAAAAATTCACCTTTTCAAAAGTCTCTGATTGATAGTATAAAAGTTTCAAATGAAAGAAAACTTTGGTAGTGTTTCAAGTGAGACTGTGAAAATTGGGGGAGGGGGGAGGTCATCAGTGTGGGAGATAAGTAACGTCAGTTAAAGGTTAACTTAAAATGTGGTCGTATAATAATCGAAAATCTTTTTTTAAACCATCTTTGTCCTTTAAGGAAAATATAGAAGGTTAGAATCGTGCTACTAATTGACCTTGAATTCCCTTTAGCGAAAAGGCTTCTGCACACTCATTCGTTTGCTCCCCCCCCCCCCCAAAAAAAAAACCTCGCACTTTTTTTTATTTATTTAATTTTAATGGATATGCACTGTTATTCATTCTATATACACATATTTCAAATATCGGATATAATGTTTACCCTCATTTACGAATCATTTTTGAAATATTTTAAAAATAATGAAAAATGCAAATTTTAAGATATTGATAAGTTCGTGGAAGCAAAATCTCTTCTGGCAGCAGGAGGAAACTTACTACATTGCAAATTTATCTCGAATAGATTAAAACATATTTAGCTTTTTCATAATTAGTTACGACATTGGACTTTTTTTTACATAGCCCACTATTGGGCTATAACCCGTAATCATGAGGTTAACACATAAAAAAATCTTAATACATCCACCCTAAATAATAGCTCAATATTTTTAAAAAATACTTGTACATAAAAATCAGAAGCACTTTGAACTGATAACCTCGTCCATTGGGGTTTATAGCTCTTGCTTAGTAATTTAGCTAAAACTTTGAAATAGAAATGTAAAAATTCAACAAAAATATTGACAATCGGTACTCATTTTATTCAGAATTTTAATCTCTATAACATTTGAATTGAGAATGCTTTTGATAAAAACAGTTTTTTTAGATATTTTTATGATAATTAATAAAAGTTTTTTTTCGATTATAAATCTATACTCATTTTTCTAACGCTAACCTAATAAGGAAGGAAAAAACTTAGCATATTCATTCTAGACCTACAGGGATATAAACATTTTTCAACTTTCCCCTAATTGATTCAGATTTCGACCTCTCACCCCTCCACCACTAGGCTCTAAACAGTTTTATAGACTTTAAAATTCTATGCGTTTTTTATGAGGAGCGATAAGAATATACAGCGTAGAGCCGCAATATGAAGGAGTGAGGGAGGAATGGGGAAATGGAAATTTTGAGTGCTCAGAAAAATCTTATTTGACAATTTATTGTGAAAATAAAATACAATAGAGCAGATTTTATTTATTTTAAATTAAAAAGTTTTACAGAATTTTTAAACTTTAAGTTCTGTTACCGTATGTGATTTAGAAAATTCTAAATTTCGAGGGTGAAATTCAGATGAAATTTTTAATGAAATGAAACTGATGTAATCAATTGCTAATGAAATTTGGGATTGACTATTCATTATAAAGTAACAAATAGAGTAGAAAAAAGTTTTAATCACTTTAATCTCATGTATTTTTGAGAAGAAAGCAGAAAGGGTAAGGGAAAATTTCATAAAAAGAGAAGGGAAGTTTGATTTATTACATTAAACATTAGAAATTTCGCACTTGTAATAAACGCTTAAGTACAAAATAGTTATCTGACAATGATATATATGTAATTAACAGAAAATAATAGAAATATTTGTACTTTCTAGATCATGCTACATTATAACAAAAAAAATCAAACAATCTTATCCGAGTTTCCTATTTTTAGTTATTATAAATCAAGTAGAACGGAAATATCCTCCTCAGCCTGAGACTAATATTACAAAGGACCACAAAAACAATTTTAAATTTTTTATAAAAAATCTCCAAAGATGTATCAGTCAATATATCGAGGCTCATAATATATACGCATTCATTAAAAGAAATCTAAAAGTAATCTTAACAATTCTAGAAGCATTTTTAAGCTATTGCATAGCTTTAATCGCGGGCTTTGAGCGCGACGACCGAATCCAAAAATTCCGTAACGAGAAATATCCTAACACATCCGTAACGAAAAAAACCTAACACTCGGCTAACGTCGTTTCAGCTCGGCAGACTTCGGCATGGTATCATTCGGTAGACTTCGGCATGGTATCATTCGGTAGACTTCGGCAGACATTGACGAGGTATTTTCCAGATATTTAGAGGAAATCAAGTCTCAAACTTATATTTCTTATTTCAGTTACTATAAATCTATAGTTTCAATAATAAAAATTCCTGATAGAATGTGTATAGAAAAGAATCGTCTTAAGATAAAACAAGGTAGGATAATGTAGCTTTTGGTGATTGGAGACCCGCCCAATGGTGAGGATCGAAAGTTTAAAATGCTTATAACTCGTGATCTAATTTTCGTAGCGCGGCCAAATTTTGTTTTATAATTTATTATGAGACACTGTTAATGTTTGTTGACAGGAGACCCCCACGGTGAGGGTCAAAAAATTTAAAATGCTTATAACTCCGATCTAATTTTCGTAGCGCGGCCAAATTTTGTTTGGTAATTTATTATGAGACAGTGTTAATTTTTGGTGACAGGAGACCCCCCCCCCCCCCATGGTGAGGATCGAAAAATTTAAAATGCTTATAACTCGCGATCTAATTTTCGTAGCGCGGCCAAATTTTGTTTGGTAATTTATTTTGAGACAGTGATAATTTTTGGTGACAGGAAATCCCCCATGGTGAGGGTCGAAAAATTTAAGGTGCTTATAACTCGCGATCTAATTTTCGTAGCGCGGCCAAATTTTGTTTGGAAATTTATTATGAGACAGTGTTAGATTTGGTGACAGGTAACCCCCCCCCCACGTTGAGGGTCGAAAAATTTAAAATGCTTATAACTCGCGATCTAATTTTCGTAGCGCGCCAAATTTTGTTTGGTGATTTATTATGAAACAGTGTTACTTTTGGTGACAGGAGACCCCGCCCCCCACGGTGAGGGTCGAAAAATTTAAAATGCTTATAACTCGCGATCTAATTTTCGTAGCGCGGACAAATTTTGTTTTATAATTTATTATGAGACACTGTTAATGTTTGGTGACAGGAGAACCCCACGGTGATGGTCAAAAAAATTTAAAATGCTTATAACTCCGATCTAATTTTCGTAGCGCGGCCAAATTTTGTTTGGTAATTTATTTTGAGACAGTGATAATTTTTGGTGACAGGAAATCTCCCACGTTGAGGGTCGAAAAATTTAAAATGCTTATAACTCGAGATCTAATTTTCGTAGCGCGGCCAAATTTTGTTTGGTGATTTATTATGAAACAGTGTTACTTTTGGTGACAGGAGACCCCCGCCCCCACGGTGAGGGTCAAAAAATTTAAAATGCTTATAACTCGCGATCTAATTTTCGTAGCGAGGCCAAATTTTGTTTGGAAATTTATTATGAGACAGTGTGTTACTTTTGGTAACAGGTGACCCCCCACGTTGAGGGTCGAAAAATTTAAAATGCTTATAACTGGCGATCTACTTTTCGTAGTGCGGCCAAATTTTGTTTGGTAATTTACTATGAGACAGTGTTACTTTTGGTGACAGGCGACCCCCCACGGTGAGGGTCGAATAATTTAAATTGCTTATAACTGGCGATCTGCTTTTCGTAGTGCGGCCAAATTTTGTTTGGTAATTTACTATGAGACAGTGTTACTTTTGGTGACAGGAGACCCCCCACGGTGAGGGTCGAAAAATTTAAAATGCTTACAACTCGCGATCTAATATTCGTAGTGCGGCCAAATTTTGTTTGGTAATTTACTATGAGACTGTGTTACTTTTGGTGACAGGACACCCCCCCCCCCCCACTGTGAGGGTCGAAAAAGTTAAAATGCTTATAACTCGCGATCTAATTTTCGTATCGCGGCCAAATTTTGTTTGGTAATTTACTATGAGACAGTGTTACTTTTGGTGACAGGAGACCCCCCACGGTGAGGGTCGAAAAATTTAAAATGCTTACAACTCGCGATCTAATATTCGTAGTGCGGCCAAATTTTGTTTGGTAATTTATTATGAGACAGTGTTAATTTTTGGTGACAGGAGACCCCCCCCCCATGGTGAGAGTCGAAAAATTTTAAATGCTTATAACTCGCAATCGAATTTTCGTATCGCGGCCAAATTTTGTTTGGTAATTTATTATGAGAGAGTGTTCATTTTTGGTGAAAGGAGACCCCCCACGGTGAGGGTCGAAAAATTTAAAATGTTTATAACTCGCGATCAATTTTCGTAGCGCGGCCATATTTTGTTTGGTAATTTATTATGAGACAGTGTTAATTTTTGGTGACAAAAGACCCCCATGGTGAGATTCGGAAAATTTAAAATGCTTATAACTAGCGATCTAATTTTCGTAGCGCGGCTAAATTTTGTTTGGTCATTTATTAAGGCTTATTAAGGCATAGCTTTTATTTTGGGCTTTGAGCGCGGAGAAAGTATCTAGAAATTCCGTAACGAGAAAAAACCGAACACTCCGGCTAACGTCGCTTCAGTTTGGCAGACTTCGGCACGGTATCCTTCGGTAGACTTCGGCAGACATTGACGCGGTATTTTTCAGATATTTTGAGAATATCAAGTCTCAAACTTATGTTTTTTATTTCAGCTACCATAAACGTATAGTTTCAATGATAAAAATTCCTGATTAACCTACATGTATTGTAAGATAATAAAAATACTTTAAGCGATTTTTCTTTTATTGAACTATTTCTCATTAGTTCAATAAAAGAAAAAAAAATTATCGGTCATCACGCTCAAAAAGTGTAACTTGAATTAATATCAAAGACAAAAAAAAAAAAACTGCATAAATAAAAAGTAAATAAATAAATATAATTGCATAAGTTGATAAAAAAAAATGCTATGCAATAGCTTTACCGTGGCAGTCCCCGAGTGCCACACGTATTTTTATTAATTTAAAGAGTGTTCATTAGTGTCTGCTGGGGGCGAAATCAGGACTGAAGATGTTAAAACAAAATTTAACACATTAAGAATAACTATTTACTTACTTCCTAACTAGAAATCCTTCTCAATAAGGGATTCAAGATGGAAGTCCTTTACGTTCCGGTGGTCAAGTAAACAAAGATCACGTCAATACTGAAGCACTTTCTGATTGGCTGACAGGTTAAACTAAGATATTTCATGTATTTGTACTATGCGCTGGTAAATAAAATACCCCGGTTACAGATAAAATTTTAATGAACTTGCAGATTTCTGCAACTTTACAAAAACTAGTTTTGTAGGTGTGCAGAATTTTTTTACAGTGTAGTTGTTTGATAAAAGGCTATTTAATTTTCTACTGACTTTGTCACCTAGCAACCAAGATATACCTAATTATTTCAAAATGTAAAAAGTTTTCTGTGCAAACGATTTTTTGTGATAAATACATTATCTGTTTTATTTCTTCAGCTTTTACCTAAGCTGTGTGAAACAATATTCTTGTTGTTTTTGAGTTTGATAAGAATGTTTTTATGAGAATATGTGTAAAAATGTTACGGTTTTTATTGGAGTTGTGTTTTGTTAAATTATTAATGTTCGAAAGAACCTGAGTTGAGTTTACTCATCAGAATAAACTGTTTAAAATGAGAGATGCGTATTTAATTTTGAGTTCAGTAAAATATTAATAAAATAAACTTTCAAAAAATTGAATTCTTCAGTAGTGCTTTAAACCTTTTAGAAACAGCAGCTGACTTACACCTACGGTTTAAATGCGGAAAATTTTAAACACATTAAAGGGTCATTTCATATCACACGTGGGACAGCTTTTCTCCAATTTGCTGCTCTTTTACAAATGCTCTTACACCCTAAAATTAAATAAAATATGTTAATATGAAAATATTTGGGTATTTTTTAATTTTAATATTTAGTTTATGTTCTAATAATTTATAAGTTTTTAGGTATAGATATTTTTGTGAATGCCACATGCGGGATATTTTGCCGTTATTCATGGAATTACCCATACATGTAAATTATAACCAATTTTAGTAACGGGTCATAGTGTGCGGTACGACCGAAAACATTTATTTTCTAGTTTTCATGATTATATTCAATAGATTTTATTTCTGTAACATTGAATTGCGAACGCCAAAAGTCGATGTTTTCTATCTGAACAAGTCGATATTAATATTTTAAATTCCTCCTCTTTAAATCTGAAAAATATATTCCTTTCTGGCTTTACCATCTGATGAAAACTATTGTAAACATTAGTAAGGCACTTTAATCAGTTTTATCAACATGTGGTTAAAAGACCAGGATTATCATATAAGTATAACCAATTAGAGATGGGAATGCTCGGAAAAAAACCCGAAAAATTGGGAAAAAACCGGTTTTTTCAGTTTTTTCCGAAGGCTTATTTATCAATTTTTCCAGTTCGGAAAAATTGAAAATTCATTTGTAAAATAATTCATTGAAAATTTTGTAACAGCTACATTCTCATACTTTTTATTTAATTTATTTTTATGTTGAGTGTCCCACATTAAAACTTTAAGGGGACCAGGTACGCAAAATTCGACCAAAAAATCGATTTTTATTTTTTTATTGCATTAAATAAATTAAACTTTTATCTTTCCAACGATGTATCACACTTATATATCCACGAAACCGAAGTGTTAGAATTTCACATTCTTTCTCAAAGCACTTCAATGCTTATGCGTCATTTAAAGAGCTGGCGAATGTAAACAAACCGCTCTTCCCTCATGGAGCCTCAGTTACACTGTTAAAAATCTGCTGCATTTTGCTGCAACGCACTCCACCACTTGCATATAATATCTCTATTCCAACCAATAAGAAAGCTCCATTTCACGGCCAAGTAACCGTTTTCTATACAAGCAGGGGAGTGCGCTGCAGCAAAATGCAGCAGATTTTTAACAGTGTAGCGCTTTACTTATATTTTTATCTCTGTTGAACCTTTTCTATTTTATTACGATGAAGGAATTGGCAACAGGAATGTTAACTGTAACCAGTATTTACAGTTTTAGCTGTTTTTAATAGCTCCTCGTGTGTTTATTATTAGTGATTTTTGTTGCATCTCGATTTATACACGTGTGCTGCATATTTACGTAAACAAATTGTATTTTACTGATTTTTATACAGCGAATTAGTTTTTTAGAATGCCGCGATGTAAGCGTGTGTTTAAAAAACGTAAATGTGTTGGAAAATCAGCCGTGAAAGATATCGACACTGGCGCTGAGGTAAATGAAACTGTGGTGACTGAAAGTGCAAAATTAGATTATTCCTTTCTACAATATAAGGAATTCGATGAAAACAGGGAATTCGGATATGAATTTATATCCTTAAATGCTTTACAGAATGTTTTTGATGCATTTATCGCTTGCAAGAACTGTAATGGAGGCCTATCTTTGGAAATAAAAAGGTGAATAGGCCTTGCATCAGAATTGCAGGTCTGTTGCAAAAATTGTAAAAGCTGTTCTACATTTTTCAACTGTGAGAAATTAGAAAATGCTGAATCAAAAGTAAACTTATATGATTTAAATATGAGATTTGTGTATGCTCTTCGCAGTATTATAAAAGGTCAAGCAGCTGGCAGAATGCTGTGTGGTGTGATGAATCTACCACCTCCACCTGCAAAATTTTCACATTACAATAAAGTTTTGACTGCTGCATCAGAACAAGTATGCACTGAGCAGATGAAAGTAGCATCTGAAGAATGTATATCGGTTAATGATAACAACAGAGATTTATGTGTTGCCTTTGATGGCACTTGGCAGAAGCGAGGTCATCTGTCACATAATGGGGTTGTAACAGCGACAAGTGTCGACACAGGCAAAGTGATAGATGTTCAAGTTATGTCTAAATTTTGTAAGTGCCCTTCAAGAAATCACTCGATTCATTTAGACACGTGCACTGCTAATTATAGTGGAACAAGTGGGGGAATGGAGGTCAGTGGCGTGAAAGAAATCTTCAGCAGATCACAAACATTGTATGATGCTCGATATGTCAAATATCTTGGTGACGGTGACTCCAAAGCCTTTAAAACTGTAATGTCGTCTAAAATTTATGGTGATCAAGATATTGAAAAATTAGAGTGCATTGGGCACATTCAAAAGAGGATGGGAAGTAGATTGACTGAACTGAAGAAAAAGTATTCTGGGAAGAAACTTAGTGACGGAAAATCATTAGGTGGTAAAAACAGGTTAACCGACATTATTATTATGAAAATCCAGAAGTTCTATGGTTTAGCCATTAGAAGAAATGTCGGATCTCTTCAAAATATGCATCAAGCTGTATGGGCTGAGTATTTTCATTTGCTGTCTAATAATGAAAATCGAAATCATGGACTTTGTCCAGTTGGATCCGAAAGCTGGTGTGGGTTTCATCGTGCCCAAGCAACAGGCAAAACATATGACCACACTAAGCATATCCATGTTCTTCTTCCAATAATGGAGGTCATAAAGCCAGTATTTAGAGACTTGGCAAACCCTGAGCTTCTAAGAAAATGTCTGCATGGGAAAACACAAAATCCCAATGAATCTGTGAACAGTGTCATCTGGACCCGTGTGCCAAAAATGTGTTTGTGACCATTGAAACTTTAAAATTTGGAGTTTTGATGCTGTTTCTTGCTTTAATGCAGGAAATGTAACAAAGTGCCTTACATTATCCAAAATTGGAACTAACCCTGGTCACCACTGTGTCAAAACTATGAAGAATCTGGATAATGAACGTGTTATCGACAGAGAGCGAAAATTATCCGAATATCACAAAAAAGCCAAAATTAGAAATAAATTTCAAAAAAGGAAACTTGAAGAGTCGTATGAAATTGAAGAAGGTGATGATCCTTCATATAAACGAGGATTTCATTAAATTTTTCTTATCACTACCAATAAAAATGATAATTTAATCTTTAAATCTGTTTTTCTCAAAACATGGATTTTTCAGGTTCGTGTTCCTTTTTCTTAATATCTATGAAACTTAAGAACTCAATTTTTTAATGACACATATATTATGTTATATTGCATACTTTAACACAAGGATTTGATGATATGTTGAATAGTTTTTATTTTAGGTGGTGAAATTCCACCAAAAATGCAAATTTAAAAGTGATTTTCACTAAAAAATTAATAATAATTTTTTAATTTTACTCAGAAAAAAATGGCCTGTTAAAGTATGTAAAACATGTTGTTCTAACTACCATAAAAATTTCATAACCATATCTTTCTTCATTTCTGAGAAAAAGATACATAAAGTTGATGAATTTAACATGGCGGAGATAGGGCTTTCCTGGTCCCCTTAATATGGGTAATCTGATCTCTGAACAGAAATCTATTTGAGAAGACTTAAAAGGATCCTTCACATTTTTTTCTACTTTGAAACACAAGATCCTTCGCAAAATTTCTCTTCAAAATAGATATTTCAGAAAAAAGTTTAAGCTACAAATTGAATCTTTTACAAATGCAGTGGTTGAAGAAAAAAAATCTAATGCCATATAGCAGCTAGCTGAATCTTATCAAGTTGTAAATATGTATGAATAACTTTATAAAAAAGATCTTAATAGGAACCTAAATATAGTAATAATTTCTAATTCACAAATTGTGATTATATTTTGTACAAGTATATACAAGAAGTTCACAGTTTCACAAATACAGGATTACATGAAACACAAATCTAGATATATAATTAAATGCAACTTCTCTTTTTAAAAATTAATTCATGTGCAAAATTATTTCAATAATATGTCGATTAATGGAAGTGATAAAATTAAAAATTTAACATAAAATTTGAAGCATGCATTTATTACTTTCTTCTATCTTTACAAGAAGTAAGTATTAAATTCAGGAAAATTTTGACTTCCAGTTTTTGGTGTATTTAAACATTTTAGAAGATCCTGAACACGATTTGGTGGTTCTTGGAAAACATTTGTCACTTTGTGAATCTGTATGTGACAAAAACTTTATGGGCACTTTATCTGAAGAACTGATGCACATAATTTCACAATACTTTAGATTCAGTTCCACCTTGATATAAACTCGAGATGCTTAGTTATTAGTGTATGTCGCACAACCGATGGCGCTGCTATGCTACATTATTTATGATTTCCACAATAATTCTATCTTAAGAACTAATGTATGGATTTTCATAAAACTTCAGATTAAGTTAATCCTTGATATAATTTCATGCTCATTACTTTTTGGTGTAAATCGCTCAACAGATGATGCTACTATGCTGTATTATTCATGATTATTGCAATACCTCTATCTCAAGAACTAAAGAACGATTTTTTATCTAACTTCAGATTCAGCCTGATATACATTAACGTTGTTTAGTTTTTAGCGTAAATCGCACTATAGGTGGCATTGCTATGCTGCATTTTTCAAGACTTCGTTATAGCTGATTAATTGAATGTTTTTTCAAGGTGTTGAATCTAAAATTGACCTCCATTATATACAGTAATGTTGCAAAACATGGGCAGTTTGCATTAGAAAAGTACTACTGCGATGAAAAAAAGTAATCCATATTTTATTACAAGTAATTATGTTTCAAATTATACTTTCCCTCTTGATTAAACTTTGAATTTTAGTAGTTTTATAAAGTACAGGAGAAGTTTATCTGTGTGTGTAACGACTTTTGTTAATTTCTCAAATAGCGAGCATTTTCTAATTGTAATGTTCTCTTTTCATAACTTTTGAGTTCCACTCTTAGAAATATGAAATTACCATCTGGAAACGTCATTGAATATGGTTTCTTGCTCAAGAATGGAATACCAGATTTCAGGATAAAAAGAAAAAATATGTTTAGTTAAGCTTAAAAAAAAATATATATATATATATATTTTCTTGGTTTCAGCGAGTAAAAATCTAACAGCCAATAAATCCTATGCTGCTTTTTAGTTGCAGACCAGAGTAAGGCAAACTAAAACTTAGTTTTGTTTGAATTTAGATTATAAAACTAAATCAAAACTTTTTTAGGTTGAGATTGGCTGGCTATACCAAAACTAAACATATTTTTTAAAGGAAATAAAATTATGATTGTAAGAAAAAAATGTAATATTGTAAAAATATACATTTTTTAAAAAAACAATGGAATTTTTGAATACTGACATTTATAATAATGACAAAACTGCGATAATTTATTTCTTTATCATTTACTTAAAAACTATACTTATGTAATTGGGATGTATAATTTATTTCATTCCAAACTGCAGACATATTGGCTCAGGTTTTTACATTAGGTCAATTGGTAGTTAAACAATGTAACTGAAAAATCATTTCAACAGAGATATGATATAACAAACAATAGCATTTAAAAAAAATTCTTAGGCTGTGGAAAAAAAACTAAACTTTTAAAACCAGGCTTTGTTTCTGTCTTTTTATTTTCTAACATAAAGTGAAAATGATTTTCTTTTAGTACAAATAAATGGAAAAAAAATGTTTATTATTTAATATTTTCTAAGAAAATATAATTTATTTGGGAGAAACAATCATGAAAAATCAATTTTTCCGGTTTTTTTCCGAAAAAAAAAGGGTAAAAAACCAGTTTTTTTCCGCCACTTGTATTTTTCCGGAAAATTTACATCTCTATAACCAATATAAAAAATGCATCAAAGGTTTGAAAAAAGTTATACAAATATACAAATTATATTTGTATAACTATGTAGGGTTATACAAATCCCTCTCCCCATCCTGACTAAAAAAAGTTCCAAATATTGTATCTGGAACTTTAATGAAACATTTCAATTAAATTAAAATTATGCAAAGACGCTTAACTTACTTTGATTTATATTGTCAATATGCTATCCCGTAATAAAGAAGATCCTGACTACAAATTCTTTCTAGAAATCCTTCCCTAATCCTTCAAACAAATTCTTCCTAGAGTTTTATAACAGTGTTTTTAGTGTTTGAAAATGAATCAACATACTTTATGTGACTATAGAGTAAATAATGAAATACTGCTTTTATTAGAGAGCAGTCGCATGCAAATAACGCAATTATCACGCAGTTGCATGAAGTGCCTGTCAAAACTTCGCACAAAAAGATATCCACGTTCGACTTTTTATTTTTACCAGACCTTGCGTGCTGTTTGTAACTGATAAATATTCTATGAAATTGATATCACTGTAATTGACTTTTCTAAATAAGTGGTCTGTATTTAGTTTTGTCCTGAACAATTATGTTTTTGATTTATTGAGAATCCCATTGCAAACTGAACATTTCCTCATCCTGGATAAGTTAAAATTTAAATTTTATTTACTTAACCGAAAACTTATACACCATTAAATTACACTAAGAAATTAAACATACGATACACATTTACCTAATTTTATAAATATTTGACTAGAATACTTTTTCAATGAAAAAAAAAAAAAAATTACAAGAAGTTGTATCATGTTTATGCAAAAATTTTTACTAGTTTATTAAAAATACATATATACATATTAAAAGTATACCAATTAGTTGGAACTTTTGAAAATGTTGATAGCTCGATGTACAATTAGTGTGCTCATTTCATGGCACGCTATCACTACAACAACTGACAGATTTTAAATGGGCGAAAATCATCGGCCTTGGTGAAGTAGCATTTTCCAGTCGAGCAATAGCAGAACATATGCAACGTAAACACAGCAGAGTGATGCGAGTTTCGAATCAGTGGATCGAAGAGGATTGGATGACTCGAGTGGAATCCGAATAGTAACGTCAACGCGCGATGGTAGACACGTGGTCCGCATGGCACTAACGGACCGTACAGCTTCATCTAGATAGTCGGCAGCAGATTGGTCAACGGCTACAAATACATAACTGCGTTCATCATAAATTCGTCGCTATCTGTAGCACCGTGGGCTGAATGAAAGACTTTACTTTAACCTCTTTCCTGTTTCGCCCGTCCGGGAAACGTGTTTTTGTCAATCATGAGTTGCTCCTACCATATTCCAATAATAATTTTTTATTCTCACCAGTAAAAGTTTATTGAAAATTCTGTTTTTATTAAGTATGATGATTTTCCTGTTTCAATTCAGTTAGGCAAAAATTTCTGTTTTAAAAAACCGGTGACGAAAGATTAAACATTCTAATTAAATATATTGACCAGTTAAGTGGTTAAATTGGATAGTCCTCTCACAAACTCATCTAAGCCTACGGCTGCAATGTGCTGATGAATATAAAGACCTGACATGCACATTGGCAAAATATTGATAAACAAAATGACGAAACCCGCTTTAATTTGTGGCACGATAACGATCACATCTTTGAAAAACGCTAAGCCAGTGAACACTACACTATAAAAAATATCTGTTAATATACATAAACTTTTTCGTAAAATTTTACGGAATAGTTTCATTTTTTCGAGAAAACAGTAGTATTTCCGTATTTCCCATTTTGCGGTTACAGATCCGGAACTGTTCTGTTAATTTTTCTGAAAGAGTAAAACTTCCGTTTTAAACAGCACATGTTATTGGTATTTTTAACCGGTAAGTGTCGTGGTGCCATCTGTATGAGAAAAATAGAGAAAAACATTATAGCAACATTTCTCTATTTTTTCTGTTTTAATAATAAAATGATAGCATATTTTTACAATATTAAATTAATAATAGTAATAATAAGGTTTATTAATTCTGGCTATCATGTAGCATTCGCCCGGAGATGGCGACTATTTTTTTGCCGATTTTAAATTTCTGTATTTGGATTTATTCATTTATTTTTGTTATTGTTTTTTTAGATGCATAATCTCTGAAACATTTTTGACTGTGATTTCGTAATTTATGTTTTTTTTAAATGAATATTTGCTTCGTTTAATTGCTTTAAAATTTATGTATTTACCGTTCGTTCATTATGAATTCCTACTCGCCCTTCCCCTATATATATATATATATATATATATATATATATATATTATAAATAATGTTTGGAGTGCTGATTTTTAGTTTAAAAGTTTGTTGTTATGTATATTTAATTTCTGAATTGCTCAAAAATTAAGTATACAGCGGGCATATATGACAATCAAAGAAACAAGGTGGGAGATTCCGGGCGAATACTACATCTGTTCCTTAATTCTTTTTAAGTTTGATACAGTTAAGGAAAATTATTCTTTTTTTTTTTCAATATGATTTTAAAATAATGTTTATTTATATCACAGTATAAAAAGTGTGTAGGATATTTTAGTAGAAAAAATCTACTTTTAATTTTAATATATATATTTTTTAATCCATTCAAATTAAGAAGTTCGCACATAAAATTTGAAATCCATTGAAATATATTACCGAAATTATTATTATTTCGGCGATTACCTAAGTCATAATAATCAATAAATGTAATTAATTTTAATAACCCATAGTAACTATCTTTATTGAGTTTACAATAGATCGTCATACAAAATATTTGTTAAAATACATGCTTTTTTAAAAAGTGTGTTAGTATCCTTTTATAAAATAAATAAATGAATATGAATAATATTATAATATAATTTTAAAACTCTTCCAAAAAGGAAGGAAACAAAATTTTTTAATACTTTCATTCATGCATGTAATATTTTAAAGGCTAATTTTTTTATATAAAGCTAAAATTAAAAAGCTAAATATTAGAAATTATAGAAAGAAAATTTGTAAAACATGATTTTGAACTATCCGCTAAAAAAAAAAAAAAAAAAAAAAAAAAAAAAAAAAAAAAAAATTATCTCTACAAAAATAAACCCGCGTTCAAAATCTTGTCTTTACTTTATGAAATGCATCCGAAATAACTAAAGCTATTTGATAAAGTGTTGTGTGTAATCCTGGTGTAATGGTATTACACTGCAGGCTATGACCGAAAAGGTCCCGGGTTCGATCCCCATGGAAGGTAAGTCACATTTCTTCACTGATGTTTAAATTAAATGTATATAATGTGTTTCTGATGTTAACGAGTCTTTCTAATGTAAAGAATAAAAATCACAAAGGTGTTAGTTTGTCCTTGAAAAATTCTTTTAACTTTCAAACGAAAATTTTTGCATAAAAAAATATTTAAAAAAAACGGAAATATTTTGTGAAAAAACGGAACTATTTCCGGAATTTACGGAAATTTTTTCCGTTAAAAAACAGAAGTAGTACTGGTGTCTAGATTACCAGAACTATTTCCGTTTTTTAACGGAAAATTTTTTTACAGTGTATACTGTAAAAATTTTTTTAAGAAATATTACAGAAAATATTGGAGACTTCATATGAATGATACTAATGGAAAGGTTTCATATTTTAGCTGAAAACTATTTCGGCTACAATACGGAAACTTTCCGGTTCATAATGAAAAGTTTCTGAATATATATGGAATATATATTTGTGAGGGGGTGTCCCTTTTTGATAAAGGCACTCTAGTATTTTTAGTGAGATCATGACGTCAATGTTCTAACATGTGTGGAGCAGAAGTGACTTCTTTCATTTATTCAACTTTAAGTTTCCGGAGCGTATGTGGCGCCTTCGAGTCTACAGTTAACTGCGGTTAGGAGTATTATGCAAATTTATAGCTCCGTCTTTAGTTTGCAATGTATAAAAGCTGTGAGTTGGAGTGTGAGGTCTGTCGTGAGGTGAGGAAAGCCAGCAAGGTGTTGTGAGGCGACAGGAGCCAGCAAAGTGAGATAGCTAATGTGTGGCGAGGAGAGCCAGCGAAATAGCCTCCAGCGAAGTCTTGGGTTGTGAGGCAAGGAGAACCAGTGGGTAAGAGTAGATTAGTACGTTGAGTTTTTGAGAATAAAGATTGTGTGCGGCCACGGGCTGTTTTCTTATAGATTAGAGTAGCAGTAAGCCACGACCTGAAAGTAGAGCCGGCGTGAGTGCTCCGAGCTGAACTTAGCCGTGGATGTGAGTATAGATTACAGTTTTATCTCTTACTATTGTACTTAGTGCCCTCCCCACGGGATTGCACTTTAGCCCTAAAGTGAAAGCTGGGCTTCCTGAGGTGGTTATTCGCTGTACTTAGTGACTGGAAATCTTGAACTTTAGCTCCACTTCCCATTTCCCAGAGACATTAAATAAAGTGTTGGATTTTAACCAACATATCACCGGCGGCTTGCCCAGCCACGTCACATATTTTGAATACACCTTTCACAATGGATCGCAAAAATTTCTAAATATATATTTTCAGAAACTTTCTTTTCAGGAACTTTCTGTGGATGAGGATTTTTTAGAAATCCATATAAGAAATCACAAAAAACTATACAAAAAACTGTAGGGAATGTAGGGTGCACTTTTTAAAAACTTTTTATAACATTTAGAAAACTTTCCGAAAACAAACTTTTGGTGATTTTTTATAAAGTAACCTTTTATTTAATTAGAGAAAATATAGTGAATTTAAGAAATAATCATTCAAAAAATATATTCCAATCAATTTGAATGGTTACTATTGTATCTACATCTCCCCACTACCGGGGAGAATTGATACACTTACATGAGAGGTATGGTAGATCGTTACGTAAATAAAAAAAAGAATTACAAACATATTAATTTGTATCATACAATCTTGAAATCTTGAAATATTTTAGTAAAATTCAGACAGAAATGGCATATTTTTTTCATAAGAGTTTTTTACAAAATAATAATAATAATAATAATAATAATAATAATAATAATAATAATAAATAAATAAATAAAAATAATAACAATATCATATTACTACACTTTATAGAAGAAAAGGCCACGATAATCCATGAATTCACACAAATGAGATTATATAAATCAGCATCATATATTTATCACAGGTATCTGTTAAAATTTCTACTTCTTCATTGCTTCCTGCTTCAAAATCCATGTTTTCTAATATTTTTAAAGCAGATAGTCTTTTTTTGCTTCAATATTCTTTGGCTTCTATCTACAATTTTAAATTATTCATCAAACTTTTTTTGACAGGAATGTCTATCAATATAAAGATTTTATCTCAGTATCTCAAAAACTACTACTTCGACCTTCAAGCGAGGCATTTAAAATGAAAAATAACAAATTATCATAAATTGAAATACTAAAATAAATAGATGCAATTAACAATAATATGTATTTTCTCCCTTTAAGTTAAATCGAAGAAACTATTCTTACTTTCATTTGTAATAATTATTGGCTCGATCAGTTTCAAAACGAGATCATGTATTTGTATAAATAAACAACAATTAGTTATTAATGCATTCTCTGATGAAGATAGCCTAGATAAGACTTGAAAGTACGAGTATATTTTAAATAAAATTAACTGTTAACATATTTGATTATTTTTAATCGCCTTCCAAGTAAAACAGGTACTTTTTAAAGTTCATATTCTATAATTTTATAATTTTAATAATTTTTAATGTATTTTTCAGATATTTTAATGCATTTTTAATAATTTTATACTATGTACAATGCAGATGCAAGAGTAGTTTTACAATTATTTGTGCTTTTTCATGTGAATTTTAATTATTTACTCATGATGAATGCAGCATTCATTTATTGAATATTATTTTGTGAAAGGGGCTTAATTTAATAAAATGGTTTGAGCAATGAAGCCAGTTTTATTAAATGAAATTTAATATAGGAGTCTTAAAGGAAGTTGATTTGTGAATAATCTTTTTTTTTCTATTTTTATATGTATCTGCTTGTTTTTACTGTGTTCTTATTTATAAAGGAAGTAAAATTTATTGCGTCTTAACATCTTGCAGAAATACATTTTAACAATGTTAACTAACAAGTAACATTAAAGTCCCCGAACTGTATTATTATTCAAAATGGAACCATAAATTCCTTCGAAAGGAGAATATTTATTTTATTAATCATTTATAATATTGCCGTATTTACTCTTGTATAACGAGCACGTTTTCTTCCAAAATTTAGGGTAAAAACCCTGGGTGCGAGTTATAAATGGAATTTTTTTTACTACTTTATGCAATCACACGATATATTCATAGAAGAAATTAAAACTGGAATCTTACTGAATTGAACTATTCCTGCATTTTTATTTCACTCATTTTTTTTATACAAAAGCGGTGGTATCATTATTTAAACACTATTTAGCAATTCTCATTGCCACTACTGCTTTTTATGTTACGGCGACAGCAAAAATTCGTGTAATAGATACAGATTTGCACTATAAATTAAAAAATCTGTAAGGTTAAAAAATTCTTAAGAATTTTTTTAGGAAACTGAGAAGCCTAGAACTTTTTATCTAACTGCGATCCAAGTTACGGATATAATTTTATTAACATTAGTATAATTTTACTAGATTCTTTTGTAAAGCTACAGATTTCTATAGATTTACAAAAACTAGTCTTGTAGATTTATGTCTCTCTCTCTCTCTCTCTCTCTCTCTCTTTTTTTTTTTTTTTTTTTTTTTTTTTTTTTTTTTTTTTTTTTTACAGTGTGCTGATAAAATTTCAGCATGAATGCAGATTTTTGCAACTTTACGTTTGTTGAAAAACAGATTTTTTTTGTTGAAAGCTTTTTTTTGTTGACGTTTCAATGTTGACGTTTTCAAGTATTTCATTCGTAAGTGACGTCACCATATATTAACACTCTCATAGTCAAAAAAAAAAAAAAAAAAAATCTATTCCTTTTCTAGCTTCACACAACATTTGTTTCGATTTTCTTTACTGAAATTCATTTAATCAGTCATTCCCCTGCATGACAAATTTATGGTGCGCGCTATATACGACATACAAAAAAATCACCATTTTTCATTATAAAATACTGGGTGCGCGTTATACACGAGTAAACATGGTATCTTTATTTATGTTTTTAGTTCTTTATTAGCGTTTCTTTGTTGCATACACTTTTTAATGCATAACAGTCTCCGCTATGGTATGCCTTTCTCCCAGCTTTTAAAGTGTCGTCTCCAGAAAGTAATGTCCCGTAGTATAAGTTAGCAGTAAAAGAAAGCAGATGTATCATTGTACGGAATAATCGTTATTATAATTTATTTATTGTTTATTTATTTTTCAGTTTTTAAACATTGCATACTTTCAATTTTCATACCGGCGATTATGAAAAAAAAATTACAGGTAACTGTTTTCTAAAAAAATCATCTTAATTTTTTTCAGGCATTTATTATTTTTTTTTTTACTATTTTTAAGGTGGCAACTCACGTACTCCATTTCTATTAAAGGATAAGTAGCTGGAAAATAGTAGATTATTATAGTTTTGTTGCCATTTTTCCATAACAAATGAAAAAATAAAATAACTAAAGTATGTGCTATTTTGCAAAAGTATAAATGATTGATTTCTGATAAAACATGCAGCTGTTATAAACTCTATTCAATATTAAGTATCTATATTAATGTTACAAACAAATGAAGGCATATTAATAATTCAAAAGCCGATTTTTTCGGTCCAGACTAAATTGCTTTTTGCTATATTTGTGTAGTATTGTGTGATAGTAACGTCAAAAGTATACTTTTCTGCAGATGTTGTTTAAAACTGGATCTTAAATATAGAATTCTTCAGCGGAAGCCAATGACATCATTTTATGAAAAATAACAGCATGTGTTTGTTTTCAAAATGAAATATGTTATTTACTACATATATGTATATATACAGATATATATTTTTTTGATCGGAGGCGAAACTAAATTCTGAAAAAGTAGAATTCCTGTTTTTTTTTCTTATTATTATTATTTGTGCATGTAAATAATATATGACTCCGGTTGATGTTAATGTTGACTCAAGATCGTATTATGCTTTTCATAGCATAAATACCTTACAACGTAAAGCAATAAACTTACTCTACTATATTTTCATAAAACAAGCTGATGGTTAATAATCTAGAAATTTTCAAATTTGTTTCTTGTAAATTGCAAAATAACAACAATAGCATTTATGTATATTTTTTGTAAAATTCTGTATTGGAAAATCGGAAGTAAACATTTTGCATTTCATTCAAGCACATTTAGATGATCAAGCGAAATTCAAATCGCAAAAAATACATTCGTTATATTTTTTTGAAGCATTGAAAAAAAAGGCGTACGTGTATGTAGGAGGGGGGGGGGGGGGAGGGTTACATATCTGGAACGAAGTGGTAAAAAAATTAATGCATACACTCCTGGACAAAATTATAAGCTCAGAAAATTTTTAATTTGTTTATATCATAATATAAATAAACTTAGGTTTACATTAATAAAATAATGATAAATATTCATAATAAGACATCTAAATTTAATATAACTTATTTAAATTACTTACTCCATATTATTTATAAGAAAATACATATCTTAAAAAATAACATTATGTGAGACCTGGACAAAATTATAAACTCAAAGTTATGAATTTCCATACTCTGGTTATGGCCCAGACAGCAGAAGATACTACTGGTACGATATCAAATATGAAGAAACGGCATATGTTTAATTGAAACTTTGGTGGAAGATCCGTGATGATGTGGGCAAGGTTTTTTCTCAGAATGGAAAACTCCTCTGGATTTTCTTAATGGAAAACAAAAAGCATAAGACAACCAGCTAATGCTAGAAGATAATCTTTTGCCATATGGACAGTTGATCACTGGAGTAAACTGGGTGTTTCAGCAAAATAATGCCGTAATACACTTTACAAAAAGTACAAAAGAGTAACTGCCGTGCTGCCATGTAAATGTCTTGAATTGGCCAGCCCGCAAACCTGATCTAAACTCCATTGAAAATTATTGGGGTGCAATGGTTCGAATAGTCTATCACGATAGACGTCAGTATCAAAACACAAATGATTAAGCTGATTATAGATTCAGCCTGGAACCAGTTGGAGAAACTTGTTCAAACTATGCCGAATCGCTTATTCCAAGTCACTCAGAAAAATGACGGTTTAAAACATTTTTGAATGCATGCATTAATACTCTGCTCCATTATTCAAAAGTACATTCGCTTTTTAAAATCTATAATTTTATGTTTTCAATTTATACATGTACTATATTTATGTTACTCATCTTTTTGAAAAAATATTATAAAAATGCATGGATGTATTGAAATATAACCACCCCTAATAACTTCATTTATTACTTTATTATCACAAAATGCATTTATTTATATCAAAAATACCAAAGTGTAGAATTTCATAACTTTGAGTTTATAATTTTGTCCAGATCTCACATTATGTTAATATATGAGAAAAATTAAAATACGTATTGATGTATTGAAATTTATTGATCCATAATGACTCCATTTATTAATTTCTTGTAACAAAATGAATTTATTCATATCAAATATGCCAGAATATCGAAATTCATAACTTTGAGTTTATAATTTTGTCCAGGTCTCATATAATGTTATTTTTCTTAAGTAATGTATTTTTTTTATTTAAGTTATTTGCTCCATTTTATTTATGAGTTATATTAAATTTAGATGTCTTATTATAAATATTCATCTTTATTTTATTAATTTAAGGCTAAGTTTATTTATATTACGATTTAAACAAATAAAAAATTTTCTGAGTTTATAATTTTGTCCAGGAGTGTATAAAATAATTCGTTTTATTTTTCTGTCAATATTTGAGAAGAAAAGATACATAAAAAAAATTACATGTGTTTAATATTATCCGATACAATTATATTTCGTAACTTAATTTATATATAAAAAATATTCTGAAATGTATAATAAGAGATAAAATATTATTATAGTGTAATGGCAATATTGTTATAGTGTATGTGGTAAAATATTATTATTAAAAAATTGCATATAATTGAATTACTGGTAGCTGCATATTGTGTTGTTGATGACAACGACATTTTTAAAACATTAATTTTTGAAAGCTTTTTAAGAAACAGCAAAACAAATGAATCAATTTTATTAACCATAATGATTTATAAAGATAAATCCTATAATTGCAAAAACTCTTTAATATTTATTTTCACTCACAATACCGTATTTTTACATAAAAACAATCAGTATTAAAGAAATATACTGGCAATGAACCTTCATATTTTTTGATAAAAATATAATACATAAATTTTATTTTAAGTTACAACGCATTTAATAAATTTGTTAAGAACACGCTGTAAAAAAGTGAATACAATACCGGAATCAGTATTTATACCAAGTTTAATTATATTATCTTATTTAGAATCATACATGTATCCATACTTTTTATAAAGAAACACAAACTCGGTGTGACATAATAACTATTTTATGCCTAGCGTCCCATTTTTGGGACGCTTCGAATTTTAATAAATTTGTGTAACTTTCTTCTTCTTTATAACATAAAAATTGCATAAATAATTTTCTATAATTGTGATTTTCAGTTACTGCAAAATGGCAGAAAAATTTTTTATATATTTTTTGCTTAAATGATGGATTTTGGAGTTCAAAGATTTTTCACTTTTTAAGATGACGATACGTAAAAAGTAAGTTTAATAGTGTATTTTACAGCTCCTCATCTTTTTGCTTCATTATACATTAATGTAATAATATTTATTACAATATCTACTATCCACGCAAATGCCATAAATTTTTCTACGAAGTTCACAGGCAAGTGTTTCTAATTTACTTATTTAAATACGCAGTTATACAGTACTGCACTTTCAAAGGTTTTTCTCATCTAATATATATATATATATATATATACAGGGTGTCAAGTAAATGACTGACCCATTTTAAAATTAAATAAATAAAAAAAAAACTGGATTGAGATAAAAATGCGTGGTTTGCGGTATTGTTATTAGAATATCAATAAATTTTAAAATACGCACTTCCTTCAAATAGTTCGAATTTCGGCCAAAAGAGGGCGTTGGCGGCATCAGGCTATAGAAATACAGTCTCATTTCTGGTTTTGAAACTCATGATCTTTCCGGCTCATTTTCCAGAGTCGAATCTGAGTCGAAATGTTGAATCGACTCTCCACTCAACTGCAGAAATAGGGTTTGTTGATTGGAACGAGATTTAAAATAACATTTAAGATTGAACTATGTGTATTGTTATCTCCTCAGACAAATATCACAAGGAACTAAAAAAACAAGTTTAAAATTACTGTAAAACATCTCTAAAGGTGTATAAATACTTATGACAAGCAAACATTTATTAAAGAAACCTAGAAATATTTTTAACAATTCTAGAAACATTTAAATTAATTTAAAGGATGTTCTTTAGTGTTTCAGAATTCTCTTCTGAATATGTTATTTTAACATCTTAACTAATCCGCTTTTTTACGTACAATAAAATGAAAATATAGGACAAACGCCGCTTTTTTAAAGCTAAAATATTCGTAATATTTAATTTAAATATTTCTTCTATTAAATAGTATGAAATTGCATTTAAAAATTTTAGTAGTGTCAAAAAGCTTTAAGTGATGGAAGAAGCAAACTATTATTGCCGATATGTTGTACGGGCAAATCAGTTAAATTTTTAAAACAATTGTATGCAAATAGCGTTGCCAAGTCCCCTGTCTAAGAAAAAACGGGTCAATTACTTTTAAATCAGCATATTAAAATTTTCTAAATCTTACTATAAAGGAATCCCTCTACAACAAATCCTGTCTTAAACATAAAATATTATTGAAGTAGAAAGAAACGTACAAAACTACCTGAAGGCAAAAACTTTTTTTCCGAAAACGGAATTCATCCCTACTTTATATTCATATTTTGTAATTTAACGTATCTAAAAATTTTATTACGAAAGCCGCGAGAGATTTTAAGATCTCTTTTGCACACACCTCGCCTTCCCCCACCCACCCATGACAATAAACGTATATACACTAAAATGGACAGATATTTAAAAAGAAAAAAAAAGACGTACCTGTTTTTATAGCCTGTAAATCATCCCTTTTCAAAACTTCATTACAAAAAGCATCATAGAACCTGAAATATATTTTCATCCTCCCCTCCCCCCCCCCCCCTATTTAAATTATTCGGTATGAGGAAAAGAACGAGAAAAAAACATTCTGAAAATATCTCCTGTATCTGATTTGGAATAAGGGATATTATTAAAAATATGATTTGTTATCTTTTTAAAAGACATGTATAAAAAATGCCAATGTTCAATTTTATTGTAATATTTAATATTTATAAAATTGAACTAAAATAAATAGACATTCTATTTTGTCTAAAATATCTATGGCCCCACTAGTGGGCGATAGGTTCTGACGTTTCAACTGATAGACGGCAGGTGCTGGGTTCAAACCCTCTCGCATCCATCGGCCTAACAGTTCGGAGTTTTCCGTGGTTTTCTTCGACCCTTGGATTTCCTTGCGTAAATAAGGGTTAGGTTCTCTTAGAAATACCCCCACGGGGAGCATCCCACCCTTTTCAGGATTATATTCCACGTGTAAATAATCAGCCCACATAAAATAAACCAAACCAAAATATTTAAAGGCAATTTCATGGTAAAACATTTTCATGGAAACCTTTTACTGAAATAAAGTTCCGTTTCTTTTTCTTCTAGTTTTTTTTAATATTACATGAGGCAACAGCTGTTGAAAACATTTCAGAAACCATTGCAGTATCCACTGTCCCGATTCTTTCTTTCATTTACTATCTCCGATTCTACATTTTCTTCTTTTGGATTCGATGAGTTGAAATACGAATCAACTTTAAAAGCCTACACTGTAAAAAAATTGAACCTTTTGCTGCAACGTCACTCCATTGCTTTTATAGAAAACGATTACTTCACTCAATTATCTAGCATTCTCATGGGTCAAAAGCGAGATAGTCTATAAAAGCGGGGGAGTGACATGCAGCAAAAGGGTCAAATTTTTTACAGTGTAGATTGCAAATTTCGAAGCTATATTTGTGTAATGTTAATATTATGTGCAATTGTTGCAAAACCGAATATCAGTAAAAAAAAAAAAAAAAAAAAAAAACAATAAATATGAAATTGATGCTCTTAGCACAATGCAATTTTAAATTTTGAAGAAGGGATTTGCGTCATCTACAACGTAAAATGAAGAGGTTATTACTATGCTGATTAAGTTCTATGAAATGCCAAATGGAGTTTAAATATCCCCGTCCGGAGATTTCTGTTATTTTCTACGAACCTTGGATTTCCTTGAGTAAATATGGGTTAGATTCGCTTACAAAGACCCTCCACAGAGGACATCCCACTTCTTTCGGACCTATATTTATTATGAAAGCCATGAGAGATTTTAAGATGTATTTTGCACACACCTCATTACCCACCCCCCGATCACCTACGAAAGCAAATGTATCTACCGCTAAAATTGCAGGATGTTAAAAAAAAAAAAAGTTTATCGTAGGGTAACATCCCCAGTAATTGGCACATTAAGAATTTGTCTTTAAACTTACTTTAATTTTCATTACCAAAGAATAAAGTATTTACTTGCAAATATTTTTAAATCAAAGAATGCATATCTGTGCATCTATCTTGTCCGCTAAAAGCAAAAATTTTTGAAAAAAGTATTTTTATAAAAATATATTTATAAAAAGTTGCTGTAGTCACCAGTAATTGACTGGCACCTTGTGATCCAGTAATTGGCACATGTTTATATAAAAAAGAACTTTATATTTTGCATTGGGTTTAATCGCTTCAAATGAATTTACTGTAGATGAAGATGCCATATTTCAGGTTTTTGAGAGTAAGAAAATCAGCATATTAGTCTGAAATGTGAACACTTTAAAACAATACAATATATTTATATTAATACCCAGTAATTGTCATGCTGTCCCCAGTAATTATCATATGAAGCTTTAATGGATTCCAATTACTGATAATATTTCATATTTCCAAATAAAAACAAATGATAAACAAAATTAGTCTATAACTGTAAAAGTACTGCCAAAATAAGTCGTTTAATCTCAAACCTTGCGATTCCCTTATAATTGGAATGGATACCAATTACTTGGAACTAGCAAAATTAAAGCATCAATAATTTTCATCTATTATTAATTCAGAAATCCAAATGCTTGTGTCAAAAATACTTTTACACAATTAAAGTAATCCTTTTCAACTAAACAAAACTATTGTCAATTAAAATTTAAAATATATTATAAATCAGATAATAATGAATTGAAAAGCATGTTTTTCTTAAGCCAGATAATAAGCATTTGGAACAAAAATGGCTAATTTCATACAAGCCATAATTGTTTCTCGTTCCTAAGAACTATTGCCATCTAGTAGCATAAATCAAAGTTATAATTTTTAAAGCAAATGAGCATATAACTGGTATATGGTCTTGCATTTTTAAAAGACTAGATATAAATCGTATTTCAGGACATGTTTGTAGGATGTGACAATCATTGGTGCATGCCAATTACTGGGGATGTTACCCTACCTGTTTTTATGTTTTGTAAGTCACCCCTTTTCAAAACTTCATTACAAAAAGCCTCATAGATCCTGAACTATATTTTCGTGCTCTCCCCCCCCCTACCTCTTATTTAAACTATTCGGTATGATGAAAGGGCCAAGAAAGAAGCATTCTGAAAATATATCCTGTATCTGATTTGAAATACGGAATATTATTAAAAGAATGATTCTATAAAGGCTTTAGAAGTTATATAAAGAAAAACACTAATGTTCAAGCTATTTGGTAATATTTATGTCTATGAAATTGAATTAAAATAAGTAGGCATTCAGTTTTACATAAAATACCTATAGGCGTTACAGAGTTTCAAAACATGCTTATAATAACTTTTTATTGAAATAAAATTTTATCTCTTTTCGTCTAGTTTTTTTTTGTTTTTTTTTTTTTTTTTTTTTTTTTTTTTTTTTTTTTTTATATTATATGGGACAAAAGCAGTTAAAAACATTTAAGAACCTAACGAAGTTTTCATTAAAAAAAAAAATACAAAAATAATAACTGCTTGAATACCTAAACGGTGTACTGATACTATAAAAATACGAAATTCTCCGTTTCCTTACTTCGACTCTTTCTTTCATTTAATCATCCTCCCGATCCTACATCTTTCCTCTTTTGAATTCGATTAATTGAAATACAAAGTGTCACTAAATGATTGACCCATTTTCAACATAAATAACAACAGCAGAAAAAAAAGTTTTGAGAAAAAAATGCACCACTTGCTGCATTGTTATATTTAAATCAGGATATTTTAAAAAATACATTGCATTAAAATAATTTTCAATTTTGCCAATAGGTTGCGCTGATGACGGAAAAACTAAATAACAATATTGTAGCGTATATTGGGTTCTTTTGATCTTATGGTTAGACAACTTCAAACTCTTGCTCTTAGAAAAGTAGAAAATAATTTATTTACAGACTTCAGAACAACAGAGTCTTCGAAACTCACAAATATTACTGGATATTCAAAAATAACTGCTCAAATCTATCGTACAATTACAGCTTTAGACCCCAAAGACTCTTTATACAACGTCTCAACACTTAATAACATTCAAAACAACATAGATGAAACTCAAGCAAACTTGCTTACGCCTTGTTCACTCAATGACTGACTGGTAAATAATGACCACAGCAGCTCGTATCGCTCTCCTTATATAGGTTCGCAGCATGCGGCGAAGTTTCTACAACCTTCTAGAAAAAACCGGAAAACCACGGAACAACATTCGATGTATCAGTAGACCTAAGGGGGGGGGGGTTACCATAAACAGGGAAGGGTTACCATCGCCAACAATCGCCAAGTTTGTCGCCAACTTGGCGATATATCGCCAAATTTGGCGACCAAAATTAGTTGCCAAAAGTGACGCCAACTTGGCGATATCTCTAATATTTCGCAAAGCTGCCATACACATTCACTGAAAATAATAGACAAGTTTGCTTGATAACAGAGACAATGCAACAAAAACTAATATTAGAAAAGGAATGGAGCTTAATAAGATTATTTACATTATTTTACAGTACAAACACTAACTATTTACAAAATTCGTAACACTACCCCCTCCTCAAAGACTGCACGTCCCGGGCAGTGCAATCCCTTAGTTAGAGGAAAACACTTAAAATAAATAAATAAATAAAATAATAAATAATAACAATAATAAGAAGTACATAAATAAGAACTAATTACTATTTACATATTTACAAAAAGTGACTTTCATGACCATGGTCTGAAATTCCAGTTTTGAATTTCTATTCACTTTGGCCAAAATAAGGGGCTAGCCGGTTATAGTGTACGACCTTGGGTTTGGCGTGTGGCGATTTTCGTATGCGTACAACGACGTCATTCAGCCTGTTGACGACTGTGTAAGGACCGTCCCAGTTTCTTTGTAATTTTGGCGACAGTCCCTTACGACGTATCGGATTCCACAACCAAACTTTGTCACCTTCGTTGAACTCATGTCCTGTTGCCTTTGTGTCGTACCGTGTCTTCATCTTTTCCGATGCCAGTCCTATTCGGTTCCTCGCTAGGCAATGAATCTCCTCAATCCGCGCCTGGAGTTCATCGACATATTCCTCAGGCGATGAAGGAGCATCAGGAGGACGGCCAAACAAAAGATCCGCAGGTAGACGAAGATCACGACCAAAGAGCATTTGAGAAGGGGAATAACCAGTGGTCTCATAAACAGCACTCCTGTAGGCAAGCAGGAACAGAGGTAATTTCTTGTCCCAGTCCTGTTGATCTTTAGACACCAGGAGGGAGAGGCTATTTAGGATGGTACGATTGAAACGCTCCACCATGCCGTCCGATTGAGGGTGTAGAGGTGTTGTTCGAGTTTTGTCCATGCCGAGTAGTTCACACATTTCCTTGAACACAGCCGAATCAAAATTTCTTCCTTGATCGGAATGGATTTGAAGAGGAACTCCGTATCTGGAAACCCAGTGTTGAATCAGTATGTCTGCTACGGTTACCGCCTCTTGATTAGGAATGGCATATGCTTCAGGCCACTTAGTGAAGTAGTCCATGACAACGAGGATGTACTTATTGCCATCAGATGTTCTAGGAAGTGGACCCAGGATGTCTAAAGCAATTCGTTCGAAAGGAGCTCCTACATTATAACGTTGCAATCGTCCACGGGTGCGCCTCTTTGGACCTTTACGTGCTACACAGGTGTCACAAGTTCGACACCACTTCTCCACGTCACTGCGAACATTATTCCAGTAGAAACGCTCTCGACCTTTTTCAGGGTCTTCATTACACCAAAATGACCTCCTTTGGGACTACCATGCAGTTCTTGAAGGACCATAGAAATTCTCGACTTAGGGAGTAGTAGTTGCCATCTACATGTCTTTCCATCGTCAGACTCCCATTTTCGGTACAAGATGCCGTTCTTCAAATGTAAGGAATCCCAGAGAGCCCAATAACGTTTAGTCGCAGGGTGGTAATGGGCCATGTCTTGCCAGCTGGGTTTCCTGTTGGACTCCTCTTTCAGCTCTAGAATTGGCTTAATTTGAGGATCAGCAAGTTGATCTTTACGCAGGCTCTCGTCACTCCACGGATCTTGTGATGATGTAGACCCAGTTGTAACTTGTCTTACTATAGGACCTTTGACATTAAATTTCTTCTCAGCCCGGTCGCAGTATCTACAATTCTCTGAGCAGGGTCTTCTTGAGAGAGCATCTGCATTTCCATGTGATGAGCCTTTTCGATGGCGTATCTCAATATCGTACTCTTGAAGCTTTTGTATCCACCTGGCTATCTGGCCTTCAGGGTTCTTAAAATTTAATAGCCAAGTTAGAGAAGCATGATCAGTTCGGATCAGGAATTTTCGACCGTAAAGATAGTGATGAAAATGGTCTATGGCTTTCACTACAGCAAGAAGCTCTTTTCTTGTTACGCAGTAGTTTCGCTCTGCCTTTGATAAGCACTTGCTGAAATAGGCGATAACACGCTCCTGGCCGTCGATTTCCTGGGACAGTACAGCGCCAATGCTTTCGTTACTTGCATCCGTATCAAGTATAAACTGTTTATCGATTTGAGGATATGACAGAATTGGAGTGGATGTTAAGGCCTCCTTAAGTTTTTCGAAAGCAGCGTCACATTCCTGTGTCCACATGAATTCTTGATTGGCTTCTGTTAATTTATGAAGTGGTTTTGCAATCATGGAGAAGCCTTTGACAAATTTTCTGTAATAGGTGCATAATCCTAGAAAGCTCCGAAGCTGGTGAACATCTGCTGGATGACTCCAATTTTTCACGGCCGATATCTTCTCCGGATCAGTCCTAACTCCTTCCGCCGAAATGATGTGTCCAAGGTAGGCGACTTCATTGCGAAACAAACTGCACTTCGAAGGGCTTAACTTCAAATTAGCTTCCTTTAATTTTTGTAGCACCCGCCTGAGGTTGTTCAGATGTTCATCAAAAGATTTTCCTATGATTATGATATCATCTAAATAAACAAGACATGCCTCATATGACAGTCCCCGAAGAACCGTTTCCATAAGGCGTTCAAAAGTTGCAGGTGCGTTACATAGACCAAAAGGCATTAGCTTGAACTGCCATAATCCTTGTCCCGTTGTAAAGGCAGTTTTCTCGCGGTCGTCGGGATGCATCTCTACCTGCCAGTAACCACTCTTCAAATCTAAAGTCGAGAACCAAGTGTTGCCCGCAAGTGTGTCAAGAGTGTCGTCAATCCTTGGCAGAGGGTAACTATCCTTTTTGGTGACGTCATTCAGTCGGCGGTAGTCTACACAAAATCTTGTAGAACCATCCTTCTTTCTTACTAATACAATGGGAGACGCCCATGGACTTGTTGATGGTTCGATGACGTCATTTTCTTCCATATCTTTAATTAAATTCTGAACCTCTTCTTGTTTGGCAAAAGGTAATCGTCTAGGGTGTTGTTTAATAGGAGAGTGATCTCCCGTGTCAATTCGGTGTTGTGCCATTTTAGTTCGTCCAAAGTCTTCAGATGTTTGGGAAAATAAACTTTGGAATTCTCTAATTAAATTTTCCGCAGCTTCCATCTGTTTTGGATTTAAGTCTGTATTTTGTAACAAATCCTTGACTAAATTATCTGAAGATTTCTCAGAGTGACTGGAATTTTGACTTATGCACGTCACAGGAGCACATGACGCTATCACCTCTCCTTTCTTGATAGTCCACGTCTTATCACTGATGTTAGCAATTCTGACTGGAATGGTCTTTTTCGAGAGGTCTACCACAGAAGAAGCCACCAATACTCCTGCTTGTGTACTATAGTCTTCTGGATAATCTATATGGCCAAATCGATAATTAGTTTTATTTTTAATTACAGCAGGAACCAAACATTCTGTTCTTGCATCTAGATTAATGTCTTCTTTGGCTATTACTATTTGTTTACATTCAATTTCGTTATTTAATCCAAAAAGACTTATTTCTTCAAATTTTGAGATCATTTTGTTATTTTTGAAATCAAGTCTGAAGTCAAACTTCTTCAGAAAATCTAGTCCGATTAAGCAAGGATCTGTTATGTCAGCCACATATGCCGTATGGTAATATTTCGTTCCTCCAAAGTTGATAGTTAAATTGGCCTTTCCATATATGCCTATCTTGTCGCCCGTCACAGTTTGCAGGGTAATGCATGGTGGAGTCCAGATGAGTTTAGATTTCAATTTTCGAGCCAAATCTTCTCTTATTATTGTCACATTGGCTCCTGTATCGACAATCATACGGCACTGAATTCCGTTAATAAAGCCAATCACATATAATTCATTATCACCGCCACTCATTTTTGATATCTGGAGGATCTTCAGGTGGGGCTTTTCATTCTCTGGCAACCTCCGCCCGCGAGATGGCCAAAATTTAGTTTCCCTGCTGACTGTTTGAATTTATCTCATGTTCGTGGATTTTGGGGCAATTTCTTCGGAGATGTCCTGTATCACCGCATCCCCAGCACGTGAGATTCTGTCTTCTTGAGCTTGTTATTCCGTAATTTAAAGCTTCAAGTTCTTGATTTATTTTCCTAATTTCTTTCAAGAAGTCGATCTCAGTGTCTGAGCTTTTGTTCACCGTTGCCCCTCGGACTGAATGACGATCTCTTCGGCTGGCTTGTGTAGCTGCTTCCAACTTTAAGGCATATAGTAGTGCAGCCTTTAAATCCTGTACATCTGCCATTCGTACCGCTCTCTGCACTTCTGGATCTTTTATTCCGTCTACAAAATATTGCAGTGAGAGCATTTCCCGTACATTTGTTGGACAGTCAATGAATGCTAAATTTGCAAGCCGTTCAATTTCCGAGGCAAACTCTTGAAGGGTTTCACTCGATTTTTTATGGCGGCTCTTCATTTGTATTCTCGTATAATCCTTGAAGAATTTTTCGCCGAATCTCATTTCAAGTGCACAACTTAGAGTCTCAAAATTGAGTTGCGTCATATCGGGCAATGTTTGCAGCACGTCGGCGGCTTCTCCTCTTAAAGATGCTGCCAGTTGACAAGCTTTCACCTCGTCACTCCATTTGTTCGCTTCAGCTACAATGGTGAATTGGGTCTTGTAAACTTGCCAGGAACTCTTTCCATCGTATGTCGACAGCTTAATGTGCACGGGAGAAGCAGGCGGATTCCTAAATTCTTCATAATTACCACTAGACGCTGAAAGTTTTTTCTCAAGATCTTGTACTTTTTTATTTAGCTTTTCATCTACTTCACCTAGTATTTTCTCTTCAACGTTACAAACTTCTTTCTGAATTTTCTCTTCTACTTCCGCCATTTTCCTTTCCATTTTCTGTTCAACATTACTAACTTCATTCTGAATTTTCTCTTCTACCGAATCTATTCTTCTCTCTACCGATGAGAACTTTTCTTCCAAAGTTTTCTTCATTTCTTCTTGGCTTTTATTAACTTCCTCCTTTAATTCTTCCATTCTCTCTTGGCTTCTTTTCATTTCTTCAGTCACATCTTCTTGGACTTTGTCGATTTTATTCGCGAACTCTTCTTGGCCTTTATTCATCTTTTCCGCCAGCTCTTCTTGGCCTTTATTCATCTTTTCCGCCAACTCTTCTTGGCCTTTATCAATTTTATTTGTCAACTGTTCCATTCTTTCTTCGTTTTTATTCATTTTGTCCGCCAACTCTTCTTGGCCTTTATCAATTTTATTGGTCAGCTCTGTTCTTAATCTGTTAATAGCTTCTAACAGTTCTTTCAGTTGTACGTCCATTGTTCGTCTTTTCGCCATAAGAACCCCACTCCTGACACCAAAAATTGTAGCGTATATTGGGTTCTTTTGATCTTATGGTTAGACAACTTCAAACTCTTGCTCTTAGAAAAGTAGAAAATAATTTATTTACAGACTTCAGAACAACAGAGTCTTCGAAACTCACAAATATTACTGGATATTCAAAAATAACTGCTCAAATCTATCGTACAATTACAGCTTTAGACCCCAAAGACTCTTTATACAACATCTCAACACTTAATAACATTCAAAACAACATAGATGTAACTCAAGCAAACTTGCTTACGCCTTGTTCACTCAATGACTGACTGGTAAATAATGACCACAGCAGCTCGTATCGCTCTCCTTATATAGGTTCGCAGCATGCGGCGAAGTTTCTACAACCTTCTAGAAAAAACCGGAAAACCACGGAACAACATTCGATGTATCAGTAGACCTAAGGGGGGGGTTACGTTACCATAAACAGGGAAGGGTTACCATCGCCAACAATCGCCAAGTTTGTCGCCAACTTGGCGATATATCGCCAAATTTGGCGACCAAAATTAGTTGCCAAAAGTGACGCCAACTTGGCGATATCTCTAATATTTCGCAAAGCTGCCATACACATTCACTGAAAATAATAGACAAGTTTGCTTGATAACAGAGACAATGCAACAAAAACTAATATTAGAAAAGGAATGGAGCTTAATAAGATTATTTACATTATTTTACAGTACAAACACTAACTATTTACAAAATTCGTAACAATATTTTCAATGTAACCTCCTTCTGCAGCAATAATGTGACGTAATCTCAAAACAAAATTTTCACATACGCGAGACAATGTCTCGGTCGTGACGGACAGACATGCATTATAATATCCCGGCAAAGCTAACTAGTCAATGGGCATTATACTATGTGAGCCTTTTTACTAACTTGGCGGTAGCATGGGTTCCCATATTAGGACATATAGCGATGATTTTGGCGTGACAAAAATCCCCTTTTGGATTATTTTATAGTGTTGGTTTACTCCTGAAGTACAATTTCGGATCTCTATATTTGCTGTTTTTACGGTGTTGGTTGCACAGGAGAACAGTAAATTTGCCCGAGTTGGTGTTACTAATTCTTTTGTTTTTTAAAGGTTCCTAAAAGATTTTTTTAAATGCTTATAAAATAATTATGTTTACGTTTATTCACTATACTAAATTTTGTCATCTGTGATTTTAGAATTTTTAACGAATTTTATGCAATTTAATGGAGATTTTTGCGTTTTGCGCCAATTTTCCTACACTATATGTATATATATATATATAAATCAGGTTTTAAGCGTTAGTTTAATCCAGTAAATTTTATCATTTTTTCAATAAAATTTATTTGGAATACGTACAGTAATTCTTTTGCGATTTTTGTAGCCTTTTCCGGTTTACGCTGCTATTTTATAATATTCCTAAAAATCCTCCTATTTTAGTCCTCTTATCTAATATTATCTAACGTCTTTTAATTTTGGAAATTTTAGTAATTTTTAAATGCTATTTTTTGATTTTTATCGTGACATGCTGCGATTTTTCCACGTTAGTAAAAGATATCTTGTTTATTTTTTCTAACCGAATGCTGCAAATTTTGTTTATTTTTTACGATAATGTTTAATAGGAATTCATGCAAATTTGAAATTTTTCGCATTCAGCTAAACTTTACAAAGAAGAGAACTTGATTAAATATTACTCATAAAATTAACAAAATTAATAGGGGTTTTTTTTTCTTACATGTTTCTAAAGTAGTATTTAGTAAATACGCATACAGGACGTAATAGCCGGCGTAATGAATGTAAAAAAACAGCCAAAATACGTTTAGAATATAGTTATTTTTAAAAAAGAAAAAAAAATCTTATTTATAGACACTGGTAGAGAATGACGCCTCTCCCTGGATTTGAAAATTAACAAAACTTTCCAATGGAATAAAAGATAAAACTTTATAGACCGGGAGGCGGTAGCACAGACAATCACCCCATCGAGTTCACGGATGAAAATCTAGGATTAGTTAAATCTCGATTCGCATATTTAAATGCAATCGGTCTGCCAATTTATATATTAGTGGGAAAAAACCTAAAAACCCGATTTTAGCGGTTGACTCGTAAGATTCACCAATGTGCTTCCTGCACCCAAAAACGTAAAAAAATATGGAGGGTTGGGAACAGGAAAACATAATAATAAACCTATGACTCAAATCTTAAATTCGGGTTATAGGTGTTTTCCACCAAGATATGACTTGGCAGAACGATTGCATTTTATGTGAAGTGAGATTTAACTAATCCTAGATTTTCATCCGTGAACTTGATAAAGGGATGATTTTTTGTGCTGCCGCCTCCCAGTCTATTACTGTTGTAAAGAATTTTTCACGTGTTTCCGATTGACCATAAACGATATTTTAAAAGAAACCATAGTGCCTGTAACAACAATAACAACAAAAAATCAATTTTTATTTTGTTAAATGTTAGTAGAAACCTATTTTTAAATATTTAATATTGTTAATTTTTAGGTGCGTTCGTAATTTGTAAATACGTAGCACCTATTGTTGTCGCTCAGTCCGTTCGTCTGTCTGTCTGTCCGTCTGTCTGTCTGTCCGTCTGTCCGTCTGTCTGTCTGTCCGTCTGTCTGTATGTCCGTCTGTCCGTCTGTCTGTCTGTCCGTCTGTCTGTCTGTCCGTCTGTCCGTCCGCATATAACAACGCAAAAACTACCCAACCGAATCGTTTGAAATTTAAAATACATAATTATAACATAATTTTATCGAGTCATTTCAAATTTTATGAAAATCTGATAGATAGATCAATTACAGGGAGAATCAAAAGGATTCCGTTACATTACGGTCAATGGGGAAAAAAGTTTCAAATGTATTTTAATCGTTTGAAATTCAAAACATATAATTATTGCGTAATTTTGTCGAGTCATTTCAAATGTTATGAAAATCGGATGCATAGATCAATTACAGGGACAATCAAAAGGATTCCGTTACATTACAGTCAATTGGGGAAAAAATTTCAAATGCATTTTAATTGTTTGAAATTTAAAACATATAATTATTACGTCATTTTATAGAGTCATTTCAAATGTTATGAAAATCGGATGCATAGATCATTTACAGGGACAATCAAAGGTATTCCATTGCATTACGGTCAAGGGGAAAAAAGTTTCAAATGCATTTTTATGATGTTACACTCATTCTAACATAATAGAATCGGCATGAATTTATGAAGTATATACTAAATATATGCATTCTGTACAATCTGTGATGCAAAGAATTTTTATTATTAAATTACAGGGCCACACAAAAGTATTCCATTACATAATGCTATACGGGGAAACATTGTTTGGGGCGTGTTTTAATTATATTCAACTATTTCACATTTTATGAATAAGATATACGTTTCTGAGGTGTAATAAAAATTACTTTCTGTATATTTACAGGAACACAAAAAAAGATTTCGACCACTATACTGTATCCGAAGTACGCTCTACTATATCAGCAAGATTTTAATATTTTTAAAACTTCGTTATCGTACGAAAGCACCTCATTTGCTACGTTCACGTGCAATTTCCAACTTGTTAAATTTTTGTTTTGCTTCTGAGTATGATTAAAATGGTAAACGGAAAAAAAGTTAACGGAAAAAAAGTTATCGAAAAAAAGTGACAAACTACAAAAGCGGAAAAAAGGTGACACGGAAAAAAAGTGACAAGGAATAGATTTTGGGGATTTATTATTAATTTTGGGGATTCATTGGTTAAGTATGAAAGGGGGACCGGGTGGTGGCTCATAATTTAGGTAAATGGGTTTTTCATGCTGAACTAACTGTTTTGGTTCAATTTTTGGATATACTTTCATACTGAAAAGACGCTTGCCTGATTAGTTTTGCGAAGGGATGATTCCCTCACCCCCCCCCCCCCCCCCATCCGTCCTAAATTAGAAAAATGGGTTTTTATGCAGAATTATCCAACGTGTGTCAAATTTGCATATAGGTTCTTTTTGATAAGGCTTTATATAGTATATAATGCCTGAAGAATTTTGGGAGTTTTGGGAAAGTTAAGTATAGAGGGGGAATGGTGGATAACCTCTTTTAAATTAAATTAATAGCTTTTTACGCAGAATTATCTGATTTGCTTGGAATTTTAGACATAGGTTCATTATGATAAGACGTATCTCTGATAGTTCTTTTGCTTATTAATAAAAAGGGGACGGCCAAATGTCTCGGCTCAAATTAGATATATCGTTTTTTATGCAGAATTATCCGATATATTTCAAATTTTAAAAGTAGGTTCTTCTGATAAGGTGAATTCCTGAATATTTTTAAGGGTTTAATAGCTAAGTATAGGGCATCTTGTGAACTATGTGTTTTAGGGAATTTTTCTTTCTTTTTATTTTATTTTGCCTTTGGTAAAGTTTGGTTCCTAAAATTTCCTTTTTTCTGTCTTCATAAGGACTGTTATGTTAGTCAAATGCATTTCTTTCTAACATTCTTGCCTATGCAGAAAGCTATCTTTATGCATATTGCATGCGAAATAATATATGTTTTTTAATTATTTGTTATATAGCTCCAGATACGAAAACTACATTATAATAATAATGTAGAATATTAGAATAATAATAATAGATTTTAACCGACGCGGCGCAATAAGCTCATATTAGAAATGAATGAAGCCAAATAAAGCGTTTAGTGCAAAATGTTATTTTTAATAAAAATAAAAATCTTATTATTTAGCATTTTTCCATTTTTATATTTAAAGTAGAAGTAAAATTTGAAAATAATCTAACTTTATCCTTAGAAATTTCATTCCAATTTCACATTCAGTATAAATTTCGTCACAGAATTATAAAATCACTTAAAAAAAAATATGCCTATCAAAATAGAATAAAAAAAATAAACATTTTTTCTCACTATGTTCTTAAGCAGTTACAAATTTACATTTTTAGGCACATTGAAATCTATTTGCAATTTCGTTTCCAAATAATTGATTGATCTAAAATTGTATTTTAATTTTACTCATATTAATTCCCATATATGTATAGAATTAAAATATACATTTTGAATAACTGATGAATTTTTTCTTGTTTTCGACATACTGTTGAAATATTGAATTTATACCATTGATTAAAAGATAAATCAACTTCTTATCAAATCTTCGTAATTAAAATAAGAATACTTTGTGTATGCAGAAACATGAAAATTATATCATTGTCTACTCTCAAAGAAAACCTTATTAAAGAACTTATTTAACTCGTTTTATTTATTTTTAAAGACAATTATCGCTAATTTACATATTTCCATCCGCATGTTTAGTATGTACTTGAAGTGAAATTTTCCGAAAAATTCGAATCCATTGAAATTTTTATTCTATATTTAATAGTTTAAAAAATAAAACATTTGATTAGACATGAAAAATCGTCTATCTTCAAAAATAACAGGAGAATTTCATGTAGCAAATCTCCCCTCTTACTGCTCTGCGGGGTGTAAGGGTTGCTTACTAATTTGTCTCTACCGCCAAAAATCTCGCCAGAACTCTTATGTGCGAATAAATACATTTACCTAGAATATTACTAATATTTGCCATAGATATGAGCATACAATAAGTTAAATATATTTTGTTTAATCAGTCAATCGTTTTTCAATGGAAAAATCTAAAATAAATCAAATTTAAAGTGACGTTTCTTTAATATTCAGTAAAGAACTATTTCTTTGCGCGGACATACACATCTCTCCAGTATAATGCCCATTGACAAGTTAGCTTTGCCGAGATAGTAGACGTAATTTTCAATGTCGGAAAGAGTTTGTGGCTGTTTCTGGCACACCTCTTCTTTCAGGAGACCCCACAGAAAAAAAATCACAAGGATTTAAATCAGGCGAATAGGGGGGGGGCAGTCCATGCCTTTTCCTGTATGGTACCTGAAATTTAATGCAATGACACGATCATCAAAATATTCTTGCAGGAAATCAAATATCTCGTCCATTCGACGGGTTTGGCGCCATCATGCATAAACCACGATGAAGTATTTGAGCCTTCAAAAGCATTGTGTATGGCCACAAAGTCATGCAGAACGTGACGGTATCATGCTGCAGTTACTGTATCATACATAAAAAATAGACCAATGATTCCTTTCGAAGACATGGCTGCCCATACCTTGACTTTAGGCGAATGCAATGACGATTTTACTGAAATATGGGAGGTTTTCAATTCCCCAAAATCGCCAATTTTTGCTTTTTTACAAAACCGTCGAGGTAAAAATGGGCTTCGTCAGAAAACCAAATTTATCCCGTATAAAAAACATTTCATATTTATTTACTTAGAACAGGTGTCACAAATAAAAAATACTTATATCCAGTGTCATTTAGTTTTCTACTGATTTTATGTGTTATGAATACGGTTCTTATGAATGAACCGAAACATGTCAACTTTTTAATTTTTTATTTGTGACACCTGTTCTAAGTAAATAAATATGAAATGTTTTTTATACGTAAATGAAAAAGGTGAAGTGATTTTGTTTTTAGTTTTTAGTTTTGAAAAAACGAAAGCTACCAACAGTTTTAACATCAAATTTATCCCACATCAATCTCGCCACCATCAATTTTGTGAATTAAAACATTGGCTAAGATCTCTCTTTGATTGGCGGTACAAACATTCAAAGGTTTAAGAGCCTGAATTTTGTACGGAAACATGTTTAAGCACCTTTTCATGATTTAACGCGTCGAAGATTTTCGTATTCCACATTCCCTCGCAATTTTCCTTACAGACGCATTTGAATCGCCTGTTTTACGTCCTGGATACTATCGACAGTGATTGAAACATGCGGTGGTCCTACGTTTCCTGCACGATCATCGTTGACGCTTCCAGTCCGTTCAAACTTTGCAAACAAACTTTTAATTGTGTTTTTCGTCGGTCCTTTAGTCATATTGAATATTCGTTGGAAACTTCGTCTGCTTTCCACAACACTATGATTCAGGCAGTGAAATTCTAATACTAAAAACATTCGTTGTTCCAAGGAATAAACCATCTTTACACAGCAAACATTAGCATGAACTCACTTGAAACAATTACAGTTGGCCAAAGAGTCAAAGTAGTGGATATTTAAACTCCATTTGGCATTTCATAAAATTTAAATCAGCATAGTAATAACCTCTTTTTTTTACAGTGCAGATGACGCAAATCCCTTCTTCAAAATTTAAACTTTACATTGTGCTAAGAGCATCAATTTGATGTTTAAACCTTTTTTTACCTGATATTCGGTATTGCATTACACAAATATAGCTTCAAAAATTGTAATCTACACTGTAAAAAAATTGATCATTTTGCTGCATGTCACTCCTCCGCTTTTATAGACTATCTCGCTTTTGACCCATGAGAATGTTCCATAATTGGGTGAATTAATCGTTTTCTATAAAAGCAATGAAGTGATGATGCAGCAAAAGGTTCAAATTTTTTACAGTGTAGGCTTTTAAAGCCGATTTGTATTTCAACTCATCGAATCCAAAAGAAGAAAAATGTAGAATCGGAGATAGTAAATGAAAGAAAGGATAGGGACAGTGGATACTGCATTGGCTTCTGAAATGTTTTCAACAGCTTTTGTCTCATGTAATATTAAAAAAACTACAAGAAAAAGAAACGAAACTTTATTTCAGTAAAATGTTTCCATTAAAATGTCATGCCATGAAATTGCCTATAGATATTTTATTTTGGTTTGGCTTATATCTACACATGGGATATAGTCCCGAAAAGGATGGGATGCCCTCCGTGGGGGTCTTTCTAAGACAGCATAACCCGTATTTACGCAAGGAAATCAAAGTTCGAAGAAAACCACGGAAAACTCCGAACGGTTAGGCCGACGGATGCGAGAGGGCTCGAACCCAGGATTTGTCGTCTACCAGTTGAAACGTCAGAACCTATCGCCCACTGGTGGGACAATAGATATTTTAGATAAAACTGAATGTCTATTTATTTTAGTTCAATTTTATAAATATAAATATTACAAAATATATTGAACATTGGTATTTTTATGCATTTTTACTTTCTTCTATCTTTACAAGAAGAAAGTATTGGATTCATGAAAATTTTCGACTTCCGGTTTTCGACGGATTTATACGTTTTAGAAGGTCCTGAACACGTTTTGACTATTTTTAGAAAATGTCTGTCTGTGAGTCTGTCCGTCTGTCTGTGAATCTGTCAGTCTGAGTCTGTCTGTCTGTATGTGACAAAAAATTTGTGGGCGCTCTATCTCAAGAACTAATGCTCTACATTTAATAAAATTTTATATTCAGTTAGACCTTGATATGAATTAGTGCCTATTGGTTTTTGGTGAAAATTGGTCTGCAGGTGGCGCTGCGATACTACGTTTTTCGTGATTTTCACGATTGCTATATCTCAAGAACTAATGCACAGAATTTCACCAAACTTCAGATTCTGTGACCCCTTGATATACATAGACGCTGATTAAGTTTTGGTGTAAATTGGCCAGCAGGTAGCGCTGCTATGCCACGTTTTTCATGATTTTCATGATAGCTATATCTCAAGAACTAATGCACAGAATTTCACCAAACTTCAGATTCCGCGATACCTTGAGATACATAGCCGCTGATAAGGTTTTGGTGTGAACTGCCCTATAGGTGGCGCTGCTATGCTACATTTTGTACGATTTTTGCGATAGCTATATCTCAAGAACTACTGCAGAGAACTTCATCAAATTTTAGATTCTGTTACACTAGAATATATAACATAATTAGACGCTGATTACATTTTGGTATTAACCTTGCAACAGGTGGTGCAGCTATGCTGCATTTTGCACGATTTTTCCGATAGCTATATCTCAACAACCAACGCACAGAATTTCATCAAACTTCAGATTTTGTTACAAAATGACATATAACATAATTACACGATGATTACGTTTTGTTATAAATCCTTCATCTGATGGTGCTGCTGTGCTATATTTTATACGGTTTTTTTACACTAGCTATATCTCAAGAACTAATGTACAGAATTTCATCAAACTTCAGATTCTTTTACACCATAACATAATTAGACGCTTTTTTACGTTTTGGCATAAATTGTCCAAGATATGGTGTTGCTGTGCTACGTTTTCCAATTTTTTTGTTATAACTATATATCAAGAACTAATGGACGAAATTCCATCAAATTTCAGATTCTGTTAGGTCTTGACATCAATAGATGCTTATTAGGTTTTAGTATAAATTACCCAACATGAGGCACTACTAAGCTCATTTTCTCAGAATATTAATTAAATTTTGCGCTTTAGGCTTTTCGGATACCAGAATCTCATTAGACTAGATCAAATGTTCGAGGGAATTCGATAGTGGGTAACTTTGGGGTCACCACGGTTTTTTTTTTAATCAGATACAGAAGATATTTTAAGAATGTTTTTTTTCTTGTTCTTCTCTTCATTTCGAATAATTTAATTGGGGGGGGGGGGAGGATGAAAATATATTTAAGGATCTATGATGCTTTTTGTAATGAAGTTTAGAAAAGGAATGACTATAAGGTATAAAAAAAGATACTTTTTTTTTTTTTTTTTTTTAAACATCCTTCCATTTCAGCGTAGTGTTTGCTGTGTGGGTGAGGGAGGGAGGTTTGTGCAAAAGACATCTTAAAATCTTTCATAGCTTCCGCAATAAAATTTTTAGATACGTTAAATAACAAAATATGAATATAAAGTAGGGATGAATTCGGTATTCGGAAAAATTAATAATATTTTGTTTTAGGCAAGTTTTTGTGTTAGCAGGTAGTTTTGTATGTTTCTTTCTACTTCGGGATCAATATACAGTCGAGTCTCTATACAACGAAATCCATCGTTCCAGTAAAAAATTCGTTATATAGAGAAATTCGGTGTATTGAGATTGGTGTTTAAAATCGTATTTAATCTGTAAATTTTGTACAAATATTATTTTTGATCTTTTTAATTAAAAATTTGAAATGTTTAAAATTAAATATTAACCTAACATTTTATTTCTTAATTATTTAAGCTGTTTCAAAAAAGAGAACAGGCATTTATTTGAAAGATTAATGAAAATCAAATAAGGAAGACTTATATTAATTTCAGACGAAGATATCTGTAATTTTTTGTTGTTTTGATTTTAAAATTGTCATGCTGAAAAGAAAAAGAGCTCAAATTTTAGCAAGGAATCAAAAATTGTAGTTAAAATTTTCCTCCATTTGAAGGTCTGTCTTTATGTGCCTCTCATTGATTCCTCTCTTATATGTGTAACAATCTAATTGACTGTTTTGAGAAGGATGTGGAAAGGTGTGTGGGAGGTGGGATGAATTCGTTGGATTTAAAGAACAAAAAGAAAAGTAATATTAAAAAAAAAAAAAAAAAAAAAAAAAAAAAAAAAAAAAAAAAAACTCAGCACTGAACGATAAATCAAAAATAAGTGATGGAAAAATGATTCCATATAATTTCGAAGCTTTTTTAAAACTGAATAAACTAAGACCAATTTATGAAAAAAATCGTTATATGAAGATAGTTATTCCGCTATATAGAGACTGTTTTTAAAGTAATCATGCGAAAAGGGAACCGTTCCTACTAAAAATTCGTTATATAGAGAAATTCGATGAATGGAGTTTCGTTATAGAGAGACTCGACTGTATATATTTTTAAATTTAAGACAGGATTTATTGTAGACGGATTCATTTATTGTAAGATTTAAAAAATTTAATGTGTCGATTTATAAGTAATTGGCCCGTTTTTTCTTAGACAGGGGACTTTGCAGAGCTATTTGTATACCATTTTGTTAAACATTCAACTGATTTGCTCGTACAACGTATTGCCAATAATAATTTTCTTCTTCCATCTCTTAAAGCTTTCTGATGCAACTAAAAATTTTAAATGCGATTTCATACTACTTATTAGAAGAAATATTTAAATTAAATCTTACGATTATTTTAGCTTTAAAAAAAAACGGCGTTTATCCCATATTTTCAATTTATTGTACGTAATAAGAGGATCAGTTAAGCGGTTAAAATAACACATTCCGAAGAATATTTCGAAACATTAAAGAGCATCCTTTAAATTAATTTAAATGTTTCTAGATTTGTTAAAACTATTTTTAATTTTTTTAATAAATGTTTGCATGTCATAAGGATTTATTTATAGATTGATGCACCTTTGGAGATGTTTTACAGTAATTTTAAACTAGTTTTTGTAGTTCCCCGTGATATTTGTCTGAGGAGGTTAATACAATAGACATAGTTCAATCTTAAATGTTATTTTAAATCTCGTTTCAACCAACAAACCCTATTTCTGCAGTTGAGTGAAGAGTCGATTCAACATTTCTTCTCAGATTCCACTCTGGAAAACGAGCCGGAAAGATCATGAGCTTCAAAACAAGAAATGAGACTGTATTTCTATAGCCCAATGCCGCCAGCGCCATCTTTTGGCCGAAATTCAAACTATTTGAAGGAAGTGCGTATTTGAAAATTTATTGATATTTTAATAACAATACCGCAAACCGCGCATTTTTTTTAAAATCTCAAACCGGTTTTTTTTTTTTTTTTTTTTTTTTTTTTTTTTTTTGTTATTTAATTTTAAAATGGGTCAGTCATTTACTGGACACCCTGTATGTCTATACCCTTAATTATGTATTACGGTATGAATAACTAAAAAGTAGAAAATAAAGTAAACTTTTGTAAAAAAATCAATTGACGTAAAAAAGCGCTTAAAAGAATTTAATAATTCCTTGAAATTCTATAATAAAGAAAAGTTATCCAATAACCACACATCGCATGTCAATTACATGCAAAAAATCGGTTAAATTTACCATCTTTCCAAACATGGATTTTCGAGAGAATATTTTTTTAGGAGATAAATTTACACATTTATGGTTTAATTTATGATTATATACATGTAAAAAGTAATGAACTATTTTTTGAAGTTTGCGACAAATAATTTTAAGCATAGTGAAAATTGGGGATATATTGTGCCTAGTACCTTAACTAAAATGATGATGATTAATACAGATTGTGATTGTATGGTACCGACTTCAGAAATTAATTCATTACTTTTTATATGTAAATGTTCATAAATTAAATCAAAACTATAAAAATTCTCCTCTTGTATAAATTTAACTTTTTCAAAAAAATGTATAACCGACTCAAAAAAAAAGCGCTAAAAAGAATTAAATAATTCTATAAAATTCTCTAATGACAAATCGTTATCCAATAACCACACATTGACTATCATGTATCGGTATAAAACGGTTAAATTTAATATATAGAATTTAATATCCACCAAACGTAGGTTTTCCAGAAAATATTTTTTACAAGTGATTAATTTACATATATTTGATTTAATTTTTGAATGTATAGATATAAAAAGTAAGGAATTACTTTTTGAAGTTGGTGCCAAACAATCATAATCGATAATGATTTCCCCATTTTATTTACGGTACTAGACATAATTATCCACAATTCTTACTATACTGAAGATAGTTTGGAACCAACTTCAAAAAGTAATTCCTTACTTTTTATATGTATATATTCAAAAATTAAATCAAAAATATGTAAATTAATCTCTTGTAAAAAATATTCTCTGGAAAACCTATGTTTGGTGGATATTAAATTCTATATATTAAATTTAACCGTTTTATACCGGTACATGATAGTCAATGTGTGGTTATTGGATAACGATTTGTCATTAGAAAATTTTATAGAATTATTTAATTCTTTTTAGCGCTTTTTTTTTGGAGTCGGTTATACATTTTTTTGAAAAAGTTAAATTTATTTCCTACTTTTTAGTTATTTATACCGTAATACATAATTATGTGTACTGACATATGATGGCTCTTTGCAACGCATTACTAATGAACGCACTTTGCTGAGTTCTGATGTATTCGTTTTACTTGTCACTGTTTGATTGTCAACTTTTTAAAAGACACTTACAATATCGGTTAGTAGCGTTGTGAATCTTTAGGTTTTCTGGATGTGGTAACTTCTTCAGATCTGGTACGACGAAAAGCTACCGCATTCATGAAATCTTAAAGTCAACATCTAATCGTACGGACATCGGCAGTGGTTATCGAAAGGTGACAATGTCTCAAGTAAAGTGCCCTTACACATAAGCGCGCGGCAAAGCGCTTCCATATATGAGTAAGCAGCAAAATGACTCCATGTATCAATGAATAGTAAAATGCTTTTCTAGTGTAGTCAAAAGTACTCCCTCTTCAGTCAGAAAAAGCAACAAGAAATATTTTAACAAAAATCGTTTTATGATTCAATAGATAAACAACAACAATCTAATTCCTATAAATGCAGTAAAGGCATCGGAAATGAGCGGTGATGATTCGTCGAGGAATCCGAAAATCATAACCTGTACTTGGCTGCATCTATAAGAGAGTGACAGCATTCGATGCCCAAATACTTTTTTAATGGACGCTTTTGTCCCAACTAAACTGTTAAAAATTTGAAACTCACTCCACCGCTTTTATAGAAAACGATTATTTAAGCCTATCATGGAGCATTCTCATGGGTCAAAAGACAAATATTTTATAAAAGCGGGGGAGTGACGATGCAGCAAAAGGGTAAAATATTTTACAGTGTATGTATGAGATATTCCATAAAAGGGATGGAGTGACGTTGCAGCAAAAGTTAAATTTTTAACAATGTATCGCAATGCTAGGCATTTTCCGTTATAAAATTTGATGATGATTTCTTGGTAGAATTCGATTGTACGCCGAATGATCCTTTATTTCTACACAGACATAAATACATAATCCATATTATTTTACAAATTCGTGGACATACAAGGACAAGATAGCACAAGGAAATATTACGACACAAGAAAAGTACAACCGGGAGCTACACATAAAGAGTGTGTGCAACGGAGCCACTGGGATTCTGACTCAATCTCCTACGCTCTCAAGAAATTAGCAGCGTGGTGTCTTAACCACTCGGCCACAAGGACTCCCTTGATGACTCATTTTTGTCCAGAATTTTTTCAATCAATCGTATACTGTGCTCCATGTGTCGTCATATTCACATCGAGGAATCCTAGATGAACAAAATCTGAAACCATTCTGATGTCTAATCCGGTAACCAAATCTAAATCTAAAGATAATTTTGCTACACATATCTATGCACTTTATTTTGCATTGATATGTAGAGATAATTGTTTCCTCCGGAGCAAAATGTATACGAAAGGATTTTCATTTTTTCAACAACTTAAGGATGTCGATTGGTATCGATGTCTATTTCCACTTAAGTGGATGCGAGAACTTGTCCATTTAAGCTTTAACATTTCGGAAATTTATCGCATCCAGCAAACTTTAAGGCCGCACACTAGGCACAGAAAAAGACCCGGATGATAATGTGAAGTCTATGGGGGCGTTCATTTCAAATATCTCGCTCAAATTTTAAAATTTTTACGTGATTTTTTTTGCATAGGATAGCTGAGGATATTCCACAACCGACCTAGTTTTTACTTTTTCAATTTTAGTTTCGGATTTTTTAAAAAATGTATTTTAAATTTCAAAACCGGTTTAAACGGTTCTGAAATTGAAACTATCATTATGTAAAACATACATAAGCAAAATCGAAGAAGTAAAAACTAGGCCGGTTGTAGATCATCCTCGGCTATCCTATGTAAAAAAAATCATGTAAATATATTAAAATTTGAGCGAGATATTTGAAAAGAACACACCCATAGTCTTTACACTAACATCCGGTCTTTTTCTGAGACTAGTGTAGTGCCTTAAGGTCCACATTGAAATCTACAGACTTCGTAAATGGGCATTGAAAAGCTGACAATCCATCAGTACACGTTAAAATTATTATGAAAAATTACCTTTGTTTTTAAAGACTATCTATTTTCTGACTAATGAGAGAGATCTAAAAACGTCTTGCACTTTGAACACTGTTAAAAATTTGAAACTTTTACTTTGTCATCTATCCATCGCTTTTATAGAAAATGATTACTTCATTGTATTATGGTGAATTCTCATTGGTCAAAATAGAGATATTCCATAAAAGCGGTGGAGTGACGATGCAGCAAAAGCTTCCAACTTTTAACAGTATAAAGATCGTGTGTCTATGTAAGTGTAACATAAAAGCATGCAAAAGGAACACTTCTAATTGTTCGATTGCTTCAAAATGAATTTGAAATTTAAAGTTTTTATTTTTTAAAAAGTTCAAATTATCAGATTTTTATGAAATTTGAATGGGACCACATGGGCCTCATACTCTTTCAAACAAAAAAAGAATTATCAAAATCGGTTCATATTTGCAAAAGTTATGCGTGAACAACAAATACATACAGCTCGAAATCATAACCTCCTCTTTGAAGTCGGTTAAAAATGTATTTTCTTGAAAATCCATGTTTGGTGTATATTAAATTCTGTATATTAAATTTAACCAATTTCATGCCAGCACTGATATCCGATGTGTGGCTATAGAATAATACATTTATCATTAGAGAATTTTAAAGAAGTATTTAATTCTTTTAAGCGCTTTTTTAAAATTCCTTTGATACTTTTTTCTTCAAATTTTATTTTATACTCCTCTTAACCTGTTATGTATACCTTTTTTTTTTTTTTTTTTTTTTTTTTTTACACTTTCCTTTTAATTAAGCATTATTACGCAAGACCACAAACAAGACTTCTAACTTTTTTTTTTTTTTTTGGTTTGTTATGTTTTTTTGGACGCATTTCTCAGAGAAAAAAAGTTCTTTATAAACAATGACAAAACATGCATGTTATGCACCAAGTTATGCACCTTACCAGTTGACGACACCAGTCAAATATCATTTGTCAGTGTTTCTAGTACAAAATCATCAAACCAAGACTACCAATAAGAAAAATTCTAATCTAGCTAATTATTTGGCTACCCACTGTATTTGTGAAAAAGAAAAAAAAAAGAGGGAGGGGGAGAGAAATAAACTATTTACTAGACCATGTTCAGGAACTTTCATTTTTGTAGCATTAATTTCAATGAAAATCTTCTTCTTCGTTGATTATTAATTTTCTTAAATAATTTGTAACAAAAAACAAATAAACAATGTAAAAATATACTTTCTTATTTAAATACATTTCTGTTTCTAATTATTTTGAATATCATTATAAATTAAATGTTAAAAGAAAAAAACTGAGTGAGGTTTTAACACATATGTTTAAATTTTTTCTAAGTATTCTGTTTGGCGATATAATTCGATAGGTAGCAAAATCAAATATTTGGCTCACCGAAGAGTGTGTCTATGTGTTTTTATCTGTATTATTGTTTTTGAACAAAGTAAATGCATTTTCATACCTATAAATTTATTTAAGTACTACTAATAGTATAAAATTAACTTTCAGTAGAGCGTAAACGTGTTTGAAAGGAACTCTCATAAAAGTTTCAGTATTATTCAATAGATGGCAGCAGCATTCAATATGAAATTAAAACATCTTTCTGAAGAATGAGAAATTAAGAAAAAAAAAATATTGATAACAATATAAATTATAAAATTAAAGCAGTTGCATAGCTCTCTAAACGTCATTTATCAGTATCCTCTTTTAAATCTTTTTATTATTTTTAATAATACAAGGAAATATTTTTAATAACTTCAAGAACGAGAAAATTGTATATTTTTAACTTTATATTTTAAAGATATCATTTATTTTCATGTTTTCAGTTTTTTGTTAGTTGTATTCTGCATTGTTACTTTTATGTAACGAACCCATTCACACACATTCACACACATATATATATGCACTTTGTATCTTGTCTTAAAACTAAATTTATAAATAATATTTAAAATCCAGCACAATTTTTAATATTCTATAATGATTACATATATCTATATAGGTTTATTTACTTATTTATTTATTCCAGTAATACTAATAATTTAAAATTAACTTAAAATTAATCAGTTGAACTTAAAGGTTGGTTGATTTTTGTCGTCCGATTATCTACGCTAATGGGATATAGGACCAGGGGGAGTGCCCTCCGTGGGGGTCTTTCTAAGGGAACCTAACCCGTATTTACGCAAGGTTCGAAGAAAACCACGGAAAACTCCGAACGGTTAGGCCGACAGCCGCGATTGGGTTCGAACCCAGCACCTGCCGTCTACCAGTTGAGAGGTCCGAACCTCTCGGCCACTGGTGGGGCGAAAGAAAAAAAAAGCCAGTTTGTCCTTGAAAATTCTTTTTTGGCTTTCAAGCGAAAATTTTTATATAAAAAAAATATGAAAACGGAAACATTTTGTAAAAAAACGGAAATATTGCTTGAAAAAACGGGAAAAAATTTCCGTTAAATAACGGAAATAGTACTGTCGTCTAGATTACCAGAACTATTTCCGTTATTTAACGGGAAAATTTTTTACAGTGTAGAATACTGTTCCTGCGCTAAACTTTTTGTACAGAATTAATTCAAATTAAATTTAATCTATTCAAATATCTCTAACAATATTACGAGAACTCCAAACGAAAGAAAATTTCAGTTGTAACTATAGTTAAACTGGAAAATACAAGTTAAACGCTATTTTTTTTTGGGGGGGGGGGTACAGTGTTCAGTCAGATTGCTAACAACAGTTAAAGGTTAATTTTGTTGCTAATATAGAGATAATGATATATAACCATATGAATTATGTATAAAATTGAATAAGAGATCTCTTTGGGATAATATTGTTTAATCAAAAATTTTATTCAATTTATTAAAAATTTATTAAAACGTCTGCATGCTCTTTAAAACGTCGACAATTTAACTGTAGGTTTGGAGAATCCGCATTAGTGTGGAGTTATGGGTTAAAAACTATTTACCAGATTACTATAATAGTATTAACCCTTAACTGCTGTTACAAAAATTGTCGCATAACTTACTGTGAGCGGCCTGTCAGACCGTTTAATCTAACGATGAATAAAATGTTAAATTAACTTTTAGAATATTATTTTTGTATTGAACCTTATATACAGGACTATTATAAATAAGATTCAGCTATTCAAAAGTTTCTAGAGATAGTAATAGGACTCCAAATGAAACAAAATTTTCCCGGTATCTATAGTTAAACTAAAAATTGCAAGTTAAACTCTGAATTTGAAAAACTCAGCGGTATGTGAGACGCTAAAAGCAGTTAAGGTTTAACAAAAATATTTATTACACATAACTCTAGTTATTATAAAACTTCACATGATTAAAATATTAGATTATGAATGGTTAAAACCATGCAATTTTTCTTATAATCATATTTAAGCGGGACTTTTTGAGCAAAGAGAGACACAGGGTGTTATATTCTGTTGAAGTTCCCCCTCACTCCTTTTTCTTTCACTTTCACAAAAAATCAATATTTTCTATCGCATAGAATGCATACATGGGAATATAAATACTGATTCAAATAATCCGTGCAATGTTTCTAATAATTCTATTTAAATGGTCATTTTTAAGCAAAACGTAGCTTAGAATCAGATATTCTTTTGCCCCCTCCCCCCGCCACCACCACAGCTTTCTTTTTCTTTCAGAGCCACAAAAAAAATGTAGATTTTCAATAGCTTAGATTTCAATTTGTCAATTTCTAGAGCTGTAGAGTTTGTATTTTTAGAATTGTGCAATCTACATGTCGTTATTCCATCTTATTTTGTAGTTTTGTTTGCATGGCGTTATTACCCATATAGGTGGGTATTGAGAAACACCGAAAAAACTGGCGATAAATATATATCAATAAATATAAAAACTTTGTTAAATCACCATAAAAGAAAAATTATACAGGACGCGTTTCGAGCTGCAAAATTACCGCTCGTCTTCAGCTGGTCCAAACACGTGTCCCAACGGACAGAGTCATCTCTCCGGACAGAGTCCTCTGTCCGTTGGGACACGTGTTTGGACCAGCTGAAGACGAGCGGTAATTTTGCAGCTCGAAACGCGTCCTGTATAATTTTTCTTTTATGGTGATTTAACAAAGTTTTTATATTTATTGATACATATAGGTGGGTATTAACGCCAAATAGCATTGGTCAAGAAAAAACGCCATTACATTTTATGAATACATATCTGTTAAATTATTTTATTTTATATAGATAGTCAATGAGTTGCAGTATCAGATCCTATATTTGTTTGAAAAATACAATGTAAAACTAAGCCGTGAAAATTGGTAGAACCATAACGTGGCGTTATTACCCCAGGGTACCTTATTTTAGATTTAACGAGAACTTTTCAAAATGCTCCATGCGCATAATTTTTTCTCTGAATGCTTTGAATTTTTGTTATGTTATTCATCACATTATATGTCATAAAACTGATTTTTTTTAAATAAAAATAATAGCAAAAGTTATGAGTAGTTAATTGTAAAAGTAGGTTCAAAAATGTTCAAAACTTCAGAAAAATTTAGGAAATATATATTTTTTTATCTTTATATTCAGATATATAAAATTCAATGCACAGTTTTATTTATCTATGTAAATCAAAGTCGCATAAATAATTCTGGAGATTTTCATTGATATAGAATACGCATGGAACATTTTGAAAAGTTTTCGTTAAATATAAAATACAGTAAAACCTCCATAGCGGACACCTCTATTTAACGGACAGTTTTCCAATCCCCACTCCCAAAACCTAAATTTTTGCATGTTTAACCTCTGACTAACGGACATTCCGAATAGCGGACACTTTATTCGGCGATAAAGGATGTAAAAATATGCTTCAATTTTTTTTTTTTTTTTTTTTTTTTTTTTTTTTTAAAGCATAAAGGTCTCTGAATTTATCAGGACAACGTGTCACAAATTTTGTGATCACAGATAAATGTAGATAAAGAGCTGGGGAACCCCCCCCCCCCTCCTCCCACGTTCAGTGCTAAATTCAGGGTGTTGCCCGGGAGGAATATCTCCCAGAGCATTGAAATGTCACACAAAAATATTTTGAGATTGTATGCTTTTAAAGGTCAAAAAGTGTAATTCTTCCCTTCCCGCCCGGAACTCTACAATGTCCAATAATGTCACATAGAAAAACAAATTACATTTAATCCCAAGCAAATGTAAACTTTTGTAACAAATTATTTAGCGCGAATATAATAAACAGTGGATATATGTGGTGTGCACAAATTTATTTCAATTTTATTGATTAAAAAATAATTTTAATTTATGACTAATTATATAATAGAGGTTTTGAGACATATAAAAGTAAATTAATGAAACATTAAGCATTTCTTAGCGATTTTTGAATCTCTTAGGTTTTCCCAATAGCGGACACCTCCGAATAGCGGACAATTTCTGCGTTCCCGAGGTGTCCGTTATTTAAAAGTTTTACTGTATTACACAAATTTCCATGTTTTTTCTAAAAAATTTTTTTTTAAATTTTTGCATGATAAATATATGTTATAATGCATATAATGTACCCTTGAATAATATTTAAAGTACAATTTTTAAAATATATAAAAAAAAATTATTTTAAAAGTCCCTTGTCCCCTTAAGACGATAATTACGTACGTTAATATTTCACGTCAAAGTTGTAAAGGGATTGAAAAAGAAAGATTGATAAACTTCTAAAAAGCTGAAAGAGGAGCTAACTCATTTCACTCTTTTTAGGTGCGTTCGTAATTATGTAAATACGCAGCACCTATAGTTGTCGTTCAGTCCGTCCGTCTGTCCGCAAATAACAACGCACAAATTATCCAACCAAATCGTTTGAAATTTAAAATTTAAAAATTTATAACATATATTTTACACTATTTTGTCGAGTCATTTCAATTTTTTTGAAAATCGGATGCATAGATCACATACAGGGGCAATCAAAAGTATTTCATTACATTACGGTCAATAGGGTAAAAAGTTTCAAATGCATTTTAATCGGTTGAAATTTAAAATATATAATTATTAGATAATTTTGTTGAGTCATTTCAAGTTTTATGAAAATTGAATGCATAGATCAATTACAGGGAAAATCAAAATTATTCCGTTACATTACGGTCAACGGGTAAAAATGTTTCAAACGCACTGTAATATTGTTATACTCATTCAACTATAATATAATACATGAACCTATGAAATATATATATATTCTGTACAATCTGTGATGCAAAAAATATTTAATATTAAATTACAGGGCCACACAAAAGTATTCCACTACATAATTCTATACGGGAAAACATTGTTTGGGGTGTGTGTTAATTATATTAAACTATTTCACATTTTATGCATATGATATACGTTACTGAGGGCTATATATTTACAGGAACACAAACATGATTTCGACCACTATATACCTGAAGTACTGTCTACTATAACAGCAAGATCTGAATATTTTTAAAACTTCGTTATCGTACGAACGCATCTCATTTGTTACGCTTCACGTGCAATTTTCAACTTGTTTTAAATTATTTTATCCATTTGGTAAATGGTTGTTGTTCTCGGTCTTGAGATACCTGAGGCATATATGAATCTTTATCCTGTCAATATTTTATTTATTTTCTGATTGGTCCATCTTTATTGTCCAGAAATGGAATGCGTCTGTTGCCATACGGTGACAAAAAAAGTATTAAAAACATCAAAATAGTAATAATAATAATAATAACAACTCGATTATTATTATTATTATTATTTTGAGATACAGCTTTAAAAAAAAAATTGGATTTAAAAGTAAATTTTTTCCCTATACGACGGTGTAAAAATTAAAAAATGCACCATGTCAAGGAGTTTAAAACTTTGTTGTGCCGAAATTGTAACACTGAAATTTCATTTAAATTTTGTTTATGATTGAAATAATCATGTTTAATCCATGGACTCTTTATATATAGGACTCTTTTATCCCGTAAGCTATGTTTTGATCAGCATAAAAATTATGTTTATTATTATTATCTTTTTAAATATCGAATTTAGTCTGAAATATTAGTGCTGAAAAGGTAAAATATACAGCAGAAGATAAGTTAACGAATCTTATCAAACATTTTCGAATGAAAATTTTACATTCGGATTACGAATGCGTGTTCGATTAACTACAACCTCACAAAACTAGTCCTCGGTGGTTACCGTAATGCTTACCCATTATGAATATGCATAAAGTAAAATATGAAAATTAAACATGCGTAAACTATTTATAAAATGCATTACAATTCCAAAATAAAATTTAAATGTATGTTTAAATATTTCTAATACATTTTGTTGCTCTATTACGGAATTGCTTATGCTACATGATTATTCCGTCAACCCATTACGAAAAATTGTAAAATTTTTATGCAAATCACCAAATTACTATAAAAATTATACAAATTATCATACATATTTTTTCATTTTAAATAACGAAAAAACAAACAAATAAATTAGTAAAAGATTAATAAAAATACAATTAAACCGTCGAGTTAAAAATAACTTATTGACGTAACAAACACGCGTAACGTGTTTAATATCACGTGAATGCGATATATACGATAAAACTATACACTGTAAAAAAAAAAAAAAAAAAAAAAAAAAAAAAAAATGTGTAAGGATTTTGAAAAAAACCGTGGCAGCTGTTCTGTCACAGGTGTTCCTAGGAATTTCACCATAGAAAAGCAACGAAAATTACAAAAGTCAGACCGTTCATCCGTCAACTATGCATAAAGTGACGTAATATAAACAATAAAGGCTAAAATTTAAAGGTACTAACTTTGTTTTTGAAAAGTTATTTACAATTCAACAATTTCATTTATTTATAAAAACTGTACTGTACATTTCTTTTATTATTATCTCACACAACATTCCTCACTTTTTTTCTTGAAAGGAAAAAAATTCTAAGAATAGTGTTTAAAATTGTGGTGATGCATACCACTGCAAGAATTTAAATACAGTAGACGAAATTAAACGAATTATGACTGTGGTATGCATATAGTCTTGGTGAGGGTTTTCTTTCTTTCTTTCTTTTTCTTTTTTTATTTTTTTTTTCTTTAATGGATTTAAATTTCATTTCTCAGTTAAATGTCAGGCTAAAAATTCAAGGAAACGTTAGTTTTTCTCTATACCAGCATTTTTGAAAATGGAGAAGATACGCATGAAAAAGATTAAGGATGTTCTTAAATCAAAAAGGGCAATTTTGTGACACATACTTTAATTTATTTTTGATCGGAAATGCATGAAAAAAGTAGGTGTTGTTATTCAGAAACAGTCTAATTGTACTCAGTTTTCTGTTTTTTTAAACGCAATGGATATTTCATAACAAATCTTCAAAGTTGACGCTTCTGAGCACATTTCCGGACGAAAGCAGAAAAACAGGTCGAAAAATGGATGATCACATGATCGAAATAGCTTAGAACTGGATAGGTAATTTAACTATCAAAAAATGGGAAAACTAAGTTCTATTCGAAATCGCTTCCATAGTCAGGCATTCCGATTTTATAACTTTCCGTTAAAAAATGAATTTGTAAATGTGTCCAAACTTTTTGCGCTTGTTGAGTGGAGCAGTTGAGCACCCTTAAATTAAAAATCATTTTTTATCCACCGGTCAAGGGAATCTTTTAATATACCAACACAAATAAGCACTACAGATACAGAAGGTCAACGATGAAGGAATACTAATCCTATATATATGTATTATAACTGGGAACTTAAAATATTAGTCTTTTTTTTTCTTTTATAAGGTGAAACTATATCCCTGAATTTTCTGTTTAAGATAATTCGTAAATACAGTGATATCTCGATTAAAAAACATAATTGTTATCAAAATCGTTTATTAAATGAAACTGATTTGCTATCCAAATTAAAATTAATCGTTGCTGCATTATTTTAGTGTGAATTTTAGTAACCTGCTGCCAGCAGTTTTTGGCGTAAATTTAACTGATTTTTTTTACAGTGGAGAAACAGAGAAAACAATGATTAATAGCCAATGTATCACTGTAAATGAATGAAAATAAATAAATATATAAATAAAAATAATGATGCACAAAAAAATTCAGGGAAACAAAGGACCATTTTCTAGAAGATTTCATTTCCCTTTTCTTTTACTTTTTAACAAATTCCAAATATTTTGGTAAGAATGAATTTTATATTGACATTTTAAACACTTAAAGATAACGAACATTCTGAGAAAAAAAAAATTAAAATCTGGAGAGAGATAAAATATCTCTGTCACACTCTCCTACCAGTGGATATAATACTTGAACTTAAACCTTAGCAAGTCGATGTTTTAAGCCGGTGCCTCTAGCACCTGGGGTTGGCAGAAACATCAAACTATCTGAAAAGCATTTGAAATTTTTTAAAATCACATTTCTATGGAATAACAGGAAATAGCTAATCGATTTAAAAATTAATGTTGCTAAATTAATTGTGGCATTCCCTGCTTCAACATAGGCATTTTATGCCTATGTTAGTGCCACTAGCCCTAGAAAGACTGTAAACGTTAGAAAAGAAAGGTTAAAATTCATCACGATAGTTAATTTTAAGACCTATATACGTTTAAAAAAATGATTTCTAAAAAATTCAAAACTTCAACTGAATACTGAAAAAAACACATGGATTGAGCATAAAAATTTTAAAATATTTTCTAAATTATCATTTGTTTAGAATTAGCTTTAGTTCTCCTCATTTATTTCACCTCTTTTCTGTTTAATGTAGTGCTATGGTGTAGTTCTGTCAAACTGCGGCTTAAATATTAATTTTTGAATTATTCCTGAAAGTATAATTTCTATGAAATCTTGGACTTACACTGTAAGATTTATTGATTAAAACAACTTTGGTATTCACCAGCATACAACATAAACGAAAACAGTATTAATCACATTTAAAACATGTTTACGTAATTCGTATTCAATGTACTCATTTCGTACTCATGAATAGGAAACTTTAGGTGTAGACATGTTTTAAATGTGATTAATGCTGTTTTCATCTATAATGTATTTTGATGAGTAACGAATTTTGCTTTTAATCAGTGTAATTTCTCATAAGCAAATTTAGACATACAAATATCACTTGGCATATTTCAACTATTTCGCGAGAAAAGCCGCGGGATTTGCCAGTTTTGAATAAGGAAAGTTATGTTATACATTCAATGTACATGTAAAAAACATATATATATATAAACTTTAAAATAATATAGTAACTTTTATGAATTTTGTATTTTTACTTTCTTTTATCATCAATAGAAGAAAGTATTGTAATTGAAATTTTTTTCGACTTCCGACTTTCGACGGATTTGCATATTTAGGAGTTAGAGATTTAAAAAAAAAATGTTTTTATAAAAAGTCTGCACTCTCAGAAATAAAACTCTCACTTTTGACGATACAGCAATCCTTGGGCTATATTTCGTCGTTTATGACGATTATTTTGTATCAAAATCACACGACTTTTAACGATACGTAAACCCTCAAATATTTGACGAAACTGTTGTCTCAATCATGGCCAGATTCAATGCACTTTAAAGAAACAGTTTTGGTAAGTTGTTTGTCAAAGGACGCACTACTCTATTTCCGCAATTCTTGCGATTTTAGCAAGTAAGATATTTGGTTGTTTATGCCAGTCCTGTCATAATTTATTTTAAAACAGTACTTTTTAGTGCTTTTCAAAAAATACTGAAATATGGAAAGTTATTGTTTCTGAAATAGTTATTTTTTTAGCTGTTAATATTTTTAGGAATGTTTATTTATTGTTGCTGTTGATATTCGTTATGGTTTAATTCGGAAAGAACTAATTTGTTGTGTTATGCAAAATCGTTCAAAAAGAAAATTTGGTCACTTACATTTCAAAATTCCAGGATCTTTTTTCCATTCAAGAAATATATTCTTTTTTCAATCAAATGAAAATGTACATAATTCATCCCTATCCCTTTTATAAAGAGTAGTGTTAAAATCTTAGCTTTATCTTATAAAATATCTTATAGCATATAAAAAACTTCCAAATATGCACTTCAAAATTTTTTATTTCCGTGCAACAAATTAACTAGACCATATTTTAATCATACACTGAGCAAAGAAAATTTCTCTAATCAATTATATTAATTAAGACATATTATAATTATTCGTTGACCAGGAGAAAATCATAACAATAAATTAGTCTTATTTATTAAAACTTAAAAGATATATAACAACATGCATAAAATTACAAACTACTTTATAAAAATATAAACACGCAGTCGAATCCATTATATGCCTTTAGAAACAAGATATCTCGAAGTCTCTGCAGCATGATGGCTAAGACAGCGGACTATGATACCGTAGGTTGTTAGTTCGAATCCCCTCGATGGCGCTTTTTTTCCCTCGGTCAAAAATTACGAGTGCTTCTAAATTTTTCGATAGATGGCATCACCAGCGCTGCTTCGACGAAACTTTTTAAGAAATTAGTATCGTCAAATAAGCAAAGAAACTAATTTCGTCTTTCTGACGAAATATTCGCTCGGAGCATTTCCCAGGAAACGGTTTCGTCAAAAACGAAGAAAATTTCGTGAAATCTGAGTATTCATTTCTGAGAGTGTGTCTGTCTGTGCGTGTGTCCTTACCTTGCCATTGTATCATTAAAAAGTGTATGAAGGTATGCATAGAATTCAACTAAAATTTTTGTTTTTAGTTTTGGCTTTGGCAAGCAGGTAATTTTCCAATTTTGAAACATAAAGCCGGAAGGAGGCGCTACAATAGCGATTTTTTGGGCCCTTTTCAATACCGTGCCACTGAAAAGTGTATGAAGTTAGGTATAGAATGAACCAATTTTTTTGTGTAAGTTTTTGGCTATAAGTAGTAGATTCTAACTAAAAAAAAAAAAATACCGTAAGGGTGCTGTAATAGCGATTTTTGTGCTATAACTAATAGTGTACAATCAGAAAATCCATTAAGTTGTGGATAGAATTGAATCAATTTTTTTGTGTACGTGGGTGGTTATGGCTAGTTGGTTCTCACTGAATTTGAAAAAAATCCGGAAGGGGTCACTGTAATAACGATTTTCGTGCCCTTTTCAATGTTGTACTACCGAAAAGTGTATACATAGTTATACATAGGATTGAACCAAACTTTTTTTTGTAAGTGTTTGTCTGTGGTCAGCAAGCCCTCCCTGAATTTGAAAAAAAAAATCCGCTGCTATAATCGCGTTGACTGTGTCATAAAAAATTGCATGAAGTTATCCACAGAACTAATTAAATTTTTTGTGTTTGATTATTTTTGGGTATGACAACCAGGTCTTCCCTGAATTTGAAAAAAATCTGCTTGAAGGGGGTCCTATAAAAGCGATTTATGAGCTATTTTCATTATTGTACTATCGAAAATTGTATAAAGTTATGTACAGAATTGAACCAAATTTTCTGTATATGTTTTTGGTTCTGGACAGTAAATCTTTCTTGAATTTGAAAATATTCCGTGGAAAAAGAGTATTGTGATAGCACTTTGGGTCATTTTTTCGGTCCTTTGTCGTTCTACTTTCATCGGCTCGTGCACAGACAGAAACTCGCGTCCTGTTAAGCCGGCCATTTGCAAACAGCTTATTATAACAGAATAATATAAAACTATTGGTTTAATACATATTATGACCTACATTAACTTTTTTTTTACCCCGTTTAATTGATTGAAGCAGAAATTTAAGATAAAAATAAAATTTGGTATAGTATTGAATTAATAATATTAAAGTAATTATATGTCTCACCACTTTTTGAAATATTAAAATGACCGCATGAGATAGAAGAAAGTTTTGAAATAGGCACATCCAACTAATTTTTTTTTTATGTTTTTGATATATAATTTAAAGACAACTTTACAGCACAAATCATAACTGCATCAAGTTGACGGTTGAAATTCCGATGTTTGTTAAAGCATAATTAATATATTAAAGTGCAACTTTTGCGCTTAGTGACTTTTGGATGGAAAACTCCTGCAAAACCAAATTTAGAGATCGGCGGCTAGGATTACCATTGTATTTTCCTACTTCCAGTCATTATAGTTTTCATAGATTTGACTACAAGAAAACACAATGATAAATAATGAACTGCCAATCAAAAGGTGGTTTGAATAAGTCGTTTAGACTAATGTATGACTTGGCACTTTAGATGCTTTTTAATATGCTAATAGAGTTCTGTGTAATTTTGGAATTTCAGTCGCCAATTTGACGATGTTTTGGTCTGTGCTGCCTCTTCTCAGTCTGTTACAAGGAGTAGAGAAACGACGTCGCGACTCAAAAATATGAAACTTGGACTTATTAAAACTAAATTGCCGTGATTATTTCTGTAATGTATATATTTGTTTCTTTTTTAATTTAACAGTTATATATCTACTCTATATACAGTATATGGCCAAAAGTGACTGGTCACTTGCTATTTTAGACGTTTTGTTAAATATCGAGAAAAATACATGAGGAATTGTCCTGAAACTCACACTGTATAAACATAAGCGTACAGCTCATACATTTCCGTGAAGATTTTTTCTCGAAACTCCATAGGGTGCCGTCAACTAATCGAAAAAGAACAAGGATCTTTTGGATAAAATTAATGTAGCAAAAGCGTTCAAACTGTAGATTATGAATGATTGACTTATTGTAAGAAACTGTAATTTCTTCTGCAATATTGCACGGATACTCATAGTAAAATTAAAGTTTTTATAAAACAGATCCAGAGTTTTTTGTTTATACCCAGCAAAGAAAGAAACGGTTGGCCATCAGCTAGAAAAATGATGGCAGCCAGCAGTGCCATCAGCGGTAAAGTGCAATGGTGCCATTACTTAAACCTGTACTAAAGTGTCCGTACAAAATGCAGGTGGCCCATCAGTGATGGCCAACAGCAAGCCAGCATTGGTATGCCATCACATTACTTCAATCCATCAGTTTTCCTGCAGTGCTAGCACCTATCCTACAGCAATTCCTTTGCTGGGCCAGCACTTTTAATCCAGCACCATCACATATCCTACAGTGTTTATACAGTGGTACACTGTCAGACTGCTTATTTTTTACTATGAACCGACAACTATCCTACAGTGTTTATAAAGCGGTAGATTATCATACAGTATATGTGCTGCTGGACCTTTGCTGTACCAGCGGTTTTTAATCAGTATTAGCTTCTAACCTACTGCTGGTTCTTTGCTGGGTCAGCACTTTTAATCGAGCACCATCACATATCCTGCAATGTTTATACAGTGGTAAACCATCAGTCAGATTTGTTTTTACTACCAGCAGACATCCACCCAGCAGTGTTGATAAAGCAGCAGGCCATCACCCAATGTTTATGCTGCAGGACTTTAGCTGTACCAGCAGTTTTCAAGCAGTAATATCCTCTACAGCAATTTTACACTTTGCTGGACCAGCACATTACTACCATTATTATTCCCATGACCAGCAATTACTGTTTGCTGGGACAGCATATTTATTTAGGGATTGATTTGCAGCAGAGCATCTGGGACGCAGACTAAAGAAAACTAAATTAACCAAAAACTAAATTAACCAAAATAATATTTGCATTTTAAAACTACTGAGATTCAATATTTCACTTATAACTAAAATTCTGTGGAATCCTAAATTAACACTCATTTAATAAAATCTTTATTTTTCCAAAAAATTCCCTTGGAATTTTTGTTTGGCTTCCTTGAAAATACTTTTTACACTAATGCCTAGAGCCCTCTAGGATGCAAATCAATCCTCCCTGAACATTAGTTTTGCTTTAATTGGGACAGATTTGATATATAGTATGTGGATATAATTACCACTGGCATAAATATAAAAGAAATTAAATCTATCCAAAAAACTATTTTTATTTTGTATTACTTGTAAATATAAGACTTCATGCAATCCATTTTTATATCTGTTAATAGAGTTCATTCTCTTTGAAGAACAAAATTTCCTGATTACAATTCACAACATTAAAAAAAAATTCAAATTTAAATACAATTAAAACGAATTTAAAGGAACTTCTACTCATATAAGATATGTAATTAAGCTAAGCTATAATAATATATTAATAAAAATTATAGAAGCTTATATTTACATACGAATTTATACACATTAAACATTTATTTATTTTTAGTCAGTGCTGCTATATCATTTATGCTGTTACAAAAGCAATTTGTTGTGCAGGTTTTAATTTTTTATCTTTTAAAAATTTTAGATAGTTTTTTTTTTAATTTAATTTTTTTTTTTGGCCGGCTTGTTTTGTCATTTTTAATTATTCATATTTCATCATATTCTTTCATAGAGATACTGCCTATATAAGGGTCTTTGAACCTAAAGCATGACATTACTCTAAATCAAAATAAAGTGAGTAATCTTTTCGAAATTCAATTAAATGGAAATTGAAAAAATCTAATTGCGGCATATAATATTCTAATCTATTGATGATTTCAATTTTTTTCAAACAAGTTTGCATTATAATTAACCTGATATTAAGTATAGATATATTTATCTATGTTTCATAGAAAATTACATAACTTTTCACATAATCAATGTTCGGTTATGAAAAAATATGTTTCTATAAAAATCAATGAGTATGGAAACATGTCAACTATTTCTAAAAAATGTATATTAGAAACTGGGCATTAATAGTCTTAGGACACATGTCTTGAATAAAACAGAGATTATGAACAAAATGTATTAATCTCTAACACTGGCAATATTATCTTCCCCTTAAATATAAATACCGTATTTACTCGTGTATAATGCGCGCCCCAACTTTACATGTAAAAATGGCGATTTCTTAAAATCTCGTACATAAGACGCACCATAAATTTGATACACTGATGATGAATGACCAAATGAATTTCAGTAAACAGTTGAAACAAACATTACACCAGACCAGAAAACAAGACGAAAATGCATTTTTAGACTTCGGGTTGTAAGAGAATGACGGGAAATAGGAATGAGTGACGGTAAAGAGAATTGCTAATTAACGTGCAGATAATGTCATTAGCTCTGTTGTATAAAATCTGCAGGGAATGAAATAAATATGCAGTAATACTTCAATTAAGTAACATTTTCTGAGTTTTGATATATTCTTTGAATACTTTCTTGTTTCATATGTACATCGTTCGACTGCATCCAATAGTAAAAATTATTCCGTGTATAAGGCGCACCTAGGAGTTTTGCCCTATTTTTTTGGAAAAAAAGTGTGCCTTATACACGAGTAAATACGGTATGACTTTTTTTTTTCCTTTATCCTTTACCCTAACTCATTCATTCATACTTAAAAATCAGTTGTGAAAGTTTATATCAAAGTTTGTATCAATTTTAATATGGAGCTTTGAAAAGTTACTACATTATAATGAAAAAACTTTTTGAATTAACTTTTTTATTTGCATAATCAACGGTACATTAAAGAAGTTATCATCAAATTGAATTTCAATTTGATTTTCTTTTTATTCTTCCACCATCGCTGTCGATTGCTGAGCACAACCAAAGCTTTTGCTTGTAAAACTGTTCTGGTAGTTGGTATTTGACGGACTGCAGCTGAAAAAAGAAAAAAAAAAAAAAAAAAAAAAAGAGATTAAGATTTTTTTTTAAGTGCAGATGTCTTATAATGTATGAACACAAACCAGCAATGAGACAAACAAATTAGACACTACAAAATATATTGATTTCAACTTTGCCAAATGAAGTCTTAAACATGGATATTCAAAACTAATGAAAAAAAATATTTAACAGGAAAACAACCATCCCTATATACATTGGAGTAATATTATTTAAAAATATCAGGTAATCAAAAAAGTTCAAGCGGTTTTTAAGAACAGGTATTTTTGTTGCGTAGGCATGGTCATACGTACTGATTCTGATGACATCATTTATGTGCATTGCCTTTAAATTGCAATCAGTAGAGAGTTGTTTAACATATCACGTTTCGCTACCAGATTTGTAGGAAGAACAATCGTTGACAAAGGAGAATTTGAGGCCTATTTTGCTCTATAAGTTCAAATTAGGAAACAAAGCTGCAGAGGCTGCTAGAAGAATGTGTTTGGAGAGACTTCAGTGAGTGAACGGACCGCTCAAAAGTGGTTCAGCAGATTTTCGTCTGGAGATGACAGCCTCAAAGACAAGCCCAGTGTTGGTCGTCCATCCATCTTAAACCAAGTCCATCTGGAAAAGGAAATCAAACAGAATCCTGATCTAACATGCCAGGAGCTTGCGCAAAGATTTGGAGCATCTGACGAAACCACCCGAATGCATCTTCATAGCCTTGGGATATCGTGAAAACTTGATAAGTGGGTTCCACATGTCCTGTCCGAGGAAAACAAGCTCCAACGAGCGAACATCTGCTTGTCATTGGTGTCATGCCACAATTAGGGCGGGACTTGTTGAGCTTAAGCCGCATGGTAGGCCTCCCCACCTTGTTGAACATCTCACGCCACAACAAGGTCTCTTTCCTGGATCAGATATTGACATGTGACAAGAAATGGGTAATGTATGATAACCGAAAGAAAACATCATTGGTCGACTTCTGGTTCCGTCTCGTTGGTTGCTAAACCGGACATCCATCAAAAAAAGATAATGCTGTGTATTTGGTGGACTAGCGCTGGAATAGTTCACTAGGTATTCTTAGAAAGCAGGAAAACAATCACAACTAAAGTCTACTCGTCGCAGTTAAAAAGGGTTTCAGCTGCTTTGCTCAAAAAACAGCAAGCGCTGGTCAACGGCATGGAAGAACGAATATATGGAAGGAAAACCGGTCAATGGAGGCGAGCCGAGGCAAGCCGAGAATTCTGGGACAAGTGTGACCTTGAACTGCCGGCAACCTTGGCGATTTTTTTCGACTGGCGATAACTTGGCATGTGTTTTACCTCTCGCCGTAGAAATCAGCACTCACCTGTTTCTTTTCGCTTTGCTATCAGCCATTGACGACGATATTTTACATTTATTTTCTAATATTCTGCTTATAGACAAAAATGTCTTGTGCTTTTTACTGGATTCTTTACTGGAATGGTTTTTCCATCACAAGTCCATTAGTATCATGTAGATCTGGAGGAATCAATTCACTTTAATCCTCAATGAACCAGGTACAATTAAGATTTCAAATTGTAACCGAGTCTCTATATAACAAAATCCATCGTTCAGTCAAAAAATTCATTGTATAGAAAAATTCGTTGAATAGAGAACGGTAAAAATTTTTCATTTAATGTTTAAATTTTTAAATATAATAGTTTTTGAGGTGTTTAATTAAGTTTTTGAAATATTTATTTGAATTTTTCAAGAATCTCAAACATTTTTGCCACTTCCTTTTTGAGAAAACGAAATTTTCTGCAACTGCCCCCTCATCCCTTCTTTATTCCCGTGTAACATATTTTTTCATTTTTTAAAATTTTCAGTTGAATTTTTGCATCTTTCTCTCTCTGGACATTAAACTAAATTTAAATAATTCATTTTTAATCAAAATTATCCTTCATTTCTGAATATGAAGTTGCATTTTTGTATAACCTAAAAGATAAATTTTTTGAACAAACTCTATTAAAAGAAGTATCGGTTACGCCAGTGTTTCAGAAAATTCGATAATTTCACAAGTTCCGTGGATTAAAGGGATTTGTTTGTACATCTATAGTACTTATTAAGCCTACTGGTCAGGTGACCAGATGTCTAATTTTTGGAGGATTAGTTAACATTGAAGAATCTGCCTTATGTTTTTTTAATTTAGAAAACTTATTCAGTCTTAAAAAGTTGATAAATGATGATATATGTAATGATTAGAAAGTTTTAAATATGCAGTGAATCTTTTAATTAAAAAAAAATGGTCACCTGACTGGAAAACAGAATTTTCTAGCTGCAGGAGATTCTAAAATTACAAATGCATTTTTAGTATGAGAAAAGTCATTCTTGTTTACCATCCATACTCCAACATTGATACTTCTATCCATCATATTCATTATGAACATTTTATTCAGTATTATGGAACAAATTAAAGTGTATTGAGTATTTTTATAATGAAAGTAATCACTGTGAATTTGGTGTGCACAATTTGTTAGAACCATCTTAACATTTATATAACTTTGTTACAGGCAAGCTATATCGATAACTGATATATATATCTTTAAAAAGAAAGTTTGAAATTTGCCTTTTTTGCACCCAGGCAAAACATGGATTTTGGCGTCATCCTCAACCCCTTTTGCAGAAGAAATGGTATCAGCCTCAGGTACCATATCAAAAATAATAATAATAATAAAGAAATAAAAATTTTATTATTTCTTTCTTGTATATTTATAATTTTAAATGATTTTTGGATTTTTCTCATTTTTATAAGAAGAAAGTATTTGATTAGTGAAAATTTTTGAATATCTGTTTTCGATGGATTTACACATTTTAGAGGTCATATCTCAAAATAAGTTTTTACAAAATGTCTGTGCATCTAACACACATTTTGTGGGTACTCTGTCTCAAAATCTGATGAACAGAATTTGGTAAAATTTTAATTACAGTTAGTTCCTAATTAAATTTGTGCTGATTACTAGTATTTTGTAGCAAGTACTGAATACCATAGTACAATTGAAAATTACTGTCCTAAAGTCAAAATTTTTGCAAACCTATTCTTTCTGAGATATTTATATACAACAGATACAGTCGAATTTTATCTTCTAATTCCATTCAAAAGGTCTAAATATGTATGCTTAAAATGATATTTCTTATACAAGCATATCATGTATGAAATTTAAGTTATTGTAACATAATGAGTCAGAAGTTATGGTTAGTGGTATACTTTTTTTTATATCTAATGTAATCAAGTGCTGCTAGTAAATAGATATGTATTAAAAGCTCTTAATTCTCTAAGCTTTCTTGCATCATTTTCAGTAAATAGTTGCTTTAAAAGAAATTTAACCTTTTCACTATTGAAAAAGTTCTGAGTAAATTTTGATGAATATTATTCCTAGAAAATTATTAAAACTTAAGTAATAACTTGCAATATAATTAAAATAATTCTATATAAATACTCTATATAACTTTTTAATAATTTTTTTATTAATATATTTATATTTTTATTCGAGAAATATTTCATAAGACATATATTTATTGAACAATAACTTTATAAAGTTATATGGAATTTTAAAATGCAAAGCAGAAAGTTTAAATTGTGTAAAATCCTGAAATATGTGAAATCTTTGGTCACAAGCAGTGCATATTTTTGAATGTATTGTATATTCCAGCAATAAACATACTGATTTAAAAGTTTATTTTGGAAACATTTTAAATTATATAATTTAAGTAATAAGTTTTTAGATTTACATTTTTCTTTTCTGATACATTTAAGAATTTAAGCTCACTGAAACCAAACATTTTATGCGTCCACAATGGTCAAAAGGTTAAGTGGTACTGCATTAAATAAAAAAATATATTTAGCATTTTTTTCCTTTAAGATCTTGATTTAAAGAACAGAGTCTCTTGCATTATTATCCATTAAAGTTCCTGACCTACAGTGCTACAGTACAATCCTGTTTTCTTTACCATGGGTCCAAAGGTAGACAGTGTCCCAGTCAAGTGGCCAGCATAATGTGAAATCCCCGTTGTTTAGTTTTGTGCTAGCTTGGTACGAATTTTTATTGACAGAGAAGAGATGGAAGACTGAATGAACCTTGACCAGATCAAAGCCAAACTGTTGTACAGCAGTCAGATGCGCTGACCACTATATTACTGTGCCTCTAAGAATTTAGATATCTGCACTATTTTGAACTTTTGTTATTAAATTCTGATTTGTATTTTTATTAATTAGAAAAAAGCAAAAGTTGTTTTGCTAATTTTTAAGAAAATATTTCAAATAATCTAATCATTTATTTCTTTAACTGTTGCTGTTTTTACAGCAGTTCAAACAATCAGTTGCTAAACTCAATTTTTCTGTGCAGTATTATATTTCTTTTATAATTATTTATCCAATAAAGTATTTTGTAGCATTATTTTGTTTTCTTTTATTTTGTGTGATTCTTTAAAAGTATACATATTTTTCTGTTTGTTCATTTCACTAAATTGGAAAAAACTTGTATGAATTTTCTAATTGTTCAACATGCAAAATTTAGTCCCTTTTATAATGGTAGCTAAAGTTATAAATAAGCTAAAAAATTAGCTGTGTTTTTTTTTTCCTCTTCAAAACATAATTTTTTTTCTTTTTTGGAGGGGGGGGGGCATTTTTTGAATTTACATTCAAAATGCAAAGAAAATATTGGAAGCATGTAAGAGACAGGTGAGGGGTTTGCGGGAAATCAAATATTTAATAACTGGATTATTTGTCTATTAAAATTCTTTCTAAATCCCCCCCCCCATTCCCCAAGAAAAAGTGTGCGAGCTTATTATAAACATCTGAAAACCATCTAAATGAATTTAAAAATGTTTTTTCACAGTGAAATTTTTTGGATTTTAAAAATGAAAGGAGATTTTAATAAGGATCTTTTAGGAATGAAATATTGTGTGCTATTTATATATATATATTTTTTAATTCGAATGACACATTTTTAGAGATGTTTGACCATAAAACAAAGATCAGTGTGACAAACATATATTTAGTATTTTTTCTTTAAGGAAGGAAAAAAAGAATGCAACCAAAACATCCAGAATAGCATTTAATTAGAGAAAAAATAATCACTGTTCATCAGATATATTTGGTTTTACATCTTTGGAGATCATGGATGAAAATCTAGGATTAGTTAAATCTCAATTTGCATATTAAAATGCAATCGGTCTGCCAAGTCACTACTAGTGTACTTTTTAAAGTAATCTGATCATTCCCCTAAGTGGTTCTCAAACTTTTTTTCTTTATTCAACAATATCAAACAGTCTAATGCAGTTACATATGTGCAAGAAGTGGTCCATCCAAGCAAAAAATTTTAAATGTTTCTAAAGAGATAAGCCAATAGATTTAAATTTGTTGTGCATTACAACTAAAAATTGATCTTTAAAAATAAAGTGGATAGTTTTTGCTAATAATATTTCTATTATTTCACTACATAAAGTATAATTTACTATTGGTTGAAAATCTTTCCAAGGCTGAAGAATTGATCTTATGCACATTTATAAACATAATGGTGTGAAATGTTTAGGCATGGATTAATAGAAAAATTTAAATATTTTTTGCTGAATTTGTACCTTTTTATGCACTATTGCACCTGAATATTTTGTAGGAAAATGTCTATTTTGACAGCATTTTCTCACAATTTCCAAATATTATAAAAAGTAGTTTGATTACATAATTCATGGAATTAAGAGCAAAAAAATAATTTAAGTATGAAAAATGTGATAATTTATTACACTCATGAAAAAGGAAACATCTATTAAAGTTTCTTTTCAAAGAAAAATATCTTAATGCAATATAACTGTATAATTTTTATTTAAATGTGTAATATATATTAAAAGTACCTTTTACTGCCTCTAGGATTTTTTTTTTTTAAATGCTATAAATGCAGTTTTTCCTAAATTTTAGTATTCTTCATTAATTGGAGTTATGCAATACACGTTAAAAATATCTTTAACTATGTCAAAGGTTTTTGTAAAATGTAATACAGTGAAACCTCCAAATAAGGAACACCCATGGGACCGAAACTTTCATCCCTTAAATAGAGGTGTCCTTTATTCAGAATTTTGATTGGTATTTTTAATTAATCATTCAGAGGTATATAAAAATAATAAATCATTAATGGTGAATTTTGAATGTATCCGAAAGGTACAGATTACATTAATCAGACACGAAAGAAATAGAGAATTAAAATATTAAAATTAATTACCAAATCATTAAATTATTTGCAAAATTATTGGTTTTTATTTTATATGCAAATTTTGTACATGCAAAAAGTATAAAAAAATTTACTTGAAATAATCTATCAAAAGTAATTGTTTTGCAAATTTCAATATTTTATTACAAACCTTTCAAGTGCTCATTTATTATACTTATAAATATTAGTTGTCATTATCAGCAGTATTTACAAAAAAAGGTATGCAAATGCCTTGTGTATTTTAAGGCAACAAATATATCAACTGCTGTGCTCAGCTACAGAAAAAAGTTTTGACACATTTACAAATTCATTTTTAAACTGAAAAGTATAACATTGGAATTCCTGGCTGTTAGTAGCAATTTGGAATCAAACTTTGTTTTCGATATGTTGATAAATAAATTGCATGTTGAGTTATACGTGATATTGATTATGTGACAAATAAGTTTTTCACCTTTTTTGAGTAACTATTCTTTCGCATGGAAATTAAATTCAAAAGTGGTTACTTTGACAATATTTTTTTAAAGATCTATTGCGGTTGTACACGCACATGCAAATAAAGTGTGATTATGTAATTTCTGAATAATAAAGCCTGCTAGTTTTAAGAATTTCTGAATAATTTTAAACTTTTGTCATAAAAGTTGCCCATTTGTATTTCAAAACAGCCTAAAAGCATCAGTAAAGTTCTCTACTTCAAAGTTTTCTTTTATTCTCAACTTTCAGAATCGCCCTCACAAATTTCAGTATTACTTTCATTGAAGATAAACGCACTTATGTCAAATCAGAATTGTGGGTAAATAAATACTCGTGAATTGTCGTATGTCTCTATTGACATGACTGTCTGCCTGTTTCATAAGTTCACAAAAACTCTATTTTCATTTTGATCACGGACTAGTTTATTACCTGAAATGCAAAACTGTCTCTTATTTAGAGGTAAATGCATTATGCGTACTATATCAAGGGACCGGGACTGGAAGCTTTGTCCCTTATTTGGAGGTTTCACTGTATTCCTCAAGTTTTCTCTAAATTTTAATTCCCTCCATCAATTAAACACATGTATATATGCTACAAACTAGTACTAACTGCAGTATTATGATATAATTAAAGTATAGTTTAATTACATATTTATTGAATACTTTTTTATATATAACTATAAACTCTGTAGCTGCTCTTTAAAAACTATGAAATCTAGTTGCACTTGTTATTTTGAACCAATTTTCCAGATGCGGAAATGAAGAAATATCTTTATAAGGTAAGGCAGCCATGAGTTATACGAGACATCAGGCTTAATTAAATGGTCCACAAAAAACATTAAATAAGCTAAAGTTTTTTTTTTGTTTTTTGTTCTCTTCAAAACATACATTTTTTTCTTTTTTTTTGGGGGGGGGGGCATTTTTTGAATTTACATTCAAAATGCAAAGAAAATATTGGAAGCATGTAAGAGACGGGTGAGGGGTTTGCGGGAAACCACAAATATTTAATAACTGGATTATTTGTCTATCAAAATTCTTTCTAAATCCGCCCCAATCCCCAAGAAAAAGTGTATGAGCTTATTATAAACATCTGAAAACCATCTAAATGAATTTAAAAATGTCTTTTCACAGTGAAATTTTTTGGATTTTAAAAATGAAAGGAGATTTTAATAAGAATCTTTTAGGAATGAAATATTGTGTCCTATTTATATATATATATATTTTTAATTCGAATGACACATTTTTAGAGATGTTTGACCATAAAACAAAGATCAGTGTGACAAACATATATTTAGTATTTTTTCTTTAAGGAAGGATAAAAAGAATGCAACCAAAACATCCAGAATAGCATTTAATTAGAAAAAAAAAATAATCACTGTTCATCAGATATATTTGGTTTTACATCTTTAGCAAACTGTATTCTTTTTTTTGGGGGGTGGGGTGGGGTGGGGGGGAGGGAGATTGAAACAATGCATTTATTATTAGTTTAATACTTTCAAGTTACAAAAAGATAACTATCATACACATGGTTATAATTCATTTTAATATACAGGGTGATTCCAAATTTTTTTTTACAATAAAAGAGGGGTGATAGTACACATCAAGACAAACAATATTAAATAGGTCCAAACACAGGGGTCCAAAACGTTTTCCTAAGGAAATAGCCGCCATTAAAGTTTAGGCACCAAAATTTCAAATAAATATAAAAAACGGAAAAATCGGTCGATTGATTTGCGGTTTTCACTAAAACTATTCTTTATGTCGGCATTTTCTTGAAATTAAATTATAAAGATAAATTTCAAAAAATGCCGATAGAGAGCGCTTTTGACTTTGGAGTAACGAAGAACTATTTTTTGCCGGTATTTTTTGCATCTCATTAAATGTTTTCGTAAGCTTAGACTCAAAATTAAATTTTGAGATCAAAATCTGTAGTTGGGAGTGGTTAAGTAACACAAACACCGAGCTGTGTTCAGAGGGTTCAAATTTTAAATGATTATAAAAGACGGAAAAATTGGTCGATTGATTTGCGGTTTTCACTAAAACTATTCTTTATTTAGGTATTTTTATGAAAATAAATTATAATGATAAATTTCAAAAAATGACGATAGAGGGCGCTTTAGACTTTGGAGTAACGAAACACTCTTTTTTGGCGTTATTTTTTGCATCTTGTTAAATGCTTTCGTAAGCTTAGACTTGAACTTAAATTTTGAGCTCAAAATCTGAATAGCTGGGAGTGGTTAAGTAGACAAACTTAGCTGTGTTCAGAGGGTTCAAATTTCAAATAATTGTAAAAAACGGAAAAATTGGTCGATTCGTTTGCGGTTTTTGCTAAAACTATTTTTTAAATCAGCAGTTTTCTTGACCAATCAATGTTTTATTGAAAATAATTTTTAAAGATAAATTTCACAAAGTGCCGATAGAGGGCGCCTTAGACTTTGGAGTAGCGTACAACTATTTTTAACTGTTATTTTTTTAATCTCATTAAATGCTTTCAAATGTATAGACTTAAATTTTGGGCTGATATTCTGAATTGTTGGGAGAGTTTACGTAGCGAAAAATTGATATGTGATCGAGGAGGAAAGAGGGTTAAATTTCAACTCTTGAACACACTTCAGTTTGCGCTTCTTAACTCCTCATAACGATTCAGGATTTGAGCTCAAAATTTAAGTTTAACTCTAAGCTTCCGAGAACATTAAAATGCTTTTGAAAGCATTTAATTAGAACCAAAAAATAATGGTTAAAATGAATTGTTGGTTACTCTGAAGTTTAAGGCGCCCTCTGACGGAATTTTTTGAGATTTATCTTTAAAAATTATTTTCAAGAAGATTCTGATTTAAGGAATAGTTTTATTTTAAACCGCAAACGAATCGACCAATTTTTCCAGTTTCTATAATTACTTTAAATTTGAACATACCCCTCCCCCTTGAACACAGTTCAGTTTGTGCTGCTTAACCACTCCCTACTATTCAGATTTTGAGCTCAAAATTTAAGTTTAAGTCTAAGCTTCCGAAATCATTTAAAGAGATGCAAACAATAACGGCAAAAAATAGTTGTTCGTTACTCCAAAGTCTAGAGCTCCCTCTATCGGCATTTTTTGAAATTTATCTTTATAATTTATTTTCACGAAAATACCTAAATAAAGAATAGTTTTAGTGAAAACCGCAAATCAATCGACCAATTTTTCCGTTTTTTTTTAATCATTTGAAATTTGAACCCTCTGAACACAGCTTAGTTTGTGTTACTTAACCACTCCCAACTACAGATTTTGAGCTCAAAATTTAAGTTTGAGTGTAAACTTACGAAAACATTTAACGAGATGCAAAAAATACCGACACAAAATAGTTGTTCGTTACTCCAAAGTCAAAAGCGCCCTCTATCGGCATTTTTTGAAATTTATCTCTATAATTTAATTTCAAGCAAATGCCGACATAAAGAATAATTTTAGTGAAAACCGCAAATCAATCGACGGATTTTTCCGTTTTTTATATTTATTTGAAATTTTGGTCCCTAAACTTTAATGGCGGCTATCTCCTTAGGAAAACGTTTTGGACCCTTGGTCTCCTATTTAATATTGTTTGTCTTGATGTGTACTATCACCCCTCTTTTATTGTAAAAAAAATTTGGAATCACCCTGTATAAATGACTTTTAAAATATATTTAATTTGACTTTGTAATATAGATAGGAAAAAAAAATTAAGTCTTTCATCTTTATCAATTTCATGCTTACTAACAGAAATTTCGAAAAATAAACAATATCCTTTTTGTCAAGTCACTTGGAAAGATTTTTTTTTTTTTTTTTGGGGGGGGGGGAGAAAACATTTTTGTAAATCTTCTAACAGAATACTCATTCAAAAGTACTTATTGCATCTTTGAAACGGACTTTTTAATTATTATTAATACTGTTATTTCGGATAAATATTGTAGTAGCACAATTTAAAGTGACTTATTTAACTTAAGTTTACTGTATAATTGAAACTATTTTTTTTTTAAATATTCATTAAAAAATCCAGTAAACTTTACTTAAACCTTAAAGTAAGCATTGTAATGGATTTTTTATACTATAAGCCTTGTAATAAAAACATTTAAAAATACATATCAAATTTAAACTAATTCTGAAAATAAATTAGATTCATTGAAAACATCTAGAGAAACATAGAAGCAGGCGGTTATTATTTTTTATAAATCATAATTCTCTACAGCTAATAATTTCAAGATAAATAGGTTTGTTTGGATAATTATGAGACGTTCGCTTCTATTGCGCCGTCGAATAATCCATTTGTAAACAAACAGTATCGCATGCTTTTTTCTGTAATAAAACGTCGAGTGTAAGGCCAAATAAGCGATAAATGCGCCAAACAGTTGCCATTCCTCAGGGAATGCTGGGATATGGGTGAAACTCACAGAAATCCGGTGGCATCGGCGATCACCCTGCTCCTAAGGGGAAAGAGGCTTCGTTTTCCTTCCATACTTATATTCGTTCTTCCATGGTCAACGGAAGAGGAGTTCTCCTCCTCCAGATAACGCCAGACCTCATACGGCCAAAGCCACCAGGAACGCAATAAAAACATTGGGCTGGCAAGTTTTGTCTCATTCACCTTTCTCCCCAGACATCACCCCATTGGATTAGAGCACCTGCACTGGATTATTGCTTGTTTTTGGCCATGGATAATCACATGCGGAAACAGCAGTTCCAAACCCAAGATGTCATAAAAACGATAACCCAGCTTTTGGACTCTAAACCAAAAGATTTTTTTCAAAAAGGGTATTTATAAACTTGTGTCTCGTTGGGAGTACGTAATTGAAGCCAATGGTGATTATTTCAAAGAATAAAATAAGTGTGAGATTTTTCTGGGTTATTTTTTATGCCTGATAAAAAGCACACAAACTTTCTTGATTACCTGATAGAAAAAGAAACTCAAACACAAAGTGGAGCAACTGATTTGCTAACACTTGAGCATTTAAACATTTTACAACTGAATTCACATACAATAGACAGAATTGCCAACGTCTTGTTTTACCATCAGTATTTTTTAATAAAAATTTTTGTTTTATTTAATTATCAAAGCGAAATGCTAAAATAAAAATTTATGTTGGTAGTGATAATTAGAAACAACAGTTAAGTTTTATCCCATGATTGTGTGTGATGCAAGTTACATTGAATGTGCATTAAAATCTATCCTATACATTAGTGTTCCAAAAAAAGATTTAAATTTTAAGATAAAAAAAGACCCACAGCAAAACATTGCTGTATTGCAAAACCATAAATGTTGTTGGAACGATCAGAGTTTTCCTCAGGTTTAAAAAGGGGCAGGGTGCTACTCTTCTGAAAAGGGCACTTTTTACATTCTTCAGGGCACTTTTTTGATTTTTAAGGGCACTTTTTATACAGTCGAATCTAGAATTTAGCGGTTCAAAAAATCGTGAAAAAACAGAAATTTCGTCAAAAAATCGAAAAAATAAAATTTCGCCAAAAAATTGAGCAAAAAGAAAAGAAAAACATAAATTTTGTTAAAAAAATCGCGAAAAACAGCAGATTTTGCTAAAAAAATCACGAAAAAAAACCCGACAAATTTTGTTAAATATCACGAAAAAACGGCCGAATTTGTTAAAAGATTGTTAAGGGACAAGCCTGATTTATTGAAAACGACCTTTTTTTTTTGAGAAAAAAGTATACTTTAGTTCAATAAAGGGTTCTTTCAGGATTCACATTTAGAAAGTTTTGTACAGTCAAAAGAGGATTGTAAACAGTGGGGGGGGAGAAGATCGCCTCGGGCTCGGAAATTTAGCGGGTGCCAAATTTATGCTACAAACGTCATTTTTGGGTCGTCACAAGAAAAAGTTGGGAGGGGGGGGGGCTTAAATTCTAATTATGCCCCGGGAGTAATTTTCCCTTCACACGCCTAGATTGTGAAGAAGAAAATCCGCTTTTTGAGCATTAAAAACACAATTTTGAAGCAGGAAAATTAGTTTGTAGATCAGAAAAATTCACTTCTGGCATTAACTTTTGTGTGTGTGTGTGTGTCTCTATGAGGAAATTTGCATTTTTTTTTCCATCTTTTGACAAAATCTGCCGTCTTTTCGGGATATTTTGCGTTTTTTCGCAAATTTTTGGTAAAATTAGCTGTTTTTCGGAATTTTTTTTGACAAAATTTTATTGCGATTTTTTGAAGAAAATATGCCGTTTTTTCAAATCTTTTGATGACATCTGCCGTTTTATCGCAATTTTTTGACGAAAATTGCTGTTTTTCGAGAATTGTTTGACAAATTTATCCGTTTTATCGCGTTTTTTGCATAATTTTTTTTTAAACATCTTTTAAGGAAATTTGCCATTTTTATGGGATTTTGTGACAAAATTAGCCATATTGTCATGAATTTTGCCAGAAATGAGTCTTTATTTCGTGGATTTTTTTTAGTGAAATTTGACGTTTTTTTTCCGCAATTTTTTGACGAAATTACACGTCCTGTGGGACGCGTAAGAGCTATCTTTTGCGTTCCGTTACCGATTTTTTATTTAATTTATGCGTTATAGCGCGTCTGCATCATCACTGAAGGGCTGTGTTTTCTCAAATGTGGGGCAAGAAGGGCGCTATTTTTTTTTTAATGAGCGACAAGAGGGGCGCTAGTTTTTGGATGAAGGGCAAGAGGGGTGCTATTTTTTAAACTAAAGGGCAAGAGGGGTGCTATTTTTTAAACCAAAGGGCAAGAGGGGCGGAGTGCCCCCCTGAAACCCTCTGGGGGAAACTCTGGAACAATGCATGTAACATGGAAAATCATCAGTATTCAACTCATGAAAATACAGATTGCAATAGCAAAAATTTTAGAAATTACAGTAAAAAAATGTTTTGTTGAGAGAGCAAGTTTTTTAACATAGCAGCCTTTGCAAACGATTATGGATTTCATTCAAAAATATTTATAGCAAAGATAGTAACATAGCTCAGTTTCCTGCATAACTGCCTCAGTCCTGATGTCACCTGTAAGAGACACAAAACACTGCTTTAATTAATTGAAATGTTTCTAGAATTGTTCAAATTACTTCTAGATTTTTTTAAATAGATGCGTACATATCATAAGCATTGATGAAATGACAGTCAAATCTTTTGAATCGTATTATCAATTTTAAACTGGTTTGTGTGGCATCTCTCAGTATTTATCTCAGGACTGAGGAGGTTAAAGCATATTATAATGCTGTTTTTTGTATGGAAACTACAACACTGTTTCAGGCTATACATGCAATTCCTAGCTATGAATGTTTTTTCAATGCATTGATCATCTTGAATGAAAAAAGAGCATTTTGGCATTCAAGAGATTTTCACAGTTTTGAGACAAAATGCTAATATTAATTTACATCAAAACTAATGCTGTAATTGCATAACAACCAAACCAATCTAACACACAGTACATGATAGTACAGCATAATTTAAATTTTTGCTTAAAATGTACCATTTCAAAATAAATAAATAAATAAATAGGTAACTTATTTAAGTTTAATGAATGTTGAATAACTTCATCAAATGGAATACAATATCTTACACTCACAGGGTTCAAATATAGGCAAGATTTGAAGGCCATAACCCCTTCACGAAAATTCACTTAATAAAACAAACAGACCCCTTCACAAAATTCTTCATAATAAAACCGTCTCCATCTCAAAATTCTATTTCAAAAAAAGATGGTGTTTATAATTTTTATATTTTTTAATTTTTAAAATGTGTAAATTGCAAACAAATCAAGTTTACCAGAAAATCAGGCTTCAGCAAAAAGATCTAAAGTATTTAAATTTAAAAGATTTAAATTTTTAAAGGATTTAAATATATTTTTGTAAATTAACTGTTAAAAGTAGAAATTCTGAAAACTTTTTAAAGGTGTTTTAAAGGTATCATCAAGTACAAACCGAATATTCGGCAAAGCCAAATATTCAACTTAATTGAATAGTTTGATATTCAATCTAACCGAATATTCGGTAACATGGCTGAATACCGAATAGATACTGAATATTCGGTGCATCCCTAATTTATTACCTACTTAAGATATTTTATAACAGACTTGCCAACCTCTAAAAGTGAAAAATCAGGAGATTTTTGCATAGAAGTAAGAAGATTATTTTATTATTTTTATGCCCCTCGTCCACCCACCTCGCCTTAAAACACAATGGAATAATAAGTAATTGATAGAAGAAAAACACTACTCAAAAATGCGCATATTTAATACACACAAATTAGTCACTATATTATTTTATTTTAAACTGTGGCTGATGGGGATTTTATGGTGCAATAATTCATTAGTGACATGCTGCACCAAGGCCAAAACAAAAAGTTAGGTAAAATAACTAGTAAGAATATAAATGCAATTTGTACATCTTTGTATCTGCATTATTGCAACCGTCTGTTGACACTGTAACTGGCACTGATCTTAAGATGTCAATTATAGTATCTTTACTATTACTAGCCATCTCCTTCACAATTGAAGTCGTTTTTGTCCAAGCACAGGCATATTTTTTCGCCACAGCACTGTCCGGGAATTGTTTTAAAAAGTGATGAAGCGTGATCGGTAGCACTCAGCAGTATATTGTGCTCCAATAAAAATGAAGTAAAAAGGCATTCCGCTTTAATAGTACGTTGATCTGTTTCATCAACAGAAAATGAAAGTTTTTTAGTCAATTTAGATCGTTTTTGCTTTTTTGTTCCAATAGGCTTTACAACATCAGCTCTGCCACCCTGCGAAATTTTAAAATCAAAAGAACACACAGTGCATCTGGCGTATAAACTTCCTTCTGATGATGGCACGATGCGTTCAAATTCTTCGGTAAACAAAGACTGATAAGACTTATAATATTTCTTTTTTGATGCCATATTTACGAATTCATAAAAAAATTGCAAAACATATCACAAAATAAAAAATTAAACGCGATTTCGCTCCATTGATCAACAATATTCAAAATAGCAGCTAACACAGACATAACAATAGCTTATACTATTTATCTATTGAAACCTGCGACACTTCACGTTTATTGGGCAGTTGCGCCGTAACCACACCTCCTCACGATGTGACTTCAAACCCACTAACCAATCACTGAAGAGAAATGGTTTTCTGGCTTTCTTCGTTATGACAAATTGGTTGGCTGGTTCTATTTTATGTAATAACGGGAAACGAAGATGACAAAATTTTCATACATCGTAGAAAACTGGGAAAAATTTGCAGAAAAGCGAGAAATCAGGAGAAATTAGTAGATAAGCGGGAGATTGGGAGAATGATTAAAAATCAGGAGACTTGGCAAGTCTGTTATAAGCAAATTATGTATAATTGTAATCACTATTTTTAACAATGGCATATCATACACAAAAAAAAAAAAAAAAAAAAAAAAAACCTCAATGTTATATAGTGAATCAAGTTTAATGTTGTTTAACAGATATTAGAGTAGAGGTTTTGAATACATTTTATCAGTATTAAATTTCAACTAAATAAATACTCTAAGCATACATTTCGATGCAAAGGATCAAAGTATCAATAAGATTTTTGACAGCTTGATAAATCATTATTTTGATAATAAAGGCGAAAATGATCAAGACTTATCTCAAATTCAGTAACCAGGAATTACCCTGGATGATTCTACTTTATTAAGAGCCCAAATTAACAAAAATGTGGTAAACAATGTGGTTACAGTTAATGCTCAAAGTGTTCATTAGTTCTGACAATTAAAATCCCTAAATATGACAATAAAACAGGATTAAATAATGAAAAAAAAAAAAAAAAAAAAAAAAAAGAAACCAGAAAACAGAACTTAATAAAGTTTTTTTTTTTTTTTTTTTTTTTTTTTTTTTTTTTTTTTAACTTTCTATAAAAGTGAATTGCTTTCATAACATATCTAAGAGAGATGATTAAGGCCTCTGTCCTCGCTCGAGGAAACGCTCGCGAGCTAATGCTATTCCTATGAGGAAGCATTTTTCTAATAACTCTTTTGCATTTTGACATTTTTGAATAATTTTTTTTTGTATTGGATAGCTGAGGTGCATGCCGACAGCGCTCCTTTCTTACTTTTTCGATTTTGGTTGCAGATATTTTCTACAAAGTTAGTTTCACTATCAAAACCGGTTTCGAAACTGAAAGTGCTTTTTAAAAAAATATCTGCAACGAAAATCGAAAAAGTAAAAAAGATGCGCTATCGGCATGCACCTCAGCTATCCAATGCAAAAAAAATTATTCAAAAATGTCAAAATGCGAAAGAGTTATTAGAAAAATGCTTCCCCATAGGAATAGCATTAGCTCACGAGCGTTTCCTCGAGCGAGAACAGTGGCCTTAAGGAAATATTCAGTGTATCAGGTACATCTTTTTTTTCCTATTTTCTAATCTCGTATACTTAAATTGAGCGATTGAAGTCAGATGATTTTGCTTCTAGAAATTCTAAAGACATATATATAACATTATGTATGTCTAAGATAGGGGTGCACAACCTTTTGAAGATAAGGGCCACTTACAAATATGTCTGGGTTGTCGAGGACCACTTCAATAACATGGAGAGAATTCGTTTTCAAGGAGGTGATCAATGGCCTATAATCTGATGAAAAATATGGTTTCAGATTGTTTTAAAAAGGGGGTGGGTTCCCTTTTAAGTTTGCTTACCCAGTCAAAATATCCAATTCAGTTGATGAGGATGTATCAGCAGTTTGTGTTTGAATATATAATTATAGTAAGGATTATTTTATTATGTAATAATATTCCTAGACTTTATTCAGGACAGTAAAATTTATTTCGTTAAAAGTGCTAGAAAACAATCATCACATAAGAGGCTAGTCCTTAAAAAAAATGTGAGCTTAATGAATGAAGGAGAGGGAAGCAGTCGATCAACAATATTTTTAAGTACCTGATCAACGAAATTGATTTTTCTGTGCCCGATCAACAAAATTTGTGCTTTTTATGAAACCAATCGACAAAATTCACAATCTTTTTATGTCTTACCAACAAAACATGCAATTTTTACGAAACCGATTAACAAAATTTACGATTTTTCTGCACTTGATCAACATAATTCACAATTTTCATGAAACTGATCAACAAAATTCACGATTTTTACAAAATTGATCAACAAAAGTTGTGATTTTCATGAAGCTGAACACCAAAATGTGCGATTTTTATGAAACATTGACGAAATGAAAGATTTTTACGAAGATGATCGGCAAAATTCAGGATATTTACAAAGCCGATAGACGAAATTCACAACTTTTACAATACTGCTCGACAAAATTTGCGATTTTTAAAAATCCAATCGACAAAATTCACGATTTTTACAAAACAGATCGACAAAAGTTGTGATTTTCAGAAGCTGATCGCCGAAATGCACGATTTTTACGAAGCTGATTGGCAAAATTCGCTATTTTTACGAAGTCGGTTGAGAAAATTCACAATTTTTTTTCGAGCCTGACCAAAAAAATTGCTAACTTTTACGGGGCAAATCGACGAAATTCGCGATTTTTCTTCGCATGATTGACAAAATTCATAATTTTTACGAAGTCTCAAAAAAATTCAGGATTTTTCCATGCCTGGTCGGCAAAATTAGCAATTTTTACGAGGCCAGTCGACATTTGCGAATTTTATGAAGCCAATCAGCAATATGCGCGACTTTTACAAAGCTCCGATTTTTAAGAAGCTGATCGATGAAATTCGCGATGTTTTTCGCATGATCACCGCAAATTGCAATGTTTCTTTGCATGATCGACAAAATTTCCGATTTTTACGAGGCCAATCGGCAAAACATGTAACTTTTACGAAGCTGATCAACGAAATGCACAACTTTAACAAAGCTGATCGACACGATCTTTCCGCATCGGATCAGGAAAATTTGCAAATTTTACTAAACCGATCGAAGAAATTTGCAATTTTTACAAAGCAGACCGATGAAATTGTAATTTTTCTTTGTATGATTGATAAAATTCACGATTCTTCCGTGGCAAATCGACGAAATTCGCGTTATTTAAGCAACTTTGACAAACTCTTTATTTTTTTACGCGGCAAGATGAAATTCGTGATTTTTTTTCTGCGCATCATTGCAAAATTCTTGTTTTTTCCCTGTGCCTTATAAACAAAATTTGCGATTTTTTTCGCTCCTGATCAGTGAAATTTGCTATTTTTTCTGAGCTTTATGGGCAAAATTTGCTATTTTCCACGCCTGATCAATGAAATTCACGGTTTTTCCGAGGCCGATGTATTAAATTTGCGAATCTTAATTTTTCCAAGCAGTAAATTGACGAAATTTATGATTTTTTGTGACTTAAGCTGAAAAATTGCACTTTTTACAGTAGTAAATTAACAAAGTTTGCAGGCCACAGGTTGTGCATCCCTAATCTAAGGAGTTCTAAGCACTGCTTAGAAATTTGTTTCATTTAGAAATAATTTCTAAGAGAAATTAATTCTTTTAGAAATTACTTATTTCAATTCCATTGTTATTTTAAAGGAATTTTTTTTAAAAAATAATCTTTATTTTAAAGATTCTATTATTATTTTAAATTATTTATTAGAATATTCCATAGTCTGCACAACTTTTGGCCCCAGATCTAGACATTTAAATGTAATCAAAAAATTAAAACTGAAACATACCTGACTTTCAAACTATCTTTATGTTACGTATTTCCCAGTCATAATCTGGCCCCATTTTTTCGACATAACTTTATTAAGCTTAATGCTGCTACGAATAGGTGGCCAGTAGCACGATTCTTCTTTACCATTTTCTTTTGCAACCCACGCGCATGGAATCAAGTATATCTGGCCTTTTTCATCTGTAAATTCTACAACAGCATATTCATATTTTGAGCTAAAAAAAAATTTCATATTGTTAAAAAGTAAAAACACATTTTGAAAAAATGTACATTAAAAACAAATATTGACACTTCAATAATTATACAAATATAATTACTTATACTATACATCAATGCTATAACTGTGATAGTTCTAGTATAAATTAATATCAAATCATTTTGGCTGTATATGTCATTGTAAATTTAAAAAAGAAAAAATACAAAAAAGAAAAAAAAACTGTGGTGGAATTATTTTAAGTTAATTGAATTTATGACAAAAGATTAAAAATGACACGCAATTTTTACGTTTTTAAATTTTCGCGATTTTGTGACACTGATCACTTTTATAAAGCGGTATTTTGATAAATTTTACATTTATAAAGTGATTCAGGAACGATTCTGTTCAGTATTTTCTGAAAATTTAAGATATTCCATGCTGAAAAAAAAAGGCATCAATCTGGAAATTTAGACAAAAAACATACAATGAATTTCAACAAATGGTTGTCCAAACAAAATCAATTTCGTAAATTATTCGAAAAAAAAAAAAAATAATCTAGAATATTGTCAGAGGTTTGCGGGAAAAACGTGACTTTTGTCAGACAATAAAAATTCAAATTTCGTTAAAAGAAATGTGAATTTCATCAAAGAATAGTGCAAAAAACCTGCAAATTTCATCAGATTCACAGAAAAATGCTAATTTTGGGCAGGGAAGGGATAGCTGAAAAAAACTAAAATATTGTAAAAAAAAAAAAAAAAAAAAAAAAAAAAAAAAAAAAAAAAATCAGGAAAAGGTAAATCTTTTAAAACTTGTAAATTTCATCAGACGATCACAAAAAACTCTCATATTTCGCCAAAAAGTGTTAAAAAAAAACCTCCCATATATCATCAAAAAATTGCGAAAACCCCACAAATTTCATCAAAAAATTGCTAATTTTTACAAAAATCGTGAAAAATCTGCAAGTTTTCTCAAAAAAAAAATAGGCAAATTTCATCAAAATAGTCAAATTTCACGGAATTAGTCACGGAAAAAATGCAGTGTTAAAAGTACACCCCCCTTCCCATCTTACACACTCTGCTGTAACTCTTCAGAAAATTTGCTGTGAATTTCAAACAAAAATTTTTATTCAGAATTGCCCCTGAAGAACTCTTTGACAAAATTTTTGTTTCTTTTACGATCTTTTAATGAAATGCACATTTATTGATATGATTTCATGAAATTTGCAAATTTTAAGTGGCGTTTTGGTAAATTTGGGTTTATATGGCGATCCTTTCAAAAAATTCACATTTATTCTGTGATGCTTTCACGAACTGCAGGTCCGCGATCTTTCTGTGAAATTCACACATTTTCTTGATCTTTTGAGGACGATTACGCTTTTCCCCTGCTATTCCTTGAGAAAATTAGAGTTTTTTCCCCAATGCTTCAACAAAATTGGCGTTTCGAACGAGATCCTCTGACAAAATTCAGTGTGTTTCCATTTTCTGAGAAAGACTGGCGAAATTGATTGTGAAAATATGCGACTCAGCTCGGTTCAAAACTTATGAAAAATCGGCTATCAGCCCTGAAATTCGGACATAATTTCCAGGCAGATAACTGATCTTTCATAATTTTTGGAATTGAATGTGTTAATTTTAAAAATTCGGAACGAAATGACTCCGTTCTTGCACCAGAAAATAGCAAGAAACTTGTGTTAATCGATAGCCAGGGAAAAAAATTGCGAAATTTGTCAAACAGTTTTTGGGGAAAAAAAATCGCGAATTTCAACGATTTTTTGCAGCAAAAAACTCACGACAAAATAGGTGATTCAGTCGCACGAAAATATAATAAAATTCACAAACATGTCAGGAGTTGACCGTAGTTTCAAAATGCAAAAAATTTCAAAATTCACAATTTTTTTCTTTGTGTGTGTGTGTGGGGGGGGGGGGGGGGGGCTCTTGTCCACAATATTCTTTTGGGTGGGATTTCAAAATTTCGGGCGTGAATCCTGCCCTGAATGTTTTTCCTTGTTCCTTTTTACGACCCAAAAATAATCCAAATCTTGATTTAGCGACCTTTTCACATCCTCCAGAAATTATAACATCTAGAATCAGTGAAGACTATTTTTCTTTCCAACAAATCTTACATGCATTTTACTGCACATGGATCAAGATGTTATACAATGTTTAAAAAATATAACGGTAAATAAAAAATACAATGGTATTCTAATCAATAAGAAGTAAAGAAATTTCACAAAATGAGTTTTTAGTGGCTATTCGTACAGCAAATGATTTTAGGCAGGTGGTTTCTCAGGATACAGTTTTGCTTCCATTTCGCCAGATATGTAAAGAACAAAGCTTTGGAACTTGAACCTGCTGCCCACGGGCTGAAAAAACAGAGCATGACATTTGAACATTCCAATCATCTAATATGCAAATATTATGAAAGCATGTTGTTTGGGCGCAAAATTATACATTTGAAGTTTGAAGATTATGTTGACATTCACAAAGAATTTAAAGCTGAGAAAGCACTTAAAAAAAAAAAAAAAAGATTTAATCTGCAGCCTTCACAATCCTGATTAAATAGTCCAAATAATTTTTTTGCAAGGAAAATGACGATGTTCCATATGTACTTCCAACATTTGAAAAGATGTCACCAAGGTGTATGGAGCATTTACATCAAATTATCTGGAACAAGAGGAAATTCTAACATTTTTAAGAAGTTTCCAACTGTCGTTTGTAGCAAAAATACATAACATGATGGTTGTAATTTCATAATTTTTAGCCATTTTTTGCATTTAAAAATTTTGACTAAATTCTTCAAATTTACATTTTATTGCATAAGTCAATAGTTTTAACTACACATTACAATGCTAGATATTTTTTAAGTCTATTAAGATCAGGGTTGGAAAAAAACCTGTTTTTTTTTTGAAAAAAAAAAAAAACTTTTTGTTTGAAGCAGGTTTTTTTTGGTTTAAACCGGGGTTTTTTTCCCCTTAAACATCCCTTCTTATTACATATACATGCATATTTATTGATAAAAATAGACATTATTGGATTATAAGTAGTGTAACTTCATTTAAAAATAATTTAAATTAAATAATTACAATAAATTGGGTAGAAAATTGAAAAAAAAATCATTTTAATTTAAACTAGAGATGCACAACTTGTGGCCCGCGACGGGTTAACGTGTGGCCCGCGAACTTCATCAATTTACAACTAGAAAAAAATTTAATTTTTGGGCAATAGTCGAGAAAATTATCCTAAATTTCGCCGGTTTACCGCTGGAAAATATAAAATTTTGTCAGTCACTTATGAATCGCAAATTTCGTAGATCGGGCATGGAAAAATCGTTAATTTCATTTATCACTCACATTTCATTCATCAGGAATGAAAAATAGCGAATTTTGCCCATGAGGCTCGGAAAAATAATAGCAAATTTAGCCGATCGGACACGGGAAAATCGTGGTTTTGTCGATCAAGCATGGAAAAATTATGAATTTTGTCGGTCAGATGCAAAAAATCATACAATTTGTTGATCGGGCAAGAAAAAATCGTCAGATTTGTTGATGAAGCGCGAAAAAATTGCAAAAATTCATCCGCTGCAGAAAAATTACATGTTTTCTCGGTTTATCACGTGAATTTCATTGATGGGGCACAAAAAAATCGCGAATTTTACGATGATGCACAGAGAAATTGAAAATTTCGTTGATCGGCTGCGAAAAAATAGCGAGTTTTGTAAATTTATCAAGAAGAAAATTTGCTATTTTCATCTTGCTGCGCAAAAAAATGCAGATTTCGTCAAAATTAGTTACAAATTGCGAATTTCATTGACTGGGCACGGAAAAAATGCAGATTTCGTCAGTTAAATGCTGAAAAAGTGCACATTTCGTCGATCGGACATGGGAAAACTGCGAGTTTTATTGATCGGGTTCCAAAAAATCTCAAATTTCATTGGCAGAACATTAAAATATCGTGAATTTTGTCGATTTTACGCAGAAAAGTTGAAAATTTCGTTTTCATATATCCGGTGCAAAAAAATTCGCGAATTTCATCTACCGGCTTTGCAAAAATTGCTAATTTCGTTGATCAAGCTCATAAAAATCGCGAATTCCGTCAATCGGCTTCATACAAATCGCGAATTTCATCGATAAAGTTTGTAAAAATGGCAAAATGCGTCGATCTGGTATGGAAGAATCGCGAATTTTATCAATCATATGAGGAAAAATTGCAAATTTGGTTGATGAGCTTCGCAAAAATAGCAAATTTCGTCGATCGGCTTCGTTAAAATAGCAAATTTCGTCGATCGGTTTTGTAAAAATCAATAATATCGTCAATCATCCGTTGGAAATCGCGAATTTTATCATTCATGCGAAGAAAAATCGCGCATTTTGCCAATCAGTTTTGTAAAAATCACAAAATTTGCTGATCAGCTTGGTAAATCGCAAATTTCGTCAATTGGCTTTTAAAAAATCTCAAAATTCATCGATTAACTTCCTAAAAATTGATAATTTTGTCAATTGGCGTCGTAAAAATCGATATTTTTTTAGGGATGTACTGAATATTCGGTATTCGGCCATGTTACTGAATATTCAGTTAGGCCAAATATCAAACTAATCGGCTTGGCCGAATATTAAACTATTCGGCCTGCCGAATATTCAGTTTGGCCGAATATCAAAGTATTCGGCCGAATCCAATGCTTAATAAAACCTTTTAAAACACATTTTAAAAAACTTTTCACAATTTTTACTTTTAACTATGAATTTATAAATATATTTAAAATAATTTGAAATAAAATCATATTTAAATAAAATAGAATGAAACATTATTTATTTGATGTTTGTAAAGTTTAACTTAAGAAAATTAACCATGAGAGTGATTAAAATTGATTAATTAAGATTCTTTTTACTAATAAATGATATGCAATTTCTTAAATTTTATTTAGTAAATAATCTGTTTCTTGCTTTTTCCAAATAAAGTCCTTAAACAAGAAAGAAAAACTTTTGAGAATACTAATAGCTATCAAGGCATACAATTTTTGTTCATGAAACCATAATCACCTTATTGAATCATAAGTACATTGTATTTCATCACACTCAAAGTCAATCTTGTGTTTTCGTTTATTGCATTAACAATAAATAAGATATCATAACTATATTTTCAACTCACATGCTTTGATTTTTGTAAAATATGATATGATCATGATGGGAAGGATAGAAAATGCCACCATTCATAAGAAAAGAATTATGAGCTAGACATTCCTTTATTCAGAATTAAGTTGAAAGTATTTGTACTTTATATAGAAAAAAATCTGCCTTGAGTTATTTAAAAAGAACAAATATGGGACTGTACAGTTTTTCTTCGACTATTTTTTCATTATTTCTCTTTGATTTCAAAATGTTTGTTTCAGTTTGTCGAAGAAATCATGAAATTTAAAATTTTATTAATTGAAAAAGTCTCATAATTATGCTTCTTAAATAAAAATGGTAGATTTTTTTCAATAGTGAATATTCTTATAAAAAGCTCTTATTTATCAAAATATAAGTTTCTCTTATTAAATATTACGTAAAATTGTTTTAAAAACTTACTTTTTAATACCCTTAAATTTTGAAATATAAAGAGTATTTGGAAAGCCGAATATTCGGTATTCGGCCGAATAGTTACTATTTGGCTTGCTGAATATTCGGCTGAGTATTCGGTTCAGCTGTCGGCCGAATATTCGGCATTCGGCCAAAATCACTATTCGGTGCATCCGTAATTTTTTTTTTGTCGACTGGCATCGTAAAAATCGATAATTTTGTCAATCAGCCGCAGAAAAATCGCGAACTTCGACGATTAGCTTTGTAAAAATTGCAAAATTCGCGGATCAGCTTTGTAAAAATCGCATAATTCGTGGATCGGCTTCGTAAAAATTGCAAATTTCATCGATCGGCTTCGTAAAAATCTCGAATTTGTCGATCGGTTTTGTAAAATTTGTGAATTTTCCCGATCAATTTCGTAAAAACTGCGAATAACTTTCGTAAAAAGCCCAAATTTGGTTGATCAGGCATGGAAAGATGCAAATTTTGTTGATCGGCCCCTTCCCTCTCCTTCATTCATAAAGTTCACATTTTTTCCGGCACCATCTTTATTTTTTAGCACTTTTAATAGAAGAATATTTACTCACCTGGATAAAGTCAAGGAATGTTACTACATCTTGAGAATAATTTTTGCTATATCTGTTATACATACAAACTGCTGTATATCCTTACCAACTGAATTGGATATTTTGACTGGTTAAGCAAACGTAAAGGGATATTCCCCACCCAACCCCACTTTTCTCTGAAAATATATTTAATATCTGATTATAGGCCAGAAATTACCTTCGAAATCAAATTCTCTTCATGTTATTGATGTGGCCCTCGACCACGCAGACATATTTGTAAGTGGCCCTTCTCTTGAAAAGGTTGTGCATACCTAATTTAAACAATATTTGCAAACAGTCTTATGCTCAGAGAGTGAATTACTCTACACAGGGAAACATGAATAGTCTGAAAATCTTTATAAACAATCTTTTGATTATTAATAATAAACATTTGGATGTAATTTGATAAATATAATATTCTTTTCCACGGTTATTCAAATAATAAATTTCAAGTACTTTTTGGGATTTAGATATTTTGAGTGTGTGACAGTTTGAAGTCAATAATTTTGGTCTTTAGATTCAACGATAACAGGCGAAAAAATACGATTGTTATTATTAAAATGCTATAACTAACACCCAATCTTTGAATACCCTCTTATTCAACTTCGTATTTTGATTTTAAATCAAGATAAACTCCCCAATCAAGATTTTTTTTTTTTTGTTACAGCTTGAGCATAATCTTAGAAAGCATAATGATATGTTATTAATTACGTTAATCTGTTTTTTTTTTCAAAAAATGAAATATTTTATACTAAATATATATACTAAATATCAATTCACACCTTTGAAGCTTTTTCTTTAAAGCAATAGATATGTTCACGAACACATACTGATAATAATCCTATACCAAAAAAGTGACCTAAACTCACTATATCTAATGTTTATTACTGAAATAAAGTGTTGAAAGTAGAAATTGTATATATCCAATTTTCTGCAACATGTAAATTATAAAGAAAAAAAAACAGTTGGTTTAAACCAACATCTAAATACATACCGTATATACTCGCGTATAAGTCGAGAAATTTTAGACAAAAAAAGAACTTCAAAGTGGGGGGTCGACTTATACGCGAGACCTAAAAAAATCTATAAAAAAATATCGGAAAATAGTTTGCTAGCACCTAAAAAAAGGAGATGGGCAAAATCGCTCAATATAAGGAATCGTTCCAGTCAGAATCGTTCACCAAAAGGAATGAGTTATTCGAAGTTGTTCTGAAAAAAGGAACGACTCCGAAAAAAATGGAACGCAGAGTTTCCCCCAGAGGGTTTCAGGGGGGCGCTCAACCCCTCCTGCCTTTTAGTTTAAAAAATAGCGCCCCTCTTGCCCCTCATCCAAAAACTAGCGCCCCTCTTGTCATTCATTCAAAAAAAAAAAAAAATAGCGCCTTTCTTGCCCCACATTTGAAAAAACGCAGCCCTCCAGCGATGATCCCGAACGCGCCATAGCGCGTAAATTACACAAGAAATCGGCAACGGAATGCAAAAATAGCCTCATACGCGTCCCGTGGGATGGGTAATTTCGTCATAAAATTGCTAAAAAACAGCAACTTTCGTTAAAAATTGCGAAATAACGACTAATTTCCGGCAAGATTTGCAAAAAAAAAATGGCTAATTTTGTCAAAAATGTCACAAAATGGCAGATTTTTGTCAAAAGATCGTGGAAAAACGACAAATTTCTTCCAAAAATCGCGATAAAACGAAAAATTTTGTCAAATGAGTCGCAACAGACGGCGACTTTCATAAAAAAAAAAATAGCGATAAAACGGCAGATTTCATCAAAAGATTTGCGAGAAAAACGGCAAATTTCGTCCAAAAATCACAATAAAACGGAGAATTCTGTGAAAAGTTATGTTTTTTCCCTACATTTTCATGAGATTTGTTGTTTTTTCCCGATTTTTTTTGCAAAATATGCCGTTTTTTGCGATCTTTTAACAAAAACTGCTGTTTTTACGGTCTTTTAACAAAATTGGCCATTTTTTTAAAATCTTTTATCAATATTTGCCGTTTTTTTTTCGAGATCTTTTAAAAAATTTACCTTTTTTTTCTTTTTTTTTCAATTTTTTGATTGAATTTCTGTTTTTCTCGATTTTTTGAACCGCTAGATTCTTGATTCAACTCTATAAAAGTGCCCTGAAAAATGTAAAAAGTGCCCTTTTCACAGCAGTAGCACCCTGCCCTTTTTTAAACCTGGGGGAAACCCTGGGAACGAAAGAAGGAACGAGTCCAAGAAAAAAAGGAACAAATCTGAGAAAATGGAACGAGTCCAAGAAAATTTTCTTCGTCTTTCCCCGATTCCGATTTATGACATTAAGCATAATTTTTCGGACGACACATTTCAGAACGAATCTGATGGATCGTTCCTTTTCAGAGTTATTTCATTTCGGAACGAGTCAAAGATTCGTTCTTTTTGGAACGATTCAGAGGAGTCCGTCTTTTTCAGAAGGTTTCCGAGGAATCGATTTTTTCTGAGTCAATTCATTTCGGAACGAGTCTGAGGAATTGGTCCTTTTCGGAGTCATTTCATTTCGGAACGAGTACGAGGAATCAGTCCTTTTCGGAGTCGTTTCATTTAGGAACGAATCAGAGTCCATATCCTTTTCGGGGAAAGTCAAACGGTTCCCCCTTTTGGAGGGGGGGGGTCGACTTATACGCGGGTTTTCAATTTTTTCTCATTTTTAACAACATAAGTTAGGGGGTCGACTTATACGCGAGTATATACGGTATATCAGTATAGCTCTTGTTACAGTAAAAAAAAAATTACTTATCCAGGGCTGGCAAGTTTCTGCCGGGGTGGTTAAAACCAGCGGTTATAACCGGCATGGCAGAAACTAGTTTCTGCCAATAATTGACAAAAACTGGCAGAAACCAAGAAATATTGCTAACAAATACTTTCACCTGCAATGATTCATACTTCCCACATATGTTTAATATATAAAGAATTTAGTTAAAAAATTAAAACAAAGATTATGAATGTTATTCAAAGTAACAGAAAGCTTCAAAATGATCATTATAAATATATTTTGTTTATTTAATAATTTTCTGCCACTTGAAAAAAAGAAAGTTTTATAATGGTAATCTGATTATGTAAAAGCTTCAGTGTTGATATTATTGATGTCATTATTACGGTTGAATTTCTATTTTAAAAGTTTAAAATAAAAGAAATTTGCAAAACAACTATGATATTTTAATAACACTTTTCAGAGTATTTTTAAATAAATAATCTACTACTACATACAAAGAGAAATGGTTCTTTGAAAATATATAAGTAAATAAGTGTAGCTCAAACATAAAAGAAAAAGTAGTGAATTATATTGTACAACTATTTTACAATATTAAAAAGAAAAAATATTTTTGTGGAAAAAGTAATAATATACTGCGAACATTTCATAACATAGGATTAATTTTACTTAACCTTTCTTAACTTAGACTGCTTTTTAATTTGTTTTGAATGAAAGAAAAGTTTGAAAATATTCTTTCACAATAATATTTCACAATATTTTATTTGTTATTTTTCCTGAATAATAAAATGTATATAAGCAATTTAATATTACTTAAAAAGTCTCAGATCATGTCATAAAATGAGTTTATGCCAGTTGTTGCCAGTTTATGCCGGTAAAAACCAGTTATAACCACTTTTTGCCACTGGCACAGGAGAAACCACTTTCTGCCGGCAAAAATCCAGCCCTGTACTTATCGGTAATTGCCCCGGGTGTGATTGATAATTACCCTGTTGTCAGGGTAATTAACGATCTTCGAAACTTTAAAAGTCAAAAATCTTTAAATAATATTTTAATCAAAGTCTATTTGATTGAATAAATACATGAAGCTTTAACCATACTAAATTTGATTATAACAATTGAAATAATTAAGAGATTTAGATGTTAGTGTTTTTTGATTTGCCCGATACAGTTCATTTCAACATATAAATCATAATACTTTAATTAAATTCTTTAAAATGCATATGAATTCTGTTTTGACAATGAAATTTGTGAAGATAATGCATAAAGATTTTATTGCTATATTTGAAGCATACCATTTCAGAGCTTGAAATCAGGGTTGGTAAGTTTTAAACACTCAGATGGTTTTATCTGTCATGTCAAAAAGCCCTTTGACATAGTTTTAAAAATGACTGTCAAAAACTCATATTAGGTTCAAAAGGGTCTGAATATAAATATAACCAACATACAAATAGATGATTGAGAAAAAAATAAGAAAACAAAAGAGAGATTATATAGATATTGTTTTGCAGCTTAAAGATAAAGTTTTGTTTAGTTTTGTTGTTGAGTCAACATTGCAATGAAACATTTGAATGATTTCATTGTCAATAAAATAAAACTATATTCATCAATACAGCCTAAAACAAATTTTAAAACTGATTCTCTTTAAACATAGATCAATTAATTTAAAATTACAGGTCAAAAGATAAAAGTTTCCATGACTAATGAACATTTAAATTAAATAACACAAATACCATGTTTACTGGCAAGTATTGGAGAATATTCAAAACATTTCACTGATATAGTACAAGAAAATAACTTTTTTTCTACTTAAAACTTATTTCCTTTTAAAGCATTTTATTTTTATCAATAAACGTATAATCATAAAGACTGTCAAGTATTTATTACATCTTAAAACATTATGCTAGCACAATATTCCTGTTTTATAATAATTTTCGCATATATTTAGCTTAAAGTTATCTTAAAAGTGCAACCAGATTTAACAATTTCATATTAGAGATCAATCTAGGATAAGTTTTTTGTGAATATTTAAATATTTTTTTTTAACTTTGTACTTTAATTTTAAGCATAAAACTTATTTAAATATACAAAAATAATTGATAATATCAGTAAAAAAGCTATTTAATTCCAAAATTAAATGGTAAAAGCAAGAAAATATCGTTGAGATTAAGCTTAAACACACTTAAAATAAAAATTTTAAAAGAGCTAAAATTTTTCATTTCTATCCGAAACAAAACATTCGTAATTCTTAGCAAAAGATGTCGTTTACAAGCGATATACGAATTTGTTTACAAAAGATATATTTTTACGAAATGAATATGTTTACAAAAGATATATGAAGCTATATACTTACTTTTCTTTGTCAAGCATTTATTATTTTTGTCTTGTCACATTTTCATGGTCATAAGTCACAACACAAAGCTGCCGCGTCAAAATGAAATTCCAAATAATCACAGCGTTGCCAAACGATGAATTGCAAGATACAAAATGTCTTCGATATTCCCAACGCCACCTAGGGTAAGGATTACCAGTAGAAATACTGCAAAAGTTCGTACGGTTCCGTGGCGTGGTGGGCCAGCGCATGGTCGATCAGTGGAGGTCGATCAGAATTTTATCTAATGGTTTCAAACAGCAAAGTTGACTGCAGTTGTCCAGCAGTGGTTATGCAGTGGTAGGCCATTAGCCAGCATTTCCCCATCATTGCAAGCACCTATCTTGCTGCTGGCCAGCATTTTTCTTTTTGCTGGGATGGCTGTGACTTCCCCTGACGCTGTTTCATAGACAGGAGTGCCTTTAATCGTGTGATCAAGGACGAACCTGGGTGCAGGAATGGCGAGAAGCCATTTTTTTTCAGATGAATCCAGGTTCTATTTACAACTCATCATGGTCGAATTCATGCTTAATGGCATCGGGGTGAATGAACATTGGCAGCGCGCATTTGGCTTCGTCATACTGGCCCATCACCTGGCGTGATTGATATGGGGTGCTATTGGATACACGTCTCGGTCATCTCTTGTTCGCATTGACAGCACGTTTGAACAGTGCACGTTACATTTCTGATATTTTACGACCCATGGTTCTACCCTTTATTCGAGACCTGCGAAACTCTACATTTCAGCAGGATAATATTCGACCGCATGTTTTAGAAATCGTGCGGACCTTTCTTGATACAGAAAATGTTCGGCTGTTGCCCTGGCCAGCACGGTTCCCCTATCTCTCACAAATAGAAAACGTCTGGTCAATGGGCACCGAGCGACTAGCTCATAACCATATGCCAGTCACTACGGTTGATGAATTGTGGCATCGTGTTGAAGCTACATGGGCATCTGTACCTGTACATGCCATCCAATCTCTGTTTAACTCAAAGCCCTGACGTATAAGTGCTTTTATTATTGACCGAGTTTGTTGTTTTAGGTACTGATTTCTCAGGATCTATGCACCCGAATTTCTTAAAAATCTAATCACTTGTTATTTTTATCATAATATATTTGTCCAATAAATATCATTTTGTTATCTGCATTTCTTCATGGTGTAACAATTTTAATGGCCAGTAGTGTAATTGAAGGAGAATTGTAAGAGCTTTTAAAACTATAATATGCAATTTTTAATATGTTTATATGTTTCTTTTAAATAGGGCAAATTTTAATTAACAGTTACAATTTTAACTGTTACATTAACTGTTATATGAAGATTTTGAACCAAGAGTCGCACAAATCGAGAAAATGTATTTTAAACAGAGCTAAATGTAACAGTACATTCGACCACCCAGAAGAACATTCAACATCCTTACATTAGAAAGCGAATCATTCTAAATCTCTCAGTTGCCTACAATAAGTATTTTCAATAATAATTTGCACTTTGGAAAACTTAACATCTAAAAAATTAAAATACGGATAAAAAACAAAAACTAGTTGTAGGGAGCCACCTTAATACTTTCCCATCATGGATATGCATAATATAATATCTACATATAATAAAATGCGTTTGGAGGGAAGTGTGTAGAACACTTCCAGTGCGTACCATTCTAATGTAGGAATCCACAGTTGCTGAACGCCATGTTAGGCCTAATGGAAAACATATGTTAACAAATGACAGCTAAATGATAATTTCTTCTGCTTGAAATAACGCTTGTCGGGCAAATTTCCTTATAAAACATGTATATCATATCCAATTACAATACATTAAGTTCCAATTTAAACGTACGCTATTATAAACAAAATAAACAATCGACGGCTTCACAAAAGAGAAAAGAAGGACTCTTAGTGATTCATTAAAATAATAATAACAATAAAAATATCTAATTATGATTTTAAAGTATTTGTAAAATCATATTAAAACATTTAAATACATTTTAAATTATATTTTTCACTTTTGTTTACATTTATTATAGGCAGTACGTTTAAAACATTAAAAAAAAAACTCAATGGTTTTTTAAGTCCATGGTTTTTTTATGGATTTATGCACTGTGGACGGACTTCAGCTTTTATTGTGCTGCCATCTATCAGCATCAATGCGAATGAATAATATTTTCCATTGGATTTATAATAACAATAAATAAAAATTGCAAGATGTAATAATGTGTAAGAGATTTCTCTTGAACGTTTCCGCTATATAATTTTAAAATACCAAGCTATAACAAAATAGAATAATTTTCATATGATTTCTTAGATATAATTTAAATTTCGTTTTATTATTATTATTTTTTTTAAGATGTCAACATTTATCAACTTAATTTTTCAAATTTTGTTTTCTATTATAAAGAAAATATTTTTTTCCCCTCAAGGTGTAATGGATATATGAGATATTATAATAACTGCATTGAAAATTATTTTTCCACATTCTATTATTAAAGTAGAATTTTTCTTACATTTCAAAGTTATTATATTCACAAATTACTATGCTAAAAAAAAAAAAAAAAAAAAAAAAAAAAAAAACCTGTTTTGTTGTAATTAGTATAAGTTATACATGACTGTATATTACTTATATTTTAATTACATTTCATAAGAAATGTAAATTTCGTTTACAATGTAAGCACATTTCAAGTGGATATAAGCTAAGCTTTTAAAAATTGGCGTAATAAAATTAAAATTTTACGAAGGAAATAACAAAAAAGATTTTGGTTTTCATTAATAAGGAATGAATTTTTTAAGTGACATAGAGTTTTTAAAAATTGATTTTGATCTAAATCAATGCATCTTGGTTCGATATTTTCTATAAACAACTACAAATTTTCCAAAAAGTTTTTTTTATGTTGTTTCCAAAACGTTTTTTTTTTTTTTTTCTTTTTTTTGTTGATGTTTGTTTATATTAACTGCTACTAGATGAGCCAAACCCATATTTAAAAATAAAATATAAAGTTTTATTAATCAATTATCTAGGAATCTATTTCATATCCTTCTTATATATATGGCTAAAATCACTGCGGAATCATTGCTTTTCTAAAATAATGCATTTTAAATTAAAAAAAAAATCAATATTAATTTTTAATGTTTAGTGAAATTTTCAGAAAATGTGTTTTACTTTGCTAATTATTTTCATTGTTGTGATAAATACTGCTGTATGTTTTGCCCAATTGTTGAACTATTTCAGAAATTTAATATCAAGTAAAAAAAAAAATCCTTTGTATTGCTATTTTTAAATAATGCTTTTTTACAAAACAATCTCTTTAATAATAAAATCTTCATTCTGTTTGTTTGTACGAAGTCTTACGAAAATAAAATGCAGGTCAAAATTCCGTCATTTTTGACGGGGGTTATATACTAGTATGAAAATAAAACATGTATAAACTATTTGTAAAATGCATTGCAATTCCGAAACAAAATTTAAATGTACATTTAAATATTTTTAATGTGCATAGTAATGCGTTATTAATGAATTGCTGATGAACCAATCTCGACAAATTATACAAAAACGCCAAACTACTCAAGTAGTACCGAATTGCCTAAAAGAAACACCCTTATAACTCCAAAATAATAATCATATTAACTAACAATTTACTATGTCGAATTAAGCGTCTCTTTTCCAATTAAAATATATCTTTGAATTGTAATTTGAATGAAATACAGAGTCATGAAAAATCAAAGATTGTAGAAAATAGGATTGCAAATATCTCTCAATTGATTATCTGATCGACGTCTTTCTTTATGCAAAATGTGTGTTCTTTTATTGTCTTTCACAGCCACCAATTTAAAATTAAAAAATTCGAAAATTTGTATGTACCTTTCCTCAGAAAGAATATTTCGAGTTTCCGAAAAAAAAATAGTTCCGGATAATCGAGGTTACTCACATGAAAACTTTTATTTATTACATTCTAAGAACGCACTAAACTTCATGTTTCTGTCGCAATTTGTTCGGGAGATAGAGCGTTTAGAGCTGTTACACACACAGACAGACAGACGGACGGCAATTTTTTTCTAAAAATATTTTTTTCTGAATCTTCAGTTTCTAAAACGTGTAAATCTGTCAAAAAAATTGATTTTCAAAACGATTGCAAGACTTATACTATACTACTTATCATGGGTAAGTACTGAGAACAGTAGCGAAAAACAAGTCTTTAGTACATATTTTCTTCCAAAAATAAATATCTATTTTTTCGCGTTTTGTCAAGTAAGATCGATTTAAAGAAAAACATCCAATTTTTCAGAAAGACATATCTATGCAGGAAAATGCATTTTACTTACTTTAAGCGGTAAATTTATTTTACGACATTTGTAAAACCTCCTACCAGCATCAAAATTTAACGTTTTACATTGATATTAAAGTAGAACAAAAAAAAATTATAAAATGGGTGGATGGGTTCAGGAAACTTATCAGTGGTTCATGTGCTTAAGAATATATTATTAGATTTATTTATAGAATTATGCGGTAAATAGTTTGCTTATTTGGTAAGCTGTAAAAATCTTATACAGAATTTTCGAACGGCGAATATTTTGAAAAGATTGTGTTCTGATTGCAAAGAGTGCTCGTTTGACATTTTTCTTGTTTTTGATTGCTTACAAAGAACTATTTTTTTGGCATACAGTGCCATATTTTAACAATTTTTTGAACTATATTTTTGGAATTCCGAAATTTCAAAAATCTAAATGGCGTCATTTTTTTTCATTTTTTAAACGATTAGAAGATTTACCCTCTAACTATATAATATGTGTGTTGAGTAAGTAATAAATAAAAAGGCTCGTTCGATTTGTAAACTGCTGTTCTATCCCCATTGAAACATGAAGATTAAGAGGCGAAATTTACTTTTCATTATTGACACTTTACCCTTTTATCTCTTTGACTTCTTTTATCTATGAACTTTTCAGTTTTTCCGTTCCAGATACATGCTCTCCTGTATTCAAACAAAGCAGTGCGTGTGCAAATAAGAGAGGTATTCAGAATTTTCGTTTCTCAGAATTTTCGTATTCATCATCTTCATGCGCTTTCCAAGCGACGGAGAAAATTTTTGATCTTCTCTGTTGCTCAGTGACCTGGGAAGGATTGGGGGGTTGGATTGTAATGAAATAGGGGGAAGGGGGGAAATATTCTGATCTTCTCCGCTTATCTCTGTAATGAAAACCTTGTATTTTCTGTGTCCTTCTAATTGAACTTTGTAAGTTACATGCAAATTTCTTGTTAGAAATCGCTTCTTTTGAAAAGAAATAATCTTCGGAATATCAAAAATTGTCACAGGTTTAAAAAAAAAAAAAAAAAAAAAAAAAATTACAAGAAAAAATGTAAAACGAAACCTTCTTATAAACTGGAATTACATAAAAATGTATAAAAAATCTATTAATATACAATAATACAGTATTAATATAATATATTAATATATAAACAGACGAAACACATTGAACTCGACGATTGAAAATGTTTAAAAGCAGCGATTCACTGATTTTATATCTATAATAAGAATAATAATATTAATGAATCAATTTTTAATAAATGTATTTCCAAATTTGATCTTATATTTGGCAGTTAAAATTTTGCATGGAAACATTTGCGCTGTTTACTTTAAGCTTTAATCTGAGTGCCGATAAAATCGAGAAATTTACTTTTAAAGACATAAATTCAAAACTTGACGTAAAATTTAAACTAGGCGTTTAGTTAAGTAAATAAATGTATACACTACATAGTAAAAGGTGACCGTCCATTTGTGATTTTAGACATTTTGTTAAATATCTAGAAAAATACATGATGAATCAACCAGGAACTCTAATTGTGTAAGCATAGTAGTAGAGGTTAAATATCTAGAAAAATACATGATGAATCAACCAGGAACTCTAATTGTGTAAGCATAGTAGTAGTTCATTTCCGTGAAGATTTTTTTTCGAAACTCCACAGGTGACCTTAAACAAATTGAAAAAGTACGAATATCTTTTGGATAAACCTGTGAAAACTAAGGTAGCAAAAGCATTCGATCTGTAGATTATGATTTTGTAGCTTGTTGTAATAAACTGTGTTCATTTTCCTGTGGATAGCATGTATATTCGTATGAACATTAAAACATTTATAAAAACAGTCCCAAATTTTTTGCTTGTAACTTGCAGAGTTCTTAATATAAAATAATGTTCTTTTTCGAAAATATGAAAAATAACATTTTACACAATACCCGTAATCAGAATTAAAAAATAATAAAAATTGTATGAACAATAGGTAGATTTACTAAATAATTTTTCATGACGTATGCGTCATTGATATAAAAATTTCATTTGCATATTATGTTAGCTACATATATAGAGCAACTTTTGTGAAAGTCTCAAAAATATAGCTTGAAAATTCTGAAAGTAATCGTTCATAGAATGAGCTAAAAATCCATTACTCCCAAAATGAAGCAAAAAGATGAGATGCTGTATCCTTTTCTCCTCTGATTAGTGCCAATATAGAATACACAATATGGCACGTACTACTATATTTGGATACAACTCCTCATATTTTTGCTTCAATTTGAGAAGAACGGATTTTGAGTTATTTCTTTCGACCATCCCTTTCAAAATTTTCAAGCTATGTTTTCGATACTTTTACAAAAGTTGCTTTATACATTTAGCTAATACATAATGCAAATTACATTTTGATTGCGTTCACTCATGCGCAGTGAAACCTTATTTAGTAAACCTGCGCATTTTTTATACAATTATTATTTTTTGAAATTCTGATTCCAGGGTATTGCGTACAATGTTGCTTGTCATATTTTCGAGAAAGAACACGATTATATGTTAAGAACTCCACAAATTACCCAGCAAAGAGAAAAATGCTCTAAAATAATCACAGCGTTTGGCAACGCTGTGATTATTTGGAATTTCATTTTGACGCGGCAGCTTTGTGTTGTGACTTATGACCATGGAAATGTGACAAGACAAAAATAATAAATGCTTGACAAAGAAAAGTAAGTATATAGCTTCATATATCTTTTGTAAACATATTCATTTCGTAAAAATATATCTTTTGTAAACAAATTCGTATATCGCTTGTAAACGACATCTTTTGCTAAGAATTACGAATGTTTTGTTTCGGATAGAAATGAAAAATTTTAGCTCTTTTAAAATTTTTATTTTAAGTGTGTTTAAGCTTAATCTCAACGATATTTTCTTGCTTTTACCATTTAATTTTGGAATTAAATAGCTTTTTTACTGATATTATCAATTATTTTTGTATATTTAAATAAGTTTTATGCTTAAAATTAAAGTACAAAGTTAAAAAAAAATATTTAAATATTCACAAAAAACTTACCCTAGATTGATCTCTAATATGAAATTGTTAAATCTGGTTGCACTTTGAAGATAACTTTAAGCTAAATATATGCGAAAATTATTATAAAACAGGAATATTGTGCTAGCATAATGTTTTAAGATGTAATAAATACTTGACAGTCTTTATGATTATACGTTTATTGATAAAAATAAAATGCTTTTAAAAGAAAATAAGTTTTAAGTAGAAAAAAAGTTATTTTCTTGTACTATATCAGTGAAATGTTTTGAATATTCTCCAATACTTGCCAGTAAACATGGTATTTGTGTTATTTAATTTAAATGTTCATTAGTCATGGAAACTTTTATCTTTTGACCTGTAATTTTAAATTAATTGATCTATGTTTAAAGAGAATCAGTTTTAAAATTTGTTTTAGGCTGTATTGATGAATATAGTTTTATTTTATTGACAATGAAATCATTCAAATGTTTCATTGCAATGTTGACTCAACAACAAAACTAAACAAAACTTTATCTTTAAGCTGCAAAACAATATCTATATAATCTCTCTTTTGTTTTCTTATTTTTTTCTCAATCATCTATTTGTATGTTGGTTATATTTATATTCAGACCCTTTTGAACCTAATATGAGTTTTTGACAGTCATTTTTAAAACTATGTCAAAGGGCTTTTTGACATGACAGATAAAACCATCTGAGTGTTTAAAACTTACCAACCCTGATTTCAAACTCTGAAATGGTATGCTTCAAATATAGCAATAAAATCTTTATGCATTATCTTCACAAATTTCATTGTCAAAACAGAATTCATATGCATTTTAAAGAATTTAATTAAAGTATTATGATTTAAATGTTGAAATGAACTGTATCGGGCAAATCAAAAAACACTAACATCTAAATCTCTTAATTATTTCAATTGTTATAATCAAATTTAGTATGGTTAAAGCTTCATGTATTTATTCAATCAAATAGACTTTGATTAAAATATTATTTAAAGATTTTTGACTTTTAAAGTTTCGAAGATCGTTAATTACCCTGGCAACAGGGTAATTATCAATCACACCCGGGGCAATTACCGATAAGTACAGGGCTGAATTTTTGCCGGCAGAAAGTGGTTTCTCCTGTGCCAGTGGCAAAAAGTGGTTATAACTGGTTTTTACCGGCATAAACTGGCAACAACTGGCATAAACTCATTTTATGACATGATCTGAGACTTTTTAAGTAATATTAAATTGCTTATATACATTTTATTATTCAGGAAAAATAACAAATAAAATATTGTGAAATATTATTGTGAAAGAATATTTTCAAACTTTTCTTTCATTCAAAACAAATTAAAAAGCAGTCTAAGTTAAGAAAGGTTAAGTAAAATTAATCCTATGTTATGAAATGTTCGCAGTATATTATTACTTTTTCCACAAAAATATTTTTTCTTTTTAATATTGTAAAATAGTTGTACAATATAATTCACTACTTTTTCTTTTATGTTTGAGCTACACTTATTTACTTATATATTTTCAAAAGAACCATTTCTCTTTGTATGTAGTAGTAGATTATTTATTTAAAAATACTCTGAAAAGTGTTATTAAAATATCATAGTTGTTTTGCAAATTTTTTTTATTTTAAACTGTTAAAATAGAAATTCAACCGTAATAATGACATCAATAATATCAACACTGAAGCTTTTACATAATCAGATTACCATTATAAAACTTTCTTTTTTTCAAGTGGCAGAAAATTATTAAATAAACAAAATATATTTATAATGATCATTTTGAAACTTTCTGTTACTTTGAATAACATTTATAATCTTTGTTTTAATTTTTTAACTAAATTCTTTATATATTAAACATATGTGGGAAGTATGAATCATTGCAGGTGAAAGTATTTGTTAGCAATATTTCTTGGTTTCTGCCAGTTTTTGTCAATTATTGGCAGAAACTAGTTTCTGCCATGCCGGTTATAACCGCTGGTTTTAACCACCCCGGCAGAAACTTGCCAGCCCTGGATAATTATTATTTTTTTTTTTTACTGTAACAAGAGCTATACTGATATACCGTATATACTCGCGTATAAGTCGACCCCCTAACTTATGTTGTTAAAAATGTGAAAAAATTGAAAACCCGCGTATAAGTCGACCCCCCCTCCAAAAGGGGGAACCGTTTGACTTTCCCCGAAAAGGATATGGACTCTGATTCGTTCCTAAATGAAACGACTCCGAAAAGGACTGATTCCTCAAAGGCTCAAAGGCGATTGGTATTGGAATACCTACGTGGGCGTGATGCCCACGTTAACTTCCATCGAACAAGAGACGATCGAAGCAGAGTTCATCATGATGATAAAAAGAGTCTAATGTTCATCTCGCAGGCAGCTGCGGTGGTGAAGAGCAGATGATGTGCTGTCGATAGATGGTCTTTGAGCAGTTGAGTTTTAGAGACACGCCAGGGCAGGGAGGGGGAAAGGGCTGACCAGTACAATAATATAAGTAATTTTAATTTTCAAATTTCAATTATTTTAAATCACAGTAGTGTGAATTTACCAAATGAAATATTGAAATCAATGACAAGTATAAGGATAACACAATGCAAATGATAGAAATAGAATACACGATGCAAACAGATAAACATAATGATGCAAACAATTTCAATTAGTAAAATAAATTTCTATGTACAAAATTAAACAAGTAAAAAAGGATAACAAAACTTTATCTATCACATAAATTAATCAAGTATTTAAAATTTTAATCCCCAAGGTAACTAGGAACAAGTTAGGAAGGTAAATATTACCCGGTGCCAAAAGCGAGGCAGGAAGACGTCATTAGCTAAATTAGTGGGAGGATGCCAAATAAAACAAAATGAAAATGAATTTTGGAATTTGGAAAGTCCACAATGATGCGTTTAAGGGGGTTCACGCCTCCTTCTTTTTGATGGAGGTGCAAATCCGTCATCTCTACTAAGGATGACCAGCGGTCTTTTCTTTCCCTGAGTGTCGTTGACATTATAAGGTTGGATGGATCGCAACGCATCATTGGGTATAAAAATGCGATCTCTATGAAAATTTATTGCAAGTTTTTTTATAACTTGAGCAATGGGCTTGATATTAAGATCAGCATGTATGACGTCATTCCGAAGAAACGTAGTCGCCTTACAAATCCTACGCAAAACTGCATTTTGAAAGATTTGAATTTTCTGCATCTGAGTTTCACAAATCGATCCCCAAACAACTGACCCATAAGTCATGGTTGATCTGATAAAGGACTTATAAAGTAATAATTTATTTGAAATTGACAGACGGCTGTGATAAGCCAACAGAGATTTGAGGGAACCTTGGGCTTTGTTAGATTTGAGAAGTACATCCTGAATCTGTCTAGCCCAGTTTAATTTGGAATCTAGGTGAATGCCTAGGTATTTATAGTTGGTGACCCAGGGTATGCTGTCACCATTGAGAGAAAGATTAGTGTCTGGGGAGATAGCTTTCTTTGAAAAAATCATGGCGGCACTTTTTGCTGCATTGACTTTAATACGCCATTTCCTAAGCCAATTATTAAGTGCCAAAAGATAAGTTTGGAGTTTAAGTAACACAGTCTGAAGTGAAATGTTGGAAGTCAAGATGGCCGTGTCGTCCGCATATAATGCTAAGAGGACGTTGGGAATCCAGCGTGGGATATCGTTGATGTAAAGGTTGAACAACCAAGTGCTGATAAGGCTCCTCTGAGGGACACCAGCCTCGATGATGCGAGTAGTAGAAAGAGAATTATTGACTTTAACACAAAAGGACCTACCACGAAGGTAATTCCAGATAATAAAAATAAGTTGGGGAGGAACTCTGTATAAAATTAACTTAAAAATAAGTCCATAATGCCAGACTCGGTCAAAGGCTTTAGCGATGTCTATGAATAGAACTCCAGTATTATGATTACGATTAAAACCCTCATGAATGAGTTCCGTTACTCTCCAAAGCTGGTGTTGAGTCGAATGCTTGGTCCGAAACCCAAATTGCTCAGGTATAATAATCGAATTGGAGACAACGAACTCCTTCAGACGGCACATGAGTATGTATTCATAGACTTTGGACAGGCAAGAGAGAAGCGAGATAGGCCTGAAGCTGGAAGGGGCATGTCTGTCAAGACCCGCTTTTGGGATTGGGACAACCAGAGCCTTTTTCCAGCAGTCAGGAAACATACGGAGGTTAAGCATGCAATTAATTAAGATAGTAAGAAAGAAAATAAAGTTAAGGGGCAGATGAAGTAACATATTAGTAGAGATGCGATCGAGGCCTGGTGATTTGTTCTTTTTGAGATTCCCAATGTAAGCGATAACCTCAGAGGGCAATGCAGGATTAAGCGTGTTATTATGTTCAGTGTTTAAGAAATGTTCAACCTTAGTATTTACAATGTCGACCATCTTAGGAATGACGACATCCTGGTTAAGTGTAAACTGGCTTCTAAGACTGTCAGCAATGAGCTCAGCCTTGCCAGTGTTTGGATAGGCCATACCATTTGGGCCATTAAGGGCTGGAATGTGTGTTCGTGTCCTACGAATGCGTGCCGTTGCCGACCAAATGGTGTTGTCAGAAGTTGTCAGAGACTCAATGTAGGTGTTCCAGTGTGAGTTACTAAACTCCCTGATTGCAGCAGAAACCTGGTGGTTTTTTCTATTGAAATGAGATTTAATGACAGGGTCCCTAGTCGTCTGCCAGTCCCGTCGTAAACGATTCCTCTCCCTTTTCAAATCCCTGATGTGCTCAGGTAGTCAAAATGCATCAACCACCCTCTGCCTAGGTCTCGCAACTTTTTGGAAAGCATTATGGAGGGAGTCACCAATTGCCTGTATTGAAGAAGTTACATCCTCGGCAGAGTGAATCTCAGTGGGCGATAAGTCCATGTTCTCGAGGACATGACCAAAGTCCTCCCAGTTCACTGAGAAAGCCTGGGGGATATCTAGCTGGTAGTTGCCCACTTCGAATCTAAGCACAACTGGGAGATGATCCGATGACAAATCGTTAACCGTTTGAATTGTATACGGGAAGGGAAAATTGCGGGTGATTGCAAAATCGATAATGGAGTGATGAGTAGTGCGGGTGGACTCGAGCGGTGCTATAATTTGTGCAAAATTTTGATCTGTCCACCTGCGGATCTTATAACCAGACATGTTGGAGCGATGGCAGCCCCAAGAATAATGATGAGCATTAAAATCACCCGCAATTATAAAATTTGGAAAAGAACGGGTTAAGTTAGATAAATCCTGACCAAGCAGACGAAGACTTTCGTGAGAATGAGGATTATAAATGGCTGCAATCAGAAGATGGGGGATGGATGGAAAATCTAATACAATAGGCGTAGTCTCAATGTGGTTTAATAGTGGGACTTTAGCGAGAGATGCATTGAGACCATTTTTAATGTATACAGCAGTGCCACCACCAATGCGGCCACCAACTGATGGTGGTCTATCTACATTGAAAAGCACATAGTTGGTGACCTTAACGGGGTTACCCTGGAATTTGGTTTCAGAAACCAACATGACATCTAAATTATTACTCATGATAAAATCCTTAAACTCAGAGGCTTGCCTTTTAAGCCCATTGGCATTCCATATGCCAATCGAAAGAGAATTCAAATTCTTTGTAGCTGGGAATTTGTCAAATAGGGAGGGTGATCGAAAAACGGACTAATTTGGAAAAAATTACTCAGTTAAGCTGGGTAAATTACTATATATTATAAATATCCGGTCAACTTCCGTAGGTGCAGTACGGAGCTCCGGGAGACACTTTCTAAAAGTTTGGAGAACAATTTGCTTTCCAAGCTTCTTTTCAAATTTGAAAATTTCATTTATAAAGTCGGCGTCCGGAATAGCACCAATTTTGGGGGCCGACAAATTTTGGCCAGTACTCATACTGGAAGTGGGCTCAGCGACTTTGCCTGTTGCAATTGCCGCAAAGGACATTGCATTATTTACCCTCCTAGTAGGGGGGGCTTTGGTCTGATTTTGTTTCTGGAGGTCCTTGACGTTTTTTTTGGTGTGATCTCCTGGGAATTTGGGGCACAATCTATAATTAGCAGGGTGAGAGCCCGAGCAATTCGCGCAGACGCAAGGATCATCAAATGGCTTTGTGCATTCTGAAGCCGAGTGTTCTCCTGAACACTTAACACATTGTTTCTTCAGAAAACACCCATTCGATGAGTGAAAAAAGCCTTGGCACCTATGACATTGCTGCGGGCCTTTTCTACCTCTGTATTTTTCAAAGGTGACCTTCATTCCCAGAATTTCAGTTATCTGATATAAATTGGAAGGATCCTCCAGTCTGGGAATCTGAATAAGAAATAAGGGCAAAGGGACCTTGCTCCTAGTGTTGCCTCTTGACAACTGCTGAATGGAGATTATGTTATAATCTTCACATTCTATATAATCTTTAATTTGATCTATAGTTGTATTCTTGGGCAGGTCTCTAAGAATAAATTTTTGGTTTTTTTCTTTTTCAAGAAGAAAACTACGGTAATGCAGATTTTCTTTCTGCAGACACTGCTGTACTTTTCTGTACTCAATTTCAGTGTCTACATTTATTTTTATCAGTCTGTTCTTCATTTCTGAACGAACAGATGGTGCCACTGACTTAAGAAGGAAAAGTAAATGAGGCCAGTTTTGTATGGCTTCAATGAAGAAGGGGGGGATTTTCTCTTTTTTATTGGGAGTAGGTGCACTGGCATTCTGAACATTGTTACTAGTACCAGGCACGGGAGTATTTTTCTCGTACTCGTTCCGAAATGAAATGACTCCGAAAAGGACCAATTCCTCAGACTCGTTCGGAAATGAATTGACTCTGAAAAAAATTGATTCCTCGGAAACCTTCTGAAAAAGACGGACTCCTCTGAATCGTTCCAAAAAGAACGAATCCTTGTCTCGTTCCGAAATGAAATAACTCTGAAAAGAAACGATCCATCAGATTCGTTCCGAAATGTGTCGTCCGAAAAATTATGCTTAATGTCATAAATCGGAATCGGGGAATGACGAAGAAAATTTTCTTGGACTCGTTCCATTTTCTCAGATTTGTTCCTTTTTTTCTTGGACTCGTTCCTTCTTTCGTTCCCAGAGTTTCCCTCAGGTTTAAAAAAGGGCAGGGTGCTACTGCTCTGAAAAGGGCACTTTTTACATTTTTCAGGGCACTTTTATAGAGTTGAATCAAGAATCTAGCGGTTCAAAAAATCGAGAAAAACAGAAATTCAATCAAAAAATTGAAAAAAAAAGAAAAAAAAGGTAAATTTTTTAAAAGATCTCGAAAAAAAAAACCCGGCAAATATTGATAAAAGATTTAAAAAAATGGCCAATTTTGTTAAAAGACCGTAAAAACAGCAGTTTTTGTTAAAAGATCGCAAAAAACGGCATATTTTGCTAAAAAAATCGGGAAAAAACAACAAATCTCATGAAAATGTAGGGAAAAAACATAACTTTTCACAGAATTCTCCGTTTTATTGTGATTTTTGGACGAAATTTGCCGTTTTTCTCGCAAATCTTTTGATGAAATCTGCCGTTTTATCGCTATTATTTTTTTATGAAAGTCGCCGTCTGTTGCGACTCATTTGACAAAATTTTTCGTTTTATCGCGATTTTTGGAAGAAATTTGTCGTTTTTCCACGATCTTTTGACAAAAATCTGCCATTTTGTGACATTTTTGACAAAATTAGCCATTTTTTTTTTGCAAATCTTGCCGGAAATTAGTCGTTATTTCGCAATTTTTAACGAAAATTGCTGTTTTTTAGCAATTTTATGACGAAATTACCCATCCCACGGGACGCGTATGAGGCTATTTTTGCATTCCGTTGCCGATTTCTTGTGTAATTTACGCGCTATGGCGCGTTCGGGATCATCGCTGGAGGGCTGCGTTTTTTCAAATGTGGGGCAAGAAAGGCGCTATTTTTTTTTTTTTTTTTTTTTTGAATGAATGACAAGAGGGGCGCTAGTTTTTGGATGAGGGGCAAGAGGGGCGCTATTTTTTAAACTAAAGGGCAGGAGGGGTTGAGCGCCCCCCTGAAACCCTCTGGGGGAAACTCTGCGTTCCATTTTTTTCGGAGTCGTTCCTTTTTTCAGAACAACTTCGAATAACTCATTCCTTTTGGTGAACGATTCTGACTGGAACGATTCCTTATATTGAGCGATTTTGCCCATCTCCTTTTTTTAGGTGCTAGCAAACTATTTTCCGATATTTTTTTTATAGATTTTTTTAGGTCTCGCGTATAAGTCAACCCCCCCCCACTTTGAAGTTCTTTTTTTGTCTAAAATTTCTCGACTTATACGCGAGTATATACGGTATGTATTTAGATGTTGGTTTAAACCAACTGTTTTTTTTTTCTTTATAATTTACATGTTTCAGAAAATTGGATATATACAATTTCTACTTTCAACACTTTATTTCAGTAATAAACATTAGATATAGTGAGTTTAGGTCACTTTTTTGGTATAGGATTATCATCAGTATGTGTTCGTGAACATATCTATTGCTTTAAAGAAAAAGCTTCAAAGGTGTGAATTGATATTTAGTATATATATTTAGTATAAAATATTTCATTTTTTGAAAAAAAAAAACAGATTAACGTAATTAATAACATATCATTATGCTTTCTAAGATTATGCTCAAGCTGTAACAAAAAAAAAAAAATCTTGATTGGGGAGTTTATCTTGATTTAAAATCAAAATACGAAGTTGAATAAGAGGGTATTCAAAGATTGGGTGTTAGTTATAGCATTTTAATAATAACAATCGTATTTTTTCGCCTGTTATCGCTGAATCTAATGACCAAAAATATTGACTTCAAACTGTCACACACTCAAAATATCTAAATCCCAAAAAGTACTTGAAATTTATTATTTGAATAACCGTGGAAAAGAATATTATATTTATCAAATTACATCCAAATGTTTATTATTAATAATCAAAAGATTGTTTATAAAGATTTTCAGACTATTCATGTTTCACTGTGTAGAGTAATTTACTCTCTGAGCATAAGACTGTTTGCAAATATTGTTTAAATTAGGTATGGACAACCTTTTCAAGAGAAGGGCCACTTACAAATATGTCTGCGTGGTCGAGGGCCACATCAATAACATGAAGAGAATTTGATTTCGAAGGTAATTTCTGGCCTATAATGAGATATTAAATATATTTTCAGAGAAAAGTGGGGTTGGGTGGGGAATATCCCTTTACGTTTGCTTAACCAGTCAAAATATCCAATTCAGTTGGTAAGGATATACAGCAGTTTGTATGTATAACAGATATAGCAAAAATTATTCTCAAGATGTAGTAACATTCCTTGACTTTATTCAGGTGAGTAAATATTCTTCTATTAAAAGTGCTAAAAAATAAAGATGGTGCCGGAAAAAATGTGAACTTTATGAATGAAGGAGAGGGAAGGAGCCGATCAACAAAATTTGCATCTTTCCATGCCTGATCAACCAAATTTGGGCTTTTTACGAAAGTTATTCGCAGTTTTTACGAAATTGATCGTGAAAATTCACAAATTTTACAAAACCGATCGACAAATTCGAGATTTTTACGAAGCCGATCGATGAAATTTGCAATTTTTACGAAGCCGATCCACGAATTATGCGATTTTTACAAAGCTGATCCGCGAATTTTGCAATTTTTACAAAGCTAATCGTCGAAGTTCGCGATTTTTCTGCGGCTGATCGACAAAATTATCGATTTTTACGATGCCAGTCGACAAAAAAAAATTACGGATGCATCGAATAGTGATTTTGGCCGAATGCCGAATTTTCGGCCGACAGCTGAACCGAATACTCAGCCGAATATTCAGCAACCCAAATAGTAACTATTCGGCCGAATACCGAATATTTGGCCGAATACCGAATATTCGGCTTTCCAAATACTTTTTATATTTCAAAATTTAAGGGTATTAAAAGGTAAGTTTTTAAAACAATTTTACGTAATATTTAATAAGAGAAACTTGTATTTTGATAAATAAGAGCTTTTTATAAGAATATTCACTTGAGACTTTTTCAATTAATAAAATTTTAAATATTATGATTTCTTCGACAAACTGAAACAAACATTTTGAAATCAAAGAGAAATAATGAAAAAATAGTCGAAGAAAAACTGTACAGTCCCATATTTGTTCTTTTTAAATAACTCAAGGCAGATTTTTTTCAATATAAAGTACAAATACTTTCAACTTAATTCTGAATAAAGGAATGTCTAGCTCATAATTCTTTTCTTATGAATGGTGGCATTTTCTATCCTTCCCATCATGATCATATCATATTTTACAAAAATCAAAGCATGTGAGTTGAAAATATAGTTATGATATCTTATTTATTGTTAATGCAATAAACGAAAACACAAGATTGACTTTGAGTGTGATGAAATACAATGTACTTGTGATTCAATAAGGTGATTATGGTTTCATGAACAAAAATTGTATGCCTTGATAGCTATTACTATTCTCAAAAGTTTTTCTTTCTTGTTTAAGGACTTTATTTGGAAAAAGCAAGAAACAGATTATTTACTAAATAAAATTTAAGAAATTGCATATCATTTATTAGTAAAAAGATTCTTAATTAATCAATTTTAATCACTCTCATGGTTAATTTTCTTAAGTTAAACTTTACAAACATCAAATAAATAATGTTTCATTCTATTTTATTTAAATATGATTTTATTTCAAATTATTTTAAATACATTTATAAATTCATAGTTAAAGTAGAAATTGTGAAAAGTTTTTTAAAATGTGTTTTAAAAGGTTTTATTAAGCATTGGATTCGGCCGAATACTTTGATATTCGGCCAAACTGAATATTCGGCAGGCCGAATAGTTTAATATTTGGCCAAGCCGAATAGTTTGATATTTGGCCTAACTGAATATTCAGTAACATGGCCGAATACCGAATATTCAGTACATCCCTAAAAAAAATATCGATTTTTACGACGCCAATCGACAAAATTATCAATTTTTAGGAAGTTAATCGATGAATTTTGAGATTTTTTAAAAGCCAATTGACGAAATTTGCGATTTACCAAGCTGATCAGCAAATTTTGTGATTTTTACAAAACTGATTGGCAAAATGTGCGATTTTTCTTCGTATGAATGATAAAATTCGCGATTTCCAACGGATGATTGACGATATTATTGATTTTTACAAAACCGATCGACGAAATTTGCTATTTTTACGAAGCTGATCAACGAAATTTGCAATTTTTCCTCATATGATTGAAAAAATTCGCGATTCTTTCATACCAGATCGACGCATTTTGCCATTTTTACAAACTTTATCGATGAAATTCGCGATTTTTATGAAGCCGATTGACGGAATTCGCATTTTTTATGAGCTTGATCAACGAAATTAGCAATTTTTGCAAAGCCGGTAGATGAAATTCGCGAATTTTTTTGCACCGGATATATGAAAACGAAATTTTCAACTTTTCTGCGTAAAATCGACAAAATTCACGATATTCTAATGTTCTGCCAATGAAATTTGAGATTTTTTGGAACCCGATCAATAAAACTCGCAGTTTTCCCATGTCCGATCGACGAAATGTGCACTTTGTCAGCATTTAACTGACGAAATCTGCATTTTTTCCGTGCCCAGTCAACGGAATTCGCAATTTGTAACTAATTTTGACGAAATCTGCATTTTTTTGCGCAGCAAGATGAAAATAGCAAATTTTCTTCTTGATAAATTTACAAAACTCGCTATTTTTTCGCAGCCGATCAACGAAATTTTCAATTTCTCTGTGCATCATCGTAAAATTCGCGATTTTTTTGTGCCCCATCAATGAAATTCACGTGATAAACCGAGAAAACATGTAATTTTTCTGCAGCGGATGAATTTTTGCAATTTTTTCGCGCTTCATCAACAAATCTGACGATTTTTTCTTGCCCGATCAACAAATTGTATGATTTTTTGCATCTGACCGACAAAATTCATAATTTTTCCATGCTTGATCGACAAAACCACGATTTTCCCGTGTCCGATCGGCTAAATTTGCTAATATTTTTCCGAGCCTCATGGGCAAAATTCGCTATTTTTCATTCCTGATGAATGAAATGTGAGTGATAAATGAAATTAACGATTTTTCCATGCCCGATCTACGAAATTTGCGATTCATAAGTGACTGAAAAAATTTTATATTTTCCAGCGGTAAACTGGCGAAATTTAGGATAATTTTCTCGACTTTTGCACAAAAATTACATTTTTTTCTAGTTGTAAATTGATGAAGTTCGCGGGCCACACGTTAACCCGTCGCGGGCCACAAGTTGTGCATCTCTAGTTTAAATTAAAATGATTTTTTTTCAATTTTCTACCCAATTTATTGTAATTATTTAATTTAAATTATTTTTAAATGAAGTTACACTACTTATAATCCAATAATGTCTATTTTTATCAATAAATATGCATGTATATGTAATAAGAAGGGATGTTTAAGGGGAAAAAAAACCCGGTTTAAACCAAAAAAAAACCTGCTTCAAACAAAAAGTTTTTTTTTTTTCAAAAAAAAAAAAAAACAGGTTTTTTTCCAACCTTGATCTTAATAGACTTAAAAAATATCTAGCATTGTAATGTGTAGTTAAAACTATTGACTTATGCAATAAAAAGTAAATTTGTAGAATTTAGTCTAAATTTTTAAATGTAAAAAATGGCTAAAAATTATGAAATTACAACCATCAAGTTATGTATTTTTGCCACAAACGACAGTTGGAAACTTCTTAAAAATGTTAGAATTTCCTCTTGTTCAAGATAATTTGATGTAAATGCTCCATACACCTTGGTGACATCTTTTCAAATGTTGGAAGTACATATGGAACATCGTCATTTTCCTTGCAAAAAAATTATTTGGAATATTTAATCAGGATTGTGAAGGCTGCAGATTAAATCTTTTTTTTTTTTTTAAACTGCTTTCTCAGCTTTAAATTCTTTGTAAATGTCAACATAATCTTCAAACTTCAAATGTATAATTTTGCGCCCAAACAACATGCTTTCATAATATTTGCATATTAGATGATTGGAATGTTCAAATGTCATGCTTTGTTTTTTCAGCCCGTGGGCAGCAGGTTCAAGTTCCAAAGCTTTGTTCTTTACATATCTGGCGAAATGGAAGCAAAACTGTATCCTGAGAAACCACCTGCCTAAAATCATTTGCTGTACGAATAGCCACTAAAAACTCATTTTGTGAATTTTCTTTACTTCTTATTGATTAAAATACCATTGTATTTTTTATTTACCGTTATATTTTTTAAACATTGTATAACATCTTGATCCATGTGCAGTAAAATGCATGTAAGATTTGTTGGAAAGAAAAATATTCTTCACTGATTCTAGATGTTATAATTTCTGGAGGATGTGAAAAAGTCGCTAAATCAAGATTTGGATTATTTTTGGGTCGTATAAAGGAACAAGGAAAAACATTCAGGGCAGGATTCACGCCCGAAATTTTGAAATCCCACCCAAAAGAATATTGTGGACAAGAGCCCCGCCCCCCCCGCAACACACACACACAAAGAAAAAAATTGTGAATTTTGAAATTTTTTGCATTTTGAAACTACTGTCAACTCCTGACATTTTTGTGAATTTTACTATATTTTCGTGCGACTGAATCACCTATTTTGTCGTGAGTTTTTTGCTGCAAAAAATCGTTGAAATTCGCGATTTTTTTCCCCCAAAAACTGTTTGACAATTTTCGCAATTTTTTTCCCTGGCTATCGATTAACACAAGTTTCTTGCTATTTTCTGGTGCAAGAACGGAGTCATTTCGTTCCGAATTTTTAAAATTAACACATTCAATTCCAAAAATTATGAAAGATCAGTTATCTGCCTGGAAATTATGTCCGAATTTCAGGGCTGATAGCCGATTTTTCATAAGTTTTGAACCGAGCTGAGTCGCATATTTTCACAATCAATTTCGCCAGTCTTTCTCAGAAAATGGAAACACACTGAATTTTGTCAGAGGATCTCGATAGAAACGCCAATTTTGTTGAAGCATTGGGGAAAAAACTCTAATTTTCTCAAGGAATAGCAGGGGAAAAGCGTAATCGTCCTCAAAAGATCAAGAAAAAGTGTGAATTTCATAGAAAGATCGCGGACCTGCAGTTCGTGAAAGCATCACAGAATAAATGTGAATTTTTTGAAAGGATCGCCACATAAACCCAAATTTACCAAAACGCCACTTAAAATTTGCAAATTTCATGAAATCATATCAATAAATGTGCATTTCATTAAAAGATCGTAAAAGAAACAAAAATTTTGTCAAAGAGTTCTTCAGGGGCAATTCTGAATAAAAATTTTTGTTTGAAATTCACAGCAAATTTTCTGAAAAGTTACAGCAGAGTGTGTAAGAGGGGAAGGGGGGTGTACTTTTAACACTGTATATTTTCCGTGACTAATTCCGTGAAATTTGACTATTTTGATGAAATTTGACTATTTTTTTGATGAAATTTGCCTATTTGTTTGAGAAAATTTGCAGATTTTTCACGATTTTTGTAAAAATTAGCAATTTTTTGATGAAATTTGTGGGGTTTTCGCAATTTTTTGATGATATATGGGAGTTTTTAACATTTTTTGGCGAAATATGAGAGTTTTTTGTGATCGTTTGATGAAATTTACAAGTTTTAAAAGATTTACCTTTTCCTGGATTTTTTTTTTTACAATATTTTAGTTTTTTTCAGCTATCCCTTCCCTGCCCAAAATTAGCATTTTTCTGTGAATCTGATGAAATTTGCAGGTTTTTTGCACTATTCTTTAATGAAATTCACATTTCTTTTAACGAATTTTGAGTTTTTATTGTCTGACAAAAGTCACGTTTTTCCCGCAAACCTCTGACAATATTCTAGATTTTTTTTTTTTTTTTTCGAATAATTTACGAAATTGATTTTGTTTGGACAACCATTTGTTGAAATTCATTGTATGTTTTTTGTCTAAATTTCCAGATTGATGCCTTTTTTTTCAGCATGGAATATCTTAAATTTTCAGAAAATACTGAACAGAATCGTTCCTGAATCACTTTATAAATGTAAAATTTATCAAAATACCGCTTTATAAAAGTGATCAGTGTCACAAAATCGCGAAAATTTAAAAACGTAAAAATTGCGTGTCATTTTTAATCTTTTGTCATAAATTCAATTAACTTAAAATAATTCCACCACAGTTTTTTTTCTTTTTTGTATTTTTTCTTTTTTAAATTTACAATGACATATACAGCCAAAATGATTTGATATTAATTTATACTAGAACTATCACAGTTATAGCATTGATGTATAGTATAAGTAATTATATTTGTATAATTATTGAAGTGTCAATATTTGTTTTTAATGTACATTTTTTCAAAATGTGTTTTTACTTTTTAACAATATGAAAATTTTTTTAGCTCAAAATATGAAAATGCTGTTGTAGAATTTACAGATGAAAAAGGCCAGATATACTTGATTCCATGCGCGTGGGTTGCAAAAGAAAATGGTAAAGAAGAATCGTGCTACTGGCCACCTATTCGTAGTAGCATTAAGCTTAATAAAGTTATGTCGAAAAAATGGGGCCAGATTATGACTGGGAAATACGTAACATAAAGATAGTTTGAAAGTCAGGTATGTTTCAGTTTTAATTTTTTGATTACATTTAAATGTCTAGATCTGGGGCCAAAAGTTGTGCAGACTATGGAATATTCTAATAAATAATTTAAAATAATAATAGAATCTTTAAAATAAAGATTATTTTTAAAAAAAATTCCTTTAAAATAACAATGGAATTGAAATAAGTAATTTCTAAAAGAATTAATTTCTCTTAGAAATTATTTCTAAATGAAACAAATTTCTAAGCAGTGCTTAGAACTCCTTAGATTAGTGATGCACAACCTGTGGCCTGCAAACTTTGTTAATTTACAACTGTAAAAAGTGCAATTTTTCAGCTTAAGTCACAAAAAATCATAAATTTCGTCAATTTACTGCTTTGAAAAATTAAGATTCGCAAATTTAGTACATCGGCCTCGGAAAAACCGTGAATTTCATTGATCAGGCGTGGGAAAATAGCAAATTTTGCCCATAAAGCTCAGAAAAAATAGCAAATTTCACTGATCAGGAGCGAAAAAAATCGCAAATTTTGTTTATAAGGCACAGGGAAAAAACATGAATTTTGCAATGATACGCAGAAAAAAAAATCACGAATTTCATCTTGCCGCGTAAAAAAATGAAGAGTTTGTCAAAGTTGCTTAAAAAACGCGAATTTCGTCGATTTGCCACGGAAGAATCGTGAATTTTATCAATCATACAAAAAAAAATTACAATTTCATCGGTCTGCTTTGTAAAAATTGCAAATTTCTTCGATCGGTTTAGTAAAATTTGCAAATTTTCCTGATCCGATGCGGAAAGATCGTGTCGATCAGCTTTGTTAAAGTTGTGCATTTCGTTGATCAGCTTCGTAAAAGTTACATGTTTTGCCGATTGGCCTCGTAAAAATCGGAAATTTTGTCGATCATGCAAAGAAACATTGCAATTTGCGGTGATCATGCGAAAAAAATTGCGAATTTCATCGATCAGCTTCTTAAAAATCGGAGCTTTGTAAAAGTCGCGCATATTGCTGATTGGCTTCATAAAATTCGCAAATGTCGACTGGCCTCGTAAAAATTGCTAATTTTGCCGACCAGGCATGGAAAAATCCTGAATTTTTTTGGGACTTCGTAAAAATTATGAATTTTGTCAATCATGCGAAGAAAAATCGCGAGTTTCGTCGATTTGCCCCGTAAAAAATAGCAATTTTTTTGGTCAGGCTCGAAAAAAAATTGTGAATTTTCTCAACCGACTTCGTAAAAATAGCGAATTTTGCCAATCAGCTTCGTAAAAATCGTGCATTTCGGGGATCAGCTTCATGAAAATCACAACTTTTGTCGATCTGTTTTGTAAAAATCGTGAATTTTGTCGATTGGATTTTTAAAAATCGCAAATTTTATCGAGCAGTATTGTAAAAGTTGTGAATTTCGTCTATCGGCTTTGTAAATATCCTGAATTTTGCCGATCATCTTCGTAAAAATCTTTCATTTCGTCAATGTTTCATAAAAATCGCACATTTTGGTGTTCAGCTTCATGAAAATCACAACTTTTGTTGATCAATTTTGTAAAAATCGTGAATTTTGTTGATCAGTTTCATGAAAATTGTGAATTATGTTGATCAAGTGCAGAAAAATCGTAAATTTTATTAATCGGTTTCGTAAAAATTGCAAGTTTTGTTGGTAAGACATAAAAAGATTGGGAATTTTGTCGATTGGTTTCATAAAAAGCACAAATTTTGTTGATCGGGCACAAAAAAATCAATTTCGTTGATCAGGTACTTAAAAGTATTGTTGATCGACTGCTTCCCTCTCCTTCATTCATTAAGCTCACATTTTTTTAAGGACTAGCCTCTTATGTGATGATTGTTTTCTAGCACTTTTAACGAAATAAATTTTACTGTCCTGAATAAAGTCTAGGAATATTATTATATAATAAAAATAATCCTTACTATAATTATATATACAAACACAAACTGCTGATACATCCTCATCAACTGAATTGGATATTTTGACTGGGTAAGCAAACTTAAAAGGGAACCCACCCCCTTTTTACAACCCTCTGAAACCATATTTTTCATCAGATTATAGGCCATTGATCACCTCCTTGAAAACGAATTCTCTCCATGTTACTAATGTGGCCCTCGACCACCCAGACATATTTGTACGTGGTCCTTATGTTCAAAAGGTTGTGCACCCCTATCTTAGACATACATAATGTTATATATATGTCTTTAGAATTTCTAGAAGCAAAATCATCTGACTTCAATCGCTCAATTTAAGTATACGAGATTAGAAAATAGGAAAAAAAAGATGTACCTGATACACTGAATATTTCCTTAAGGCCACTGTTCTCGCTCGAGGAAACGCTCGTGAGCTAATGCTATTCCTATGGGGAAGCATTTTTCTAATAACTCTTTCGCATTTTGACATTTTTGAATAATTTTTTTTTGCATTGGATAGCTGAGGTGCATGCCGATAGCGCATCTTTTTTACTTTTTCAATTTTCGTTGCAGATATTTTTTTAAAAAGCACTTTCAGTTTCGAAACCGGTTTTGAAAGTGAAACTAACTTTGTAGAAAATATCTGCAACCAAAATCGAAAAAGTAAGAAAGGAGCGCTGTCGGCATGCACCTCAGCTATCCAATGCAAAAAAAAATTATTCAAAAATGTCAAAATGCAAAAGAGTTATTAGAAAAATGCTTCTCATAGGAATAGCATTAGCTCGCGAGCGTTTCCTCGAGCGAGGACAGAGGCCTTAATCATCTCTCTTAGATATGTTATGAAAGCAATTCACTTTTATAGAAAGTTAAAAAAAAAAAAAAAAAAAAAAAAAAAAAAAAAACTTTATTAAGTTCTGTTTTCTGGTTTCTTTTTTTTTTTTTTTCATTATTTAATCCTGTTTTATTGTCATATTTAGGGATTTTAATTGTCAGAACTAATAAACACTTTGAGCATTAACTGTAACCACATTGTTTACCACATTTTTGTTAATTTGGGCTCTTAATAAAGTAGAATCATCCAGGGTAATTCCTGGTTACTGAATTTGAGATAAGTCTTGATCATTTTCGCCTTTATTATCAAAATAATGATTTGTCAAGCTGTCAAAAATCTTATTGATACTTTGATCCTTTGCATCGAAATGTATGCTTAGAGTATTTATTTAGTTGAAATTTAATACTGATAAAATGTATTCAAAACCTCTACTCTAATATCTGTTAAACAACATTAACCTTGATTCACTATATAACATTGAGGTATTTTTTTTTTTTTTTTTTTTTTTTTTTTTTTTTTTTTTTTTGTGTGTATGATATGCCATTGTTAAAAATACTGATTACAATTATACATAATTTGCTTATAACAGACTTGCCAAGTCTCCTGATTTTTAATCATTCTCCCAATCTCCCGCTTATCTACTAATTTCTCCTGATTTCTCGCTTTTCTGCAAATTTTTCCCAGTTTTCTACGATGTATGAAAATTTTGTCATCTTCGTTTCCCGTTATTACATAAAATAGAACCAGCCAACCAATTTGTCATAACGAAGAAAGCCAGAAAACCATTTCTCTTCAGTGATTGGTTAGTGGGTTTGAAGTCACATCGTGAGGAGGTGTGGTTACGGCGCAACTGCCCAATAAACGTGTAGTGTCGCAGGTTTCAATAGATAAATAGTATAAGCTATTGTTATGTCTGTGTTAGCTGCTATTTTGAATATTGTTGATCAATGGAGCGAAATCGCGTTTAATTTTTTATTTTGTGATATGTTTTGCAATTTTTTTATGAATTCGTAAATATGGCATCAAAAAAGAAATATTATAAGTCTTATCAGTCTTTGTTTACCGAAGAATTTGAACGCATCGTGCCATCATCAGAAGGAAGTTTATACGCCAGATGCACTGTGTGTTCTTTTGATTTTAAAATTTCGCAGGGTGGCAGAGCTGATGTTGTAAAGCCTATTGGAACAAAAAAGCAAAAACGATCTAAATTGACTAAAAAACTTTCATTTTCTGTTGATGAAACAGATCAACGTACTATTAAAGCGGAATGCCTTTTTACTTCATTTTTATTGGAGCACAATATACTGCTGAGTGCTACCGATCACGCTTCATCACTTTTTAAAACAATTCCCGGACAGTGCTGTGGCGAAAAAATATGCCTGTGCTTGGACAAAAACGACTTCAATTGTGAAGGAGATGGCTAGTAATAGTAAAGATACTATAATTGACATCTTAAGATCAGTGCCAGTTACAGTGTCAACAGACGGTTGCAATAATGCAGATACAAAGATGTACAAATTGCATTTATATTCTTACTAGTTATTTTACCAAACTTTTTGTTTTGGCCTTGGTGCAGCATGTCACTAATGAATTATTGCACCATAAAATCCCCATCAGCCACAGTTTAAAATAAAATAATATAGTGACTAATTTGTGTGTATTAAATATGCGCATTTTTGAGTAGTGTTTTTCTTCTATCAATTACTTATTATTCCATTGTGTTTTAATGCGAGGTGGGTGGACGAGGGGCATAAAAATAATAAAATAATCTTCTTACTTCTATGCAAAAATCTCCTGATTTTTTACTTTTAGAGGTTGGCAAGTCTGTTATAAAATATCTTAAGTAGGTAATAAATTAGGGATGCACCGAATATTCAGTATCTATTCGGTATTCAGCCATGTTACCGAATATTCGGTTAGATTGAATATCAAACTATTCAATTAAGTTGAATATTTGGCTTTGCCGAATATTCGGTTTGTACTTGATGAAACCTTTAAAACACCTTTAAAAAGTTTTCAGAATTTCTACTTTTAACAGTTAATTTACAAAAATATATTTAAATCCTTTAAAAATTTAAATCTTTTAAATTTAAATACTTTAGATCTTTTTGCTGAAGCCTGATTTTCTGGTAAACTTGATTTGTTTGCAATTTACACATTTTAAAAATTAAAAAATATAAAAATTATAAACACCATCTTTTTTTGAAATAGAATTTTGAGATGGAGACGGTTTTATTATGAAGAATTTTGTGAAGGGGTCTGTTTGTTTTATTAAGTGAATTTTCGTGAAGGGGTTATGGCCTTCAAATCTTGCCTATATTTGAACCCTGTGAGTGTAAGATATTGTATTCCATTTGATGAAGTTATTCAACATTCATTAAACTTAAGTAAGTTACCTATTTATTTATTTATTTATTTTGAAATGGTACATTTTAAGCAAAAATTTAAATTATGCTTTACTATCATGTACTGTGTGTTATATTGGTTTGGTTGTTATGCAATTACAGCATTAGTTTTGATGTAAATTAATATTAGCATTCTGTCTCAAAACTGTGAAAATCTCTTGAATGCCAAAATGCTATTTTTTCATTCAAGATGATCAATGCATTTAAAAAACATTCATAGCTAGGAATTGCATGTATAGCCTGAAACAGTGTTGTAGTTTCCATACAAAAAACAGCATTATAATATGCTTTAACCTCCTCAGTCCTGAGATAAATACTGAGAGATGCCACACAAACCAGTTTAAAATTGATAATACGATTCAAAAGATTTGACTGTCATTTCATCAATGCTTATGATATGTACGCATCTATTTAAAAAAATCTAGAAGTAATTTGAACAATTCTAGAAACATTTCAATTAATTAAAGCAGTGTTTTGTGTCTCTTACAGGTGACATCAGGACTGAGGCAGTTATGCAGGAAACTGAGCTATGTTACTATATTTGCTATAAATATTTTTGAATGAAATCCATAATCGTTTGCAAAGGCTGCTATGTTAAAAAACTTGCTCTCTCAACAAAACATTTTTTTACTGTAATTTCTAAAATTTTTGCTATTGCAATCTGTATTTTCATGAGTTGTATACTGATGATTTTCCATGTTACATGCATTGTTCCAGAGTTTCCCCCAGAGGGTTTCAGGGGGGCACTCCGCCCCTCTTGCCCTTTGGTTTAAAAAATAGCACCCCTCTTGCCCTTTAGTTTAAAAAATAGCACCCCTCTTGACCTTCATCCAAAAACTAGCGCCCCTCTTGTCGCTCATTGAAAAAAAAATAGCGCCCTTCTTGCCCCACATTTGAGAAAACACAGCCCTTCAGCGATGATGCAGACGCGCTATAACGCATAAATTAAATAAAAAATCGGTGACGGAACGCAAAAGATAGCTCTTACGCGTCCCACAGGACGTGTAATTTCGTCAAAAAATTGCGGATAAAAACGTCAAATTTCACTAAAAAAAATCCACGAAATAAAGACTCATTTCTGGCAAAATTCATGACAATATGGCTAATTTTGTCACAAAATCCCATAAAAACGGCAAATTTCCTTAAAAGATGTTAAAAAAAATTATGCAAAAAACGCGATAAAACGGATAAATTTGTCAAACAATTCACGAAAAACAGCAATTTTCGTCAAAAAATTGCGATAAAACGGCAGATGTCATCAAAAGATTTGAAAAAACGGCATATTTTCTTCAAAAAATCGCAATAAAATTTTGTCAAAAAAAATTCCGAAAAACAGCTAATTTTACCAAAAATTTGCGAAAAAACGCAAAATATCCCGAAAAGACGGCAGATTTTGTCAAAAGATTGAAAAAAAAAATGCAAATTTCCTCATAGAGACACACACACACACACAAAAGTTAATGCTAGAAGTGAATTTTTCTGATCTAGAAACTAATTTTCCTGCTTCAAAATTGTGTTCTTAATGCTCAAAAAGCGGATTTTCTACTTCACAATCTAGGCGTGTGAAGGGAAAATTACTCCCGGGGCATAATTAGAATTTAAGCCCCCCCTTCCTCCCAACTTTTTCTTGTGACGACCCAAAAATGACGTTTGTAGCATAAATTTGGCACCCGCTAAATTTCCGAGCCCGAGACGACCTTCTCCCCCCCCCCCCCCCCCCCACTGTTTACAATCCTCTTTTGACTGTACAAAACTTTCTAAATCTGAATCCTGAAAGAACCCTTTATTGAACAAAAGTATACTTTTTTCTCAAAAAAAAAAAAAAAAAAAGTCGTTTTCAATAAATCAGGCTTGTCCCTTAACAATCTTTTAACAAAATCGGCCGTTTTTTCGTGATATTTAACAAAATTTGTCGGGTTTTTTTTCGTGATTTTTTTAGCAAAATCTGCTGTTTTTCGCGATTTTTTAACAAAATTTATGTTTTTCTTTTCTTTTTGCTCAATTTTTTGGCGAAATATTTGTTTTTTCGATTTTTTGACGAAATTTCTGTTTTTTCACGATTTTTTGAACCGCTAAATTCTAGATTCGACTGTATAAAAACTGCCCTTAAAAATCAAAAAAGTGCCCTGAAGAATGTAAAAAGTGCCCTTTTCAGAAGAGTAGCACCCTGCCCCCTTTTAAACCTGAGGAAAACTCTGATTGTTCCAACAACATTTATGGTTTTGCAATACAGCAATGTTTTGCTGTGGGTCTTTTTTTTCTTAAAATTTAAATCTTTTTTTGGAACACTAATGTATAGGATAGATTTTAATGCACATTCAATGTAACTTGCATCACACACAATCATGGGATAAAACTTAACTGTTGTTTCTAATTATCACTACCAACATAAATTTTTATTTTAGCATTTCGTTTTGATAATTAAATAAAACAAAAATTTTTATTAAAAAATACTGATGGTAAAACAAGACGTTGGCAATTCTGTCTATTGTATGTGAATTCAGTTGTAAAATGTTTAAATGCTCAAGTGTTAGCAAATCAGTTGCTCCACTTTGTGTTTGAGTTTCTTTTTCTATCAGGTAATCAAGAAAGTTTGTGTGCTTTTTATCAGGCATAAAAGATAACCCACAAAAATCTCACACTTATTTTATTCTTTGAAATAATCACCATTGGCTTCAATTACGTACTCCCAACGAGACACAAGTTTATAAATACCCTTTTTGAAAAAAAATCTTTTGGTTTAGAGTCCAAAAGCTGGGTTATCGTTTTTATGACATCTTGGGTTTGGAACTGCTGTTTCCGCAGGTAATTATCCATGGCCAAAAACAAGCAATAGTTCAATGGGGTGATGTCTGGGGAGTAAGGTGAATGAGACAAAACTTGCCAGCCCAATGTTTTTATTGCGTTCCTGGTGGCTTTGGCCGTATGAGGTCTGGCGTTATCTGGAGGAGGAGAACTCCTCTTCCGTTGACCAGCGCTTGCTGTTTTTTGAGCAAAGCAGCTGAAACCCTTTTTAACTGCGACGAGTAGACTTTAGTTGCGATTGTTTTCCTGCTTTCTAAGAATACCTAGTGAACTATTCCAGCGCTAGTCCACCAAATACACAGCATTATCTTTTTTTGATGGATGTCCGGTTCAGCAACCAACGAGACGGAACCAGAAGTCGACCAATGATGTTTTCTTTCGGTTATCATACATTACCCATTTTTTGTCACATGTCAATATCTGATCCAGGAAAGAGGCCTTGTTGTGGCGTGACAGATGTTCAACAAGGTGGGGAGGCCTACCATGCGGCTTAAGCTCAACAAGTCCCGCCCTAATTGTGGCATGACACCAATGACAAGCAGATGTTCGCTCGTTGGAGCTTGTTTTCCTCGGACAGGACATGTGGAACCCACTTATCAAGTTTTCACGATATCCCAAGGCTATGAAGATGCATTCAGGTGGTTTCGTCAGATGCTCCAAATCTTTGCGCAAGCTCCTGGCATGTTAGATCAGGATTCTGTTTGATTTCCTTTTCCAGATGGACTTGGTTTAAGATGGATGGACGACCAACACTGGGCTTGTCTTTGAGGCTGTCATCTCCAGACGAAAATCTGCTGAACCACTTTTGAGCGGTCCGTTCACTCACTGAAGTCTCTCCAAACACATTCTTCTAGCAGCCTCTGCAGCTTTTTTTCCTAATTTGAACTTATAGAGCAAAATAGGCCTCAAATTCTCCTTTGTCAACGATTGTTCTTCCTACAAATCTGGTAGCGAAACGTGATATGTTAAACAACTCTCTACTGATTGCAATTTAAAGGCAATGCACATAAATGATGTCATCAGAATCAGTACGTATGACCATGCCTACGCAACAAAAATACCTGTTCTTAAAAACCGCTTAAACTTTTTTGATTACCTGATATTTTTAAATAATATTACTCCAATGTATATAGGGATGGTTGTTTTCCTGTTAAATATTTTTTTTCATTAGTTTTGAATATCCATGTTTAAGACTTCATTTGGCAAAGTTGAAATCAATATATTTTGTAGTGTCTAATTTGTTTGTCTCATTGCTGGTTTGTATTCATACATCATAAGACATCTGCACTTAAAAAAAAAATCTTTATCTCTTTTTTTTTTTTTTTTTCAGCTGCAGTCTGTCAAATACCAACTACCAGAACAGTTTTACAAGCAAATGTGGAAGATGTGCAGCGTTGGTTGTGCTCAGCAATCGACAGAGATGGTGGAAGAATAAAAAGAAAATCAAATTGAAATTCAATTTGATGATAACTTCTTTAATGTACCGTTGATTATGCAAATAAAAAAGCTAATTCAAAAAGTTTTTTCATTATAATGTAGTAACTTTTCAAAGCTCCATATTAAAATTGATACAAACTTTGATATAAACTTTCAAAACTGATTTTTAAGAATTAATGAATGAGTTAGGGTAAAGGAAAAAGGAAAAAAAAGTCATACCGTATTTACTCGTGTATAAGGCACACTTTTTTTCCAAAAAAATAGGGCAAAACTCCTAGGTGCGCCTTATACACGGAATAATTTTTACTGTTGGATACAGTCGAACGATGTACATATGAAACAAGAAAGTATTCAAAGAATATATCAAAACTCAGAAAATGTTACTTAATTGAAGTATTACTGCATATTTATTTCATTCCTTGCAGATTTTATACAACAGAGCTAATGACATTATCTGCACGTTAATTAGCAATTCTCTTTACCGTCACTCATTCCTATTTCCCGTCATTCTCTTACAACCCGAAGTCTAAAAATGCATTTTCGTCTTGTTTTCTGGTCTGGTGTAATGTTTGTTTCAACTTTTTACTGAAATTCATTTGGTCATTCATCATCAGTGTATCAAATTTATGGTGCGTCTTATGTACGAGATTTTAAGAAATCGCCATTTTTACATATAAAGTTGGGGCGCGCCTTATACACGAGTAAATACGGTATTTATATTTAAGGGGAAGATAATATTGCCAGTGTTAGAGATTAATGCATTTTTGTTCATAATCTCTGTTTTATTCAAAACATGTGTCCTAAAACTATTAATGCCCAGTCTCTAATATACATTTTTTAGAAATAGTTGACATGTTTCCATACTCATTGATTTTTATAGAAACATATTTTTTCATAACCGAACATTGATTATGTGAAAAGTTATGTAATTTTCTATGAAACATAGATAAATATATCTATACTTAATATCAGGTTAATTATAATGCAAACTTGTTTGAAAAAAATTGAAATCATCAATAGATTAGAATATTATATGCCGCAATTAGATTTTTTCAATTTCCATTTAATTGAATTTCGAAAAGATTACTCACTTTATTTTGATTTAGAGTAATGTCATGCTTTAGGTTTAAAGACCCTTATATAGGCAGTATCTCTATGAAAGAATATGATGAAATATGAATAATTAAAAATGACAAAACAAGCCGGCCAAAAAAAAAAATTAAATTAAAAAAAAACTATCTAAAATTTTTAAAAGATAAAAAATTAAAACCTGCACAACAAATTGCTTTTGTAACAGCATAAATGATATAGCAGCACTGACTAAAAATAAATAAATGTTTAATGTGTATAAATTCGTATGTAAATATAAGCTTCTATAATTTTTATTAATATATTATTATAGCTTAGCTTAATTACATATCTTATACGAGTAAAAGTTCCTTTAAATTCGTTTTAATTGTATTTAAATTTGAATTTTTTTTTAATGTTGTGAATTGTAATCAGGAAATTTTGTTCTTCAAAGAGAATGAACTCTATTAACAGATATAAAAATGGATTGCATGAAGACTTATATTTACAAGTAATACAAAATAAAAATAGTTTTTTGGATAGATTTAATTTCTTTTATATTTATGCCAGTGGTAATTATATCCACATACTATATATCAAATCTGTCCCAATTAAAGCAAAACTAATGTTCAGGGAGGATTGATGTGCATCCTAGAGGGCTCTAGGCATTAGTGTAAAAAGTATTTTCTAGGAAGCCAAACAAAAATTCCAAGGGAATTTTTTGGAAAAATAAAGATTTTATTAAATGAGTGTTAATTTAGGCTTCCACAGAATTTTAGTTATAAGTGAAATATTGAATCTCAGTAATTTTAAAATGCAAATATTATTTTGGTTAATTTAGTTTTTGGTTAATTTAGTTTTCTTTAGTCTGCGTCCCAGATGCTCTGCTGTAAATCAATCCCTAAATAAATATGCTGTCCCAGCAAGCAGTAATTGCTGGTCATGGGAATAATAATGGTAGTAATGTGCTGGTCCATCAAAGTGTAAAATTGCTGTAGACGATATTACTGCTTGAAAACTGCTGGTACAGCTAAAGTCCTGCAGCATAAACATTGGGTGATGGCCTGCTGCTTTATCAACACTGCTGTGTGGATGTCTGCTCGTAGTAAAAACAAAACTGACTGATGGTTTACCACTGTATAAACATTGCAGGATATGTGATGGTGCTCGATTAAAAGTGCTGACCCAGCAAAGAACCAGCAGTAGGTTAGAAGCTAATACTGATTAAAAACCGCTGGTACAGCAAAGGTCCAGCAGCACATATACTGTATGATAATCTACCGCTTTATAAACACTGTAGGGTAGTTGTCGGTTCATAGTGAAAAATAAGCAGTCTGACAGTGTACCACTGTATAAACACTGTAGGATATGTGATGGTGCTGGATTAAAAGTGCTGGCCCAGCAAAGGAATTGCTGTAGGATAGGTGCTAGCACTGCAGGAAAACTGATGGATTGAAGTAATGTGATGGCATACCAATGCTGGCTTGCTGTTGGCCATCACTGATGGGCCACCTGCATTTTGTACGGACACTTTAGTACAGGTTTAAGTAATGGCACCATTGCACTTTACCGCTGATGGCACTGCTGGCTGCCATCATTTTTCTAGCTGATGGCCCACCGTTTCTTTCTTTGCTGGGATGGTCTCCGAGCTGAGAGCCCATGCTATTGCAAACGTCGTCGAACTGTTTGTCAGACACTTTTTGTCTTGCAAATGACCCTATTTCATGATTCAGAGTTCGTGACGTAGTTGCACGATCCATTACGGCCATACGGCCTGTCTTCTAGGCTGCTACTTATAGGGGGCCGTTGAGATCCCATGCGGGGTTCCATATTACTCTCCTTAATTCATCGATTTCATATTCTGCGAACAGTCATTTGAGCTCGACCAACGCGAGCAGTAATGCTGCGATTCGATCAACCATAATCCCGGTAGGATACAATTCGACCTTTATGAAGGTCAGAAACATTTTGGTACGCATTTCTCCTTCTTACACGATGCATCATAAAAAATTTTCACTAAGCAACAATGCTCAAATGCAATTTCTGTGTGAGAAACAGGCTGAATAATTTACTGATATAAACACATTGTATGTGTCGCTACCGTCACCTGCTTTGTCCGAATGCGCTGAAAAGCTAATCATTTGCAAATCACAACATCTTCTTCTTGTCGTTTAAATTTCACGTCTGTAGCATGTCGCTTTCATGGCGTAGCAGTTTTAATGACCAGTAGTGTAACTACTGAATTCTGACAGCTCTAATGATAAAAAATTATCTCTAAATGTAATATATTGTCCATTTTCTTTGCCATGAGAATTCGTACAGCACATTTGCCGTCAAAAATAGGATTTGAGTACCAATCTCGAAAACTATAGGAAAATCTGGCTTCAATGATTCTCTTTCTTTTATTATTCCTCAGTTATGGTTAGAGCTAATGAATAAATTACACATGGAAAACTTGAATAGGAGGAGCCATATAGAAAAATAATTTTAGATAAACGCCTACTTTTGCTTCAATGTTTTAGAGAAGAGTGCATGCTTTTGTGTAGATTTCATTGTCTTGTGTCATTTTGTCGACCGTGAGACGTTATGTATTTTTTATATAATGACTATGGTACTTACTTTGATTGGAACCGAAACATTTCAGAATGAGTTGTTTTTAATATATTGTGTTAGACTTTTTTTAAGTAATAGAAAATGTTTATTAAAATGCTACAGGAATTATTAAAAAATGGTGAAATAACAAAGAAAAGAAAAAATAACTAGTAAAAGATTTTTAAAGTTGATACCAAAGAAGTAATAATACAACGTGTGAAATCCTTATTTGTTAAACGCAATTTCTAATGTAACACAGATTAGCATATGTGTGTACAAATATGTACTATAAATACTTTGAAAAGAATAAACAAACCTCATTTTTTTAATCTTTGTATTTATTTCTTAAAGAGATTAATAACTTTCAAGTTCATTTTTGTTACTTTTTATTTTTTTAACTGCACTTTAAATACAATGCAGTTATCATGCACATTATATGAACGAGGCATATATTTATCACATAATTAAAAGCACTCTTTTGGAGATAGATGCGGTTTTATCCTGAATATTACAAATGTTATGAAGTATTTTTCAAAATGCCCCATGTTCATTCCGTATATATTAAAATTACTAGTATTTTTTTATGCTAGTTGGGTTTACATATAGAAATAAAACTGTGCAAAGTTTTTGAAACAAAATATAATTGGAAAAATCAAAGGCCGCTAAGAGCAGAAATGCTAAAAACATAATAAAATTTAGAAAATATTTTTTTCTTACTTTAGTATTCAAATATATGGTATAAAATTGGAGTTTTTTATATGTAAACCAAATTGACATAAAAAAAATGTTGGGTGATTTTAATTGACACAGAATGTGCAAAATGCATTTTGCAAATTCTCCATAAAGCTTAAAATACTTAGGAAAATTCCTTTTTTTTCTCCAAAATATTTCTTTTTCCATTTCCCATGTGATAAGTGTATCCCATAATTCATTTAGTGTGTGCCTTTGAATCGTTCAATTAAACAATATTTGAAAGTTTATTTTTCTTCTTTAAATGCAGCTCAGAAAGCTCCTATAATTCACATGTACTTAACAATAGAAAATGATATAAATAATAATTAAATATTTTCTAAAAGTATAATTCTTACAGTGTCTTTAAACTAACTTTTAAATGAGAGAAAACCAGAATTTGGTATATCAGAAACTATGATAGCTGCATTGCAAAAAAAAAAAATTATTGGTATTACATTATAATACAGGGAACTGGGGCGCTAGTTTTTAACTGTAAAATGTACGGTAATATAAGAAGTAAAAGTAACATGGGATGTACAATTAAGTTATAATATACAGTTGAATTCATTTAAACCATGGTATATTCCTGCTTATTTTACAGGTATAAACTGGAGTCCCAGCTGCCAGTGTTAAGCTGTGAAATCAACAATTATTTTTTGCAGTGTACGGTATTAGCAAGAGAGACTTAAGCTTTGATCGCAAATATTTTGCAGTACATTGGAATAATATGCTCACTAGTTATAATATTTTTATCTAGTGCAAAAGTAATTACATACATTTTTAATCACATATACTAAAACATAATTAAAATGATTATGGGCGCACATTTCATTACATTTAGTGGAAAATGCCAACATTTTCATGGGAGGAGGGGAATGTTCAGTAAGCAATTATCTGTCAGATGCACCAAAAAACCTTAATATTAATGCTAAACATGTATATAAGACTATACCAAAATTTAGAGGTGTTTCAGCTCCATTCTGCCCCCTCCTCTTTGCACACACAGAATACAGGACCTATGAAAAATATATTTTTAAACATGTAAATATAGGAAATTTCATTGTCTACAAACCTATGTTTAAAATCTACGTTATAATAAATTGTCTCAATTAAAAGGAAATTTAGCAGTCTCAACTGTTTATTTTAAATTATTATGGCTGTATTAAATTTAAAATGTAATCATTATTTTTCTTTTCTTTTCTTTTATTATATATATATATATATATATATATACATATATATATATTGCTGTTAACCCTTTCCGGCGCAGTGTTACCACTCCGGCAACACCTAATTTTAATTCCAAACTTACAAACGGCATCAATAATATTTTAGTAAAACTTTACTTTTACAATAACAGCTTAAATCAGGGAATTCTTAATTTCTAAAAAAGTCTTTTGTAAATTCCGGTGTCAGTCAACGATTTCTCATTTCACGAGCAGAATTTGTCTGCGCTGGAAAGGGTTAAAGAACACTAAATAAGTAATAATGTAACTACAAATGTACGACCGAAATGGTGTTTGTTTACACTAGTTGATTGTTGGTGGTTTATTACGTCTCGATTATCTCATTACTGGTGGCGTTCTTTTCGCTACTTTTGGTGTAAAGTAAACTTTTTTTTAACTTGTAGAAATAAAAAGATTAACAAACTATAAAGAAAGTTTATTTTTTATTTACGAATATATAACGACTGTACTCAAATAAAAATTCTGTAGTATTATTTTTAAAGAATTTTCTACATAGATTTTAACAGATCTAATATAGAAAATTCCGACGTGAACTACGTTAAATACATTTAAATAATACTGATGAATTATGTTTCACCGTATGAAGACATTTAAGATGATTATTTTTAATTGAAACTTACTTCTGATGCAAAAAAATAAAATAAAAATAGTGAATGTGTAATTAAATACCAACTAGCACTTCATTATTGACACTAAAAAATCCGCTAAGTTGTTTCATAAAACAATCAATATATTCAATTAACTTATCCGCCAACCTACCCATGCACACACATTTTAAAATTCATAAAATACACCGGTTAAGAGCTTTGAATTTAGTACTGGAATAGGTTACACAGTGTTTCCACAAATGAATGATTTAGGAACAAAACATCAATACACTAATCAGCTGAAAACGCAGATGTTTAAACGTTTAATTCCTTTGGAGGAATTCGTTCCATAAAATATACGTAATTCAGAGAATCTGAATTGACATAAAAGAATTCCAGTGATAAATTTCGCTTTATTTAATTAAAGAATGGTTGTTCTTAAATAAAGCAAATATTGCTGTTTTACTTTTCTGGTATGAATTTGTAATATCTGATTTAAGAAATCTAGTAAATTCGAAACACTGCTCTTTGCATCCATGCAAACATGCTCGTAAATGAGTTATGCACTAAGAGAACAGGGGGTAGAGACGTCTAATTTATCTATAAAAAGTACCCAAAAATTTAAAAATATTGATGGAATCTCATTCAAAATTTAGGAAGTTTTAAATTCTTTTTACTTACCCATCATACGTTAGTATAGGGTAAGTCTTGCAATCGTTTTGAAAATCGAAAATTTTTTTTGACGGATTTACACGTTTCGGACACTGGAGATTTCGAAAAACATATTTTTAGAAAAAAAATTTTGCCATCCGTCCGTCTGTGTGTCTGTCTGTCTGTAACCACTCTATCTCTCGAACAAATTGAGATAGAGACTTGAAATTTTGTATGTGCGTACTATGTAAGAATGGAACAAAACCTATTTAATATCAGTAACCTCGATTATCCGGAACTATTTTTTTCGGACTCTCGAAAAATTCGTTCTGATGAAAGGTATATAAAATTTTTCAAATTTTTTTATTTTAAGGAGTGGACATAAAAGGCAATAAATTAACACAAATTGTGCATAAAAAACGAAGTCGATCGGATTACTAGTTCTCGAGATATTTCTAATCCTGTTTATCACATTCTTTGATTTTTCATGACCCTGTATTTCATTCAAATTTCAATACAAAGATATCTTTTAATTGCAAATGAGACACTTAATTCGATGCAAGAAACCGTTAGTGAATATGATAATTATTTTTAGAGTTATAAGGATGTTTCTTTTATGCAATTCAGTGCTACTTGAATAGTTTGGCGTTTCATACAATTTATCGAAATTGGTTCATCAGAAGTTCATTAATAGAGCATGATGATGTGTTAAAAATACTTAAATATACATTTATATTTTGTTTTGGAATTGTAATGCATTTTATAAATTGTTTACATATGTTATGTTTTCATATATTATGTTATGCATATTCATGATGGGTAAGTATTACGGTGACCTCCAACGACTAGTTTTGTTTGTTTGTGAGACGTTTAAAGCAGTTTATAAAGCACTTTAAGTTTTGAATTTCTTGCTAATAACCTGCGAAAGGCTGTTTTCGATAAGAGAAAATATGAAAAGTAATCCAGTTAGAGTTTGGGATGAAAGCATTTCTTGAAATTTGAGGTTGGTGGAGATCGAGAAATGCTTCGACATTTCACAAAAGGATTACATTACAAGCGTTTACTATTTACAGGATAAAAGCCATTTTTTATTTATAAACACCCACTTAAAGATCATTCTTCTTTTAATCGAAAATCATTTCAAAATGCGCTCTATTTTCAGCGGATTCCTGAAATTCGATTATGGAATTCTACTTCTCCCTTTTTGAAATAAGAAATTTCCGCTGGAAAATGTTTTTCTTCTTCCTTTTCATACTTCTAGCTAAATAAATGTGAAAATTATGTTATCGAAATAAATTTTTCAAACGATTCCTTCCATTATGAAAATGACAAAAAAAAAAAAAAAAATACATGAACTGTTACAAGAAATGAATAAATTAGTCGGTATGTGCTCAAATTTTTGAATAAAAATATGTTTAAACATATAATAGAAGAATACCAACAGATTAAAAAATGCAAAACAATATATATACATATACATATATAATAAATAAAAAGTGTATTTATTTAATTTTAATTAATTTTCTTAATTAAAATTAAATAATTGTAAGTAATCGATTAACTAAAATACACATTTAAGATAGAACTCAAATTCCTCTGCTCGAGATGACAAAATATCTAACACATTTTCTAATTGATTTTTAAACATAAAGACATAAATTCAGCCAGTCAGAATATTTAAAAGATTTAAAAGAAAAACGAGATTTTCACTTTTTGATGCACAAAGTAGTTGTATAATTTAAACAACTGCATTTCTGGGTTCAGTTGTTAACCAATTTTTCCGGTGTCACAGTGTCGAGTTTGCAAATTCAATTCAAAACGTCAACTTTGACCGCATTTTCTGAAACGATTGTCTGCTTTTAACAGTCCAATTTAGTCACGAAAAAAAAAGCACTGATTCTAAATCTATGGAAATGTTACTTTCAAATATCTCGATCAAATTTTCATATTTTTGAATGGATTTTATGCATAGGATAGTTGAGAATGATCTATACCCGGGCTAGTTTTTACTTTTATAATTTTGGTTACAGTTTTTTTTCAATTAGGATAGTTTCAATTTCAATCGGTTTCGAATGTTACACTACTATTAAAGAAAAAAAAATTTGAGACCATACTTGAAAATGTAGATACTAACCCAATTGTATATCGTCCTCAGATATCCTATGCAAAAGAATCACCCAACAATATTAAAATCAAATCGAAGAATTTGAAAATGACGCCCCCACAGTCTTCAAGGGGGCTCAGGGGTTGAAAACTTTTCAAAAAATGATTTTTTTATGATCTAGTTTGATTATTCAATTAATTCTTAACTCAATGAAAAAACCGCATAAAAATATTAGCATTTTTAACGGAGTTATAAGCATTTATGTATCAATAGCCGCATCCATATAATTTCAACTTTAAGTCGTGTTTTCTCAAAACTTGATTTTTGACGACTAACACCAAGATTTAAAAAAAAAAAACTATTTGATGGAATGGCTTAAATTTTTTTTTGCATGCATATAATATCATAATCTAGATTATGAATTAAGGATATAACTACACTGTAAAAAATTTTTGGAACGTTATTCAAATTAGCAGGAACCTTCCCGATATTATCTGATATGTCAGAGCTGTTTTCACTTTCCGATAGAATCAGGAAATTTTCGGTTTACTTTCCGAAGTGAACGAAATCCTAGCTAACGCATGCGCAGTCCAACTATTTCTCAATTCGATTGTTTCTGCAACCGCGAGAATCGGAAGTGATATGTTCCCGCCTAATCAACACTTCGATGTTCTAAAGCATTTTACTTACATAAATAAAGTAAGTTTGTGTTATATTATTATTTACTTTTGAGTTTAAAGTTATAATTCAATTCTATTAATATTTATTTTTAACTTGTTTACCAGTTTAATTCAGGTGATTAATTTAGTATTGCATATTTCACTGATGTCCACGAAATTCAGTTTGAAAGGTAATAGAAGTAATACCTAATTTTAAAAAAATGATGATAATACTTTAACATTTACTAAGAAAAAGGATAAGTTTCTTACTTGTAAATACATTAAAATATATACATTTCTAGTTTATTTATGGATGATTCCACAGTATTGCGTACATGACATTTACAAAGTTCATTGAATTATTTGTTTATAAGATACTGAGCTGAATGAATAATTTGAATTGTTACTATAAAAGATAAGTTCTTCAAAATACATTTATATGTTACTGAGAAAAGAATTTAAATTCGAAACAAATCACAAATTATAGACGTTGCAGACATGATGTACGCAGTTTCTATTTTGAAAGTTTTTATACTTTTTAGAAAATGTCAATTTTATTTAAAAAAATATTTTTGATAAGAATTGAATGTATATATAAATTAATATTAGCAATATTTTATTTTTTTATAGTTTTTTTAAATGTAGAATTAGTCATTCAAGTTTATGAGTTGCAGACAGGACATAAATGCTTTTCATATTAAACGTAACAAAATTTATATACAAATATCTTTATAATAATAATGCAGTTTTAATATAAATGTAAACATACACATTTGTATGTATTTTAATGATATAATACATACACATTTGTATGTATTTTAATGATATAATGCATAAATGATCCTTATTTTATATTTTTATCTATTTAAATTAAAAAACAAAAAGAAAAATTTAACAAGAAAGCTGGGAGCTCTGCCGTTTGCCAATTAAGATTAGCAAGTATTATCAATAATGCCATATATATATATATGTATTAGGGATGTACCGAATATTCAGTATCTATTCGGTATTCGGCCATTTTACCGAATATTCGGTTAGGCCGAATATCAAACTACTCGGTTAAGCCAAATATTCGGCTTGGCCGAATATGAAACTATTCGGCCTGCCGAATATTCGGTTTGGCCGAATATCAAAGTATTTGGCCGAATCGAATGCTTAATAAAGCCTTTTAAAACACATTTTAAAAAACTTTTCACGATTTCTGCTTTTAACTGTCAATTTATAAATATATTTAAAATAGTTAGAAATAAAATCATATTTAAATAAAATAGAATGTTTTTACATTATTTATTTGCTATATGTAAAATTTAACTCAAGAAAACTTGTGTTTTCGTTTGTTGCATTAACAATAAAGAAGATACTATAACTATATTTTCAACTCACATGCTTTGATTTCTGTAAAATATGATATGATGAGAAGGATGGAAAATGCCATCATTCATAAGTAAAGAACTATGACTTAGGCATTCCTTTATTCAGAATTAAGTTGAAAGTATTTATACTTCATATTGAAAAAAATCTGCCTTGAGTTATTTAAAAAGAACAAATATGAGACTGTATAGTTTTTCTTCAACTATTTTTTTTTCATTATTTCTCTTTGATTTCAAATTATTTGTTTTAATTCGTTGAAGAAATCATGATATTTAAGATGATTTTATTAATTGAAAAAGTCTCATAATTATGCTTCTTAAAAAAAAAGGGCAGATTTTTTTCAATACTGAATGCTCTTATAAAAAGTTCGTTTATTAAAATATAAGTCTCTTTTATTAAATATCATGTAAAACTGTTTTAAAAAGTAACATTTTAATACCTTTAAACTTTGAAATATAAAAAGTATTTGGAAAGCCGAATATTCGGTATTCGGCCAAATAGTTACTATTTGGCTGGCCGAATATTCGGTATTCGGCCCAACAATTACTATTCGGCTAGCCGAATATTCGGTATTCGGTTCAGCTGTTGGCCGAATACCTATTCGGCCAAAATCACTATTCGGTGCATCCCTAATATATATATATGTTTAGAGCTATTGTTGAATCAGGGGGAGGGGGTGCTGTTTGAACCAGTGTTGGATAACAAGTTAACAGACCAAAACTAATGGGGGGGGCAGAGGGGGCACATGCCCTAGGCGCCAGGCGAAGGGAGACCATGTGAACCTGTTGTATTTTGATATTTCTCACATTTATGTTTAACACGGTATTGTTAAACACGTCCTGTCTGGGTTATGCCAAAATATAGAAGAATTTAAGGATATGGCATAAAGATCCTGTATAAACCGGAATCTTTTTAGATTATTTCCGATTCCACTTACAAGATTAATGAATCAATATTTTACAAAAGAGAATACATAGTTCAGTATTACATATTTTATTATTATTAATTTTAAATGAAGTAAGATATTAGAAAATTAGTAAAATTATATTTGTAAATATGCTTTACTGAGGAAAGGGGGGGCACCAAAATATGTTTGCCCTGGGTTTAGCATACTAACTAAACGATCCAAATGCGATTCTGCTATGTATTTTTCAAAAATCAAAGGTTTTCGGTTCCGGAAAAAAAAAATTGTCCTCAATCCGGAAATTTAGACAAAAAACATATTGCAAATTTCGTTAAATCGCCTCCCAAAAAAATCAATGTCGTAAATCATTCGCAGAAAAATCGTAAATATCGTTAGAGTTTTGCACAAAAAACACGAATTTTTGTAGATAATCGTGAAAAAACTCAAATTTCGTCTGAAGATCGTGAAAAAAATATGAATTTCGTCAAACAATAGTGAAAGAACAGAAATTTCATCAAAGATTTGGGGAAAAAAAGCAAATTTCGGATGGAGATCACAGTTGAAACGAAAATATCATCAAAATACCTGCAAAAAAACACAAATCGCAAAAAAACCACAACTTTCGCCAAACGATCTCAAAAATTCTGCAATTTTTGTCAAGGAATCACGAAAATTCCACAAATTTCGTCAAAAAACCGTGAAAAATCCGCAAATTCCCTCAAAAACCGTGAAAAATTTGCAAATTTCATAAAAAAAAACTAAGTCCGATAGTTTCGTTCAAAGATCGCGAAAAATCCACAAATTTCGTCAAAAGGTCGCAGAAAAAACACAGAACCAAAAGTAATTTCCCTTCCCCCCCCCCCCCTTCCATTTCTCGCACAATCTGCTGTAACTTTTCAGAAAATTTGTTGCGAATTTCAAGGAAGTTTTTGCTTAGAATTAAGTTTGAAGATCCCGTTGACAAATTTGGCATTTTCCCGCAATCCTTTAAAGAATTTAGCATTTTTTTCCTCGATTATCAACAAAATTGCCGTTTTTTTTATGATCTTTTAATGAAAACTTCGAGATTCTTTCATAAAATTCGTGTTTTTTAAGTGGCATTTTGATAAATTTGGATTTATATGCAGGGGCGTGCAAAGAGAAAACTGTACTCAATGCAAAATTTCAATTTAGTATTCTTTTTCTTCTTACAGGCCAAAAATGATGTTGGTAGTAGAAAATCGGCACCCGTACTTTTCTGCACCCAGGGCGACTCTCCCTCTCCTTCCCAGGTCGCTGTTTATATGGCGATCCTTTCATGAAATTCGCAATTATTCCCCAGTCATTTTACAAAATTCGTGTTTATTCCGCAATCATTTTATGAAATTCGCGTTTACTCCACAATGATTTTACGAAATTCGCGTTTATTCCGCAACAATTTCACAAAATTAGTGTTTATTTCTCGATTTTTTAAAGAAATTTATGTTTTATAGCGATCATTTAAGAAAAAGCGAGTTTTTATTTCGCGATTCTTTGAGAAAATTGACGTTTCTATCGAGATAATCTAACAAAATTTTCTGCAAATGATTGATGAAATTGATTGTGAAAATATACATTTAGTCCTCCGTTCAAAAGCTATGAAAAATCGGTTATTAGTATGGAAATTCGGAGATAACTATCCGAATTTCTGAGCTGATAAATGATTATTCATAACTTTTGAAATCGAATGTGTTAACTTTTTGGAAAATTTGAAACGGAATTACTCCGTTCTCGCGACAGAAAATTGCACGAAACTTGTCAATCGATTGCCGAAAAAAATGCGAAATTTGACGATCCATTGCGAAAAATATTGTGAATTCGATCAATTTATCGCTGTAAAAAACTCGCAAAATATGTCATTCATTCACACGAAAATATCAGAAAATTTGTGATTTTTTTGTAGCGGGAGCCTCCCGCATACGATATTCTTTTGGGTGGGATTTCAAAATTTCAGGCTCGAATCCCGCCATCCCGCCCTGAAATTCAAGTCTTGAATGTGAATTTATTTAAAATATCTCAGAAAGAATATGTGAATTTTATCAGAGTATAGCGAAAAGATTATGTGAATTTCGCCAGAAGATCACAAAAATAAAATGCAAATTTGAAGGAAAAATCAGTAAGAAAATGCTACAAAACTAGAACAATCTCTTAAGTTGTATAATTATTTTCAGAGGAAAAAATTTATTGAACTGAAAGACTGAAACCTTTCCCTTTTACAAATGTCAAAAATAGTCGCGAAACAAACATTCACACACACATATGCAAAAAAAAGTCCTCCAGATTAATTTTAAGTGTGTGTGCAATGATTTTTCATTTTCAAAGGCTGCCAGAACATAAAATGTTTCTGTCCTATCAGAAAATCGCCATTTTCACATTCAGTTCATGCACTTGGCACACCATGTTAAAGAAGGCCAAATCATGCTTACTATAAATAAATAAAAAAAAAAATTTTTTTTTCTAGAAATCATGGTTGAATGTAGCAGAAAATAAAGTTGAAGTCCCAGTTTTTTGGCCATAAAATGAGGCATGAAGTACCTGAGCATTTAAAAAAGGTAATCCTTAAAGCTTTATTTTTGTTATATTTTAATTAAAATAAATATTTCAGACGAGTCAAGTCTCCAGATTTCAACAGAAAACTCTAATTTTCACATGTTTTTCTATACTCCTGATTTTCGACATATTTCTCCTGATTTTATGCATATTTTTAAATATTCTATTACAGTAGACTCCCTAAAATCCCCACATAATTTACGAATGTAAACTATGAAATATTTAGTTCAGATATAATTACAAAATTTGACTGTTTTAGTCTTATATCGATTCCAAACATATTTCAATTTGTAATTTTTGTTATTACTGAATTCCTGTTTTTTCATCAAGGAAAAATAAATTTAATTTATTTCTGAAAAATTTAAGATATTGCTGATATCACTGGTAATCACAATCTTACCAAATATATTTATGTACTAGTCAAGTTTTTTTTTTGGTTATTAAGTCTGACCGTAAAATTTCCATATTTTATTATTTTGATATGAATTAGTAATGTGCCTTTATGAAGGCACAATGATTAATTTCGGAAAAGTACATTTCATCTGCATAATGGACATGTAATCATACCTTAATAATTATTAACTTGAACTGCTTTTAATACTTTAATCATTTTGAAAATTATGTAATTTTTTATTATTTTAGTATATTAGTTATTTTATTTTTTATTATATTGTAAGCATTCATTATAGTTTTGACTGCATTATTAATTACATTTAAATTGCTGTTTTAAAATATATAAACAAGGCAATGACCAGAAATTTGCAAAATTCTAAAATCCGCACAACCTCTGGTCCCAAGCTGTGTGGCTTTGACGGAGTCTACTGTATTTTACAATCAATTGTATTGTGATTCAGAAATGCAAAATTCCAGTACTACTATAGGTGTAATTCTTTACTGTGATTGATCATAATACAGTCCACTCCCTCTAATCTGCAACCCTATAATGCGCTCTATATTTCAGATGTAAACAAACAGTTAAATTCTTTTTTTTAACCAAGATGCACACTTTGACTATAATAAAGGTTTTACTGTACTGATGAATTTAGAAATTTTTAATGCATTTCTGCATTTATTAAAAGAAAATGTTTTATGTATCTTATAAATAACTATTAAGACTGCTATCTTCTGAGCACATTTGCTGACTATGTAAAAGATAGATAGCTCTTGAGGATAAATATCTTATTTTTTTAGAATAAACAAACTTATGTTACTAATCAAGAAATTCTGACTCTTAAGGGCATCAAGATTAAACTGCATAGCATAAATAAAAAATGATAAAGCAAACAACCATCACTGTGATGTTTGATAGATTTAAAAATAAAAAAAATGTTTTCAATTAATTTTATATTATTATATCATTTAAATGTGTTCCTATTGACTATAGCTTTTTATGCATGAAAAAGTATTTTCTTTCATTTCTGTGTTATTTATTTGCTGCATATTTAACATTTGTTGATAAATTCCAAATATTAGAATGTAAACAAAGAAATGACCTATAATCTGCGAAATTCTATAATCCGCAAACCCTTGGTCCCAACCTGTGCGGATTAGAGGGAGTGTATTTTACGAGATAAACTACAATCAGATTCTTAAAAAACTATGATGGATTTTTAAGATTTACTGTTTTTGCATGTTTTGGATTATTAATAATAATCCATTTAATAATAATTCATTTAAGGCTTATTTACGATTTTTACTATAGTTTGATACATGTTAACAAACTGCCACCTTCCCTGTAATATGTAGTCAATTTAAAATATGTTAAAACATCATATCGATCAACTACAAGAAAAGTGATAAATCTCGCAAAAGTTCATGCTGTGTTTTATTCCGCTAATCATTTTATTCCATCATATGTGTGTCTTGCTACACAAACAGTTTCATAAGTGAAGTTATATGGAAATTTACTTTTTTAATGATATATCCATTTGTGACTTCTGACCACAGAAGTGAGGTGGATTGTGTAAGGAGGTATTCAACTCTCGATACCTCATTCTGCATCCTCATTCTTGAAGATTTTGTGTTTTTATGCATGTTTCCATTTCTGCATGCAGAACTAACTGCTATACAGTATAATTATGCAAATTGTCTTTTGCCTCTCATTTAAAATTTACTTTTGTTGAGATGTGTCACTATTCTTGCGAGTGAACAATATGTTTAAACGCATTATACTTGCAAGGAATACATATTTTCCTTATTTAAGTAAGAGTGACATATTTCTTTTTAATCAGTGGGAGAATTAAGCATCCCCCCCCCTTGTGATGAAGAAAGAAACTATATGAGTGGTGTATTGTTAAGAAATATATCCTCATATCAATATTAAAATATTAATAACGATATTTAAAAAAATTAACCTAAACCTTACATAATTTAAAGTTGAAATTTTGAAAAAAAACAGTTGAATTTTTGAGTTGGGCAAAATCATAACAACCCTGCTTTAAGTTAAATATGCTAAATTTATATAGTTTCTTTCATTAATTGCAAATAAGAGATCAATTAAAAACTTTTTCTTTTCTTTCTTTACAGCTAATTTTTTTTTTTTTTTTTTTTTTTTTTTTTGAGGGGGGGGAGGGGCATTTTATTAATGCTTAGAAATTCCTTTTAAATCTGGTTCTTTTGAAATATATTTAAATTCGCATTTATTTTTGCATTGATAACTTAGATTAAATATTGATACAATTGTAAAATCATGAAAATTTTTGAAAAACCCATAATGGGTTTTTTCAAGTGGGCCCGGGCGGGTTTTTTCAGGCTGGGCCCCCATGGCAATGCTGGTCATCATCCTAGTCATTAATAAAAGTATTTGTTATGAGAACTGTTGTAATATTTTAAGTCTTCCACAAATATGCTGCAACACTCTGCTCGGTCCATTTAATGGCCGACAGTCCTAATAATTCAAATTCTATTTAACCAAGTTATCAAAATTTTTGCTATGTCAAAGAAAAACTAAAAAAAAGTAAATAAAACTCCATGAAATAATACATTGGTTGATCGCAGGCAAAAAATGCTGCGCAGTTTTTGATAGTTGATACATAGAAAGAAAATATCACAATTTGCAATCAGCTGCAGGTAAATATAGCCAAATTTGCCATTGGATTGACTATAAAAACTGTGAAATTCATTGCTCAAAAGCAGAAAAAATATCAATAAATTTTGCCAGTTGCAGGAAAAAGCCACAAAGTTTGTCTCACTACTAAGGTTTTGTCAACTGGTCCTTGGGGGGGGGGGGGGGATTTATCAATGGGTAGTTGGTCAATCGCAGAAAAAGCTCTGCTCTTTTGGCAGTTGCTTGCAGAAAAGCTGCAAAATCCACCAAACGGTTGAGGATTAAAATTATTGTAGAAGATTTAAGTTTACCCATGATTTTCTCCAACCAGTCTCAAGAAAGGTCTCAAAATTTACCTATCAGTACAGGGAAAATATTGTAAATTTTTATAAAAGATGAAATTGCACTCCTACACATACAAATTTTTTTTTTTTTTAATTCCCACAAAACATTTTTGATCAGCTGAAGGTTTGTTGCAAAATATTTTACTTTGAGGTATAGTTTATGTTTTAACAACTTATAAGTCAATAGATAAAGGTTTTTAAGTTAAGTTTTCGCATGCAGGACATTTTGTCCTTTTTTCATGGAATGCCCTAATATGTTTCTAAGTTAGTCTTAATTTTATGTGCCGTCTTCTGGTATTTATTTTCTTCTATTGAATATAGTTTTTTTTTTCAGGAAAACTTGTATTTTATATAATTTAGTTTATAAATTAATCCATTAAAATTTGTAAAAGGCTACTTTGCTTCATTGTATCCAAATTATGTGAAATGTAATGCAAAAAAAAAATACTACTTGATTATGCCATTGACTAATTTCACCAAATTATGCAAATATCCAAACTAATCACTAAATTATACAAATTGGCATAATTTTTATTTTTAATAATGAAAAAGCGAGTAAATTAGTATAATATTGATAAAAGTATAAATTAAAAATCACTGATGATGTAACGTTCTTGTTAAGTGTCAAGTGACATTTACAATTATCCATTTTTGGTATTTTATCATAGGCGATAGATTTTGGTTGAAAAAATAATCAAGTAGTACAAAAGAAAAAAATATTTATGCAAAAATTGCTTGTGTTTTTGGATAGAATGAAGCAAAAAATATTTATTAAAATAAAATTAGTTTAATAAAATAAATGCATTTAATACACGCTATAAGCTCAGTGAAAGTGTGATATATTTGAATGTGTATATGGAAAGTAAAAAAAAATTTTTTGAATGTTTAAATATTTTTCAGAAGACAAAAGAAAAAAGTTGTAATGTAATTTTAAAGCAAATCCTTTTTAAAGTCCCACCACAGGATCACTTAAATTTTAATATAAAAAAAAAATCCATCTTTTGAATTTATGAAAGAAGTTAATAAAAAACACCAGTGGGTAAATTTTATCTCTTTTTACATCCAAAATAATGTTTGTACTGTTTATATAATTATGCAAATAGAACATGAAATTTCTTTTTCATTTATATTAATAGCAGAGTATCACACAGAATTTGATATATTTAACAATTTAAAACCTAAATGTAATATCTTAAAGCTCCCATAAGGTAATGCTGTATCCAGGGTTGGCATGGTTTAAACCAATTGGTTTTTTTCGAAAAAATCTAATGATATTTTCTCATTTTTCTTTATAATTTAAGACTTACAAATTATTGGATATAAATATTTTCTCTTTTAACACTTTTTTTCAGCAATAAGTATTAGATATAGTGGGCCTAGGTTTTTTTTTATGTATAGGATGAAAATCACTATGCATTGGTGAACATATTCCATTACTGTAAAGAAAAATCTTAGAACATGTGAATTGATCAAAGATAAAATAGATTAAAAATATTCAGTATTTAGTATGAAATATTTTCATTAAAAAAATACAGAATATTTAAAGCAATCTATCATAACATGCACAAGCTTTTGAATATGGAGCTACAAAACTTGATGATCTTTAACATTTTTATAAAATTATAAAAGAAATTTTTTTTTCTTGGGGAGATAATCTTTAAAAATCAAAATATGAAGTTGTATAAGAGAGTATTCAAAAATTGGGTGCTAGTTATAGTATTTTAACAATAACAAACTAATTTTTCCCCCTTTGTTATCCAGGGTTGTTAAATACCTGTGTTTTTTCAGGAAAAAACCAATCCACTGTGTTTTTTCAGGGGTTTTATCAGGGTTTTTGGGGTTTTATCAGGGTTTTTCAGGTTTTGGGTGTTTATTGGAGGTGGTTGAGAATGCTTGAAAAAAAAAATTTCTTATTACTAAATTTAAAGTAGCTAATTGATTATTACAATTATATGACATATATCAATGACAGTAATCAAAATTGTGATAAATTGATTATTAGTAATAATTTATAAAGTATTTTTTATTATTACTAAATAATAGAATAAGCCAAGTAATTCTACATGTCTACATAATTAAATTAAGATTCTAAGCATATATGGTATTTTGTTATGAGTTCCTATTGTATGACATAGAACGGATTACACATCAAAGTATTTTTTTTTAATGGGAAAAAATTTGTTTGTTACTTGCACGTGCTACAGAGATTAACTAACAATTATTTCTTTTAAAAATTGTGATGGTATAAATAGGACATTTCTTTTCTTTGGGGTGGGGGGTGATGGTTATAAACTTTGAGTGGTGTACTGATATTAAGAAATATATTACAATATATTATATATGTAATATAAATACATTATATATGTAATTTAAAGTTGAAATTTTGAAAAAACCCACTCGGGTTTTTTCACAAAAAACCCACCTGGGTTTTTTGGGCTGGGCAAAATCATAACAACCCTGTTGTTATCTGCTAAATCTAATGACTATAAAGGTTGATTTCAAATTGTCTCTCAAAAAACAAAACCCCCAAGAAGTATCTCTTTTTTTTTCTATTATGGAAAATATTTACATTCATCAAACTACATCAGATGTTTATTATAAGTAATCAAAAGGTTGTTTATAAAGTTTTTCAAAGTTTCACTGTGTAGAGTAGTTTATTGTTTGGACATAAGACTGTTTACTAATAACTGTTTAAATTAAAATATGATTTTTTTTTCAATTTTCTACATAATTCACTCTAATTATTTAATTTAAATTATTTTAAAATGAATTTATACTACATATAATCCAACAATGTATATTTTTATTAATAAATATGCATATATATGTACTAAAAAAGGATGTTCTTAAAAAAACCTGGTTTAAACCAAAAAAACCGTTTTTTTGGTTTTTTTCCAACCCTGGCTGTATCCCACTTTTAACTCATTTAGAGTTTTTATTTTTATATTGATACATGTACATTTATTTTAATAATTTAGTTTATCAGTCTCAGCAGAAAATAAAATGTATCTCTGTTTCAGAAATGATTATACTAAATACATTTTCTTTCCAGGCATAAAACTACTTCCTTGGCCTGCCACATTTCTAATTCCAAAAGAGAATTTTTCAACAGATTGATCACAATGATTGATGAGTTGCTGTGGTTGACAAAAAGTCAATTGTTCAGACATCTTTCAAACGAAATTAAGGAATATACATTATTTCCCAATATGAAACAGCCGGACATCATAGTTCGTTTACTAATATATGAATATCCTTCCCTAAAATCTTACATTGGGAAAGGTCATGAAAGTTGGAACATCAAGGTATATGATATAGTGAGAGAGGATGTCAGGAAAAATAGAGATTTAGTGCCTACTCCAAGAAGAAAGGTTTACACCGACAAGTTATTGCTGGTACCAAAGAGGCAAAGAAATTTGTCTTTGGAGTGCATTCCATCACAAGTCAACATCAACAGTGAAACATTTCAGTCTTTTCTTGTTATCGGGAACATTTTTAACTATATTGGAGTAAATATGGTTTCAGAAAAAAGTATTATTATCGAATGTAATGGATTTTTGGAGGCAGTATCTATAGCAGTAGGAATGTATTTTGTGTGTAATATTGAATACCCTAAACGAGCAACAACCACATATTTGTTTTATGAAAGTTGCATTCTGAAATTAATCCCCGAAACATTTCCAACTAAATTAATTATTTTTTGTAATATTTTGTCGAAGTTTTAAGTCTTATTAAAATCTTTCTGACTGATATTTTTAATTTTTGAATAAAATATTAGTTCAATAAATCATTTTGAATAATTTTTTTTGTTTTTGTTGATGATTCATAAGTATCTAGCTTTTATATACTTTTAAATTTGAGTCTAATTTGAGATCAATAGCTCATAGCTGTTTTTTTTTTTAATAATATGTTATCTTTGAGCTAGAAACAATGTGTTTCTTTGTGTACCGTCTATTTAAAAGAAAGCAGAGGTTTTTTACATGCATAAAACTGGTATGTATTTAATAATATTAACATTAATACTTAGTCATATGCATAAACTTACATGAATTACTGATGTTACAAATATTGCCATTTAAACCATGAAAACTAAAGCATTTTTAATTACATATTTTACTAAGAACAATTACTGACATAATATAGCATGGTCGTTTCATTATCTGCACTTCTCTACAAATTTGCGTTTTTTATGTGCTGGTTATATAAGATATCATCTTTTTATTAATATAATAAGTATTTTAATTAAAAAAATTATGTGTATATTTTGAAATATTTGCTTAGTGTGTCAAAGTATTTTTGCTGTTAAAAATTATATCGGTAATGTTTACAATAGTTATTTCAATAAGAGAAGTAGAATGTTAAATATGTTTAGTGTTATCACTTTTATAATTTATATTCATAAACATCATAATGGGATAACTGAGTTCAAAATTGGACAAATTATTGAGTTAAAAAATTATTTTTTATTCAATGTTCAATAAGTTTAATTCTTAACAATTTGTCATAAATACCTTGTTAAAATAAATAAATAAAATAAGTAAAATAATTATTTTAGGTACTGTTTATATAAAAAAAATGCCTTTCTAAAATAGTTAAATATATTAATGTTTTATATGACCTCTGAATCCCATTAGCTATATTTTGTGAAAGTCTTCATGCACTGATATGCAAAATAATCTAAAATAATCAGTCTTAAGGGTCCTGTCCCTGCCTGCATAGACACTTGTGAGCTAATGCTATTCCTGTAGGGTGGCATTTTTCTAATAAATCTTTCTCATTTTGACATTTTTAAATAATTTTCTTTGCATTGTATAGTTGATGTCCTTCACAAGAACACTCCTTGCTTACTTTTACAATTTTTGGTCTCAAGTATTTTTTTTATAAAGTTACTTTCACTTTCTGATGGGTTCTGAAAGTGAAAATAACTTTATAAAAAATAATTGTGACCAAAATCAAAAAGTAATCAAGGAGCCATCTTATGAAGGACATCAATTTTATACATGTCTGAATTGACATGCAATACATATACCAAACACAAATAAGGAAAGACTAAATAGGGTTTGCAAGGATTCTGGAATATCTTGATAAGCCCTGGATTTTTGTTTTTTTTTTCCAGTACTGTATTTTTTCCATCATTTTGTTCAAGAAAGAAATTGAATCAAAATATTGGGAGGGGGGGGGGGGAATCTATGATGTAAAATAGTGACTAAATACAGCAAAATGGGCCTGAATATTTTGGGGAGACTTGAAGTGGAAACTCTGGTCATAAAAGACAATATGTAGTCATCTAGGTTAGGTAACAATGTTGACTCAAAAACTATTGTACAATTTTTTTAATGTTTAAAGTCTTAAAAGAAAAGAAATGATGCATGCAACTCAAAGAAAAATTGAAAGTAAGCATATATGTTTATTAAATTTCAATATTTGCATAGATAATGCACAAATAGAACAATAGTAATAAAATGTTCCTTTTTTTCAATATATACTAAAGAACAAAAATATTTATTATGCATTCATAACAAAAATGTATGTCATAATATTCATAAAGAAGTGTATTACAGAGTTATGTAATCTGACAAGCTTTTGAAGGAACGGTTTTTAGGTGAGTTATGTAAGAAATCCTGTATATTGCAATGCTTTCGTTTATATAAATATATATACTTCATTTTCTTGTCCGCGCGATAACTGCGATAATTTTGTATGGATCATTTTGAAATTAACACAAAAAATTAAGAAGCCTTAAGGTTTCTGTTCCTGCAAGCAGAGACGCTCTCAACTAATGCTCCTCTTAGAAAGAAATTATTTTCTAATAACAGTTTTGCATTTAGAGATTTTTAAGTATTTTATTTATTTATTATTATTTTGGCATTGGATAGCTGAGGTCCCTCAAAGTTGCTTTTGCTTTCAAAACCGGTTCTGAAAATAAAAGTGTCATTCTAAAAGATATCTGCAACCAAAATAAAAAAAAAAGCACCAATGTAAAGAACCTCAGCTATCCAATACAGAAAAAGAAAGAAAAATAGAAACGAGTTATTAAGAAATAACCTCATAGAGAAAACACTAGCTTGCAAGTGTCTTGGTTTGCAGGAAAAAGAGCCTTAAATTCGTTAATGGACTTGATCAAACCATGAAGGTAAAAGTTAGAGCTAAGGGACATTTTTTGAGAAACAGAAAAATCATCAGCATTTCCTTACTATGAAAAATTGTGAGTTCCATATTGTACTATTAACGCATCAAAGATTGGTGGCTAACAACATGCGTTTGAAAAGCATTTCATATTGCTAATAATTTGCAGTGAAAAAAGATCTCCAATCATTACAGATATCATAACCTAGTAGATTTTTTCTGAATGTTTTTAATATTTACATTTATCATTTTTCAATCTGACACCCCCCCCCACACACACACAAAAAAAGTTATTTAAATGACTCATAATTTGTGTTATCTCACCTGAAAAATTGGATTGAAATTAACTCGATTATGATTCTGCGTTCATTTAATTTTTATGTACAGTTAGCTTATGATTTTTTACACAATCTACTTCTACTTTTAAGCTTTGCTGAATGGAATTTTCTAAATAATGAATTTGCATTGCAAACCCAGAAGAGAGTGTTTGTGGGAAGAAGTTACAGATGCCGTTTAGATTTATCATGTGTATCTCATGCTTAAGTTGTAAAAAAAAGTAATAAAAAGTTGTAAGTTTAAGTTGTAAAAAAAAAAAAAAAAAAAAAAAAAAAAAAAAAAAAAAATCCTAATTATAAGAACTTTTTAAAGTTTTGCTAGAGGAATTTTTGGGGGGTAGTTTGTTTCCTCCAGTGCATAAGACTTAGCAGCAATGTCGGTAATAAAATACATTCATGTTGCACACACAAAAATATGAAGAAAAACCTCTAAAAAATAATGTTCATGTGTGTTTTTGCGAAAAAAGGGGGGGGGGATCAATTCTCGAAGTTATTTTTTTTTATTAATAATATTACTACCTTTTTTCTTTTTGAAAATACAGGCCACAGCTAAATTTCTTTCAGATATAAATTTCTTTTTCTTCTGATTCCCTAAATCTGATGTTAACAGTGCAGTTACAGTATTTTTTATTATAAAGTTAGTATGCTATTTTCAATTGTTTCAGTCTTTCATAAGTCCAATAATGCATATTTTTATTGCTGACTTCAAATTAAGGATGAACGTGAAATTTTCAGTTGTGCCACTATCAAAGCAAAACAGAATATTAAAAAATGCGTATAAATATTTTTCCGCGATGTTTTCGAATATATACGGAAACATCGCCGAAAAATATTTGAGCACATCTGCACTACAGTGACAGTCGATTTCAACCGAAAAAACATTTAGCTAAAACAGGAAACCTTTTTGATATATAATAAAAACTTTTATACATATTCAGGAACATTCTCGATCCCAAATGAAATGTTCCATATATATTCCGAAACCTTTCCGTTCCGCAATGAAAGATTGGCTACACAATCTGAAAACTTTCCTATCCTTAATGGAAGCTTTACTATGTTTTCAGATATATTCAGAAAGGCTTCTGATATATTCAGAAACTTTTCCGATCAGTAATGAAGTATTTTCGATATATTCAGAAACTTTTCCGACCTGTAATGAAATATTTCCGATATATTCAGAAACTTTTCCGATCCATAATGAAAGGTTTAAGATTATTCAGAAAGGTTTCGGATGTATACAAAAAGCTTTCAGATTATATTCAGGAAGGTTTCGGATACATTCAGAAACTTTTCATTACGGATCAGAAAGGTTCCGTGTTTTAACCGAAACACTTTCCTGTTCGAATCAGAAACCTTTCCGTTAGTATCGTGCAGCACAGGTCTTCGTTATTTTCAGAAATGTTTCTGAAAATTTTTTACAGTGTATCACTTAATAAAAACAGTATTAAAAAATCTCTCAAAGTTGAAAATATGAAAAAAACCCCTAAAAAATGCAACTTTTTTTCCTTTAAACTACTCAAAATATTAAACTATCTAAAATATATTAATTCATAATCTAGATAATAATGTTATATGCATGCAAAAAAAAAAAAAAAAAAAAAAAAAAAAAAAAATTAAGCCATTTCATCAAATAGTTTTTTTTTTTTTCATCTTGGTGTTAGTCATCAAGTTTTGAGAAATTGCGACTTAAAGTTGAAATTATATGGTTGCGGCTATGAAAGTGTTGATACATAAATGCTTATAACTCCGTTAAAAATGCAAATATTTTTATGCGATTTTTTGCATTGAGTTAAGAATTAAATGAATGATCAAATTAGATCATAAAAAAATCGATTTTTTGGAAAGTTTTCAACCCCTGAGCCCCCCCCCCCTTAAATTAGTGTGTGAATTTATCCGGGTGACTAATATGAGCTCTTCAGAGGCTACTTTAGACAAGCGAAAGCGCAGTTCGCTAATTTTAATACTATGGGAAAAATATATATAACATTGGATTGCATTTCAACAATTTTAAATGATTTTCCTCATTATTTATTCATTGGCTATTTGAGTTAAGTTTGTACAAAGACCGTGTATTACTTTTTCGATTTTGTTTTAAAATATTATTAGTAACGACTCTTATTTTCGGAACCGGTTTTGAAAGTGAAAGCATTCTCTTGAAATAAATATAGTTTAAAAAAACTGAAAACCACGCTTTTTAAGTATATCAAACAAAAAGTGAAAAATAATTCGTACTATAAGTTGAAAACGAAAATAGATGAAAAATACTATATTACTATAAAATCATTGTTATTATAGAAATCAATTAATAAGCAATAAATAAAATTATCGTGGAAAAAAAGCGTGGGGTGCTCCATCTACCATGCTCCATCTATCAGTTCATAAGAAGCACCCCACGCTTTTTTTCCATGATAATTTTATTTATTGCTTATTAATTGATTTCTATAATAACAATGATTTTATAGTAATATAGTATTTTTCATATATTTTCGTTTTTAATTTATAGTACGAATTATTTTTCACTTTTTTGTTTGATATACTTAAAAAGCGTGGTTTTTAGTTTTTTTAAACTATATTTATTTTTCACTTTTTAGTTTGAATATTTTAAAAGCGTGATTTTTAGTTTTTTTAAACTATATTTATACTTAAAACAAAAACCAAATTAATCGGTTGGATAGTTTCAGAGTAATTGGTGAACATACATAGAAAAAAAAATACATACGCGTCGAATTGACAACTTCCTCTTCCTTTTCTGAAGCCGGATAAAACTAAATATTGTAATACGGAATTTTTTTTTTAAATTTACATAGATGTAAATAATGTCAGGAGTGGGGTTCGAACCCACAATCTCTTTCGAAAAACAGAGCTTCAATCCGGCGCCTTAGACCGCTAGGCCATGCTGTCTACACTCCATTCAGTGAACGTATTCAACACTTTTAACTAGCGAAAAATCACCAATTTTATTAGTTTTTGCCTAATTACTAAAAAAGTACTGAACCAATTTTGATGAAACTGAAGTGGTACCAATTCGAGTGCATTGTGTTTCATTTAACACCAAAACCAAGTTATTCGGTTGCATGGTTTCGGAGTAATCGGTGAACATACATAAAATAAGGAGAGTTACAAACTCACAAACTCACAAATTCACAAACATACAGGTGAAGCTAATAAAAGCGTGGTAAAAACTGAAAGTATTCTCTTGAAAAATCTGAAAGTATTGTCTTGAAAAATGTTTGAAAAAAATTAAAATAAAAAATAAAAAATAAGTAAAAATCGATAAGTAAAAAAAAGGCAGATGTAAAAATTGATCTAATATATCCAATGCAAAAATAATCATTTAAAAATATGGAAATATAACAATGATATGTTTATAAATTTCTTCCACAGGATTTGCATTAGCAAACAGGTCTTATGGCTTCATTGAAGTTTCCTGTTAACAAAGACGGTGTTTATAACGGTAAATTATCTGCAAGAAAGATATAGAATCGGGTGAGGTGTGTAACCTTTTTGATGTCTGTTTCTACGGGACCTAACGTGTATTTATATAAAATTATACAAGGTTAGAAGAAAACCACAGATAACTCAAAACGCTTAGACTGACAGCCGCTTCAAACGCTTAGAACGCAGCACCTTCTGTCTAACAGTTTTGAGAACAGAACCACTCAGTCGCTCATGGGGATTGACATGTATTTATATAGATTATTATGTATTATTTTACAAATAATTATGTATACAGGCAGTCCTAAAAATGGCTTTCAAACTCAGCACAGCCAGATTCTTCGTTGGAAGTACATAAAATTACTCAAACAAACCTACGCGTGCGATCCGCAGTTCTACATCCGGGCAATGTAAATGAAATATCTTTCTAACTGGCCTTACATTACCTTTATAATTTGAAAATACTGCTGGTGATGTATCAAATAAAGTGTTTTTTCCTTGCACCGGCTGTGACGTCATACTTTGCTTTTCGTATTTTTCTCGTGAATTATGGATCGTACTGGTACAGATGTTTGGGCATTTTTTGCATAATCCCAATGAGGAATAAAGCAGAGTTCGGACGCCAGTTTTATTATACATTTTTATCATAAAATATTTTTTATTAAATGCTTATCTGTACTTAGTAATGATTTGCTGATTTATTAATTATTGCGTTTATTAAAGTATCAATTACATCCGATACCACGATTTTTAATAAGAAAAGCAATGAACAATTATACACAGTTAGAAACAATTACAACTGAATCCTGACAGAAGGCCAGTAAGTAGGAGAGGAAGTTTAATTATAATTTTTAACTTTTTAATTTGAAATTTGCAATTTGCAAAAAATTCTGATGTATTGGTTAAAAATGAACGTCATTGCCAAATTCAGCGGTACAAAATACATACAAATCAAAAGTTAAAAACACAACAATCACATTCATTTTATAGTAACAAATTTTCGCTATATTTTTAGCTTAAAAATTAACGATTTGCACAAAATCTTTATGTGATGGCAAAAAGTGATGATCAATTTTGGATTCAGTGGTACAGAATACACATGAATCAATCATCAAAAGCTAAAAAACATGACTTAACCCATCTTTTGCAGGTTTGTGTAATCTAATAACATTTTTGAATGTATATCGTTTTATACAGAACTGAAAATGTTAGTTTTCGTCATTTAAAAAAAAAAAAATTCTGTTTCCGATCCCACTATATGTTTATAAGGAATTGTCTATTTTGCATTAATATTTTAAAATTATTAAATATTTCAATTTTATATTGCAATAATAATTTTACGTTAAAACATTTTTTCTCCTATTTCTGAAGAAATTATATTTCTACTAAATTTGTGAATGACCTTTAATTTGCAGCAAAAAATATGCTTTTAATCGTGGAATAACGGGTCTTTTTCTGTTTTTCTTCTCAGTGTAATAAGAAATTTCTTTTAAATATAACTTATAGGACTGAAGGGACGTATAAAAATTTAAATTTCATAATTTTATAAGAGATGTTTTTATTGACCCAAACTGCTTTTAAAATTTTTGCTTCATTTAAAATATTTTTTAATTAGAACTATATGTCTATAACGAACGGATTGTAGAAATTAGCTGTTTGCCAATGTTGAGAATGGACACCCTGTATATATTGACCGGTTACTTAAAGTGGATTTATTTTATTAAAATCTCGCTGCATGCATCGAGAATTTTCAGAGGTATGTGTGCACAAGTAAGGAAGAGTAACTTAGAAAAATTATATAAATAAAAATATCCAAGATTTTTTTTCTGTTTACAATATATATATATTCTTTTTTTAAATTAAAAATTACTGCTAATTGACACTTTAGTAAGTGTGGCATTTCCGAACTTCTTGGTTATATATATGTGTGTGTGTGTGCGTCTATATTATAAAGGCCAAACGTATCTGCGCGTAAAGCATACATCATTTTTCGAATGGCAACACTTTTCTCTGCAATTTCCGTTTTGCAATTTGCGCTACTGCATATTTTACATTTATAAACATCGCACATTTTAAATTTTTACACCGTCGTATAGAGAAAAAAATGTACTTTTAAATGCAATTTGTTCTAAAGTTGTATCTCAATTTACTTTTGAGATCTTAATTTTTTATAGTTTTTAGTACTAATTTTGTAATTGTGGCAACAAAATCACTCCATTTTCTCTTAAAATTGAGAAAAAAAAATAAAAATGTGTGTCATTTTTTTTATACATTCCGTTTTGCAAATTTCGGTACCACAAATTTTATACATCTAAACATCGTACATCGGACTGACCAATATAAGATGCATCTTTTACAGTAAAACTAATTTTGTGGATTTATTATAAATCAATTAAACAGTTCTTTCTTGATTATTTTTTGTCAAATTTTGACGGGTTCCATTTCGTAATAATAAAATCCCAATTAATTCCTAAATTAATTACTTCCAAATTCTTTTAACATTGAAATTTTTCCTGTCTTTCTATAATATTTTAACATATTATTCTTAATTTTATACCTTTAAGTCAACTCTTTTTATTACATTTTATTTTAAAAAACACTAATCTTTTAAAACAATTCTTTTCTTAAAAAGAAAATCCCATTACTTAATTCTTTATATCTGTTGCATAATATTTCATCATTTATTTCTCTCAAAACGTTCGAATTCCTATCATCCGTTGCGGTTGATTTTGTTTGAACAGGGAATTCCAGCGACACCCTTGACGGATGTCTGAGAAAGCTAATTAATTTTTGTTTCAGTGAGTTAAATTTAATGGTACAAGGTGAGTTTTAAAAATTTGATTGGCAGATTATAAGTTTGTTGTGAAATCCCCCCCCCCAATGAAACTATATAAGACGGATTACATTAGCTTTGAACAGAATTCAGATTGAATTATGCAGATCATTTATCATGATTGGATTTACGTGCATGAAATCGTCTACTTGACGGGCATTTCGTCCAAGTGGAATTGTTTCGTTTGATGTGGAATTAAATGTGCTTAAAAAAATTTACAGTGTGTTTGTCTGAATTAAAGGGGAAATATCAGACGGATTACATTAGCTTTGAGCAAAATTCAGATTGAATTATGTAGATCATTTATCATGATTGGATTTACGTGCATGAAATCGTCTACTTGACGTGCATTTCGTCCAAGTGGAATTGTTTCGTTTGATGTGGAATTAAATGTGCTTAAAAAAAATTTACAGTGTGTTTGTCTGAATTAAAGGGGAAATATCAGACGGATTAAATTAGCTTTGTGCAGTATTCAGATTAAATTCTGCAGATCATTTATCATGATTGGATTTACGTGCATGACATCGTCTACTTGACGTGCATTTCGTCCAAGTGGAATTGTTTCGTTTGATGTGGAATTAAATGTGTTTAAAAAAAATTTACAGTGTGTTTGTCTGAATTAAAGGGGAAATATCAGACGGATTACATTAGCTTTGAGCAGAATTTGGATTAAATTCTGCAGATCATTTATCATGATTGGATTTACGTGCATGGCCATCGTCTACTTGACGGGCATTTCGTCCAAGTGGAATTGTTTCGTTTGATGTGGAATTAAATGTGTTTAAAAAATTTTACAATGTCTTTGTCTGAATTAAAGGGGAAATGTCCCTTAGGCTATATCTCCTGGCCTAACTCCATTGATGTGTCACGAGTGCGAACTACTTTGATGGAATATTTAATAACATGAACTGTGCGGAATATAACATCAGTCGAAAGGATCTACAGAAACCTAGTGTACTTTTCTAAACGTCGTTAGGTGTGAAAGAAGCCGGTAAAAAAATTTCTGTGCTGTATTTTTAAAAGCTTGTTGGATATTTAAATATCATCATGTCTTCTGGTGTAACAGTGTCAATGGCTGCCAAAACTGTCTATAAAATATAAGAAAGATAAGTAAAGAAAGATAAAAATATAATCTATCACATTAAAGATGAAAAGGTGCTTGATGTTGAATTGACCAGTCCTCGGGATGCTACTTACAGCGAGTTCTTTTTATTTTATTTATTTATTTAAAATAAATAAATAAAATATAGTTTTTCTAGTAACAACTTGGAGCACGACAGTTTGTAAATTCTTTTATTATTTTATTTTGTTATTGTTTATGAAATTTTAATACGGTTTCTTTATTTAAAATGTTGATTTTATTATTATTTTTGCATTTCTAAAAAAAATATATTTGTTCTTAAGCTGATTATTTATTACAAGGATTAGAATAATTTTCTTCCTAGAACTATAGTTTTCGAAATTAAGTACCCTGAAAATTTTCCATTAAATTCGAGAGTAAAATTTCAATATGACTCTTTGAAAATAAATATATTTACAATTGATAGAAGTTCTTAGTCAAATTTAGTGTTTGATATAGTACATTCGTTGTTTATCTAATGGTTGTTATTATTATTGTTAATCCAGTAGAAAAATATTTATTATTTACAGTATTGTTCAATTACTCAGATTTTTCTATTATTCTTTATGCATTATTTTATAATTTATTTACAGTATTATTCGAAATTATTATTTATTACTAGGAATGGAAATTCCTACAATTTGTTAGTTATTAAAAATTTTATTTTACATCTGTTATTTTCATAAAGTTGAGATATCTTTAAATGAGTTACAGTTATTTAATGTTATTACGTTTTGGATTTAACAAAATGTTTCTAGAAGCGGTAGAAATCATTCCTTTTGACCTTAATTCAGAAATAAATGTCGAACAGTGGTTAAAAAATTATTTCGAAAAATTTTATATATATATATATATATATATATATATATATATATATATAGGTTCCATTGATAACGTGCATCCGTTTCTTTACCTAGAGTTACATCTTGGCGATATTTTTTAAGGCAAAAAAGCCGACGGGGTGGTTAAAAAATACGAAAAAATTATTTTTATACTTAAAAATCTTTGTTCAAAAACTATGTTTTAAATTATTCTTTCGACGCGAAATAAAGAAAGTAACAAAAAACTGTGTACAGTTCAAAAAAAAAAAAAAAAAAAAAAAGAAAAAAGAAAAACTAAATAAAGACATTTATTTAAAACAAAAAATAAGTTATTTTGTCAATAACTTTATGTGTTTCTATTTTTACTCGTCTTTGGTAATGCACAAGATAAATTAAAAATATATTGAAAATCCCCGTGTAGTCCCTATGAAAATGAAATATCAGATAAATCAGTTTTGCATTGATTTTTATGTTTGCGATACTGGATAAATACTGCTTATTCATTTTTTTTAAAATTTGTTGCTGAGTATCTTGCAGATGAATTTAAAAACTGATAAAATTGTAAAAAGGTGTATTAAACTTCATTCTTTCTCATTACACACATACACACACACAAAAAAATATATATATAATATAAAAAATAAAATAAAATGATTAAATAAATGTAAACAAATATTTGTTCTTTTGCATGAGATTTGTGCAACTGTTGTTGCCGCCTTTACTCGGGGATTTAATTCCTATCCATGGAAACAAATTGGAAAATGGGAGAGGATTTTGTGATTCTTTCTCAGTGATATTCCTTCGCAATGGAACCCTGTGAAATACAGATGTGTATATATATATATATATATATATATATATATATATATATATATATATATATATATATATATATATATATATATTAAAGAAAATAATTTAACTCACGCTCTTTGTAAATGAATTGCGAGTTTTGTAAACAGCTTCTGAAAGGACAATTTACTCATGCTTGATATTATTTAATTCGATAATGACTTCTTTATTTTATTTTATTTTATTTTTTACTCCCTTTTATGCTAACTCAGTTTTGGTCATGCTCACTCTTAAAAATATAAAATGCGTAAATTTACATTTTAAAGCAGGTATACGGATGCTATAAAAACGATTTTTCTATGTGTGTAAAGTGACGTGTAAATAGCCAACTACACGCTCTGGTGTTTACAGTTCTTGGCAAAATTATTAGACGCAGTTGTTTTTATTAGAAAAATTACAGTCTAGTCTCTCTATAACGAAATTCCATACATTGAATTTCTCTATATAACGAATTTTTAGTAGGACCGGTCCCCTTTTAGCATGATTACATTAAAAACAGTCTCTATATAGCGAAATATCTATCTCCATATAACGAATTTTTTCATAAATTTGTCATAAAAAACAGTTTTAAAAAGCTTCGAAATTATATGGAATCAATTTTCCAACACTTATTTTTAATTTGAGTCGTCAGTAACAAAAAAAAAAACCTTTGTCAGTGCTGAGGTTTTTTTTAAAATTATTATTATTACTCCTCTCCTTGTTCTTTAAATCCAACGAATTTATCTCACCTCCCACACATCTTTCAACATCTTTCTCAAAACAGTGTCAATTGGATTGATACACATGTAAGAGAGGAATCAATCAGAGGCACAAAAGAGAGGCCTTCAAATGGAGGAAAATATTAACTACATTTTTTCATTCTATGGTAAAATTGTGCGAGCGTAACAATTTTAAAATCAAAACAACAAAAAATTACAGATTTCTTCGTCTGAAATTAATACAAGTCTTCCTTATTTGATTTTCATTAAGCTTTCAAATAAATGTCTGTTCTCTTTTTTGAAACAGCTTAAATAATTAAGAAATAAAGTTTTAGGTTAATATTTACCTTTAAACACTTCAAATTCTTAATTCAAAAGATCAAAAATAATATTTGTTCAAATTTCACGCATTAAATAGATTTTTAACTTCATTCTCTATACATCGAATTTCTCTATGTAACGAATTTTTTACTGGAACGGTGGATTTCGTTATATAGAGACTCGACTGTATATACTAGCAGGAGTGACCGAGCTAAGAACGGTAAAAATTAATTTTGTGTTCAACTGGATATAGTATTTTCACTGTATCATTGACTCTGTATTATTACTGTGAAAAGTGTTATTTATAATAGTATTATTTTAAAAAACAATCAATAAGAAAGTTATGTTTGTATGCACATGTTCATAAATTTTACTTTATTGTAAAATTTACAACGAAAGGTTGTCAATCCAAGTAACTTTTTTTTAGCTAGAATCTGATTGGTTTAACCGTGCATCTCGCATCTTATTAAGAATGCATAAAAAATTTCTTCACATTCTGAAAAACAATATTTTTTGCCAGATATAGCCAAATTTAGAGACTTTCTTTTTCATATGGCGCCAAATGCTTGTTTTCGCTTTCGTAATCTTAATAGCTTATTTTTCGGCCAAATGTTACCAATATTTTGTCAAATATCGCCAACTTATTGGCTGTTGCCATATTCTCGTAACCCTTACCCGTATTATCCAAAATGAGCCACTAATCAAATTTGACTGTGACTTCGTTTAATAATCTTCAGGTAATCAAAAACAATAGAATATAAAATTGAATCAAAATCGAAGCAATTTCTTAATTAAAATTACACTGTAAAAAATGTCAGATGTTTCTGAATATATAAAAATGCACTGTAATCAAAACCGAAATTATATAGTGACCTTTTCTAACTCACCTAGGGTTTCAAATAATGTTCCTTTACCTTTAAAAATCCCAGAAAGCTATTTGTTTTCAAAATTTAAAGAAGAATTTATAAAAGTTAATTTTTATTAGCTGCCCGTCCATTTCAGAAACGTTTCTAAGTAGCTTTTACAGTACAATAATCAATTTTCTCAAATCAAAATATCACTTTGTCGGATGCTATCAATTCATACGACAATATTTTGATATTCAGAGAGCATGTTTAATAGACAAACATACAATATTAACAGTATTAATATTAATATGAAAATCGACATCATTTTGCTATAATTGCATGCACAAAATCAGTTATGCAGCTGAAAATGTTTGCTTGAGAATTGGTAGCATCCGAAAAAAGTGATATTTTGATTTGAGAAAAGTTATTATTGTACTGTAAAAGCTACTTAGAAACGTTTCCGAAATGGACGGGCAGCTAATAAAAATTAATTTTTATAAATTCTTCTTTAAATTTCGAAAACAAATAGCTTTCTGGGATTTTTAAAGGTAAAGGAACGTTTTTCGAAACCTTAGGTGAGTTAGAAGAAGTCACTGTATATTTTCGTTTTTGATTACAGTGCATTTTTACACATTCAGAAACATCTGACATTTTTTACAGTGTACAGCATGATGAGGTGACAGCATTCAGGGATGAAGCAAAATGATCCACAAATATAATTTTGTTTAACATGCGACTCAGACCAATAGTTTTCTCGTGACAAAAACATTTCGTTACAAAATTTAGGTAAAATTGATTGAGTCGTTGTTATATATAATTAGAATGACCCTAGCCCATTATGACCCAAAATGACACACTAATCGAATTTTGGCGAGTATGTGTCCTAGCCCAATGGTGTTTCCTTGCCCGAAAACGATATAATTCAAACTATTGTCAAAATGGTAAGAGAAAATTTATACACAAAATTAGCATGACCCATCATGACCCACAAATCACCCTTATAATCGAAATCTCTCGAACATGTGACTTAGCCCATTAGTTTTCTCGTCTCTAAAAATTGTTTCATGAAAAATTTCGTTAAAATCGACTCTGCCGCTCTTTAAATATAAATAGCTTGACCCAGAACCTTCATCAGCCAAAATGACCCATTAATCGAAATTTCTCGAACATGTGACCTAGCATATTTCTCTTGCCAAAAAATGCTGTATACAAAATTTCGTTAAAATCGATCCACCTGTTCTTTAGATATAGCTTGACAATGACTCATTATGACCCACTATAACCCACAAATGACTCTTATAATCGAAATCTCTCGATCGTGTGACTTAGCCCATTAGCTTTCTCGTGTCAAAAAACTGTTACAAGGAAAATTTCGATGAAATTGATTCTGCCGTTCTTTAAATACAAATAGCTTAACCCAGACCCTTAATGACCCAATATGACCCATTAAAATTTTTACTCGAACATGTAACCTAGCCCAATGTTTTTCTTGTGCCCGCAAACCATAGAATGCAATTTTTAGTCAAAAGTGCGTGAGAAAATCTCTAGATAAAAATAGTATGACCCATAATGACCCCAAGAATGACCCATTTTTGGGGTCCCAAAACTAACCGAATTTTTCTCGAACATGTTACCTAGCCCAATGATCTTCTTGTAATCCAAAACGATAAAATACAAAATTTGGTCAAAATCGTTAGAGCCGTTTTTTAGATAGTAATGGCTTGACCCATGATGACCCACTAATTGAAATTTTTCGAACATGTGGCCCAGCCCAATAGTTTTCTCGTGCCAAAAAACGATTGGATACAAAATTTCCTTAAAATCGATCCAGCCGTTCTCTAGATATAAATAACTTGATCCTGACTCATTATGACACAAAATGACCCAATAATCGAATTTTCTCGAACATGTGACCTAACCCAATGGTCTTCTCGTACTCGAAAATGGTAAAATCCAATTTCTTGCGAAAATCGTTAGAGACGTTTTTGAGATAAAATTTACACACACACACACACATACAGACACAGACACACGCACAATTTTTGCTCGCATTATATTATAAGATGTAATAATCCTAAAAAATTACTTTACACTATTTTACACACATCTAAATTTCACTGTATTCAACGAATAAGAGAAAATAAAGTATATTTTATCGTTAAGAAAAAGAATAAAGTTTATGTAAATTAAACTATACAAGCTTTCATATTTTTTATCGCATGCACGATCGCAAAATGACAATTATCAAAAATGTACAACAACAACAATCAGAATAAACTTTATTGAAATTAAGATCATCAAGCTTTTGTTATATTTTTAATCAGATGCACTGTTATGCTAACTAATTTAACTAGCACGTGAAGAAAAGTATATTTTATATTTTAAAATAAGGATAAACTGTAATTAGATTAAATTATACATGATTTCGTTTTTATCAAATACATGGTCGGAAAATGACAATCATTACTTCGAAAAGATACAATAAAAAAACTTTATTTAAATTAATCACTTCAAGTTTTCGCGATATTTTTAATCACATGTACCATACCAGAAGCATCCTAAAGTAAATATAATTTTGCGTTCGATAAAAAATTCTCACTGATTTATAATAAAATATTGTAACCATTTTTATACTATAACTATTTAAAACTACAACATTTTAATATGATCCAAAAGTGAACCAAGATTATAATTTGATAACATTTACTGAATAAATATAATATTAGTTTAGTCTTATTAATATCAATCATATGGTTCAAAAATTACTTCTGCATTCGTTTTGCAAGCTGCGGTGGAGTCAATGACAACACAAATTTTTAAGTTTTAAATTAGCCATGAGATTGGCCAGCCACACGGTAAGGCTGATTTTATAAGTTTATGGAATTCTTATGGAATTCGGTGAAATACCCAGAGGCAACACGCTCCCTGCTTATTTCCTTCAATGTATTGTACAAACGACCAAATTTTTTAGAATGTGCTAGTGAAGTTGCGTTACAACAAGTTGGAAATTGCACGTGAACGTAGCAAATGAGGTGCGTTCGTACGATAACGAAGTTTTAAAAATATTCAGATCTTACTGATATAGTAAAGTGTACTTCGGATACAGTATAGTAGTCGAAATCTTTGTGTTTCTGTAAATATGCAGGAAGTAATTTTTATTACACCTCAGAAACGTATATCTTATTCATAAAATGTGAAATAGTTGAATATAATTAAAACACGCCCCAAACAATGTTTCCCCGTATAGCATTATGTAGTGGAATACTTTTGTGTGGCCCTGTAATTTAATAATAAAAATTCTTTGCATCACAGATTGTACAGAGTGCATATTTTAGCATATATTTCAAAGAATCATGCCAATTCTATTATGTTCGAATGAGTATAACATCATAAAAATGCATTTGAATCTTTTTTCCCATTGACCGAAATGTAATGGAATACTTTTGATTGTCCCTGTAAATGATCTATACATCCGACTTTCATAACATTTGAAATGACTCGACAAAATTACACAATAATTATATGTTTTAAATTTCAAACGATTAAAATGCATTAGAATTTTTTTCCCCATTGACCGTAATGTAACGGAAGCCTTTTGATTGTCCCTGTAATTGATTTATGCATCCGATTTTCATAACATTTGAAATGACTCGACAAAATTACGCAATAATTATGTGTTTTAAATTTCAAACGATTCGGTTGGGTAGTTTTTGCGTTGTTATATGCGGACAGATAGACAGACAGACAGACGGACAGACGGATAGACGGACGGACTGAGCGACAACAATAGGTGCTACGTATTTACATAATTACGAACGTATCTAAAAATTGAAAAAAGCAGTTGTCTGTGAGGCCGGTAACAAATATTGAAGAATAAAATGCAACCAATAATTAAAACTCATAGAGTACAGTTTTGCACTAAACTTTTTGTATAGGATTAAGTTTAATTAAATTTAATCTATTCAAATATTTCTAATAATAGTACGAGAATTTCAAATGGAAGATAATTTCAGTTGTAGCTGTAATTAAACTGGACATTAGAAGTTAAACTCTGAATTGTGAAAAAAAAAACTGCGTTTAGTGAGATTTCTTACAGCGGTTAAATGTTAGTTTTGTCGCCAATATATAGAAATAATAAAATATAACCACATGAATCATGTATAAAATTAATTAAGGAATCTCACAGGAATAATGATTTTTATGAAAAATCTTATTTTAATTAATTTAAATACAAATTTATTAAAGCATGTTTATATCATGCCGACATTTTTACTTTAGGTTTGCGCGAATCCACATTAATGTGGAGTATAAGGGTTTAAAATATTTACAAGACTTCTATAACGGTATTAACAAAAATATTTATTAAACATAACTCTAGTTATAAAATTTCACATAGTAAAAATATTACATTAAAAATGGATAAAACCTGCAATATTTCTTATAGTTATATTTAAGGAGGAATTTTTAAGTAACTTTTGGCAACTTTTATGAATTTTTAAAATTTATATAGAAATTTCTTCCACCTTGTATATAAACATATGTTACTACATGGGTCACAAGTCTGATAACATTGGTAAAACAGCATTTATGAGTGACTTGTTATAAGACTGAAATGTACAATTCAGTGCTTTCGATTGGATCCTTTAGCAACCTACTTTTGTGAATGCTAAGATTTAGCGATTCCAGTACACTGAAACATTTTTCATACCGGCTAAAAAGCTTCAAAATTCCGCTTGGCGATCTCAGAGTTTCGCATATGGAAGAAGCGTTTAACGACTCGTCCGCATCCAAAGATCTGATGTTTTCCTGGAGGGCTTTTTGCAGCTTTTCAAGCAGTATGACAAATGTCTCAGATACTTGGTACTTATACTGACAAATAAAGGTATGTCTTATCTTTAACATGTTATTCTATTTTTGACTTTCTTACACAACTCTGACCACAGTCGTCAGGGGAAACTTATTCTCAGACTCCGCCTCTTATGTGTATTGCAAATCTTTATTACAATTCATCAGATTTACAAGTAAAAAATTACATAAATATATGTACAATTAAAAATGCAAACGTTTCGGATATGTTTTATCTCCTCATCAGTGCAATAACATGCAAATGACCAAATAACTACATATAATGTTTACAGTTAATAATTATTAACAGTTAAAATCAAAGAAAGTATAATGAACCATATCACAGTTTCTTTGATTTTAACTGTTAGTAATTATTAACAGTAAACAAGATGTGTAGTTTTCTGGTCATTTGAATGTTGATGCACTGATGAAGGACTAAAACATAACCCGGAACACTTGCATTTACGTAAATTTTTACTTGTATGTCTGATGACTTGTACTATATTTTTAAATTTTTATATTTTGTATATCAGACGTTAAATAATGTTTTACTTTTAAATATTACTCTTCCTTTCACATACATCTGATAACAGAAATGATAATAATAAATGATATCATGAAAAATGGAGTAATGTATGTTTCTCTAATTATATTTCTACAACTTAATAAGGATTTTATAAATCATATTAGAATAAAAATATTAACGTCCACCCTTGTTAGTACCGCTATATATGTAAAACAGGGATCAAAAATTGCGTTATTTTATTTCATAAGTTGATCTCTAGTTTTTTCTTTTTTTCACAGTTTAAAAGGACAAGTTAATGTGGGGGGAAAAAAATTTAAGTTTTCTTATTTATTTTAAAATTGTTTTTGTATAAAATCATATCAACCGATAAAATTGTATTTCTTTTTTCGGCTGTATTAATTAAATACAATCTACTCTCTTAAAACGAAAGAGTGGATTTGGCTGCTCAAGAAAGAGTTCTAATTTATTGGATCGTAAATGAGTTGATTTTTAACCGATTCAGTCATCTTGGTTTGATTTTTTCTCTTTCTAATCCACTCATACAGCTTTAAAACTAAACAACTCAACTCAATAATGAAACAGCTCTTTTCCCGAGCTGATTTTCGCCGCTGACTCGTCACGTGACCTTGCAAGATAAGATGGAGACTTCCGGCGTTCGCTAAACAATTTGCTGAAAATGCCTTTTTTACGAAGTAAGTAAGTTTTATATAAGTATTTTATTTTAATTATGCTTTCTTTTAATAACTTTCCCTTCTCTTTTTAACAGACTAAAATTCATAACAGTATCATACCTTGAAATTAAAATGTCGTGTCACACGGTAATATTGAGGATGTGTTTAGTGCATTTCTATATTAATAATTGGTGTTACAGTGCTGCTACAAAACTTTCGTGCTTTAATAAAATAAATTACTATATTTAATCAGAGTAAAAATTGTTAATGGAATGTAAATATCTCGTTATTTAATTGCCTTGTATTAAAGTTTTGTAATTATTATATCTTTATTCATAGAAATTTATCAAAACATTGTATTTACGTCTTGTTTGCAGTGTCTTAGTAAAAACGTGCTCCGGATTACATTATACACATTTCTAAGATTTTTTTTTTCCATTCTTAATGTTGAACTTGTGTTACTGTTTTGTTTGGCAATGTTTCATACTGTTATTGGGCAAAATTATTGCATGCATGGTCTGTATTATAATAATCTGCTTAATATTTATAAGTTGTTACATAATGCATGCAAAAATAATAGTTTTCTTGTGCCTGCTTCCCAGGTAGCTTTAAATCTAAATGAGAATTTATAAATAAAACGAAAACAGTGGACAAAAGTTTGCCTTTCTATACTGGTAAATGCAAGTATTATTTCCTAAATATTATGCAACGATACCAAAAAGCAAATCCTCTTTCTCTTTAGAAAATACCTTGTAATATCATCCCTTTCCCTTAACATTTTTTATGCATAGCCCAGTGGTAGAATTGATTTTAAAAAAAGTTACTGGTCCCAAAGACCAGTACGCATGAGAGTTTACTGGTCAGAAAGAGTCATCAGTAACCCGCTACATAAAATTCTATAAAATACTTTAAACCGTCCCCCCCCCCTCTTCACACACACACTCCTACTAGAATGTAAAATAAACCAAACTTCCTTTGCAGTTATACAAAATTTGTGGCATAATAAAATGGAAAATTACTTATTTTATAAAAAAGTATGTAGTGTGTAAACTAAAACTATAAAATTGTGTATTTTATTTCCGATCATTTATTTAACAGATAGTAAGGATTAATGCATTATTTTCTTATAATTATTTTTTCAAGTAATATTTTATGGTTTGTGTTTGGTACGGTTTTCTCAGGCAGGAAAATTTATTTACTTGTCAGAGATGAAGTAGGTGTGCAGTGGTGTAGCTAGGATGGGTGACATCCCGGGACAGATGTAAAAGGTGTCAAGCTCCCCCCCTCCTCCTCCTCCATTCCAATCTGTCATATTTTTTCAATCTCAATTCTACATTCTTATAAAAAATAACCTTACCATTCCTTATTTACCTTTTGTCCTTCTGCATAAAAAAACCCGCAGAAGTGAATCATCACTCAACCCATAGTCTGCACAAGTCAATGCCGTGTCTATACGTAGAAGAAAATTCTTTCTTTTAAAGTTTGCTTTTGTTACCCACTCGTTGACTAGGTTGGTTTTTGTTCCCTGGTGCATATCTTATTTAGACACACCATTCTGTATAAAACTTCACTTTAGCAAAGAAAAGAAAACTAGCTGTATTGCATCATGAGCTAAAAATCTCATTTTATTTCCTAATTAGTCTCCAAAATTTTATAAAATTGTATTTTTTATTTGCAAATAAAGATTTGGTGTCACCCTTTAGAGGATGACACCCGGGTAATTTCCCTAATCAAGAAGAATTTCTTTTACCGCTTGACTAAAATCTTAAAGATCAATGAGTTATGTGTCTCTATATTCAAAATCACCATGCATCTTATGACAGATTACTTAAATAATTTGCTTTTTTAAAAAATATTTTATACTAAATATTATCAAATGTTTTTAATCTATTTTAAGTTTGATAAATTCACATGTTTAAGCTTTTTCTTTAGAACAATAGGTATGTTCATCAGCACAATTTTAAACCTATCAATACAAACGCAGGAATAGTGTTAAAAATAGAAATTATTTATATCCAATAATTTGAAACATTTAAATTAAATATAAAAAAGAGAGAATGTCATTATGTTTTTATTAAAAAAGAACAATTTTTGAAGGAAAAAAACTGTTGGTTTAAACTAGGGGTGCACAATCTTTTCAAGAAAAGGGCCACTTACAAATATGCCTCGGTGGTCGAGGACAATACAGAGATAATTCAGTTTCGAGGAAGTGATCTATGGCCTATAATCCGATAAAAAATATAGTTTCAGAGGGGAGTAGGAAGGACTTAATTTTGCTTACCCAATCAAAACTTCCAATTCAGTTATTAAGGATATATCAAGAGTTTTTACATTTGTATATATATAGCACATGCAGCAAGGAATATTTTCAAGATGTAATAATTTTCTTTAACTTTATTGAGGAAAGTACATTATTTTGTTAATTAAAAATGCTAAAAAACAAATATAAGTGATTGGTGCCAATAATAAAAAAAAAAAAGTAAACTTAATGAAAGTGGAAGAGATAAGAAAACAATCAACAAGATTTTTTCTGTGCCTGATCAATGAAATTCCAGATTTTTTTTGTGCTTTATCAACAAAAATTTCAATTTTTTTCCAGTTGTAAATTGATGAAACTCGCGGGCCACAGGTTGTGCATCCTTATTTTAGTTTATTACTTATTTTAATATTTTATTATATTGTAAGCCCTTACAATAGTTTAGATTTCCTTGTTAGTTACTTTCAAATTACTGTTTAAAAAATGTAAAGGAAATAATGACCAGAAATCCGCAAAATTCTAAAATCTGCAAAACCTCTGGTCCCAAGCTGTGCGGATTTGAGGAAGTCTACTGTAATAGCAGTATTACTAGCAAAGTGCCAAATTTTGACCTACTTGTGATATCCTTAAATTTGGCAGCAAAAATAATTTGCCATATATAAAAACAATTTAGTGAAATTTTCTATCTTTTAATGCATTTTTTAAAAATGTACAGTATTGTGCATGTTATATTAATAAAACATGCCTTATTTTTTTTCATTTATATTTAATAATAATAATCTGGTTTATGTAAGTCTGTAATGTTTCAAACAATTTTTAACCGGCTTCCTGGTATGTTAGAATCATAAAAGTTGTACATAATGTTTTTGATGACAATATAGCATTAATACAGTTGCAATTATTAAATTTTATTCATTTTCATTCAGTTAACTCAATATTAGGTGTCACCCCCACAATTCATTGTGGTGTGTCATCGCTTTATTCTTGTGGCCTATAATCTGATAAAATATATGAATTAGAGGATTCTTGGGGGGAGGAGATTAACCCTTTAAATTTACTTACCCAGTCAAAATATCAAATTCAGTTGGTAAAGATATATCAGCAATTTTTACATTTGTATATATAACATATAAAGCTAAGATTATTTTCAAGATGTAATAATATGCCTTGATTTTATTCACGAGAATAAATTTTGTTTTATTAGCAATGCCAAAAACAAGCTTCTTTGAAGGTTTAAAGGGGGGGGGGGTGAGATCTCTAGCAACCAGGCTGTAGTTTCAATTTATCCACAAAAGGTCGCCATGACTAGAACTCACAACCAACTACATCTTGTCGATACTCTACTGAAAGCAAAGAGTAGCTGAACAAAATCCATCAGATGTACAGAACTTACGACTAAAATGAACAAAGGAACGAAAAACTGACCAACCATCAATTTGATCTTCTGCTTATAGGCTGGATCAAGTTTTCCGGAGAGGTCTAATCAATCAGGATGTCGGACTCAGTCAGGGGTGCCCAGAGAGGGGTTTGATGACGCAAGATGCGTCCTATAACTTAGTTTTGGGGGGGGGGGGGGTAATTTGAGAAAAAGTACATTTTTGGGGGGAGGGGATTTTAAATTCTTAATATTTCTTGTTTTTACTGTTAAAAAAATATCTTGATTTTTAATATCACTTTTAATTTTTTTCAACATTTAATTTCCAGAAAAGTCCCTTTATTTTCTTTCTTTAAATTCTAGATAAGGGCAATAAGAACTCATTCTGCTATACTCAACTCGCTATCTTTGTAAATCTTGATTCTTAAATTTCACTTTTAAATTTTTTCAACATTGAATTTCCAGAAATGTTTCTGTATTTTTTTTCTTTAAATTCTAGATAAGGGCAATAAGAACTCATTTCATTATGCTTAACTCACTATCTTTTGATGGTGCAGTAAGTTATAAATAAAATATATTTTACAATTGATATTCTGTTTAGGAGGGGAGGGTCAAAGTTAATGTATGAAGATATTTTTTTTTTGGGGGGGGGGGTCACCACTGGAGTCAGTAACCCTCTTAGTGAGATCATCAGCTTGTTCATTTAAGGGGATCCCCCGGTGTCCCAGAACCCAGTACAGATGAATTTTAGGGGAGAGACCCGCAATGCCCCGATCTTATGCAACCAAATTTAAAAAAAAATTCTTCCGATTGTGGAGATTACTGAACTTTTTAGTTCACTAAAGTGGAAGGTTCATTGTGGGGTTAGATCTAGCAGTGCTGAACATAGCCTTCGAGTTTTGGACCAGAGTGAGGAAAGAGTTAAAGTTTATCTCCATCAATGAGTGCAGCTTGTTGTTATATCACGGCAGATCAACGGCCAATTATAAAGGGGACGACAAGGAGGAGAGGGATGGGATTAATAGTGACAGAAATGTCAGTCGGGAAGTGACCGTTGTCAAATAAATCTTCATCCACACGCAGCGTGGATCTTTATAACTAATCTTTTAATTACTAATAATAAATATTTGAAAGTAGTCTGATAAATAAAATATTCTTCTCCTTAGCTATCTAAATAATAAATTTCAAATACTTCTTGAGATTTTGTTTCTTCAATGACAATTTGAAGTCAACATTTTTGGTCATAGATTCAGCAGATAACTAACAGGGGGAGGAAGGGAATCACTTATTAAAATGCTATAAGTAGCATCCAATCTTTGAAAACTCTCTTATTCGACTTCATATTTTGATTTTAATGCTTAAGATAACCTCCCCAATTAAGATTGGGGATTTCTTTTACAGCTTGAAATCTTATGGATTGTGTTATGTTATTGCGTTAAATAATCTGCAATTTTCAAAAAATTAAGATATTTTCTATTAAATATTGAATGTTTTTAATCTATTTTATATTAGATCAATTCACATGTTTGAAGCTTTTTCTAAAGAGAAATAAATATATTCACCAATGCAGACTGATTTTAATCCTATACCCAAAAAATGATCTAAACCTGCTACATCCAATGCTTATTGCTGATATAAAGTGTTAAAAATAGAAGTTATTTATATTCAATAATCTGACATACATAAATTATTAAGAAAAAGAGAAAATGTCATTAGATTTCTTCTGAATTTTTTTTTTTTTTTTTTTTTTAAGAAAAATACCAGTTGGTTTAAACTAAACCGTTGTTTAAACCAAAAGGAGTAAACAGTTGTTTAAACCATAGTTAAAGCCAATTGGTTTAAACCGTGCCAACCCTGTTCTAATTGTTGTAGGTTCTATCTTGTATTATATAAATATGCAAATATATAGAAAACAACTAAAAATCCACAAAAACCTGTATTGGTTGGGTATTTGCCAGCGCTGATACATTTTGAAAGTAGCAACAAAGGTGAATTTTCAACAATATTTTATAATGTTGCTTTAAGAACTTTCATTTTAAATTTGCTTTTAAAATGGTGATTTATTGTATCAGATGTAACACCATGATTTAAACAAGCAGATAAGTGTAATCGCACAGGATTTATTTATTCTATTTCCATTTTATTCATGATTGGCTGAATTTTCAGTAGTGTAATATTTATAAAGCTAAAATTTTTAGTGTATGGTTCATTTTATGTTTAGACTATGGATGGGAAATTTTGTAAAACATTTAATCTGAAAGCTGCAAAATATTTTAATATGTTCATAATCATTCCTTAACATTATATTTATTGCTATTTAACTTAATTTCAATATTTTCTTTTAACACAGGAAGATGGTGATTTCATGGAGGAGTAAAATTCTACTGTGAGTGAGGAGTCAAATTCAACAATCTTATTTAACCTCAACAATTTCCAAGAAAGTGTCTATTTTGCCTAAGATTTTAAAAGTTGGACAAACCAGTGGACAGATTACAACATGCTCTTTATGTATTTAATGTTTAATGCAAATGGACTGTTATATTTATAAAGGTCCTGTTAAAGATGTTATGGAAACTTGTTTATCTGATGTTGGAAAGAATTGTTATCAATTAATGTTAGGTTTATTTTGTCCTTGCTAAATAAAATGTTTTTGTTGTTAAATAAAATTAGTTTTTTTTCTTTCTTGCAACATTCTAAATTGCACATTTGGCTCTACTTTTGACATAAACTGCTGCAGTCTTATACTTTTATATTTATTTAAAAGTTAGTTGATTTAAGAAACATTGAACAAAATCAAAAATTAAATCAAAAATTCTTTATTAAGAAGAAGTAAGTTATTCTTGAATATAAATTCAAGTTTTAACAAATGTTTTAAATGATATAAAAAATAATTGCACATGGTCAATAAATCCATTTCTCAGTTATTTCTGCATTTAACTTCATACAATAAAATAATTGTCCATAATCAAAATTTTAGCTATACAAGTTTTTTAATGGCATTCCTCCACATTTCCCAATTGCAATGTGCTGATATAAATGCTATGGTAACAATTATTTTATCTAAGATTTCAAAACCATTTCAGATTTCAAACTAAACAATTAAAATATTTTTTTAAAATTTAGTCAGTTTAAGAAATATGATTTTGATTGAGATTTAAATCGAGGAATAATTACAACAAGATATCATGGGTTGATGTTTATCCATTTAAAATATTTTCAATTTCAATTATTTAAACCCTGCACTGGCCATGTGTGGTGGGGGGGAATACTTTTTTAAATTTAGGTTTTATGTTTTTAATACTTTCTTTTTCAAAACTGGGTCTGAAACTCCTATTAATATAAAAAAAAAATAATTAACCAAAATTGCAAAAGGAAAAACTAACCCACTTACAGATCATCCTCAAATATTCTATGCCCCCCCCCCCAAAAAAAAGGTAAACATTTTAAAATCCAAACAAGATATTTGAAAATAACTTCTGCATAGGATTATCTAAACTCTTAAGGGGAACAATCAGCTTCTGCCATTGTGGTGCTGAAGTTGAGTCGTTGGGCTGATATCAAGTTTATTTTTTCAATATTTTTTTAGTAAGATGCCTAAGATTGGTTTATTTGATTGAAATCGTAAATTTTTAATAAAAAAATAATTGTTATTTACAATTAAATCAGAAGCTAATGAAAAAATTAAAATTGTATATAAGCATATCTAAAGCTATAAGTATCATTGGAAAATATGTAAACTTGAAATTGCCCAAGAAAAGAAAGGAAAAATCCCATTAGCACCACAGCATCAGAAGCTGATATTCTGTTTAATGTTGTTCGGGTGCTGTTGTACAGTTATGCAAATTTAGGCAGTTTGCATGAATAAGTGTTTTCAAATTTGCAATTTTGAGATCACCAGTATTTTTTATTTAATGAATATATATATACTTTTAAATTTAACAAAAGAAAATTCTGATGTTAAAAATTTCTGATTTGACAGAATAATAAAAAATTCATGTAAGCTATATTTAATTTTGTATAACGATTCAATTGCCTTTTCCCCTAAATTGACATAGGAAACAGTTTCGTTGAATTAGAAAGAAAAAAAATGTTTTTATGATTCATTAGAGAACTTTCAGTCATGTAAATTAGAATGTTTTAAGTCTTGTTAATTAAAGCCTTGAAGAAATATTGGAGAATCTATGTTACAGTTTTCCAATCTCTCTCTCTCTCTATATATATATACCCTTGTAATGTCAATAAACAGAAATTTAAATCCGAAATGAGAATTTAATTGAAACACTTGAAAATGTGGCAATAATTCCATGTTATATTGAATTTCATTGATAAAAATTAATCGAGGATTACTGAATTTAGTTTTAAATGATGTGATTTTATTTAGACGATTTAGAAATTGCTTGAAGATTTTTGTAATTTTAAGCAATTTTGCTTTTCTTAAGAGTGAATTTATTCAATTCTACAAATTCAAGGAGTTTTGGATTAACTTTTAAATGAGTTGATTTTATTCATGTATGAATTGGTTACAAATCGCCTAAGTGCTACTGGATTAAATCAAAAATGGCAACATTTCACTCCAACTTGAATTGATAACAAATCGCTCAAGTGCTACTGGATTTGCCTTAAATTATTTCACTTCACTCAAATACGAGTTGGCTGCAGCTAACTCAAGTGCTACTCGATTTAATCCTAAAGACTTCATTTCACTCAAGTATGATTTGGTTACAAATTGCTCAAGTGCTACGAGATTCAGTCTTAAATGACTTCATTTCACTCAAGTATGACTTTATTACAAATCACTCAAGTACTACTGGATTTAACCTTTATTGATTTGATTTCACTCAAGTATGAGTAAAATAGAGATCACTCAATCATGAGTTGATTAAAAACAACTCATTCACTTGAGTTGTTTCAGCTCTTCTTGAGAAGGTTCCTTTCAACATGGGAAAAGAGTGGATTTCAGCTCAACTTGAGTTATTTCAGCTTTTTCGTTTTAAGAGAGTAGTCCAGTTATAAGAGACGTAAATCTTCCATATGGGTGAAAACTCCATATTAAAATGCTGCATACGAAATTATACTAGATTAATTTATGACACGATTTTGCAATTGGTAAATTAATCATAAGAGACGTAAATTTTCCATGTGGGTGAAAAAAGTTCGGGCCAGTATTCGAACCAGGGATGTATTAGTGAAGCCGCCAATGATCTTCCAACTCAGCCATCCCGGACACGAACACTGGAGGACTATTTCACCCAAATAACCTCAAAAATCATATACATGAGATTATTATAATAATCATAAAATAGTATAAATAGTATATATTTATAATAGTATATATAGAATAAAATAGTTTCAAATTAAAAATAAAACAGAAACACATAAATCACGTGAACATGAGCATCGTGAAGTAAACTAGAAAAAAAATTAAAAATGAATAAAAATAATTGCGAACGTGAAATATTACAAATTATTGTCTTAAAAACCTTTGAAGCATTTCCTTCTAAATTTTAGGGAGCTCCATGGAGGCAAATTCATTGCAAATATTGTCTTTACGCATAAAGATTTCTATTGATTCTCTGATTATTGATGGAAAATATGATAGGGAAATTAGATTAGATTAGATCTATTAGATTAAGAGCACCTTTTAATGTAGTTTTCATATTTTTATTTATATTCTTCATCTCGTCAATACTACTAGCTATATTTCTAACAGCTTTCTGGGTGTCAATAGATGGGTATAGTGAGATTACATCAAGTGTGGCCATTAAATAATTTTGAGGTAAATTGATATTCAAAGATTGAATAAAATCATCAGTTGAGTTAATGGTACGATCAGAGTCGGGTAAGATACTTTTCCATAAAACTAAGACAGCTTTTTCTACATAGTATTGGGACTTGAGTATTTAGTTACTATTGGTCTCAATGGCATGTCACTTTGTTATGATATAATAAGTGTGTTACGCACCCTTTTGCTTAGTATCAGATGACGATAGTTGAACATCTTTTACTTTAAAATAAATGCACTTTGTTATGCTATTAGACTTTTTTTTTTCTTTGTCTGATTGAGTATGACTGATTTGCATAAAACTTTTCCGCAAGAGTGCCTTCCTCCGATTACTTTTAAAAGTATTTTTTTAAGTACATATGTACATGGAAATATGGTGTGTTTCTAAATGAATATCGGGGTTTTAACGATTGGTAGTAATTATTAAATAAAACATAAATTTATAATTAATGCATTAAATGAAAGAGCAACTCAAACCTACAAATTTACAAGCGTTCAATGTGAGCATCTTTCATCACAGGGTTAAATCAAGTCGATAACTCAGTATTTCCTAAACGTTTATTAGCAAAGAATTTCTATTCAAGCACTCTCCCGTTCTCGCACCATGTGATTTCTACCTGTGATTCATAAAGATCGTGCGTATGGGATTCTACTTATAGCTCACCATTGCAGCTGTTTCAACAATGACCCTACAAACACTAATCAACGTTTGGTAAAAATTGAGCTATCGACTTGATGAGTGCCGTGTGACGAAAGTTACTCACGTGGAAAACTTGTAAGCTTGTAGTTAAAATTGTTTGAGTTGCTTTTATATTTTATGCATTAATTTTAAGTTTTATACTACCAAACGGTAAAATTCCGATATTTATTTAGAAACACAACGTATAAATCAATATTTCTGTAATCATATTCACTCAAAAGCATTTTTTTCCCGTGCTTTATTTAGTATATTATGAATTTTATCAATTTCCCTGAATTACGCTTCCAGTATATTGAAAAAATTAAAAAAAAAATTATTGAAGAATGTAAAATAATTTGTTTATTGTATATAATTTTCAGTGACATATTGTTAAATTGTGGAAAATTGTAAATAGCATTTCGCTGTTTAAATATCATTTATTCTAATAATAAACAATAATATTTGTGAATAGAAAAGAAACAGCCCTTAACATTTATAAAATTTATTTTGATTTTTTGAAGAATGTACATAAATATTTTCACACACTTAACTGGATAGCATCACGTTTCAGGTTTATGCATCTTATTTATGTAACAAAATGTCATCAGTTCATAAGCTATTCAATTGCAATAATACTTTTAATGTAACATATAAACAAATATTGAAGCATTAATAACAACTGTATGCGTAAAAATAAAAAAGAATCTGGTATATATATATATATATATATATATATATATATATATATAATAAAATTTCTAGCACTGACAACAAAGGAAAACTATACAATAACATGTCAAACATGATTTTAAATCATATACATGTCAAAATGTATATGATTTAAAAATACAATTTCTATTGGTATGAAATATGTATGTTATTTCATTTCCTGTATTTTTAAAAAGGTTACAAAATGCTCAGTATTCATAGAATTCTCCAAACAGTAAGACATTTGTCAAGCAGAAAATAGATAGAATCTAATTATATTTCAGATTATAACAATTATACTTAGCCTAATTAAACGTGCATTTAAAGCATTTCTATATTTTTAATACAAAATATTTTAAATATATTTAGAAAGTACAAAATTTTGAAATTTTTCAACGGTAAAATACTTAAAATATATTTTTTGATCAGTTAAAAGGGAATTTTAGGTAAAGTTTATACAATCTAACATAAAACATATGTTTTGAAAATTTCATGAAAAAATATACAGAAGCTGACGTCTTATATCTTAAAAATTTCATTCACAAGGAGAGGGTCCAAGATTTGTGTCAACGAATAGGATAGACGTTTGTCTTTAAATGCAATATAATTAACATATAGGTGTAATGCAGCCATAAGGAGCAGCACCCAGGAGGTCTTGAGAAAATAAGTTCCAAGCTTTACACTACAGTTCTTCATAAAATTATACATAAAACAGCACCAGACACACTTTTTTGTAGACCTGTAAAGAAAGAAAAATGCCCGTTAGTAATTCTTATCTCATACTGTTAACAGGAATTTAAAAAAATTGCATTCTTACAAACTCAATTTGCCTGAAAATTGCATCATTATTTAGTCAAATGTTATTTGTTATAGAACAATTTTCAATCATTATTCTTTTATAAAACTAAATTTATCTCCCGTTTAAAAGGTCTCGTCACTCACTTGAAAACTCCGGTTTGATAACGTTAAACTTATGGGTACTTTTGTTATTAAAATTTTCCTTTGAATTTGAATACTCTTAAAATATCTTTTTTTTTTTTTTTTTTTTTTTTTTTTTTTTTTTATAGAATATTTGAGCTCGATTTACAATAAAGCCAATTCATATTTTTTAGATTTTTGTTGCAGATTTTTGTAATAAAGGTGCTTTCATTTTAAAAAATCCGTTTCGAAAGTTTAAGTAACTTTATTTTAAAAAATCTGCTACAAAATAAATAAATAAATAAATAAATAAATAAATAAATAAATAAAATAAATAAAAATCAAAAATAAAACTAATTTTATTTGAGATAAACTTCAAATATCCTATGTGAATTTTAAAAAATATTTAAAAGTATTCAAATTTAAACGAAATATTCGAAAACAGCCTGTTCATAGGTTTTAAGTTGTAAAGTGGGCGTTTTTAGGAGAGTGAAGAATCCCCTCAAGAAAAATTGACATGTTCACATGTTAAAACAATACGAATTTTTCAGCATTTGTTTCCGGGTAATATTTCATAACATAATTAAAACTTTATTGATATAAAAATTAAAGAAAAAATAAGGGGAGAACTTGGACCACTCCACATATTTTCAAATGCTATTATCTTTCTTTTTGTAAAATCCACGAAACCACACATGATTCAGTCTAATCATTTGTTGGCTAAATAAATTTTTAGATTAATTTCTTTTTGAAAATATTAAATTTTATTTTATTTTAAAAAAATTTCAAAATGGTCCAAATTGAGCATATGGTAATCTAAGTTAGACATCTTGTCTCATAAATTGGACTAAACAATATTAGTGTGCTTTAATAAATAGGAAATATAAAGAAATTTATTCAAAGTAAAGTTTGCGATTAAGAAAAGAGTCAAACAAAAGATAGCAATGAAATATAACAAATTCAAATGTCTGAAAGGAAGAATATATATACTTAAAAGAAAAAGCAGTTTTTTTAGTCATCAGTCCAGGCTTTCTACTCTGCCGATTTGGATAATTAGTTTGTTAAATGAAAGCTGTTTATTTGTAGGTATACTCATTCTAGATACTTATTAATTTATTTCCATTTTTTAAATTTTATTTTTAATTGTAAATGCTTTTTATGATATTTCTTTAAATTTGTGGCAATCAGGTTAAGCTTTTCTTTCTATAATTGGAATTGTTTTACTTTATGACATTACGCCAATCAGAAAAGTGTTTTTATTTGTGAGTGTGTCATTAAATTAAAAAAAATTAAAGATTTTGATAAAATTTAACGATAATAAAATAATTGCGAGTAATTATACACTAGTCGTGGAAGAATACAGTTAAATTTAATGTGAAATAATATTGAGCAAACTGTGTAAATAAAACAACACAAGATAACGTATGATTAAAATGTAATATCTAAATTAAAATGTTTTCAATGAGGGAAATGATAAGATTCAGAAAGCAGAAAAACTTGACCCATGAATATATCACGCACCCGCAAGAAAAGAGATACAATTCGCAAAAAATCATTTAGCATTATATTCGATTAATAGGTTTGTCATAGGTGCGGCTTGCATTACAAAAGTTTCAAAAGCATTATGTTGTATATCCATTCTTGACCACAAAGAGTGGTGGATTGCGTGGAAAGGTAAAATTGTTCCACCATTCAAATATCATCCTAAGTCTTTATGCCCCACCAGTGGCCGAGAGGTTGGGACCTCTCAACTGGTAGACGGCAGGTGCTGGGTTCGAACCCAATCGCGGCTGTCGGCCTAACCGTTCGGAGTTTTCGTGGTTTTCTTCGAACCTTGCGTAAATACGGGTTAGGTTCCCTTAGAAAGACCCCCACGAAGGGCACTCCCCCTTGGTCCTATATCCCTAGCGCAGATAATCGGACGTCAAAAATCAACCAACCTAAGTCTTTATTTTTAAGGGTTTTATGCTTTTATGCACATTTTTTACACCTTTATGTAGAACTGATTTGCTATAATTCCATGTTATATTAAAATTAAGAAAATTTTCTTTTGCCTCTCCTAGGAAATTTACTTTTGTCGAGATGTATCGCTTTTCTTGCGGGTGAGCGATAGATATTTTTAAAAATGTGTCAGTGTTGACGTCATAGTTCAGTGATTCAATGAATTTTATTCTGGAATCTAAATAGACTGAGTTTCAGCTATTTATTTAATTATCCTTGGTATGCACAAATGAAAATATTTTTCACCATTATGTCATTTCTATTTAATTATAATTTAGGTTATTTTCCAATCGAGTTACTTTTGTTGTTGAAAATCAAAAGTGAATTGGCAATTACATTGTCATTACAGATGCTATTTTTGTATCATAATTAATGACTTTTTAAAACTTTTTAATAGAAAATTACATCACGATTTAAAATAACGCATTTTTACTCATAAAATTGTACATTTCTTTATTATTTCTTTTTTCATTCTCATGATATTCAGATTGAGATATTCATCTCAGAAATCTTCAGTGGATGAGTAGGATGTTAGCGTTAGATGGCATCTCCTTTTGTAATTAGGAGAAAATTTGCAACGGTCCATTTAAAGCAGCGGTCTAAATATAGCTATTTTTTAAATTAATTTGAATTTTCTAGATAGGTTATAAAAATAGACGCTTAAACCCCCAAAGAATAAAAATCAAAAAGGTTTCATTAAGTAATGAAATTGTTGGTAATTTTTTTGTGGTTGATGACCACTGGCATGCGACTAATACGAATATACCATTTTTAATGAAATTTCAAATTTTTATTTGAGTACTTAGTGGATATTTTTCTTTCCAAAAAATGCTCTTTTTAATTGTTGGTGAGTAATGTAAAAAAAAAAAAAAATGAAATGTAAGCAAACTATAAGAGACTTTTCTTTCAAAATGTTTCAACAAACTAGTAAAAGCCCCAACTACCAGATCGAGATATCATCGAGAGTGAAGTCGTTGAAAAGCTCTTACCGTGAGTGTCACTGAATTGTACGGAGTGAACAAGATAAATTTCCCATTTTAGAAGGCTTTAGAATAGCTGTTCTATAGGTTCAAATGAGATCAAATTTGAACTACAGATGATTCAAATGATGCGCTTGATATTTAGTTATAAAAATTGCAAAAATTAAGATTACAAAATTTCATCGCTAGTATTTAAACATGTTTAAGTGTATCACAATGCCCCTAGCGGCGAAAATTATTATTTTTTAATTATTGTAATTCTTTACAGTAAATATCAAGCGCATCCTTTAAACTATCTGTAGTTAAAATTTGAACTTATCTGGACTAATAGAACGTAAAATCTTCTGAAATGAACACAACTTATTTCTTGCCGGCTCCGCATGATTCTATGTGTGTGTCAGTTGTTTCCTGAGAACCGTATTCTACAGTATTGAAATATTTATTGTGTATTTTGCATTTTTATTGACCATTTCACTTTTTAAATATTATTTATTATTTATAAAGATAATTAAATGCTTATGTGTATTACAAATCACCCTAGCGGCAGAATTTGCATTTTTAATTTTTGTAATTTTTTTTAAAATATCAAACGCATTACTTTAATTGTCTGTAATTCAAATTTGAACTCATTTTACCCATTAGAATGTATTCTAGAGCCCTCTGAAATGGGCAACATATTTCTTGATGAGTCTGTATACAAATGCCAATGACGACCACCGAAGAGTTATCGGCTAATGTATTTCTGTCACTTATTTTTTTTTTCAGGTGGAATGCAATGCAGGAAATACAATATGTATTGACGAAAAAACAGTTTACATTACAGTTATGTAACCTTTTGTTGACAGTGTGATATTCGTGAAAGTTCCATGTTCCTTGATGGAAGTAACTGAAAACAGCCTTCTGTTACTTCTATCCCGATTTTCACTGTAGCGGGGCCCGATTGTAACTCGATTTTCACTATCATATATAAGTAATTGAGCAGACTTTGAGAATGCTTTGCAGAACATCAGAAATTAACTCCTCACCCATCTTTTAAAAAATGCACCCGTATGCCTTTAAATTTTTTTTAATTTTAGACATGAAACCCGTCTTTCGATCAGACATACAGAGAGGCTTTAACATAACTATAAACACCTGAAACAATTGCGAAACACCCCCTTTGATTGTGTGTGCCTAATGTTGCAAATACTCATAATTAGTCAGAACTTTCTTCAGAAAAGCACTACCATCCATGAAGTTTTTTTTCCACCAAATACAAATTGTCTACGATGTAATCTCTGTGATCGTTCACTTCTGTTTTCTACCATACAGAGCGTCTTTCCTGCAAGGCTAGTGACCTAGAACCTAAGAAATCAATAAACGATACAAATACACCGATTTATAATTCTTCACCAGTTTTATTCGGATAAGAACCTATATACATTTCCTTGATTCCAATGCTATAGTCGTACAGAAAAAATAGAGAGTATACACTATAAGCAGAGGGTATATCTCAGAATGTATGTACTATGGTTTTATTGAGAAACAGAGGGAATACGGAGTTCCTTACAAATATCCAGAAGGTGTATGGAGTATACCCTCGCATACCTTCCACTATATCCCTGCTTGATCGCCATCGTAATAAGTTTCAAACGCCACGATTCCAGATCTGGCAGTTGGGGACCTTCACCAGTAAGTTGAGCTTAACTAGAATTATGTTGTCCGAGTCGGAATATTCGGGTTAGCGATTCTCCGAATTTTAAAAACATGAATAATTGATTATATGCATCGTGTCACAAGTTGAGTATCACTTCTTTACCTCACAGGAAAATAGAACATCAGTTAGACAGGCTAATTACAGTCTAACAGGGTCATTAAATCGTTAAAAATAATTAAACGATTAGACTGTAAATAAATTTTTAAAATGCGTAGTTTTGAAAAGGCTGGTTATTTTAGTTCAAAAATTAAATTGGAAAAGTTGATGTTATGTAACTGTATAACTAGTAAGAAGCATTTAAAAGAACATTTGTAATACTTTGTAATAAATCAGCTCAAGATCTATCATAAAAATATATTTAAGTGTATTTATTTATGCAATAAAACGATTTCTAAGTTACATTAATCTGCACACTATATACTTACAATGATACAAAAAATTATTCTCCATTTTCTTTTCCAACTAATGCTGCCCTGCAGCAAAAAAAATTCCTTATATGTCTCCATAACCTGAAAAACATATATTTGTTTTGTATGAAAACAATTAGATAACTTACACGATTATTAGTAAGCTTTATCTTTATTATTTTAAGTTTTCACAAACATACTCAACTATAAACTTAATCATAAATCAAAAAAGGTATTTTTTTGCGATTAAGAACCTCTGTTTGCACAAATTTAACACAAATTACAAAAAACTTGGCATCTACATTTGGAGATGTGCAACTAAAATTTTGTTATAAGAAAGTAAAACTTGTTCAAACAGTTCTTTAATTAAAATATTATATATATATATATATTGTACTTAACGTGCTGTGAAAACCTTCAAATTTTGGGTCTATACATTTCCTAAACGAAACTGGGTAAAATTGGTTTATTTCTAGGTTAATTTTGTTGTTACTGTTCTATGTGACATTTATATATGTTACGACCGAAACACGAAATGCGCCAGGAATGCGAATTGGATTATAGTCCAGGTATTAAGTGTCAAAAAGGACAAATAAATGCAAGTTTTGGTGTAGTTTGATTTTTGGCTCCCTTTATGTTTTTTGGGTCTCTGAACACGAATCTGGCATTATCCAACATAATTTATCCCCCAAAATACGTTTTTTTTTTTTTTTGGCAAAAAAGGTCCCTTTTTTTCGTTGACTGATTCCATACTTCATAGTTTTCATGGACTAAAATAATCAGTTCATGTTTAATCGACGTCCCAAGTCTATTCATAAATCAGTAAACTTTTGCTTGGTACAAACATTTTTCAAAAAAGGCCTATACTTTTAAGGCATTATTATTCTACGATTAAACATTAGAAATTATTCTTTTCCTAGTAGTGCAGATCACTAGACTTATTAAAATAGAGTTAAACACTTGAAAAAAAAAACTGATTATAACAGAATTTTTTTCTAAACTGAAAATTGTACATTTCTTTTAATTTTCTTTTAAACTTTTCATCTGTGCAAAATGAATACAGTAATACGCGAGAAAAAAGTATATATTAAACATTTACACCTGCTAAGAAGGGAATGTATTTTTTCTTTCCAATGCGATTCTGTCTTAGAAGATTTTATTTTTACCATACACCATTTTTTAGATTTTTATGTCTCCATTACTTGGACTATGGATTAATAATACTAACGATAACTGAAACATTTACATACAACAAACAAAGGTTCATCAAAAGCATATATATCGCAGCCTCGGCACATCTGCACAAATGGAGATTATAAACATGAAAAGAAAAAAAAAATACTAAGATAATTTTTTTTTGGTCTGAACTGTTCCGTAAGAATAAAGGTCAATGTTCTGTAGAAATTCACTCGGACTGGTCCGGGTTCGGGGCAAATTTTTAACTTTTTCTCGGGCCGGGTCGGTCCGGGCCGATTTTTTTCTATGGATTGGGCCGGACTCGGGCCTGCAAATTTTAGCCCATGCAGACCTCTACCTATGCTATCCAACATAAGATAAATAATAAAAATATCGAAATGCAAACGAGTTATCTGAAAATAACTTACCATAGGAATAGCATTAGTTCGCGTGTACCTTCGCTTAAATAGGAACTTCATTAACCCTTTCAGTTCCTCCGTTTGCAATCTACAAACGCTTAATTTTAACAGACAAAGTGCCAAATGGAACCAGTAATTTTTCGGTTAAATTTAGATTTCATGCTATAGGTTAAGATAAGCTTTTGATTATTTTGAAATAAATTTGTTCATAAATTGCAGTGATGTGAATTAATTATGGGAGCATTTTTGGAGCACAAATGGCTTTCTATTGAAAGGATTCAGACGATATTCAACTACATTACCATACTACTGGTCCATAGTTCGATTTCAGGATGGAGGTTGAATGTGCGGTACTAAACTTTTCATTCATTCGTTGATTATAAAATGAATACCGAGCTTGCTTTGAATTAAACACCGTGGATCTCGCTTTAGGCTAACCACCTGTATGAAGCAAATGTTGTAAACCCCTTTATAGCTCTTGGCGAAAAAAGAATAAAGCTGTCCACTGTTGATTATGATCCTTCATGAATTATAGTACCGCAGATTTAAATTTGCGCTGACAGAAAGTGAAATTCTCCAAATATATAATATTTTGTAAATGCTATTTCATTTTCAGAAATTTAAAGGGACAGTTTAAGTTAAAATTTGTCGAAAAACAAATTATTTATTTTTATTTTTATTAATATAAATTAAAGTATATTAAATGAAAGCATTATTATTTGTAAATACTTTGATACCTTCATTTTCACTCATCAACCTTTTTATCCCGAGATATTATAAATTTTGTAATTACACACAGAGCAATTATACACACACAAAAAAAACTTTAATGAATTTTCATACATGTTCCTATTTTCTTGACTTTCATGTTTTAAAAATGCTATCTTTTTTTCTGTTTTGTTATAGAAATTTAACTTTTTTTTTTTTTTTTTTTTTTTACACATTTTTTATTATATATGCGCGTAGAACTCGTTTTCAGGATTTAAAAAATAAATAAATAAAGATATATGAATACATAAATACTTTTATAAATACATCCAAAGTTATTCAGTAGATTTCATCATTTTACAATATATAAATCAGTAAAAGAAATATAGTAAATCAAATATTATATACATCTAAATATTCAAGTGTAGTCTCTTATATTACACATTTCAAAATCTATATAAAAATCTATTTTTTTAAATCAGGTTTTGTTATTTTGTCATAGAGGTTTTTCTATAAATTTTCGACTTACCCTGCCCAACATGTGCTTCTTTCTTCAATTATCGCTGGGTCATCACCCTGGTCCTCGGTTGGGTTATGACCCTGATACCCAGTTGGGTCATTTGCCTGATATAGATCGACCCAACCAGGTTGTTCCATCATCTGCAGTGAGAAAAGAATATTGAGAAATGACATAACAATATATACTACACTGAGAAAAAAATCTATAAAGTTATTAAGAGTTTTCTAGGAAACTGGGTTTCCAAGAACTTTTTATGTAACGGGAACAGCAAAAATTCAAGTAATAGATAAAGATTTGCACTAAAAATAAAAAAATCTGTTAAATTAGAAAGAATTTTTCAAGGAAACTGGGATTCCTAGAATGTTTTATGTAACTACAACCCAGGTTACAAATGAAATTTCAGTAAAATAACTGTAATTTAAGTAGATTCATTTGTAAAGTTACAAGTTTCTGTATATTTACAAAAAAATAGTTTTGTAGATTTACATCTTTTTTTTGTGCAGTGTACAGATAAAATGTTATTAAGCAGACACATATTTTGGTAACTTTACATCTGTAAAACAAAAACTTTTTTTTTCTTTTACGGTATAGTGTTACTTGGGATGATGTGATGATTAATTTTTTATAACTAAAATGAAAAAAGAAGTAGTTTTTTTTTTTTTTTATAAAAAAGGAAATATACAAAGCAAAACATACATTTTTAAGCCCTTGAGGACGAGGGACCATTATAAGTGTCGCATAAGGTTATCAGAATCCTTGATTATTCTCACTAACAAATTTTTATTGTAAATTTTGCCTTATTTAATCCGAGAGTTTTCTGATACCATTCGGCAAATATTTATGTTTGGAAAAATCGGTCATAAAATATTAAAAAGACGCTCATCCCGAAGAGGTTAAGCCTTAAAATCACGAAAGTTGTATTGCAAGATCCAGTCAATGCAAACTAGTCGTTAATCCCCTAGTATTTATCTGATTAAATCATTAACAACCAACGACATATTTTTAGATCATTAGAGTTAGTGGCAAGAAATCTTATTTCACACCAGTAAATATGAAGATAAATATATGATCTCTTTTACAAGACAATATCCTTGGGGGGGGGGGGGAGAATAAGATTAAAATGTTCTTCTTTTAAAAGTGGTTGGATATCTGAAACTTCAATTTTAACAAAGGAGATAATTTGCACATTAATAGATTAAATTAGTCCTCGTTAAATTAGTCTATTTTTAACAACCTGACGTTTATTCATTTTGTGCCTCTATTAGGCACTGCATTACTCAAATATATTATTAAAAGTTCTTATCTGAGCTTTAAATATCGATTGTACACAGAGTGAGCCACCTTTGATTTTATTTATGTTTAAATCGTCCGTATATTTAAAAGTTAACATCTCTTCGAATTTTCGACAATTTTTTTCGAAAATCACTTTTAAAAATACTTTTATAAGTTTGTAACGATAGGTACCTCCAGCTCAACATATACTCATCATATTTTCTGAACTCCCATAAACCGGAAATTTCGTGTAACGGAAAAATGCGCTTTCTCAAAAACTATGCGACAGAGGATGCTCGCTATAGTTTTTATTCAAGGTTTAAATTAATGTCTATGACCTCTAAATTTTTCATAATTTTAGTTTCAGTACATTCGGAAATGGAATGTGGGAAACATATTCTTACACAATAATTTCGATGATAACTCTGAAAATATAATACCTAAAAATAAATGAAATGTATTTTTGAATTTATAGTAACAAAAGCTTTCACACGATATCCCACACGGTGTACAAAGAAAAGTTTTTTTTTCTTTAAGTTTCTTAATTAACCCCTTACCCTGTAACGTTACATTCATGCTGAGTGTCATTTGTAACGTTTGGTTGGTCGTGGTGGGAGTTAAATGCAAACATACTCAGTACTTAAGATAAAACAACAAAGTTTATTAAAATGATAAAGGCTGAAGGGAAGTGGAGCAAGTCTTAATTTTACACAACTGAGAATACTATGAAAAAGCTAAACGCATACTCATTGGCTCCGGCCTAGCTCAATCGTGGCACCTTCTAATACTTCTCACTATCTCTTGGCTGAGCTGGTAGATAAAGCTTAATTAGACAGCCCGTGGCTGTGTGTAATTCTTTATTCACAAATAATCAACTACTGCGAAGTTTCTTACCCCGGCCAACTCTCAAGTCAAATATTGGAACTTCTTTACACTTCACTGGAGGCCCGCTGCTACTTTCAATTCGCTCGCACTTCGCTGAACAATAACTCACTTCGCTATCTAATGCCAGAGATCCTCACTTGCTGGCTAATGCCAGAGACACTCGCTGGCTAATGCCAGAGACACCCACCATTCTCTCAAACCCAAGCTTTTATATGCTGCAAACTGAGATACTTCACATTAACATATTACTAATAACCGCGAGCTAACTGCAGAATCCGAAAGAGCACACACACTCTAGAAAGTTAAAGTAAAAGAGAGGATAGATGTCGCTTTTACGCTTACACATGTTAAATTATTGACGTCACGATCTCAGAAATACTAGAGTGCCTTTATGACAAAGGTCACTCCCTCACAACCCTTCTCCTAACACATATGTAAATGTTATTCTTATAATTTATAAATTATGTGGGTCAATAGTCTTTACTACTTCTCCCAATTTGAATTTTCCGTGTTTTATAGTTTACGAATAAAATGGCTGTTACAGACGGACAGACAGACACAGTGATCTTATTGTGGTTGCATTTTCACTGAATCATAAAAAGGAAGAAATGACAAATATCTATAAACTAGACAGATGTGCCCATTCCAAGCTTTTTTCTAGCTTATGCATGTTGATACTTCCTGAAAAATACAGCATAGCAGTGCCATCACTTAGGTGGTTAAAACCAATACTAGTTAACAATAACACATTTTATTTTATAATTAAATCTGAAATTCCCTGAAAATCCGTGCATTTGTTTTTGAGATAGAGCTAATGCAAAATCTTTTTAAAAAATCTGCATAACAGCGCCACATGTTGAGTTATGTACACAAAAACAAATCAGGTTTTTTTTTGTTTGTTTATCAAGTACTAACTGAATCTGAAGTTTGATGAAAATCCATGCATTAGTTCCTGAGATACATTTCTTATGAAACTGTAAAAAATGCAGCATAGCAGTACCATCTGTACGACAATTTACACCCTAAACTAAACAAAGCTAATTAATATAAGGGTATAACTGAAACTGAAGTTTTAGAAAAAAATGTGCATTAGTTCTTGAGATAGAGCTATTGCGATAATCACGAATAATGCACCATGGCAGCGCCACCTAATGAGCGAATTCCACTAAAATGTAATATACACCACGTTATATTAAATACTAACTAAATACAAAGTTGTATGATAATCCATTTACTAGTTCTTGAGGTATGGGTATTGTAAAAATTGTAAATATTGCAACATAGCAGCACCACATATTGAGCGTTAGGACACCAAAAAATAACTATGTCTAGTTTACATCAAAGTCTCACAGAATATAAAGTTTTGTAGAATTTCGTGGTAAAGTCCCACATATTTTTTTTCAGACAGATTGACAGACAGACTCACAAAGTCACAGACTCACAGACAGACATTTTTAACAACATTGTTTTCGGGTTCTCTGACCCTTAAAATGTGTAAATCCGTCAAAACCGGATGTCAAAAATTTTCATGAATCATCAATTTTCATGAATGCTTTCCTTCTTGTTAAGATAGAAGAATGTAAATGTTAAAATAGAAAATTATTATAAATACTATTTTTGATAAAGGGGTTTTAAATTTGTTAGTTTACTTAAAATCAAAGATGTATTTTGTTTGAAAATGTAAAAGAAAAAAAAAGAAGAAGAAGAAAATGCAAAGTATTACAAAATATATAGTACAAAAGTAAAACTTTAATTATTATGTAAGTTCAATCTTTTATTGAAATAAATATATATGACTTACCCCCAGTTCTTCTATGAAATCTTCAGGAGAGTAAAACACTGTTTTGTTGGATGACATTATCTACAAAGGAAATAAAGTACTTTTTAAAATTAATTTTATTGTATTGGTTTTATTACAAAAAATTCGGAGTATTTCAAAAGATACTATATCAATATTAGTTCTGCATTCTATAAAAAAAACTTAATATTGCTATATAACAAAGGATTAATATAGATTATCTCACGGTACTTGGATGAAGGAGGGTAGTCTGCGAGAAGGAGCATTTGCTATTTTTGTAAAGCAAATTGCTAAAATTTATCTAAACATAAAGCATATTAAGAAGTATTAAATCAAAGTTTTCATATTTACATGCTTATATAGCATACAGTGGAACTTCGTTTATCCGAGGTAATTGAGACCGCTAGTACCTTGGATATCGGAAACTCGGTTAAAAGAAATTGTGTGTAACAATTCGCTGTATTCAGAAATATAATATTTTTCTTTAACTCAAAAACAGTCGGATATTTTTAAAATGATAAAAATAAAAGTGTAAAATTATGTTTAACAGTTCAGCAAATTTATAAAGGAAATCCTTCGGATTGTCTTCAATTGAGGGATTTGGAGATGTAATTGTCTGAAAACACATTGCACTTGGCGATGAATAGGGACAAATGGCCACTGGAGACAGAATCAGATTTTGTTATCGGCTCGATTAACAGATACCTGAATTAATCAAAGCTCTGTTAGTCAAGGTTCTAATGTAATTAAAAAAAAGTAGGAAAAATCAACCAATTCTTCGATAACTGTTTGCGTTTACAACGTTGCTTTGATAATGCATTTTTAGCTCACAGGCTAGCAAAGCCGAAGAGATAATGCGCCCGCCGAATCTACATACACTAGTGTGCAAAATTTAAGGATGAGTCCCAAAATGCCAATTTTCAAGGGATTTTCAAGCGATAATTTTTATGCGAATATTAAAAAAAAGCAATATAACTCGAATAATTACTATCCCTGCATAACAGTCCATATAACATCTCATTCAGGTCACACATGGTCCAAGAGTTACTACGGCGAAACAAAAAATAGGCAATTCCATACGTCTTTTTTATGAGTCTTGAATGACTACTATATGTGACTCCACTGACTGGTAACTGCAACTGCTGCTTTTGCCAAGTCATCAGGTGACTTTACAATGTCGTTTTATTGAGACTCTCATTTGACTGTCATTTGGAGACTCAATTTCAAAGTAATTGTGAATGTTGCATTCTGATAAATCACCAAATAATGTCATATTAATGTCACATGGTGACTTTCTCTCTTAAGACTTTATCAAATGGTGACAGAGACCCTACTGTGAAGTAACCACTGTGAAAAGTGGAGAAAAGTCACCATATGACTTTAATGGGACATTATTTGGTAATTTATCACAATACAATTTTCACAATGACTTTGAAATTGAGTCTTTAGATGAGAGGTTACACTAGAGTCTCAATAAAACGATATTGTAAAGTCACCTGGTGACTTGTCACAAAACTGCAGTCACAATGACCTGTTAGTTGAGTCACATATAGTAGTCATTTGAGACTCATAAAAGAGACGTGTGGAATTTCCTATTTTTTGTTTTGACGTAGTGACTGCGACTCATGTGACCATGTGTGATCTGAATGAGATATTATATGGACTAGCTGCTATGCAGGAATAGTAATTATTCGAATTATATTACTTCCTTTTGAATATTCGTGCGAAAATTATCGCTCGAAAATCCCTTGAAAATTGGCATTTTGGGGCTCGTCCTTAAATTTTGCACATCTGTGTATACGTATGTATATACGTAACGCGACAATTCTTGATAAAAATACCTGATTTGCATCATTTTTTAAAGGTTCATTTTGATAAGGTGCATACCTTATTAGTTTTGGAAGTTCCTTGATTAAGTATAAAGGAGTAACAGGGATTAATTTCTCGTTCGTTTTAACGGTTCTTTAATTCATTGAATAGGTTAGATTGACAGCACTATCTATCATCTTAAAAAAATGCGAATCATTTATGCAATATAGAAATTTGTCAAGATTTAAGTAATTAATTTAAAACCAACTAATTAAAAAATTAATATTTTTTTTTAAATGCAACATTCAAGTTATTTACCGTCGAATATTGACGGACACTCTCTAGTGTATTAATATAAATTTTATAAATATCGCGATTTCAAAAAAAAAAAAAAAAAAAAAAAAAAAAAAATGTGTTTGCTAAAGTAAAACTTATATCATCTGGTTATTAAGTATTATTTTATAAACCCGCTGACCAATTTGGTTATATTACACAAATTGCTAAACTATTCGCCAAATTATACAAATGGAAGAATGTCGATATCCTAATATTTTATAAAAAGAAAATTAATGAATTAAAATTTTAAAAAAATCTTAAAAGAATAGGATTATTTTAATGATGACATTCACTTTTGGCGTAGTAACGTATCAAATATAAAATTCGATTTATTTAGATGATTTCGCACAAAAGAATATTGATAGCTTATGTATTTAAAATCAGAATTATTAAATTAAACCGTAAAAAAATTATATATTTTTAGATATTCTAATTGTGAATAAAATTTATTTTAAGGGTAATAATCAAATTTGTTAAGAGACACAATAAATATAAAACAATAATAGAAAATTGTAAGGAACCTAATGTTTTTTAGTCGGTCGAAGAATGTAAACTGAAATAAATATAAAATGCATATAAATATTAGTTATAGACCTGAAGGAAAACAAAAATCAAAATTTGTAGTGATTTTAAATAACGGAATAATAAATAATCGTATAATTTGCTGAACAGTTTGACAATTTGTATATTTTGGCGAAATTGGCCAACAGCATAACCAAGTCAAATGTCAGCGATAAAAAGGGCAGTCGATTTTTGCTTAACTAGAATAAAAAAAAGGATTCCTTAATTCAGAAATTTTTGAAAACATAATTTAATTACAACATTGACTTCGTAATTGATTGAAACATATGATAATTTTAATTTAAAATTTAAAATGACATAATAATAATAATAATAATAATAATAATAAATAAATAATTCCCATGTTTTCCCTTTTTCTTTCTTTTTAGGGAGATTTGGTATAAAATACTGCCTATTTCGTGTTCTCCTATGTTGAAAATTTTGAAATTTTTTTGCAAATCTACACCGATTATGATCACGAGACCCCAAAACAACCATCAGAAATAAACTTTCAATCAATCAATCTATCTCTATATATGTACATCACTTTGTTATAGACACAATAACTTCCACAATTTTGCTTAAATCTTTTCCGAACTGATACATAAAATCAAGGAATATAAAATCTCAGTCACGTTCGTTATTGGGCAAAATCGGGCCAAAAGGATAAAAATCCGAAGGGGTTTTGTGAAAACCGACCCCCCCCCCCCATAACTGCTTAGTTAAAAGAGATATCGAATCAGTTTAAAGTTTTTTATTACTTCTAATAAATCGGCCAAAATTGAGCATGACAGATTTTTGATATAATTAAAAAGTGGCCTCAAAAGGCGAAAAAATAGGGGCTTTTAGAGAAAAAAAAATCATATCTTTGTCAATTCTCAATATATGACATCCAATCAAATTTTTTAAAAATATTTCAATATTATCTAAAACTTTTGCATTTACAAGTTTTTTATAGGACCAATTCTTACCGTAAAAAAATAAATAAATAGGATAAAATAAATAAAAACGATGACAAAAAAAAGGGGCGGATTAAAAAAAAAAAAAAAAAAAAAAAAAATATTGCCAATCTTTAAGATGTAAAATTCGATTAAATTTATTTTACATCTTCTCAATAATATCTACAACCTTTATGTGGACAAATGTTTTTATAGGTCCAATTCTTATAGAAAAAATATAGATTTAAAAAAATTAGGAGTTGAAGAAAAAATATTAAATCCAAACTGCTTATATTCTGACTCATTATTCATTTTTGATTTTAAACGGATCCAAATGGCACGTCCTCCTATTTAAGAATTGCATAATGTGCCGTATTGGTCAATTTTTTGACAAAGGCAGAGTATATTTCAAAAAATGCTGCCAAATTGGACATTTTGGATTGCATTTTTCGAAGCGATCGGGATTGAATAATTGAGGTTGAATTCAAATAAAAAATTGCCTATTTTCTGACTCATTTTTACTTTCAAACGCATGCAATTGATAGTTTGTCTTATTTACAAACTATATCATATAATGTATTTGTCGATTTTTTTTATAAGGGCAGAATACGATTTAAAAAATGCTGTCAAAATAGGCATTCTGTACCAAATTTACCGAAGCGACAGTGCAGGAGGACTTAGGTAAGAACTCAAATTGTAACTGCTTATTTTCTGACTCTTTTTTAAATTCATTTTTTGCTCTCAAACGCATCCAAAGCGCAGGTTTTCTTATTTATAAAGTATCTAATGTATTGTACTGATCGATTTTTTGATAAAAGTAGAATATATTTTTAAAAAATGTTGTCAAAAGATACATTTTAATCGAATTTCCCAAAGCGTTCGTGCTGAAAATGAAAAAATGCCATCTAGAAAATAATTGTTTATAAATCAAGTTCTAATGATTATAATGAAATTAAAAACATATTGTAATAACTTGCCTCAAATAGATTAAAGCTAAGTGGTTGGTAGCGTAAGTGCCGCTCGGCAAATAATCCAGGCAATTTAATGGAGAATCAATTATTTATTTGTAACAATAAAAATGGCTCTCTGTATTGAATTATATATACAGCATAAATTAATTTAGAACACGTAGGATCTTAATCCACCAGCTCCAAGTCCAAAGTTCTGTTCTCTTTCAGTCCAGAGAATGTTCGATTTATAAATCACGTAAAGTTTCTACCAATTTGCAACACGGCGTTCTCAAAACATCGAAGATGAGACTTGACACCGGCACTCTCCTAGCGAGAGTCCTTCTCTTCCGGCTCACTTGGGTGACGTCACCCTCTACAGCTCTCGATCCGAGCTGATCCACTTTTCTCAGAGAACAAATCCGAGCCCTGAGCTCTGTTCTCCCTTCTTCTCCCTCCGAGATCCGAATCCTCCAAAAAACCTTGGCTTCCTCTTTTTCGTCTCAGCCAAGACCTCCCCTAAAGGTCACGAACCAATCATCAACCTTAATGATCTTTTCTCATTAAGAGATTCGTAACATCGTCTTCTCATTCGTACCTGAAAATACACACCCATGGCGACAATGTGTCTGGACGTCTGGACTCTTTCGCTTTCATTTCTGCGTCGGCGTGCTGACAAAGGTGCAACTCGTGTGGTTCCCTATTCAAGTTAGTGTCGCCCGCCTGTCTTTTCAGCTGATCGATGATGATCTAGCGATCCTTTTAGATCGCCGCTCTTTTCATTTTGAGAATGAAAGCCATTTTGTGTTTTCAGTTCCATAGTGAAATCTCTTTTCAGAAAAAATGTCTTTAAAAGCCTGTGATAAATCTGAATTATCACAACTACCCCCGCCTCTAAGATGATTTAACGTCTGAAAGGCGTGAAATCTAAAAAGCAGAACATGGTTAGCTCATTCATTTTGGGTGGCTCCTTGCACTCAAAATAAAATTTTAACAATTCTAAAAAGACACTTTAAAAAACATTTTCAAACTCTTTTAACAACTTTGCTTTGTTTGGAGAACTTTAATAATTTAAAGGTGTTGAAACTAGTATAAACACATTAAGAAAACCTTATATATACAATAAAAGAAAACTATTTACAAATGTGAGAGAGAAAAAAAAATTTTAGCTTTTTTTTTTTTCATTTTATTGCCCTGCTCAGACAATCAACGTGCGGTATATCCTTGCCCGCTCTGTGTTTTATGGCATACAGGAACGGTTGCAGTGATAAGGACCATCTTAACAACCTGGAATTGTTACCTGCATTGTTTTTCAGGAACACTAAAGGATTGTGATCGGTTTCGATACTGAACTCCTGTCCATCAATGTAGTGACATAATTTTTTTATGGCAAAAATTATAGCTGCACATTCTTTCTCTGTGGCGCTATAACTTTTCTCTTGTTCCGAAAATTTTCTGCTCAAATATATAATGGGATGCTCTTCTGAGCCCTGTCTTTGTGCTAAAACTACCCCTATCCCTTTATCTGACGCGTCCATCTGAACTACAAATTCTAGATTATAATTTGGCGCATATAGGATGGGTTTTTGGGTGAGTTTAGATTTTAAGGTTTCGAAAGCCTCTTTCATTTCATCGGTCCATATGATTTTTTCTTTTTTTGTTTTTTCCTTTTAATGCTCGTGTGAGCGGTTCTACGATGGTCGCATAATTTTCTATATAACGGGAGTAATACCCTGCCATGCCGAGGCATCTTCTAATTTCTGTTTTATTTTTGGGGTCTGGGAGTTCCGTTATGGCGCGGATTTTGGCTTCTGCTGGTTTCCTTTTTCCTTCCCCTACTATGTGTCCCAGATATTTAACCGTTTTTCGTGCGAATCTGCATTTCGAAATTTTAACGGTAAGTTTCGCCTCTTTAATTCGATTTAGTACCGTGTTTAGATGCTGAATATGGTCTTCCCAGCTATCTGAAAAAATGGCCATGTCATCTAAATATGGAAGACAAAATTCTTCCAACCCATTTAGTAATTTAGACATAAATTTGGAAAACCTATAGCTAGCGTTGGACAAACCGAAAGGCATTGCCTTTGGTAAGTAGCTACCGAAGCTAGTGACAAAAGCGGCTAATTTTTGTGCTTTTGGTGTCATGGGTATCTGCCAGTATCCTTTGGTCAGGTCTAATACAGAAATATATTTTGCCGCCGCCACCTTTTCGACCCTTTCTACAATATTCGGAAGCGGAAAAAATTCTGTTTTTGTTATCTTATTCAAACGGCGATAGTCAATGCATGGCCGAGGTTCCCTCCCCGGAGTTTCGACTAAAATCATGGGAGAATTATAATCAGACTCCCCTTCCTTAATTATATTTAATTCAAGCATGCGCTTTATTTCTTTTTTCAGTATTTCATTCTGTCTAGGAGATACCCTATACGGTCTAATTCTCACCGGTTTTTCCTCAGTTAGCTCAATATCATGAATAGTCAGGTCCGTTAAGCCCGGGTCATTCGAAAAAACTTCCCTGTATTCGTCTAATACCTGTTTTAACATTTGAATTTCCCCTGCTGTGCACCGCTCGTTTAACGCACTTTGTTTGATAACTTCGTCAAAGTCATAACTATTTGAATCTGCTAATGGGAAAGCTATCTCCAAATCCTGAGATTCATCTGTCTCATTAAATTCTCTTGTCAGAATGTTTATTTTACCTACCCTAGTGATGTAGGGTTTTAATAGATTTACATGATAGATTTGCGATTTTTCTCTTCTCCCTGGTATACTCACAATATAATTCGTATCAGAAATTTTAGACTCTACTCTACCGGGGCCTATCCAACCTACGGACATTTTGTTTTTCTTGTTAGTTGCTAAAACTAACACTTCGTCTCCTGGTTGAAATTTTCGTTCTTTAGCATTTCTATCATACCTCATTTTCCGTTTATCTCTAGTAATTGTCATGTTTTCGACCGCTAGCTCCTGACAGCGTTTCAGTCGGTTGATAAGTTTGAAGACGTACTCAGTAACTAATTCATGCTCATCATTTTCTCCCGTCCATTGTTCGAAAAGTAGGGTTTCCGGAGTACGGAGATTTCTCCCGTGAACTAGCTCTGCTGGGCTAAAACCTGTAGAATCATGCGTTACCGTCCTAAGAGTTAAAAGTGCATGGGGCAGATTAGCTTCCCATTCACTACCGTTTTCCACGCATAGCACTTTTAAAAGCCTTTTTACTGACCTGTGTCATCTCTCGATAACGTTTGAGGAGGGGTGACATACACTTGAATGGTTTAGTTTTACCCCAAACCTTTTTAGGAAAGCTGTCGTTAAATTCGAAGTGAAACTCCTCCCAAGGTCCGTTTGTATGCTAGACGGGTAACCAAGTCTACTAAAAATCATGATCATCGCTTCAATGATCGTTTCCGAGAGCATATCTGGTATCGGTATTGCTTCTGGATAACGTGAATAAACACATATTGCTGTGAGTAAATATTTATTCCCTTTTTTTGACGTCGGTAAGGGGCCTACTAGATCGCACGATAATTTTGAAAATACTTCTGAAATTATGGGAACTAATTTTAATGGGGCTTTCTTAGTTTCCCCCGCTTTTCCCACTACCTGGCAAGCATGGCATGACTTGACAAAATCCTCGATTTCCCTAATAATATTAGGCCAGAAAAAATATCTCAATATTTTATCTTTTGTTTTTGATTGGCCCATGTGAGCCGCTATACCTTCGTGACAAGCACTAAGTATCGCTTCCCTGTACTTAGTTGGGACAACTAACTGTTTTCTTTCGAATCCGTGATGATCCGTTACTTTCCTCATTATTAAATTCTCTTGAATTTCGAAATTTGATTTCTTTTGTTTTGCTTTTTCGCGAATGTCTCGTAGCGAGGAATCCGTCTCTTGTTCGGTTATGAATTCTGCCCTTTTAATTCTCGACAAGCCGGTCCCTGAGTCTTCCCCTGCTATCGGTAAAAACTCGTTATCTGACCTTTCCGGATCTGCCTGTTCCGTAAAATCGTTTTCCCCTTCCCTAGAGTTAGTTTCGGTTTCTTGTTCGCCTCCGTCACTCCCGGAGCAAGTTTCGCTTTTTTTCGCCTGCGCGCGCGTCATTACTGCGTTCAATGTTTTGATTTCGCGTTTTTTTCTCTCATCGATGAGCTTCTGCGTATCATTCCCTAGTATATAATAGGACATATCTACGTCTCTATCAGTTACTATAGCCTTCGTCGAGATACTTCCTATTTCGTCAATTTCAAGCGTTATATTAGCGGTGGGCAAACAGCGAACATCATTTAAGAGTGATTGTTTTATCCACATAAATTCCCCATCTAATTGACTGTGGTTTATAAATTTACTGGAAATAACATCGACACACGTACCAGAATCTCGTAATACCGTAATTTCCTCCCCGTTAATACGAGCCTTACTTAAATATGGCGAAAAACCTTTTTCAAATTCTTGATTTTTATTTAAATGCCCTACAGACGTGGCGTTACTTTCCCTTTTGTGTTTTTCCGGGCACTGGGCACGATAGTGCGAAGAACTTCCGCAAATAAAACATTTGTTTGTTCTCTTTTGCTCAAAAACACGGTTTCTTTCTTTATCGGGATCCTTGTCTCTCCAATTCGTTTTAGTTTCGGTCGATTTCTCAACACGCGGTTTATCTTCGAGTCTCGGTTTTTCTGATTTTATGGGAAAATTTCTCTGGTTCCAGATTTTTTTCGAGGGCCCTTTGACTGCCTCAAACTCGTCTAAACACTTAACTAGAACTAACGGGTCTTTGAAATTTGCCCAAGAGTCAATAAAATGCTCTTTATATTCTATCGGCGTACGACGCTTAATTTGGTCTGTTACCAATAATTTCTTTAAGTCTTCGAAATTTGAAATTTCTAGTCCGGTTAACCATCCTTCTAGATAACTATTTAACTCGAAAATAATATCCTTCCAAGGGGTGCCTGGTATCCGAGAATGCCTTGTAAATTTTTGGCGATACGCTTCAGGACTTAGCCGAAAGCGTGCTAACAAAATTGATTTCACGTGCGCGAAATCGTCGATTTTTTCTGTGGGCTCTCGCAAAATTAATTCTGCAATATCTGCCGGGAGCAGCGATAAAAGATGAGTCACAAGCTCTTCTGTTTCTATGCCTGCTCGAGAGGATTGCCGTTCAAAGAGGTTTAAAAACAGAGTAATATCTGATCGTTCTGGATCGAATTTGTGCATTAACGCTTTTAAAGGGGGTTTCTGACTCCTCTCAGATCCGCTACTTGACGTAGATTCACGTCTATTCGCATTTTGAGTTAATCTCAATTGCTCTAATTGAAATTCCCTTTCTCTCTGTTTTTCTTCGCTGTCCCGCGCCGCCCTTTCTCTTTCTGCCTCTAATTTTTCCTGTTCCTTTTGTGCGGCTGTGTTAGCCTCCCTATCTTGTACAATATAATTAGCCTGCGATAAAGTAAGCTCTTTATCATAATCTGCAGCTGATTCAATTTTCTGTATGATTACAGCTATTTTATCACTCTTATCAATATCAATTCCCAACTCGTCTGCTAACATTTGCAAATCGATTTTTCTACATTGCTTTAAATCAGTAATGATTGTCATTTTTAGACTGAGTTGCCCTAACCGAAATTTCTATTTATTTCCTAACAACCTATAAAATTACCCTAGCATATATGCAATGTTAATTCTATGCATACACTTTACTACACAATTTAACACAATAAATGAGAATGAAATGAAAAATATATACATGAAAAGTACACAATTTACCGATACAACACTTTTTTTTTTCAACCGACCACAATACAAGTACCTGTACTTATTTCTAATTCTAGAAAAATATTGCCAGTTTTAGCATTCAGATTTTTCGAAAACTACACTTTAAAAATGTAAACATAAATAATTTTAGATCAACAGGTAACAATATCCCTCTCTGTTTAGAAGCCTTTAAAGAAAACTTAAATTTATGACTAACCTCATAACATTTATGCTGCTAAAAAAAGTTTTACAATTGTACAAGAGTTTACAATTTTACAAGAGTTGTACACACTCTTTTCTTTTTCTTTCAAAACTTTCTAATTTGTTCCGTTTTGTCCGGAAAAAAAATGCATTTAACATTTAATGTTTTTATCATTTAAAAAAAGAATTTTTTTTTTTTTTTTTTTTTTTTTTTTTTTTGCAATACTCTTTACTAATTTCTTAATTCTAGATTAAAATAATAAAAGTATAGAAACATAGTACATAAATTTCCTCACTGAATTTTGTGCAAGATTTTTGAAACAGCCACTCAAAATTTAGAATGAGCTTACCTATTTCCGTCGTCTGCATCTCTCTTGGGGCATCTTTCCGTCGGAGGGTGTTGGGTGCTACGGGCAGGTTGCGGCTGGGTGGCCTTTCGTCGGTTAGGCGTTGTATCTCCGGTTATGGCTGGGTGCCTTCGTCAGCTAGGCGCTGGGTTTCTCTTAGCGGCTGGGTGCCTTCGTCGGCTAGGCGCTGGGTTTCTCTTAGCGGCTGGGTGCCTTCGTCAGCTAGGCGCTGGGTTTCTCTTGGCGACTGAGTGCCTTCGTCAGCTAGGCGCTGGGTTTCTCTTGGCGGCTGGGTGCCTTCGTCAGCTAGGCGCTGGATTCTATCGATGATTAACTCTGGAACTGCACGGTGAACTATAGTCCTGGGCTATTGGCTTCCGCTGCCACCAGCTGTAATAACTTGCCTCAAATAGATTAAAGCTAAGTGGTTGGTAGCGTAAGTGCCGCTCGGCAAATAATCCAGGCAATTTAATGGCGAATCAATTATTTATTTGTAACAATAAAAATGGCTCTCTGTATTGAATTATATATACAGCATAAATTAATTTAGAACACGTAGGATCTTAATCCACCAGCTCCAAGTCCAAAGTTCTGTTCTCTTTCAGTCCAGAGAATGTTCGATTTATAAATCACGTAAAGTTTCTACCAATTTGCAACACGGCGTTCTCAAAACATCGAAGATGAGACTTGACACCGGCACTCTCCTAGCGAGAGTCCTTCTCTTCCGGCTCACTTGGGTGACGTCACCCTCTACAGCTCTCGATCCGAGCTGATCCACTTTTCTCAGAGAACAAATCCGAGCCCTGAGCTCTGTTCTCCCTTCTTCTCCCTCCGAGATCCGAATCCTCCAAAAAACCTTGGCTTCCTCTTTTTCGTCTCAGCCAAGACCTCCCCTAAAGGTCACGAACCAATCATCAACCTTAATGATCTTTTCTCATTAAGAGATTCGTAACATCGTCTTCTCATTCGTACCTGAAAATACACACCCATGGCGACAATGTGTCTGGACGTCTGGACTCTTTCGCTTTCATTTCTGCGTCGGCGTGCTGACAAAGGTGCAACTCGTGTGGTCCCCTATTCAAGTTAGTGTCGCCCGCCTGTCTTTTCAGCTGATCGATGATGATCTAGCGATCCTTTTAGATCGCCGCTCTTTTCATTTTGAGAATGAAAGCCATTTTGTGTTTTCAGTTCCATAGTGAAATCTCTTTTCAGAAAAAATGTCTTTAAAAGCCTGTGATAAATCTGAATTATCACAATATCAATCACATCAAAAAGTTTTTATATTTTTCTTTAAAAAAAAAATGCCTAAAAAAGTTTTAGAAAATTGGGAGTGGCTGAGCGCGGAAAAAAAAAATATGTTTTTTAAATATTGTTTGAAAATGGTACTGATAAGAACAACTCTAACAGAAAAATGAAAATAACAATTCTTCAAAAGTGGCCAAATAAAGATGTTAAACTGGGTTTATCTCTACTTTTATTTTGCTTATTTTTGGTGAAATTATCACTTAACATCGAAATCTATTTGTGCCTGTAATCCGAGTTGACAGGGATTTTTAGCACAAATTGAAGTCAATTAGTCATCTCTATTTTTGAAACCCACAGATCAGTATGGATATTTGTTATTTATTTTACCTCCAAATCTTTCAATATTTTACCAGGAATAGCTGTAAAACTAAATCAGTCATTTAATTGGTCGTTTCATAAATTCGTTTCATTATGATATATATGTTGGATAGATTAGTAATTTAATCTTTCTTGAACTTTTAATGAAATGGATGAAAGGTAAACATTTTAAATGTATGTAATATCTGTATTTTGCATGCACGTATTTTAAATGCAATGTGAAAGTTTTATATTTTGAATGTATGGCTATGACAAAAATATTTATTTATTTATCATATGCGGCCGGTTAACATAAAAGTACCGCTTTTCCTTGAGATTCTTGAAGCAACTTATTGCGGGAATAATTAAAAAATATACTGGTGTTGAAAAAACAAAGTTTTTAGGATTGTAAATAATAACTTCTGCTACACTGTGTATACCAGTAGTGTATGATCGATTGAATAGTTAGTGTGTGTTAAAATAAGCACTGCGTTTGTGTCTCCCAGGGATTGCAATTATACTGTAAACCAAAAGCTGATATCCTGGTTGGTATCTCTTGTCATCTTACATATCCTCATCATATATATTAAAAATAAATAAATAAATAAACCTGGACTTAAAATCGGTTAAATCTTTTTTTTTTTTTTTTTCTCCGACTCCGATTTCTATTTTTTTACTGAAAAATAGGCTTGACTTCGACTCCGAAAACATGACTCCAACTTCACAGCCCTCTGCTTACATCTCCATAAAAAAGAAAATATTTTCTCTCACCCCTTCATAATCAGTAGACTCGCCGTCTCTTCAGCATCCTTCCAGACAGCTTAGACTCTGGTTAGGTTACGTCACATGACGTAAGAATTAACGATCTTTTTTTTTTTTTTTTTTTTTTTTTTTTTTTTTTTTTTTGAAAATTTTAAATATCATGGAAAAAGTTTCTGAAAATCGGAGAATTACAGTATTTGAATTATCACCGCCCAGAAATTAACCATTAAAACTACCATCTCCACTGACCATTGCATCAGACATAAAATCTTTTTTGATTTATACATATAAATCACAAGTAGTGTGTTGAAATAGATCTCACATTGTATGCGTTATCAAAATGATTGCTTTCTATATTTCGTGGATTAATTTTGAAAACTTTTGTACAAGTAAACATAATGTTTTAAGTTACGTATTTCTCGTAAATGCAGAAAATTTAAAGGAAAATAAGATACGTGGATAATGAAAGTACAAATACTTTGGAAAAACCTATTTGTTGACCGTAATTTTAATTCGATTTGTGATGAAAGTTTGCACCAAGAATGTAACAAGTGTATGTTGATGGTGCGTGCCAAACTCATTGTATCATTACATGGATTCAAACGCATGGTTTTCTACCGATATGGATAAATAACAAAATGTATTATGGGAAAAAGCCATACTGTATTTTTAACCAGTCTGTGATATGACTCCGTACGAAGTAAGTGTGTATAGAATTAATTTAATCAGCTTAACGAATTCAAAGTAAAATTATTTGATGTATTATACATATTTTTTATTTAAATTGTATTGATTATTTAAAAATTATTTTCCAAGCAAACTTTTCAAAAGGGGTGCAAAAATCAATGTTGTTGAAACACAATTCTTAAATTTGCTACAAGCATTGAAAAACATTTAAATAGTTTTGAAAGAATTTATCTTTCTTCTTCAGGCACAAAAATATATGATAGCACTATAAGAGTAGAAGTGAATAAATAAATAAATAAATAAATAACTCACAAACTAGAAAAGTGGAGGAGTACAAATGGCCAACAGCAAAAACCTTATAAAACCTGAGTCTGAAAATACAAACCCAGTAAGAATAAGAACATTTAACTTATAAAAATGAAAAAATGAATTATTATAGAGAAAATAGATAGTATAAAATAATAATTACATCGTAATACAAATTCAGTTTAAAAGCAATAACTTTAGATGAGTTTTTTGGAAAAAAAAGAAAAGAAAAAGAAAAAAGAAAGAAAGAAAACTTATTGCTTTCTCTCCTCCTTTCTTTTTTCTTTTTTTATCTTTTACATTTGAATTATTTTTTTATTCATATCATAAGTCATATAATGTCACTTTATGTCTTAAAAACAGTAAAAATTGACAAAAAATGTGTTTTTTCCGCATTGTTGTTAGGGAGATCACCTTAGAGCGCATTGTTATTTTTTCGATAGTTATTAGGGAGATCACCTTAGAGCGCCGATGCCGACTCTTCTTTGCCTTCACCTGTAATATGTGCGCTCCGAGTCACGAAGACAGAATACCTTTGTCACCTCATTCTCTTATACTTGTAAGAACGAAGTGACAGCTTCTGTTGCTAGAAAGACTGTTGTTTTCTGTTGCCGTTAGTTCGCTAAATTGCGCGCTTTATTGATATTTTCCGCTATCAATGTTTTGTTTTTCTTAAACTCCTAAAACTTTTATACACATATATTTTATATACGTATGCAATAAATTTTTTCTTAATAATAACCATTAAATCACAGAAAAATCGGCGCTATAAAAAGGTATATCCGTTAATATAAAATGCACAAAATGAAAATAAAAAAGGAAATAATAATGATAATAAAAAATTCATATATATATGGATATATATGCATGTATTAACATAAGAAATTTAAACATTGGAGAATTATTGGAGAACATTGTAGAAGCTACTTTAGAAGAGAAAATTTTTCGTAGAACTTTTATGAATACCTGTTACCTATTAATGCCCTTTTTCCCAAGCATATTATTTTTCGATTAAGCGATTTTTAATTGAATAGAATTTTCCATTTTCATAAAAATTCATTCCATTTAAATAAAATATCAATGGCTATAGAGTTATAAGCCATTGTTGTTACGTGATGACAAATTTTCCTTGTTTCTCGCACTGCTGCGTCATTGGTTTAAAATTTGGCTTAAAACGCTAACTTTTAGAATATTTTCTGAAAACTCCTTTGCTTCTACAATAAATTGGAACAATTATTCGATTACGTAGCTTCTGAGATTAAACACCTTCTAATTTATTGTGTTTTAAAGGGAAAATGAATTCAGAAATATGTAAAAAAATAGCTTCTTTGAATTTGGGATCACCCTTAAGCCTGTTTTCAAATCCAAATTGATTAATTTCCAGAATTCATATTTATTTGTGCTTGCATGAGAGTGACAGATTCTGTTATTTAGAAACTATGAAATCGAACGGTTTTTCCAATTTTCATTAAAGGCAATTTTTCACAAAATGTTGTTAAAAACATTTAGCATTTGAAATGAATTTCCACAATGCATTCTAATATGAATTTCCAGACGTTATTGTGAGATAAAATTTTCATCAAACAACAATCTCTTATAATTTAACATGTCGTTCAGTTATGTTAAAATAAAATATTATTAGATTCTAAATCATTATACAAGATATTAGATTCTAAATTCAATAGACATGTCTGCAAGTGACTGCATTTATATTTAAAAATGAGACTGTAAATTAGATCTGTTTGATTGGAACTCCTACAATACCCTTACCTTTAAAAAAAGATTACTTTCATCCACATAAGTTTATGATTTTCTAATTTCGTATTAAAACAATGCTTCTTCTCCAAATATAGTTTATCTGTTTTATTTTATCTATAAAAATGAACTATCCTTTATAATAATAGATGTCTTTCTACAAAAGAAAAATACACTTTAATTGTTAGATAATAGTTAACTTTATGTTTTTATCCTTAAAATAATTTTTAATTGAATTTTTGCTCACTTTTAAACGATAAATTTTTAATTAAAACAAATGGATCAATTATTATCTAAAAGAGAATATAAATGCTTGAATGGGTGAAAATTCTTTTGTGATAGAACAATTTAACATATATTAAATATTTTTTAAATAATGCTAAATTAGGCCTTTTCTTTGTTTTGCTTCAAATAATATTTGATGGTAAAAACAAAGTTCTAGTCCATTATTTTTTCTTTCAGAAATAAGAATTTCCATTGTGCTTTTACAGTCATATAGCTATGGAAATGAGGGTTGTGATTTTCTGTTACAGGTTATCCTGTGATTTATTTCGAATGACAATACTTAGCAAGAAATTTTCCCATCAGAAAATAAGCATTACTATCGATTTATTGCAAATCAACTAAATTATCCCTTTAACTATCAAATACGTTGTTAAATTCAGACACTTTTTTCTGGAGGGGAGGGCATCATAAAGTTTCGGGGGTTAGGTTGCATTTTTAGATCGTTGAAAACACAAAATGTACAATCTTCCAGCGGGGACATCTTATTGCTCCGTAGGAATGTCCCTCCCCGAGCACCCTCCTGAATTCAACTTTAATCATATATTATTATTTCTGATATTAAAACCACTCATTCTATATATATGTACAAAACACATAATGGTGCTTAAGGTATATGCAAAGTTTCTGAATAAATTTTTAATATGTTCCACATTTTTTTTTTTTTTTTTTTTTTTTTACATTGTTTGATTAAACATTGTAGTTAATTAAAAATTTTTTGAAAAACGTATTATCAAACATTTAGCAATGAGCAATGTTATCTAAAACATTCCTGTATGAAATCCTTGCACAGAAATCATACATCCTTAATGTATGCCAAATAAGGAAGTATATATATATTTTTAAGGAAAAATAAAAAATCGTGCCCTAGAGGGTTAACTACGTTTCTATAAAAAAGCATTATTTTTAACCTTCCGTCTACCAGACGGGTCCATTGGACCCGACAGCAATATTTAATGTAGATAAATGGGTGTTTTGTCTGGTAGACGGAAGGTTAAAAGTTTCAGAAATTAAATTTTTTACGAGATTTAAGTACCATATTTTTAGTAAAACGTTCTCCGTGTATTAATAAGTAAAGCAATAAGACTTTCATTTTTGTACAAATAAAACTTGCCGAGATATTAATTTGAATTTTATGAATTTTAAGCATTTTTTGTCATTACAAATGGAAAGATGTTTTTTATCCAAGTCACAATAAGATGTAATGCAAAGCTAGATGAATGAAGACCAAGTGTTTATAAGTGTTATGATTATTGTCGCCAAGAGTTAGCATGGCTCGATTTGCACCCAGGAGAATTTTTAGGAAAAAAAATCTCATTAAGACAACCCTCAAGAGAATGATGGATCCTTTATCTCACCCCTCCCCCTCAAGCGCACATCATACAGGTGGGGTCGAAGCTGTAAGTGCACTTTATGATCTGCTCCTACTTGTGGGCGCACTTGATGTACAACCGTTATTAGATAGACCACTCGATGAAAGTTCGTGACCTAATACGCGAACCGATTTAACACGCGAATTTTGATCGGACCCCTGATTCGCGTATTAACAAGGTTCGACTGTATTTATTTGTATTTTCTGTCTTGCTTTTACTGTCGTTCTAAGAGTATCCATTTTTGCGCCTAAGGAAGACAATCAGATTCTTCCTATATTCGTGTTGAGTTTTCTTTTCTTTTTATAGCGCACTTAACTTATTAAGACCCGTATCTAAAATAATGCACTCAATTATTATTTTTTATATCATAAATGGCACTAAATAAAATAAATGTAAACCAAAAATTTTAATAAAAGAAATTTAATTAGGTTAATTAAGTTGTTCCAAAATGAGTACCTGCGGTTTATATGCAGACAAAAATCAGTTACCGTACCTAAAATAATCAAGTCCGTACCGAAAATAATGCACTCAATTACTTTTTTATTATTCTATTTATTATAAAAGACACAGAATAAGATAAATATAGGCCGAAAACTTTAACTAAAAAATTTTAATTAGATTAATTAAGTGATTTCTAAATGGATGTCTGCTGTTTATAGTCTGACAAAAATCAGTTACCTCACCTAAAATAATCAGACACGTATCTAAAATAATGCACTTAATTATTATATATATTTTTTATTTTATTTACTATAAATGACACTAAATAAAATAGATATAAACCTAAAACTTTAATTCAAAAATTTTAATTAAGTTAATTATGTGAAGCCCAAATGGGTATTTGCGGTTTATACACAGACAAAATTAGTTACCGTACCTAAAATAATGGATTTAATTTTTATTATTATTATTTTATATACTATACTTGAAAATAATTAAATAAATATAATCAAAAACCTTTCTTCAAAAATATTAATTAGGTTAATTAAGTGGTACCCAAATGGAAATCTGCGGCTTGTACACTGTAAAAAAAATTCATGAGGTTACTAAAAAATTTTTAGTAAATTTGTATTTCACAGACTTTTTTAGTAAATTTGTATTTCACAGAATTTTTTAGTAACCATTCCAAACTTTTTTTTGCAAGTGAAGCAAACCTTTCTTTTGTAAACTGAACAAAAGAATTTTTTGTATAACTAACTTAAAACTTTTTAGTATGAGCGAGCCAGCAAATTTTAGTAACCGCTCCAAAAGTATTTTTAGTAACCAGTCCAAACGCAATTTTTGCAACGGTAGATTTCCGGCAATGCCTCAATAGATGGCAGCATCAAACATTGCCACATGTGCAATTTGGATTTCAGAACCCCTTTACTTAACGAATACTTGCACTGCATACGCTCGGTACGTCTTTGGTGGTGTCGAGCTTCGAACCCGAGGCCTTTCAGTCTGGAACTCTGTGCTATGACCACTATGCTATCACGGCCACACCAAGAGAGTTTTAATAATAGCTATTAAAAATATAAAACTATTAACTCTATTCATAGCTAGCTTTTTTTTAGTAACTCTTACAGATTTTTTTGTAACTGAGTAAGATTACTAAATTTTTTTTAATAATTACAAGGATCACTAAGTTTTTTTAGTAGATCGACCCTTTTTTTTACAGTGTATTTAGACAGAATTCAGTTCCTTCTTCTGATTCCCCGCTACTCCAAATGAAGAATCTGAATTCGGATATGGACTTGGTAGCCTAATTTATTGGGATTTTTTTAAATAGGCTTTACCCAGTTGGCTCCCATCATTTAAATGCTAATAAATGTAATTTTTGTTTGTAGGGATATTTTTAAAATGTTACCTAATTGGGTATCGCAAATCGTAAGAGGTTACGAAGTTCCAATGATACTTCACGACCGTGGGTGAAAATTATCCAGTCTATGAATGAATGTGAAAAGAAAGAATTTTCTTACGACAAATTCACGAAATACATTGATAATTTTAACTTTAAAAGAGAAAACTGAATGCTTAAAATAAATTTTTAAATTAATATCGCTCAGTTTCAGAAAAATGAGTCGATAAACAGATATGTAAGACGTTGTGCAAAATATTTTAATTTAAAATTATAACTCTAAACGCTGTTAAAAAAAATAAATAAATAAAAAAAAATAAAATAAAATAAAATAAGTAAATAAATAAATAAAATAAAATCTGCTAAGTAATTAAATTTTTTTCTAGGAAACTGGGATTCCTAGAGCCTTTTATGTAACAACAGCTACAAAATTTCATGTAACAGACACACGTTTGCATTGTAAACCAACAAATAGTATTAACAAGGGATTATAATAACAACAGGTAATTTATTAATTAGGTAATTAATACACTGGTAATTAATAATAACAGGTTATTAACAAGGTAATCACTTTTGGTGTTGCTTGCTCCTAGCATTGACACTTGGTATGTTTTGTAGCACTATACATAAAAGAAGCGATAAAAATTCTCTGCTAAAATAATACACTGTAAAACAAAATCTGTGGAGGTACTAAATATTTTCTAGGAAACTGAGATTCCAAGAACTTTTCATGTTACGATAACAGGAAAAATTCCAGTAATCGATTCTGAAACTTGAATTTTTGCTGTTACCGTTACAGGAAAAGTTCTTGGAATCCCAATTTCCTAGAAAAGGTTTAACCTTTGCAGATTTTTTTTTACAGTGTATACAGATTGTGTACAGATGTACAGATTTAAATAACTGTACACATTACAGATAAAATCTAGTCAGCAACAACAGTAGTAAATAAATTAGTGTTTTGCAATCATAGGCACAATCCGCCAATCGCGCATTCTTCAATCAGACACACTTTCTATTGACTTCATCGTTTTTCATGTACACTGTAAAAAAAATCTGCAAAGGTACTAAACCTTTTCTAGGAAACTGGGATTCCAAGAACTTTTCCTGTAACGGTAACAGCAAAAATTCAAGTTTCAGAATCGATTACATGAATTTTTCCTGTTATCGTTACATGAAAAGTTCTTGGAATCTCATTTTCCTAGAAAATGTTTAGTACCTTCACAGATTTTTTTTTACAGTGTATCATCAGAGTAAGTGATGTTAGTCATTTTGTTAGAAGGATTTAAAAGGTTATTCACACGTATAAATGCCTTCCATTAAATTGTAAAAGACGGATTGTAAAAAAATATATATATAAAATAAAATAAAATAAATAAAAATAAAAATTTCTATATGTATATATGTACATGAAAATCCTAGGTATAATTGTGCGTTTAATTGTAATTTTCTGAGTATATGTGTAATAGTTATCTGTTAAAAAAATTTAGTAAACTTTAAAAAAATTTTAGCAAATTAAAAAAAAAGTTTTAATACATTTTTTTTTAAAGTTTCATTAAATTACAAAAAGTTTTACCAAATTAAAAAATAAATAAATAAAAAATTATAAGTGTCTATTTGTGTGTGTGTGCATGTATGTGTATATGCGGGTAGTTGTCTTTCTATGTCTATGAATTTGTTTGTGTGACTATCTATTAATAAATTTTAAAAACTTTTAGAAAAATTTATATTACTTTGAAAAAAAAAACATTTTAGAAAATTTAGCTAAAAAAATGTTAGAGAAAATTAAAATTTCAAAAATTTACATCAAGAAAAGTAAAAGCGTTTTAACCAATTAAAGAAAATTTTACCAAAATAAAAATGTTTAGACAAATTAAAAAAAGTCCTCATAACTTAAAAAAAAAGCTTTTTGGCAAAAAAGTTTTAACAATTTAAAAAAAAAGGTTTTAAGAAAATAAAAAACGAATTCAACATATTAAAAAATATATATCAAATTTTAAATTTGTTTTCCAGAAATTAAAAACAATTTTAACAGATTAAAAAATCATTAACAAATTTTAAAAAATTCAATGATTTTTAAAAAAGTATTACAAAGTTTAAAATATGTTTAAAAGATTTAAAAAGATTTAAAAAGATTTAAAAAATTTATAGAAAAAATCATTTGTGAATGAACATAAATAAAATATACATTATGTATAAATGTGTGTGAGTATGTGCTTTCATTCTACATACACATACCTAAAAAAAGAATAGATATACAATAGATCAATTTACTAGAAAGATGTTCATGTATCTAAGTTTCAACTAATCACTCAAAAAGAAAATTAACAATTTTAACATAGCAAAAATACGTAAAAATTTTTACTGAATAAAAAAGGAAACGTTTTTATCAGCAAATAAATTTTAGTAAAACATAATTTTTTAAGAATTTTTAAATGTCATATTTAAAAAAATCTCCATTTACACATGGATTTAATTATATATATATTAATTCATTTGAAATAGTTTATACTTAACGACTAAACACAACTTCTATCCAAAGAAAAGTAACTTCCTCTGTATTAACACATTTTTGAATGAAAAAACAAAAACAAAATATACTTACAAATTAGATAAAACTAAATTCAGAAAATTTATATCACGTGAAATATTATAAAATAATCTTCCACGCGAATGTTATTAATAAATTCCGCTTGTTAACTAAAACAAAGATAATCTATTAAAGAATTCATTTACTTATCAATCTTATACTTCACAATTCATGAAATTTAAATGTTTAAAAACGCAAATTTAAAATTGTTTAAAAAGCTAAGCTAAAACATTCAATAGATACAGAATAGATCACTACAATAAGGAAAAGGTATTTGAATGAATAACTTACTTTGACTTAACACAAGAACCTTTATTAAATTAAAATCGAAAAAGCATCCATATTTCATCAATCTTTTAGTATTAAATTTTAGAAAATTAACGAGAATAACCTTCGTTAGTTTTGAAACCATATAAACAATTGTGAAAAGCAGGGCCGTAACTACCACCGGGGCAGCCGGGGCACTGCCCCGGGGCCTCCAAGCCTGAGGGGCCCCAAACTGATGATAAAAAAAAATTATTGATTTTAATTTCTAGTCTAACTTTTTATAAAATGCCCACCACCTGGCTAAAAGTTAGTAATTAAAAATTCTGCTAGAGTAAATATTTTTGAGTGTCCGTCGATATACTCCATACGTTTCGCATGCAAAAGCAGCTCTAGGGCAGACAGCAGAATGTCGAGTCGAACGTGTTATGTCGCTTCAGCATGTTTGCCGATCCCATCGAAGCTAGTAAGGAAGAAAACATGGGCTTCTGATCTGAATAATATAAAAAACATCTAAAAAATTTTAGAAAACCTTTCTTCTTATCTATTAATAAATACATAAAATCGAAAAAAAATTATCAAAATCCATCTTTCAAAAGGTTTTTAAACAGAAACGTATGATTAAGTTACATAAACTCAAAAATGAACTTAAACAAAATGCTCTTTAAAGTATTCAACCAATCAGAAGTCCATATTTTCTTCCCTATGCTAACTTCAGTGGGATCGGCAAAAATGGCGTCGCCCCTAAGTGCCTTCCGAGTAGGGTTACACAATTCTACGGTTTTTAGTCATTTTTGAGCTTATCACACTGTATAAGTTTAAACAGAACAAAAACGAAACAAAAACAAAAACAAAACAAAACAACAAAGAAAAAAAAAATTAAAAACTGCGACCGGGGCAAAGTTTCAATTTGCCCCGGATGAGAGGGGCCTCACTAGTTTGCCCCGGGGCCCCCAAGTTTATAGTTACGGCCCTGGTGAAAAGTTTACCAGTAAACACTATTCTCACATGTGAAGAAGTTGACTTATTAGTGTTTCAAAAACGTTCAAGTTCATGATAAAAATAACATGCTTTCCCAAAAATTCCAGTAAATTTAGAAAAGATCAGCTTTAAACTATACATAAAAAAAACTCTCAAATGTAAAGATTTTTTTCTTTATGTAAAAAGAAGCAATTTACTTACATGAATAAAAAAAATTAAATATTCTTAATTTAAATTAATTTAGTAACACTCAAACTAATTATACTAAAACGTAAATCATTTTTTAAATCTTAAGTGAGGTGGTCTGGTGTAATAACGCCAGGCGGGGTAATAACGCCAAGTGCTAATATTATGCATAATTGTGAAATAATCTGCGAAATGACACCCATGTGCTCTACGCAGAAGGGTTTTGAGTCATATAAATAGCAAAAAACAGCTTCAAGTTAATTTGTTTCATTTTTAGGTCTTATTGTTTTTACAAGCAACTAAAATTAACGCTTGATCTAAAATTTGCGAGATATGTTTTGTGATGTGAAGACTATCTTTTTTTTCCGGAAATACTTTGTTAATTACATAAATTTGTAGTACATTTCATGGACTTTCAAAATGTTGTTGAAGATTTTGGATATCTTCTCGAGATAATTTGTAATTTAAAATGTACAGCTCAATAACTATAACGGGGTAATAAATCCAATCCTTGACATTAATACTCCGGTTGATTCCCTACAGTGGCCGAGGTACATCCTAAATACTGATTCAAATAAACACAGTTAAAACTGTGCAATGTTTCTAATAATTCTATTTAAGCGGTCCTTTTTAAGCAAAAAGAAGCTCACGGTCTGATATTCCTTTGCCTCATCCACCCCCCACACCACACCTTTACTTTTATTACACTTTCACAAAAAATTGTACATTTTCAATAGCTTAGAATGCAATTTGTCAATTTCTAAGTTTGTAGAGTTTGTATTTTTAGAATTGGGCAATCTACATGCAATTATTCCATCTTATTTCATAGTTTTGTTTGCATGGCGTTATTACCCATATAGGTGGGTAATAACGCCAAATAGCATTGGTCAAGAAATCACGCCATTACATTTTATGAATACATATCTGTTAAATTATTTTTTTTATATAGATAGTCAATGAGTTGCTGTATCAAATCATATATTTGTTTGAAAAATACAATCTAAAACTGAGCCGTGAAAATTAGTAGAACCTTAACGTGGCGTTATTACCCCAGGGTACCTTACTAAAACTAATCATACTTGAAACTAAAACACCATCATTATTTTAAAGCACATACAAATCATCTTTCTAATATTATGTTAAGAGATAGAGACCCCTTTCAAAAAAGATTCGATTTCAAAACATGTTACATATGCATTAAAATTTAAGTAAATACTATAGAATGATTAAAAGTAATATATATCATTCATATCTTTTTTAAATAGATGTGATTTCATAACCCATTATATAATTATCATTAAAAGTTAATTTATATCATTCATTTTCTTATAAAAAACTCTTACTTAACTATTTTAAGTTAATTAATTGACATATACAAACATGAAGATATATTTCATATAATATAAATATTAATTTAACTTTTTAAAGATATATTTTAAATAATATAAATAATAAATGGATTTAATAAAATATATTTTATATAATATGAACAGGAATTTAATTTAAAAAATATATATATTTCATACAATATAAATAGGAATTTGATTTTAAAAAGTTATAAATTTCATATACAATAGATAGGAATTAAGTTTTATAAGGATACATTTCATATAATATAAATATAACTTGAATTGATAAAAATATATTTTAAAAAAGAATTATTAATTTGATTTAAAGAATTTATTACAATCACTCCTTTTCAAAGAGGACATCTAAAGAATTCCCAAAGCTGTTTTGTGTTAGTTTAATAAAGTATAAATATACATATAGGAATTTAACTTATAAAATTTATGTAAAAAATATAATATTTCAAAACACCTCCACAAAACTATTTGAAGTTAATTAAATAATATGTAAATATTTAAGGTTATTTCATTTAATGCAAAGAGGAATTTCTATTAAAAAAAAAATAAGAAAAAAAAAACTTAATAAAATTCATGTTTCAATTACATTTTGAAAAATCATGATTTTACTACATTACTAAAAAATATAAATGTTATAAAGCATTTAGAAAAAAAAAAAAAGAATATATAATATAATAAATAATTTAAGAAAAATATCCCACCTGATAATGATAACTTGACAATTCCTAAATGTTATATTCATTCATTTACTTTCATAGCATTCGATTCAAAACTGATTGTGTTGAACAAATAAAGTTTTTTTGCCCGCAAACGAAAATGTCAAAACTAAATTAAATTTTTCCAACCACGCACGATATTATGTAACATGACCTTATCAGATAAGGTAACCTTGGGTTTTTTCAATAGGTACTAATCATACAGTTTCCCTAGAAAGTTATATGTGCGAGTACAATTCACATCAATTCTGCATAACTATTGAAATTAAACTTCTTGTTCTTAAACGATGCTAATAAAACTTAACTTTCAATCATGAAAAAAATCTTCCACAATGTGCATCTGTATTTATTTATTAAAAAGACACACATTCATTAATTTTATTAAATAAAATTTTTAGGGGTAAAGGGTAAAACTGATTTTAGAACATTTTAAATTATGGTTTTAAATCACATTAAAATATCAGAATAGTCAATTATAAAATGGAGAAGAAATTAGATAGGAAAAGGAAACTAACCCGTTATTCAATATCAAAAGAAAAATATACGAAACTAAAACAATTCTCAAAATACTACTAGTTAAAAAAAAGTATAATTAAAACACAATACACAAATACAAAGAAATCAGGTAAATATATACATATATATATACAAACATATATTTATTAAATCCTTTTAATGGTAAATAAAACATGATTAAGTGATTTTAATATATAATTTGTTTACTATTATATCCAAATAAAAACATCTACTTCTTTCAGAGTAATTTATACAATTTAGGAATCAACTTAAAATCTAAGGAACATCCATTTTTATAAAATTTATTTTATTGAAAACTAGTTTTCAAAATGTTTAAAAGTTCGATTAAAAATTTATTCGTAGAAATAAATACATTTCTATGTCTATGTACAGTGAATTATTTAGTTAAAACACCACTAATAAGAAATGTTCTAACAACAAAGAATTATTCGAAAGACAGCTTAAAGTCTAAGCCAATCTATCTGGTTATGTCACATGTACAAGTACATATCTAATTAAATTTAAGTTAAGAATTACGCGACATAAATTCAGCCAGGAATTCAAAACTAAGATTATTATTATTATTTTTAATGTTAACCTAGCAGGTCATATACAAATCAGAATCTAAAGACTTAGAATATTACATATAAAAATTTAAAGTATCGAATTTTTCAAAGTATAATTTTCAAAGAATAATTTTTCTAATAAATTTTTTCAATTCTTCTAATTAAACCTCTGTTTCAAAAAAGTTTACCTAACACTGATATCATTTTCTAGATAAATATAAGAGTATACTATCTATGATAAGTTAACTTTAATTCATCCGAAAATAGACGATTTCCCCATAAATACAATAATAATAACTTTTAACAATAAATTAATTGCAGTTTAACATTAAAATAATCTCCCAAAGTTTTATATTAAAATTACCAAAGTAATTTTCCAATTGAAAATACTTCAAATAAATTTAGAATAATAATAAGTGAAAAATTTCTTTTTTCACTAAGTTTAATTAATTGAAATATTATTTTATAAGCCTTCTTTCACTAAGTTCTGTATTTAAAAATCTCAAATCAAACTAAAAATTTGCAATCATATAATCTATTAGACGAATTATTAAGGCACTTACTAACATTATCTCACAGAATAATGAAAACATAAAATTACTATGATCCATAGATGAATTAATAAAAAAGAAGAAAAATATCAATTAAAACTTCTAGTTAACACAAGATTTTATTAAACAACAATAAAAATGTTTTCGACAACAGAAAGGATTTTTAAAATTTCAAAAAATATATTTTTAATATTAATAAAAACTCCTTATGTCATTTTCATATCTGTAAAATTAGTTAAAAAAAACCGCACTTCGTAAAAATATTTAAAATTTTCATGCACGCACAAAGTGAATAAGCAATTAATGTATAAAAAAAAATGTATATATATGAAAACACTCATTATTAAACTATTGCTAAAAGAAGTATTCAAAAACTTGTTGAAATTATTTTTAATTAAATATTCAAAACCGAAAAGATGCAAATTTCTATTATAAATTGTAAAATATTAGAAAAAAAAAAAAAAGATTAATTATCGTTACTCAAGCTCTTCTATGAAATTTATCGAATAATAAGTAATTATTAGTGAATAAATAATTTTTTCAAATAAAATAAATAATTAGTTAATAAATTATTTTTTCAAATAAAATAAATAATTAATCAAATTATTTTTTCAAATAAAATATATTATTAAACAAATTAATTAACCAAATCAGATATATGGATTATAATAATTTAAATATCTAATTTACTTGAAATAGAAAACACGTATTTATAATAATAATACATCATTTCAAATTATTTATTACTTTATTTAAAAAAAAATCTCAAAATTAATTCAGTTAATTTTTTATTTCATATTCAAAAATTATACTGAAATTACAAATTCTATTAATAAATTTAAATATATATTTTATGCAGGCCAATTAAAATCGTTAATTATAGACTTGAAAATTAATTTCACTTCCCATAATTACTATGTTTTTTATTAAAATTATTTTTGAAAATTTAATATATATATATATGTAATAAAACGACGACGATGTTCTATAATAGTGTATAATCACTAATAGAATACCATGTTGGTTGTAGAATACTACTATTCACTAAGATTCAATAGTGGGATGAGCAGTCGTTCTGGTAAGTGGATAAGCCATGGATTTGTTCTCGTAGGAGTTTCTCCAATAACAATGCAAGAAAATCAGTGTTTTAGTTCTTTATTATTTAGAGCACGAACTTAAGTTACTCCACAGATCACCGTTCCACACATCTATCACTACGGCCTTCGCTCACTAAGCTGTAACATTCCGGCGTTCTACAATCTCGGAAAAAATGACATTTCTAATTCAGCGGAGCAATAAAACGCGCGTCTTGATAGTTTAAAGAAAAGGTGCATTCTACTCTCCTGAAAAGCCAAATGAAAAAATCATTTTCACGACAAAACTAGCGCCCTCCTACTCCGCGTCAATCATTTTAAAAATCCAATCAGGATGGACTCGAGCCTCTAACGGACAAAATGATCAATTCTAATTGGCCGTAATAGGCGGTCTACTGGCAAGAACTATATTTTTTTCTCGGAACACTAAGCCCTTTAGCAACGCGTAGTAACACTTGTCACGCGATGTTAAAATATAAAAAATAAAATTAAAAATCGCAGGAATATGCCAGAAAGTAAAAAGCTTACGAAATACTTCCCGCCTTTTTGAGAAGCAAGAAATAATTTATTAATAACTAAAGTAAGAAAAAGAATTTTAGCTGTTACAAGACGAAACTAAGATTGAAATATGTTCCACAAATTTAGAATTGAAGCTAAGAGAGAATAAAAAAAAATGGCGCAATTTTTTTTTTTTTTTTTTTTTTTTTTTTTTTTTTATTACAAATCCCCCCTCCCAGAAAGACGGGTGAAAAAGTAGGTCTGAGACCTGCAATTTCACAGAAAGGGAGATGATGCAGACTTAGCTCACGAAGTTGTTGATATAAGTAATAATAATTAGATACTGAATAAAAAAAAAATTTAAATTAATTTCTCTTTTTTATATAAATATAGAATTCAAATTTAAAAACACCAAGGTGATGCGTGGAATAACTTCAAATTTAAATACAATAAAATAGGCGTCAATACAAATACAAGATATAATCTTGTTTAAAGTACACATCAAAAAGTAATTTGAAAATATAACCAATTACCCATAGTAATAACATAAAAATGAAACATAAAAATGAAAAACAATAACGTTAAATTCTTTTTTAACAATGTCAAATCTAGAAATCAATTTTTAAAAGTTTATTTCAAAAATCTTCTTAAAGTCATATTTGGAATGGCATAGTTCATTACCTCATTTTAAGGATGTCTAATTCATTTAACTGTCCAAATTCATCAGCTAACATTATAATATTAGTTCAGTTTTTGTGTGAGTAAGTCCTTGAACATTCATAACAGTTCCATTTTGGAATCTTTGTGAAAATACTTTTATAATTGTATTTTTAATTAATAACACATTTTATAATATAGTAATAATAAAATTTAACAATGTAAATAATAAACAATATAATTAAGAAACATAATAAGGAAAAATATCAATAATAATAAATATCATAAGTGTAAGTAAATCTCATAATGGGTATAAGTAAATCTCTTAATAAGTAATAATAAATATCACAAAAGACATTCTTTAAATACTTAATCTCGTTTATCTCATCTCATATTTTTGGGATGAAATATAGAGAGAAGTGGAATAAAATAAAAAATGCAATCAACTATGAAATCATTTACTTAATCTGGTAATCCGAGTACAGGATTAAGTAGGAATATGTACAAAAAAAAAAAATTAAAATATAATATGATAAATTAAAATAAAATAAAGATAAATAAAAATTTTATTCATGTTTGAGAATGCACGTGACCTTTAAACTACTAAGATTCTTAAAAAGAAATATTAATAAATGATAAAAATAAAAAACAAGATCTATTCATGTCAAATAATTACGCAATAAATATTCTCTCGGTGTGATAAAACATTGCAAGATGCAAGTAGGAAAGAGAAAAAGAAACAAAATTATATTATAATTGACATGTAATTGGACTGGAATGCAGAAGCAAAGAAAGAGAGAAAGAAAAAAAAATATATTAAAATAAAGTGATAAAAATTTTGTTACTTGGCAAATAATTAATTTAATAATTGATAGATTAAACTTAATATTACAAATAGGTTCAGTTGAAAGAAAAAAAAATATTCTAAGTAGAGTAATTCAGTACAGAATAAGAAATTTCCACTTTGTTCGTCTACGCCGGCATAAATAAACAAATATAAAAATTTCCAGACAAGTGACACTCTCGCTGCAGTCAAGAGATATCATTGCCATTCTGTGAGAATTACAGGATATTATCTGAATTAAAATATGAAAAGAAATTTACTGTTTAAGAGAAAAAATTATAAAATGATAAACTAGAGATATAGTTTAAGCTACAGTTTTTACCTGAGTTTGTTGTTGTTGATTAGGGGGTTGTTGCTCATGACTTAATTTAAATTTATCAGGGGAATAATAAGGCCTTAATTTAGATACATGTACTATTTCTGAACTTTTGAACTGGTTTTGCCTATCAATTTCAAAATTTACTTCGGATAATTTGTTAAGAATTTTATAAGGGCCACTAAATACTTGTGACAACTTTCTAGTATTAGGGTACTGAAATTCTTCATAGATAACTAGATCTCCTATTTTAAATTTTGGTTCGATATAATCTTTATCATAATATCTTTTATTTTTTAAATGAAATTCATCAGTTCTTGTTTTAGCAATTTTAAGTGCTTCATGAACAGGGGGATAATAATTTTGTTGTAAGGGGGAGTCATAGGGTAATTGGCCAAAAAGCAAGTACGCAGGTGGAAATTTGGTAATAGAATGGGGTGTATTATTATATTCATTAATTACCTCAGTTAAAAGCTTAGTCCAGGGAATTTTAGAGGTAGTGGAGTTTACTTTACATTTTAATCTAGTTACTATTGTCTGATTTACTCTTTCACATTTCACATTCGTTTGTGGATGATGGGCAGTGGTCAAACGTTGTTTAATATTATGATTTCGCAGGAATTTTTTGAATCTTGAAGAAGTAAAAGCAGCATTCCTGTCACTAAGTATTTTTTGAGGGGACTGTACACTTGAAATCTTACTAAAACAGAATAATTGTTGAGGGATTTTGATATTGAAAATTTGTTTCAGACAATTTGTATAAGTTTCTGTAGTGACACTTTTGGAAGGAAATGCCCAAACATATCTTGTGGCATGGTCTATTATAATATGGAGATATTTTTTTGTAGAATTATAATAATTGAACCCTCCTACAGTATCAACAGACAGACAGTCAAAAGGTTGATCTGTAGTGGGCATAGCTTGTAATAAGCCAAATTTTTTCTGTCTAGGTTTTTTATTTTTCTGGCAAATATCACAGTATTTAACAAAGTTAGTAATGTCTTGGGTCATATCTGGCCAATAATAGTTAGGAGAAATTAAATTTTGCATTTTTTGAACACCAGGGTGACCAAACTGTTCATGAGCAACATTAAGCAATTTTTTTCTTAGGGACATGGGAACTACCACTTTACGAAAACCTTTTCTTTTAACTATAATCAGTCCATTGTCATTAATATAATTTGATCCACACACATTTTCTTTTTCTTGCATCTCAATAATCTCTTTAACGTCAAGAAGAAAAGTAAGGGGCTTACAAAAATGAGAAATAGGGTTTCGGGACAACATGTCGGCTTCGACATTTGTAGATCCCTTTAAGTACTCTATTTTGTAATCGAACATACTTAACTTCAATGACCACCTAAATAATCGACCTCTTAAATGTTTGACATTTTTTAACCAAACAAGAGATGCATGATCAGTATGGATGGTAAATTGCACACCGTGAAAGTAATGATAAAATTTATCTAAAGTATCAATGATAGCAAGACACTCTAGTTCGGTAATTAAATAATTTTTCTCATAACTTCTCAATCCTCTAGAAAAATAAGCAATTGGATGTAAAAAGTTATTATGGTCGGGTTGTTTAAGAACTGCACCTACCGCTACCTGAGAAGCGTCAACAAACATGTGTAGGGGTAATTTTGGGTCATAAATCTTTAAAATTGGTTTTGCAATGAGGGCATCTTTTAATTTTTGAAAAGAGTTTTGACATTCAGTATTCCATTCCCAAATAGTATCTTTCTTAAGTAATTTATTTAGGGGGTGTCTAATTTCACCATATTTGTCAATAAATTTATGATACACATTTATAGAACCAAGAAATCTTTGTAATTCTTTAGTGTTAGTAGGAGGTTTTAATTTTTTAATCGTTTCTATATTAGTATTAGCTGGAGTTAAAGTTCCATTTTGGATTTCATACCCTAGAAAATTGATTTGTTTTTGAGCAAAGTACATTTAGATAATTTTAATTTAATATTTTCTATTCGGCATAAATCAAAAATTTGGATGAGATGCTGTATATGTTCATCTATTGATTTAGAAAAAATAATTATATCATCAAAATAATAACAAGCAAAGTCTATTTTATATTTTGTAAGAATTCTTCTAATTGTCCTGTTGAAAATTGGGGGGCCTACCTTTACACCAAAGGGGAGAACATTCCATTCCCAGAGCCCACAATTAGTAGTAAAGGCTAACTTTTCGGAATCGGCTGGGTGAATAGGTATGTGCCAATAGCCTGAGGCTAAATCTAGTGTAGAGAAATATTGGGCACCACTTAATTTGTCTAAAATTTCATCTATTCGGGGTAAAGGTTCAGCGTCATTTTTCATGATAGAATTTAATTTTCGGTAGTCAACACACATTCGGGTTTTTTTACCTTCATCTCGTTTATTTACTAACGTAACTGGAGAAGAGTACGGGCTATAACTTTCTTTAATTAACCCAGCAGCTAATAATGATTGGATTTGCTGAGATATTTCTTTTTCATCAGCAGTGGATGTACGATAAGGCCTCAAAGATATTGGTAGGTCAGATTTAAGATAAATACGCTGAGGTTCAATATTAATTCTCCCTACATCATATTTATTTTTTGCAAAAATATCTAAATAATCCCTTAAAAGTTCCCTTACATTTTTATTTTGAATAGCATTCAGATCCCCCAATAGATTATAATCATCATTATTAGTTCGCGACAAGGATTGAGGAGTTATGGTATTTCCATAATCGGGTTGCACAGTAGTATCATTTTTTATAATATCAAAATGAAGCAATTCTAAGTTATCACTGGATATGTTGACATATGGGTTTAACGAAATATTGTCTTGTAACACCTGGCTTTTTGCACAATCAATTTTTAATTTAAATTTGGCACAATCAGGTAAACCTAAAATAGCATAGTCCAAATCAAGTTGACTTACTAAAAAATTAACATATCTCTTTATATTACCAAATTTAATACATAATCGACAAGATTTATTAATTGTAAGAGTTCCTTGTGCCTGTCTGATAGTAATAGGGGTAACATTATGTAAATTACCATTTAAATATCGAACAAATTTGAGGGGTAAAATTGAGACAGTTGATCCACTATCCACCACACAATACACTTTGTTATTGCCCACATATCCAGGGATGATTAATTGTCAAATATTATTAGTAGGAGATGGTTGAATATGAGCAGGAGTTTGAGTTTGAAAGGAATTTGTGTTAAATATACAACTCCTCTCCCAATGATATGCATTTTCTATGCCTCTGTTTAAACATATACGGCACGGACGACTTGGGTAGTTATTCTGATAATGAGTCGTAGGCATTCTAGGAGTGAAAAACCTAGGATTAAAATTTTGGAATGGATTGTTTAGAGTAGGTCGAGTCCAATGTCTGGGCTGAGGATTGGGATTGTGCATTGGTCTAGTTTGTTGAAAATTTCTATTGCCGTTATTAGAGGTATGATTTGGAATCGCTGCTAATTGTTTAGCAATGCGAAACCATTCACGAGTATTGGAAGGAGGGTTAACCATCAAACAATTTTGATACTCCGGCTGAAGTCCATCAGTTAATCCCTGTATAATTAAATTTTCCCCAAGCTGAAGTTGCCTTCCAATCTCAACTTTCTTTCTAAAATAAGAATCCAAATCACTTAGATCATTTAACTTTTTAGGAAGTAAATTCAGAAAATTTTGGAACTCTAACTTGAATGAATTTTTCACTTAAAATCTCGACAATTTCTTCATAAGTAGCACAATCCAAACAATCATTTATATAAGTTTTTAGCGCTTCCCCCTTTAAATATTTTGAAATATTTTGGTGTTTCCACTCATTATCTTTCTTTTCTACCGAACATTCTCGATCAAAATGTTTCAACCATTTAAATATATCCATGCCCGACCCAAATTCAAAAGGGACAATATCAAGTTTATTTTCTGACATTTTTTCTTCTTTTACTAATCCTGACCTTAATACATGAAAGAAGGATAATTCATATGGAAAAAATTTAAATGCTATACTTCAATTATTAAACTTCAATTACTATACTTCAAATACCTCAATAAATAATAATAAAAATAAATAAATAATAAATAAATAAGTAATAAAATAATAAATATCGGGTTTCCATACATGGGAAATAACAAATAATTTTAAAAACAAAAATACTTTTCTTTACGTATGGAAAATAAATTTTGCAACAGAGTATTTTTTTAACAACAAATTAATCCATCTTTCGATTTAAAAAAAAATAAATAAATAAATAACACCTTTAAAACTAAATAAAATTTCTATGAGCATAAAATTTCAATTATAAATTAAGAACACATTTATTTTTTAATATCTGTAATAAAAGAGAAAGAAAAAATCAAGAATTTAAACAAAGAAATGATTATTAAAATTTCTTAGCCAATAAACAAATAAAATAATAACTTACAGACATGTTCGATGTGGCCTTGTTCAAATACCTAATTTTTTATTAAACTAAACAAAAAATAAAGCACTTCGTAGATACGACTCACAGGTGCAAATTTCAATTATCTTGTATTACTGATGGAATATACCGTAGTTTCGCAACCACACAGCAGGTGTTCATTTATTATGAAATGAAAATTTATCAAAATATTTATGCACTTTTACCTAGAAAATACAGTAAATAAATAAATAAAAGAAAATGATGTCGAATTGATTTCATGCAGGTGATCTTTTGTAATTTTTATTTTGCATATCTCACAGTTTGGTTGCATATCTCACAGTTGAAAAGTTTCTCACTAGAATGCGAGGTATATTTCACACTTAAAATATTTGTAGATGTAGATACCACACATAATTACAAACAAAACTTTATAAGACGATCTTTTCTCAACTGAAAGGTTTATCATTTATGCACATGAAGATGTTTTTCCATGCAGGCCATCTCGTCGTAACATGGGTGGAAGTAGACGCAGATGAGGTTAAAGATGCGTGCAGCTAGCATCTCAAAAACTCTGACTGTTAGTAACACACATTGAGTCTTATTGCAGGAAACAAAATTACAATATTAGTATTAACACACAGCAGCTGATCCCATCCATCTTCAGTCTTGGACATACCATTTAGATGGAAGATATCATAGTTATTTTTTTTCTGTATTAAATGTTAAGATGAAAGCAATACCAGGAAAAATGTAGGAACAACTGTAAGTGTATGAAGAGCATGCAGCTTATTCTCAAAAGTTTTACGCCGGTTCATTTTTCATCCTGCCGGCTAAAATGTAATAAAACGACGACGATGTTCTATAATAGTGTATAATCACTAATAGAATACCATGTTGGTTGTAGAATACTACTATTCACTAAGATTCAATAGTGGGATGAGCAGTCGTTCTGGTAAGTGGATAAGCCATGGATTTGTTCTCGTAGGAGTTTCTCCAATAACAATGCAAGAAAATCAGTGTTTTAGTTCTTTATTATTTAGAGCACGAACTAAGTTACTCCACAGATCACCGTTCCACACATCTATCACTACGGCCTTCGCTCACTAAGCTGCAACATTCCGGCGTTCTACAATCTCGGAAAAAATGACATTTCTAATTCAGCGGAGCAATAAAACGCGCGTCTTGATAGTTTAAAGAAAAGGTGCATTCTACTCTCCTGAAAAGCCAAATGAAAAAATCATTTTCACGACAAAACTAGCGCCCTCCTACTCCGCGTCAATCATTTTAAAAATCCAATCAGGATGGACTCGAGCCTCTAACGGACAAAATGATCAATTCTAATTGGCCGTAATAGGCGGTCTACTGGCAAGAACTATATTTTTTTCTCGGAACACTAAGCCCTTTAGCAACGCGTAGTAACACTTGTCACGCGATGTTAAAATATAAAAAATAAAATTAAAAATCGCAGGAATATGCCAGAAAGTAAAAAGCTTACGAAATACTTCCCGCCTTTTTGAGAAGCAAGAAATAATTTATTAATAACTAAAGTAAGAAAAAGAATTTTAGCTGTTACAAGACGAAACTAAGATTGAAATATGTTCCACAAATTTAGAATTGAAGCTAAGAGAGAATAAAAAAAAATGGCGCAATTTTTTTTTTTTTTTTTTTTATTACATATATATATATATATATATATATATATATATATATATTAAATGAATAAGATATTCATTACGCTATATAAGTTATAACGGAAAACGCCTGTTTATAATAATAAATTACTTTAATTATTTATTGCTGATCATATTTTTAAAAATGTCTCAAAATTAATTCAATTTATTTTAATTTTAATATTAAAAAATTATCCTAAAATTATAAATTCGTAATTCTATTTATAAATATAAAAATGTTTTTAAGCAGGACAATTAAATTCGGTAGTTATATGCACGAAATTTATTTTGACTTCCATCTTAAAATTAATTACTATGTTATTTATTAAAAATATTTTTGCAAATTAAAAAAATACATATAAAAAATAAGATATTTACTACGCAAGTTTAAATAATAAATGAAATTATAAACGTACAAAGCATTCCTAAGAATTCATTTAGAATTCAAATTTCTACAATTACAAAATTCCCAAAACAAAAACAGTAAAGCTTATCTTGATATACCCTATTAACTTCACCCAAAACCAACGCTTTTAATTGTTCTGCTTAAAAATACTTTTAAATTTATAAATAGAATTCGTATTTATAATTTTAGGATAATTTCTGAGTATGAAATGAAAAATATGAATTGAACTAATTTTGAGAATTAAAAAAAATAAGCTTAGTAATAAATTTTAAATGATTTATTATTATTATAAATGGGCGTTTTCCGTTATAAGTCAATCAGCGTAAAAAATATCTTATTTTTTTAATACATATATTTTTAATTAGGAAAAATAATTTTAATAAATAAATTAGTAATTAATTTTATAAAGTGAGAATAATTTTCAATTGTGTAATTAAAGATGTTAATTATCCTACTCAAAAATACTTTTAACTTTATTAATAGAATTTATAATTTCAGTAATTTAAGTATTTATAATTTCAGAAATTGAATTAATTTTGAGTCTTTTTTAAAAATAAGCTTAGTACTAAATAATTTGCATTTTTTAAAATTTAATTAATTAAAATTATTTAAAATTAAGCAAATTATTTGAAAAATTAATTTGTTTAATAATATTTTATTTGAAAAAAAATAATTTGAATAATAATTTATTTTATTTAAAGAATTAATTGAATTAATAATAATTATATACTATTTGATAAATTTCGTAGAAGGGATTAACCAACAATAATTAATCTTTTACTTTCTAATATTTTATAATATTTAAATAGAAATTTGCATCTTTTCGTTTTTGAATAGATAATTAAAGAGTAATTTTAATAAATTTTTGAATACCTGTTTTAACAATAGCTTAATAAGAGTGTTTTCATAGACTTTTTTATTATGTACTTTTATTGATTATTCATTTTTTTTGTTCGTGAAAATTTCAAATGTTTTTACATAGTGAAGTTTTTAGCATGTATTAACATGGTGTGAAGAGTTTTAATTAATATTTAATCTATGTGATTTGAAATTTTAAAAATCGTTTCTATTGCCTGAAACATTCTTATTGTTGTTTAATAAAATCTTTTTTTAACAAGAAGATTTAATTGATATTTTCTTCTTTGTTTAATAATTCATGTATGGATCATAGTAATTTTACATTGTAATTAATCTGTGAGGTATTAACATTAATTGAATTAAAAATTCGTCTAATAAATTATATTTAATTATAATTTAAAGTATTTTCAATTGAAAAATTAAACTTTGAATTTTAATATAAACTTTGGCAGATTATTTTAATGTTAAATTGCATTTAATTGATTTATCAAAAGTAAATATAGTAGTATTTTGAGGAAATCGTCTGTTTTTGGGTAAAATAAAGTTAAGTTTATCATATCATAGATAATATACTCCTTGATTTATTTAGCAAATAAGGAATCAGTGTTAGCTAAACTTTTTAGAAACAGTGGTATTCATTAAAAGAGCTTGATAAAATTTATTAGAAAAGTTAATTTTTAAGAATTATACTTTGAAAAATTCGACACTTTAAGTTTTTATATGCAATATTCTAAGTTTTTAGATTCTGATTTGTATGTGACCTGTTAATTTAATACTTAAAAACTTAAAAACTTCAGTTTCTATTTCGTGGCTGAATTTTTATCGCGTAATTCTTACTTTAAATTTAATCATATACGTACATGCGAAATAATAAACAGATTTACTTAGACTTTAAGTTGCCATTCGAATATTTCTTTGTTGTTAGAATATTTCTTAATGGTTTTTTTAATTAAATTATTTAATTTACACATACATTGAAATATATTTATTTCTAGGAATAAACTTTTAATCGAACTTTTAAACAATTCGAAAACTAACTTTCAATAATATGAAATTTAGAAAAATGGAAGATTCTTAGGTTTGAATTTGATTCCTTAGTGGTATAAATTACTTTGAAAGAAATAGATGTTTGTATTTGGATATAATTATAAACACATCATATATTAAAATCCGTGTTTTATTTACCATTAAAAGGATTTAATAAATATATGTTTGTATTTAAAAAGTTTTAGGTAATCTTTTTTTATTTGAGTAATGTGTCATACTTCTTTAAACTATTTTTTTAGAATTGTTTAAGCTTCATGTATTTTCCTCTTGATGTTCAGTAAGGGTTTAGTTTCTTTTGCTATCTATTTTATTCTGTATTGGATATTTGACTAATTTAATATCATATTGTGATTTAATACCATAATTTAAAATGGTTAAAATTCTTGGTGGTTCTTAAATTCACTTCGCAGTAACGCGAAATTTCGGCATATTTTCTGACTAATTTTTAGCTGTGAAGGTATCAAATTGACAACCCTCAGTGAAGGGATTTGGAATCGAATAGCGTTTTCCGTTTTTGTTAAATAAGATACGTGTATGCATATACTTGTTGAGATATAACAGATTTTTGTCACGTGGCTGGAGATTTTTCCCTCTTCCCATTTTGTCTCTTCCGGAATTTCGATTTAAAACACTAACTTTGACAGTGTTTTCTTATATTGCTTTTATCAATAATTGATAACGCTACTCGATTACATAGTTTCAGAATAAAAACACCTTCTAACTTATGTTTTTTCCGAAAACAAATGAATTCAGAAATATATCAGAAAGTAGCTCCTTTGGATTTGAGAAAATCTTATAAAATGATACAGAAATATTTTCATAAATCTACTTTTTATTGTACATCTTAAAAAGTTATGATGTTTTTAACTTCTTTTTTTTTGCTTTTATTGTAAACTATATTTTTTATTTTTTAAACGAATCTTTATATGAATGTTGAAAATGAAATGAATCTATAAGTAATCATTATAGTTGTTATTGTGTATTTTCTGCAAAATGTACTGTAAAATCATATCATAAATAAGTATGCAGTATTATTTCAAGGAATATTAATTATATGATAAAAATATCTGAATTTTTTTGAAATAGTAGAAATTGTGTGATTTCTGTAGTGCTCGCGAGCTAATATCTGGTTTGCTTTTCGACATATATATACACAGGGTATATCTAAATTACTGAGCAAAACTTTAAGGGGTGATAGTACACATCAAGACAAATAATATTAAATGGGAAACTAAGGGTCCCAAACGTCTTCCGAAGGAGATAGGCGCCATCAAATTTTAGGATCCAAAATTTGAAATGATTATAAAAAAGGAAAAATTGATCGATTCGTTTGCGGTTTTCACGAAAAATATTTTTTATGTCAGTATTGTCTTGAAAATAAATTATAAAGATAAAATTCAAAAAATATAGATCGAGGGTGATTTAGACTTTGGAGTAACGACATTTATTTTTTACCGTTATTTTTTGCATCTCATTAAATTTTTTTAGAAGTTTAGATATAAACTTAAATTTTGAGCACAAAATCAGTGGTTAAGTAGCACAAACTGAACTGTGTTCAAATGGGAGTGTGTAAATTCAAATTTCAAGTGATTCTAAAAAACAGAAAAAATGATCAATTGATTTGCGGTTTTCACTAAAATTATTCTTTATGTAAGTATTGTCTTAAAAGTAAATGATACAGATAAATTTTAAAAAATGTCGATAGAGGGCGCTTTAGACTTTGAAGTAACGTACAACTATTTTTTACCATTATTTTTTGCATCTCATTAAATTTTTTAGAAGCTTAGACCCAAACTTAAATTTTGACCTGAATATCTGAATCGTTGAGTGTGGTTAAGTAGCGCAAACTGAACTGTGTTCAATGGGAGTGGGGAGGTTTAAATTTCAAATGATTATAAAAAAAGGAAAAATTGGTTGATTCGTTTGCGGTTTTCTCTAAAACCATTCTTTATGTCAGTATTTCCTTAAAAATAAATTTTAAAGATAAATTTCAAAAAATTCCGTTAGAGGGCGCCTTAAACTTTATAATAACCAACAACTTTTTTTAACCGTTTTATTTTATTTTATTTATTTTTTTAACCTAAATAAATGTTTTAAAAGCTTAAACTTAACTTTTGAGCTCAGAATCTGAATCGTTGTGAGTAATTAAGTAGCGAAAAATTTAACTGTGTTCGTAGGGTGGGCAGGGTAACATTTCAACTCCTGAATACAGTTCAATTTGCGCTTCTTAACCCCTCTCAACGATTCAGAATTTGAGCTCAAAATTTATGTCTAAGGTTTTGCAAGCATTTAATTAGATAAAAAAAAAATAACAGTTAAAAATTGTTGTTGGTTACTCTAAAGTTTAAGCCGCTCTCTAACGGAATTTTTTGAAATTTATCTTTAAAATTTATTTTCAAAGAAATACTGACATAAAGAATGGTTTTAGAGAAAACCGCAAACAAATCGATCAATTTTTCTGTTTTGTATAATCATTTGAAATTTGAACCTTCCCACCCCTATTGAATACAGTTTAGTTTGCGCTACTTAATTACTCTCAACGATTCAGATTTTCAGTACAAAAGTTAAGTTTATGTCTAAGCTTAAAAAAATATAATGATGTAAAAAAAAAAAGGGTAAAAAATAGCTGTACGTTTCTTCAAAGTCCAAAGCGCCCTCTATCGACATTTTTTTGAAATTTATGTTTATAATTTATTTTCAAGACAATACTGACATAAAGAATAATTTTAGTGAAAACCGCAAATCAATTGACCAATTATTCTGTTTTTTATAATCATTTGAATTTTGAATCTACCCACTCCCATTGAACACAGTTCAGTTTCCGCTACTTAACCATAGATTTTGTAATCAAAATTTAAGTTTATATCTAAACTTCTAAAAAAATTTAATGAGATGCAAAAAATAATGGTAAAAAATAGTTGTTCGTTACTCCAAGGTTTAAAGCGTCTTCTATATGCATTTTTTAAAATTTATCTTTATAATTTATTTTCAAGACAATACTGACATAAAGAATAGTTTTCGTGAAAACCGCAAACGAATCGACCAATTTCTTCCGTTTTTTATAATCATTTCAAATTTTGAACCCTAAACTTTGATGGCGCCCATCTCCTTCGGAAGACGTTTGGGACCCCTAGTTTCCCATTTAATATTATTTGTCTTGATGTGTACTATCCCCCCTTAAAGTTTTACCCAGTAGTTTACATACACCCTGTATATATGCACTGGATACCTGAGGTGCATGCCGACACTGTTCTTAGTTTTTCGATTTTGGTTGCGTATATTTTTTTTTATAAAGGTACTTTCGAAACCGGTTTTGAAAGTCAAACTAACTTTATAAAAAATATCAGCATTTAAAATTGAATTTGTACGGAGAGCTAACTCCCTCTTCTGATACATTAAATGCAGCGGTCCGCCTATGAATTCAATGCCAAAGATTTTCCGACGAAAATTTTTGGCAAACCGTAGATTTTCTCCCATTGGATAGTATGGGATAGATGTTTTCAAATTGAATTTTCTTTTAAAATTAAGACGAAATTGCTACAATTTTCACTGATATATATTCTTCTATTAAAAATCTATTAATTTTACTTAAATTCATTGCAAATTTTTAATTTTATATTAGTTAAAAAGGAAATTTTAGTTAAACTCCACAAAAAATAAAGAACATTTGTTAAATATTGCTCATAAAAATATCAAAAAGGTATAGCAGGCCTGTCCAACATTTCAGTAACCAGAGGCGCATCTTGGATCTTGGCACTCACTGAAGGGCGCCATTATTTACGTGCATGAAAATATGTGGCAACATTATTGGATAGTATTATTATGCACGCACGTCCTAGCATAATGCTAATGAATCGTACAACAGTAAACAAAAAACCTCTATAGTTCTGAAGTTACACGCATTAATTTTCAAATTATACATTTTTCATGAGAAGTCTACATCAAAAATGTTTTTAGGGTGAGGCGCCTGAATCTTTAATCGCGTCTATAATAACAATAATAACAAATAAATAAATATGAAAATCTGAGATATTGGTAGGTTTCTTTTAAGATGCGAAAATTCGGTTTGATTTATTTTGAAGGCGTGGATAAGTTTTTGAAAAGTTCAAAAAAAGACAAGCATAATAGTGACCAAACCATGTAGGTGGTTTCAGAGGGATAGTCTCGAAGTGCTTTCAAAGATGGAAATCCCTCTGCTTTGTTTATTTTCTTTTTCTTGGCAAAATTATAGGAAAAAAATAAAGAAAAAAAACATCTAAAATTTGAAAAGTCAAGAAAGAAAAATTAAGCCATTTTATCCTTCTTATAAAACAGCCAATGGGCAGCCAGTGTGACAACAGAAAAGAGAAAAAAGCTGAGTTTATATGCACATGTATCTTCATAGTGGAGGGGTGGCAGATGAAAACGTTTATTTTACTCTTATTTCTTAAGTATTAAAAGGGCTATTACTAACTATTAAGAAATTTAACTATCATAATGACTCTATGTAAACAATAACTAAAAATTGCAAAAATATGCATAATTAAAATTTCAAAGAAAGATTCTGGTTTCTAATGTACAACGACAAGCGAACTGCAAGTCAAACACAGGTTTTACAATATATCTTTTATAAAACATTAATAATTTAAAAAAAAAAACATTCTTTATATTGGAAATTTACTTGTAAAATGTTTAATAACCGGAAATTTTCAAAAGGGCGCCAAGAAAACCTTCAGAGGGTGCCATGGCGCCCGCGGGTGCCGCGTTGGACAGCCCTGAGGTATAGAAATAACCAAAAATAATAAGAAGTTTGCGAAAAGGTTTGAAAAAATGCTTGTAATAGTAAGAAAAATGGAGGACTCATTACTTGTGCGTATTGAAAAGAGTGATGTGGTCCCGGCAGAAATAGATTGGTGAGTAGGCCCTCCGTGTTATGTATGGAGCTCAATGGTCGGCATGCGTCTCAGCTATACGATCTAAAAAAAAATTTTTGAAACGTCGAAATGTTAACCAGATATCAGGAAATAATCTCCCCATGAGAAAAGCTTTAGTTGGCAAGCTCTTCGTCGGAGAGGGACAGGAGACTTAAAGCTATGCATCCACCCAGGCAATAAACTGGATTCCTTTATTTATCCTCAACAGGCAAATCCAACATTTCGATAAAGGAAATATTTTCCGCTCCATCGGAGTTTCGAGGAGGTGCTTGGACCTGGGAATAGGCGTTAGGCGTTGTTTCATCTGTTCCTCCTCATATCGATTAACATTCCAGCTGTTTTAGACGGCATGTGTTCTTGTATACAAACACAACGATGCGTGCGCAAAAAGAAAATGATTTTATTTGTTGTTTTGGAATTCATATTGCATTCATGTTGCAAGAAGAAAACTTCCGTTCCTTTGTGTAACCCAGTAACTAGGAGGTCGGATTCGAAATAAATTCCCTGTATTTATATGATGCCACTGTGGGAATCGCAGTGGCTAAAAATAGTGACAAGTTCATTTTTTACCTTATTGCGCCATTTGATGTTGCATAATTAAATAAATACCGCTAAATATATTTATTAAATACTACAGAGTTTTTTTGTGAATATTTTCGATAAATGCTTATATTCATGCTAATTAAATTCCTTATATGCTTATTAATTATTTAAAAAATAAATAAATAAAAAATAAACATGCATGTAATTGTTTAAAATAGAGAAAATAACACACGTATAACTGATACCTGTCCCTGAGAAGGTCTAAAACTAAAAAAATAAAAAATAAAAAATAAATAAAAAATAAAATAAAATAAAATAAAATAATAAAACATAAGCATGATTTTTTAAAAAACATTATTTTTTAATATCGCGGTTATGGATATTATGCCCAAACAGGGAAATTTTCGTAGCTTTGAATCCAAAGACAGACTAGAAATTTTTTTATTCCTTCCGTTTACATCTGTAATAAATATTTTATGCTTTCTACTTCCTGCAAAGTTTAATAATTTCACTTTTCCATTTCAATATAAAAAGGACAGCAAATAGAAATCCATTTTCTTTATTTATTCTTTTCCTTCTTTTTTTTTTTTTTTTTCGTTTAGTGTACTTAATTTATGCTAAAGTTGAATATTTTGGTTTCCAGTGTAAGCATATTCATGATTATCAAAGTGTGTTAAAAAGTCTTTATTTTTTCAAATTTACCCGAAGAAACATTTAATCGCAATACTGCCTTCACTATCGATTTAAATCTATATTAATAAAAGACTGTTTTACTCTCCTAGTGTACGTGCTTATGTTTGCGATGACTTACAAAATATACGGCACGTATGTGGCTCAAAAAATTTATAAAACTTGCCCAATGGTTCTCATTATACATCTAAGATTCAGAATTTTAAAATTCAAATTATTAGTTGAGAAATTAATTATAAATCTCAAATTAATTAAATTTAAGTAACCAATTAACAAATCTCAATTTAAACAAATAATATTTTATAAATATGAAATTAATTTCGATTAAAGTAACGAAGATTTAATTAACATTTTAAAAAGAAAAACCCAAGTTGAAATAATTAGAGAGATTTAAAACATAAATGCACATGTCTCATCTCAAGCTTGTTAAGCATGTACCAGTAAAAAATAGTTAAACTTCTATACACAGTTATTTTTCCTATAAAACTTTTTTAACGGAACTATTTTTATCAACAACAACTTTAAACATCACTGAATTTCACATCAGCAGAGGCAAAAGTTTTCAAATTATCTGTGATGAGTAAGCCTTAAGAATTAACAGTCGCTAAAACTGGGGTTTTTAAGCTACTGCATAGCTTTTATAGCGGGCTTTGAGCGCAGCGACCGAATCTAAAAATTCCGTAACGAGAAAACCTAACACTTCCGTAACGAAAAAAACCTAACACTTCAGCTAACGTCGTTTTAGTTCGGCAAACTTCGGCACGGTATCCTTCAGTAGACTTCGGTAGACATTGACGCGGTATTTTTCAGATATTAGGATATCAAGTCTCAATCTTATGTTTCTTATGATATAATTTTCATAACGCGGCCACATTTTGTTTGGTAATTTATTATGAGACAGTGTTAATTTTTGGTGACAGGAGACCCCACACGGTGAGGATCGAAAAAATTAAAATGTTTATAACTCGCGATCTAATTTTCGTAGCGCGGACAAATTTTGTTTGGTAATATATTATGAGGCAGTGCTGATTTTTGGTGACAAGAGACCCCCCACGGTGAGGGTCGAAAAATTTAAAGTGCTTATAACTCGCAATCTACTTTTCGTAGCGCGGCCAAATTTTGTTTGGAATTTATTATGAGACAGTGTTAATTTTTGGTGACAGGAGACCACCCCCCCCCCCCCACCGTGTGGGTCGAAAAATTTAAGATGCTTATAACTCGCGATCTAATTTTCGTAACGCGGCCAAATTTTTTTTTTTTTTTTTTTTTTTTTTGGTAATTTATTATGAGACAGTGTTAATTTTTGGTGACAGGAGCCCCCCCACCGTGAGGGTCGAAAAATTTAAAATGCTTATAACTCGCGATCTAATTTTCGTAGCGCGGCCAAATTTTGTTTGGTAATTTATTATGAGACAGTGTTAATTTTTGGTGACAGGAGACCCCCCACCATGAAGGTCGAAAAATTTAAATGCTTATAACTCGTGATCTAATTTTCGTAGCGCGACCAAATTTTGTTTAGTAATTTATTAAGCTATTGCATAGCTTTTATCACGGGCTTATAGTGCGGCGACCGAATCTAGAAATTCCGTAACGAGAAAAATCCTAATACTCCGGCTAACGACGTTTCAGTTCGGCAGACTTCGGCACGGTATCCTTCGGTAGACTTCGGCAGACATTGACGCGGTATTTTTGCATAAGTAGATAAAAAATGCTATGCAATAGCTTTACCGCGGCAGTCCCCGAGTGCCACACGTATTTTTTTTTTTTTTAGTTTTAATTTTAGACAATCAAGTTAATATTTTAGATTTATGACTTAAAATAACTATTTTCCGTTAATCATTTTTGACATGGTAATTTTTCGAACGGAACTTTTTGACATTTGCCATAATTTTTTTTACTATTTCTTTTCTTTTACTTTTAAAAACTTTAAATAAAAAATAGACTTGTTTTATGCTACTCTTTATTATTTTAAGGTTTTTTCTTTTATAATATTCGGATTTAAAGATATTTCTAGAACTGGAACCGTCTAGTATTGGTTCCATTATGATAATTTGTATTCCATTCATTTAAAAGACAAATTATATATATTATTTCAAATCAGGCTTGCCAGTTTGGCTTCCATTTTTATTCTAAAAAAAAAAAAAAAAAAAAAATTACACAAAATTTGGAAATTGTATCTTTTGCTTTCTTTAATGTCAAGCATTTCGTTATTACTTAAAGTAAATGTTCCCTTTTCGAATTCTCTGGTTTGAATTGGAAAAATTAAAATAAAATGGAGGCTAAATAGGCAACCTTGTTTAAAATGTACAGATTTTATTCAAACATGCATGTATTTAAAAGATGCATATTATATGTATTTAACATTTAATATTTTCATGCGATAATAAAAAAGAAATAAACAAAGAAAACAATAAGAAATAATTCCGTTACTCATGACTATTTTATTTGAACACCAAAGCACGTTGATTCTGTTTTCTATAAATGACATCATATTCGTTTGCTTTCCTATCTTATTCATATTGAAGTAATTTGTATTAATAACAAATATTTGAAAATGGCCATTTTGTTTCCAGTATGAAGTCATATTCATTTCTTTTTAAATATTTTATTATTTTATTATTTTCCTTTTTCGCGTACAAATTTTTAATTCAAAAATGGAAAAAAATATATTAAAAATTACGGATTTAAATTTTTCCGCAACACAACAGAAAAAAGTTATATTTCTTTAAAAAAATAATGTATGATTTTCACAAAAATATTGAAATTTAAATTTATTAAAAAATGTTATGAATATGAAATTAATCTAAATATTATGATAATTATTAAATATTATGAAAATAGGTATAAAATATACCAAACGTAATAATGTTTATTTCTATGCTATTAGCCATCTTTTTACAAACACATACAAACAACAAATCATCCCATTTGATGTCAATTGAGTCAAGCATTAATACCGCTTTTGTATTCTAATATGAATAAAATTTTAAAATGTTATTAAAAATAACATTGAATTTAAACTGATGAACAAGATTTCAGTATAGAAATATATTTTTTGAAAAAATAACACATATATTTTATTTGCATATTTCTTACATTGATAAAAATGCAAGTGATTAATTTTGAAAATGTTTACACCATAAGTCAACTTAACATAAAAATTCACTTTTAAAAACCCAAGAACAAAACATTATGAATGCAGTGTAGATCAGGAGTTGGCAAGTATTTTTAAGTGGCGTAAGAATATTTTTGAAAAAACTTATCGAGATACAGAGAAAAAAATTCAAATGAGCAAATTAAGTAATTATTCTTTTAAAATTGTTATTTTATACATAAGCAATACGCATTAATACAATGTAACATAGAAAATCCAGGTGTTTTTTCTGAAATATTACTGAATATACGTTCTTCAAACTTTTGCATATACATATAATGAAATATAAAAGATGGGTATTGATTGAGAAATAAACATGAAAAATTACACTTGCCAGCTTGTGCAAATTTATTATAGCTCGGTTCAGATAATTCTGCAGCTAGAAAAACCTTATAAGGCAATTTAAAGATTGAGACAACTTACCTATTTCTGCAAAGCAGGGGTTCAAAAAGCTTTACCCAGTTCGAATAAAGCCAATGTTTTTTTTTCTAACTAAGTCACTTAAAATCTCTCCCCCCCCCCCCTCCAAAAATAAATAAATAAATAAATAAAGCGGTTTTTTTTCAGTTTTTAGAAATATTTAAAAAATTAAACATCATATACATTTAAAGAATTTTACTCATTTTGGTTAGTTAATATATGTAATATATATATAGTAGCCATTATATAAACACCTGAAATAAAAAATCTATATTTATGTACAGTCCCTGGCCAAATTATTAGACGCACTCATATTTTCTTGTGTCGAATCATATAACAAGTTTCATAGAGATATTACTATGCCAATAATTACAATTAATTATATACATCATCTGTAGGATTATAATAAATTAAAAACATGCCAATGACTTTAAAATTATTTATTTTTGTAAATTAAATCAACAATTGCTAAAATTGTAAAACTTAAAACATGAAATAAAAAAAAATGTCAATATTTTTTGGAGTCTCCTTTGGCGGCAATCAGTGCCTCTATTCTTCATGGCATGCTGTTAGTACAAAATTGAAATGCTTCTTGCATGTGTGAGTGATGTTTCCAGACAAGGATAAGTTTTTCTATGAGCTGTGTTTTGCTCGTTATGAGCTTTTTGTCCAGTTTTATCTTCATTAGCTCCCAAACATTTTCATTGGTATTCAGATCTGATGAATTACCGGGATCAGTTCAACACAGGGGTACTTTTTTTATTGAAAGTAGACCTTGACGGATCGTGCTATGTAACAAAAAGCTTTACCTTGCAAAAATACAAATGGTTCTTCATTTGAAACCATCATTTTAGCTTTAGAATAAACCGATTTTGAAAACCTCTTTATATTGGTCTGGAGAATTGACTAAGAAGTCATAACAAACAAAACCCAGCTCATAGAAAATCTTATCCATATCTGGAATCGTCACCCACGCATACAAGAAACTCTTCAATTTTGTATTAACAGCATGCCGCGAAGAATAGAGGCACTGATAGCCGCCAAAAGAGGCTCCAAAAATATTGACATTTTTTTGAGCTTCAAGTTATAAATTTTGCAATTTCAGCCATTTTTAATTTATTTGTAAAAAGAAAGAGTTTTAAAGTCATAGGCATGTTTTTTATTTATTATAATCCTACAAATGATGTACATAATTAATTGCAGTTATTCGCACAGTAATATTTCTATGAAGCTAGTAATTTGATTCGACACAAGGAAAAGGAAGTGCGTCTAATAATTTGGCCAGGGACTGTATTTTAGCACATTCAAATATTTTACTGACGTAGACCATATTAGGCAACATACATAGTATATAATTATAGACAAAAGCACATCATAAGAATGTCTTTATATATAAAATTTTAAATCAAATATTCATGAAAATAAGCTTCTAAAAATATTATAACTTTACTTTTTAAAAAAAAGAAAAAAACTACTTTTATTCAAAAAAAGAAGAAAAAATTACAAATTTACGACTTCACATGTAGTGATTTTAGAACTTTTACAAATTTCATTGCTCTTTCATTAATGTATTCATTCATTCCATTTCATTCTTTTCTAATGTAATTTTAGGCTTAAAAATAAACAAGAGGCATTTTTTTTTATTTATTTATAACTACTTTCATTTTTTCTGAAATAAATAAATGAATAAATATATACAAAAGTAACCTATTTTTTTAAACAGCCTAACGAGATTATATAATACATAAAATACAGTGTGTTAATATGTATTTTTTACCTCTTCTTTCTTCAATGCATTTGAAATTTTAACAGTCTAATAAATAATTATCTCTCAAAGCAAATTAATAATTTACACTTTATTTTATGTTAAAATCGAATTTAAGAGAAAAATTGATATTTAATTAATTTAAATTCATATAATTTATACAATTTATAATTTGTAAAACAGCCTTAGAATTATATTGCATGTAAATGAACAATATATTATTTTTGTTATATACTATATATAATATCTAAGTAGTATAAATATACTATAATTCAATTTAGCATACTTTATGGGGGAAGAATGGGCACTGCCTACCTTGTGACATCTCAATTTTCGAGCTTTATTTTGCAGTTAACCAATATATGATGCTACAATTTACTTTCTCATGTGTTATGGAATCGTTGGTGTTTGTTGACAACAAATAATAACATTATTTTTGTTTTGATTGAGGTTGAGTAACAATAATGTGTATTTTGAAGAATAAATTTTTCATTCCAGAAATGAAACAATACAAGTGGGAGTATGTTGTAATAAAAAAAAAAAAAAAAAAAAAACGTGAATTTATTGTTATTTTAATGGTAAAAAATAGAGTGTAATGCTATTGAAAATGTATTTGAGAATAACTGGAATGTATAATAATTTTCATAAAAAGTTTTTGAAACCATTAAAAATCAATTTAAAAGTGAACGCTATTGTTATTGAAGGGATATAGAAATAAATATTTCAACTGATTCTGAAACTTTTTCACAATAAGTTGAAAGTAAAATAAAGAAAACGTGGGGCATTGTTTGTAGATCATCGCTTCCTGCTTAAAGTTTTTTTTTTTTTTTTTTTTTTTTTTTCTGAATTACTAGAAAAAGGGAAAAATCGTGTTTTTTTTCACAGTTTTAAAAAGAATAAAAATTTTAACTTTTGTAGATTTCTGCCAATAGTTGGGTACATGTATTTTTCTTATTATTTTAAACAGATTTTTATGGATACAACAATCATTAAACGGCGTCATGAAACAATAATTGAGATTAATATTACTTTCTATTAGAGAAGAAATTTTAAATTGCGAAAATTAATCTTTAAAAATTTTTAATATGTTATTAATAATTTTCTACTGTGTACTTCTTATATCAGATTCAGCTCTATTAGAAGAACCTGAAGCGGATTAAAGCTCGATTTTTTACTGGCCTTCGCGAGACTCGACCTGAAATTAAATATTTTATATTTATTCTCAAAATCAAATAGGTAAAAAAAATCAATTTGAGAATAACAGGAATGCAATTTAAGTGAAATGGAAGGTTTTTCAAGTCTTCTAGAATCAGTTCGAAAATGAATACTATTGTTACTAGGATATAGAAAGAAAATTTTCACGTTCCAGATATCGCTAATAATTCATAAACCGCTAAACATAAACTAAATTTACTATATTTGGCTAGATGAAAATTTGAGCAAGTTGGAAATTGCACGTAAACGTAGCAAATGAGGTGCGTTCGTACGATAACGAAGTTTTAAAAATATTGAGATAGTGCTGATATAGTAGAGCGTACTTCGGATACAGTATAGTAGTCGAATTCTTCGTGTTTCTGTAAATATGCAGGAAGTAATTTTTATTACACCTCAGCAACGTATATCTTATTCATAAAATGTGAAATAGTAGAATATGATTAAAACACGCCCCAAGCAATGTTTCCCCGTGTAGCATTATGTAGTGGAATACTTTTGTGTGGCCCTGTAATTTAATAATAAAAATTCTTTGCATCACAGATTGTACGGAATGCATATTTTAGTATATATTTCATATATTCATGCCAATTCTATTATGTTCGAATGAGTGTAACATCATTAAAATGCATTTGAAACTTTTTTCCCATTTACCGTAATGTAATGGAATACTTTTGATTATCCCTGTAAATGATATATGCATCCGACTTTCATAACATTTGAAATGACTCGACAAAATTACATAATAATGATATGTTTTAAATTTCAAACGATTAAAATGCATTTGAAACTTTTTCCCCATTGACCGTAATATAACGGAATCCTTTTGATTGTCCCTGTAATTGATCTATGCATCCGATTTTCATAACATTTGAAATGACTCGACAAAATTACGCAATAATAATATGTTTTAAATTTCAAACAATTAAAATGCATTTGAAACTTTTTTCCCCATTGACCGTAATGTAACGGAATCCTTTTGATTGTCGATGTAATTGATCTATCTATCCGATTTTCATAAAATTTGAAATGACTCGACAAAATTATGCTATAATTATGTATTTTAAATTTCAAACGATTCCGTTGGATAGTTTTTGCGTTGTTATATGCGGACAGATGGATAGACAGATAGACGGACAGACAGACAGACGGACGGACGGACTGAGCGACAACAATAGGTGCTACGTATTTACATAATTACGAACGCACCTAAAAACACGATTGAAAACGATAGAAATTCAAAAATAATAGAAAGTCAAAATTATTACAGTAGGTCAAAATACTATATCCTAAATTCTCACGAATGTAAACAAAAAAAAAAAAAAAAAAAAAAAAAAAAAAAAAAAAAAAAAACTTATTTGTTACTTTTCTATGTTTTACTTCTATGTTACTCTTACAGTTGGAAGTCGATTTTATTTTATGAATGTAAAATATATCAACACCGAGAGCGAAAAATCACTAAAATTAGCATTAAAGTTCGAAAAAATTCAAAAATCCCTGGGAAAAAAATTTACGAAAGTAGAGTAAAGCATTGTACAACTGAATCCTTTCGCACGAATTTCTAAAAATCGCCGCGGAATGCGACATATCGCTAAAAATAACTGTGGATATATCTAAAAAGTCATAAACCGCGTCTGACTAAATTTACTATAATTAGCTACATGTTTGAAACAGAATTCTTTTTACAAATATTAAATAATTGTCACCGAATTCTAAAAAAATATTTCTATGAAAATTGCATTAAAAATCACTAACTTAAAAAATCGTTAAGCATGAATTTTACTACATTAGGCATAAAGTTTGAAACCTAATTACTTATATCAATATCAAGAAATCGCAGCTAAATGCAAAAAATCACATTGTGAAAAGCGCGTTAAAAATTGCTAAAATTTCAATAATCGCAGAGAATATAATTTCATATAGTAGTCTAAAACAACATAACAGCAGCTCTTTAAAACTGGCAAAAAGGCACCATAAACTGCAAAAAATCGCTCCAAAGCACATAAATTCTCATTCAAAATCGCTGTATAAATAGCTAAAAGAGAAAAATTGGAGAGGGCGAAATTTACTGAATCTAAAAGTTTAAAACTTAATTCGGTATATTAAGTTCAAAAAATTTCCACGGAATGAACTCTAATTCTCATAAGGTATATCCAAAATTTTAAAGATCGCGCATTTACTTTCGCGCAAAAACTTAAATTGCTTATAAACTATATTAAATACGGGTTAAAAATTACTATATATTTTTTATAGAATTATATTCTATTTAATAAGGGAAATTTTTATCCTAAAAATAAAGGAAAATTATTAAAAAATATGAATAAACGAATCTTTACTTACGAAGTTGATGCTCTCAGATGCAAGTCAAAACAACATGTGTTTGTGTTTTGTAAAGTAGTTAATATTGAAAATAATAAGGAGGGGCTTGAGGAGACACGCATGCGTTCTTATATTTCGATCGATTGCCTAAGACGATAGGGGTGTGGCGTAAGAATAAAGCATTTGAATAAAAAAAAAAAAAATTGTAATTTGTATTTTGAATGTTTAAAGTTATTTTTTGAAGCACCTTATTGCGCTATGATTTAAATGTGAAATAAAGAAATAAATAATACAATTGTAAATTGAAGAACTAAAAATAACAAGAAAAAAGTTATTTCAATTTATACATCTTTTTCTTTAGGTTGAGTAAAACCTCGTATATCCAGCTTCATCGGATTTCTGAAGGAATATCAAAAGTACTTCCGATTTCCTTAAAAATAAAAATTTCTCGCTCTTAGTCAAACTATTATTCATTACCATGTAAAAATTATCTAATAAAAATATCTAAATAAAAAAGAATTATCCTGAAATTTTCTGTTAAACAAATTTCAATAAACAGAGAATTTTTTTCTTCTTGAGTACTTTTTCTGTTCTTTAACCAATACTTTTTTAATAAAATTGCGGCATTTTTAGCTTCTTATGGATTAAACTTATACTCAGCTGATAATATTTGTATTTAATTTTTTTTTTTTTTTTTTTAAATCAAACCCACTTTTTCTGCGATAGACAAATTTAAATGCATTATTTTGGAAATAACATTCCCGACTTTGAAAAAGACGTCAGTAAATAAATAAAAATGTCGAAAACTCTAGAGAAAAAATATATACATTTTTATATTAATACTTTTCTTTCTCCATAAATTTGAAGTGTAAAAAGAAAAATATGACTTTGGTGCCGAAATTTTGAAGCTACCGGATTTCTCAATGCCGGATTTTTGAAGTCATGCTGTGTTCATAATTATATAAATACGTGGCACCTATAAACGTCCCCTGATCTGATTGTCTCTTTGTCTATCCGCTTAGGACATCGCAAAAACTATCAAATCGAATGATTTGGAATTTAAATTCTAATCAATTTTATATGTTAGATTAAGATTCAGACGATCAAATTTTACCTCATTTAAGTTTACCGGATTCAAATTCGACTTTATCCAATGCGAATGGTTAGCTATTCGTTTAATGATAATAAGCTCGACGCAGCTGCCGTCGGTCGGTAGCTTCAGAGCCCCGATACCGAAATTCGCGCTTTTCGGTGTGTTTAATTAATTAGCTTTTTTAATTTGTCTGGTTTAATTTTGGCTCTCAGTCTGGCTTTTGCTAGAGACTCGGTTTTTCGGGACATGGATCGGGATCTTTGATTATCTGGCTTCGGCTAGAGAGCCGCAAAAAGAGAAGAAAAGCTAAAGCATCAAGGATGTTAAAAGAGAAAAAGATTAAGGATCGCGGACGTTGAAAGAAGAAAAGCTGCAGAATCACCGACGTTAAAAAGGTTTTTAAAAATGCGAACTGGGAAAATGCGAAAAAACTACATTTTGGATGGAAAGGAACATTTTTTTAACTGTTAAAAGAAAGGGAAAATATTGTTAAAATCTGCTAAAAAAGTAATTGCCCGAAAAAAACTTATTGCATTAGGGTTAAAATTTTAAAACGAATTACTTTTACGATATTCGCAAAACAGCCACTGAATTAAAAAAAACCGCTTTAAAAATTTGTAGAAGAGTAATGAAATAAATAAAACAAAATTTGTTACAATAGGCTAAAAACGCATAAATCAGCATTTAAAATATCGGCTATGAAAGGCAAAAAAAAAAAAAAAAAAAAAAAAAAGAGGCTCAAAACATCGATGAAAAATCAGCTTAAAAATGGTTCAACTTACTAAAAAGAAAGAAGGCCAACATTTATTACATTAAATTTATGTAATTAATTAAATGATCACGATACAGCATTACACGCTTTCTCTTACAGTTTTGCTCACAAAATAAAATATTTTTATTTTTGTGTGCTCCTGTAAATGTAGAGTAATTTTTCCATTTCATTGAATTATTGTCTACTGTATTTTAAGAATAATAATTTATTGAAATTTTGTGGAATCAAATGAGTTCAATGTATTGTTTTATTTGTGATTCTGAAAAGACATTTCCTGCATATTCTGATAAAAATGCTACGTTCTAAAGAAATTTAAAGAAAATCTAAATAAAAAATTTTCTAATTCGTTCTAGAGAAGTTATCAAGATTTTACATTTAAAAATCCAAAGACAAAATCCTGTATAAATATCGAGATAAATGAAGAGGTCCTTGAATGAAAGTAAAACATTGCTTAAAGAAGGGATATAAAGATGCACTCTAAAGTGGGCTAGACAGCATGTGTCATATGGTGAAAAATAGACTTCTGTTATCTTTAGTGATGAAAAGATATGGAATTTAGACGGTCCTGATGGGTTATAAATTTCACTGGCATGACCTAAGAAAAGAACCCAAGAACTATTTCAGCAGGAAACATTGAGGAGGATCCATAATGACCTTGAGAGGGTTTTGTTTAATGACAAAACATTTTTAGGATTTACGGACAGAAAAATGAAATCAGAAGATTATCAGGATATTTTAAGTATCAATTTTCTGTCAATTATGGATTTGCTAGCAGGGACAGACTGACATCCTGAAGTGACTGGGGCATCCATCTATATCTCTATATCAACGAAAATATTGTTCAGCCAAAACAATATCACATTATTAGACTGGTCAGCACTTAGTCCAGATTTGAACCTCACAGACAACATATGGTGGATATTATAACATGAAATATATTAAAATGGAAAGCAATATACATGCACTGTAAAACATTTGTGGTAACGTTACACCATAAAATTGGTGGCAGCTACGATTTACACTTCATTGAGTAATTTTTCACTTACATAATGGTGTAAAAAAACATGCGTTACTGGTGTAACATTGCAATGTTACACCGATTATATCGGTTAAAATGCTCCACCAAAATGAAGGCAGCAAGGCTGCCACCAGTTTTATGGAGTAACATTACACAAACGTTTTACAGTGTGTGTAAATGATTTAAAAACTGTAACTGAAAAAGCGTGGTATAAAATATTTCTTTCAGTTATGTAATGTTTAGATAATTCTATAAAACAACGTGTATTTGGTGATAAAAAGTGTCGTGGCGATACAATTAAATATTAAAAATAAGTTTTTAGCTACTTTTATAAATATAAAACCAAAAAAAAAAATTACAGGTGGCTATACATTTGGGACAGACAATATTAATTAATTTAATGTATATTTTATAATTTCAAATCTTTTATCATAAATTACGTGTGTATAAAAAAACTGCTTTTATCTGTTACCTATCTCACGAAATTTAATAGCACCTGCTTACTTTTTATATTAATTCAAATTTTATTGGTTGTCTAAAATTTAGGGATAGGGTGTGTTGCCACAATTATAAGACAATTACAAAATTTATATGAAACAATTTAGTTTTGAAATAAAGGTACAATATACTGTAATTTGTTGTCAAATAAAATATGCATTTATTTAATTTAAAAAAATCCTTGTCGTGTTTGCGTACAGGCGGCGGAGAAAGATTTCGAAGAGTGCTTATTTCAACAACAAAAAATAAAATGTGATTAGAAATAAAACCCAATTCAACAACTTTATTTGGCCACTTTTGGAAAATTTTCAATTTAATTTTTCTGTAAGATCTGGTTTTATCAGAAACGTTTATTCAGCTCAAATGCCTATTTTGACACCTATTTTCAAATATATTCTGATCTTATTAAAAATTTGATCAATACGGCGCATTATATAGTTACTAAATAAGAAAAAACTGCCAATGAATGTATTTGAGAGCAAAATTGAATTTAAAAGTGTGTGATAAAATAAACAGTTTGTTATTTGAATGCATCTGCATGTGACGTGACCCGACAGGGATCGAACTGGAGATCCCACGGTCAAAAAGCGAGCGTCTTATCCGCCGAGCAAAAGGCTAGCTCAATCGCTTCCTGCGAGAAACTCGTTTTACTGACCGCGCAAGATGGCCGCCACACATCAATTCTTGAATCACCGTCGCTTATGAAAATTTTGTAAAAAATGCCCTCTTTTACAGATTTTTGTGAAATTTATTCACCCATTATTAAAAAAAAAAAAAAAAAAAAAAAAAAAAAAACTGACTAATACGGCACGTTATACAGTTCCTAAATAAGGAACTTGTCAATTGGATGCGTTTAAGAGTAAAAATGGCTTTAAAAATGAGTCATAGAAAAAGCAATTTATTATTTGAACACTTCTTCGATTCTTTAATCACGTATACGCTTTGGGAAATTCTGTCAAAATGCTATTTGCATACTTTCTCAACTTTTCGATTACGATCGCATCGTGGAACTCTGTTCAAAATGCCGATTTTGGCAGCCTTTTTGAAATATATTCAGCTTTTATCAAAAATCTGACTACTTCGTCACATTATATAATTCCTAAATAAGAGGACGTGTCATTTTAATGAGTTTGTATTCAAAAATGAATTTAAAAATGAGCAAGAATATAAACAGTTTGGATTTGAGGTTCTTTCTTCAACTGCCAATTCAATATGGCACGTTATACAGTTCCTAAATAAGAGAACTTGTCAATTGGATGCGTTTGAGAGTAAAAATGGTTTCAAAAATGAGTCAGAAAATAAGCAATTTCTTATTTGCATACTTCCTCAAATTTTCAATCACGATCGCTTCAAGGAATTCTGCTAAAAATGCCCATTTGGCAGCCTTTTTTGAAATATATTCTGCCTTTATTAAAACTCTCAGCACTTCGTTACATAATATAATTCTTAAATAAGAGGACGTGCTATTTGAATGCGTTTATAATCAAAAATGAATTGAAAAATGAGTAAGAATATAAGCAGTTTGGATTTGAGGTTCTTTTTCAACTTCTATTTTTGTTTAATTTATTTTTGCTATAAAAATCGGTCCTATAAAAAACTTCTCAGTATAAAAGTTGTAGATATTATTGAGAAGATGTAAAATATATTTAATCGGACTCGATAATTTAAGAATTGACAAAGTTATGGATTATTTTCTTTTTCCACTACCTGTTTTGTCATCGTTTTTAATTTTTTTTTATCGGTAAGAGTTTGTTCCTATCAAAAACTTGTAAATACAAAATTTTAGATAATTTTAAGAATATTTAAGAAAAATTTAGATAGATTTGATATTAGAATTGACGAAGTTTTGTATTTTTTCTCCCAAAAATCCTATTTCTTTCGCCCCTTGAACGCATTTTTAACTTTATCAAAAATCTGTCATACATAAACTTTTAGCCTATTTTTTAGAAGTAATATGAACTTTAATATCAATCGATATCAATTTTAATTTAAAAGTTATGATGTTTTTTGGTCTTCACAGAAACCCTTCCTATTTCCACACCCTTAGTCCGACTTTATCCATTAACCAACTTCACCGAGATTTTCTACCGCTTGATTTTATGTATCAGTTCAGTTTGGAAAAGATTTGAGAATAATTATAGAAGTAACCATGCCTATAAAAAGGATATATAGACATATATATGTATATATATATATCTATAAACTTTTTTACTGATGGTAGTCTTTGGATCTAGGGGATCGACGAAGATCTGGAAAAAATTTTCAGAAATTCCAACATAGGAACGACCGCAGTAGGTAGTATTTCATACGAAATGTACCTAAAACAAAATATACTTTAAATGCGACAAAACTATGTGAAATCACGTCTTTTTTATATACAATGACCTTATATGTTTATTTAGAAAAAATAATCAGTTTTTGTTCATTATTTTCTTTCATTTGATGACTCAAAAAAAAAATCAATAATTATAGTTAAACCTTGTAGAGTTTCTGAACAGTCAGTAAAAATTCAATGAACTGCAATAAAGTTTACATATCCCCTCATTGCTTCAGATATTTTTGGTTATTTCGGACATTTTTACATTTAAATATTTCTTCCCCTTCTAGCTACTGTAGATATCGGACAATAATCGATGATATTCACTACTTAATGATAAAGTTGGTATATATATATATCAGTTTCATGAAAGTGGATTTCAAACACACTGGGATAATTTTCAAAGAAAATTTACTGATTCCTGAATGAAAAAGTGACGTTGTCATACAAGTTAAAATTTTTGTTCGTATCTAAAAAGTACGTTATGACCAGATTAAAGCTTCTGCATAGTCCGTTATAGCAGAAATTTTAATCGTTATATTATACAGGATTTCGTTTTCGAGATCAAACACCCGAGTACGTTATAGCAGGTATTGAATTGTTTGGAGTATCGTCTAAAAAGTTCAATAAAAACTGGTTAACAAATTCAGAGATTTTGATTGCGAGTTTCAGCCTGGACATTTTCACTCAAATGTAAAAATACTATTTTATTCAAATAATCATCAAAATTATTATCTTAAACTCCCAAAGTTTAATCTTCATACCTATTTTACACCACTCCCCCCCCCCAAAAAAAAAAAACATACAAAAAACTTAAAATGTTTCAATTATTTATGTTTGTATTTTAAAAAAATCTGACACATTTGCAGCAACAATAAATGATGAATGATAATGAAATTATTAAAAATTATGTCACACTCTCCTTCCCACCCCCCAAAAAAAGAGAAAAAAATCCTACCTCTTCCCTTTTTTTCAACAAAAAGATTCAAACCTTTAAAATCCTTTTAAAAAGCTAATCTGAAATATTCATCGCTCACTAATAAAAATAATAGTCTGTATTCTTACACCTTTTTCCATCACCATACACTACCGATGCTAACAAATTTATTCACACAGGAAGCTTTTTTCTTCCAACTTTAAGTTTAAACTTTATTCCGCTAAATTTTGCCACTATTCCCTGCCCCCCCCCCCCCCTACTCTGATTGTCTGTGGAGATCGCTTTAACTACCTGGCTGCTGAGCTTGGTTTTAATCGATGTCCTGCACATGCATGTACTTTTCATTTGTTGACATCTGAGACACACTAAGTTACAGGGGAGACTAGGGATATTTGATCCCCATTTTTTGTTTTTATTTTTTTCCCACTTGCAAGTTGACATTTTTAAGAATTTTTTTTCACCAAAATAATCGTGTGTCTATTACTTATACAATGTAATCTATTTCTTTGTATGAAAAACAAATTAGTTTCTGAAAATTGCATTTTTCGATTTATTAAAAGAGCGATCATATATCCCCACATAATGAGATACTTGATAGTTTTGCTGGAGATATTTGATCCTTGTCAAAAATCAACCTAATTTTGTTTCCTTATGCATACATTGCAGTATTATAAATTAGTATACGTTTAATTTTTATTTCTTTCATTTGTAAGATGAATATCTAAGCACTTTGCAGATGACTTGACATGTAGATATTTATAAAAACTATAAACGCAATTTAATTAAAAAATATATCTAAAATGAAAACTTTAGAAACTAAATCTAGAAATAAATCAACAAATAGTTAAACTTTATTTTAATCTATAATACATGTATACAATAATATAAAATAAAAGTAATGAGTAAAGCTTTCAAAAAATAATGATACAGCCTCATTATCAGTGGCTATTTTGAAACTTTGAAAAGTCTAACTGAAAGGTTAAAGTTGCAGCAATTTTTCCGGTTCCGCCTACCATAAGTGGATTAGGCAAGTTAATAATGCAGTCTGAGTCATCAATTATAATTTTATTATGTTAAAGTTGTAGCAATTTTTCCGGTTCCGCCTACCATAAGTGGATTAGGCAAGTTAATAATGCAGTCTGAGTCATCAATTATAATTTTATCAGGTTAAAGTTGTAGCAGTTTTTCGGGTTCCGACTACCATAAATGGATTAGGCAAGTTAATAATGCAGTCTGAGTCATCAATTATAATTTTATCAGATTAAAGTTGTAGCAATTTTTCCGGTTCCGCCTGCCATAAATGGATTAGGCAAGTTAATAATGCAGTCTGAGTCATCAATTATAATTTTATCAGGTTAAAGTTGTAGCAATTTTTCCGGTTCCGCCTACCATAAATGGATTAGGCAAGTTAATAATGCAGTCTGAGTCATCAATTATAATTTTATCAGGTTAAAGTTCTGGCAATTTTTCCGGTTCCGCCTAACATAAATGGATTAGGCAAGTTAATAATGCAGTCTGAGTCATCAATTATAATTTTGTCAGGTTAATGTTGTAGCAGTTTTTTAGGTTCCGCCTGCCATAAATGGATTAGGCAAGTTAATAATGCAGTCTGAGTCATCAATTACAATTTTATCAACTTTCTCTGATTAGTAGGATAGATTAGACGTGCTTTTTTCATCATAAAAATTGTAAATGAACTGTAAAATATAAATGGTTTAAATTTGCAACATGCATTTTTTTCAGTTGTTTTACTTTAATTTTAATTCAGCGAATTTGAAAAAAAAAAAAAAAAAAAAAACATTTAGTTTTAAAAATTCGATTTTTTTTATAAAAAGTTGTATTACTTTTCCTAGATTTTTATTTTAAATACTTTTACTTTTTATTTAAATAAATATTTTAAAAAATGCTTAATCAAAATAAAAGCTTATATATTTCTGTTTTTTAAAATGAAAAAAAAATTGCAAGTAATATTTCAGGATATCAGTATTTTAATTTACCCCACTTTTCTTAACAAATTAAAGATTTTAAATTAACAAAATATATATGACATATTTTGTATCATGTGATTTCGCTTACAAACAACTCGGTTAACTATCAAGAAAACTTTCAAAATTTTAATTCAATGAATAAAAAAATATTTTAAAATGTTTTCCGAATCCTCTTCCCTCCCCACCACCACCTCACCCTGTAACGACGGTTTCAACATCGTATAGGAAGTCTGCGCTGTTAAGTCGTAATTGTAGTTTCAATCCTAAATTCGAGTAAAATCCTTGAATATTGAGAAAGGCAACACACAGAAGACTATTTTCTAGAGACAAGTTCTTTTTAGTAATTTCAGTTCCAAGAATGCCGTGCCAGAGAGGGACCATCGCAAAGATAGGTCCGATCGCTAGTAGTTACAGAGAAGGAGTGGTCACAAATACAATTTTTACATCATCAAGTGTTGGCGCGATACATGTACATAAAAATAGCCAAAAACGACTGATACGCACAAATTGCGTTGAGAGAAGGCACGTGGTGAGTTTCCGTTACATAGACTTTCAATGACAGAAACCAAAGTGCATGATTTGAAATAATTAACGCCAAACGATAAAAGCTAGCATATGGCCCGTAAAACCACAAGGATTGAATTCTTTACCTAGGGTTAAATAGAGTCTCACAAGCTCAGAAAGGAACTGAATTCTAATGAAATAAAATAAAAGACAAACATAATACATCTGTTTCTTAAGCGAGTAGCGTTTAACTATGAATAAATTCTGCCTAGTAACAGGGCCTTATCAAAGATTGTTGCAAAGGGGAGAAAATACATACAGTTACATGAAAGAACGGATATACGTTGTGGTTTTAACGAAAGAATTAGAGATAACTGAAATTATATTTTAAATTAAAAATGGCCGTTAGCAATTGAATAGAATTAAAGGGATTAAAAATCTAGCTTATTAAATAAAGTTACAAATTAAGGAAATATTGTAATTTTAACTAAGGGGTGGGAAACCATTATTAAAAAATATGTAAAGGAAAACGCCTTTACATATATCTCCCCAACGGCCGACAAAGAAAAAGCGTGAAACGCGGGAGATAAAAGAAAATAAAACAAACAAACACATGCTTCCTCTCAATGCTGTAACACCAACTCATATAAATAAAACATATTATTAAAGAGGAACTGGTGATAACTTGTCTAATAATGCAATACTCAAGTAGTAAATAAACAAAGAAAATACATCATGTCTCAATTAAAACAAAACAAAAAGAAAACATGCTAATAAGCATGATAAAGCAAGTAGGTACCTATAAAACTTGCAAGAGTTTTTTTTTTTTAACTGCAGTAAATTTCTGGACAGCTGCATATTTTTCTTGTTTCTTTTTTTTCTGTGTGCACACTCAATATAATATTCCAGAAGATTTTAATTCAGATTGCTTGAAATTTCTATTCAAGCCAAAGCAATTTTTTTTTCATTGCTTAAAGGAGTTAGTTACATTCCAACTTCTAATTTATTATTATATTTTTGAGACATGAATTATATTTAAAAGATAAAATAATACATAAAATATTGAATATATATATAAGAACACAATCAAACATTTTGAGAATTCTGTGACACATAAGTTTTATAACTACAATAAAAGGAGGAGCAAATATGGCAGAATTATATGATGAAACTTTACTTTATCAATAATTCTCTCTGCCAAACAAAAGAAAAAAAACAAAAAAAACAAACAAAAAAAAAAAAACAGTCTGTTTACTGATATAGGCTATATTTAGTTTAGGCAAAAAAAAAAAAAAAAAGGAAAGAAACAGTGGTGTGCAACGATCGTCTTAAAAAAATATGCAAGAAAACTAGGCTTCTTCAAAAGATTTAATGTATAACATGTGAAAAAAAAATGTAAAGCAGTTTAATGTGAATCGTGCACAGGCGTCAAAAGAATAGATGTATGTGTGTGTGAGAGAGAATGCAATACTACGTTTGCAATATGGCTGAAAACACACACAAAGTTTTTTTGCGGTTAGCAGGCGGCGCTTTTTATGTCTTCAGGCGGCGCGTTTGATGTTAAGAGTTTTTCAGTTCAACTTCAATCCAAGTGAAAAAGACAAAAATATTTCCCTAAAGTAGGATTAAGATAGTTATCTCCCCTCACTGTTGTATCTCCTCCGTTTTCTATTGTCAGTAAAACCGCAAATGGAAAGAGAAGAAGGGAGTTCTAAGAATTCAGTTGAATTTCAGCAAAATGTGGGTCTGAACCGAGCTTAAAAAGGTGGGAGCGATTTCGTAGCCGAAGAAAAAACACTTGTAGATGGAGAAAAGAGCTTATTATTCAGAAACGGGAGGGAAAGAAACGGAGACAGTTGAAAGAAACACAGTTGCAGGCTGTGTAGCAGGCGCATAAAGAGAGATACAGTGGAACAATTTTCGGATCTATTTTGCATATACTAAAATAACACGGAATATATTTTAAAGACTTACATTTTAAAAATCCCCATTTTATGGAATAGTTTTCGTTTTAACATTCTATGAGCTATTGATGGCTTTTTAATTCTTTATCGAATAACATTTGACACTTTGAGATAGGATAGATTAATTTTGAAAATTTGAAATGCTGAAATCAGATGTAATGTAGGATCGAATGGTTGTGAAGAATGTGTTAGCATATATTGAATACGGAGTAGATTGAGTTTGATTTTCTTTGTGTTAAAATTATATATCATTTAATAACTAGTATTTTCATTCAAATCTCGTGGGTTTTGTAGATTTTAAAAAGTTAAGATTACATATATATATATATATATATACAGGGTGATTCTAAATTCATGGTCCAAACTTTAAGGGGTGATAGTACACATCAAGACAAACAATATTTAAATAGGAAACCAAGGGTCCCAAAGTCTTCCGAAGGAGATAGGCGCCATTAAAGTTTAGGGTCCAAAAATTCAAATGATTATGAAAAACAGAAAAATTGGTCGATTCGTTTGCGGTTTTCACTAAAATTATTCTTTATGTCAGTATTGTCTTGAAAATAAATTATAAAGATAAATTTCAAAAAATGACGATAGAAGGCGCTTTAGACTTTAGAGTAACGAACAACTATTTTTTACCGTTATTTTTTTGCATCCCATTAAAGGTTTCGTAAGCTTAGACTTAAACTTAAATTTTGAGCTCAAAATCTGAATAGTTGAAAGCAGTTAAGTAGCACAAACTTAACTGTGTTCAGAGGGTTTTAAATTCAAATGATTATAAAAAACGGAAAAATTGGTCGATTGATTTGCGATTTTCACTAAAACTATTCTTTATGTCGGTATTTTATTGAAAATGAATTATAAAGATAAATTTCAAAAAATGCCGATAGAGGGCGCTTTAGACTTTGGAGTAACGTACAACTATATTTTACCATTATTTTTCGCATCTCATAAAATTTTTTTAGAAGCTTAGACATAAACTTAAATTTCGAGATGAAAATCTGAATCGTTGGGAGTGGTTAAGTAGCGCAAACTGAACTGTGTTCAATGGGGGTGGGGAGGTTCAAATTTCAAATGATTATAAAAAACGGAAAAATTGTTCGATTCGTTTGCCGTTTTCGCTAAAACTATTCTTTATGTCAATATTTCCTTGAAAATAAATTTTAAAGATTAATTTTAAAAAATACCGTTAGAGGGCGCCTTAAACTTTGGAGTAACCAACAACTATTTTTAACCGTTATTTTTTGTATCTAATTAAATGCTTGTAAAAGTTCAAACTTAAATTTTGAGCTCAAAATCTGCATCGTTTTGAGTAATTAAGTGCGGAAATTTGAAATGTGTTCGAGGGGTGGGGAGGGTAACATTTTAACTCCTGAACACTGTTCAGTTTCCGCTTCTTAACCCCTCCATCGATTTAGAATTTGAACTCAAAATTTAAATCTAAGCATTTGCAAGCATTTAATTAAATACAAAAAATAACGCTTAAAAATAGTTGTTGGTTACTCTAAAGTTTAAGGCGCCCTCTATCGGTATTTTTTGAAATTAATTTTTAAAATTTATTTTCAAGGAAATATTGACATAAAGAATAGTTTTAGCGAAAACGGCAGACGAATCGACCAATTTTTCCGTTTTTTAAAATAATTTGAAATTTGAACCTCCCCACCCCCATTGAACACAGTTCAGTTTGCTCTACTTAATCACTCCCAACGATTCAGATTTTCATCTCAAAATTTAAGTTTATGTCTAAGCTTCTAAGAAAATTTTATGAGATGCGAAAAATAACGGTAAAATATAGTTGTACGTTACTCCAAAGTCTAAAGCGCCCTCTATCGGCATTTTTTGAAATTTATCTTTATAATTCATTTTCAATAAAATACCGACATAAAGAATAGTTTTAGTGAAAACCGCAAATCAATCGACCAATTTTTCCGTTTTTTATAATCATTTGAATTTAAAACCCTCTGAACACAGTTAAGTTTGTGCTACTTAACCGCTTCCAACTATTCAGATTTTGAGCTCAAAATTTAAGTTTAAGTCTAAGCTTACGAAACCTTTAATGAGATGCAAAAAATAACGGTAAAAAATAATTGTTCGTTACTCTAAAGTCTAAAGCGCCCTCTAGGGTGGGCAGAGTAACATTTCAACTCCTGAATACAGTTCAATTTGCGCTTCTTAACCCCTCTCAACGATTCAGAATTTGAGCTCAAAATTTATGTCTAAGGTTTTGCAAGCATTTAATTAGATTAAAAAAATAACAGTTAAAAATTGTTGTTGGTTACTCTAAAGTCTAAAGCGCCCTCTATCGTCATTTTTTGAAATTTATCTTTATAATTTATTTTCAAGACAATACTGACATAAAGAATAATTTTAGTGAAAACCGCAAACGAATCGACCAATTTTTCTGTTTTTCATAATCATTTGAATTTTTGGACCCTAAACTTTAATGGCGCCTATCTCCTTCGGAAGACTTTGGGACCCTTGGTTTCCTATTTAAATATTGTTTGTCTTGATGTGTACTATCACCCCTTAAAGTTTGGACCATGAATTTAGAAACAACCTGTATATATATATATTAATATATAAATACTTTTATAAATACTTCCAAAGTTATTCAAACAATACCATTAAATAAACCAATGAAACCAGTATTTTTACAATCATATTATTAAAAACAGTTGAAGTTTGAAGAGAAATACAAGGCAGATTACCAAATTACTAAGAAATATATGGATAAATGGACATTATATAACAAGAGTAATTCATATATTACCATACAATAAACCAATGAAACCAGTATTTTTACAATCATCTTATTGAAAACAGTTGAAGTTTGAAGTGAAATAGAAGGCAGATTTTTATATATACATTTATATTTCTGAACAAAAATTTGAAAGAGTTTTTGCTCGTAAACAATTTTGAAAGATAAAATTTGAGCCGAATTTCGCTTAAGATGATTTTGATAAAAACCAGTTCTTGCATAAAAATAAATTTTTTCAAAAGCGGCCAAAGAAAATTGTTAAACTGGATTTATCTCTAATCATATTTTATTTTTTGTTGCTGAGATGTGCACACTTCGAAATCTACCTCCACCTATACACCAAGCAGACAGGGATTGTTTTATTTATTTTTTTTTTTTTAACAAAAACTTCCAATTACACCATGCAAACTGTATGTCACATTTATTCTATAGAGATTCCTTTTTTTTCCTGTAAAACATAGCGTTTTATCAGCATGTGATTCGGATTACGTTATTTTTGAAAACGTAGCATTTTCACATATGAAGTATTTCAAAGCAGCTGGGCTCAATATGATGCGCTCCTACATAACATACTTCAGTTTTAAGAATTAAATTAAATTATTTTCTTATTGAAAGACGTTATTTGTATCCACTAAAGCATTTTTCTATTAATATATATTCTTAAAAAATATATCTATAGAAAAGTAGGACGTTATTATCGCAGAGTGATGCACAAACCAAGCAAAAAAGCAATGCCCCATTCAAGAAGAAAATTGGGTATGTGCGTGGGGAGGCGGTGGGCAAAATTCAGATAAGTGTGGGGGGGGGAGGGGGCAAATTAAAATACTATGATAGATTTTATTGATTGCTTACATCCTTTATTGATATTTGTTACTTTGCAATAACAGAAATATAGAAAAAAACTAAGATTTCAAACTATATACTTTGAGAGTGAGTGAGATTGGGAGAAAAGGAAAATTTCCGGGGAGACAGAGTTAGATGATCTGCTTTAAAAAAAGGAAAATATTAATCATAATTAAATATATATATATATATATCTAATGAGGAACTAGCCCGAAACTTTAACTGTGCGAGCATAATAATACAGGTCATACATTTCCGTGAAGATTTTTCCTCTAAATTTCATAGAGGACCGTCAACAAATTGAAAAATAATGAATATCTTTTGGATAGCCCTGTCAAAAATAATGTAGCAAAAGCGTTCAAACTATAGATTATAATTAAGTGAAATATTGTAATAAACAGTGTTCATTTTTACGCGGATAGCATGTACACTCGTAGAGAATTTAAGAATTTTATAATATCAATTCCAAATTTTTCCAAGTTTTTTTTTTTTGTTTGCTTATAATTTGCAGAATTCCTAATATAAAATAACGTTCTTTTCTGAAAAAAAAAAATGACAAACAACGTTGTATATAATACCCTGTAATCAAAATTTAAATATTGTATGAAAAATCAGCAGGTTTATTAAATAAGTTTTCACTGCGCATGCATGAATGCTGTCAAAATTTCCTTTGCATATTTTGTTAGCTAAATGTATAGAGAAACTTTTGTAAAAGTCTCAAAAATATAGCTTGAAAATTCTGAAAGTGGTCATCGATAGAATGAGCTGAAAATCCGCTGTTCCTAAAATGAAGCAAAAAAAATGAAAGGCTGTATCGAAATATAATAGTACGTGCCATATTGTATACTCTATGTTGTCACTAATCAATGAATAAATGGATACAGTCACTCATCTTTTTGCTTATTGATTCATATGCTTTCATTTGTGTTTTAGATATAGCTCCATGTTTTTCGGAAAACATTCATTTATGTTTTTTTTTAATGCGGAAAAGTTTATTACACATAAAATAATACTTTCAGTATCATACTTGCATTCTTTCAGTTATTTGAAACGAATTAAGTAAAAGCAAAGAAAATAATCCATACCGCTGTTCTTTAAAATATATTTTTATAAAAAATTTGTTGTATCGAGTGTAATGTAAGTTTTAATAAACTAAAAATCATTTAATAGACAGAAAACAAAATAAAGCCAAAATTCATCGGCTTTTATAACAGACAATATTCTTTATATAGCACGTATTTTAAATTACACTGTTTTCACTTTTTATGAGAAAGTGGGTACAAAAAGATATAGTATTCTGTTTCTATCGTTTTACTTTTAATAGAAATTAAGTGCATCTGTTGTCATGATTACAAGAACGGTATTAAAAACTACAAAAGAATTAATACTTCAAAATTGAATTAAGACACAGGCTTCAAGTAAATTGCATTTAAAAGAATTTTTTTTTCTCTATGACAGTATAAAAATTTAAAATGTGCGGTTTTTAAAGGTTTAACCCTTTGCGGCGCAGGACTTATTCATTGCTTAAGTGTTGAAATTTATGACTGACACCGGAATTTGAAAACAACTTCATTTGTAAATAAGAAAGCGCTATATTTCACTCATTCAATAACTCGTAATTTTTTTTAAACTAAATTCCGGTGCCAATGTGGGGTTTTGGAATTAAAATTAAGTGGTATATCTATGAAACCACTGCGCCGCAAGGGGTTAAATATTTGTAGTAGTAAAAATTGCAAAACCGAAAATTTCATTTCAAATTTAAAAATGTTGCCATTCGCAGAATGACTTATGCGTTACGCACAGATACGTTTGGCCTTTATGTATACAAGGTAGAACCCGTCGAATTCCGACGAAAGAAAATGTTTTAAAAGGAACGGTTTCATTGACTTATAATAAATCTACAAAATTAGTTATAGTAAAAAATGTACCTAAAAGTAAGTCTTTCTCTTAAACAAACGATATTAACGTCAAATTAGCAAAATACTATTTCTATAAATCTCAGTTGTAGAAATTGTTAAAATTAAATTTTAATCGTACATGTAAGCAGTAAAAAATAATAAAGATTTGTTATTATGATAAAGTTATCAATTTAGGTTCTTATGCTAGTATTCCAAAATGGAAAAAAAAAAAAAAAAAAAAAAAAAAAAAAAAAAAAAAAAAAATATTCCATTTTGACTCAATTATAGAATTTATTTTCCGTGATATCTAAATCCGGCATCATTTTCATCATATCAAAATTCACAAATACCCACTTCTTATCTGTATTCACCTTTTCTGAAAAAATTGTCATTTTAATTTGATCATTTGATTCAAAACTTGAAGTCTCAATGGCTATTAACTGAAACAGATGTTGTTGTGAAAACTGTTGATATTATTTTACGTTTAAATCAAAATTTCTAAATGAAATCAAAAGTCACCGGGTTTTATAATAGAAGATATTTAAATTTCCATTTTTCCACTTTTAATGAGAAAATGGCAACATAAAGATACACTAATCAATTTCTCCCCTTTTTTCACTTTTAATGAGAAAATGGCAACATAAAGATTCAGTAATTAATTTCTTTCCTTTTTTCCTTTGCTTTAATCTGAAATGGAGTAATCCTTTTGCCACAATTAGAAAAGTGGTATTAAAAACTACTAAAAAATTAATATTTCAAAAACAAATTAAGATACAGCTTCCAAACAAATTTCATTTAAAAGTACATTTTTTCCCCTACACGATGGTATAAAAATTGAAATAGTCCTTCCGGCAGTGCCGGGAGGAAGAGGTAGCTTTCATATACTTATATATTTATTCAAAAATACTAAGCTCAAATTAGTAGAACCTGATTATGAGCTTGGTCGAAATCTTAATTCAGGTGCACATGCACACTCATATTGAAATCGATTAATATATATATGCGATAACTCAGCCATTTTTTAAGATACAAACGAAACAAAAAATGCTCTGGAATCTTTGTATCAAGGTCAAATGCATAAAAGAAAATTTTTTTTCCATTTCTCACTTTCTTGTACCCAATTTTAAATTTTAAAATTTATAAAAAGTTTTAAATAGCCGCTATTTTGAAATAAGATGGCGGATGGAACTGAGTATCGAACTCGATTCAGGCCTCAGTATATACTATGTACACACCAAGTTACATCCAAATCTATTCATAAATACGCGTGTTATCACGTGACAAAAATCAGATCGTTTCAAAATGTCAGGCATAAGAAAAATTCAAAGTGCTATAACTCAATCATTTTTTAAGATATACACAAAATAAAATGTGTTCTGGAATCGTTGTTTTAGGTTATAACACGTAAAAGAAAAATATTTTTCAACTTTTAATTTTTTCGCATTTAATTTTAAATTTTAAATTTTAAAAAATATTTAAAGTGGCCGCCATTTTGAAACAAAATGGCGGATGATGCTGGTCGACGAACTCGGTTGAGACATTTGTATATACTATGTACATACCAAGTTTCATTCAAGTCCGTTCATAAATACGCTTGTTATCACGTGACAAAAATCAGATCGTTTCAAAATGTCAGATACAAGAAAAATTCAAAGTGCTATAACTCAATCATTTTTTAAGATATAGACAAAATAAAAAGTTTTCTGGAATCTTTGTTTCAAGTTCTAACATGTAAAAGAAAAATATTTTTCAACTTTTAATTTTTTTGCATTCAATTTTAAATTTAAATTTTTTTTAGAAATTTAAAATGGCCGCTATTTTGAAACAAAATGGTGGAGGATGCTGGCCAACGAACTCGGTCGAGACATTTGTATGTACTATGTACATACCAAATTTCATTCAAGTCCCTTCATAAATACGCGTGTTATCACGTGACAAAATCAGATTGTTTCAAAATGTCAGCCATAAGAAAAATTCAAAGTGCTATAACTCAATCATTTTTTAAGATATAGAAAAAATAAAAAATGTTCTGGAATTGTTGTTTTAAGTTCTAACACGCAAAATAAAAATATTTTCAACTTTTAATTTTTTCGCATTTAATTTTAAATTTTAAATTTTTTTTTAAATTTAAAATTACCGCCATTTTGAAACAAAATGGCGGATGATGCTGGCCAACAAACTCGGTCGAGACATTTGTATGTACTATGTACATACTAAGTTTCATTCAAATCGGTTCATAAATACGTTAGTTATCGCATGACAAAAATCATATATATATATATATATATATATGGTTATATATCATCATCATCATCATCAACCGTTTTCGATCCACTGCTGGATGTAGGTCTCCCCCAGATTTTTCCAATGTTTTCTGTCTAGTGCTTTCGTCATCCAATTTACACCAGCCACTTTTCTAATTTCGTCACTCCATCTTACTTGTGGTCGTCTTCTTGTTCGTTTTACATCTTTGGGATACCACTGTAGTATATTTGTGTTCCATCTATTGTCTTGTCTTCTTGCAATGTGCCCAGCCCATTTCCATTTTAGCTGCTTGATTCTTTCAAGGATGTCAAAAACTTTTGTTTGGTTTCTTATCCAGGTTATCCTCTTTCTGTCTCTTCTAGTTATGCCTAGCATGCATCTTTCCATGCTTCTCTGTGTTGTTTGTAATCTTTGTATCATCCGTATTGTTAGTGTCCATGTTTCTGCTCCGTAGGTTAATGCAGGTAAAATACATTGATTAAAAACTTTTCTTTTCAAACAAAGAGGCATATTACTCTTCAGAATAATACTGTTCTTCCCGAAAGCACTCCACCCATTTCTTATTCTTCTATTGATTTCATTCAAGATACTATTATCCGATGATATTTCCTGTCCTAGGTACACATAACTTTGCACTTCTTTAATCTCAGTGTTCTTGTAGACAATTTTCTTTTTTGATGTAAATGAATTAAACATCACCTTAGTCTTTTCTAAATTTATTTTTAATCCCACGTTGATGCTAGCTTCTGCAAGATCTTTTAGCATAATTTCCAATTCTTCAGGACTGTTACTGAAAATTACAATGTCGTCAGCGAACCGGAGATGATTTAAAAATTCTCCATTTATTCTAATCCCTTTGTTTTCCCAATCCAGCTTCTTGAAGATATTTTCTAAGACAGCATTAAAAAGCTTGGGTGAAATGGTATCTCCTTGTCTTACTCCTCTTCCGAGCTTGATCTTCGCTTTTCCTTTATCTAAACGGATGGTTGCTGTTGCTTTCTTGTAAATCTTCGTTATGATATTGATGTAAGGTTTGTCTATGCCAATGTCCTCCAGAGAATCTACTACTGCTGATGTGTAGACGGAATCGAAAGCTTTTTCATAATCAATAAAGGCAAGGCAGAGAGGTAAATTATATTCTTTATGCTTTTCTATGAGTTCCCTTACTGTTTGGATATGATCCATTGTGCTGAATCCACTTCGGAATCCTGCTTGTTCTCTAGGTTGAGCTGAGTCCAGAGCTGATTCAAGTCTTGTCGTTAAAACTTTGGTGAAAATTTTATAAATCACGGACAGTAAGCTGATCGGACGGTAATTTTTAATGTTTTCCTTCTCTCCTTTCTTGTAAAGTAGTACCATCACAGCATTATTCCAATCTTCTGGTACATCTGACCTTTTGAAACATTTGGAAAACAGTAAGGATAGCCTTTTTGCAAATTCTTCTCCTGCTTCTTTGATAAGGTCAATTGTAATTCCATCTTCTCCAGGGCATTTACCTTTTTTCATAAATCTAATAGCTTGTAAAACTTCGTCTGTCATCACTGGGATTATCTCTTCAGTTTCTGTTAAGATTTCTCGTTGATCGTGTTCGTTGATTTCCCTCTGATCTTCACACTTATATAGATCATTATAGAACTTTTCAACAATGTGTACTATTTCGTTGCTGATTTTGGTGATTGTTCCATCTGCTCTCTTCAGCGCAAAAATACCTTTTCTTCCAACACATAACTTGTGCTTAGCTGATTTTAAACTTTTGTTATCTTCCAGAACTTTTTTAACAAGGTCACAGTTAAATTTTCTGATATCTTCTGTAATGCATTTTCTTACTGTTTTACATAATTCAGCATATTCAACTCTTGATTTAGGATCATTTTTCTTCATTTTAAATTCTCTGCGTTTTTTCATCAATCTTCTTGTTTCTTCTGTTATTTTCTTTGTCTGTTTTACTTGTGCATCACCGGCTATCTTCTTAGCAATTTCTTGTAGAGTATTGGTTAGCTTCCTGTTCACTATTGTAACATCTTGCTCTTCTTCTAAAGTTGATTGAAGTACTTGGAAACGGTTTTGAAGTTCCAAATGAAATTCTTCTTTATGTTTCTGGAGGTTTATAATATCGATTGATTTCTTTGAGTGCAGCAAAAGCTTCATTCTTTCCACTTTAGTATTTAACAGCAGTTTGCATCTAACCAATCTGTGATCGCTTCCTGTATTGAAGTTATTGAGAACGCTGCAATCCTGAATAAGATACTTTTTGTTGGTCAAGATGTAGTCGATTTCACTTGTTGAGCCATTTGCACAACGCCATGTCCATTTTCTTTGTGGCTTTTTCTTGAAAAATGAATTCATGATATACATCTGTTCACATTCTGCAAACTCAATCAATCTGTTTCCTCTTTCATCTCGCATACCATATCCATGATTTCCTACAGATAATTCACCTTTCTTCTTCTCTCCAATTCTAGCATTCCAGTCTCCCATTGTTAATTTTATGTAGCAATTTCCCTTTTGATGCATTGAAGCTACTTCTTCATAAAAATCTTCAATTTCTTCATCAGAATAACTTATTGTTGGTGCATAAACTTGGGTAATTTGCAGCTTGTATCTTTTGGACACATGTATTACTAATCTTGCAACTCTATCTGATGTACTATCATATTCTACAATGTGATTCTTCCACCTTTTATGAATCAGAAATCCTACACCACTTGTTCTTCCATCTTCTGTACCTCTGTAGTATAAAACATGTCCGCTGGCAAGATCAATCTTTTCTTCGCCTTTTCTTCTTACTTCACATAATCCTAAAATGTCCCAGTTGATCTTATCTAACTCTTCTTGAAGTTCCTGTAAACGGTTTTCAGAAGATAGGGATCGTCCATTGTACGTAGCCAAGGTCATCAACTTATGGCAGCCAAGTCGAGCCCGGTGATTCTTAGCACCCTCTGTCCATGTCTGTCTGATCGCTGCCGTAACCAGGAACATGCAGACTACCGGGAACTGAGGGCCGTGATTTGTTTTGTGAATTCATGGTAAAATAAGGGGGGTTGTGGCCAAATCCTTCCACGCTGGCCAAGCGGGTTGGAGGAAGCCCATCCGCGTTCGTTCCCCTTGCACTAGACAAGAGTACTAACAGGCTGTACCGATGGAAGGTGCGGATTGGACATTAAGTCTCTGCTCCCAGTCGATTCCTTTAAGTCCTCCTAGAAGGCAATTAAAGGATCTTCTCCTGGTTGATAAGCAGAGGCTATTAAACAGCCCATATGGTTATATATATATATATATATATGTCAACATTTGAACGGAGGGTGGTTTTGGGGTCTGGGGGTCATGATCGGTGAAAATATACCAAAATTTTCCGGAAGTGCTTTCCTCCGGACGGCTGCAATAGGAAGCTTTTTACTTTTTGTAATGAAAGCTACCTAAATGTACGATATTTACAAGTATAAAAATTTGTAGTAGCAAAAATTGCAATACTGAAGTTTCATTTAAAATTTGAAAGTGTTGTCATTCGCAAAATGACGTATGCGTTATGCATAGATACGTTTGGCCTTCATAATATAAGGTACCCTGGGGTAATAACGCCACGTTAAGGTTCTACCAATTTCGACGACTCAGTTTTAGATTGTATTTTTCAAACAAATATAGGATTTGATACAGCAACTCATTGACTATCTATATAAAAAAATAATTTAACAGATATGTATTCATAAAATGTAATGGCGTGATTTCTTGACCAATGCTATTTGGCGCTATTACCCACCTATATGTGTAATAACGCCATGCAAACAAAACTATGAAATAAGATGGAATAATTGCATGTAGATTGCCCAATTCTAAAAATACAAACTCTACAAACTTAGAAATTGACAAATTGCATTCTAAGCTATTGAAAATGTTCATTTTTTTGTGAAAGAGTAAGAAAAATAAAGGTGTGGTGTGTGGAGGGGGGGGGGAGGAAGATGAGGCGAAAGAATATCAGATCGTGAGCTTCTTTTTGCTTAAAAAGGACCGCTTAAATAGAATTATTAGAAACATTGCACAGTTTTAACTGTATTTATTTGAATCAGTATTTAGGATGTAGCTCGGCCACTGTAGGGAATCAACCGGGGTATTAATGCCAAGGAATGGCATTATTACCCCGTTATAGTTATTGCGCTGTACATTTTAAATTACAAATTATCTCGAGAAGATATTGAAAATCTTCAACAACATTTTGAAAGTCCATGAAATGAACTACAAATTTATGTAATTAACAAAGTATTTCCGGATAAAAAAAAATAGTCTTCACATCACAAAACGTATCTCTCAAATTTTAGATCAAGCGTTAGTTTTAGTTGCTTGTAAAAACAATAAGACCTAAAAATGAAACAAATTAACTTGAAGCTGTTTTTTGCGATTTATATGACTCAAAACCCTTCTGCGCAGAGCACATGGGTGTCATTCACCAGATTATTTCATAATTATGCATAATATTAACACTTGGCGTTATTACCCCGCCTAGCGTTATTACACCAGACCACTTTAGATAGATACTGAAATGTTATAGCACTAATTTTTAAAAATTAAAAACATGTATTAAAAGCAGATTAACCTGAAACATTAGACCTTTAAAAGATTAATCTGATTGTAACCTTCCTCTAACGTTTCGACAATCGACTCCAATTTATTAAAAGCTTTAAATTCCTCATTCTTCTAAATTACCACGTTAGTTGTGTAGAAAAGAGGAAGCAGTCTCGTAACCACATGAGGAGGAAGAAAAAAGAAAGGGGGAGGAAGCACGAAGTGGGAGATAGAGTTCAGGCCTGTGGTTCACTAGGGAATACATGGAGAGGAGATGAAGTTAAGGAGAGTTGAGAGGAGAAAAATGTACAGAAGTGATAGCAAATAGGATAAATAGATAGAAATTGAGAGAGGAGGTCGGAAAAATTTTTGGATTTTTTTAAAGTGCCGTATTTACTCGTGTATAGGGCACACGCGTGTATAAGGCGCAACCCCTACCTTAAAAGTAAAAATGGCGATTTCTTAAAATCTCATATATAAGGCGCACCATAAATTTGATACGCTAATGAAGAATGACTAAATGAATTTCAGTAAAAAAAAGTCGAAACAAACATTACACCAGTCCAAAAAACAAGACGAAAATGCATTTTTAGACTTCGAGTTGCAAGAGAATGACGGGAAATAGGAATGAGTGACGGTAAATTGCTAATTAGCGTTTAGATAATGTCATTAGTTCTGCTGTATAAAAAACTGCAAGGAATGAAATAAATATGCAGTAATACTTCAGTTAAGTAACATTTTCCGAGTTTTAATATCTTTTTTTGAATAATTTCTTGTTTCATGCATATTGTTCGACTGCATCCAACAGAAAAAGTTATTCCGTGTATAAGGCGCACTTGGGATTTTTGCCCTATTTTTTTTTGGAAAAAAAGTGCGCCTTATACACGAGTAAATACGGTAACTTTGGAATAGAGTGACTTTGGATATATTTGCAAGAATTTCTTTTTGTCGAATAAATTTCGATTTTTTTAAAAAAATTAATGTTATTGCAAGAGGATGACAATTATTTTCTTTTTTTTAAAAAATAATTTTTGGCAATTATTTTAGAATTGGATGATGATTTTTTATTTTTCGTTTTACTGTGAGTAGAGGTTATTCAGGATAGAATAATCAGTAGAGGGATGTTATCACACATAAAACTCAGGCCAACTATTTTTTTTAGGTAGATTATATATGAAATACCACTTATTGCCGTCGTTCCCATGTTGGAATTTCTAAAAATAAATATAGATTTACACCTATCATGACTTCTATGCACTAAAACTACCATCAGTAAAAATCTTAATCTATCTATCTATCTATTTATATCACTTTTTTATGGATGCAATAACTTCTATAATTCTACTCAAATCTCTTCCAAACTGATACATCAAAGGGCTTAAAATCTGGGTCAGGTTCATTATTGGACAAAATTGGGGCAAAGGGATAGAAATAGGAAGGGTTTTTATGAAAAAAGAAAAAAAAACTCATAATTTCTCAGTTAAAATAGATATAAATGCGAATTAAACTTTATAATACTTCAAAGAAATGGACCAGAAGTCATGACAGATTATACATGACAGATTTTTCTAAAGTTATAAATATGCTCAAAGGGCGAAAAAAAAAGGGTTTTTGGAAGAAACAATTCATAACTTCGACAATTCTCATGATATCAAATCCAATTAATTTTTTTATAAGTGTTCTTAATATTACATAAAACTTTTGTATTTACAAGTTTTTGATAGGACCATCTCTTACCGATTAAAAAAATTAAAAACGAAAACATAAAGGGGGGAGGGTGGTGGAAAAAAAATATGACTTCGTCAATTCTTCAGCAGTCATATCTTAATAAATTTATTTTACATCTTCTCAATAATATCTACAACTTTTAAATTGACAAATATTTTATAGAACCAATTCTTATAACAAAAATACAACAAAAATAGGAGCTGGAAAAATCACAAGTCCAAACTGTTTATATTCTGACTTATTTTTAAATTTATTTTCGATTTTAAACGCATCCAAAATGGCCGGTTTTCTTATATAGGAACTACATAATGTGTCGTATTGTTCAGATTTTTGATAAAAGCAGAATATATTTTTAAAAAATGCTGTCAAAGTGGGGATTTAGAGCAAAATTTCCCAAAGAGATAGAGATTGAAGAATTGAGGATGTATTCAAACAACAAACTGCTTATTTTATGATTCATTTATAAATTCAATTTTGTTCTCATACACATTCAATTGGCAGTATCTCTTATTTAGAAACTGCATAAGGTGCCATATTGGTCTTTTTTTTTATAAAGTCAGAATGTATTTCAAAAAATGCTGCCAAAGTAGGCATTTGAACTCAATTTCGTTTAAGATGATTCTGATAAAACGAGCCCTTATAGAAAAATTAAATTAAAAATGGTGCAAAAGCGGCGAAATAAAGTTGTTAAACTGGATTATCTCTTATCATATTTTATTCTTTTGAAATTGAAGTGAGTGCTTAACTTCGAAATCTACGTCCACCTGTAGGAAGGGCCGACAAAGATTTTTTTTGGATTCAGGATTGTGTTACATTTTATAAATTTTTCACAAGGGTTTTGCGGTGCTATTTGCAATTTTTATAACTATTAGAACAATAATTATTTAAAAAAATACTTTTTTCTGATTTTTGTCGAACACTATTAAAAATGAAATTTAACGTAATTTGGAAGATTTTTGAAAATAAATAATTTGAAAAAAAAAAAAAAAAAAAAAAAAAAAAAAAAAAAAAACGATTAGTAATTTTTAATGAAACCCCATTTGAAATAAAGATATTTTTAAATAATTTTTCTGAAGAAATTTGCCAATTTTTATAAATATATTCAATATCTGAAAATAAATCAAGCAAGTTGCCAACCAGGTAATTGGGTTAAAAAATTTTAATATGCAATTACATATTCATAGTTTATTCGAGTTCGTTTATCTGTGGCTTAGATTGTTGAGCTATTTCAAATAAGTGACAAAATATCTTTTCAAATACTTTTTTGAAAGAATAAAATGTTAACTGAAATGTCATCCAGATGGCTCTGTATGAAGAGCATTTGCAATTGAAGGGAAAGATAATGTGGGTTTGAGTTCCAGCTTGCAGACGTACTTTTTCTCAGATGGAAAAGATACTATTTGCATGTAGCAGTTAAGTTTATAAAAACTACATGTGCTATATATATATGGATTCTCCATAATTCTAACAGAAATTTGTGGGAAAATGAAAACATAAACAATCTCTATATACCCTACTTAACAGAAATTTCTTGGCAAATACGTACTTGGCTAATACTTCAGCGTAGAAAGTTAAAATTCATTAACAATTCATTATCTGAATGAGTTGTACAGTACTCAGCAAAAGTTTAGACAATGATCGATTACGCTTCTGTTTTCAGAAGTATGTAGGGGGAACTGGGGCACATTGATACACCCCCTGTACAGCACACAGGGTCATTACAAGAAATTTCACAACAGCTCCAAAAGGTGATACTAGCGAAATTAACTACATACAGAAAGTTTTGGAATGAATCAATAGTTTGATGAAATGGGATGGGTGATTAATTGTTTTTGTAGGTCAAAAGTAAATTTGAGTTGCACAATTGAAATGGTATTATACAACTGTTTCAGAATTTTCAACCGAAAAGAATACCCTCCCTGGCAAGTAAAGCTACTCTTTATCAGTTCCTCATTCTTTATTGTTAGATAAATTATGAAGTGTTGGATTCGCGACTCATTTTATTCAAAATGGCTGTATGGCGCACATTGATACAGTCTTTGTCGGGGCACATTGATACAACCTAAATCATTTCTAGTTCATTTTTTCATTACCTATTATTTTTTTTTTTTTTATTTTTTTTTTTTTTTATCATACACTCTTTAATTCAACCATTTTTCGTCAAAAATTTCTACTATTAGTTTTTATTGAAGTGAAATAGCTGTAATTTCTTTATATTAGAACATTTTATAGTATTTTTGCAAACAGAAGACATACAAACTTACACAATATCTAGTGCTAGTAGCATTAACAAAGGAAATGGACGGCAGCCTGACAATTCTCAAATTTATATCGATTCTCCAGAGAAAAAAGTATTATCGACATGAGAAATGTTAAGTAAGAGAAACAAGCTGCAGAACAGTACAGGATAATTTTTAATATAATTATCCTTTATTTTCTGTTTGTAAACCGATTTATAAAAAGAAAACCTGGCAATTCTTTCACCTTTCCTAAGAAAGAAGATAATTCTGGGGTTAATGTGCCAGATATGACAAAGTTACCACAGCCAACAAACAGACAAGGAACATTCAGAACATCAGGCCATTATACATTTCATTTTGTTTGCTTTAATATCGCTTACAAATAAATTGTGTGCGATTTTAATGTCTATAAATATATATAAAATGGTTTGCTAACTATTTTTCTATGAAAAATATGCATTGATGTTATTTTGTCTCCATTTTCCCCAGACATGTCAAAGAGTATCAATCTACCTTGGGGATGGGGCACATTGATACAAATTATTTTTTTTGATTTTTTTTAAAATTTCATGCAAAAATAATATATAAAGCAACGGTTGCACATTTTTATAACACACTACACAAGTTTTGCTGACATCACATAGAAAAATAATTTGAAATTTCTGCTTTCTAGACACCAAAATTTTTTTTGAAAAAAGCTGTTTCAATGTCCTCCAGTTCCCTCTACCTAATTTTTGTAATTCATCTGTCATACGTTACTTATGACTTATCCTTTATTTCAAACAATAAATTTAAAAATTTTATCTTTTACATAATATATAATGACAAAAAAAAAAACGAAAATAACATTGTGGCAAAATTATAGACAATTTGTAAATTTACAGAAAAATAACTACAAATTAAAATCAATTGCACCCACATTGTCTGCAATTAGTGCAAGAATGAGACTTTTCATCGAAGAAACTAAATGCTGCGTCACTTGGGGGTCTATTTTGTACTAAACATGTTTAACAGAAGCTTGAAGCTCAATAACAGAAAAGTATAGCAAAAATTTGCATAAAACTTACGACATATGATGTTACAAAGGTTTTTGATTGGGTCCAGATCAGAGCTACAAGCCGGCCAGTTGAGATCAGTAGTATTTTCAGAGTTAAACGAAGTTTTTGTTTTGTGTGCAACATGAATAGACGCATTATCTTGCTAAAAACATACTTTGGACCAGCTAAAAGTTCCCAAAATGACTAAAAATTGACTTCCATCGTATGTATGTATTCTTGCGTTGCTTGACAATCATTGAATAACTCCAGAGATACTGGAACATTAAAGAAAAGTGAGGACCAAATCATTAAAAAGTCACCTCCTTGTTGTTGATTAAGAAAGTCCCAGGTTCTTCATGCAAGTCGTGCCAATAGTATGACCACCCGTTTGGGCCAATTAAATTCCATCTTTTTTTGGTCGTTACTGGATATCATAGCGTACCATTTGGGTTCATATGACGTATGTTTGAAAATTCATTGCTTTCTCGCCAATTCGTAGAGGGAATTTAAATCTGATTGTTTTATCATTTTCATGTAAATTGATTTACCTGTTTCTTTAATTCATCTACGAATCATGTCCGTCGATATAGAAAGTCCGGGCTTACTTACAACGTGATTAGCAATCATCATTTGTGCAAATGTCAGTTTATAGATCCTTTTGTCAGCTCATTTTCTGGTCACACAAGGTCTTTCAGATTTATATTTTGTTTTTAAGGAGTCACCCTTAGAGTATACTTCATAGACAGACCACTTTGAACGATTCATTGCTGTTGAAATTTCTGTAACAGTCTTCCCTTTCCACTTCAGCTTTCCTACTTCAATTATCTCACCTAACTGAATGTTTTTAGCCCGCGACATCTTCACTAACTGATACTATATCGAGGCATACTGAAATACTTCAAACATGTGACATCATAACTTAGAAATTTGCATTTTTCCATGAACAGTTGGCGGAAAATCAAAAAAGTGTCTAAACTTTTGCAATATGCAAATTTTCCTTTTTTCAGTTAAATTAAATATTATCTTATATTATAACCACTATTTTTATTCTATATTATTTAAAATATAATTAAAAATAAGTATAGCCCTTTGTAAAACTCAAGTGTTCGTATTTTTCATTTAAAGGTTAAAAAACACCAGTGTATAAACTTTTGCTGAGCACTGAATAATCACGTTTATTTATACTGCGGTACATGCTGGAAAAACATGAAAAAAAAAGGAGAGTGAGAAAAGAAAAACTCCAAACTAGTATTTTGTTAATAAATAATTAGAAAGGCTTCATACACATGTTTTTAGTTAACAAACTCATAATTTGAGTCAGAAATTTTGATAGGCAGATGCAGACGTCATTACCGGCCTATATTTCTTTCACACGTTTTCCCAGTATTTCTAATCTGCAAAATTATCAATAGTCTTTTTTAACATGTGCTTAAGAAAACTACAGCGAGAAATTTTCTTTTAAAACAGTTGTGCGAAACATTTAAAATGGTGGATGCAACTACTTTTGTAAATATTATCAAATATGTATCATACTGAAACATTTGCAATTTAAAATATATACTTTTTTCGTTTAAATATTTCCTAATTACTTTCCAATAACTAAACATAATATTGTGGTTTATTTGACTTGAAAGAAGGAAAATAACTTTAAAAAATTGACAAATACCAAGATCTTATATTCCGCACTAGTAAACACTTTTCTAATTATAATAGGAAGCCAGAATCATAGCTTACACGTTCGTTATTACACATATCTCCTTCTATAAAGAAAAAACTCACTTTTTGTGTTAAGATAATTAATTACTAATTAATTTAAATTATTTGTCAACGGAGTCTTCTTTAATTCATCGCAATCTTGCATTGCTTAATTCTTTAGTCTTCATTAAAAAATGCCCCACAGGGTCTAAAAAGTAATAAATATCAGAAAACAGGTAATCTGCTTTTTCAAAATTTATTGTCACCCCCAATGAATACATACATATATACACAGATAGATAGTACAAAGCATATTTCAGTTTGAAGGCATAGAACACGTTATATAAAATTACTTAATTTGCATTCGATAAAGAATTCCATATTTACAATCTTTCTTCTTTTAAACACAAAAGCATACTTGTAATAGCTTGGGAATGCCCTCATGTATTGCCTGGAGTACTATTTTTTTTTTTTTTTTTTTTTTTTTTTTTACACAGGAAGGTGTGATATTTTGGGGCATTTTGTTATAGAAGGTCTGCCAATAATTCTGCGAATCATTTCAATTCGGGTAAATTATTACAAACAATCAAAAATAAATTTTCATTGTTCTATATTGGAAATGGCACACATTTCTCAACAGTGGCACGCATTATTTGTCTTTTCAAATTGTATTTATTCTGATTGCGTCATCCAAGATTAATCCAAGGATTAATCTTCTGTAATCCAAGGATTCACGTCCATGTTTGACCCACGTTTCATTTGTCGACTATAAGCTAACATTTTTACCCTTTTTTTTGTTCAAGCGTTTGAAATGTCTGAAACTCAGGTGCTTAAAAATGTCTCACCAATTAAGACGCTTTAAAATGTCTGAAATTGAACACTCTGTTTTAAGAGACTTATGTGCATAAATTTCAGGCATTTTAGTTTACACTTTTTATATTTTCATCATGGTAATACACTTAAGGGTCTTAATTTCAGGCATATATGGTGTCTGAAATTTCATATTCCGACACTTATGTATCTGAATTTTTCTTTTAGTCACATATGGGTCCTAATTTACGCTTCTTTACGGAAAGAAAGATTATAGATCTTCTCGCCTGAATAAGAATCCAGGTGTGAAAAACAGTGATGACTTGAAAAGGTTGTATACCCTGTAAAAAAATATATTTACATACATACATTTCACACTCTAACTTGAAGTGTTTGAAATCTAAATACATAAGTGTCAGAAACGGGGTGTTCCATTTTCAGACGTTTTAAAATGCCTGAAAAAGAAATAATTATATAAATTATAAATTTCGCCATAATTCATTTAAACACTGTTAAAAATCTTGTTCTAGTTTGCACTAAATTTTGGTGTTCAATATCTGCCACCGTAAGATGGTGAAATCTTGAACCAATATTTGCAGCTCCTATTGAAGCATAGTTCCAGTAGTTGGAACGAGGTTGAAGTAGGAAGCTCCAACTGTTGGTACGAGATTTCACCATCTTATGGTGACAGCTGCTGAGTACCAAAATTTGGTTAAACTAGAGCAACATACGCAAGCATTAACAATGAATAATTAAAGAATTATTTAATCAGTAATTTTTAGAAAGGAAAAAATAAAGTCTGCTATAGATTATTTCAGATTTACGTGATTTGTACCAAAGCTTTTTTTTTTCTACAGTTTGTAATCTATCGCGTGTTATATCTGATCGGAACTCGAAACTTTTATTTGGAGTTAAGATAGTATTCTTGTTTAGAAGCTTAAATTTTAAATGTTTTGTGAAGCTCAAAAAAAAAAAAAAAAAAATCATATACAAGGTGTATCTAAACTCTTTTGCAGAACTTTAAGGGGTGATAGTACACATCAAGACAAACAATATTAATTGGGAAACTAAGGGTCCCAAACGTCTTTCGAAGGAGATAGGTGCCATTAAAGTTTAGGGTCCAAATTTTCAAATGATTATAAAAAACGGAACAATTGGTCGATTCGTTTGCAGTTTTCACTAAAACTATTCTTTATGTGAGTATTGACTTGAAAATAAATGTTAAAGATAGATTTCAAAAAATGCCGATAGAGGTCGCTTTAGACTTTGGATTAACGAACAACTATCTTTTGCCGCTATTTTTTGCATCTCATTGAATTTTTTTAGAAGTTTAGACATAAACTTAAATGTTGAGCCCAAAACATGAATCGTTGGAACGCAAACTAAACTGCGTTCAATAAGGGTGCGGAGGTTTAAGTTGAAAATAATTATAAAAAACGGAAAAATCAGTCAATTGATTTGTGGTTTTCACTAGAACTATTCTTTATATCAGTATTGTCATAAAAATAAATTATACAGATAAATTTAAAAAAATGCCGATAAAGGGCGTTTTAGACTTTGGAGTAACGAACAACTATTTTTTACCGCTATTTTTGCATCACATTTTTTTTTTTTTTTTTTTTTTTTTTTTTTTTTTTAAAGATGATTAGACATAAACTTTACATTTTAGGTTAAAATCTGAATCATTGGAAGTGGTTAAGTAGCGCAAACTGAGCTGTGTTCAATTGGAGTGGGGAGGTTCAAATTTCAAATGATTATAAAAAATTTTGGTTGATTCGCTTATGGTTTTCGCTAAAACTATTCTTTATATCAAAATTTCCTTAAAAATAAATTTTAATGATAAATTTCAAAAAAATCCGTTATAGGGCGCCTTAAACTTTAGAGTAACGAACAACTATTTTTAACAGTTATTTCTTGCATCTAATTAAATTCTTGTAAAAGTTTAGATTTACATTTTGAGCTAAAAATCTGAATCGTTGTGAGTAATTAAGTAGCGCAAAATTGAACTGTGTTCAAGGGGTGGGGAGGGTAAACTAACCTGAACTCACCTTAACTCCTGAACACAGTTCAATTTGCGATTCTTAATCCCTCCCAACGATTCACAATTTGAGCTTAAAATTTAAGTCTAAGCTTTTGCAAGCATTTAATAGATAAAAAAAATAACGAATAATAGATAAAAAAAAAATAACGGTTAATAATAGTTGTTGGTTACTCTAAAGTTTAACGCGCCCTCTAACGGAATTTAAAAAAATAAAATTTCAAGAAAATACTAATTTAAAGAAACCGCAAACGAATCGACCAATTTTTCGGTTTTTTATAATCATTTGAAATTTGAATCTCCCCACGCCCATTGAACACAGCTCAGTTTGCGCTACATAACCACACCCAACGATTCAGGTTTTCAGCTCAAAATTTAAGTTTATGTCTAAACTTCTAAAAAATTTAATGAGGTGGGAAAATAACGGTAAAAAATAGTTGTTCGTTACTCCAAAGTTTAAAACTCCCTCTATCGGCATTTTTTGAAAAAAAAATTATAATTTTTTTTCATGACAATACTGATATAAAGAAAAGTTCTAGTGAAAACCGCAAATCAATTGATCAATTTTTCCGTTTTTTATTATAATTTGAAATTTGAACCTCCCCACCCCCATTGAACGCAGTTCAGTTTGCGTTAAAACGATCCCGGTTTTTATCTCAACATTTAAGTTTATGTCTAAGCTTCTAAAAAATTTAATGAGGTGCAAAAAATAACGGTAAAATATACGTGTAAGTTACTCCAAAGTCTAAAGCGCCCTCTGTCGGCATTTTTTGAAATTTATCTTTATAATTTATTTTTAAGACAATACTGAGATAAAGAACATTTTTAGTGAAAACCTCAAATCAGTTGGCCATTTTTCTGTTTTTTATGATTATTTCAAATTTTGGACCCTAAACTTTGATGGCGGCTATCTCCTTCGGAAAACGTTTAGGACACTTGGTTTCCCATTTAATACTGTTTGTCTTGATGTGTACTGTCACTCCTTAAAGTTTTGCCCAAGAGTTTAGATACATCCTGTATTTATTTTTTTATAACTTATTTTTTGATATTTTTAATTATGCAAAAAAGTAATATATATATTATACGCTGAAAAATTTAGGATAAAAAATGAATGAGGATTCTTTTTTGATGCGATCGAAACCTTTCAGCGCCATCTGAAATAAACAAACAACAACAACAAATATTGACAAGTAAAAATGTCGTTATAGCCACTAGTTAAAGCATAAAGTGTCCACTATTTAAATAAACTTAGCGAAAAATGGGGCTCCGGCCTCAGGAGGAGGCGTGAGGCTGTGGTGGTGGTGGTGGGCGCCTCCTCCTCAAACCTCCTCCTCAATCCTCCTCCACAACCCTCCTCCTCATTCCTCCTCCTCAAGCCTCCTCCTCAATCCTCCTCCACAATCCTCCTCCTCATTCCTCAAGGTTGTCTTATAAGAGAAGGGGTTAAAAGGATTTTTTTTTTTAATTTTAAGCGGGAATTTCAGGGAATTAGAATTTTTAAACCATACTATAGTATGGGGGTGTTTTTTAATGCGGGGACTTTAAAAATTTTCGGCGTGTACGTGGGGTATGTTTTTCAATTGAATTTTGCTGTTGTTCATATGAAAAGGTAATTAAAAATTATGAGTGAAATTTTTTCAACATACTCCAGTATGAGGGATTATTTTTCGAGTGGTGATTTATTAAGAAATTTTTAATAATTTAAACTTTAAAATTTTCAACAGTTTAAATTTATTTTGAGTCAAGTGTAAAAGTTAATCCAATTTAACAAATGAATCATTAAAATTAATTTCAAATAATAATTTAAATTAATGAAGACCACTTTAATTATTTCAGCATGCTGTAGTATGATAGGTTATTTTAATGTGGTAATTTTTTTCGATAGAGTTTTGATGTTGTTCATTAAAAAAGATTAATGAAAAGAATACTACCTTTTGAATTTCAAATCTGGAAGAGTGTGCCCTCATCTTTTATCCGGGCTTGGGACCGGCATTCTCTGCTTAAGACATTGTCTAGTCATAAGCAGCGAATGGCAGATTTACACACTCACATTCACACACACATTCACACACACACTTTTTGAAGATTTTGATATCTTCTTTTTTTTTTTTCACTTTTTGTAAACTTTTTTTTTTTTCACTTTTTGTAAGATTTTTTTTTTACCTTTTGTAAACTTTTTTTCATTTACGTTTTGAGTATTTGCCAATGCCCGTAAGCTAAGCTGTTTATCCCATCTTCTAATATATATCGTTTATCATCAAAGGGCGAGAGACATTTCTTATTTTGCTTCATAGAATATAATGTATGTAATCGCTGCCCGATTCTGGTTTGAACTTCAAATGTTGTTTTCTGGTCTTTAAGACAATTTACATAATCTTGATGAGTAAGCTTCTTTCGAACAATTCTTGTGCAGATCCCCTTGGCTCTCTTCTTCTCCTCATCACAAGTCTTGATGGAATACATCTTCGACTTTAAACCTACAAATTTGTGGTGTTGAAATTTTTCGGTGTTGAAATCGATGTATTCTTTAAGCCAAGGGGATTGCTTGAACTGGAGCACTTTATACACATTTTGAAGCTTGAGTCCCAACTGTAAATATAACTGTAAATTGCGATAGTGGCAAATGTACTTTTTTTTATTCATCAAATTTGGAATAAGTTTGGGAGTACCCTTAAATTCCCTCTCCAGCAAACCCTTCGCATAGGGTGAAAGCATTTTTTCTTCCACGGTCAGTCTTTCAGGCGCGAGTGGATATTCGTTGTGTGATATATGAAGGGATTCAGGGTACTCCAAATCCACTTCAAATATATAGCCAATGGAAGAATCTTTCTTGATTTTCAAAATGTCTTCTGTTGAAAAATTAGTATCTTCACACCACCGAAACCCTCCGTATGGTAGACTCTGGGACATAGTCCAGCCATACAAATTGTTAGCGTCCCAGTAGAGGATATGGGACGTATCTTCATTTGGGTCGTAGTTTGGGACTTGTGTGTTATTGGCGGTCGCAAATCTGTGGGAAATCTGCGACACGCCACCACGAATTCCTTGTTCGACGAATAGTAACATATTTACGTCAGTGAGCAATTCTAATTCCACCCCCGTCATCTTCAAACAGGCTTGCCAAGACAAACCTGGTGAAGTGACGAGGTGGGCTGCGTCAATATCATAGAATTGCTTACACAAGCCCCGGAAATTTTCAAACACGTCAGCCAACAGTAACACGTCGGTTTTCACGTAGAGATTGTGATAATCACCAAGGGTTTGCATCTGGAAAGTGGACCAAATTTTTTCTGCATGCTTGTAATCATCTTCACTTATAGGTTCTTATGTAAAATTATTGTAAAAAGCTGCTGGTGGGGGGAGATTTTCTTCATCAAATTTCTTAAACGATGAAAAATATGAATATGGATACATTCCTTTTCGAGTGAGCAAGGATAAGTCTATTGATGGAAAATGTTTCTTTAAAATTTTGAAGTCATTCTGTTGAAGATTGGCTGTGAGTTTATCCAGGGACGTTGGCAAGAACTGAAGAGAATCTAAGAAGGAGAATTGGATGGAAGATGTCTTTTCTTTTAGTTTGAAAGTTATATAATCTTCCAAAGTGGCAGCGATTACATCTATATGGAAATTGGGATAGCAGCCTAGCTTCTTCATAATGTGATGGGCATCATATTTTTGCAAATTGTGGAAGACCACTGGGATAACCTTCGACTGTTTATAATTTAAGTTGCAGAAGGGATGAGCAGCTCCTCTGTACTTTGATGATATGTGGCAGTGGTCTCGAACTCGCTTCTCTCCCAGCGCCTTCCGACAAATGCAGCATTCTGTTGCCTCTTGAAAAGATTTTTCTTCTTCTTTAGTTAAACGCATAGGTGCGATAGTCATAAGTTTTTGCTGTAATTCATCTTTTTCGGCCATCAAATCATTGATGAATTCCCAAACGGCATTTTCGCCTCGATACACTTTAGCATGCTTGTAGATAGCACCGTCAGAGCCCACAATAACGTATGCATATCCGCAAGCGACATGTTGTGCCGTTTCAGTTTGGAAAGACTTCGTATTGGAGGGTTCGGTGGTGACTATCGGCACGAGGAGGGATTCGAAATCAGCATAAATTATAAATGGAACTGGTGCTTGTAAATGGGTTCCTGTAAATGTTAAGATATTTTCACCTTCTTCAGGCATTTTTACAACTTGGAGAGATTGTTTACAACAATAGGGTGCATGTTCTTGAAGGAGTTCTTCACGGATAAAGCCATGGAGACATCGGAAACAGTAGAAAGCTTTGCCTTTATGTTTGGAACGGTGACTCATGAAACGTGAAAAATCACGGATCAGCGTATAATGGGTGTTTTCGCCATTGCTGATCAAAAGGAGATTAATCACGTCTGTGTTTGTCTTCTCTGACACATGTAAAATATATAGTCCTCCCTCCCCATAACCGAATACATTAATCCGAAGTTTATTTTGGGCTTCGATGAGTGGAATTTTCGTATAAGGTACTGGGTAGGTTACTCCATTCATATTCAAGGTATGTTCAAAAGGCTTGTAATTATTTACTCGATTAGGATTTTCTTTGCGGTTTAACTTCCTTTGATGGGCGAGGAGACACCATAATAAACATTTCTGATCCTCAAAATTCTGTATATTTAGAATGGCTTCCTTGCGTTTTAGATCTTGAGGAAGCTGTAAGTAACTGCTTCCCTTGAGTGGTTGATAGTTGCAAATTTTCAGTTCCAAATGCTGAACATGTTTGAGTACCCACCCAGAACCTCTCTGTAAAAATTTTTCGAAACTTTTTATAATCTTCTTATGGGCTTCATCCAGATGTTCTTCCAAATAATCATTGGTGAATTCTTGATAAGTTAATGATGAGAAATATGTGGATAGTAATTCACTTTCCCGACCAGCAGATGTTTTTTCAAGGAGCACTTTGATTAATAGCCTCCATTTGATAGATTTTTTCTCATGAATGGCCTCGTCCAGGGAGTCTAAGAGTTCTTTTCTTTTTCTCTCGAAGAAGGTGGTGATGTCATAAATATAGTCTTCTTCCTCTTCACCGTCAAAAAAGATGCTTCGAAATACGTTTAATGAATCCACTCGTTTTTGATTTTTTTTCGATGTTTTAGAGTCAAGTCTTGGCTTTTTTACTGAAACGAAGTTTGACGTGTTACTGTGGCTGACGCGTGTATGATGGTTGAGATTCTCTTTTCTGGAGAATTTTTCTCCACATTCACGACAGGAATAACTTGGATTTTCTTGCGAGACTAAATGTCGCTTAAGATTGTCCCCTCGTGTAAATACAGCCTCACAAATATTACACTTGAAACGACTGTCTTCTCCAGATTGAGATTGCTTGTGGCAAAGAAAATTATCCATTCTCATAAAAGACCTTTGGCAAATCTCACACGTATAAGTTGAGGAATCTTCTTTTTCATGGGTACGTTGATGTCGTTTTAAACTGGTTGCGTGTGCGAAAGATTTCTCACACATGTGGCATAGATGCACATCCTGTAAAAGAAGAAAAACCCTTGTTCATTTTTTTTATTTTACTTTTTTAAAACATTTTAAATTTAAGCCTTATAAAATATTAAATTTATTTACTTTTAATAAAAACTTAAATATTCCCCAAAATACTAAAATTAAAACTGTTTAACCCGTTTAAAACAGGAAATTTATTTCATTTGAATAAAAATTGAAATATTCCCTAAACATTAAAATTTAAAGTTTATCAAAATAGTTTTCCCCTTTTAAATGTTGAATCTTTCTCACGAAAACTAAAAGACTCATAAAAGTTTTTAAAAAAGAATTGTTTAAAAACCTATTTTCAACCTGTAAAAGTCATAGAATATACTTGAAAAGAAAAAAATTACCTTCGATGTTGATGGAACAGCTTCAGACTTTACCACATCCGATTTTTTTCCAAGTCTGGTGTGGATGAGTTCATGCCGTTTTAAACTATCCTTACGGGAAAAAGATTTTCCGCACTCCTTACAGATATGTTGTTCCTGAAAATAAATTTAACCTCGATTTACAAACTAGTTTGAATATCTCGAGTTTCACTTTTAAAAAAGAGTCTTCTACTATAAAATCAAACTTTGAGTTTTTAAGATTAAGTTTAAAATATTCGACTTAAAGTTTAAAAGAAGCTTCATTAAAAATGTTACAATTTATTTCAGTTAAAAAAAAACTTTCTTAAATAAATTTTAAGTCTTAGTTAAACAAGTCTAAAAATAACTTTTAACACTATAATAGACTTTAAATGAATTTTTAAAATAACTTTTTTATATATATATTCAATTTAGATAATCTTTTAAAAATATTTACATACCTTGGAAGAAACTGTTTGGGACTTAGTAGTGGTGATCACATCTTTTAATGTTTGAGAAATTTCCTGCTGAAAAAGATATACCCCCCCCCAAAAGGTTATACTACGATTTCTTTTAAGAACAAATAGCTAAGCATTTTATTAAAACTACATTTTTTTTCTATTATCGTTAACACTTATTTCATAAATTTTAAAGTTTATAATCATTAATATGCATAAGATTACAAAATTTTTATTAGTAAGTTTAAAATCATTAATTTATATAAGTTTACAAAATTTAAAATAGTAAGTTTAAAATCATTAATTTATATAAATTAATGATTCTAAACTTACTAATAAAAATTTTGTAATCTTATATAAATTAATGATTTTAAACTTACTATTTTAAATTTTGTAAACTTATATAAATTAATGATTTTAAACTTACTAATAAAAATTTTGTAATCTTATACATATTAATGATTTTAAACTTTAAAATTTATGAAATAAGTGTTATCGATAATAGAAAAAAATGTAGTTTTAATAAAATGCTTAGCTATTTGTTCTTAAAAGAAATCGTAGTATAACCTTTTGTGGGGGTATATCTTTTTCAGCAGGAAATTTCACAAACATTAAAGGATGTGATCACCACTACTAAGTCCCAAACAGTTTCTTCCAAGGTATGTAAATATTTTTAAAAGATTATCTAAATTAATATTATATATAAAAAAGTTATTTTAAAAATTCACTTAAAGTCTATTATAGTGTTAAAAGTTATTTTTAGACTTGTTTAACTAAGACTTAAAATTTATTTAAGAAAGTTTTTTTTTAAAATTGAAATAAATTGTAACATTTTTAATGAAGCTTCTTTTAAACTTTAAGTCGAATATTTTAAACTTAATCTTAAAAACTCAAAGTTTGATTTTATAGTAGAAGACTCTTTTTTAAAAATGAAACTCGAGATATTCAAACTAGTTTGTAAAGCGAGGTTGAATTTATTTTCAGGACCAACATATCTGTAAGGAGTGCGGAAAATCTTTTTCCCGTAAGGATAGTTTAAAACGGCATGAACTCATCCACACCAGACTTGGAAAAAAATCGGATGTGGTAAAGTCTGAAGCTGTTCCATCAACATCGAAGGTAATTTTTTTCTTTTCAAGTATATTCTATGACTTTTACAGGTTGAAAATAGGTTTTTAAACAATTCTTTTTTTAAAACTTTTATGAGTCTTTTAATTTTCGTGAGAAAGATTCAACATTTAAAAGGGGAAAACTATTTTGATAAAATTTAAATTTTAATGTTTAGGGAATATTTCAATTTTTATTGAAATGAAATAAATTTCCTGTTTTAAACGGGTTAAACAGTTTTAATTTTAGTATTTTGGGGAATATTTAAGTTTTTATTAAAAGTAAATAAATTTAATATTTTATAAGGCTTAAATTTAAAATGTTTTAAAAAAGTAAAATAAAAAAAATGAACAAGGGTTTTTCTTCTTTTACAGGATGTGCATCTATGCCACATGTGTGAGAAATCTTTCGCACACGCAACCAGTTTAAAACGACATCAATGTACCCATGAAAAAGAAGATTCCTCAACTTATACGTGTGAGATTTGCCAAAGGTCTTTTATGAGAATGGATAATTTTCTTCGCCACAAGCAATCTCATTCTGGAGAAGACAGTCGTTTCAAGTGTAATATTTGTGAGGCTGTATTTACACGAGGGGACAATCTTAAGCGACATTTAGTCTCGCACGAAAATCCAAGTTATTCCTGTCGTGAATGTGGAGAAAAATTCTCCAGAAAAGAGAATCTCAACCATCATACACGCGTCAGCCACAGTAACACGTCAAACTTCGTTTCAGTAAAAAAGCCAAGACTTGACTCTAAAACATCGAAAAAAAATCAAAAACGAGTGGATTCATTAAACGTATTTCGAAGCATCTTTTTTGACGGTGAAGAGGAAGAAGACTATATTTATGACATCACCACCTTCTTCGAGAGAAAAAGAAAAGAACTCTTAGACTCCCTGGACGAGGCCATTCATGAGAAAAAATCTATCAAATGGAGGCTATTAATCAAAGTGCTCCTTGAAAAAACATCTGCTGGTGGCGAAAGTCAATTACTATCCACATATTTCTCATCATTAACTTATCAAGAATTCACCAATGATTATTTGGAAGAACATCTGGATGAAGCCCATAAGAAGATTATAAAAAGTTTCGAAAAATTTTTACAGAGAGGTTCTGGGTGGGTACTCAAACATGTTCAGCATTTGGAACTGAAAATTTGCAACTATCAACCACTCAAGGGAAGCAGTTACTTACAGCTTCGTCAAGATCTAAAACGCAAGGAAGCCATTCTAAATATACAGAATTTTAAAGATCAGAAATGTTTATTATGGTGTCTCCTCGCCCATCAAAGGAAGTTAAACCGCAAAAAAAATCCTAATCGAGTAAATAATTACAAGCCTTTTGAACATACCTTGAATATGAATGGAGTAACCTACCCAGTACCTTATACGAAAATTCCACTCATCGAAGCCCAAAATAATCTTCGGATTAATGTGTTCGGTTACGAGGAGGGAGAACTATATATTTTACATGTGTCAGAGAAGACAAACACAGACGTGATTAATCTCCTTTTGATCAGCAATGGCGAAAACACCCATTATACGCTGATCCGTGATTTTTCACGTTTCATGAGTCACCGTTCCAAACATAAAGGCAAAGCTTTCTACTGTTTCCGATGTCTCCATGGCTTTATCCGTGAAGAACTCCTTCAAGAACATGCACCCTATTGTTGTAAACAATCTCCCCAAGTTGTAAAAATGCCTGAAGAAAGTGAAAATATCTTAACATTTACAGGAACCCATTTACAAGCACCAGTTCCATTTATAATTTATGCTGATTTCGAATCCCTCCTCGTGCCGATAGTCACCACCGAACCCTCCAATACGAAGTCTTTCCAAACTGAAACGGCACAACATGTCGCTTGCGGATATGCATACGTTATTGTGGGCTCTGACGGTGCTATCTATAAGCATGCTAAAGTGTATCGAGGCGAAAATGCCGTTTGGGAATTCATCAATGATTTGATGGCCGAAAAAGATGAATTACAGCAAAAACTTATGACTATCGCACCTATGCGTTTAACTAAAGAAGAAGAAAAATCTTTTCAAGAGGCAACAGAATGCTGCATTTGTCGGAAGGCGCTGGGAGAGAAGCGAGTTCGAGACCACTGCCACATATCATCAAAGTACAGAGGAGCTGCTCATCCCTTCTGCAACTTAAATTATAAATAGTCGAAGGTTATCCCAGTGGTCTTCCACAATTTGCAAAAATATGATGCCCATCACATTATGAAGAAGCTAGGCTGCTATCCCAATTTCCATATAGATGTAATCGCTGCCACTTTGGAAGATTATATAACTTTCAAACTAAAAGAAAAGACATCTTCCATCCAATTCTCCTTCTTAGATTCTCTTCAGTTCTTGCCAACGTCCCTGGATAAACTCACAGCCAATCTTCAACAGAATGACTTCAAAATTTTAAAGAAACATTTTCCATCAATAGACTTATCCTTGCTCACTCGAAAAGGAGTGTATCCATATTCATATTTTTCATCGTTTAAGAAATTTGATGAAGAAAATCTCCCCCCACCAGCAGCTTTTTACAATAATTTTACATAAGAACCTATAAGTGAAGATGATTACAAGCATGCAGAAAAAATTTGGTCCACTTTCCAGATGCAAACCCTTGGTGATTATCACAATCTCTACGTGAAAACCGACGTGTTACTGTTGGCTGACGTGTTTGAAAATTTCCGGGGCTTGTGTAAGCAATTCTATGATATTGACGCAGCCCACCTCGTCACTTCACCAGGTTTGTCTTGGCAAGCCTGTTTGAAGATGACGGGGGTGGAATTAGAATTGCTCACTGACGTAAATATGTTACTATTCGTCGAACAAGGAATTCGTGGTGGCGTGTCGCAGATTTCCCACAGATTAGCGACCGCCTATAACACACAAGTCCCAAACTACGACCCAAATGAAGATGCGTCCCATATCCTCTACTGGGACGCTACAATTTGTATGGCTGGACTATGTCCCAAAGTCTACCATACGGAGGGTTTCGGTGGTGTGAAGATACTAATTTTTCAACAGAAGACATTTTGAAAATCAAGAAAGATTCTTCTATTGGCTATATATTTGAAGTGGATTTGGAGTACCCTGAATCCCTTCATACATCACACAACGAATATCCACTCGCGCCTGAAAGACTAACCGTGGAAGAAAAAATGCTTTCACCCTATGCGAAGAGTTTGCTGGAGAGGGAATTTAAGGGTACTCCCAAACTTATTCCAAATTTGATGAGTAAAAAAGTACATTTGCCACTATTGCAATTTACAGTTATATTTACAGTTGGGACTCAAGCTTCAAAATGTGTATAAAGTGCTCCAGTTCAAGCAATCCCCTTGGCTTAAAGAATACATCGATTTCAACACCGAAAAACGGAAGACAGCCACTACCACTTTTTAAAAGGATTTCTTCAAACTTTTAAATAACAGCATTTATGGAAAGTGTATAGAAAATCTGAGGAAGCGAAGAAATGTGGAGCTATGCAATACTTCCGCAAGATCTGAAAAGCTGGTAGCATCACCCTTCTTCAAATCATTCAAGATATTTGATGAGGGTCTGACGGCGGTTGAAAGGCAGAAACCCAGTATCTTAATGAACAGACCCATTTACGTCGGATTCACAATACTGGAGTTGTCTAAGGTTTTAATGTATGATTTCCATTATAATTTCGTAAAAAAAATTATAGTGGAAATCGTTCATTGCTGCTTTTCACCAACACCGACAGTCTCACATATCTCATCAAGACTGAAAACCTACAAAGGGATTTGGCACTCCACAGCTCCGAATTCGACTTTTCTGATTATCCCCAAGATAACCCTCTTTATTCCACAGTGAATCGAAAAGTTTTGGGGAAGTTTAAAGATGAGTTGAATGGAAGAGCTGTCCACAAATTTGTAGGTTTAAAGTCGAAGATGTATTCCATCGAGACTTGTGATGAGGAGAAGAAGAGAGCCAAGGGGATCTCCACAAGAATTGTTCGAAAGAAGCTTACTCATCAAGATTATGTAAATTGTCTTAAAGACCAGAAAACAACATTTGAAGTTCAAACCAGAATCGGGCAGCGATTACATACATTATATTCTATGAAGCAAAATAAGAAATGTCTCTCGCCCTTTGATGATAAACGATATATATTAGAAGATGGGATAAACAGCTTAGCTTACGGGCATTGGCAAATACTCAAAACGTAAATGAAAAAAAGTTCACAAAAGGTAAAAAAAAAAATCTTACAAAAAGTGAAAAAAAAAAAGTTTACAAAAAGTGAAAAAAAAAAGAAGATATCAAAATCTTCAAAAAGTGTGTGTGTGAATGTGTGTGTGAATGTGAGTGTGTAAATCTGCCATTCGCTGCTTATGACTAGACAATGTCTTAAGCAGAGAATGCCGGTCCCAAGCCCGGATAAAAGATGAGGGCACACTCTTCCAGATTTGAAATTCAAAAGGTAGTATTCTTTTCATTAATCTTTTTTAATGAACAACATCAAAACTCTATCGAAAAAAATTACCACATTAAAATAACCTATCATACTACAGCATGCTGAAATAATTAAAGTGGTCTTCATTAATTTAAATTATTATTTGAAATTAATTTTAATGATTCATTTGTTAAATTGGATTAACTTTTACACTTGACTCAAAATAAATTTAAACTGTTGAAAATTTTAAAGTTTAAATTATTAAAAATTTCTTAATAAATCACCACTCGAAAAATAATCCCTCATACTGGAGTATGTTGAAAAAATTTCACATAATTTTTAATTACCTTTTCATATGAACAACAGCAAAATTCAATTGAAAAACATACCCCACGTACACGCCGAAAATTTTTAAAGTCCCCGCATTAAAAAACACCCCCATACTATAGTATGGTTTAAAAATTCTAACTCCCTGAAATTCCCGCTTAAAATTAAAAAAAAAATCCTTTTAACCCCTTCTCTTATAAGACAACCTTGAGGAATGAGGAGGAGGATTGTGGAGGAGGATTGAGGAGGAGGCTTGAGGAGGAGGAATGAGGAGGAGGGTTGTGGAGGAGGATTGAGGAGGAGGTTTGAGGAGGAGGCGCCCACCACCACCACCACAGCCTCACGCCTCCTCCTGAGGCCGGAGCCCCATTTTTCCCCTACTCATAGACTACGCAATATCATGATTTAATTTTAAGTGTTTTGTTACAATGTAGCTTTTGATATCTTAGTTAATTTATTTTAATCCACTTGTATCTTTCTCTTTTTTTCTTTCCAGTACTTTAATTAGTTCTAATTTGAATATATTTATGATGAAATAGTCAAATATATAATATGCCAGTTCTTAGCATTCATTTTTCTATGCATTTGCAAAATGCAGAACAACGAATGAGATATTATTCTAAAGATTTAACCAATTTCTAACACAGTACACCCATGTTTTGTTAAAGCATGCGTTTAGTTTGAAATTTGACTTTATCAGCATTGTTTCCATAAATTAAAATGAAAGGGTTTTCTCAAATCAATATGGCTAAAAAATTAAAAGCTCCATTATATCATTCTCAGCAATTGATCAAATAAATAAATTATCAAAAAAAGATAAAGAGTGGATGTTTGGGTACAGTTTGCTTTATATTTAAGATAAAATATTAAAATTGAAAATTAATTGTTTATAAGAAAATGACACCATCGAACAAACGAAGCAATGGTATTTCACCTGTAGCTTAAAAAGCTGCGTTAATTGTAACATCAGATTAAATTGCATTTTGCGGTAATTATATTTTCAGTCTTTATTCCATGCTTTTCAGTAAGCGGATTACGTTGTACAGTAATGCAACTAAAATACGATTGTTCTTTTTTTTTTCTTCTTGCTTATGCTTAATGAAATAAATGATTAGCTTTTAATGAAACTTTGATGCAATAAATGAAATTAAATTCCGACTTGACTGATAATGCTTCCAGATATTTTCATTTTAAACATTTGGAAAATGGTTGTTGTTTTCGGTCGAGAATAGCCATTGTGTTGTGCTCATTTTACGTAAGCCACGTTTATATCATCATAAAAATGTTTTTTTGATTGACTGATTTTTATTAACTCAATGGGAAACATTCAGATATTTTGCTTTCGGCAATAGATGTTTACATTTTATTACTTATATTATTATTGTTATTTACGAAATTCTTTACATTTACAAGAATTTTTATTTGAATAGAAAATCAAAATGTCGTTGTTAATAATAAGAAATGCATACATACATACATACATACATACATACATATATATACACACACACACACACATATATATATATATGACTGTTAGTAAGTCACATGTAGTTTGTATCTGATTGCACTACGAATATTGCCAGGATTTGGGTAATGGTAAATATTTTAGTACATATATCCTATTTTTTTTTTTTTTTTTAAAGGAATATTATATTATTGTTATTTTGTCATATTGATTTTATTTTCTTCAATGAGTATCTTTCTACTAATTTGTCATGTGAATAGCTTCCAGCCAGTCGGGTGTATTGTGAGTCGAATTCTTAGCTTTCAGCACGACTCATAACAGAAACTGGTTGGATGCTTTTGCTTTTTTGTTAAACTATACATCCCTGAAGAAGTAGTTTAATAGAAAAGCCTTCTACTGTCTTTTTATCCATTTATCTTTCATTATTTTGATAATCTGTCTTCTATTTCACTTCAACTGTTTTTAATAAGATGATTGTAAAAATGATGGTTTCATTGGTTTATTGTATGGTAATATATGAATTACTCTGGTTATATAATGTCCATTTATCCATATATTTCTTAGTAATTTGGTAATCTGCCTTCTATTTCTCTTCAAGCTTCAACTGTTTTTAATAGTATGATTGTAAAAATACTGGTTTCATTGGTTTATTTAAAGGTATTGACTGAATAACTTTGGATGTATTTATAAAAGTATTTATATATATATATGTGGGATTAAAGAATAAAGTATCCAGCAATAAAAGATAATAAACTCAATGATTTAATGAACGTGATATCCAAAATGAGACTCGTGTAATGATGCGTGGAAAGAACGAGGTGTTATATAGATTTCAGCGATGGCGAGTTTGATGGATTTTTAATCCAAAGCTCAAAGAAGCTTATTTATACTGAATATTATTCAGTTCTACTGTCATTTTTGAATGCTACGTATATATTTTATGTCTATTAAACCTTTTTTATCTTATCAAGAATATTAGTTTTTCTTAAATCATAAGTTAATCACTCAATATCCCACAAGTTTTGGGGGCTCGTTGCCGAGATTGAATGATTTGAATTTGAATTTGAATTTTACTACAGATGCTATTTTGTACTAAGAAGAGCCGAGATTTGAATGATTTCGCTGATTTATATTTGAATTTGAATTTCACGATGAAAGCTATTTTGTACTAAGAAGATCTAAGTCTAAGAAGAATGTTTTGTTTTTAAACTAAAACGTATTATATAAAAAAAAGGAACTGTTTGTTATATGTTTAATGATTAGAAATTATCCGTAATCAAGCCTGCAAGATAGTGCACTATATTGTTTTGTTGAAGTGTAAACAAAAATTATAATGTCTGTTCTGAATAAAGCTAGAAAGGCGGACTTGTTAACATTGTGTGATGATCTAGGTATAGTTGTGCCTCAGAGTCCAAGAATCATTGATTTGATAAAGTTGGTGACGGAATCGAAGGATTATGAAGAAAATTTTGTAAAAGTTCGACTTAAAGTCATTGCCGCTTAGAGAATAGAAAAAGAAAGACTAGAAGCAGAAAAAGAAGAAAGAAGACTAGAAGCAGAAAAAGAAGAAAAAAGACTAGAAGCAGAAAGAAGATTAGAGGAAAAGAAGATGGAGTTGGAGTACGAATTACGAAAAATTGAACTTCAAGGAAATATGACAAGTACAAGTGACGGTTCGGCTGTAACTGGTTCAGGTAAGCAACCAGATTTGTCTAAATTAATGTCACACTTTGATGGGAAGGGTGATATTAGTATCTATTTAGCTCTATTCGAGAGACAGATTTCTAGGATGAATATAACAAAAGAGAATTGGGTCATGCACTTATTAAGTTTAATGCCGCTAGAAATTGCTAATGTTATAACTAGAGAACCAGAAACATTAACAAATAACTACGATTATGTAAAAAACTTGCTGCTCAAAAGATTCAAATTGACGCCAGAAGAGTTTAGGCAAAAATTAATGTCGCATAAGAAAGAAAACTCAGCCACTTGGCGCGATCTAGCATTTGAGTTAAGGAATTATTTAGAAGAATGGATTACCGGTCTTGATGTATCCAATTTTGAAGATTTAAAAGAATTAATATTAGTAGATCAAATCAAGAGAAGGTTACCGATAGAAATGAAAGAACATTTTATCGATGATCTTCCAAAAATTAAAAGTGTTGATACATTAGTTTGTAAACTAGATGATTACGAAACAGCAAGACGTAATATTAAAACCCTGAATAGAAATTTACACCGCTTTGAAGAAAGAGAGCCAAAAATGCGCGAAAACAACAACACAAAACCATGGTTACCATATCAACGTTATAATACTTTAAGAAGACAACAATTTAAAGATAATACAGATAATGTAAATGAATTTTCTTATTTAAATGAAAAGAACAGGGCACAAATTATGTGTTTCAAAAGTAATCGTCTTCACTGTAAAAAAAATTCTGTGAGGTTACTAAGAATTTTCTAGGAAACTGGGATGCCTAGAATTTTTTATGTAACCGCAACACAAGAAAATCGTGTAATATTACAAAAGTTGCTTTAGTAACGGTTACTAAATATTGTTTAGGAAACATACTAACCTTCTTTTAGCGAGTTTCCCAAAGAATCGCCTGTAAATTTACTAAATATTACTTAGTAATCTTACTAATGATTGTTCAGGGAGTTTACTAAAGAATTTTGAGCTAATTTACTAATGATGTTTAAGGTAGTTTCTCATATTAGTTTTTATAAAAGTACTAAATATTGTTTAGTAGGCTTACTAGCGATATTTTAGGGCGATTACTAAATATATTTTGGTAAATTTCCTAAGAATTATTTAGTAAACGTACAAATGATTTTTTAGGGAGTTTTCTAAACAATATTTTGCGAGTTTTCTATTGATTTTTAGTATTCTTACAAATGATTTTGTAGTAAATTTATTGAGAATTTTCTTGTACATTTGCAAGGGACTTCATGGCACATTTACTTAGAATTTTTCAAAATTGCAAACTAAACTTTTAATGTACTTATAAAAAAAATAGAAATTTAAGGTACCGTCAGAAAAATTACCTTTTTTTGTTTTATATGTTGTTGAGCCAGTTTTTGTATTCTCGCCAGAAAGTTCTTTGCAACAGTACAAGAATTAATGCATTAAAAATGCTAATGATTTTTTAGTATTGTATTTAAAACATTTTATTTGCACTTCCAAAATATATTTGTAACTGTAAAATATTTTTCCAGTTGTATTACCAGTGGTTTACCAGCAATATTCCGAAAAGATTTTACGTGTATATAAATATATTGTATACTAATACTTCTATTAATTGGAGTTGTTACGAATTCTTTCAATATGAAGTTGATTTTTTAGAATTTTAGATATTCAGAGTGAAGTTTTCCTCATGTATCAAAATACTTCGAAACAAAATAAACAATATGGCCTGACATATATTTCAATATTACCGCAGCAATTGACACAAATATTTGTATGTTATGCACTAAAGTTTTACTTTAGACATTTCAATAGGTGCAAAATCATTTTATATTAAATGGGCATTATAACAACAGCACTAATTGAGCAGATAAGCTGAAGCAGATCTTACGGTTTTTAGTTAAATTAAAAAAAGCCAATAAAAACAAAGTAAGGTACATCATTGAGTTTTAAAATATGCCTAAAATATGTTAGTGGTATAATTGTGACAAAAAAAATTTACAAATTGTAAGGACTATATTATCTCTCTCTCTCTCTCTCTCTCTCTCTCTCTATATATATATATATATATATATATATATATATATATATATATATATATATATATATACATAATTAAGCACTGTGCCTCATCTAATTCAATACATGATTTAAAAACTTTTATATTGTGAGAAAATATTATCTGTTCATTTTATGTAAATATGCTACTAAACTAAACTAGAAATAAAAAATATATATTTAGTCATATATGTTTTTTAAAGAAGTTTTGTTCGGTTCTATGATCGTAAGAATTTCATTAACTCCTGGCACATATATTTGAACACTACATAATAACCGATTCAATGGCACAAAAACAGATAGGAAATCAGCAAAAAAATTAATGTATTTACCTGAATGTCGCATTTAAGATTTTTTTACATCTTATATATTCTTATTTCAGGTGAATATGCAGTGAAGTTATAGCTAATTATTAGAATCTTTCTTCTCCCCCTTTTTTGTGAGGGGGGGGGGTGATCTTTTTCCACGACTTATTCTTCATATATTTATTGCACCGCCTACACTTAATACATTACATATTTTACATGTGTCTTTAATACTTTATTTGCTTGAGAGTTTTGTTTCAAACATAAATATTAAAGAGGAAAAAATTATTGACAAGACCAGGAATTTAAAACTAACCTAACTTAAAGATCCCGAAGAATGGATCAAATATGTATGAATTTAGCAGAATTCTTATCAGGTTAACATTCCTTTGGAATTAGAATCTTTAACTCAAATAGTTACATATATGTGGGATTAAAGAATAAAGTATCCAGCAATAAATGATAATAAACTCAATGATTTAATGAACGTGATATCCAAAATGAGACTCGTGTGATGATGCGTGGAAAGAACGAGGTGTTCTATAGATTTCAGCAATGGCGAGTTGGATGGATTTTTAATCAAAAGCTCAGGGAAGCTTATTTCTTTTAAATATTATTCAGTTCTACTGTTATCATTGAATGTTACTTGCATATTTTATGTCTATTAAACCTTTCAAGAATTTTCCTTTTTTTTTTCAAGAATGTTAGTTTTTCTTAAATCATAAGCTAATCACTCAATATTCCCACAAGTTTTGGGGGTTCGTTGCCGGGATTTGAATGATTTCGCTGATTTATATTTGAATTTGAATTTCACGATGAAAGCTATTTTACACTAAGAAGATCTAAGTCTAAGAAAAATGTTTTGTTTTTAAACTAATACGTATTATGTAAAAAAGGAACTGTTTGTTATATGTGTAATGATTAGAAATTATCCGTAATCAAGCCTGCAAGATAGTGCACTATATTGTTTTGTTGAAGTGTAAACAAAAATTATAATGTCTGTTCTGAATAAAGCTAGAAAGGCGGACTTGTTAACATTGTGTGATGACCTAGGTATAGTTGTGCCTCAGAGTCCAAGAATCATTGATTTGATAAAGTTGGTGACTGAATCGAAGGATTATGAAGAAAATTTTGTAAAAGTTCGACTTGAAGTCATTGCCGCGGAGAGAATAGAAAAAGAAAGACTAGAAGCAGAAAAAGAAGAAAGAAGATTAGAAGCAGAAAAAGAAGAAAGAAGACTAGAGGCAGAAAAAGAAGAAAGACGATTAAGGCTGGAAGCAGAAAAAGAAGAAAGAAGACTAGAGGCAGAAAAAGAAGAAAGACGATTAAGGCTGGAAGCAGAAAAAGAAGAAAAAAGACTAGAAGCAGAAAAAGAAGAAAAAAGACTAGAAGCAGAAAAAGAAGAAAGACGGTTACGGTTAGAAGCAGAAAGAAGATTAGAGGAAAAGAAGATGGAAATGGAGTACGAATTACGAAAAATTGAACTTCAAGGAAATATGATAAATACAAGTGACGGTTCGGCTGTAACTGGTACAGGTAAGCAACTAGATTTGTCTAAATTAATGTCACACTTTGATGGGAAGGGTGATATTAGTATCTACTTAGCTCTATTCGAGAGACAGATTTCTAGGATGAATATAACAAAAGAGAATTGGGTCATGCACTTATTAAGTTTAATGCCGCTAGAAATTGCTAATGTTATAACTAGAGAACCAGAAACATTAACAAATAACTACGATTATGTAAAAAACTTGCTGCTCAAAAGATTCAAATTGACGCCAGAAGAGTTTAGGCAAAAATTAATGTCGCATAAGAAAGAAAACTCAGCCACTTGGCGCGATCTAGCATTTGAGTTAAGGAATTATTTAGAAGAATGGATTACCGGTCTTAATGTATCCAATTTTGAAGATTTAAAAGAATTAATATTAGTCGATCAAATCAAAAGAAGATTACCGATAGAAATGAAGGAACATTTCATCGATGATCTTCCCAAAATTAAAAGTGTTGATACATTAGTTTGTAAACTAGATGATTACGAAACAGCAAGGCGTAATATTAAAACCATGAATAGAAATTCACACCACTTTGAAGATAGGAAGTCAAAAATGCGCGAAAATAACAATTCAAAACCGTGGTTACCATCTCAACGTTATGATACTTTAAGAAAACAACAATTCGCAGATAATACAGCTAATAAAAATGAATCTTCTAATTTAAATGAAAGAAACAGGGCACAAATTAGATGTTTTAAATGTAACCGTCTTGGCCACGTAATATCCCAGTGTAAAAATGGGAATAATAGTCAAATAAATTATGACAGCCAAAATCGGAGCCAAAACCCGCGATTATCCAATCACAAAGAAGTGAATTGTGCATTAATCAAAGAAACAAACAGCGCCAAATCGGATCACATGTTAGACACCGATATTAACGGGAGCCAAAACCCGCGATTATCCAATCACAAGGAGATAAATTTTGCAGTAATCAAACAAACAAACAGCGCCAAGCCGGATCGCATGATAAATATTGATATTAACGGTGAAAAGACACAGATCTTTTTTGACACTGGAAGTGATATCAGTCTGGTCAGTTATGAATACTATACGAAAATTGGATCGCCAAGATTACGTTCAAATAATATTTCTTTGTCAGGCATAGAAAGAGTAGTTGTTTGTCCTAAAGGATACTTTTCATATGAATTTAATATTGATGGTTTTCTAATCAAAGCAAATTTGTATGTGTTAGAATCTCTTTCATATGATATTTTATTGGGATATGATGTGATTAGCAAATTAAAATTGGCGATAGATGAGAACGGAATTAAGATCGTTGGCGAACGCAACAATATTGAAGTAGGTTACACTGAAGTTCAGAAGAATTCTGACATAAAATTGAATCATGCTGCCAGAAATAACAATGAAAAGAAAACGTCAACGTTAGATAATTCACGTGATGAAAATATTATAATTGTAAATGATAATAATGCAGGAGATAATTTCTTAATTAATTTAGCGAGCGTCATAGAAGATGATGAAATTGATTTAGATCACGTGAGAAATTTTAATATAAGAAAACAAATAAATGAATTATTAAAGGGATACAAGCCAAATAAATCAAAAGATACAGGATTACGGATGAATATAATTTTATCTGATGAAATTCCTGTTTGTCAACGGCCACGAAGATTTCCTTTTAAAGAGCAAGAAATAATCGAAAACCAGGTTCAGCAGTGGTTGAAAGACGGAATTATAAGGCGCAGTTTTTCAGATTACGCTGCACCGGTAGTTTTAGTTAAAAAGAAAGACAACTCGTATAGGTTATGCATAGATTACCGTAAACTGAATAAGAAAATAATCAAAGATCGGTACCCATTACCTTTAATTGAAGATGTTTTAGATAAATTAGAGAGATTAAAAGTATTTACGACTCTCGATCTAAAGAATGGTTTTTTTCATGTTGAAATTGAGGAGAAAAGCAGGAAATACACCGCATTCGTGACACACGAAGGGGAATATGAGTTTTTGAAGTGTCCATTTGGTTTATGTACATCAGGAAACCAGTTCCAAAGATATGTAAACACGGTGTTTAGAAAGTTATTACGTGACGGCACAGTAGTTATTTATATGGATGATTTTATTATTCCATCACAAACTGAAGAAGAAGGTTTAGAGAAATTGAAACAAGTACTTGAAGTTGCAGCGGATTATGGGCTAGAGTTTAACTTCAAAAAATGCAAATTTTTAAGGAAAAAAATAGAATTTCTTGGTTATATAATTGAAAATGGGACGATACAGCCATCTGAATCGAAGACATCAGCGGTTTGGAATTTCCCTCAACCAAAAACGATAAAACAATTGCAATCATATTTAGGATTAACAGGTTATTTTCGTAAATTTATTCCGAACTATGCTCGAATAGCCAAACCATTGACTGATTTATTGCGTAAAAATGTCACATTTGAATTTGGCACAGAACAAATACAGGCGTTTAAAAAATTAAAAGAAATATTATCGCAAAAACCAGTATTGCATTTATTTAAACAAGGATCAGCACTAGAATTACACACCGACGCCAGTAGCCATGGTTTCGGAGCAGTACTACTACAAAAAGCGGATGATGGAAAATTCCACCCTATACAATACATGAGCAAAAAGACAACCCCGCAACAAGAAAAATATTGTAGTTATGAATTGGAGGTATTGGCAATGATTGAAGCTCTTAAAAAATTCAGGAACTACTTACTTGGTACAAAATTCAAGATAGTAACTGATTGTGAAGCATTTCAGAAAACATTAAACAAAAAAGATTTGGCTCCAAAAGTCGCAAGATGGGCTTTATTCATGGAAGAATTTGATTATGAAATCACACATAGACCAGGGAATAAAATGAAACATGTAGATGCTTTGAGCAGAAATACTGTTTTAGTAATTACAAGATCACAGAGTGAGATGACAGCTAGAATAGCTATAGCACAGGAGAAAGATGAGCTCATAAAATCAATAAAATCTTTAGTTGAAAAAGGTGAAGAAAATGAATATCTTATCAAGAATAACGTGTTGTATAAGTTTGATAACGGAAGAGAGTTACTTGTAGTGCCTGAAGAAATGCAAAAAGAGATTATTCGTAAAACACACGATAAAGGGCATTTTGCTGCAGTCAAAACAGAAGAATTAGTAAAAAAAGAGTTCTTCATCCCTAACCTGAGAAAACAAGTTGAAACAGTGGTAGTAAATTGCATCGAATGTATTCTATTTAACAAGAAACGAGGCAAAGCCGAAGGTTTTCTAACGCCCATACCAAAAGAGAATATACCATTAAGCACATACCACATTGATCATATTGGACCGCTGCCATCAACAAACAAGAAATATCAGCATATATTCACAGTTGTAGATGCCTTTACTAAGTTCGTATGGTTTTATCCGGTGAAATCCACGACAGCTCAGGAAGTCATTGAAAAGTTATCATTGCAACAAACTGTGTTCGGGAATCCCAGCAAAATAATAACGGATCGGGGACCAGCGTTCAGATCAGATGAGTTTATAGAATACTGCAAAGAGCAAGGGATAGAACACGGTAAAATTACTGCAGGAATGCCCAGGGGAAACGGACAGATCGAAAGAATTCATAGCATCCTGATTCCTGTACTAGCAAAGCTATGTGGGAATGAGCCCACAAAATGGTATAAATATGTGGCAGATGTGCAGAGAATTCTCAATAGTACAGTTACAAGAAGTACAAAATACAGCCCGTTTGAATTGATGATTGGCGTAAAAATGAAAAATAAAAATGACTTAAGGATTAAAGAAATACTAGAGGAAGAAGATATAAACCACATGATGATGGAACGGGAAAATGTAAGAGAAGAAGCGAGAAAAAATATTTTGAAAATACAAGAAGAAAATAGAAAACAATTTAACAAGAAGAGGAGAGAGCCCAACAAATATAAATTAAATGATCTCGTGGCAATCCAAAGAACGCAGTACGGCACAGGTCTGAAATTAAAGGAAAAATTCCATGGACCTTATAAAGTTACTAAAGTAAAGTCAAATGATCGTTATGATGTAGAAAAAATTGGAGACCATGATGGTCCCAACAAGACCTCAACTGCTGCAGAATATATGAAGCCCTGGAGTAACGCATCTGCATAACGTGACATGTTTTTGTTTTATGTTTACCTGTTTTGTATGTGTAAATTTGTGTCTAAATTTTTATAAACAGCTGCCGAGGACGTCAGAAACGTCAGGATGACCGAGAATGTGGGATTAAAGAATAAAGTATCCAGCAATAAATGATAATAAACTCAATGATTTAATGAACGTGATATCCAAAATGAGACTCGTGTGATGATGCGTGGAAAGAACGAGGTGTTCTATAGATTTCAGCAATGGCGAGTTGGATGGATTTTTAATCAAAAGCTCAGGGAAGCTTATTTCTTTTAAATATTATTCAGTTCTACTGTTATCATTGAATGTTACTTGCATATTTTATGTCTATTAAACCTTTCAAGAATTTTCCTTTTTTTTTCAAGAATGTTAGTTTTTCTTAAATCATAAGCTAATCACTCAATATTCCCACATATATGAGAGTTGATATACACCTTAACATATATATGGAAAAAATACACCTTTGATACATCAACAGTAATTGTGGGCAGGTTTCGAACTTTTTAATGTTTATCAGTATGGTATTATCAGTATAACTAAGCAGTTTTATAAAAGTAGAAAGCTTATGGAAACTAAAATGGAAACAAAAAGAAATGTATATTGCTTTGGAAAATATTATAAACTGTCGTTTGATATAAATATAATATCCATATCTGTACAACCAATAAATGTAATATGAATAAATAACAAAATAAATGAAATATATGAGTAAATTTATTAAATAACTATTTATTAAATTCATTGCAATAAAAAAGCATATTTTTTATACAACTCACATTTTGCAAGTATTACATAATTAGTATACAAATGCCTACGGATTTCATACTTTATATTTTTGAAGTCATGCTTTGTCTAAATAACAATAATCAAACTCATATGTATATGTATGCTAAAACACTATTAGACAATGATTGTCAAAATGTCATTACAATAAAACTACTGGAAAACTTCAGTGCTTCAGAATATATTAAAGCGCAAGAATGATGTTCACGAGATTTTTCTGATTGATAGAGCTTTTTCCTCAAATTTCGCCGTCAAGCAGGCTGACATTGTTTTTAAGATGTACTTCAGTTTCTTCATGCATCTAAAAAGAAAAGATAAATGTTAACATAAATTAAATAAAATTTATAATGAATATTATTATAGAAAAACTAATATTCATCATAGTATCGAGTGTTACAACTATTTCAAAATTAGCTGACAGAATCAGTCAAAACTTGGAAAAATTTAGGACTGTTTTTATAAAAACCTTAATTTTTCTAAGAGTATACATGCTATCTACATAAAAATAAGCACAGTTTATTAGAATAACCCGCTTAATCATAATATACAGTTCGAACGCTTTTGATACATTAGTTTTGACAGGGTTATCTAAAACATTTTTTTAATTTGTTGACGGCCCCCTTTGGAGTTTCGGGAAAAAAAAAAACTTCATGGAAATGTATGACTTACTATTATATTTACACATTTAGAGTTTCAAGATAATTCGTCATGTATTTTTGTAGATATTTATCAAAATGTCTAAAATCACAAGTGACCGGTCATCTTTGGCCATGTAGTGTACATACAAAGCTATAGATCATATACAGTGTTCTACAAAATAATTTTGATATTTTTCCGATAACTGATAGCAATTTTTTTAATTAAGTTTTCAAATGCGTTATGTGATTTATAAAATGCTTACATTGCCATCATACTTAACCTTTTTAAGCGGTGGAAGTTTTAGATACAATTCTGAATGCGTTGGAAAGTGTTTTATAATCTATGGTTTTAGATTGATTTTTAGTGCTTGCTTAAAAATACTTCTATTAAGTAAAAATACACACAGATTTAAAAGATGCTTAAGGAGCAAATAGTATAAAAAATGATTAGCTGCTTTTTGCATCTATTTGTACATAAATATCTGCTATGCATTTATCTTTTAAAATTGGCAGTTTTTCTATTCCCATACAGTTTAAGATAGTTATCGCAATATATCATCAGTACCAATTTTAACATGTTTATATATTCTGATATTAAATTTCTGATATCTACAAGCCCCTACAGTAAGCCGTTTGGAAAAAAAAAAAAAAAAAAAAGCTTTTTCCAAAATCTTTTTACTCCCTAAGCAACTACAAGATGCTATTTTAAAGTTCCGATAAACAAAATATATGCTTTAAAAGCTGAAATGCTAAAATTGATAGTGCAGTTGATTATTAAAATATGAATTTTAACTCTTTCAAATACACTGGTAAACGCAGATCACTTCGCAACAATAATAAAGAACTGTCGTACTTGCACCGAACAGAGAGGGGTGAGGTGCAAATAGAAATTCATACCAGCAAAAGAAGGACAACATTCTTTTTCTTTATTAGTAAACACAGCTTCATTTCAAGTATATTTTTTATACGGATTCTCGAACTGCGATATGCATACACATATGAAAAAAATAGGAATCTTAAAAGTTCGGGTATACTATATTTTAGAATTAAATAATTTTATAATAATTCAGTTATTTTAATAACTTTGTATTTTCATAAAAATAAATAACAGGCTAAAAAGATAACATGCTATTTTGTACCAAAGACCATGTTACAAATAAAAAAAAAAAAAAATTGATGATCAGAAATGACATCGATGTCAAATAACAACCGCCCTCAAAAAAAAAAAAAAAAAAAAAAAAAAAAAAAAAAAAAATTATAACGTTATATTTGTTTAGCCCCAAAGATTAATTTGTTTGCTCTTAAAACATAAAGAGTTCTTTTTTTTCTAATTTTACATAAAAATAAAACTTCCTCTATAAATAATTAAATTAACAGACATGCAACTGAATTACTCGCTTAAAGCTCTGAAAATAAGGGAGAGTGGGGAGGAATGAGACAACTTTCAAAGATGAGAATATCAAATTTGACACAAAAACCAAAATTTCGATTTATAAAATACAAAATGAAACATTTTTAATGTTTTTGAACATTATAGAAACATAATTTTTAAAACGATTTTATAATTATAATGAAATTGTAACTAAGAGAAAAAAAGTAAAGAAATTGGATTTGTCCTAATTCTTCATTTGCTGGCATGTCCCATTCCTCCCTATACTCTACGTTAAATTTCTTGTATAGACAGAAATGCTGCTTTTAGACATAGTTTAAATTATGGATGATATATAGTATAATGCTCTATAAAAAAGGAAACAATTACATATATACATAAACAAGTCATTAATATACAGAAAGCATAAAAAATTATAAAGCAAATTTACTTTTGGTTCTTGAAATAATCTTTTTCTTTTTACAATTGCAAGTTGTGCAAATTAACTACTTTATTCAACTAAACATTGGGGATGCTTTTCCTTAATCTAATACGTGACTGGTGAAATATTTATAAATGAAACAAACAGAAAAATCTCCTGTCCCATTCCACTCCACTCTCCTTTACTCCCACTCTCCCTTACTAAGTAATAAAATCTTAGGTTGAGAGACTTAGGGAAAATTTCAGGTGGTTAATTACTGTCATAATAAAGTAACAAATACAGCAGGAAGAAAATAGACATTTAAAGATTTATAATTTTAAAAAGTAAGCATGGCGACAAAGATAACCATATTTTCTTTTTTTTTTATTATTGAAGGAGGGGAGGGAAGAATTTCCAAACGGTTGACAATTTAACTTACTGAAGACTTACAAATTGTGCAAAAAATGAAAATTAATCGCTGTAAAAACTAAACTTTGTATGCTTTTAAGGAGAGAGGGGAAGAGATAACGTCATTTTCGGTGAGAGGAGGGGTAAAGCATATGATCTATTACTTATTGGTACAATAAAGTAACAGATCAGGATTTTTTTTTTTTTTTTTTTTTTAAGAAAGGGAGAGTATTAGATGACTTATTTACATAAGTTAAAAATTAGAAATAAGTAAAATACTAATATCCCAGTGATTAGTTTGCAGAGCTCGTTATTAGGGTAAAATAGGAAATTGGTTTAATCCCTTCAGCTTAGATCTAAAATGAATGTATTTAATTTTTCTCCCCTACGAGGTGAGAATTAGAAAAAAGATATAGATGCACAGTAATTTTTTTTTTAATATCATAAAAATATCTCAAAAGAATTAACTTTAAATAACATTGTCAATACGGATGTTGTAAAGTTTAAAATTCTGAGTAAAATGACCATCTGCATTTAATATTTTTGCTGAACATGAATGCCACAATTCTCTTTCAAAGCTTAACCACAGTGATCAGGAGGTTTAACTAAAAATTAATTAGGGGAAACTGGAAATTATTTTAATCCCTCCGGTTTAGATCTAGAATTCTTCCCCCCCCCCCATGTTCTAAATTTACGTTAGAAAATACATTTTTTTAATTATCTTAATATCGCAAAACAAGTAATACTGTAAAAATAATTGACAATTCAAATGTCTTAGAGTTTAAAATTTGCAATAAAATGAATACCCATGTTCATAATTTTGTCGCAATTCTATTTCAAAATTTTGCCTTAACCGCTAATCCAAAGGAGACACCAAGTTACCCATTCATCCTCTCTACATTTGTTACATACGTGTACAGATACATTTTTAATTCTTGAGGCCTTCACGATGTTATGGTAATTACATTAGGAATTTATTTTGTCTATTTTGAGAATTATAATTTAGTAGTTTTCGGGCAAAGTGTTGCTTAAATGATAGCTGTTTTCCATTTCATTTCGCAGCGAACACCGCCAACCTTAAACCATACTTTAAAGTGAAAGATTTTTTACGTAAAGACTAATACTTTTTTTTCAATGTTTGTAAGATTTGAAACTTTTATGAATTTAACTGCAGATTCATGTACACTTGTAAAAAATCATTTTATTATTACCATCTTTGTCCTTTACGCAAATATCGAAATTTATAATCGTGCTATTATTTGACCTTGAATTCCTCTAGAGAAAAGTCTTATGCACACCCATTTGTTCCTCTACCCCGCTTCCCCCTATCCTTGTTCTTTATTTTCAATATCCTTAATTTTAATACATACGCATTGTTGTTCACTCTATATGCATCATATTAAATGCTATACATATTTTAAATACAATATCGGAAGTAATAAGCAACATTTCCCATCATTTACGAGACATTTTTGAAATATTCTAAAAATTATGAAAATAACCACTTTTTAAAGTTAATTTGTTTGTAGTGGGTAAAGCTCACTTACAAAAGGAGGAAACTTGATACATTAATTTCTAATCTATGTCGATAGGATTAAAACAATTTCCAGATTTCTTGGAATTAAACCAGACTTTTAGCCTTTCTTGTATACCCCACCACTGGGCTATAATCCGCAATGAAGAGATTAAGCCATATTTCTCAAAAATATCCATTCTAAATAATGCATCAATAACTAAAAAAAGTTGCATGTACATAATAACAAGCACGGTAAACTGATAACCTTGTCTTTTCGCGTTTCAAGTTCTTGTTTAGCGATTTAGCCAATACTTTGAAGTAAAATTGTTGAAAATTAAACAAAAATGTTAAATATCGGTTATCATTTTATTTATAATTTTAAGTTCTACAATATTTGCATTGACAGTGTTTTTCATTAGGTTTTTTTAATAGATATTTTAATGGTAATTAAAAAAATTAAGACCTAAACTAAATGAATTTAAATAATTTCCAGCTTTCCTTTAAATAATTTGGATTTAGGCTTTTTCCTCTCCTACCACTGGAGTTTAAAAGAGTTTTATACTTTCTGTGTGTAATTCTATGCTTTCTTTTAGTTAAAAAAGGGGTGGGGGGAAGAACAGGAAAGACTTAATTGATATTTCATTACGACAATAAATTAACACATAGAGCACAGATTATACTTTTTATGTTATTTTAAATTAAGCAGTTTTGAAAAGTTTTTGAAGAAAATTCGGAAGCAAAATTTTAAAAGCGAAATACATATGAAGTTTTAATGAAATGAATGTGATGTAAGAATGATTAATGAAATTTATTCCCTATGAAGACACAGTTGAGTAATATTTTTTAAAGCAAGTTTTAAACACTTTAAATTTTTGCATTGTGGAGAAGAGGGCAATAAAGGAAAGTGAAATTTTAGAAAAAGAGCAGATAAATTTGATTATTACATAAAACATTAGAAATTTCACATGTATTAAACACAGATGTAAACAATAGTTATTTCACCGAAAAATAAATATGTAATAAACAGAACATAATTGCAGATTAGCTTGCCAATAACAAAAAATCAAATAGTCTTTTCTGAGTTTTGATTTTTACTTATTATGAATCAAGCAAAAAGGAAATGTAATAAAATGTAACTCATACAGAATAAAACTTTACTTACTCAGTAACTAGAAATGTTTATCTATACCGGATTCAAGATGGATGCATTTCACGCCTCTGTGGCTTCGTAAATAGCGATTACGTCACTACTGAAGCTCTTTCTGATTGGCTTACAGGTGAAACTACGACATTTCATGTATTTGTACTATGCGGGTGGTAAATATTATACCTGGTTACAAATAAAATTTTAGTAAACATGCAGATTTCTGCAGCTTTACAAAAAATTGTTTTGTAGTCTTCCAGATTTTTTTTACAGTGTTGGCCACGTAATATCGCAGTGTAATAATGGGAATAATAAACAAATAAAAAATGACAGCCAAAATTAGGAGCCAAAACCCGCGATTATCCACCCACAAAGAGATGAATTCCGCAGTAATCAAGCAAACTAACAGCGCCAAATCAGATTACATGAAAAAATATTGATATTAACGGTGAAAAGACACAGATCTTCTTCGACACTGGAAGTGATATCAGTTTGGTGAGTTACGAATATTATACGAAAATAGGCTTGCCAAGATTATTTTCAAATAATATCTCTTTGTCCGGCATAAATAAAATAGCTGTTTATCCAAAAGGATACTTCCCATATGAATTTAATATTGATGGTTTTCAAATCAGAACAAATTTGTACGTGCTAGAATCTCTTGAATATGATATTTTATTGGGATATGATGTGATTAGCAAATTAAATTTGGCGATAGACGAGAGCGGAATTAGGATCGTTGGCAAACGCAACAACATTCAAGTAGGTTACACTGAAATTCAGAAGAATTCTGATATAAAATTGAATCATGTTGCCAGAAATAGTAATGAGAAGAAAACGTCTACGTTAGATAATTCACGTGATGAAAATATTATAGTTGCAAATGAGAATAATGCAGGAGGTAATCACTTGATTAATTTCGCGAGAGTCATAGAAGAAAATGAAATTGGTTTGAATCACGTGAGAAATTTGAAAATTAGAAAAGAAATAAATGAGAAAGAAGAAAATTAAATTAGTAAGAAAAGATTGAATGAAAGAAACGAGACATCACAAACAGGACGAATGAATGACCTAAAAGAAAAACGCAATTTATGTGCACGCGCCAATGAAAATAAAAATGAAACGAGGAAAATTGAAAAATATTATAAATGGAAAAACACGAGGGAAGAAAATAATATTGAAGGAATTAATGCAAATAAACAGAAATTTATCAGAAATTACGAGAAGCGTGATTACAATGATAAAGATGAAGAAAAGAAATATTATTCGATAAATAATTTTAATAGAAAATGTCACAAATATGAAAATTGGAGAAACAGCAAACAGAAATATTTAGAGGTACAGCAAACAGAAAGAAAATATGAAATTTTTGAAAAAGAAAGGGCTGAACCGTGTGAAAAGGATACTTTTAAATTTAAAGGCAAAGGAAGCATAAAAGCAAACTTTAATGGTCCACGTAGAAATCTATATTTCTGGAGTAACGATAATTATAGAAAGCAATTTAACATGATCAGAAAAGTACCTAACAGATATGAATTAAATGATCCCGTGGTAATCCAAGAAACGCAGTATGGAACAGGACTGAAAAGGGGAAAATTCCATGGACCGAATAAAAACATTATAGAAAAATCACATGATCATTATGATGCAAAAAGAATTGGAAACCATGGTGGACAACAAGATATCTACTATTGCAGAATACATCAAGCCGTGGGGTAACGCATCTGTGTAACGTGAGATGTTTTTATTTTATATTTACCTGTTTTATTTCTGTAAATTTGTGTCTAAATTTTTATAAACAGCTGCCGAGGACGTCAGAAACGTCAGGATGACCGAGAATGTGGGATTAAAGAATAAAGTATCCAGCAATAAAAGATAATAAACTCAATGATTTAATGAACGTGATATCCAAAATGAGACTCGTGTAATGATGCGTGGAAAGAACGAGGTGTTATATAGATTTCAGCGATGGCGAGTTTGATGGATTTTTAATCCAAAGCTCAAAGAAGCTTATTTATACTGAATACTATTCAGTTCTACTGTCATTTTTGAATGCTACGTATATATTTTATGTCTATTAAACCTTTTTTATCTTATCAAGAATATTAGTTTTTCTTAAATCGTAAGTTAATCACTCAATATCCCACATATATATATAATGGGTAGACGCAAATCATCAGATATGAAGAAAAAAATCGTATCCAAAAATAGATGTCGTATGAAAGATTGTGTTATTTTTTAAAAAGGAAAAAAAAAGGAGGTCTGATTATTGAGCCCACCAATTACGAAACTGGCGACGATCACGAAAAAGGAAACAAAGTAATGTTCAACCGATTAATTGTAAAAGATTTTACTTTTTAATATAGGTGTTGCTTAAATTTGTTAAATTTTTGTCTTTGAAAAAATCATTTTCCAGATAATTGTTGTAATCTGTTAATTTTTTATTTTTTTAGATTTTTCTTAGCTTAAACCTGCATCTAAAAATATTAGATACAGCTAAAAAATATATTATGATTGCAAAGCAAAATCTCCGCACTGTTCCAGTTTTTATTACATTATAGGAATCTTAATATTATGTTTGAAAATTGTGTAAAATCATCTTAAAAAAATTAGGAAAAGGAATCAATCAGAAAATATGAATAATGCTAAATATTTATAATCCAACGATAATCAAAGCCATTCTGTTTGTAGTTTATGAAATCACAATTCACTGAACTTTTTGTATCTCTTTTTGTAATATTGGCTAAATATTTAGATAAACCAACGTAGCACTAAAGACATATCAATAATCATACGATGATTAATGATAAATCTGCTTGAAGAAAAGACATTAAAATCTAAAGATCTGGTATAATTTAGGCGTTCTGCTATTATTGTAAAAGATGGAAGAATAAAATATTTCATTGTGATATAAAGAACATAATGATTTACTGAAGTTTTTTGAAAAATGGGATAAAATACATAAGTAACTCATGCAATAATGCAATATACTTATCTGTGGGCAAAGCTACTGACATTGAACTTTTTCATTCATTTTGACTGAAACATATTGGATTTACAATTGAGACTAACTTTGTCATCGGAAATTATCAATTTTGTTTATAGTTAAACTCTTTTTGTAATCGCCACCATTATAGATGTTGTTTTCACGTTTTCATAGCAAGCCTGCCACCTACCCCAAATATCACGCGTTCCCCAAGTTGGTACAAAAGTATCACATTTAAATTTAAAAAACTTATTTGAATATATAAATGATTTTCTTCACATAAAAAAGGTTGTTATTAGTAGGAGGAATTTGAGTTTTCAATTTAAAAGAGAACTCTATTTCTTTCAATTATCTCTCATTAAAATGATTTATCCGTGTTTTGTCTAACCGGTATCTTATGTGAACCGGGAATCACATATTACAGCCTAGGTTATTCATAAATCAATTGAATGCGAAATAACATGTTAGTATGTAAATAGTTGAAAAGAGTTGTTTAGAAAATACTAAACTAAAAATTTCCCAACATTGACTTAAGAAAGAAACAAACATCTATTTAAAGCAATGTCATCCGAGATAAAACTTGATCATTAAAATGATTAAGCCTCTCATTCATATGGGCTTCACATAAGGACGGGTAAGATTTGCCTTTTAAAGCCAAAAGAACGTTCGCCATTCATTTATGGAGATCGATTGTTCAGATAAAAGCTAGCATGCAGCACAATAATAAAATTATTTTGTAATGAGGATTTCACTTTTCACAGAAAGAAAATTTTGTGAATGATGAAAAATAATGAAAAATAATTTCGCGCATGAAAGGATTAATCCGATTTTGCGCTTGCGTTATTCAACTTTCGACCTTTCTCAAAACCTTTTGTCAACTGTCTCACTTGCTTTATAACAAGCCTAAATTCGATCTTCTCCTAATTTACCACTCCATTTCGATAGAAAAGCCCCAGAGATTCCGTAACGGAAGTAAGGCTGCAAGCGAACAGCACTACTTTTTATTACACTAAAAGAGCAATGAATCTATCTTTGTTTCCCTACGGAACAAGGGTGAAACCTCTTTAAATGATTTTTGAGGGACCGACCCTACCGAATTGACAAAGGAAAGGAAAGTTTATCTCCCCCCATTTTCAGTCGTAAAACTGTCAACTGATTTCGAGTTCGATTTCTCTCTTGAAGTTCAAAAAAGTTCACTGAAAAAGCAATTTATACATCAAAGCACCGACACGAAAGATAAAAAATAGCGACGCCTGACCGCAATAAGTTAGTGCTATGTGTATAGTCCTTAAATCGAGAAGCAGGGGGAAGCGGAAAGAGATTGTCGGGAACAGAGAGGGTTGAAGGCGATGAATGGGGGGAAAGAAGGTGATGGGGAAGCGGTGAGGGAAGTTCAGTAAGGGCGAGAGTGTCGGAATAAATTTCAGAGCTATTACTTACCCATCATACGTAGTACAGTGTAAGCTTTGCAATCGTTTTGAAAATCGAAAGAATTTTATTGACGGATTTACACGGTTCAAACACTGGAGATTCCGAAAAAAATATTTTTAGAGAAAAAAAAAAATGCCGTCCTTTTTCCTGTGTGTCTGTAAACGCTGTATCTCTCAAACAAATTGAGATAGAGACTTGACATTTGGTGTGTACTTAGTATATATAATGGAAAGAAGTCTATTGAATATCAGTAACCTCAATTATCCGAAACTATTTTTTTTTCGAGTTCTCAAAGCAGTCGTTCTAATGTCGTATGTAGGGGAGAGTGGGGATACTTGAGCATAGGGGATACTTGAGCCACCCCTATTATCTCTACAGTTGGTTAATTTTTCTTTCTAAAACTGCCAATATGATAACATATTTATAGTTCTGAACACGTAAAAAAGAAATCACACATCTTGGTACCATTTTGAAAGTATAGTGATTAATAGTTGTCTTTTCCCTATCTGAAGTAAATATTTGGGTGAATGGTTTTTTTGTTTTTTTGTAATCAAAGTTTTGTTTAAAGTTGCAACTATATACATACATTCAATAAGCATAATTTGAATTGTATTTTGAGTCTAAAATAGTTCTAATTGCTGCATGCTTTATTTAGTAAAACTCTGGGAAACAAAAATAGTGATAGTGGGGATACTTGAGCCAATGAGAGTGGGGATACTTGAGCCATGTCTGAACCATCCCCACTAGAAATTTAACATGGGTGAAACAAACAAAAAATAAAATATCATCCTTATATTCACTAATAGATATTTTTCTGGAGAAAAGGGAGAATAATTTTTCATTTTATTTTTTTTTTCTTAAAAAAATAACGACCTAAAAATGTTTAAAAATGTATATTTTTTAAATGAAAATGTCTATTTTATTTTTCGATTTGACTAACAAAATAGCCTGTCTAGATAAATGTAAACATAGTTTTCAATTTAACTTTCATTAAATGAAAATAACTTTTTAAAACGGTTTTACAGGCTATAATCTCTAATACTTTAATTAGTTAGGTCCAACATATTAAGATATTTATTTTTTAATATAACATATTAAGATTAGTATTTTATATTGAAATCGTAACCTCTGTTGCTGTAACTTTTTTTTAACTAAGAAAATTGAAGAAAAATTGGTAAAAAGAGCGCACAAAAACAAGAAAAGCAACAAAAATCCCAGTTCAAACTTACCTACATGGAGCCAAAGAGGAAGACAAAATCTTTTCCTGTGAAATCAAAAAAGTGTTTGAAATAGTAGAATGATACATCTGGCTTAAATTCCGACAGCTACTAAACTAAAAGCATGAGTTCGACAATATCATTAGAGGAAAATTCTGTCAATGATGGTGATGATGTGAAAGAAAACCTTCTATTGATGGTTGGTTACTAATAAAATATGCCAGAAAGAAAACTGTAAAAATATTTGTTGGATAAGTGCTTAATGTTTTGAAAATGAAATTTGTCCGAAGAATTGCAGATTCCAAATTTAAATGGCTCTGAACTGAGGATGTTTCTACCGTCGTTATAACTCAAGTTCAAATTATCTTTCGACAACCAGTTTTAACGACAAAAAATGATCGTATTACTAGCTTTGTTTTCTCAATTGGTTTTGAAAGACTTTACGTTTCATAATTTATCATTCTGTAAAATGTTTGTGCAAAAAGTAAAGCGAAAAAAATTACTTTTGTAGGTATTTTTCCGTAGTGGCTCAAGTATCCCTTCACTATGGCTCAAGTATCCCCGCCATGGGGATACTTGAGCCATGATGTAAAACAAAAAATAAACATTTATTATACATAGAAAAATAGTTCAAAATTTATTGAAAGTGGTTTTTAGTTGAAGGAAAAATATCAAATTTTCATTTTCAATATTTTATTTTATTCTAAAAAAATATAAAAAATTTAAAAAAATTAAAATTCAAAAAATGGCTCAAGTATCCCCATCTTCCCCTACATTAAAATTTTTGATTTTTTTTCCACACTTTTCGATTTTTCCTAACCCTATATTTCATTCAAATTTCGATTCAAATATACATTTTAAATGGATATGAAACGCTTAATCCGACGCCGTAAACTGTCAGTTAATGTGACTATTATTTTTGGAATTATATGGATGTTTCTTTTACGCAATTCAGTACTTTTTGAGTAGTTTGGCGTTTTATGTAATTTTCAAAATTGGTTCATCAGCAAATCATTAATAGAGTATTGCTACATATTAAAATTATTTAAATTTACGTTTAAATTTTATTTTGGAATTGCGATGCATTTTATAAATAGTTGACATATGTTTTATTTTAATATTCGATGCTATGCATATTCATGATGGGTAATTATTACGGTGGCCTCCCAACGACTAGTTTTTGGAATGAATTACCTTTGAAAATATTTACAAGATTTTCTTTAAATCCAATAATTTTTTACTTTTTCTCTGTAAATGAATGACGATTTATTTTTTAATCCAATGATTTTCGGTCTTTTTTGTATAAATGAATTTTTGGAGCGTTTATATTTATGTAAATACGTCTCCTATAATCGTCGTTCGGTCCGTCCATCTGTCTCTTCGCATATACCAACGCAAAAGCAATCCAACCAAATCGTTTGAAATTTAACATATATAAATGTTGCATAACTTTGTCGAGAAATTTTCAATTTTTTGAAAATTTGATGTATAGTTCAATTACAGAGACAATCAAAAGTATCCCTTTACATACGGCCAATGAGAAAAAATAGCTTCAAGTGCATTTTAATGATATTACACTCTTTTGAACACAATAAAATTGATATGCATCTATGAAATATATACTAAAATATGGATTATGTAAAATCTGTGGTGCAAAGAATATTTGTTATCGATTTACAGAGCTTCACAAATAAATTCCATTACATAATGCTATAGGTGGTGGTGGTGGTGGGGGGGTCGTTTAGGGCCTGTTTAAATTATAATAAACTATTTCACATTTTATGAAGTTGATATACGTTGCTATGGTTAAATATAACTTACTTTCTACGTAACAGACAGCAGATACTATTTACAGGGACACACAAAATATTCCGGATACAACATTGTATCCGAAATACTGTATACTATTACACAAAAATCTAATTTTTTTTTTTTTTTTTTGTTATAGAACGTTACAGCACTTCATTTTCGGCTTTTGACGTGCAATTTCCGACTTGTTTCTTTTGATCAAGCGTTTTTGAACATTTTGCGTTGTTGACTCGTAATATAGACAATTTAAGTTTCTTTTTCTTTGAGTAAAATTCAATATATCTTTTGACTAGGCTTTTGAACCAAATTTTGTAATTTTCATAAATTTTAAAATAGTTTAATATTATTTAAGCAACATGTGTATGTATATATTTCCCTTTAAACACGATTGAAATAAAATCTGACAAGATGTTTGAAAAATCTTTTGGCGTAAAAGAGTTCTAAAAATTAGCATTTCGATATACACTGGTGTCCAAAAGTAAAGCATAATTGGTAATTAAGTAATTATTTTTAAGTAATGAAAGAAATATGAATCGGAATGTGCTGAAACTCCAGGTGTGTAAACAAAATAGTACGCGTCACATATTTTCGCGAAGAGTTTTCCCCGAAATCGAATAGGGGACCGTCAACAAATTGAAAAAGAACGAAGATCTTTTAGGTAACCCTGTCAAAACTAATGTAGAAAAAGCGTTCAAACTGCACATTATGATTAATTGGCTTATTGTAATGTACTGTGTTAATTTTTACAAGGATAGCATGTATACTCGTAGAGAAATTAAGGTTTTTATAAAAACGGTCCTAAATTTTTCCAAGTTTTTTGCTTATAATTTGCAGAGTTCTTATTATAAAATAATGTTCTTTTCTGAAAATATGACAAACATCATTGTACACAATACCCTGTCATCGGAATTTAAAAATAATAAAAATTGTATGAAAAATGAGTATGTTTAGTAAAAAATATTTCTTTGCGCATGCGTCAACGATATCAAAATGTCATTTGCATATTGTGTTAGCTAAATGTATAGAGCAACTTCTGTAAAAGTTTCAAAAACATAGCTTGAAAATTCTGAAAATGGGAGCCTATAGAATCAACTCAAAATCCGTTATTCCTAAAGGAAGCAAAAAAATCAGGGGTTTTACCTAAATATAGTTGTACGTGCAATATTGTGTAGGCACTAAACAATGGAATATGGATACAGCCCCTCATCTTTTTGCTTCATTTAGGGAATAAAGGATTTTGAGTTGATTCTATAGGCTCCCATTTTCAGAATTTTCAAGCTATGTTTTTGAAATTTTTACAGAAGTTTCTCTATACATTTAGCTAACACAATATGCAAATGACATTTTGATATCGTTGACGCATGCGCAATGAAAAATTATTTACTAAGCATACTCATTTTTCATACAATTTTTATTATTTTTAAATTCTGATGACAGGGTATTGTGTACAATGATGTTTGTCATATTTTCAGAAAAGAACATTATTTTATAACACGAACTCTGCAAATTATAAGCAAAAAACTTGGAAAAATTTAGGACTGATTTTATAAAAACCTTAATTTCTCTACGAGTATACATGCTATCCTTGTAAAAATTAACACAGTACATTACAATAAGCCAATTAATCATAATGTGCAGTTTGAACACTTTTGCTATATTAGTTTTGACAGGGTTATCCAAAAGATCTTCGTTCTTTTTCAATTTGTTGACGGTCCCCTGTTCGATTTCGGGGAAAACTCTTCGCGAAAATATGTGACGCGTACTATTTTGTTTACACACCTGGAGTTTCAGCTCATTCCGATTCATATTTCTTTCATTACTTAAAAATAATTACTTAATTACCAATTATGCTTAACTTTTGGACACCAGTGTAGTATTCTTTAAGTGAAACTTTTTTGAAATAAATACATTTTTAAACTATTTTTTGGAAAGAACGTGTCTATTGAAAGTTTTGTGCGAAGTTTCTTAACTTAAAACGACTGACCTGGAATATAGAAGTTATAGTGCTCCTCAAATAAGCCGCCTTCATTGGAAAAAATCTAGAAGTAGACATAAATTCGTTTCAAGAGACCCTGCATTTAACTGTTAAGAATAATTCCGTATCATTCCATGGCATTAGAAAACTCATTAACCTTCGAAGCCGTCACCATTGAAGTGTTCATAATTTACATGTACTTGAAAAGTACTCAAGACATCTTGAAAATGCACTTGGCTTGCAACAGGTGCATATATTTAATGCTGAAGGACCAAGTTAGGTAATGCTTTTACGCAACCGAAGACGGATGAGGTCCTTAGAGCTAAGCATAGAGGCTTACCAGAAAACTAACGAATCCTACACTGTAAAAAATATGACTATTTTGCTGCAGCGTCACTCCACAGCTTTTACAGAAAACGGCTACTTCAGGCTATCATGGAGCATTTTCATTGTCCAAAAGAGTGATATTCTATAAAAGCGGGGGAGTGACGATGCAACAAAATAGTCATATTTTTTACGAGTAATTTTTTTTCCAAGCACCTTCGTTGTTCCAAACCCAAGCTCGCACTCTGATTGGTTGTTGCTTTCGGCACTGTTTTCATGTCACTTGGCGAAAATCATACTTGGCGTAGCGATAGATGCTTCCGTCGAGGAGTTTGATTTCCTTCCGAACCGAATACAAAGTAACTTTTCTCGTTTTTTAATAAGTAAAGCATTAGCCATTTTATAAAATAACACAAGATAATAATACACAAGAGCATAAAATGAAGGAAGAGTAAAAATGAGTAGGTTAGGTTTTAGGTTTACTCGTTCACTTACGAGCGAAGTATTTTTCGCCAAGTATGGTTATTGCCAAGTTACGTGAAAACAGTACCGAGAGCAACAACCAATCAGAATGCGAGTTTGGGCTTGGAACGACGAAGGTGCTTGGGAAAAAAAAGTTTCGCATTTTTTACAGTGTAGCCTCCTGATTTATCATAACCCTTTCGGATCTGGTGTACATTGTACATCTGGTGTAATTAATAGTACATGTCTTTTAATGGAGTATTATTTTGTTTTAAGAAATACTTTTGCTACTATTTACATGTAGTAATGTTTGTATATGTCTATGCATTTACTATATGTCTTCATTTATGTTTAGGCATTTACTGATATTAATAATTATAATTATTTTGCTTAATTCTCTTTGCACCGTTTGCGATTATTTTATTTTAAAAATATTAAACACTCTTTAAACTTAAAACAAAAGTTACTTTCCTGAAAGAATCATGTGTAATAAAGCGCAAAAAGTATTAGAAAGTTGTAATGTAAGTTAAATTTTGTTGTATTGCAACGTTTTCTAAACATCTCCAAAAATACGTCCTTAGCCTATTGTCATAAGGATATGTCAACATTCGATGTCTTTCAGACAGTAAAATATTCTTTAAATGATAATTAATCTATTTGGATAACCAGAGTTATTATTATTAACGTATAAGTAATCTTCTTTAAAAACTGAAAGAAAAATTCGGACCCGAAAGGATATTAAATTAAAATACGTGTAAATTACTTTTGTATATTTTTCTTTAACGTTGTGCTGTTCTTTTGTACCGTGAATATATGTACTTGTTGAGTGTACCTGAAATTTTTCCTTAAACATTAAAGGAGATGCACTATTTTTATATATACAGGGACCTGTCAAGATTTTTTCCTCGGGGTTCTGTTTTTGTGAAGTTTTTCTTATATTTGTGAATATTTTAGTCATAGTTTTGGGAATTTTAAATTAACGATGTGTTCAGGTTCTGTCCTTTATGTAAAAAATGTTACGTATAGTAGATCATTCATTCTTAGGTGAGTTCAGCAGTTTATTTATAGGTCAAACTTTATTTTAGAATGATTAAATTTGTGAAAATGTCAATTTGAAGGTATTATAATTCTGTGAAAAATACTTTTAGAGACAAGCAATATTGTGAAGGATCTTATTTTAGGATAAATTACTTTGTCAAGGATCCTTCAAAGAACCTAAAATTTTCCCAATTCTACATGTCCCTTACTCATGTAGAGTTGATTATTATCTTTTTTTTCTATTCCCTTAGGTAGAATATGTTTATTCTAAGCTTCTTTCACATTTTTTTTTTTTTTTTTTTTTTTTTTTTTTACATAAGCAGCACGATAACTAATTATTTAAATAAAGATTTATTACGTTTTTCATGCGAAGATTCGAACCAAAGATAAAATTCTTCAATAGAATTTTGCACATTTTTCTTTTTAATTAAATATTTAGCAATAATACATGTACATTTCAGAGAATTTAGACTTGGAAGCATATCTTGTTTTATTTATTTTTTGTCGAATCGCGGAGCACACGGATTATGAGTGACGTCTACTTGAGCCTCTAAGACATACGGGCAGCCACTTTTTCCCCCCCCCTTTTTTTTAGGAGTCTTTAAGTAAGTATTCTTTTTTGATTTTTTTTGGAAAAAAGGAAAATTTAAGTATTTTTGAGTTTTAGATTTGGTTTATAATAGACTTCCCTCTAGAAAATGAAAATTTGATAGCCATTGTTGTTTGAAATTAATTACAGATTTTTTATGCATTAATAATAATTTTAAAAAGAAGAAGAAGAAGAAGAAAATTGTTTTTCATTGTGATTAAATACTCTATCAGTTATAATTCGGACACATACAGGTTATTCCAACTAACATGTTACAAATTTCAAAGGGAGATAGGATACACATTGACTACATGTGTATTGACACATTGACTGCATGTGTATTGACACATTGACATATTGACTACTGCACATAGGAATGCCGAGTCGAAAACGATTTCCTGACGCGGTACTCCTTGAATAGGCACGTGTTCCGAACATGCTTGTTTTGAAACTTTATTTTGAATTTTAAATTTTGCAATTTTGCAATTTTTTTTCACATTAAGCACATAGAAATTAAAGAACACAAAACAGGAGATAAAAGTTTGTTTGTATCTTGCTGTTCTTAAATATAAAGACAAGTGTATAGAATTACAACCCACATTAAATGTTGTGTTCGAATTGGCGATCCTCACCTGTGATGCATCATTTCTATTTTTTTCACACGAATTCTTCTTCGGTACATGGAGATTCGAACATTCGCGAACATTTTAGGAGTATCTTTGATTTCCCAGGCAACTGAAACAATTTGTACAATAAAATCTGTGTGAACGCAAAATGACCCATCATCTAAACGCGACCCTTTCTTATCATAGAATCTCTCTGTCGGCTTGTTCAACTTCTCCACTGAGAAATTTGCATATAGTCCTTTTCACATTTTCTCATAAAACTAGTCGCTGGGGGCCACCGTAATATTTACTCATCATGGATATGTATAACATAATATGTGAAAAAAAATGTGTGTAAATTATTTACAAAATGCATTGCAATTCCAAAACAAAATTTAAGAGTATACTTAAATATTTTTAATGCACTAATGCTCTAATCTATTTTTAATACGCTAATGCTCAGCAAAGTTTCATGTATTGGATTGCTGATGAGCCAATTTCGACAAATACATGAAACACCAAAATACTCATGTAGTACCGAATTGCATAAAAGAAACATCCGTATAACTCCAAATATAATAACCATATTAACTAACAGTTTACTGCGTCAGATTAAGCATTTTGTTACCAATTAAAGTGTATTTTTGAATTGAAATTTGAATGAAATACAGGGTCATAAAAATCGAAGACTTGGGAAAACAGAATTACAAATATCTCAATAACTAATAATCCGATCGACTTCGTTTATAATGCAAAATTTGTGTTATTTTATTAACTATTTATTAATTGTTATTTACATCCATTCCTTAAAATAAAAAAACACGAAAATTTTTATATACCTTCTATCAGAACAAATTTTTCGAGAGTCCGAAAGAAATAGTTCCGGATAATCGAGGTTACTGATATTCAATAGGCTTCGTCTCATTCTTACATACTATGTACATACAAAATATCAAGTCTCTATCGCATTTTTTTTTTGAGAGATAGAGCGTTTACCGACACACAGACAGACCGACAGACAGACAGACGGACGGCAAAAAAAAAATTTCTGAAAATATGTTTTTCGGAATCTTCATTACCTGAAACATGTAAATCCGTCAAATTTTTTTTTTTCGATTTTCAAAACGACTGCAAGATTTATTTATCCTAAACTACGTATGATGGGTAAGTAAAATGTGCCGAGAATCCTGCCCGTTTTATTCACTGGCATCACTCTCGCAACTCTGGGGCAAGGATCAGCTTTGTGTGATTCAGTCATTTCAGTGCCCTTACTACTGTGTCAGGAAAGCGTTTCCGATCCAGAACTCCCATGTGATTCCGATTGCTATATACTCCACCTCCCTTCCAAGATTATAACATCTTAGCTGGGATACCCTGTATAGTCAATGAAGTTAGTTAAATAATATATTTACCCCTCTCCCCATATATAAATATATACATATATATTTTAATATGTAAGAAATAATCCAACAAAGAAGAATTTTTGTTCAAGTTACTGAAATGATGCTGAAATATGAATGATATCAATTATACTGAAGTATGGTAAATGTACATATTTTGTCACCTATGTAATTCAAATTGCTTTCCAAAAAGCAGTAAATATTGCAAACATGCTTCAATCTTCTTCTTTTTTTTTATTAAGTAGTATGGTACGGATTTGAATTCTATAGCTATCTAAAAGAATTCGAATATATATATATATATATATTGCGTTTTCTTATGAAATGTAAGAAATAATTTCGCAGGTGAGATTTTTTTTTTTGATTATCTAGAAGGTAAATAATACATTCTTTATTAATTAGAAACAAAACATATGTTAAACTGTGTGAAACCCCGAAAACAAAACTTTCATATGACAATTATACACTTTTCAAATTAACTTTCTCCCTAACACGTTATGTTTCAATTTCAATGTAAGGGCATTAATGCAAACTCGACGATTTTCTCCATTAATGTGGTCGTAATATAGAGGCATACTTTACTAAAAATTTTTCCTTTCTCTTTCATTTATTGTTCAGTTGTTATTCTAATCTTGTAAGATATGGTGATTTACAATCTCAGTCTCATTTTAGTTAAACTCGATTTTTAATAAAGAAATAACATAATTTTCTTGACATAATAATTTACTGCGTTACCCCAACACATATGGTACAGCACAAGGAAATCGAATCAATATTTAATTATATTTTCAACTAAATAAATTTTAGAAAACCGTTTTTCAGCAGCGATTATGTAATATCTCTGCAACTCAAATTCAAAGCATTCTGCAGATTCGATCGCAGAAGATGCCTTCCTTACTTTTAAACATACATTTAGAATAACATTGTCATAAATTGAAAAAACATCAACAAAAATACTTAACTTATTTTATCTTTTAAAATTTTCTGCGAAATATAATCTTTTGAAAATGTATATATGGTCTATTTTTAGATTGAGTAATTCTAACATAACATTTATATACAAATTTGCAATTATTTTCTAAAACAATTTAGTTTTAGGTAAAAGATATTTTCGATGTGTACAGTTATATTCTAGTATATTCTGCTAATTTAAACAATTATTTTTAGTTAGAAAGACGAATTTATAATTTCTGACAGAATTGTTTAAACTAATTTGGAGATTTGTCGTTTTTGTATGCATGTTAATAACAAATCATTTTTGATAACAAATTAAAATTTAAAATAAAAAGTATTTTTATTCATAAATTTTTTTTAAAATATAGTCTTAAAAATGTTAAAACAATGATTTTTAACAAAAAAGCATTTTTTGTTTTTCAAGTATTTTTTCAGAGATTTCATATGTGTATTTAACAACATTCTTCTTTCTTATATGAAATCCAAATGCATAAGAATGTGTAGGCCGGGACAAGCTGTGCAATACATAAATTTAACCCTTTATCTACCGAATTATGAATTCATGAAAATTTTACATTCTAAAGCATTTTACGTAAATGGTTTAAAATAAATTAAAAGATTTACTTAATTAAATAAATAAATTTTAGAAGGATTCAGAAGTATTAATTAAATTTAAACTTAGAGGGATTTTGTGCAATATTTATAATCCCACTAAAATCTTTTGTTTTAACTTGTTTTTTTAGTAATGTGTAGAATTATAAAATGTACAATTATGATGTTCTTACAGTATAAATATAGAAATATTTTCGCATTGAAAAATCCCCACCCCCTTCCTGAGCACCAAGAAAGATGAAAAGATACAAAGACAAAACAAATCGTCCTTTAAAAAAATATTTTTGTTTTGTGTAACCAATAATGCTTTTGGAGAAAGCTAAAATAAAGTATCTGTAACTCATTCTAAATAGTAGTACAACTAATCGACGTACACTGGAAAAAATGTGCCTCTGGCATCTAGAAAATAAATTGTGTCTCTAGAAAAAATAGTTCCATGTCATCCTTAAAAATTCTAGTTCTCTCGGCTAGCGTGTTCTAGTCAATATTCTGATTGAGTAGACTAGAATGTTCTTGTTCCCAGAACTAGAAAAATACGGGTTTCGAGCTAGATTTTCAAAATGGCTACATTTCATAACAATAACTTCTGGTTTCATAAATCAGAATTTCTAGTTCCCTGACTTTCTAAGATAGGTATTAGAACTAGAATTTAAAGACACATTAACTACAAAATATGTTAACCTGAAGCTGAAAGCATGGTCATAACTGGAAATGTTAAAAATTAAAACTCTTAAAAATTCGATTTGACACAATTTTTTGAAAATTATCTATTTGTTATTTATTGCCTTTAAAAAATCGCATATTTTACAAGTTATAGTTACTAACGAAACATTTCTGTTTAATTCTTGAAGCATTATCGAAATAAATTTATCTAAAAATAATATCCTGTTCTATACAACATTTTTTGTATTCTTTAAACTATAAAGAGACTGAATGAAATTAATTTATCTCATTTAATATACGTATTACGAGTTCTATTTCACTGGTGATTCTTTCAGCTACACAACAATTAAAAAAAGAGTGATAGATAAATAGAGAATTCGATATTAACTAACTATATTTTATGTGTTTTAATAGCACGATAAAGTTTACTATAAAATATATATAAATTTCTTTGTAATACAATAAACGCACATTAATTCAGACAATTTGGGACACAGACACTATGGTACTTTTTTGTTATAACAGTCTCTATAAATTTAATTACGACAAAATTAAAGTTATGATCTCGCCAAGATCATCCCGAATTTTGTGTATACAGTCGAACTCGTTTATAGCGAGCTCGCATTTAACGAGAACTCGGATTTACCGAGGAAAGCGAGAATATTTGGTTGGATCAACGTTAAGTCTATGGAACAGAAATCGCTTTTAACGGGCAAGACCCGGTTTTGGCGAGCAATATTTTTCTGTCTTGTTAGTTTTTTTTTTGTTTGTTTGTTTGATTTTGTGTTTTTTTACTTCTCCGTGGTCTAATACTTTTGTAAGAAAAATTCATTCAACATTACAATGTCAATAGGGAGGGTTCACAAGTCCGGGTTAATTGTAATTAAATTGAGAAAAAATTGTAAAGTATTTAATTAAATTAATTAATGTAATTAAAGTTCGTAAGTAGTAATTAAATTTTAAGTAAACTCAATCATTTGACCTCCTAACGCCCCCTTCCTTCTGGTTGCGTGCCTGCCTTAAGGACCCGTTTATTACGAGCACTCGGATTTAACGAGTAAATGTTACGGTCCCTTTGTGCTCGTTTTTAACGAGTTCGACTGTATATATATATATATATATATATATGATATAAATACACTCCAAACACTTAATTAATTTTAATTAAGTGTTTGATTTTTAATATCATCAGTTTATTTTTGTTTTTTTTCTCTTTACTTTTAAAAGAAATTGGGTACTTCTGTTGCCACAGATACAAAATTGGTATTAAAAACTTAAAAAAAATTAATGTCTCAAAAAATTAATTGAAATACAACTTTTAAACAAATTGCACTTAAAAGTAAATTTTTTTTTTGTTATACGATGGGGTAAAAATTGAAAATGTGCGATAATTAGAAGTTTTAAAATTTGCAGTAGCGTAAATTTCAAAACTGAAATTTTATTTCAAATTTCAAAATGTTTCTAATCGCGAAATGAATATGTATTACGCTACGTTTGGTTTTTATAATATAGATAGATAGATAATTCGATTTGAACATTTTAAATTCGATTAAAATAAATAACTTTCTTTTAGAATTATTTTAAAATTAAATTTATTGATGCTACCATCTACGTAAGAATTTAATAACTATAAATTAACAATTTGGATTTAGGAATTTTATTATAAAATATTTTGAAACAATGAATTAAATCTGTTTCTTTCAAAGCAAAGTCGATATTCGATGATTAGCTGAACGATTAGTACATAGTAAAAAAGAATTCAAAGCTATTATATAAAATTAAGCATATTTTTCTAATAAAAATATATCAGTGTCCATGAATAATTTTAAATTATGTTGCAAGCGCAGGAGTAGCTGGTAGTAAACAATGCAGGAGTAGCTGGTATCGTCCGGTATTTAAAATGTTTTTAAAATAATAATCATCATTGTCCAAACTTTTTGAAAATTTTAGGTATTAAACACATAATATTTTTCGCAGTCTGTAAGAACACACTTCCAGCCAGTCGGGTGCATTGTGAGTCGAATTCTTAGCTTTTAGCACGACTCATAACAGAAACTGGTTGGATGTTTTTGCTTTTTTGTTAAACTATGCACCCCTGATGAGTAGTTTAATAAAAAAGCCTTCTACTGTCCTTTTATCCATTTACTTTTCATTATTTTAGTAATCTGCCTTCTATTTCACTTCAAGCTTCAACTGTTTTCAATAAAGTGACTGTAAAAATACTGGTCTCATTGGTTTATTGTATGGTAATATATGAATTACTCTGGTTATAAAATGTCCATTTATCCATATATTTTTTAGTAATTTTGTAATCTACCTTCAATTTCACTTCAAACTTCAACTGTTTTCAATAATATGATTGTAAAAATACTGGTTTCATTGGTTTATTTAATGGTATTGTCTGAATAACTTTGGATGTATTTATAAAAGTATTTATACATTCAACTTCCATAATGATAAGATGCATAAGCGCAATCATTATGGGATAGTTTAATCTTTTATGCTATTTATGTTATCATAAGATAACATGAATTCTTGCAGCTATTTTGTGGATTATTTCACTTTAGGCCTATTTTGGCTAACTTATACTTACTTTTATACTTTGGCTAAATTAAACTTATTAAAAAATATATATCTATATTTATATATTTCAGGATGATAAAATAGCTCGTAAAGTATTTTTTCCCATTTGATCCAGGTAGATTTGAAATATTTGTAACGGTAAACGGGGATAGGCGATATATTTCCTACGATCGCGTAACAATTTATTTATTTATTTTCACATCGAAATGTTGAGTAAATCTTTCTCACTTACAAACTGATTATATTACCCTCAAATCCGACTATATTTGAACCAAATCGATGATCGATCACTAGCAAAAAGGTAAATTCACAGTATTAAAATTTCAGAGACTTCAACCATAACTCATTAAGCCTATTTTTTGAGTAATAACCTTGTGACATTTTTGTAGCCAGGGTGCGATATATGTAAAGTAAATATTTTTATGTGGATGAAAATAAGAGTTGACCCGACATAGGAGTATTATACTTAAATAACTGAGGGGGGGGGGGGAGTAAAAAAGGTATTTATATCTACATCAGCCATGTGAAAGTGAGATTAAAGCTGTCTTTGAAATGAAACAGCATAGGTTTTATAAATATTTCTTCTCTGTATTTATTCAACGCAACAGAAACAAGAAATACGGAAGGCGATACTTCTTTTGTAATCTTGTGTAAAAACTAAACTCCTAGAATTTTTATTGAAAGTACATTTTCTGAAATTACATTTTTTTTAACAGACGTGAGCCTGAGCATGTGGGTTTTTGATGACTTTCATTTTTCAATGTTTTTAAATGGAGTAGGGAATGGTAATTAAAGTTTACTAGTTCGTTTTTTTAGTTGTCATGTTTTTATATATGCAAAAATATTTTGTTCATATCTAGATCTGAAACAATTATCTACTCTTTAAGCAGTATATTTCAACAACATATTCTAATAGTTTCTAAAGCTTAAGGTGAGTATCTTTTTCAGAAGTATGATGGCTCCATATAAACCACAGAAATATGATTCATTTTAAACCAGAAGGTTTGACAATTTACATAATACAATTGTTTGGAAAGAAATCTATGTAATAAGCATCATAAGTTTTTACGTAAAATCAAATTTTAAGCAATTTTTCTCAAATGATCTTGAAAACTTTCAGAGTTATTCTTCACGTACTTCAACAATATACATAAAATTCGCTTTTAAATTTTTGAATTTATAACGAAAACTTATAAAAAATTTTAATTACACATAAATATGGAAGTAAAGTTATTTCTTTGAAAAAAAATTTCCTGCATCCATTGCAGCCATAAATCACTTTCATAATTCACACAGAACTCTTCAGAAGCCATAATCGATTTTGCCTGCGATCAATTGTCACCCACCTGTTGATAAAAATTGTTAAACACTTTGCATTCTATCATCTTTCGCCTTTTTCGTAGCAACACACTGTGGTCTCAGATCGCAATCATGTGGCCAAAAATCCTTTCTGGCTTTCCTAGGGGTTGTATATGATTCATTCTGGATTTTACACTTCTCTAAATGATATTACATTGTAAATCTAACTTAAATTAAATTACGTATTCCCATGGAGACTGTTATGTAATTCTAATGTAATAAAAAATATAATATATTATAACATAACACACTTTAAACAATTTGGTGCAAAGTAACCGGTCTATTTGAACGCTTTCATAGGAGTCGGTTATATGAACGTAATTTAACTATATTCTGACCATAACAATAGTATGGTCAGAATACAGTTAAATTACGGTTATATAACCGTTTTCAATAAAAACGGTTGATAGATTGGTTATTTTTACTTCAAACTTTTTTACAGTGTCAATATATGAATATATTACAGTATGAACTATTTTTAAAACTATTAACCAGACAAACAAATAAAAAAAAGAAAATTTTCTTACAAATGGCATTTACCAATAAATATGAATATTATTCATGATTTTTTAAGAATAAGATGTGAATGCATTAATATTTTAAGTCATAAAAATTTCGAAGAGTGTCGACAATATAGACTATTTCTTAAAATATCTTCTATTTTATTAAGCACGTCGACCGTCCATCACCCCACCCCGCTTTTTCACTCATACTTCAAAATTACGGTTTTGTCTCGGTAAATCAAGAAACCCCCTCCCACACAAACACATACACACACAAAGTAAATGAATAAATAATAATTAAATAATAAAACCAAACAGACTTAGCTTCCTTTTACTGAACGCGGGGTTTTCCGTTAAAATAAATAGGAGTTTTATCCATTTGTAAAAGAAATTCAAAGTAACTTTGCCGTTCATTTGACGATAGTATACATTTTCTCATTACGTATATTTCGATTAAAAAAGCATATTTAATTTTATAATTGCAAAGAAATTTTAATAAACACCTTTTGTATAATAAATTTAGTTTTATAAAAGTATAAACTTTTGGAGAAAAAAAACTACATAAAGGTTAATTAAAATAAGGTGGTATGGGGTAATAACGCCAGGCGGGGTAATAACGCCAAGTGCTAATATTATGCATAATTATGAAATAATCTGGTAAATGACACCCATGTGCTTTGCGCAGAAGGTTTTTGAATCATATAAATCGCAAAAAACAGCTTCAAGTTAATTTGTTTCATTTTTAGGTCTTTTTGTTTTTACAAGCAACTAAAATTAACGCTTGATCTAAAATTTGCGAGATACGTTTTGTAATGTGAAGACTATTTTTTTATCCGAAAATACTTTGTTAATTACATAAATTTGTAGTACATTTCATGGACTTTCAAAATGTTGTTGAAGATTTTGGATATCTTGTCGAGATAATTTGTAATTTAAAATGTACAACGCAATAACTATAACGGGGTAATAACGCCAATCCTTGACATTAATACCCCGGTTGATTCCCTACAGTGGCCGAGCTACATCCTAAATACTGATTCAAAAAAACACAGTTAAAACTGTGCAATGTTTCTAACAATTCTATTTAAGCGGTCCTTTTTAAGCAAAAAGAAGCTCACGGTCTGATATTCCTTTGCCTCATCCTCCCCCCCCCCCCCCACACACACACTCACACCACACCTTTATTGTTTTTTACACTTTCACAAAAAAATGAACATTTTCAATAGCTTAGAATGCAATTTGTCAATTTATAAGTTTGTAGAGTTTGCATTTATAGAATTGGGCAATCTACATGCAATTATTCCATCTTATTTCATAGTTTTGTTTGCATGGCGTTATTACCCATATAGGTGGGTAATAACGCCAAATAGCATTGGTCAAGAAATCACGCCATTACATTTTATGAATACATATCTGTTAAATTATTTTTTTTTATATAGATAGTCAATGAGTTGCTCTATCAAATCATACATTTGTTTGAAAAATACAATCTAAAACTGAGCCGTGAAAATTGATAGAACCTTAACGTGGCGTTATTACCCCAGGGTACCTTAGTAAAACTTTGAAAAAATCCCTGATTATTTTTTAGAAAGTTTTATTATTTTAATTCTGTGTTATTGTCAGTTTTCAGTGTTTTATTTCTGAATAGGATTAATATTGCTACCTCATTGTAACACGCTTTCTGTTTGTCTGCATAGAATGTTGCATAATATGATTTAATACTAAAAGCATATTCTTCAAAGCTCTAATACTTATATCAATTACCTCAATTCAGTATTACCGAAATTAGAAGTCGCTTACGTAGATAATATAATTTTTGCGATAGAAACCGTTTTAGATGTATTCCTCTTTTATCGTAATTAAATAGAAACTTGTGACACTCTTTCCGCTTGTCTACAAAGACTGCTGTATTATGTTTTAATAAAATACCCTATATCACGACGTCCGAATACTTATACCAATTATTTCCAAAACAATTTCCGAATAATAAGCCACCATTTGTCAATGTAAAGTAAAAGGGTCGCAATTAATTGCTGTGAAAACGATGAAAATGACTCTATATGCTGGTCAAGAAAATTAAATGATATCTGAGGATTTTCTACGCTGTGTAATTAGAAAACAGTCATTTACGTAAACATTATTTGATGAAGTTATCATAAATCACTTAAAATACATCGACGATAAAAGTACTAAAGGGTACAAGTAAAGGTCACGTGTATATTAGATTATACATGTGACAGCTTATTATATGCTGAAATGGAACTTGCTTTTTAGCTTTTGATGTGCAGTTGGTGATCATACTCGTGGAACAGCCTCTAATAATTGATTATTTCTCATAAGCAAAATTTGCTTAGCTTGTTATATAAAAAATACCTTTTATAAATGAAAATTCTTTGAGATTTTTTAATCTTTTAAGCATTGATAAATAATTTGTTTTAAGATATATATTTGAATATTATAGAATGAAAATCTCCAATTGAATTTCAGAATTTCGAAAATCTCCAATAAACTTAAAGAAAGGAAAAACTTTGAACATAAAAGATAGCCTTTATTCATTATAAAATATGGAACAAAATAAAAACTATTATTTTATTATTATACGAAACTCATTTTTTTTCAACAGTGTGGCTGCAGTAATTTCATTTCCTGTTATAAACTAAATATTAATTGCTAAAATCAAAAATTTGTTTACATGTATGTAATAATTATCAGAAATTTTTGTACACAAAATGCGTTTACTTTAATTTATTTGTCTTAAGAAAACAATTCGAAATTCGTTAGAAAATGTTTTATAACACCATTGTTATTTGTTTGGTTTAATCAAGTTTATCTATCTAGAATTCACTTAAAGAAAAAAAAAGACATTTATGAAATTCTAGTATACTAGCATTAGATTTTTAATATTTTTTCAAGTAAAAAGTGTCTGTAAGGTCTTATAGGAAAAATTGAAATACGTTTTTTACATTTTCTTTTTTATCAGTTGCTTGTATCATATAAGCTAAGAGCATTTCACTATTTTTTGTAACTGACAAATTTATACTTCAAAACTCACATTAATTCAAAATAAAGACAAACTTTTATGTATAAACCTAACATGTTTCCTATTAAGTAAGAAGGTTGTACAGCATTTATAATTGTTCACAGAAGAACACAAAAACCTGAATACATGTAGTACAGTGATGCATAATTAAAGTAAATTTTAAAAGTATTTTGTATCATAATTTAAATACCAAGATCTTAAAATTCCGGCATTGAAGACATTATTAGATTTTGTTTCATGTAAAGCACGATTACACTGTTTCATGTTCAGAAAAATGGTTTTAATTATTTTTGTATAAAGATTAAATTAAGAAAAAAAATGATTTATATTAAAACTCTGATGCAGCTTTTAATAAAGGGATGAGAAATGTTGAAAAATAGTGTAATCAACTAAATTTGTTGAAATAAAACGTATTTAGTATTAACGTATACATAATTCGTTCCATTTGCGCATTTTCTCACTTACAAAAATTTGACACAAATAATTGCATTTTTACTGTTGATAAACTGATAAAGAACACTTTAACTGCAAAGATATTGTTACAAAATGGTTTTAAAAATGCAATTAAATGTAACTTCATATTCAAAATAAGAAATCTAATAGAAAAATAAACTTATAAATTAAATTTGATTTTTATCTTCTAGCGAGCAAATTAAATTAGCAGGAAAAAAACTTTTGCAACTAACTCCTAAGTACGAATCAAAGGACTAAGCATTCAAAATACCGTAAATTCTGGCTAATGCAAAAATCGGTCAATATCAGTCAATCAGTGTGTATACACTCCTTCCGTTGTACAAAAAATGGCCAATATCATTCTACCAGAAAATGAATAACCACGTGTTTTTCAAAAAATATATAAAATTATTTGAGGAAACAAATTAAATGTGTTCTTAAATCAAAAAAGGCAACTTTGTGACACATGCATTAATTTATTTTTGTTCGGAAATGCATGAAAATAGCAGGCGTTGTTATTCAGAAAGTGTCTAATTGCACTCAATTTTCTGTTCTTTTAAAAACACAATAGATTTTTCATAACAAGTCTTCAAAGTTGACACTTTTGAGCATATTTCCCGACGAAAGCAGAAAAACCGGTCGAAAAGGAGGAGAAAAACGGGTGATTGCGTCATCGAAATAGCTTATAACTCGATAGGTACATTAATTATCATAAAATGGAAAAAAATAAGTTCAATTCGAAATCGCTGTCATAGTCAGGCATTAAAATTTTATAACTTTCTGTTAAAAAATGAATTTCTAAATGTGTCAAAACGTTTTTCGCTTGTTGAAAGGATCAGTTAAGAACAAAAGAAATAGATCGGGACAATCCTAATCATACGACTTCCTCTCTCACTTTTTGTTAATGCCAAACAGCCTTCCCACGTAATCGCTCTCTTATATCTCCTCCTCAAACACCTCTTTTCTCACTCCATAGTGCTATTTTGCTCCGATCTCCTCCTTTTCTGGTTACACAATCACTCCTGCTTTTCTATTTGACAACATGGTAAATGGGGAGAAGAATGGGTTGAATTGTGTTTATTTATTTTATATATATATATATATATATAAAGCTTGGGATACATTTGACAAAACGTTTTAGGAAGTATGAAAACTAAATAACGCAAAGCTGCGTTTGAATGCTTGATTTGCAATTCCTTCAACGCTTTGCATGAAAAGTTTTCCGTTTCACCTGTTTGTACTTTATTTAGAAAAGGTTAGAGAAATTCAACAATGGATTGGAGATTAGCCTTTGGGAACATCGTAATACTTACCATTCATTGATATGCATAGTACAAAATCTGAAAATAAAATAAGTGTAAAAATGTTTATAAAATACATTGCAATTCCAAAAATAAATTTAAATGTACATTTGAGTATTCTTCAGGGAAACCCGTAAGAAAAAACCCAAAATTTTTATTATTGATTTTAAAGTAATGAATTTTGGTGTACTATTTAAGAATCTTCTTGTAAGGAATAATTAGCAAAAAAATTCACTTTTTATTAAAAAGTATATTTTTTATGGGGATTTTTAGGATTTTTTTTTTTTTTTTTGTCGAAAAATACATTTTTTAAAATTACTACTCATTATTTATTTTGGTATTACTAAAATTTCTTAAGTAGTGTTACAGAAAATAGAAGATAACTAAGGAAAGATATTTTTAATTTTCTATTTTAATCGGCTAAAAAAAAAAAAAAAAAATATGCATGGTAAATTTCCTTAAATTCGTTATAATTTTCATGTTTACCAATTTATGCAAAATTTTCAGCAATAGTTAAAAAAATATCTCTCCTTACTTTTGTTGCAATTTTTTTTTTAAGATTCTAAAAGCATAAACACTTTGTTTCTAAATCCTTTTACCACTGAGCCTTAGTACTTTGAATTTAGGCAAAATATGAAAAAAGTCATTTTCAGGAAAACACGTTTTAAATGGCCGCTAGTCCTTTAAACACTATAGTGAAACAATTTAAAAAGCTCATTTTCTACCTGTTCCAAGTGTCCCCGAGTTCTGAAATTTCGCATGAATATTCTCAAATATGTATTTTATCGTTTTCTGTTTTTTTTTTTTTTTTTTTTTTTTTGAACTTTTGATGATTTTTGGCCGAAAATGGAGTTTGGGTCTCCCTTAATACATACTAATGCACTGTTACGGAATTGCGGGTGTTACTTCAGTATCCCGTCAAGCCATTTCGAGAAATAGTATAAATCGCCAACTATTCGTAAATTACACAAATTAACATATTTTTATATTTTAAATAACGAAAAAACAAAAAAATTAGTGAAAGATTTTAAAAATAGAAATTAAATGTCAATTTAAAATTACCTAATGACTTAACCTATACATGTAACTTGTTTAATGTCAAATTAATCTAATATTTGCAATAAGACATTATCAGTATTTAAACTTGTAGTTTGGCGATAATATTTTGTTTGACGGGATAATCAAGTGCTACGAATTGCATAGAAAAAACTTCCTTATAACTTCAAAAATGATAATTCTAGTAACTAACAGTTTTATGAGTCGGATAGCGCATTTCATTTCCAATTAAAATATTATTTGAATTGAAATTTGAATGAAATATAGGGAAAAAAATCGAAGATTATAAAAAAATAAAATTACTAATATATTGACAACTAATTATTCGATAGACTTCCTTCATTATGAAAAAAAATGTAAGCATTTTTATTGTTTTTACATTTACTCATTAAAAAAAAAAATCCCTGTCGGCTTGGCCTATAGGCGGAGGTAGATTTCGAAGAGTGCTTATTTCAACAACAAAAAATAAAATTTGATGACAGATGAGCCCAGTTTAACACTTTATTTGGCCTCTTTTTAAAAAATTTTTATTTCGTTTTTCTCTAAGAATTGGTTTTTCAGAATCATTTTAAGCTACATTCGGCTTTCAAATTGATGTTGATAAATTAATTTTAAGTGTATTTAATTCTAACTATATTTACTCATTTATTTGACATTAGTATTATTCTATTTATTCAACAGATATTTATGTGATAACAGTTATAAAATTTGATGATTCTACTCAAATCTATAACTTCATATGTGATTTTCAGTGATTGTGAAAACTACAGATATTAAAAGTTTTTCAAAAAGCAAATTATCTTTATTTCCATTTCTCAATTAAGAATGACACACTTTATTCATATTTGTTTTATTATTAAAGTTTATAAACCATGTGTAGATAAAACATTACTCTAAATTTGGAATTTGAAAACTATAACCAAATTTGACAATTTTGTAAAAGAGTATCAGAGAGAAATTATTGTAAGGAAATACTTGTTGAGAGTCCATTTTCTAAATAGTTAGATATAATTTTATTTGGATTTTGGAATTATTATTATTATTAATTTTATGTATACTTTCGGCTAGCAAAAAATACTTTCTTATGCTATTAGAAGATAAGAAAATTATTTAATTGCTATGTAATTATTTTTACCCTGAACCAATATTTTCCCTATCAGTAATAAACAAACTGTGATATTTTCTTTTGATTATACTCTTGTTTTATTATTATTATCATTATGATTTCTATAATGAAGTTTAGCATTATACTCTTATTGAGAAATATTAGGATATGGAGAATTATTACTATTATTGCTATAAAGTCTAACGTTCAGAGCAGTGTGCTTGGGGTCATTGTCCTGGTAGAATTTAAAATCGTTATGAAAGTTCAATTTTCGTGCTGAAGATTTCAAATTTTGCTTTAAAATATCAATATACTTGTACTGATCCCTTATACTGTCAATAAAAACAAGATTACCAACTCCAGCGGACGACATACACCCCCATACCATAACTCCTCCTCCACCATGTTTTACTGTTGGTACCAAGTTCTGTTTGCGAAATTCTTCCCTGGGTTTTCTCCACACCAAGATTCTACCGTCAGAACCAAATATATTAAATTTACTCTCATCAGCAAATATAACTTTATTCCAGTAATCAGAATTCTTATTTATGTTGGATTTTGCGAAAGCTAGTCTGAGTTTTCTATTCTTTTCACTTACGAAGCATTTTTTCCTGGCTACTCTACCGTGATATCCAGCAGATCGAATTACCCTTCTAATAGTCTCAGGATTAACAATTATTCCACATAATGATTGTAAATCAGCAACAACTTTTGAAGCACTATTTCTTGGATTTTTTTTAATATTTCGAACGATAATTCTCTTTATTCTACTGGGTAGCTTTGATGATCGGTCAGGTCTTCTTTTATCCTGAATCATATGATTCTTTTTATATCGTTTAATGATATTGAAAACTTTTGAACGACTCAAGTTAACTGTTTCAGCAGTTTTTCTAATAGATTTTCCACGTTCAATATGCAAATTAATAACTAATTTTCGAATTTCAGGCGAAGTTTCTTTTCGTTTAGCATTCATGGCTGCACAGAGCTAAAAAACACAAAAATTCCAAAACAAACTGGAGAGAAATACTGCAGACGATTTTATAAATTATTGCCAATTGCTTTTAAGTAAAAATAAAACCCCAAAAAATATTTTTATTGCTTATTTCAGACGATTTTGGTTGCCTATATTATGGTGTCCCATCACTTATGTGAGCTATTTTTTGCTCCGTTCTAAACATTTGTATTTTTATTAAATTAATATTTTAATATTTTGACAAAATGTATGTTATGTAATAATCTTTACTAAATTTAAGTATGAAACACATCTACAAAAAAATGTGTACATGTTTTTTTAAATTTATTTGATTAGTTTCCTTTTGTAAAGCACAAGAGTCCCATCACTTATGTGAGACACTGTATACATTTTTATTTTAACAAACTAAAACACTATTCATTAAAAAAAGTAAACTAGATCGGAAAAATCGTCTGCTAATGATTTCAATAAGGTAAAATTTACGATACATAAAAAAAAAAAAATACATGTATGTGTTTATTTTATTCGTCTGCTTTCATTTGCTCGGTAAATCACGCAAAAATAGAAATTCTTTTTACTAATGTCATTTAGCTTCTTTTGCAGACAAATAAAAGATTTGCAATATTGGTATGAAGGCGAAATTACGAATGCATTAAAATACTGCGAGACGTTGTTACAAAATGATAATCTGCTTACAAATTCTCCACCGCATGATATTTCCTGTGCTTCTATTGCTATGGCTGAAGAATTTCATAATTCAATATTAAAAATATTAGATGATCGACAAATTATTCAAGCAGATAAATTGATATTGAATGAAGAATATGATTTAAATGAATTTACAAAGGTATTATTTTTTTTTACTTAGCAATATATATAGATGTATTTATACGTTATATTTCATTCCGAAAAAATCGAAAAGTAAAAATTGAAAAAATAAACTATCCCCATAAGAAAATATTTACAAGTTCAAAGCTGTAGAATTCCCAATTCTGCTTAAAATATGCAACGTGTAAAAAGTATATAAAGGAAGGGGAAAAAAAAGCTCCAACTTGGAGTTGAACCCGGCAAGTCCGAGTCTAGAGTCTCGAACGTTACCGCAGCGCCACCCAGCCACAATCTATTTGCAATACGAACGGCTATTTGAAATAGCGCTAAACTTTGACCCCCAATTTCTCAAAAACTAAGGCCCATTTGAGAAAAACCTTTCAGCTGAATAATTAGTGGTGTGACCCCTACAACATACTTTGAAATCATCAAAATCTGTGAGCACCATGTTTGGTGGTGCCCTTGTAAGTTTGAAAAGGACGTTTATTGCAGCTTTTAAAGACTTTATTTACTACAAAGACTGTATCTAACAAATTTAATTTTTGGAACTGAAATTACTACTGATTAAGTCATTGAAATTCTATAAACTCCCATGAAAGAGATTTTTTATTGTTTTTATTATATTTTTAATATTTCTTGCTTATTAATATTTATAACTTATTTAGTGTTATTGTATGTTTTATTTCCTATGCACTTACAAATGGTAAGTGATATTGTAACATTATTGTATTTTCTTTCATGGAAATGCTCCTACCTAATTTTAATTCTATTTAATTTGCTCTTAACTATTTTTTAATCACTATTATTTTATATATTGCGTTAATTTTCTTTTTCTTCCATCTCTTAGCTTCCTGGGTTTGACAGTTTATTCCAAAATTTAACTTTTCCAAATTATTAGATTTCTGTTGTCTAAACTTGGTGTTTTATTTAATTACCAATTATATTCAAAGTTTTGGGGAGGGTGGATAATTTTAAAATATAAATTGATAAAAATTAGCCAAAATTAACCTTTATACTATATTAATTTCCTTATAACAATATTTCGTACTTAGTTCAACTTATTAAATTAAAATCTTGTTTCTAGATCTAATCTATTAATCTTTATGGAAACGATATAAATTCTTAATTCGCCTTAAAAAACATTTATTCCAATACGCGTAAATTTAAAAGGTGGCACTAAATTAAAAATATTCTTAATTAAACTTTATCTCTTAATATTCCAAATAAAATTCATTTTTTCTATGTTTTTAGGATCCCTTTTTAAGAGAATCTTATTAAATTTATTCCAAAACCATACCTTTCAAAAAATATCATTAATTTTATTTATTTATTTATTTATTTTTCCTCCTTCAGCATTTGATATTCGTGCATAACAGTAAATTCATTTCTTTTCTTTTTCTCTTAAAATTAATTGTTTGCAAAAATATCGCCTGTCTAATATATTTGAAAATATTGAGTCGATTATAAATTAGTTGAATAATATTTTTAAACAAATAAAATTATCGTCTGTGGAATAAAATCTCGACTCTTGGCATGAGTTATGTTTAAATGGAAAAATGATGGTTCGAGAGTAGAGAATTTTCTAGAACTTTCTTCTTAGATTTAAAAAAAAAAAGCCTCGCGGTGAGAAGGAAGATTCTTGGTTTTTTTCTTCGATGAGTACGGCTCGCTGAAATAATGTTGGAATATTCTTTTTGATGTTTCGGTTAAAGACAGTTTGCAAAAGGAGCCTTTCCCTCTCTCATGACTACAGTTTAATAAATCAACTTGCAGCAGACAATGAGTAATTTATTGGATCCTCTACATTTATTTACTTATTTTCTTTCTCACTTGCCATGACTTCTGTGCGGTAAAACGGGGAACCCGGCGGTGATATTTCTGGTTCCTAACTTTAAAATGTCACATATATATACAGGTTGCCCAGCAAGTAAGACCCCGATTTCAAAATTAAACTTTTCAAAAAACAAATATCGGTAGAATTATGCAGTAAACGGGTTGTTTATCATTTGAACTGTAAAAGTATTATACAGAAGTTTCGAACGGTGATATTTTGAAAAGATTGTGCTCTGATTATAAAGAATTCTTGACTTGACATTTTTCTTGCTTTAAAATGCTTGCAGGGAACGAGCTTTTTGGCACACAGTGCAATAGTTTTATTTTACAAATAATCTTTTTAATTTCAGAAATTCCTAAAATCCAGTTCCAAAAATTGCTAAAATATTGCACTGTACGCCAAAAAACTTTTTATCTGCAAACAATCCATGACAAGAAATGTGTCAAGTCAAGCATTCTTTGCAATGACAAAACAATTTTTTCAAAATATTCACCACTCGAAACTTCTGTATAACATTTTTAAGGCCTACCTTATAAACAACCGTTTACAGCATAATTCTATCGATCTTTGTTTTTTTATACAATTAATTTTGAAATTGGGGTCTTATTTCCTGGACACCCTGTATATTTTCCTAGATTTTTGTAAATTGTAGTAAAAACATGTTTTTTTTTTTTAATTTATAATCATGATTAAAATGCAGATTTAACGATTGCTCGGCATCTGACTTTACGAATGGGCGAGAAATTCACCAATTCTACAAACGTAAATATTCAGATCCAACGTAAACAAATAATATAAATAGATAATGTAATAAATAATAAAGCAAATAATACTTATAATACAGTAATAAACAATGTGCCAAATAATATTCATAATTATGTAAGTAAATATTGTAAACAAACATTTTAAAACAATCGCCAATTGGCAATTTTATTTTTAAATCACGCCAAGCAGTCGTTAATCCTCGAAAGTCGTTAATTCTAAAATAATTAAAAACATATTTAAATAGTAGAAACAAAAAGGCATTTGCCAAAAAAAATGTGACATAACTGGGATATTTATTAAACAAACTCATAAGAAGCTAATAAAGACTTCCCCATTTTCGACATGGTTTAGCCCTTTTCGCCGATACTCAGTTCGCTACAGATTTTTATCAAACGTGGTACACCAGTATTTGCCATTTTTTTATGCTCTACTCAAATTTAAGTTTAGCCGAGTGTTAACGCGATAACATTTGTTATGCATTTAGTCGTGCCAAGAACATATGTCATCAAGTATCAATATGCTCTTTTCTACGTTTAAAAAATGCAGTAATAATTCAAATTCTAAAACAACAAAATACACATTCATAATGTGTATGTAAAAGATACAACTGTTTAAGAACAATACATTGTAAATTCATGAAACATATTTAGAACATTAACTGAAAATAATAATTAACACTTCTAAATAAAACCACTTTTGTTAGTCTTTTAAATGTGTTTTGCCATGAAAAAGATTATGCTAAAAGTGTTGTTATACATTAATAATTTTTACAGAAATACAGTTATTGATATTTTTTAGTAAAATTTTCATTTTTAATGTGTAATTTTAAAGATACATGTAGAAAGTGTTTTACATGTGTTGTTTATAGTGTTCTAGATTATGTAGTGTTTACAATGTGTTGTTAATTTTCTTCACAAATTGATGTGCAACATAACACAATTATAAGTTAATATTTTTAACAATACTATTCGTAACATTATTCAACACAATTAACAACACTATTTTTAGAACACATTTCTAGATTCCTACATAAAAAATATCTTGAATATGAAATTTTCTAATTCATAACACATTAATGTGTTTTAATTTTCGTGACAAAAAGTGTTCTACAATGTGTTTGACAATGTGTGTCAGTGTATAATTATAAAGAAGCGGAAAGTAATCCATAAAGGAAACAAAAAAATACAAACAATTCAAAACTTTGAAATGCGGAATATGTCACCCACGTGCCTACGCAATAAGCTTAATACGATTTAGTGCTGTGACGAACACTGAAGACAGATTGAATATTTTGTTCATGTGTGACTCTTTAGTATCTAATTAGAGTTTCGATTCTGAAATGTCAAGCGTACTTTTGGTTCTACCGTTTCTGTAAAGTCCAATTACTCAGTAAAGATCTCACGGAATCCAATCTGTTAAATACCACATTTACTTATTAAAATCTATCGCAAGGAATGTTCACTTTAAACTAATTAAGCTCCAATGAGAGATACCTAAAGTTTCCGGAAACCCTTATTACCTTTAATCTTCTACCGAAAGAGCGTTTGTAGAAAACAACAGTTACGTGCATTCCTGACCTAAGTGCGATGTTCAGTAATTGTCATTAGCTATGCAAAATGACAATAATACTGCCTGAGTGGGAATAATTGGATGAATTGGAGATAAACGGGGAGAAAAGTGTGTATTTATTATATGTGTTTGTCGAAACTGTCAGTTTTTTTGTTAATTACTACAAAATTTACTTTCTTTAATAAAACATATAATATCTTTATAATAAAGAAGTAAGAAAATTCATGCGTTAAGAATAGATTATGAAACACTTCCATCACCTCCTGCAATCTTTAACAAAACTTCGTTATTTAGGAAAATAAGGTAACTGTCTATACCTAATTATGTATTCTAATGCTTTTGAACAACCCTGTGTTTGATTTGTCGGTTTTTACATATGCTATGCAATTTGAAATTTAGTTTAGCAAGAAAATGCCTGGCAGGTTAAAATTTCTCTTTCAGCAATTTATATTAATAGATGGAAACATTCTTGAAAACTTTTTCTCAGCCCTTTATTACTTAATACCTTTATTACGCGGCAATATTTAGCTAAAATTCATTTTAAATTAAAACATTCCTAAAACTACTGAAATCACATTCTCAAATAATGTCATTCATAGGTGTCCATGTATCCAATTCTTTGTATGGCCCTGTATATCATTTTATCTATAATATTCAAATATTTCTTAATAAACTAAATGCAGTTCAGCGTAAAAACGAATAACTTATTTAAAAACCACCTTTAAATTATTTACGCTCTTATTCAGTAACGTTTGTGAGCTCTTTTGTTTAGCCCTGTATATCAACTATAGCATTTATACACACCATATAATAGATTTGGTGAAACTTAAAAACACATTTAATAATAAAAATGCATTTCAATCATGCCATCAGCCATCATCGGATACCTATACAGGACTTCGTAAAAATATGCTATTTGAAATCTTTTGCGTGTCCCTGTAAAACTCACATTAAGCCTCAGCGATACATATCAATTTTATTATTCATAAAAGATTTTAATATATTTAAAATATATCGAACACAATTCCTTTTTTTACCATTCTGTAACGGAACTATTTTGTGTGGCCCTGCAAATGAACAATAGCTTTTTTGTCCATCGAATATTAAAAATAAAAAGCATAATTTTGTGAAGTTTGTAGATGCATATAAATTTTATTATGTTTTACAGAGTCTGACGCCTTTAAAACTTTTCTGAAACGATTTTTAACCACAGTCTGTAATGTATCGGTAAAATTTTGATCGTCCCTGTAAATAAAGTTTTCATGCTCGAGACTTCATTTGAAATAGGTTTCGTGTTAGACTAAACGTTATTAACGTCCAAAAATTTCAAGTCACTCCGAATATATTTATGGAAGTTAGGGCACGGCCAGACAAATCGAATTGATAAACACTTTTCAATTTTGTTTGGCAAACATTAAAAAGAACGAATGCCCAAATTCGTTTAAGGGCAACACTAGTCACAAAGAGAGACCCGGATGATAATATAAAGTCTAAGAGAGGGTTCTTTTTAAATATCTCGCTCAAATTTTAATATTTTTACATTATTTTTTTTTTTTTTTGCATAGGATAACTGAAGGCGATCTACAACCGGCCTAGTTTTTACTTTTACGATTTTGCTTATATATTTTTTTATGTTATGATACTTTCAATTTCATAACCGGCTTTGAAATTTAAAGTAATTAAAAAAAAAAATCTGACACCAAATTTGAAAAAGTAAGAGCTAGGCCGGTTGTGGATCGTCCTCAGCTATCATATGCAAAAAAGTAAAAATATTAATATTTGTGCGAAATATTTGAAAAGAACGTCCCCATAGACTTTACATTATCATGCATCCGGGTTTTTTTCTGTGACTAGTGTTGCTTCTTAAAGTTAGATATTTAACATTTGTGTAATACAGAAAAATTTATAAAACTCTTACTGATAGATTTTTTGCATTACACTGTAAAAAAAAAAATCAAGAGGTTACTAAAAATTTCTCAGTAAATTTGTATTCCACAGAATTTTTTAGTAACCATTACAAACTTTTTTTTTGCAAGTGACACAAGCATTTCTTTTGTAAACTGAACAAAAGAATTTTTTGTATAACTAACTTAAAAATTTTTAGTATTAGCCACCAAGCAAATCTTAGTAATAGCTCCAAAATTATTTTTAATAACCATTACGTGCGCCCGAAGGGCAAAAGCTTCCTTCGAGCTGCATCCAGACTTCTGAATCGGAAGATTTTCGGCAAAACCGCAGCACCCAATTTTCGGCAGCACCAAACATTGCTACCAGCTCCGACAGGATTTTCGTAATCCCTTTATTAACGAGTACTTACACTACATACATTCGGGGAGTATTTGGCGGCGGCCAGTTTCGAACCAGGGACCTTTTAGCCCGGAGTCCGTTACTATAACCACTATGCTATCAAGGCCACACCAACAGAGTTTTAGTAATAGCTATTAAAAATATAAAACTATTAACTCTATTCGTTGCTAACTTTTTTCCAGTAATTCTTGCAGATTTTCTTGTAACCGACTAAGATTACTAAAAATTTTTTAGTAATTACAAGGCTCACTAAAGTTTTTTTTAGTAGATCGACCCCTTTTTTTACAGTGTAACTTATTATACATGCCAATAAAATAGGTTGAAATTGTACGCCAAACATGGTAAATGAGGAGCGTTCGTATAATAAACTAGATTTATAAATTTTTCAGGTCTTGGATCAATCGTTGCTATACCGTTAAGCAAAAGTGCATGAATTCTAAGATTATGGAAATTCTTTACTATTAACCATTTAAAATAGTTTTTCTGTTGGTCGAAAGTAGAAAAATTTGAAACACATTTGAAATCATGTTATGTCCGTACTTTATTCGTTTCTGCTTGGTCTATGTTTAATATCCAGAAACAAAATACTTCTTTTGCCATGGTGATTAAAAAGTATTAAAAATTTCAAAAATATAATAATAATAATAAGGAAAAGAAAGAGATTTTTTAAAAATTGCTTTAGTCTTTTTACATTTTTCCTAAATATATTTGTGAATGTTTAATAGTAATTTGTGAATCAGTAGTCTTTATTGTTTCCCCTAATTTCAACTTTCCATGTTCCATAAATTACGAGTAAAATCGCTCTGACAGACAGACACAAGAGTACTTTTATAATGGTATACGGAACTCTAAACACGCAGTACGAATTAAGGTGGAATTTTAATATAGGATCTCACTCTTATGCACGTTTTTAGCATAATGCCAAGTTTAAACTTTAAAGAAGTACATTGTTTCAGATGCACAATAAAAAGATAAGATTATTGCTAAACTGAACTTAAATTTATAAGATGCCAAATGAAGTATAAATATGCTCTACTTTTTGAAGTCAGAGAGGAATTAAGTTGATCCTTAAGATTAAATCAGCCATACATAGTAACAACACTTAACATAATTTAGGCTTATTCATGTCTCTCCAAACTTTCATAGTGTATACATTTTTCTAAAATATATGGATATAACCAACCTTATATTTTATAGTTTTTTACGAAGTCTAACTATTCCTAAAGAAATGATATTTTTATAGCAATAAAGGTGTTTGTACGGAACGTCGTGAGTAATTTTGAAACTTGAGTTAAAATATATATAATTCAAAATAGCAACTGTCCATTGCTAAATCGGTTATTTAGGTACATTGCTTTGCATATTGCACCATCTTATATAAAGATCATTTTATTTCAATAATGGGCTATAACATTTTGCAAAACATCAAAATTTTTTTAATATGTTGTCCCGATTATTCGTTTTTAAAATTAAGACTAATCGGATAAACAATTGGATATTTATATATATTTTATATAATTATACCAAAATATTTTTCTGCCTCATACACCTTCATATTTCACAATTATCTTAATGGTTCAGACATTGCTATTACAGTACTTACTTCCGGCAGAATATTTTCGAATTAACGCTGGACATATTGGCCATAGTACTGACCAACATGCTCAAAAATTTGGCTGAATTCTATGCAGAACTCCATACACTTTTCGACGGTGGGATAATGAAGATGACACAAAAATTGTTATTATAGCACTATGATTTCGGACAGAATATTTCTAAACTGAAGAGTAGCACTGCTGGATAAATTCGAAAACCTTCATAATTTTTTTTTTCAGTTACATGTATTTCATACACTTTTCGATGGTATAATAATAAAAATGACGCAAAAATTGTCATTACAGCGCGCTGGTTTCCGGTAGAATATTCCTAATGTGAAGGAGTACCTGCTGGTCGAAGCTGAAAACCTTAAGAAAATTCTTGGTTTAATTATATGCATAACTTTATACACTTTTCATTGTACAATGATAAAAAGGGTAAAAAAAAATTACAGCTCTGCTTTCTGGCAGAATATTTCTAAACTGAAGGAGTACTTATTGGTGAAAGCCAAAAACTGTCAGAAATTTTTTTTTTAATTTTTTTGCATAACTTCATACACTTTTCGATGGTGAAATGGAAACACACGGACGGACAGATAGTCATTTTGTATAAACATGTTTTTTGTAATCTCTGACTTCTAAAACATGCAAATCCGTAGAAAATCAGAATTCGAATATAAATCCAATAATTTCTTCTTGTAAAAATAGAACAAAGTAAAAAGTTGATTGAATTTCAGATTAGACTTTGGAATCTTTCGTGCACACGAAACGAAAATTCATATACCAAACAACTGAAACCGAATTTTAATGAATATATCTCTAAAGTTTTAATATTTGAAAAAAACTACGTCAACATTTCATATATCTTAAATAAATAAATCAATGCTAATTTACATTTAAAGAAATAAATTGAAATACATTTTTAATATAAACTCTCGTATTTCAAATTTTACCTATGCATCAGTGTATTTTTATATTACAGTTAAAATATATCCTTATGTATCATAATGGATTACGCAGCTTTTGTAATCTTTGATTCTACCGAGTTATCAAAATCAGTAAATATGGCAAGTATTTCCAACATCTGAAAACCGTACAATGAATACATTTTCCAATTTTATTTTGCAAGAAAAGTGTATTTTCAGATTTTAATTTAAAAGATACTATTTGAGTTGAGCAGCAGAGAAACAGCTGATTTATGTTTTTGATATAATTTTAAAAAAGGGAAGGAAGGAGAAGGAAAATACCGATTAAATTCCGACATAAGCTATCGCATAGTTCAGCAAAGTATCATTCAACAATAAACCTGCACAAAGAAATCAAATAATACTCATTCATAAAATCTATTTTTTGGATTGAAAAGTTGAAACTATCAAAATTAGAAACTAGCTCATGCACTGTATTAAAAATAATGTTACAAATTTATTTAACTTAAAGAATCTACTATTGTTAGAAAACCTTCATTCTGCAATACAATAAAACCCCGGTTATCCGAAAATCGGCTTAACCGAAATATCTTAAAATTTCTTAAAGTCCATTTTAAATTTAAAAATATTTTACTGTCAACACTATTTTTCCCGACTTCAAATTACAACTTTCAACATGCTTTGACTTATGATTACTATTTTATTTGTAAGTTTTAGATCAAAACGATTTCGACTAATTTTTAATACTTTTAAAAATTGTTTTAAGGCTTATTAGCCCGAAAAAAATAGAAGAAAAATACGTAAAAATCAAAACTTTGAAAAGTTTTGGACACTGTTAGAAATAGTTTTAAAAAAAGCACGTTTATTATGCAATAAATAAAAAGAGTCAGTTTACTGATTTGGTCCTTTGTGTAATTTCGGTCTCTTTATAAACTAAATATGCGCGGCGCTTTTTTTTTTTTTTTTTTTTTTTTTTTTTTTTTTTTTTTTTTTTTACAAAATATATTTGGAGTTGTGATTTTCTTTTGTTTATCTACTTTGCATCGTTTCAAGGGCACCTTATCACGTCACCTTTAAACCCCTTAGGAACAAGGGACCGGTACAAGTGTAGCCTAAGTTGTTCAGAATCCTCAGTTATTCACACCAGTAAATTCTTATTGTAAATTTTGCCTTATTTAATCCAAGCCTTTTCCCAATTCAATTAGACACAAATTTCTGTTTTGAAAAACTTTGATAAAATATTTAAAATTTTGTAAAAGACATTCCTTCTGAATGTGTTAAAGAACAACAATTCATCGCCTTGCTGTTATATAGCTTCTTTTAATTTGGGTTTTTCATTAAGAGTACATTGAATACGGTACTACAATATATATATATATATATTATTATTACAACGATGTTCTAAATTAAGATCACAGTTTTTTATCAAACAAATTTTCACCATTATCATCTCGGTTATTAGAACCCCAGTTATTCGAAAATTCTTATGGAACTCCCGTAAACCGTAAATGCTTTTGTCCCATGCTCTTCGTATATGCGGGATTTTACTGTATTTTAACTGCAATCCTAACAGGCGCATTTCTACAGTAAAGATGGAACAAAATATTTTAAATAATTTAAATTTAAAATTATAAAATTTAAAATATTTTAAATAATAATAGAAGAAGATAACATAATCTATATATTTAAAACACCTGGCTGTTTTTTTGGACATCAGCCCTGAGCTTTCTACTGTACCGATTTTGATAATTATTTTTTTTTAATGAAAGCTGTTTATGTGTAGATGTGCCCATTCTGGTTAATTTTTAATTTATTTCAATTTTTATATTTTATTTTTAATTTTAAAAGCTTTTTCATGACATTTCTTCAAAACAGTGGCAACAGGTTAAGCTTTTCTCAAAATTTATTTTGTTTCATTATTTTTCACCAATCAGGAGATTGATCTCATAGGTGAATGTATAATCGCATTTAAAAAAAAAATAATAAAAAATAAAATAAATAAAGGTTTTTGTTAAATTTAATCATAATAATATGATTGCTCATAGTTATTCCCTGCAATACACAGATTATTTACTGAGTAATATTATTAAGCATTATGTAAGTAAAATAACAGGATAAAGTTTAATAAAATATGCTATCTAAAGCGAAATTTTGTCGATGGAGAAAATGTCGTCATACAGAAACCAGATAAATTTGTTCCATGAATATAATATACATCGTTATAGCTGTGTCAGTGACGATGTCATATTCACTGACTTTAATTCCTGCATCTAAATAAAGTGAACTTCTATTAATTTGAATGTCCATGGTGTGCTGAAATGAAAATATTTCTATAAACTGCGCCATTTCTATTTAATTATAATGAATATTTTATGAAAAACTAAAGAATTCTTATATAACTGCATAAATCACGCTTTTATTTAAGAAAAGATGAGTATTTCCGAAGGTGTAAATGATGTCATATTAGAAAAAAAAAGAATAAAACCTGTGATATACCGGTATTACTATATTTCTACCTTACATAATATCAAAAATTAATTAAAATCATTTCATTGTATTAAGTTATTGTTAAAAAAAAAAATCTGCATTTCAGCAACAAATACAAAAGTTTTATTCTTTTTAATAACAGAGATATCGTTTTTTTTTTTCTTTTTGTTGTTGCCATAACAATAAAATTAATTTTTACAAGTTCAATCGAGGATACAAACCAATAAATAAATTAAATTTATTGCCAGTGCTGTAAATGTGTAGTGGGTTGGTTAAGCAGTTTAGTAAGTCCCTGTTTCTTATTATAATTAAAATGCTTCATTGATATTATAATTATTGTATAGTTATCAAGCGATATTTAAACGAAGAAAAAAAAATAAGCAGATCTTTTTGTATTCGTCTTCTGGGGTATAATATTAGCTTCCTAAATAATTTGGCATTTAAATAATATTTAAGGTTTATAAACCGCATTAAAAAAAGAATTGTAGCTGAAGTTAAGTCCAACATAGTAATTTATGAGTTGTTTTCCTTATTTTTTTGTTATTTTCTGAAGTTTGTACATCTTCATCATGGAAAGCTATCTTATCCCTATTTTAAGAGGTAGCAATTGTTTATTTCGCTCAGTATTTTACTGTCTATATAAGATTGATATATATCATACCTAATATATATTCTTTTCCGTCGAGTTTCGACGGGTGCAGCTAGTAATATAATTATTAATAAAATTAAGTAATTAGGAATTGTAATAATCAAAAAGAAAATATAGTTATTTCTAAGAATATTAATTATTTGATCACTTATATAACATGAGTAAAAAGAGAAGATAGCATTTTAATTATTGTTTTATTTTCGAATATATTTTCTGATTATTAAGGTAAAGAGCATTTTTGAAAAATAATTATGCTTATTAACAAAATCTATTATGATCATTAAGTTATACAGAGTTCCATTTGTATCTGAAAATTGAATAAAAATTACTTGAAGTAATTAAATTAAACAATAAAATTTAATTTAAAAAATGAGTTAAAAAGAATGTGCTATTTTAAAACATTTTAATTGCATTTTTTTAAAGAGCTCTTTAAACTGAAATGTAAATCATACAAAGTATAAGCGTAATAAAAGTTATTCATAAATGTGGAAGTGATTGGTGTAATTATTAATTTTAATTATCTTTTAACAATGAAGTTTCAGTTTTCATTACAATTTGTTTGTGATGAAAATCGCCTAAATGTATTCATGGAAACAATTGTGGGGAAGTAATTGTATTTAATTTTTTTTTTTTTAATTCGCTGGTTTACATTTTAAATAACGAACAACAGGATAAAACTCGATTACTTCCGATGCGAACATTAATTAAGACGATAATTACGTACTTCAATATTTCACGACAGAGCTGCAAAGGGATCGACGAAGAAAGATCGACGAATGTATAGAAAGCTGAAAGAAGAACTCATTTTACTTTTTTAAAATTATTTTTATCCATTCGGAAAATGGTTGTTGTTCTCAGTCTCGACATACCAGAGGCATATCTGAATCCTTGTGCTGTACACGTTTTATTTCTTTTCTGATTTATGCATGTTAAATGTCCATAAATGGAATACTTCTGTTACCACGATGACAAAAAAAGTAAGGTACCCTGGGGTAATAACGCCACGTTAAGGTTCTACCAATTTTTACGGCTCAGTTTTAGATTGTATTTTTCAAACAAATATAGGATTTGATACAGCAACTCACTGACTATCTATATATAAAAAAATAATTTAACAGACATGTACTCATAAAATGTAATGGCGTGATTTCTTGACCAATGCTATTTGGCGTTATTACCCACCTATATGGGTAATAACGCCATGCAAACAAAACTATGAGATAAGATGGAATAATGGCATGTAGATTGCCCAATTCTAAAAATACAAACTCTACAAACTAAGAAATTGACAAATTGCATTCTAAGCTATTGAAAATGTTCAATTTTTTGTGAAAGTGTAAGAAAAATAAAGGTGGTGTGCGTGTGGGAGGGGGGGGGGGAGGATGAGGCAAAAGAATATCAGACCGTGAGCTTCTTTTTGCTTAAAAAGGACCGCTTAAATAGAATTATTAGAAACATTGCACAGTTTTAACTGTATTTATTTGAATCAGTATTTAGGATGTAGCTCGGCCACTGTAGGGAATCAACCGAGGTATTAATGCCAAGGACTGGCGTTATTACCCCGTTATAGTTATTGCGTTGTACATTTTAAATTACAAATTATCTCGAGAAGATATCCAAAATCTTCAACAACATTTTGTAAGTCCATAAAATTTATTACAAATTTATGTAATTCACAAAGTATTTCCGGATAAAAAAAATAGTCTTCACATCACAAAACGTATCTCGCAAATTTTAGATCCAGCGTTAATTTTAGTTGCTTGTAAAAACAATAAGACTTAAAAATGAAACAAATTAATTTATAGCTGTTTTTTGCGATTTATATGACTCAAAACCCCACATGGGTATCATTTACCAGATTATTTCATAATTATGCATAATATTAGCACTTGGCGTTATTACCCCGCCTGGCGTTATTACACCAGACCACCTTATTTAAAACTGCAAAATAATAATCATAATAATAATAACTCAAATACAAATTGAGATACAGCGTTCAAACAAATTGCAGTTAAAAGTATTTTTTTCCCTATACGACGGTATAAAAATTTAAAATGTTACCATGTCTGGTAGTTTAAAAAAATTGTAGTACCGAAAGTGTAATACTAATATTTCGTTTTTTATGATTAATCTAAGAATATTAATGTTTAATCCATTAAGTACGCAATGTATGACTCAATTATTGCATGAGCTGCATTTTGATCATCGTAAAATATTATGTTTATTATTATTATCTTTTAAATATAGAATTTATTTATAAGTCTAAAGTTTTAGTTCTGAAAAGGTAAAATATACAGTGGATGATAGGTAACAATAAATCTTATCAAACATTTTCGAAAGAAAATTTTATATATTTTTATATAAAACTAAACGCCTAAAAATTAGTTTAAAATTTACTTCAAGTTTTGAATCTATGCGTTTAAAAGTAAATTTCGCGATGTTGTCGTCATTGAGATTACAGCAGAAAGTAAACAGCGCAAATGTTTGCATGCAAAATTTTAACTGCCAAATTTAATATCAAATTTGGAAATACATTTATTGAAAATTGATTCATTATTATAATTATTTTTATTATAGACATAAATTCAGTCAATTGATGCTTTTAAACATTTTCATTCGTCGAGTTCGATGGGTTTCGACTCCTTATACAGTGGAACCTGTTTAAAGTGGCCACCTTTGTTGGGACCGGCTAAAATGGTCACTATACAGAGGTGGTCACTTTATAGAGTGTCTTTCGAAATGGCACATTAAAACATTGTGATCTCAGAAAATAAAATATAAATAAGGAAATTTCACTATATTAAGTGGTCAACTGTTTAATTAACAATAATAATTGAATCATTAATGTAAAATATGCTGAATAGAAGATAATTTACTTAAAACTCACAATATTTCTTTTGAATGCGGTTGAAATTCCGTAGTAATTGATTTAAATAACACATACCTACAAGGTATTCTGTAACTTATATGCATTTTCATTTTCAATGTAATTGCATAAAGATAACGTTTCTATGACTGGGAATCACCTTGACAAGTGCAAATATCATTACAATAAAGAACAAAATGGTCAATTTACACATTAAGCAAATAGTTACTATAAGAGATAAATTCCTGAACTTTTTTAATAGATCAAAATAAAATTTCAGAAAATGACCACTTTAGTCTTAGTTTGAAAATTTTCAGTACGCATGAAATTGGATGGTTACGTTTTACAGGTTCAAATAACATCGGCAAAGACAAGCTAACTGGTCACTTTACACAGGTGGAAACATTAGACAAGTGGTCACATTACCTGGCAATTCTGATATTATTTTATATGAGCACAAGTAAAATTTTCCCCAAAATGGTCACTTTTGCCAGGTGGCTACTTTACCAAGGTGGTCACTTTCGCAGGTTTCAATGCACATTTATTAATATATTGTATTAATACAGTATTTTTTACTATTTGGAAAAAAGTTGTTTTCATCGGCACCGAACTGTTAAATCAGAAATATATCTGAATTTTTTAATTGCTTGAATTTCTTAACTTAAGTTTAGCTTTCTGATTGTTGCTAAGATGACAAGAAAAGTGATAAAACATTAAAAAATAATAATAAATTGAAAACAAATTGTTTCAAACAAACTTAATTTAAAAGTGAATTATTTTATCTGCGCAACGGGGTAAAAATTTAAAATGTGCGATATTTAGAAGTTTAAAAATTTGCAGTTCAGAAAATTGTAAAATTGAAATTTCATTTAAAGTTTGTTATGATGGGTGCAGGAATACTAATGTTTAATCCATGTCATACGTAATATGAGGCGTTTCAGATTATTATTATTTGATTTTTTGGTTTGTTTTCTGATTGGTCCATTTTTAATGTACAGAAATGAAACACTTCTGTTGCCGATGACATAAAAGTATAAGAAAAACAATAATAACTCAAAAACAAATTGAGATACAACTTTCAAACAAATTACATTTAAAAGTAATTTATTTTCTCGATACGAAGGTGTATTTGAAAATGTGCGATATTTAGAAGTTTAAAAATTCGTAATACTGAAAATTATAAAACTGAAATTTCATTTAATATTTGTTTGTGATTGGTCCAGGAATATTAATGTTTAATCCATGGTGTACGTAACACATGGCTCTGTTATTACATGCGTCACGTTTTGATCATCATTAAAAATGTTATTATTATCTTTTGAAAGATAAAATATATTTATAAGTCTTTAAAATTTTAGTCTTTGAAAATATCACTTTCCAAATATCGTTATAATTTGTTAAATTACATTTTTTTAATATACTAATACATTTTCTTATACATTTCTTGTGTAATTTCACTTTAAAGAAAGGTTTTGTTTTACAAGTTTTTTGTAATTTTTTTTGTACCAATTTCTGATGTTTAAAGGTCTTTTCAAAAGACGCGATTTCTGACAAGAAATTTGCATGTAACTGATAGTGTTCAATTAGAAGGAGGCGGAAAATAAAAGATTTTCATTACACAGATAAGCGGAGGAGATCACCCCCCACTTTCTCCTAATTAATTAACGATCCACCACCCCCCCAGCCCTTCCCCGATCGCTGAGCAACAGAAAAGATGAAAAATTTTCGCCGTCGCTCGGAGAATTCAGGGAGATGTTGAATACAATGCGACTAGAAAAGCGTGTCTCTCTTTCATTTGCGCACGCACCGTTCTGTTTGTATACAAGGCGGCGAGGATGTGTTTGGAACGGAACATCTGGCATGTTAATGGATAAATGTAGTAAAGCAGATGAAAGGTAAAATGTCAATAATGAAGAGTAAATTTCGCCCCTTGAACTTCATGTTTCAATGTGGATACAACAGCAGTTTACAAATCGAATGAGCCTGTTTATTTATTGCTTACTCAACATGTTTCATTATTATACGGTAAATCTTCTTAAAAAAAAAAAAAAAAAAAAAAAAAAAAAAAGATTTACACGTTTTAAATATTGAAGATTCAGAAAAACACATTTTTAGAGTGGAAAAAATGCCGTCGTCGGTCTGTCTGTTTAAGTGTCTATATACGTTCTATTTCCCGAAGAAATTTAGGTATAAACTTGAAATTTGGTGCGTATTTAGTACATAACAATAATAAGACCCAACTGAATTTCAATAACCTCGATTAGCCAGAACTATTTTTTCGCACTCACGTAATATTCGTTCTGATAAATGATGCATAAAAAATTTTAAAACTATTTATTTAAAAAAATGATTATAAAAGTCAATAAAACAGATTCAGTTAGGTAGGGAGGCCTACCACATGGCTTGAGCTCAGCAAGCCCCACATAACATTTATTATTATGAAAAAAAAAAGTACAATTGTTTCACAAATGGTCGCCCAATTTCTTCTGGGCGAACCTAAAGTTTTTACAATATTAAAATGCATAAATTTCAAAATTTAAAATAGAAGAGTTAATTAAGACAATTAAGAGTTTGTGAATGTCTATAAAAAATTTTAGATGCACTTTTTATTTAGAAAGTTCAACTAAGTTCAACTATCATAAGTATGATAGAGTAAATGTTTTTAGAAATGTTTAAACAGAGATATGATTTGATAATAAGCTTGCTAATGCGCAAGTTGAAATATATACCGATTCTTTTCAACGAGGGTGATGCAGTCAATTATTTTCTGTAATAATTTCGTACATTTCAATTCACATGAAAACCACTCATTTAATTTCCTATTTGATGGCTTTCGCAGATGACAGGTTGAAGTTAGTGGACAATTTAACATGAAATGCAAGGAGGTACTTCTGTTCCCACAAGTACAGAGGTCAGAATCTACTTTGTTAAATTTTACTAGATATGAAGAAAAAGGACCATGATTGATAGCGAATAACTATAGATTTCGATGAAAAAGTAAACAGTCTTCTGAATTTTCGGTAGAAATTCGTATGTGTATCTGCCGGTATCTGCATAGTCCCAATAGTTTTGCCAGTGTTGAAGCGAATCTAGCTTTAATTTTCTTTTTACTAAGGATGCTGGTAATGGATAGAATTCTGATTCTATTTGTGATGATTTAAGTGTAGCTTCTTTTGCCAAGGTATCCACTAATTCGTTTCCTTTTATGTCCGTGTGGCCTCTTATCCATTTGAAAACAAAATTTTTAGTAGTTTTCTGTTATAGTATTATGATTGAGGTTACTAATATATCTCTTGTATTAATGTCTTTTAAGGCTTGTAGGCTTGATAAACTGTCTGTTTGAATTAATATAGTTTGAAAATTGCTTGAATTTGCCCAGATTATTGCGTCATGAATAGCTAACAATTCTGCTTGATAAACACTATTGTCATTTATTAAGGACTTTTGATATGTCATACATTTTGCTTAAAAAATGAAGTCAATCGGATAGCTAGTTATGCCGAGATATTTGCAATGTTTTACATGCTACGATTTTTCATGGCCACGTATTTCATTCAAATTTCAATTCAAAAATATATTTTTAAAATGGAAATGAGGTATTTAATCTGACTCGTTAAATTATTAGTTAATATGATTAACATTTCTAAGTTATGACGAGGTTATTTTTACAGAATTGAGAAATAGAATATTTGAAGTTTATGACATCATAAAGCTACGATTTTAACTACTTTATCTACTGAACAAATTAAAATAGAGACTTGAAATATATTGATATGTATTTAGAATATTATACACTGTAAAAAAACGACGATTTTATGAAGATTGTATTGGTAATTTAGATGCCAGTACAATTTGTTGTTTTTTAATGGAAAAATTTCCATAATATCTAAAATCCTCTCTCCCCCCAAAAAAACGGAAAAATTTCTAGAAATTACATAATTTTTTTTTCGTTACATAATAGGAAATTTCATTTGCGTACAAGTACAATTGGAAATCAGTTGGATTACCAGAACAATTCTATAATCTTCCATTAAAATCTTCCAGTTTATATATATATATATATATATATATATATATATATATATATATATATATATGTATATATATACCGGGTGTCCCAAAAATGACTGATGGATTTTAGAATTTAATAACTTGCAAACGGTGACAGCTATTTAAAAATTTTTTGCAGGAGGGTTATGTATAATGTCAGGAGTTTTTTTTACCGTAATTTTTTATTTTAGTTAGAATTTCAAATAATAGGTGGCGCTAACGGCGATTGATGGTCAGGTGATCAGTGCTGAGAGAAGCGTCGACCTGGCCTTCAATCGCCGTCAGCGCCACCTATTGTTTGAAATTCGAACTAAAATAAAAAAATACGGTAAAAAAAAACTCCTGACATTATACATAACCCTCCTGCAAAAATTTTTTAAGTAGCTGTCACCGTTTGAATGTCACTGAATTTTAAAATCCATCAGTCATTTTTGGGACTCATTTCGGTATACATACATGTAGTGTTCAATTACCTATTAAATTTCAAGAACTATTTTTTTCGGACATTTCAAATGTTCGTTCTGATGAAGCTTACATATTTCTTTTATTTTGATAATTTATATTATGCAATTCCATGGCGGGTATGCCTTGTGGCGACCTTCGACGACTAGTTTTTATATGAAGAACTATGAAGTTAAATAAAATAACGAGAAGTACGTATACATACACATATATATATATATATATATATATATATATATATATATATGTATAAATGCTTGCGCACATGAAATAAAATATAGGCTGTACACTGTGAAAAAAACTCAAGAGGTTACAAAAAATTTTTTACTAATTTTGTATTCCACAGATTTTTTTAGTAACCATTACAAACTTTTTTTTGCAAGTGAAACAAACATTTCTTTTGTAAACTGAACAAAAGAATTTTTTGTATAACTAACTTAAAACTTTTAAGTATGAGCCACCAAGCAAATTTTAGTAATAGCTCCAAAATTATTTTTAATAACCAGTATGTGTGCCCGGAGGGCAGCAGCTTCCTTCGAGCTGCATCCAGTGGGTAAAAAGACAGACTTCTGAAGCGGAAGATTTTCGGCTAAGCCGCAATAGATAACAGCACCAAACATTGCTACCTGCTCCAACAGGATTTTCATAATCCCTTTATTTAACGAGTTGTATGTAACATGTTTGTATGTAGTATGTTTGTTGTATTATTATTTATGTAACGAATGTATTTGGAGGCGTCCAGCATCGAACCCAGGACTTTTCAGCCTGGAGTTCGGTGCTATGACCTCTAGGCTATCACGGCCACAGTCTGTCCGCATATAACAACGCAAAAACTACCCAACCGAATCGTTTGAAAATTAAAATACATAATTATAACATAATTTTGTCGAGTCATTTCAAATTTTATGAAAATCGGATGGATAGATCAATTACAGGGACATTCAAAAGGATTCCGTTACATTACGGTCAATTGGGAAAAAAGTTTCAAATGCATTTTAATGATGTTACGCTCATTCGAACATAATAGAATTGGCATGAATATATGAAATATATACTAAAATATGCATTCTGTACAATCTGTGATGCAAAGAATTTTTATTATTAAATTACAGGGCCACACAAAAGGATTCCACTATATAATGCTATACGGGGAAACATGGTTTGGTACGTGTTTTAATTATATTCAACTATTTCACATTTTATGAATAAGATATACGCTGCTGAGCTGTAATAAAAATTACTTCCTGCATATTTACAGAAACGTAAAGATTTTAGTTGTTGAGCCAGAGGCCAAAATTAGGCCTTTTGGTTTCATCTCTGGGGACATGGTAATATATACCTTTTTGGATTCACAATGATCCAAGGAGTTCATTTTATGATGATACTATGAAATTTGTGGTAGCTTAAAGACGCCATATTGAAAAGACTGACGTCATCTATCATACGGGGATACGTGTGATTAATTTTGCAATTATCATATAATTTGATGCATTTCAATAAAAATATGGGACGAATACATAATATTATACATAAAACGTTATGCTGATTAATGGTTTGTTGCAATTTTGTTTTAACATAATGTTTAATATCTAATTTAACATTATGTTTATTAACATTTTCAGTTAGATAAAGAGTTTAAAAGACATTTTCAATAATAGAAAACAAAAATCTTCTTTTACATTTTAATGCATTTTATTTTTATGTGATAAGCCACAGAATTTCAAGAAATAATCAATACTGGTGAAAAATATTGAACTTATACTCTCAAGAATTAATAATTAACAGAAATCTCAATCTTTTTCACTACTATCATCATCCGCTTATATGTCTGTGTCCAAATCGCTTTCATCGTCATAGTTGGAACAGTTTTGATTTCTGCACATGCTTGTACATCTGAGTTTATTCAAAACACACACGCAGGATGGCATAACACATGTTCTTGGACAAAAACATGACATCAATTCTAAAACAGCTTTAGGAGCAGGAGGACTGTCCGTCCCCTGGACCCTGGACTTCTAGATAAGCTTTTCTTTCACTGTCTGTTCCGGAAATCCAACCATGATTAGCTGGGGATGGAAGATCAGGATTAGCCTGTAGGCACTTCTTCCAAACCAAAGCCTGGTAATTAGCTCTCATTATATGTAGGTAGAGAGTATTACGACACGGCGGAAAGTGATGCGACTCCACAGAACCTTTTTTGCAGAAAAAATAGTATATCGTAACTCATTGATGTCAGAAAATTTGTGCTTTCCATAATAGATATGGCAAACATACGACTCCAGTTGTTTTTTCTATTTTCTCAGATATATCAGCTTGAATACCAAGAGCATTTAAAGCATTTCGGAATTCGGTGTTTTGAATCATTTTTTGTATGCAGCACATTTCCCCTTGCCAGCAAAAGCACTTACTGTATCGCATCCTGATAATGAATGCATTCCAGGTAACGCATTACATACATCTTTTCCTAGAAGCTCATGCAGCTGATTCATGTTGTAATATTTTATCCTGTCGTTGGATCCACATTTTATAAATATTGAACCACTGTAGTTCTTCATCTCATTTTCTAAAGCAAACAATGGGATAATTGCCACATCAGTATCTAGCGAGCTAACAATAATATTTTTAAATCCAGATACTAGGGCATGATGTGCATGAAATAAAAGTCGCGTATCCACTTCTTCTTGGAAGCACGTCAATTCTGTCGCTTCTTCAACTATTTCTTTTGTGAACTTATAGCATTTTTCTTCACAGGTAACGTACGCAACTCGCGTGTTCAATTGTTTCAGATAATGAATATTTCGCCATTCTTGTGAAAAGAAATGTATAAGTTCTTTCTTGTTTTCCTCGTTAGATAAAAACTGCTTCCATTTACGTATTGGGTGTCCAGGAGTTATGTGTTTCATTTTTATAGCATCACCGACAGCTCGCCTTTTTCGTTCATCACTTGGCGCAGCATGTCCCTTAAGGGATTTTGTGCCATAAAACCCTATATAACCAACCAACCGTTCATCACTTTTTATTGATACTTCTCTGTATGTATCAAATATAACATCTATTCGTTAAGAGGATGTATATTCTTGCATTATTTTAGAAAATAGATTCTCTGCTACTTGTTCAAATGTTTGTAGCGACTGTGGTAACTTTTGAACAAAGCACATTCCGTCAATAATATTTACAACACCATCATTTGGAATTCTTTCAGCCAGCGCAAAGTTTTTTGTTATAACATCCATCAACTTTGATTCTGCTGTTTTTCGCATTGAATCGTCGGGTGTTGCTAAGGGCCATGGGAGAGGTCCTACAGGGTAAGAAAAGACAATTCGCATGTCCAACTTTCTTCGTTCAGCAATAATTGTCATCTGAGCAAACAGATTTCTTTCTGCATCCACAACAAACTCTAATTTATTGACCTTTACACTTTGTTTCTTCTTTAAGTCAGAGAATGTCTTTAGCTTTTTTTTCTTTAGAGGTTTGAAAAATCCTTCTGGCTTTGAGTTTTCCGACAGATATTCTTTTTTGAAAGTTTGATAAGCTTCTTTACCCACTTTTTTGACCCCCAATTCTGTGTCGTCATCGGAACAATGAATTACACTTCACAGCCACAACAGTTTTTTGCAGTTCTTGATGGAGGTGGTGAATTTAAATCCTCACTGCCCATTCTCATGTGTACATATTTCGCTTCCGTTTCAATAACTATTTCCATGGACGTTTCCTCATATATTTCTTAGCTTTTGTTTTTTTTATTCATCTTTAATATCTAAAAAATAAATTACCTTTTTCAAAAACAAATAAACGTTTACATTTTTTCTAGTTAAAATTAAAGAAATTTGAGAAGAAACACTATATTGTGTGATTTACTGAAAAGTATGAATTTCTAAAATTATTTTTAATACTTTCGAGAACATAATTATACAATAAATATTGAATGCCTTCAGAACACAAAACTAGTTGGATGTTCCAATCCCGAAACTTTCTTCTATCTCATATGTACATTTTAATATGTCAAATTTTAATTACACATGTTAATGCGTTAATATTATTAATTCAATACTATACAAATTTATGATTTTTATCTTAAATTTCTGCTTCAGTCAATTAATCGGAGTAAAAACGAGTTTCTGTATCTGAACGAGCCGATGAACAGTAGAACGATAGGCAGATTTTTTTCAAATTCAGGAAAGATCTACTCGCCATAATCCAAAAAAATCATACACAAAAAATTTAGTTCTTCTATGCATAATTTCAAACACTTTTTAGGGTAAAATAATAAACACAGACATCACGATTATAGCGCCTCCTTCCGGCGGATTTTTTTCAAATTTAAGGAGGGTCTGCTGTCTACAGCCAAACACTTATACAAAAAAATTTATTCAATTCTATGCATAACGTCATACACCTTTCTGTTGCAAATTATCGAAAATGGAACAAAAATCGCTATTGCAGCGCCCTTTTCCGGTAGATTTCTTTCAAATTCAGGGATTACCAACTAGCTATAACCGAACACTTACACAAAAAAATTCGTTGAATTCGATGCATAACTTCATACACTTTTACTCGATACAATATTGAAAATGGCACAAAAATCGCTATTGCAGCGCCCCCTTCCGACGATGTTTTTCAGATTCAGGGAGAACCAACTAGCCATAGCGATACACTTACACAAAAAATTTTGTTCAATTCGATGCATAAATTCATACACTTTTAGTCGGAAGAATATTGAAAATGGCACAAAAAATTGTTAACGCCATCTTCCGGCGGAATATTTCAAAAATGAAGGAGAACCTGCTTGCCACAGCGAAAATCATTCACAAAAAAATTGGTTCTATTTTATTCATATCTTCATACACTTTTTCATGATTTGAATGGCATGCACACAGACACACGGACAGACAGACATTTTGTAAAAGTTTTTTTTTTTTTTTTTTTTGAATCTCTGATCTCTAAAACGTGTAAATCCGTAAAAAACCGGAAGTCGAAAAAAAATTCAATTACAATACTTTTTCTATTGAAGATAACAAAAATAAAAATATTTTAGAGATTTTTTTTTTTAAATCTTTAAAATCAGCCCTATCATTTAAAAATTCTTACTGTTTTGTAAATCTGAAGCTCTGTTTATTTACGAACTTCAAAATTGTAGCTATATATAACAATCAATTATAACAGTCAATAATTTTTTTTAAATGACAAAAATCCATTAGATATTAGCTTTTATACACTAAATTAATATCATGCGAAGCCAGAAAAGCTTTCCGATCACAATGTCAGCCAGAGTGTTGCCACAATTGGCTGAACTTTTCACCTTTAAACTCCGAATTATCACGAACAATTTTTTTAAGTTAATTTTGTTTTTGAACCCTAAAAGAAATGTCGTAAATATATTTAAAAAAATTACCATTCAAACTTTTCTAGTTTCAATTTTATATTTCTAACTAAAAATTCAGCTTGATTAAAAAACGCTATTTATTGTGAACATTTTCTGGTCTAGCGTCCTTAAGCTACCCTAATTTTGAAAGTATCATGGATAAATGTACTACTTATGTTGTGGTGATTCCAAAAATGTATGATTTACCAAGTCCCCAGAGATGAAACCACTCGACCCCCTGGCTCAACGACTATTTCGACTACTATACTGTATCCGAAGTACGCTCTACTATATCAGCAAGATCTGAATATTTTTAAAACTTCGTTATCGTACGAACGCACCTCATTTGCTACGTTCACGTGCAATTTCCAACTTGTTTTTTTTTTACAAAGCAAACTATCTCTTCGGTGTCCCAGTGTTCGGTGTTTCATTTTAGAAATTGTGTAATTTTAAAGGTACCGTGTAAAAAAGGTTTAGAAAGTGTTTTACATATGTGTTTTACAATGTTCTAAATTGCGTGGTGTTTACAACGTGTTAATATTTCGGTAACAAAGTGATGTGATGCTCTATACTATTGTAAGAAAATACTTTTATCAACACAATCTACAACCCTATATGAACAAAATTAACAACGTTATTTTTAGAACACATTTCTAAATAGCAACATATTTGCAACGTATTAAAAACGCAATCACAGCATAAAGGATTTTTTTGTATAAGAAGTTTCATAATTCAAAACTCATTAATGTGTTGTAAATTTGGTGACATAAAGTCTTCTAAAATGTATTTATTTGGATTTACAGTGTGTCTTTTAAATTGCAAATAACACACAGAAGAACGAAAACTTGAGTTCAATCTTATGCATCAATCTGCACACGAAATGATGCATAGCAGCAATCCTTCTATTTTTTTTTCTTTTTCATATAATAAGTAATCCATACTTGAAAATGATAGTAAGAAGAAACCTTATAGACCAGGAGCCGGCCGTCGATTTACCTGTGTATAAGATACAAGTGAAATTTTGCCGGCATAAGAAAGCCCCAACGAAGGCCTACAGGGAGCCACCTTTTATAATTATCAATTCCTGCCGGCTCACGCATTTTATGTGTCACTTTCGGTGTCAATTTTGAGTGTCTACCTACACTGTAAAAAAAAGGGTCAATCTGCTAAAAAAAAATTAGTGATGCTTGTGATTACTAAAAAAAATTTTGTAATCTTACTCGGTTACAAGAAATCTGTAAGAATTACCAGAAAAGAGCTAGCAACGAATAGAATTAATAGTTTTATATTTTTAATGGCTATTACTAAAACTCACTTGGTGTGGGAGTGATAGCCTAGTGTTCATAGCACCGAACTCCAGGCTGAAAGGTCCCGGGTTCGATGCTGGACCCCGCTAAATGCACACCGAATGTATGCACTATAAGTACTCTTTAAATAAAGGGATTATGAAAATCCTGTCGGAGCAGGTATCAATGTTTGGTGCTGCCATCTATTGCGGCTTTGCCGAAAATCTTCCGCTTCAGAAGTCTGTCTTCTTACCCCCTGGATGCAGCTCGAAAGAAGCTCCTGCAGTTCGGGCACACGTAATGGTTATTAGAAATAATTTTGGAGCTATTACTAAAATTTGCTTGGTGGCTCATACTAAAAAGTTTTAAGTTAGTTATACAAAAAAGTCTTTTGTTCAGTTTACAAAAGAAATGTTTGTTTCACTTGCAAAAAGTAAGTTTGTAATGGTTACAAAAAAATTCTGTTGAATACAAATTTACTAAAAAATTTTTAGTAACCTCTTGAATTTTTTTTACAGTGTATGTATCGAGTACAAGAACCGGACATACATCAAAACTTAGGTTTCAATGTATACATTAAGAATATCACTGTCTGCCAGGCCCTATCCTACCGGAACCGGGTGGCAGCTGCACTTTTATGACGTCAATTTTAAGTGTTTACCTATACTGTAAAAAAAATTAAGAGGTTACTAAACATTTTTTTAGTAAATTTGTATTCCACAGAAATTTTTAGTAGCCATTACAAAATTTTTTTTACAAGTGAAAGAAACATATCTTTTGTAAACTGAACAAAAGAATTTTTTGTATAACTAACTTAAAACTTTTTAGAATGAGCCACCAAGCAAATTTTAGTAATAGCTCCAAAATTATTTTTAATAACCATAACGTGTGCCCGAAGGGCAGCAGCTTCCTTCGAGCTGCATCCGGTAGATAGGAGGACAGACGTCTGTAGCGGAAGATTTTCGGCAAAGCCGCAATAGATGGCAGCACAAAACATTGTCATCTGCTCTATTTTGACATGTTTCTAAAGGGGAGGGAAAGTCCAGAGATCATTACCTATGGTAACTACTACGACAGGATTTTCATAATCCCTTTATTTAACGAGTACTTACGCCGCATACATTCGGTACCTATTTGATGGTTTTAAGCATGGAACCCGAGACCGTTCAGCTAGGAGTTCGGTGCTATGACCACTAAGCTATCACGGCCACACCAAGTGAGTTTTAGTTATGGCTATTAGAAATATAAAACTATTAACTTTATTCGTTGCTAGCTTTTTTCTTGCAATCCTTACACATTTTCTTGTAACCGAGTAAGATTACAAAAATTTTTGTAGTAATTGCAAGGATCTCTAAAATTTTTTTAGTAGATCGAGAACCTTTTTTTAGAGTGTATGCATGGAGTACAAGGACCGGACATACATCAAAATGTAGGCTTTAATGTACAGATTAAGAACATCACTGTCCGCCAGGTCCAATGTTGGCGGAACCGGGTGGCAGCAGCACTTTAATGACGTCAATTTTGAGTGTTTACATATGTATCGAGTTCAAGGACAGGACATACATCAAAATGTAGGTTTCAAAATGCACATTAAGAATATCACAGTCTGCCAGGCCCAATCCTGACGGAAAGAATATCACGACCAGCCTGATCAAATCCTTATGGCCCCTAACTCGATACATTGGTAAAAAGTAAGGAAGTATTCTTAATGTGCATTTTGAAGCCAACATTTTGTTGAATGTCCGGTGTTTGAACCCGACATATAGGTAAACACTCAAAATTAACATCATAAAAATGAGTCTGCCATCAGGTTCGGCAGGAATGCACATGGCAGACCATGATATTATTAGTGCGCACTTTCAAGTCTTCATTTTTATGTATATATGCTCCTTAATTTCGTTACATAGGTAGACATTCAAAATTGATGTCATAAAAATGTTGCTGCCTTCGGGTTCCGGTAAAATTGGATAAACCAGACTCTTATATATGCACTTTGAAACCTACTTTTTGATGTATGTCCGGACCTTGAACTAGATTCATAGATTGACACTCAAAATTTACGCCATAAGGGTGCGGCTGCCTCCCTGTTCCTGCAGGATTGCACCTGGCAGACAGTGAATTTTTTAATGTGCACACTGAAGCCTATATTTTGATGTATGTCCGGTCCTTGAATCGATACATCGGTAAACACTAAAAATTCACGTCATAAAAGTGCGGCTGCCATCCGGTTTCGGCAGGAATGGACCTGGAAGACCGGTTTATTCTTATTGCGCACTTTGAAACCTACATTTTGATGTATGTTCGGTCCTTGAACTCGACACATAGGTAAACACTCAAAATTGAGGTAATAAGTGTGCGGCTGCCTCCCTGTTCCGGCAGGATTGGACCTGGCAGACAGTGATATTCTTAATATGCAATTTAAAACCAACATTTTGATGTATGTTCGGTCCTTGAACTTGATACATAGGTAAACACTCAAAATTGACGTCATAAAAGTGCAGCTCACTCCCGGTTCTGGCAGGATTGAACCTGGCAGACAGTAATATTCTTAACGTTCATTTTGATACCTACATTTATGTATGTCCGGTCCTTGAACTCGATATATAGGTAAACAGTCAAAACTGACTTCATAAATATGAGGCTGCCACCCGGTTCCGGCAGGACTGGGCCTGGCAGACAGTGATATTCTTGATGTGCATTCTTAAACCTACATTTTGATGTATTCCCGGTCCTTGTACTCGATACATAGGTAAACACTATAAATTGACATCATAAAAGTGCGGCTGCCACCCGGTTCCGGCAGGATTGAGCCTGGCAGAGAGTGATATTCTTAATGTGCATTCTGAAACCTACATTTTGATGTATGTCCGCTCCTTGTACTCGATACATAGATAAGCACTATAAACTGACGTCATAAAAGTTCGGCTGCCACCCAGTTCCATCAGGATTGGGCCTGGCAGACAGTGATATTCTTAATGTGCATTCTGAAACCTACATTTTGATGTATGTCCAGTCCTTGTACTCGATACGTATGTAAACACTCAAAATTGACGTCATAAAATGGCGGCTGCCACCCGGTTCCGGCAGGAATGGACCTGGCAGACTGTGATATTCTTACTGTGCATTCTGAAACCTACATTTTGATGTATGTCCGGTCCTTGTACTCGATACATAGGTAAACTCTCAAAATTGACGTCATAAAAGTGCGACTGCCACCCGGTTTCGGTAGCATTAGACCTGGCAGACTGTGATATTCTTAATGTACACATTGAAACCTACGTTTTGTTGTATGTCCTGTCCTTGTACTCGATACATAGGTAAACACTCAAAATTCACGCCAGAAGTGACACATAAACCCACGACCCGGCAGGAATTGATAATTAAAAAAGGTGGCCCCTTATAGGCCTTTTTAGGGCTTTCTGATGCCGGCAAAATTTCTCTTGTATCTTATACATAGGTAAATCGACGTCCGGCTCCTGGTCTATTACTTATATACATATCTATATAACCTGCATATACCAATCAACATAATTAATTTTCTCGTGTTTTAAAAATTCAATAATCTGAGATATAGTTTTTTAGTTGGGTAGTACAATTATTTTCACTGTACACGAAGTTCTTTTTTTTTTCTAAAGTTTCCATAATCAGTCATTTATCTTTGCTTTCAAAAAATTTTTAAGCGAAAAGAGATAATTCAGAGATTTTTTTAAATGTACAAATTTTGATAAAAGAAGAATTTTTAGCATATAATCGTTTATCAGAAGCAGTCAATAGCTGCATATTCTTCATTAATCTTCCACTTATAATTTGTATTATTTCGATTAAAAAAATTTCTACGAAAATTATTTGGGAATAAATTTTGTGACTGTGTCGAATAAGATACTGAATTTAAATATAGGTAAAGATACATATTTATAAACTGTTAAAATCTTATTATAATTATAAATAGTCACCCAGCTAACGGCAGTTATGAGATAGAGATGTTTGCATGCTAACATCCAATTGGCTGTCTTTTGAGATTAGAAAGGATGTTAACGACAACTTCAACCTCGTTATAGTCTTAAAAAAAGCTGAAAAATAAGTACACGGATATATGAAAATAAATATACTGACTGTACGAACCTACTAATTACTAAATACATATGACTGGACGCTAATTGTTTCAGAATACTCTTCTCGCCCTGCCTTAATTAAGAAACCAAGCTCGATTTCTGACCATTGCATTACATACAGGACTATTTGGGATACATCTGACAGATGAAGCCTATGAATTTCATTGCATATAATATTGTTCTTGGAATCTAAAGGAGAATTTGCAACTGAATATCGAGATAGGCAGAAAATCGTATTGTCTTAAACATTATTAGTGTATATTATTTTAATAACTTTTTATCAAGCGAAATGTGCAGTTTATGATGCACTTTTATTCTGTTATTGTCGGCGCGATGCCCATATGCACAGCATTTCTTTTCTTTGAATAGTATTCTTTTCTGTAATTAATACTCACTAGAAGTATTTTCCCAATTAAGACTTGTAAGCTTATTTTTTTAACAAAAACAGAACATTAATTTTTACATTATTTGGGAGGGGATTTTTTTATTTATATCATTAAAACAATTAAAATTTGTCAAATTTGCTTGAAAGTATCTATATATAACTTTACTAGCTACCTTCACGTGCTACATTGGACAATTTCGCTAAAAGAATCATGAATCAACTGAAATACTACTAGTAAAAAAATACATACTTAATATATCAAATGAAATATCTACGAGTGCTGTTTTATAATTATACTCTTAAAAGATCTGGATCAAAGTCGAAGTTCACAACATAATAGACAAAAAAGGTCTAAAATCTCTGTTCTACCTGTGTTTAACTATAGTTTTAGCAGGTTTGCAATCTTGAATTTCCCGCTTCTACTTAAAACTGTGGCGAAAATATGACAAGATATCCTTAATGTGTGACCATTCCATTAAACCCTCTAAGGTGAGAATTTTTTAAATAGATAAAATACATGTTTAAGTTTGTTTTAGTAAATTAGTTAACCTCAAATCCATACCTACAACTAAAATTGCTGCTGGGGTATAGCTGAATGGCCTAAAATTTTCGTATATTCTGTTAATTCTTTTGGAGGGGAGAAAGAATTTCTAAAAAACATTTGAATACTCTCTGAACAGTTCCATACCTTCCCCATAATTAGAAGGCCTCTTACTACAACACATTAAACCGTTAAACGTACACTTCCGGGAAGGGCAAAGTGAAAAAGAGCAAGAAATGTGCATAAAATGAAGACGTGGTCACGAGGCATTCCAGCGATATATCACATGAGAATTGCCAACTACATTTAGAAATGTACCCTCAGGCTTCATACTATCGCGCCTCTTTGGAACTCAAAATGCTTTAAATTATTTGAACATTTTATCTGGCGTCACATGTTTCTATCGGGATCTTTGTGCAAATAAAAATCAATCAATCAATCATCAACCAATCTGCTTCTGCAAAATAAAGATTATCTCCTTTTCAGGAATGAAAAAGAGCAATAGTTTGTTATTTCTAGTTGTCTAAGAATTTTGGTGAAACTTGATATAAATAGAGGCATTTACACTAAAATGTTTTCAAACCAGATAAAAAATCAATATTTTTATTTTATACATTTTTTTACATTTTTACTGGAATAAATAATATTTTAAATCTGTTATTTGTTAAAATAAAAAAACTGATATTAGATATCGGATTTTCTTAAAAAAATTCTTTTAATTTATGTTAGTTCGTAATTGAATATCTCAGAATTCATCCCAAGAATAAATGAGAAATAAATAGGTTTTTATGTATTCATGTGCTGTTTCATAACATGAAAGAAATATTTTAAGCAGAGTAGTAGCTGAGAAAAACCATTTTTGTTTTTTCTTCCAAATAAATTTGCAAAAGGAATGATTTTAAAAAGATAATTTTTTTAGCATTTTTTTTAATACAGAGGAACACAGCGAAACACATAGTACAAAAGAGCATAATGTAGGAAGGGAGATAAATAGCTATCGCTTAAATTTGATATAAAAGTTCAAATGCCGTCAAAAAAAAATCAGCTAAACGTTAAAAAAAGTAATTAAAAAGTTACTTTTAAGTTCTTTGAAGTATTTTATAAAATCTAAAGAAAAAGAAAATCGAACATCACTTTTTATTCTTAAATTGGAATTTCATTTCAAAATCATGATTATATTAAACATGTTTTGATGTTTTTAGAAATCGCAAATGGATATGAGAATAGTTTCTTAACTGTTTCTTATTCAATAAAAATACTGTGCAACAGTTAAAATTTTGAATGAGTCTTTAAACTCTTTATTTTTTATTTATTATCAAAGAAAATCTAATTTTTCCGAGAAAAAAATATAGAGAGAAGTAGAGGCACATTTCTTTTCATAAATTGAATGCTATCATTTTTTATTAGTTCTGCATCAGATGCGATAATTCTAAGGATCTTTATACAGACTAAAATCTTTTAAGTCGCAGAGATTAAAAATATTTGTAAGTCTAAAATCTAAAAAATTCAAATCAAAAACATTAGTTGACATTATTTAAAAAATTAGTTTTGACACTTATAATCATTTATGTGTGGAATGAAATGAATTATTAACATAAACTCTTCAGATATTTCTTCTAAATTATTAACAACGTTGATTAAGTCTCTCAGTAATGTTTTCAATCTAGTAATTTATGTAAAGTGTTCTGGTGTAATAACGCCAGGTGGTGTAATAACAACAAGTGCTAATATTACGGATAATTATGAAATAATCCGGTAAAGGGCACCCATGGTCTCTACGCAGAAGGATTTTGAGTCATATAAAACACAAACAACAGTTTAAAGTTAATTTATTTCATTTGCAGGCCTTATCGATTTTAGGAGCAACTAAAATTAATGCTTGATGTAAAATTTGTGAGGTAAGTTATGTAATGTGAAGACTACATATTTATCAGGAAATACTTTGTTTATTATATAAATTTGTAGTGCATTTCATGTACTTTCAAAATGTTGTAGAATATTTTGGATATTTTCGCGAAATAGTTTGTAGTTTAAAATGTACTATGCAATAAGTATATCGGGGTAAAAACGCTATTCTTTGGCGTTATCACTTTTTTTTCTAACCAAATGTAAAAACAATGTAAAAACAATGTAAAAACAATGTTAAACTCTAATAAATAAATTGTATCAAAATTTTTCGATATTCTAATTCCAACATTTTCAAAATCAGATTTCTATTAAATTCCCACTTGATTTTTTAATTGAATTATAAATTTTAATTGTCCGCTTTCTCAAGTTCTATTTCTCAGAATTTTCAAAATTTAACCTTTAACTGATGTGAAGGATAACTGTAACAAAACAACTCTGAAGCGGTCTTTGAGGCGCAAGATCAAAAGATGAATAAAAGGCATGATTAACTCATAGGGAGGTGTTTTTGTACTAAACTTTTTGTACATGACTGTTATAATTAACAATCACCTATTTAAAATTGTCTGGTGATAGTACTGAAGTTCCAAATGAAACAAAATTTTGGTAATGTTTGTAGTTAAACTGGAAATTAGAAATTAAACTATAAAAATTTAAAAAAGCAGTCGGTAGTGAGACTGGTAACATTAGTTAAACATTAAAAGGCGATTAATGGTTAATACACGTAGAGTACTGTTTCTGCACTAAACTTTTTGTGCAAGATTAAATCCAAAAAAAATTAATCGATTCAAATATTTTTATGAAAAGTACGGGGATTCAAAACGGAAGAAAATTTCAGTTGTACCTATAGTTAAACTAGAAATTACAAGTTAAACTCTGAAATTTGCAAAAAAAAAAAAAAAAAAAGCGCTTAATGAGATTGCAAACAGCAGTTAAAAGTTAATTTTGTTTCTAATATAGAGATGATTAAACAAAACAATATGTATAAAATTTGATAAGGAATCTCACAGAGATATTGATTTTTATAAGAAATATTATATAATTAATGAAAAATTCAAATTTATTAAAGCATGTTTTATATAACGCTGACATTTTAACTTTAGGTTTGTGCGAATTCACATTAATGTGGAATTTACGAGTTAAAAGTATTTACAATACTTGTGAAGCAGATTATCAAAAATATTTATTACACATAACTCTAGTTATTATAAAATTTCTCATGATAAAAATATTACATTAAAAATGATTAAAACCGTGCAATGGTTTTTATAACTATATTTAAGCGAAACGTTTTAAGCAAAGAGAAGCTCAGGGTGTTATATTCTGTAGAAGTTCTCCTTCTCTCTTTTTTCTTTCACTTTCACAAAAAACTGAATATCATCTTATCACATAGAACTCATATATTCAAACTTAAATACTGATTTAGATAATACAATCAAAATAGTGCAATGTGTCTAATAATTTTATTTAAGAGGTACTTTGTAAACAAAAAGAGGGTCAGGGTCTGATATTCTTTTGCCCCCCCCCCTCTTCCCCAATACTTCTTTTTTTTTACACTTTCGCAAAAAAATCAACATTTTATGTCACTAAGAATGCAATATATTCAATTTCTAGGATTGTAGAGTTTTTGATTTTAGAATTTGGAAATATACATGGAATTATTTCATCTTATTTTATAATTTTGTTTGCATGGCGTTATTTCCCACGTAGTTGGGTAATAACGCCAAATAGCATTGGTCAAGAAATCACGTCATCACATTTTATGAATACACTAGCGAGCTACGCCCGCCAGCTGGGCCACTTTTTCCAAACGAACCTCGATATTAAGCAGTATATAGTAAGCAAAAAAATTCATTTAATAAGCAAGTCTTGGTGTTCGAATCCTCAAGCACAAAAAAAAGTAAATTAAAGATCAATGGTGGTTATGCGCCCATTATCCCGTTAAAAATATGTGATTTCACACAGTGGGCGCTACGCGCCCACCGTGCAAAGCCGGCCCACCGGCCTACCGCCCACCTGCGCTACGCGCCATGGTCTCCATCGTCCCGTTATGTAATTTCGCACAGTGGCAGCTACGCGCCCACCGACCTACCGCCCACCGGCGGTACGCGCCATGGTCGCTTCGCGCCCATCGTCCCGTTAAAAATATTTGGTTTTGCACGGTTGGCGCTGCGCGCCCATAAGACATTTTTTTCGTATTTTATCGTATCATATGTAGTATTTTAAACTATCCATCTAAATTAACTAATAAATCGATAATTATAATAAATGATGAAAAATTCATAATAGTTTTTGAAAATAATAATTTTTTTTTCATTAGCGTGCTATCGTTAAATTTTGGTTCTAAATACAGTCGTAAAAACAACTATATTTATAATTTTTTATGGGCTCCTGACATTATAAGTAACCCTCCTGCAAAAAATTTTTAAGTAGCTGTCACCGTTTGCATGTCATTGAATTTTAAAATCCATCAGTCATTTTTGGGACTCCCGGTATATATATACATATAGTGTTAAATTAGCTAATCAATTTCAAGAACTATTTTTTTTTTTCGGACTTTTCAAATGTTCGTTCTGATGAAGCTTACATATTTCTTTTATTTTGATAATTTATATTATGCAATTTCTTGGCGGGTATGCTTTGTGGCGACATTCGACGACTAGTTTTTATATGAAGAACTATGAAGTTAAATAAAATAACGAGAAGTACGCATAGTATATGGTGATTGGACCTACGATATCGCACATACGAATGCCTACGAATGACCTACGATATCGCTTATAATGATTCTTCTATGCTAGTCTTTATATATATGTTTATAGGAGAAATATTCTAAGAGTTATTCTAAAGGAAAAAAATTAGAAATAAAGAAAAAATAAATAAAATAAGAAGAAGATTTAGTTAAAATGTTTCAATCCGGGTTAAATTCTCACAATGGATTTGCGAACTCTTTCACAAATCGCTAATTTTTGTTGAAATGATAGTTTTGTTCTGTATGTATTTTCTTCCATTTTAGTTTATTTAAGACGCATACAGTTATTCTTATTCTTTTCAAAACATTAATTTTTTTTCTTTTTTGAGCGTAAACGCTTATCTAAATAGGTTTTAAATGCCTGTAAATTTGGATGTAAGTATAAGAATTTAGGATGAGATCATTTTTTGTTTCAGTTTAAGTGCTTACAGGGTGTCCAGCAAATAAGTTTTTGTGTAGATCTCATTGTCACGTGTCATTTGTGCTGACCGTGAGATGTTTTGTATTTTTTCAGTATGATTATTGATCATACTTTGATTGGTACCAAAACATGTCAGAATGAGTTGAATGAACGGGTCAAAATTTTATAATTTTAATTTCGTTTTTTTAAGATGTTGATATTGAAAGAGTTAAAGAGATTGTTATACTCTTATTTTCGTTATTAAATTTGTGAACAATAATTAAAATCATCATAGGCGGCCATTTGATTACATTTAGTAGCAAAATTCAGCATTTCCATGGGGATGAGAAAGGTGTATGTTCAGTTAGTAATTATCTGTCAGATACATCAAAAAAGCCTTTATTTTAACGCTAAACATTTATAGTAAATAAGACTATACCAAAAATTGGAAGTGTTACAGCTCCATTCTGTCCCCCCCCCCCCCTCACATACACACAATATGGGACCTATAGAAAAAATATTTTTAAACATGTAAATACAGGAAATTTAGTTGTCTAGCAACTTATCTTTAAAATGGTCGTAAAGTTGTCTCAATTAAAAGAAAATTTAGCAGCCTGTTTGTGTGAAACTATTTATTTTAAATTATCACGGCTCTATTATTTTTAAAATTGGTGTTTGTTTACATCAATCGATTGTAGGTAGTTCATTACACAAATCTATTGGTGACTTTTTTTTACACTAATTTTAGTGCAACGTTTTTTTACAGTGTTAATTAAAGTAAATTTAATTAAAGTTTATTTTTTATTTATGATTGTATAACGACTGCACTCAAATAAATTTTTTGTAGTATTATTTTTAGAGAATTTTCTATATAGATTCCGACAGATCTATTTTTCGAATATAGAAAATTTTGGCTCGAACTAGATTAAATACATTTAAAAAATATTGATAAATTATGTTTTACAGAATCAATACATTTGCAGTGATTACTTTTCATTGAAACTCACTTCTAATGCAAACAAATTTTAAATAGTAAATGCTTCATTAACTACCAATTAGTACTTCATTATTGTCACTAAACAGCCCGTTAAGTTGTTTCATAAAACAACCAATATATTCAATTAACTTATCCGCCAATCTGCCCATACACACGTCCTTTAAATTCATTACTTGCAAAGTTCAAGAATTTTGAATTTAGTATTAGAATAGGTTACACTGTGTTTCCACAAATGAATGATCAAGGAACAAAATATGAATATACTAATCTGCTGAAAATGCAAATGTTTCACTGTTACATTATGTGGGATTCCCTTGGACAAATACGTTCTAGAAAATACGTAATTCAGGAACTTGAATCTACATCAAAAAATTCCAGGGATAAATTTCGTTTTATTTAATTAAGGGATGGCCTTTCTTAAATAAAGCAAATATTGCTGTTTTAATTTTCTGGTATGAACTTGTAATATCCGATTTAAAAAATCTACAAAATTCGAACCAGTGCTGTTTGCATATATGCAAACATGCACGTTTAAAGAGTTATGCACGAAGCGAACAGGGGTAGAGATGTCTAATTTATCTATAAAACGTGCCCAAAATTAAAAAATATTGATAGAATCTTATTTACAGTTTAGGAAATTTTAAAATATCTTTTGTAAGATGTTTAAAGCAGTTTCTAAAGCACTTTAAGTTTGAATTTCTTATTAATAATCTGTGAAAGGCGGTTTTCAGTAACAGAAATATGAAAAATAAGCCAGTTAGAGTTTCCTCCATAGAGCAATTATGGATAAAAGCATTTCTTGAAATTTGAGATTGGAGGAGGTCGAGAAAGGATTCGACACTTCACAAATGGATTATATTATAAGCGTTTACTATTTATAGGATAAACATCATTTTTTATTTTAAAAAACACCCACTTAAAGATCATTCTTCTTTTAACTGAAAATCCTTTCAAAATACGCCTTCTTTTCAGTGGATTCCTGAAATTCGATTACGAAATTCCAGTTCACCCTTTTTGAAATGAAAAGTTTCAGCTGGAAAACATTTTCTTCTGCTTTTTTATATTTCTAGCTGATTAAATGTGAAAATCATGTAATGTAAATAAATATTTTCAAAAGGCTCCTTCCATTGTGAAGATGATTTAAAAAAATATTTGAATTGTTACAAGAAATAAATAAATCAGTCGGAAAGCGCTCAAATTGTTTTAATAAAAGAATGTTTAAACGAATGCATTGAAGAATACCAACACATTAGATAATGAAAATGAAAATTTAATGTATTATGCAAATCGAGTTAAAAAGTGCAATTATTTAATTTAAACTACTTTATTTAATTAAAATTGTGATTGGTTTACTAAAAATCTTATTTAAGATAGAACTAAATTTTTCTGCTCGCGATGACAAAATTTCTAACATATTTTCTAATTAATTTTTAAACATAAAGACATAAATTCATCCACTCACAATATTTAAAAGATTTAACAAAAATACGAGATTTTCACTTTTTGATACTTAAATAACTTAGTTTAGACAATTGCGTTTTGGGTTCAATTGTTAACCAATTTTTTTCCGGTCTCACGGTGTCTGATGACTTGTACAATATCTTACAATTTTTGTATTTATTATATCAGACGTTGAATAATGTTTAATTATTTAAATATTATACTTCCTTCCGCATATATCTGATAATAAAAATGATAATAATAAATGATATAATGATAAATGGCGAAATGTATATTTGGCTAAATATATTTCTAGAACTTAATAATGATTTTATTGATCATACTATAACAAAAAATATTAACGTCTATCTTCGTCAATACCGCTATACTTACAAAACAGTGATCAAGAATTGTATTATTTTATTTCATAAGTTGATTCCTATTTTTCTTCTTTTTTCCACAGTTTAGAACGTGAACTTAATTCGAGCAAACGAAGGTGTAAGTTTTCTTACTTATTTAAAAATTGTTTTTCTAAAAAACCATTTCAACAAATAAAATTGTATTTATTTTTTCAGCTGTATTAATTAAAAAAATCTAGTCAAGCTAATTCTCCTATAGAAATAGATTGATAAAAAACGCTAAATATAAGAATGCAAATGCAGCCGAACTTCCCGTTAACGAAGTCTCTATTTATTGGCATCTATACTTAACAATTTGTTTTGCAAACCCTTGACTTTGAGCACCATAAACATGCAAATCAATCTTCCTATTACGAAAAATGCATTCGTTACCATGATGTTTACTCCACTTTCTTTGCAATTAGAACATTGAAAATGAGAAATTGCCGTTGCAAAGTATGTATGAATTTATTTTAGGAGATTTAAAAAAAATGAAATTAATTAGGGAAATTAAAGAGAGGTTGTTCGGATGAGATAGTCCTTCAGTTTTCGTGACCGTGGTGGCTCAATTGGAAGAGCATTGGCGACTTCAGCCAATACATCCCTGGTTCGAATCCTGGCCCGGACTTTTTTCACCCACGTGGAAAAATTACGTCTGTTATAATGCCTTATTCCTCCCAAATGATAATTCTATCTAAATAAGTAGGTTTAAACACATCCAGTTTTTAATATTTTATATTTATAATATTAACTTGTTTTGGAATTGAATAGTGTGACAAATAGATAGTATTATTTTACAAGTTAAAAAGAGTTTTAAATACTTTTGTAGTTATTAAAATAACAAATATGCATTGAAAACTTAAAGCATTGCAATTTTTTTCTTTTCGTAGTTACGTATTATTTATCATTATCAATCATTTTTATTAAATATTTGTAATATTTTAATAATATGAATTTTTAATTTTTTTAAATAAAATTATATTGTTTTGATAAAATTATAGTATTTAAACAGCAAACTTTTATTTTTACAGAGCAATGCACTATGAGGAGTAATGGAGAATGAAATTTCATCTCCTGTTAAGAAACTGACTGTTCCATTATTAGTGATGCAGAGCTGCCAACTTCTACGCCCTTTTAAATGAGATAAACGGGTTTTTAACCAGAAAATTCATTAAGTAATATGCATCATGAAGTTATTTCATAATATTTAGCACTGCATATTTTCTTAACTTGTTAGACGGAATTTCTGGTTTGAATGTGTTTGTTCAGCCGTAAAAAGCCGTAGTAGTTGGCAGCCATGGTGATGAAAACATAATTGCAGAACTACATCCACTAAAATTAATTGACGGCAATGATCAAGCACAAGACAGTTTTCCATTTTATTTGGACTTATAAAGTTTAATATAAAATAAAATAACTACTGTGATTTACACTAAGCCTTACACAGTTAAAAAAAATAAAAATAAAAAATAAAAAGTTTTAAACTGGGTTGTAAAATTTTGGGGTACAGCAGTTTTTCAAATTGGAAAGTTCGTTTTAGAGCCCAAACTGGTTTTAAAGAAGGCCGATCTTTAATAATATAAAATTAATAAAAAATATCTCAGATAATATATTAAACATTCTAAGAAATTTTAACTGTTTTGAAGTTATTAAGGGTCTGCTCTGTTTCGCAACATTTTGAGTTAACTACTTTGAGAACACTATTGTATTACATTGAGATGCCTTTTATTTTTACAGAGTCGGTTTATAAATCTGTGGCTTCCGATAATAATCAAGTAAGGCACGTTTTTGAAAAAATTGAGATAATGTGGGAAAATGTAGCTTTAAAAGAGTACTTTCATCTGCCATAGTACTGGAAAATGAAAATCGAATATTCCCCGTCATAAGGCGACTATAAATTTTCATTTAAAAATTTAAAAAACAGTAATAATCTGGTAAGTGCATAAAGTAACGGTAATAACAAGATAAGATTTTTGTTTATTTCTTTAAATCGTCTATAATTCTGTGGCTTCCGGTAATAACCAGATAAGGTACATTTTTAATATTTTGAGTAATTAACGTTTAAAGTTTTCAAAAATGTCTTTTTATCATTACTTTTATAAAATAGATTAGAACTTAATAATTTTCATTATATTAAATCAAAATTAAGTATTTAATTTTATTTACATTTATTAAAAATAAATGTAAAATGGTGATAACCAGATAAGAGTTACATTTTTAATTGGTTCTGAATTAATAAAAATCATTTTTATGTAACTATTTTGGCAAAAAAAGAGATTCTTACATCCTAATTGAATGTAGTGAAAATTATTAAGTTCTAATCTATTTTATAAAAGTAATGATAAAATGACATTTTTGAATACTTTAAAAGTTAATTATTCAAAAAATTAAAAATGTGCCTTACCTGTTTATTACCGAAGAAATATAATACTTCTTTGTCATTTTTTCATTATGTTTTTGAAAGTTAAGCGTTTTCATTTTAAAAATATGTTCGATCCTTCTCTCACATGATGGAGGGATGGAAAATTTTTTTTGTTAATTTAATTGGTTAGTTAGCGTAAAATGTTAATTATTAGCATCAAATTTATATTTTTAATCTATGTAAAAATGCTTAAAAATACTTTTTCTCAAAATTTCCATTTTGAACTAGCGATACATAATTTGTAAAAAAATACTTTGCTGAATATTTTCCAATCCCTCACTAATCTCGCCTATTTAAATAACTATTTCCATTCAAAAGAACACATGCTGAAAGACTTCGATACAATAAAAAGGGGAATTCAGTTTCAGGAAGATGTTACAAGTGAATTTTTCCGATGCTTACATAAGTGCGATTTTTTTTTTTTTTTTTTTTTTTTTTTTTTTTTTTTTTTTTTTATGATCAGTCTATTTTTTATTGAAAACCTGAATAAAGTAATGTTTCAGACTATTTAAAAATTTAGACTGTGTAATATTGTAATAAAAAGGAGAAAAATGCTACGATTAAATTTTTGTTTATCTTTATTTATGTGTGATTTCATAGGACTTATTCTAAATAAGATTTTCTCATATGTCTACATTAAGAAATGTTTCAATGTCCACAAAAAAATGTATATATACTGCCTGAATTAAAGTATATTTGTTACATTTTTCTAATCAAAGAGTATTTTTCATTTTAAAGATGTGCATTTTACTATAAAAAATTCATGAATTTTAGTTCATTTTTATTTAATGACTTTCAATTATAAATCAGGGCTTTAGTATAACGGTCAAACTTCGTTAAATAGAATTCAAATACTTATTTCCTTTTTCCTACCTTTTTTTAAAATTATTTATTTTTACCAACTCACTTTGATATTTACCAGTAAAATCTAAGATTTATGAAATTTCCAGCTGTAACAGTAATACACACACATGCATGTATGAACGTATATACATATATAGATAATTTATTTTTGCCGGTATACGTCGACTCCATTTTAACCATAAAAAGAAGTATTTCATTTTCATTCGGTGTACATCAATCAATAAATTAAGTTACTCATAAAAATACAAGATATTCTTTTTTTTTTAAATGAATATTTTGGAGAAAAAATTAAGCTAAAGTAAGGTGGTCTGGTGTAATAACGCCAGGCGGGGTAATAACGCCAAGTGCTAATATTATGCATAATTATGAAATAACCTTGTAAATGACACCCATGTGCTCTGCGCAGAAGCGTTTTGAGTCACACAAATCGCAAGAAACAGCTTCAAGTTAATTTGTTTTATTTTTAGGTCTTATTGTTTTTACAAGCAACTAAAATTAACGCTTGATCTAAAATTTGCGAGATACGTTTTGTGATGTGAAGACTATTTTTTTTTTATCCGGAAATACTTTGTTAATCACATAAATTTGTAGTACATTTCATGGACTTTCAAAATGTTGTTGAAGATTTTGCATATCTTCTCAAGATAATTTGTAATTTAAAATATCCAGCGCAATAACTATAACGGGGTAATAACGCCAATCCATGGCATTAATACCCCAGTTGATTCCCTACAGTGGCGGAGCTACATCCAAAATACTGATTCAAATAAACACAGTTAAAACTGTGCAATGTTTCTAATAATTATATTTAAGCGGTCCTTTTTAAGCAAAAAGAAGCTCACGATCCGATATTCTTTTGCTTCATCCCCCCCCCCACACACACACCACACCTTTATTTTTCTTACACTTTCACAAAAAATTGAATATTTTCAATAGCTTAGAATGCAATTTGTCAATTTTTAAGTTTGTAGCGTTTGTATTTTTAGAATTGGGCAATCTACATGCCATTATTCCATCTTATTTCATAGTTTTGTTTGCATGGCGTTATTACCAATATAGGTGGGTAATAGCGCCAAAAAGCATTGGTCAAGAAATTACGCCATTACATTTTATGAATACATATCTGTTAAATTAATTTTTTATATAGATAGTCAATGAGTTGCTGTATCAAATCATATATTTGTTTGAAAAATACAATCTAAAACTGAGCCGTGAAAATTGGTAGAAACTTAACGTGGCGTTATTACCCCAGGGTACCTTATTTTCAAAAGCATTTAAAATATTGAAATTGCTTTGTGTAAAGAAATGATTTCTCAAATGAATTGATTTTTGTGTAAAAGAAATGTATGTTTTTTGAATAATAATTTTAGTACGCAATAATAATTTTACTGATTATAATGACACAAAAATATTAACGTTCACCTTTGAAAAATACGGTTAAAGTTATAAAACTGAGACCATCAGTTGTATTATTTTAATGCATGTGTCGATCTCTATTTTCTTTCTTTTTCACAGTTAAAAAGATCAACTTGTAATGCCAGAAAAAAAGGGTTGTCGAGAGTTCAGGTAAATATAAAAGAAATCATAATAAAAGAGCTAATACTCGGAAAATATTGTTTTGAGCTAAAATGATCTGACGAACAATGTATTTTTTCCTTAACCCTTTGCACTCTGGTGGGTAAAAATCTTCAAAATTCTTAATGTAACATTGTCACCAGTATTTTTCAAAGAAAAAAAATCGGTTAATGATATACACGGAAAAATGCATTAAACCTTTTCCAAAAAAAATTTGTTAAATTTTCTCGTGCCATTGTGACATTTCGGAATTAAAATTCAGTGGTAGAAAATTGAACTATCAAAGCTCAAAGGGTTAAGTATAAAAAAGTTATTCCAAAAGTAACTCAAAGAATGTGCCATTTTAGTCACCAAACCACCGTATGTGGTTATCTGGTATGGTTTTACCTCATCTTTCTTTTTTGGAGAGCGTAGTCCAGAATTTAGCTGAAAAACAAGTATATTGTCAGTATTGAAACGTATGCTACGCTTTTGCTTTATCATCTTGTGCCTGTATTGTAGAAAAGACATGTGTTAGCAGTCTTCACCTTCATGCAGATTGGTAAGTTGTCCGACTTCGCAAATAAAAACAAGACTTTCTTAAAAACAAAAAATATATTAAAAACATTATAAGAAAATCTTAAATTCGCTAGGTCTTTCGAAAGAGCTGAGTCTTTCTTCGTCAGGCGTAGAAAAGAAGTGCGTCTACTATGAAAGCAGCGGCATAAATCGTTCTGAGTTTTTTTCGAAATGACTAGCGAGTTAAAAAAAAAATATATATGATTTTGTTAAAGAGTTCTTTTCTGTTTATATTGATTCTTATTAGTTTCAATTTAATTTCTTCAAGGCTTTTTTGTTAGACATTTTCACAAAAGACCTTAAGATAAATTTAGTTTGTAAGTTCAAGTGGCCTTTAGGAACTTCTCGATTTGACCTCGGCAGATTTTTGGCTGTGGGGATACTTAAAATCTTGCGTAGGCACAGATGTCATATACTTACCAAGTTGGCGCGATTTTCTTCCTGACACCAGTTTGGCAAAAACTTCGTTATCAAATATCAGTTTTATATATATATATATATATATATATATGTATATGTATATGTATATGTATATCTATATCTATATCTATATCTATATCTATATATCTATATCTATCTATCTATCTATATATATATATTTAAATACTTTTATAAATACAACCAAAGTAATTCAGACGATACCATTCAATAAACCAATGAAACCAGTAGTTTTACAATCATCTTATTGAAAACAGTTGAAGTTTGAAGTGAAATAGAAGGCAGATTACTAAAATAATAAAAGATAAATGGATAAATGGACATTAGAAGGCTTTTTCATTAAAATACTCATTAGGGGTGCATAATTTAATGAAAAAGCAAAAGCAACCAACCAGTTTCTGTTCTAAAAGCTAAGTAATTTGTCCCACAATGCACCCGACTGGTTGGAAGTTATTTACTATTACAAATTAGGAAAAAAGAATTGAAGAAAATAAAATCTATACGACATAATAACAATAATATAATATTTCTTAAAAAGTATATATATACTAAGATATTTACCATACCTATATCCTAGCACGATGTGCAGTTCAAGTGAATCTCAGTTAAGAGTTAAATAACACGTGATAGATACGTGGTAGATATAAATTACACGTGACTTTGTAACAGTTAAGTTTATAGTCACAGTATAAGTCATATAGAAAATAAATTAAAATTGTAACAATAGTTATAAAAATTAGTAGATCATATATTACACTATAATATACATGCTACATTTAGAAAAAAATAATTGTTACTGTTAGAGGTATTATATTTTTGAACAATTATTAATATTACTGTATTAATTATTTAACTAGAATATGCTGCTACAACTTCTAGTTAAATACAAAAAAATGTTTTAGTGCTGCCATCTATATGATTAATATATTAATTAAATTATATACTTATGGTGCTGCCATCTATTATTGAGAAATATTATTGAAATAGAAATAAATTATTTAAAAGCTAAGAATTTTCCAAGAATAATTTCTATTCTAATATTTTATAAATAATTTCTTTAAGACAAATGCAATAGACAACGATATCTTATCTCAATAACTTGATCATTTTTAAGTTATGCATATTAATTTTAGGTAAACACTTTAATTCTATGTGTAAAGTTTTTCTTTTTTACTTTAATATATGATAATTAACCATTGCGTATTATCCAGACAACACCGCCCTCCCCCGTAATCTAACATCCACCCCCACCCATCCATCCTATTATACATATTTTTAAATTTTTGTAATTTTAATTTTTTTTGTATTATTTTATAATTTTTTAAACATTTTTTTTACGCAATTTGTTAATTATTTTTAAGATCATGTAATAACATATTACATATTAAAGATTATAGGAGTTGTTAACAATAACATTATATAGTGCTGCATAAATTAGCATTTTAATGTTTGCAATATTTGGTTGAGGAGAATATAGACAGTTAATACTATGTAAACGATTATACAGATAATATTTTTTAACCAAATGTAAAAGATAACCAGATCTTATAGCAGTTTCTTGAACAATTTTTAAATTACGCATTTTAAAATTAGGTAAACAAATATTTTTAATTCTATGGGCAAAATTAAGTAATATAGGGGGAACTGGGGGACATTGATACAGCTTTTTTTCAAAAAAAATTTTTTTTGGTGTCTAGAAAGCAGAAATTTTAAGTTATTTTGCTATGTGATGTCAGCAAAACCTGTGTAGAGTGTTATAAAAATATACACTCATTGTTTTATATATTATTTTTGCATGTAATTTTAAAAAAATCAAAAAAAGTAACTTGTATCAATGTGCCCCATCCCCGGGGCAGATTGATACACTTTGACACGTCTGGGAAAAATGGAGACAAAATAACACCAATGCATATTTTTCATAGAAAAATAGTTAGCAAACCATTTTATATATATTTATAGACATTAAAATCGCACACAGTTTACTTGTAAGCGATATTAAAGCAATCAAAATGAAATGTATAATGACCTGATGTTCTAGCTGTTCCTTGTTTGTTTGTTGGCTGTGGTAACTTTGTCATATCTGGCAATTTAACCCCAGAATTATCTTCTTTCTTAGGAAAGGTGAAAGAATTACCAGGTTTTCTGTTTATAAATCGGTTTACAAACAGAAAATAAAGGACAATTATATTAAAAATTATGTTTATAATTTAATTATCCTGTAGTATTTTGCAGCTTGTTTCTCTTACTTAACATTTCTCATGTCGATAATACTTTTTTCGCTGGAGAATCGATATAAATTTGAGATTTGCCAAGCTGCCGTCCAATTCTTTAGTTAATTCTACTTGCACTAGATATTGTGTAAGTTTGTATGTCTTCTGATTGCAAAAATACTATAAAATGTTCTAATATAAAGAAATTAGAGCTATTTCACTTCAATAAAAACTAATAATCGAAATTTTTGACGAAAAATGGTTTAATTAAGGAGTGTATGGTAAAAAAAAATAATAAAAGGAAATGAAAAAATGAACTAGAAAAGGATTTAGGTTGTATCAATGTGCCCCGACAAAGACTGTATCAATGTGCCCCATACAGCCATTTTGAATAAAATGAGTCGCAAATCCAATACTTCATAATTTATCTAAAAATAAAGAATGAGGAACTGATAAAGAGTAGCTTTACTTGCCAGGGAGGGTATACTTTTCAGTTGAAAATGCTGGAACAGTTGTATAATACCATTTCAATCGTGCAACTGAAATTTACCTTTGACCTACAAAAACAATGAATCACCCATCCCATTCCATCAAACTATTGAATCATTCCAAAACTTTCTGTATGTTGTTAATTTCAGTAGTATCACCTTTTGAAGCCGTTGTGAAATTTCCTGTAATGACACTGTGTGCTGTACAGGGGGTGTATCAATGTGCCCCAAGTATCAATGTACACCAGTTCCCCCTATTGATATATACAGATTTATGAAAGCAAGTATTATAATGAGTAAAGAGGTTTACTTTGAAAGGAAAATTATTACGTTTATCATAAATATCAAATAGAATTTTATTATCAGAAAGAGTAATATTAAGGTCGAGAAAGTTAATTTTATTATTAAGCATATCATTATAACAGTATTTAAAATTTTTATGGTATTTGATTGGTAGAAAATAGTTAGATGTCTTTTTAGAATATAAAGTTATTATATCATCAAGATACCTGTATAAAAAACAATTAACAATAGAAGTATTACGTTCATAATAATGTAGGTAGAGATCAGCACAGATTGATGATACACTCCCACCCTGTGGAAGACCGACTATTTGTTTAAATATTGTATTATTAAATAATATATAATTATGATAAAGAATAAATTTGGTTAAAAATCTGAAGTAAGATAAAGAGACATGTATGTTAAGAGAATTCCTATATTCCTTGAATAATAAATTAATGATTCTGAACATATCTGTGATATCAATTGTATTAAATAAATCATTAAAGTCAAATGTTTTGATCTACTTAATGTTTTGTAAATTTTTAATATTATTTACAAGATGTAAACTATTTTTTATACTATAGAATTTATTATCAGTTTTAGCAATATATTAATTATTTTCTGTTATTTAAAAAAAAGGAAAAATAATAAACTACAAAAGTCTAATTAATAACTATAAAACAAAACAATTTATATCAATTTATATCAATTTAAAGTAAATAAACAGTTTATTAATAAATAAACAACAATGACCGGGTTACTATATGAGGCATAAAATCGCCATTTTGTTGCACTCGCGCTAATGTGGTGCGTATAAGACATCTGTGCCCTCACATGTACCGGGGATTCTCAACCACTTTGGTTCAAGCGAAATTCGTCAACATCGATACCTGCTAGCTACATATGGAATAGATGTGCTGACGCACCTCACTTGCCTAGCACCAGATGATGGTAGTTGAACCTCTTTTATTTTAAAATAAATTCACTTTGGTATTCTATTAGAATTTGTTTCATTATCTGATTGAGTTTGACTGATTTGCAAAGAGCGTTTTCGTAAGAGTGCCTTCTTCCGGCTACTTGTAAAATTATATTTTTAAGTACATATAACATGGGAATACGAAGTGTTTCTAAATAAATATCAGGATTTTAACGTTTGGTAGTATTTACTTTATAATACATAAAATTATAATTAATACATAAAACGAAAGAGCAACTCAAATAGACATAACTACAAACTTACAAGTATTCAATGTGAGTATCTTTCGTCACAGGGCACACATCAAGTTGATAGATCAGTTCTTACCAAACGTTGATTAGCAAAGAAGTTTTATTCAAAAAATCTCCGAATCTGACACCATGTGATTTCTACCTGTGGATGTTCATAAGGACCTTACGTATGTGCCTCCACAGCTAGCTGACCATTGCAGCTGTTGCAACAATGGCCCCAGAAACACTAATCAACGTTTGGGGAAAATTGAGCTAACGACTTGATGTGGGATGTGGGACAAATTTGCTCGAATTGAAGACTTGTAAGCTTGTAGTTAAAATTGTTTGAATTGCTTTTTCATTTTATGAATTAATTTTAAGTTTTATACTACCAAGCTGTAAAATTCCGATATTCATTAGAAAACACTACGTATAATTCAATATTTCTCTAATCATATTCACGCAGACGCTTTTTTTTCTGTGCTTTATTTAGTATATTATGATTTTTTTAATTTTCCTGAATTACGTTGATAGTACTATATGGAAAAGATTAAAAAAAAATTCTTATTTTAGAATGTGAAGTAATTTGTTTATTGTATATAACTTCCAAAACTGTGTTTTTAAATTGTGGAAAATTGTATGTAGCATTTCCGCGGTTTAAATGTAATTTATTCTAATTATCAACAATGTTATTTGTTAATAGAAGGGAAACAGCCCTTAACATTTATGAAATTTATTTTGATTTTTTGAAGAATGTACATAAATATTTTCACACATTTAACGGGAAAATATCGTATTACAGGTTTACACATCTTATTTGTATAACAAAATATCATTAGATCACAAGATATTCAACTGCAATAATATTTTTAATGCAACATATAAACAAATATTAAAATATAAATAACAACTGCATACGTAAAAACCAAAAAGAATCGGGTGCTGAAGTATATTTTATGTTGAAATATGCAACTCTCAGAAAAAAAAAATACAGTTTCTGTCATTGAAAATAAATGAAAACTATACAATAACATAAAAAACTTATTTATTAATTTTTATCCAATAAATTTTAACTTTACAAATGATATGGTACATTATTTTGGCTACTAATTTTTAACCTGAAAGGGATACAACTGCACCAGAGTTTTATAATAAAATTTTGTTTTTATAATATAAGTGAATACCTTGTGATCTATATAAAAAAAGGAATGAGTCCTCTAAAAGATACTCTTAAAAATACTCAGGACTCTTGATATTCGAAATAAAATGAAAAAAAAATAGATCATATTTATTATTTAATGTCTTAAAATGTATATAATTTAAAAATACAATTTTTACTGGCATGGAAGATATAGGGTAAAATCCCCACTAATTGGCAGGCACCAGTGATTGGCACATCCTACAAAAATGTCTTAAAATAAGATTTATATCCAGTCTTTTAAAAATGCAAGACCATATACCAGTTATATGCTCATTTACTTTACCGATTATAACTTTGATTTATGCTACTAAATGACAACAGTGCTTAGGAAAGAGAAACGATTATGGCTTGTATCAAATTAGCCATTTTTGTTCCAAATGCTTCTTCTCTGGTTTAAGAAAGGCATGTATTTCAATTTATTATTACCTGATTTATAGTATATTTTAAATTTTAATTAACAACAGTTTTGTTTAGTGTAAAGGGCCATTTTAATTGTGTAAAAGTCTAAGTGCCAATTACTGGTGATTACAGCAACTTTTTATAAATATATTTTTATAAAAACACTTTTTCAAATATTTTTGCTTTTAGTGCGCAAAATAGATGCGCAGATATGCACTCTTTGATTTAGAAATATTTGCAACTAAATATTTTGTTTATTAATAATGAAAATAGAAGTAAGTTTAAAGATAAATCCTTAATTTGCCAGTTACTGGGGTGTTACCCTATATTCTTTAATTTCCTATATTTTTAAAAAGGTTTCTAAAGGCTCTGTATTCATAGAAGTCTCAAAAGAGTAAGACATTTGTCAATAGAAAATAGATTAGGTAACAGATTAGTCAATTGAAAATAGATAATATATTTGGAAAAAGATAAAATCTAATTATACTTCAGATTATAACAATTATACTGAGCATAATTAAACGTTCATTTAAAACATTTTCTATATTTTTAATACAAAATATTTTTAATATATTTAGCATGTATAAAATTTTTAAAATTTCAACAGCATAGTACTTAAAACATATTTTTTTTTTTTTTAACCAATAAAAAATAAATTTTAGGTCTAATTTATGCAGTCTAATATAAAATAAGGTTTTTCAAGTTCATAAAAAATTAACAGCAGTTGGAGACTAACATCTAAGAATGTCGGCAGTAATTATCAGCACCAAGGGGATCTTGAACAGAAACATTTTCGTTATAAATTATCACAAACAAAGGAAATGAAGCACCAGAAAACCTTTTTTGCAAAGCTATAAAGAAAAAAATACCTATTAGTAATTCTTATCTGATACTGTCAACAGAAATTAAAAAATATATATACTCTTTCAAGCACAATTTCTCTCAAAACTGTATGGTTATTAACTCAAATATTATTTGTTATTGAATAATTTTCAATTGTAATTCTTTTATAAAGCTAAATTTATTACCTGCTTAAAATGACTCTTCACTCTTTTGAAAACTCCGGCTTGATAGCGTTAAACTTATGGGCACTTATTGTTGTTATTAGAATTTTCCTTTAAAATTGAATACTTAAAATTAACTTTTTTCTCGCATGAACAGCTAAGCTCGATTTATCATAAAGCCAATTTGTATTTTTTCGATTTTAGTTGCACATTTGTGAAAAATAATGGTATTATCATTTTCGAAAATCCTTTTCGAAGGTTAAAGCATATTTATTTAAAAAAAAAAAATCTTATACCAAAATCAAAAAATAAACAAATAAATAAATAAATAAAAATAAAAAAAAGTCATAATTGAGTCATAAATAGTCATACTTCAAATATTGTATGCAAATTTAAAAAAAACTTTAAAAATATTCAAATTTAAACGAAAAATTCGAAAGTAACCTGCTCATAATCTGTAAGCTATTGAGTGGACGTTTTCAAATGAATGAAGAGTGCCTTCAAGAAGAAATGACATGTTTACATATTAAAACAATATGAATTTTTCAGTATTTTCTTTCGGGTAATATTTCATAACATAATTAAAATTTTATTGATATAACAACTAAAGAACAATAAGGGGCAGTTGAACCATTTCACATATTTTCAAGTGGTTATGCCTTCATTTTTTGTAAAATCCACAATACGACGCATGATTCAATTTATTCCTCTACTAGTTAAATAAATCTTTCGAACAGTTTCTTTTTGAAAATATTGAGTTTTATTTTAATTTGAAAAAAAAATTAAAAAATGGTCCAAATGGAGCATATAGTCCTATAAATCAAACCTCTTGTCTCATAAACGGATTAAACAGTAGTAGGTTGTTTTAATATGTAGGAAATATAAAGAAATTTGTTTAAAGCAAAGTTTGCTATTATGGAAATAGTCAAACAAAACGACAGCAATGAAATATAACGAATTCGAATGTCTGAAATTAAGAATCTAAATACTTAAAAGATAGCAGATTTTTTTAGTCGTCAGCCCAAAGCTTTCTTATGGGCCAATTTTGGCAATTAACTTTATAAATAAAAGCTGCTTATTTGTAGGTGTACCTATTCTAGCTATTTAATAATTTATTTCCATTTTTAAAATTTTATTTTTTATTTTAAACACATTTTATGGTATTTCTTCAAAATTGTGGCAAACAGGTAAAGCTTTTCTTTCTATAATTGAAGTTTATTCTGTTTTATGATCAGAAAAGATCCAACGAGAAAAGCGTTTTTATTAGTGAACGTGTCATTGAATTTAAAAGAAAAAAAAATAATTTTCATAAAATTTAACGATAATAAAATGATTGCAAGTATGCACTAGCCGTGGAAAAACAGTTAAATTTAATGAGAAATAATATTAAGTAATTTATACAAATAAAATAACATACATATAATCTATGGTTATATGTGTGTTAAGCGTTTTCAATGAGGAAAACAAATCATCTAGAAAAAAGAAAAAAATATATACCATGAATATATCCCTCACCTGCAAGAAAGTGATGCATTTTGCAAAAATTCATTTTCCGTTTTAATCGATTAATATAGGTCTGTCATCAATAGGTTTTTCTATACAAAAAGTTTCAAAAGAATTATGATGTATATTTATTCGTGACCAATAGAGAGGTGGATTGTATGGAAAGGTAAAATTGTCCAACTATTCAAATATCATCCTAAGTCTTTATTTTTTTAAGGTTTTTATACTTTTATACACATTTTTTACATCTGTATGCAGATCTCAGTGCTATAACTTAGAGTTGCTGTAAAATTATGATTTTTTTTCCCTCTCGTGGGAAGTTTACTTTTATCGAGATGCGTCACTTTTCTTGCCGGTGAGCGATATGTTATTAAAACTGTGTCAGTGATGACATCATAGTCACTGAGTTTCATTCTTGCATTTAAATAGGCTGAACTTAAGCTATTTATTTAATTATTCTTGCTATGCACAAATGAAAATATTTTCAACATTACGTCTTTTCTATTTAATTATAATTTCGGTTATTTTCCAAACAGATTACTTTCGTTTTTGAAGGTCAAAGGGAAACTTATTATTGCGGATGCCATTTTTGTAACAGAATTAATAATAACTTTTTAAAACTTTTCAATAGAAAACGACGTCACAATTTAAAATAACTCATTTTTACAACATTTTTAAAACTGTACATTTCAGCATTTTTTTTTCTTTCTCCTGATATTCAGATTGTGATACTCATCTCAGAAGGGGTGAAAATGATGGCACTGTAAAAAACTAATGAATATTGCATGTAAAATCGTAACTGGCAAGCGTGACTTCAAGCTTATTAATAATCAATTGCACGTCAAAATATTTTTAGAGAATTCGAATATGAAATGTATACATGTATATTTTGCGATCGTGAAAAGGATGTCATTTTAAGATTTCTTTGAAAACGAAAATTATACTTGCTTCATAGTGGCGCAATTTTTGTTAAATTTTCATTGCATAACATCTGAGATCGAAGCCTCAATTAAAAAACTTCATAATTTATCATCTATATCGTAAGTTACTTCTACATAGAGAAATAGCAAGATTGATATTTGTTTTAAATATTTTTTATAACTTCAATATAACAGATTTTTTTAAACACTTCATTCGTCGAATTTGACGGGTTCCAGCTCGTAATTGTTTTAAATCAAAATGTGTGCAAAATATAAATTAAAGTTATAATAGTTAAGAGTAAAATAAAATTATGGAACAACTTACCAATTACTTGCATATCATTTAAGAAGTGGGGCAACGCTTACACGTGAATTTCTTTTGTTCATTTTTAATTTGAACGCACACAACGTGGAATCATAGTTGTAAATCTTAAGAGTGGATCATATCTGCTACACTGTTAAAAATTTTGCTCACATTTGAACCAAATATTGGTGCCCAGAAGCAGCCATCATCAGATGGAGAAATCTCGTGCCAACATTTGGAGATGCCTGTATCAATCCCGTTCCAGTTAGCGAAATTCTAAAATGGAGGGCCAAAATCGCAGCCAGGTGTGATACAGCGACCTCATTAGTTGTGTGGTATGGGTGAAAATCACGAACGTGTTTCTCCATTAGAAAAAGAGTGAGGGGTAAAGTAATTTTGAAGCAATTGTTACCGTCTGTTCTTATTTACGATAAACCATCGAAATTTACTCAATTAAGATATTTCGATGACATTATATGAAATGGGAGTGAACAATAGATTATAAATGAAAACAGGTAAGATATACATCAAAATTGACGCTACGATTTTTTTACGATAAAAGGAGTAAGGCGAAATTTCCCCTATCGCTAAGAGATTGTTCTCTGAAAAGGACGCGACTCAATGACCAATGAGGTGTTTGGATTTCACCGGACTGTGATTTTGGCCCTCCATTTTAAAATTTCGCTTTTAGTTATTGGAACGTTCAACATAATTCTTCAACAGGACTCCAAATATTGGTTCAAGATTTCACCATCTTGTAGTGGTAGCTATTGAGCACCAAAATTTGTTTCAAACTAGAACAAGTTTTTTAACAGTGTATTTTATTTTATTTTATTTTATTTTATTATTTTATTTTATTTTATTTTATTTTTTTTGACAAAAAAGGTGAAATTAAATATCACTGTCTTGATTTTTCTTTTTAAATTCTGGATCATTAGACTTTTTTTTTTTTTCGAAAGAGAAATTTTCTTTATCTTATTTCTGTAAGTCTTCCATTCCATCTCATTTTTTACAGGTTAATTAAGACTATTTTCTAGAAGTTAATGATCACGTTGCTTTTGTGCTTAAAAAGCTTACTTTTTTTCGTTTAAGGCTTTATTTTGTATGGGAAAGATATTTTTAAATTTATGAATGTACATCTGGTCAAATTTAAGGAAGCCAAATTGGTTCAACTACGGCGACTGTGCCATGTTTTAAAATAGACTACCTCAAAATCAAGAACAAAATTGGAAGAAAACAAATCCGCACAAAAACTATACGTAATAAAAACGATTTTAGATATGGTTACGAAAATATAACAACTTTCTTTAATTTTGAGGTATTACTTTATGTTTAGTAAAAATAAATAAATAAATAAATAAACAGCTATTTTGTTTTTGTAATTGTCTGAAAACAGCAGTGTAAGGCAGGTACTTCTTTTAATCATAAATGACGCTAATATGATGAGTATAATTTCAGCGTTATATGGCACCTCTTTGTGTAATTAACAGTAAAATTGCAACGGTCCATTTAAAGCAGTGGTCTACATAAAACTACTCTCCTCTATAAATCAATTTGAATTTTCTAGATATGTTATAGAAATAAACACTTATACACCCAAAGAATTAAAATCAAAAAGGTTTCATTAATTAATAAATTTGTTGGCCAATTTTTTTGTTGATGACACCTGGCATACGAACACCTGGAAGTCCACACCCTTTTGTTGATGACACCTGGCACTTGCATACGAATTTGCCATTTTTAAAGAAGTTTCAAAATTCTATTTGAATACTTAGGCGATATTTTTCTTATTACAAATACTCTTTTGATTGTTGGTGAGCAATCTAATATATATATATATATATATGACATGTAAATAAACTATAGGAGATTTTTCTTTAAAATGTTTCAACAAAGTTGAATGTCCCAACTGCCAGATTGAGGTATCTTCGAGAGTGAAGTTGTTAAAAAGTTCTTACCATGAGTGTCACTGAAATGTACAGGGTGGACAAGATAAATTGCCCATTTCAGAGGCTTCTAGAATGTGTTCTATAAGTCCAAATGAGATCAAATTTTAACTACAGATAGTTAAAAGGATGCGCTTGATATTTAGTAATAAAAATTGCAAAAATTAAGACTACAGAATTCCGCCGCAAGTATATAAATGTATTTAAGAGTATCACAATGCCTCCTAGTGGCAAAAATTATTATTTTTAATTTTTGTAATTTTTTAAACTAAATATCAACTGCATGCTTTCAACTGTCTTTAGTTAAAATTGGATCGTATTTGGATCAATAGATCACATTGTAGAAATCATCTGAAGTGGACAACTTATTTCTTGAAGATTCCGCATGATTGTGTGCTTGTGTTCCGTGTATACTGAATATACCGTATTCAACTGTATTGAATATTTTATTGTGCATTTTGCATTTGCATTGACCAGTCTTACTTTTTTAATATTATTTATTATTTATAAAGGGAATTCAATGCTTATGTGTATTACAATGCATCCTAGCATCAAAATTTGCATTTTTAATTTTAAATTAAATTTTTTTTAATATCAAGTGCAATAATTGATTTCTCCGTAGTTCAAATTTGAACTCATTTGGACTAATAATACGTATTCTAGAGCCCTCTGAAGTGGCCAACAAATTTCTTGATGACCCTGTATACACGTCCGAATGACTACTGAAGAATTTTCGGCTTATGTAGTTCTGTCATTTATTGATTTTTATAGGTGGTAGTAATCCAAGAAAGTCAATACGAGTTGCAGAAAAAACATTTTACAGAACAGTCAGTGGCGTAGCTATGTTTTTTGGCGCCCGGGGCCAGCAAGAAATTTTGCGCCCCCACCCCAATATAGATATATAACAATTTCTCTCAATTTGGCGCCCCTAGGCCTCGGCGCCCGGGGCGGACGCCTCCCTTGCCCCCCCTTAGCTACGCCACTGAGAACAGTTATATAACCTCTTGTTGCCAAAACAGTTATATAACCTTTTGTTTCCAGTGTTATTCGTGAAAGTTCCATGTTCCCTTCAGTAAGTAACAGAAAAATGTGGTCTCTTTTTTTACTATACTATTTAAGTATTAGGACTGTGCAGATTTTGAGTGTGGTTTAAAATATATCAGGAAATAACTCCTCACTCATCTTTAAAAAAATGCACCCGTATGCCTTTGAAATGGCTTAATTAAAGACACGAACACCGTCTTTCGATCAGACAAACGAACAGGTTTTAACATAACTAAAAACACCTGAAACAATTGCGAAACACCTCCTCTCGTTCTATGTTCCGTATGGTGGAAACACTCGCGATTAGTCAGAATTTTATTCAACAAAGCACCACCATCCATGAAGTTATTTTTTCCGTTAAACACTAACTTTCTATTTTGTAATCTGTGGGATCCTCTAATACTGTTTTTTACCACACAGAGTGTCTTTCCTGCTTAGCCAGTGACCTGAAAAAATCAATTAAACGACAGAAATACACCGATCTATGATTATTCAACAGTTTCATTCGGAGAGGCATCTGTATACATTTCCTTGATTCCAGTGTGAAGTCGTAAAAAACAGAAAACAAAGATATTTACATTTTATATTTACATTCTGAAGATGTATTATTATGAGGATTATATTTCTATTTACATTTTGAGGATGACTCTATTAATTTTTGAGTTGAAACATGTAAATAAAAATGTTTTAATATATTTTAAATGTTTTTGTTATTATACAACGTCTTAGAAGCAAAATGTTTTAGGATATAAATTCTCATATTTTTACATAGAATATATATTATTAGAAAACAAAGAATATACGCTATAAGCAGAGGGTATACGCTCAAGGAACTGGGTATATCCTAGAATGTATGTATTATAGTCTTATTAAGAAAGAGAGTGTATACGGTGTCCCTTACAAATATTCTTAAAGGAGACCCGTAAGAAAAAATCCAAAATTTTTAGTATTGATTTTAAAGTAATGAATTTTGGTGAACTATTTAAGAATCTTTTTTAAGGAATAATTAGCAAAAAAATTCACTTTTTATTAAAAAGTATATTTTTTAGGGGGGTTTTATGATTTTTTTTGTCGAAAAATACACTTTTTAAAATTACTACTCCTCATTCAATTTTCAATACTTTGGTATTACTAAAATTTCTTAAATAGTGTTATAGTATATGGAAAAGACCAAGGGAGAGATATTTTTAATTTTATATTTTAATCAGTTAAAAAAAAGGAAAGGATTTCCGCATGGTAAATTTCCTTAAATTCGTTATCATTTTAATGTTTACCAATTTATGTAAAATTTTCAGAAATAGTTAAAAAATATATCTTTAATTACTTTTGTTGCAATTTTTTTTAAGATTCTAAAAACATAAACACTTTGTTTCTAAATCATTTTACCACTGAGCCTTAGTACTTTGAACTTAGGCAAAGTATGAAAAAAGTCATTTTCAGGAAAACACATTTTAAAATGGCCGTTAGTCCTTTAAACTATAGTAATTACATATAAAAAAGCTCATTTGCTACCTGTTGCAAGTGTCCCCGAGTTCTGAAATTTTGCATGGATATTCGAAAATATCTATTTTATCGTTTTCTGAGATAATTTTTTTTTTTTAATTTTTGATGATTTTTGGCCAAAAATGGGGTTTGGGTCTCCCTTAAGGTATACGGCGTACACAGAAAAAAAATCGGTTCTCAAAATTGAGTAAAAAGTACAATTTTACTCATTTTTGATAACATGGCTGTGTCCAAATATAAATCACTATTATCTGCCCTCTGAATTTAAAAATCAAAGTGAAATATGCTGGTATTTATTTCTTGATCAAAATTATGAACAATAACGAGTTAATTGATTATTTATTCAGAGAAATAGCAAAATTATAAATAAAATACCCGAATCGAACTTTTTAATGAGAAGAAGACAAGAAGACACCCCACCGGGACCCGAACCGTTAGGTTTATGGGTTTTTACGTCCCGCGGGAAAAGTCCCCACCACCATCCAACGAACACAAAGGCAATATGTAACGCACAAACTGACAAAAAAATAGTAACAATAATAAAAATTACAACTAAAACAGTAATCTGTTTTGGAAAAATTACAGATGCAGTAAACAGGCGACATCGCCAACTGCCAACCAGACAAATTATTATATAATAATTAACTAAAATTAAACAGCTAACAAGGCATACAAACATTAATAATAGCAACAAACATTAATACAAACATTGTCAATGCGCTACAATATATATATATATATATATATATATATATATATATATATATATATATATATATATAGAAAAGACAAATAAATAAAAAAAAAAACTTTTTAATGACAAGAGCATTATTTGCATGTATACTTTAAAATTATTTGAAAATACCGTGCCTAATTTAATATTTACATTAATTAGCATCTTTTACGCCGCCATGAAGAAGTGTACCATGTGTGCAAAATTATCATTTGTTTTGATTTGGTAACATATGCTGTTTCAAAATTGAGACAGCAATGTGATCATTTTTGAACCAAACATACTCAATTTGATATGAGTACATCGACTTGCTCATTTTTGGGTACTTCATTTTTTGCAGTGTATACACTCCATTATATTCCTGTTTGATCCCCATCATAATAACTACCCAACGACCTGATTCCAGATCTTCAATGGTAAGTTGAGCTTACCAAGAAGTATGATGTCTGAGGAAAAATGTTCGGGTTAGATTCTCTGAACTTTAAAAATATGAATAATTGATTATATGCATCGTGTCACAAGTTGAGTATCACTTCTTTATCTCACAGGAAATTGAACATCAGTTAGACAGGCTAATTACAATTTAACAGAGTCATTTAACCGTTAAAAATAATGATAGGAATAAACTGTAAATAAGGTACCCTGGGGTAATAACGCCAGGCGGGGTAATAACGCCAAGTGCTTATATTTTGCATAATTATAAAATAATCAGGTAAATGACACCCATGTGCTCTGCGCAGAGGGGTTTTGAGTCATATAAATCGCAAAAAACAGCTTCAACTTAATTTGTTTCATTTTTAGGTCTTATTGTTTTTACAAGCAACTAAAATTAACGCTTGATCTAAAATTTGCCAGATAAGGTTTTTGATCTGAAGACTATATTTTTTATCCAGAAATACTTTGTTTATTACATAAATTTGTAGTGTATTTCATGTATTTTCAAATTGTTGTAGAAGATTTTGGATATCTTCTCGAGATAATTTGTAGTTTAGGATTTACTGCGCAATAAGGATCCCGGGGTAATAACGCCAGGGATTGGCGTTATTACCCCGGTTGATTCCCAACAGTGGCCGAACTATATCCGAAGGGGGTTTATATATTAATATGGGACAGCATTATCATCATTGTTGAAACGGTAAGATTAAGGGGGGGGGGGTGCCCAATACATAAAAATAATCTCTCTATGTTATTTTTTATATATTATTATTATTATTTTTACCAATGTAAAAAATAATTTTTAACTCTTGTAAATAAAACTATATCAAAATGTTTTCGAGATTCAAATTCGAACATCTTCAAAATCAGGTTTCTATTAAATTTCCACTGGATTGTTCAATTGAGTTCGAAATTTTAACTGTCCACTTTCTCAGCGTTCGGTTTTTCAAAACTTTGTAAATTTAACCTTTAACTGATGTGACGGAAATTGTAACGTATGAATGTGATGCGGTTTTGTGAGACCACAAAATTGAAAGATGAATAAAATGCGGGAATAACTCATAGGATTGTGTTTTTGTACTAAACCTTTTATACAAGAGTATTATACTTAATATTCACCTATTTAGTCTCTAGTGATAGTACTAAAATTCCAAATGAAACAAAATTTCGGTAGTGTTTGCAGTTAAACTGAAAATTACAAGTTAAACTAAAAAATTAAAAGAAAAACAGTGGTCTACGAGACCAATAAGATTAGTTAAAGGTTAAAATGCGATCCATGATTAAAAATCGTAGAATACTGTTCCTGCGCTAAACTTTTTGTACAGAATTAATTCTAATTAAATTTAATCTATTCAAATATTTCTAATAATATTACGAGAACTCCAAACGAAAGAGAATTTCAGTTGTAACTATAGTTAAACTAGAAAATACAAGTTAAACGCTATTTTTTTTTTGGGGGGGGGGGAGGGGGTACAGTGTTCAGTCAGATTGCTAACAGCAGTTAAAGGTTAATTTTGTTGATAATATAGAGCTAATGATATATAACCATATGAATTATGTATAAAATTGAATAAGAGATCTCTTTGAGATAATATTTTTTAATAAAAAATTTTATTCAATTTATTAAAAATTTATTAAAGCATGCTCTTTAAAACATCGACAATTTAACTGTAGGTTTGGAGAATCCGCATTAGTGTGGAGTTATGAGTTAAAAACTATTTACTAGATTACTATAATAGTATTAACCCTTAACTGCTGTGACAAAAATTGTCGCGTAACTTACTGTGAGCGGGCTGTCTGACCGCTTAATCTAACGATGAATAAAATGTTAAATTAACTTTTAGAATATTATTTTTGTATTGAACCTTATATACAGGACTATTATAAATAAAATTCAGCTATTCAAAAGTTTCTAGAGATAGTAACCGGACTCCAAATGAAACAAAATTTTCCCGGTATCTATAGTTAAACTAAAAATTGCAAGTTAAACTCTGAAACTTGAAAAACTCAGCGGTATGTGAGACGCTAACAGCAGTTAAGGTTTAACAAAAATATTTATTACATATAACTCTAGTTATATGTAATAAGTATTTTTGTTATTACATATAATTAATTGTTACATATAATTAATTAGTTATTTTGTATATTATAAAACTTCATATGATTAAAATATTACATTATGAATGGTTAAAACCATGCAATGTTTCTTATAATCATATTTAAGCGGGACTTTTTAAGCAAAGAGAGACACAGGGTGTTATATTTTGTTGAAGCTCCCCCTCACTCCTTTTTCTTTCACTTTCACAAAAAAACAATATTTTCTATCGCATAGAATGCATACATGGGAATATAAATGCTGATTCAAATAATCCGTGCAATGTTTCTAATAATTCTATTTAAATGGTCATTTTTAAGCAAAACGTAGCTTAGAATCTGATATTCTTTTGCCTCCTCCCCCCGAAACCACCACACCTTTCTTTTTCTTTCAGAGTCACAAAAAACTTTTACATTTTCAATAGCTTAGATTGCAATTTGTCAATTTCTAGAGCTGTAGAGTTAGTATTTTTAAAAGTGGGCAATCTACTTGCCATTATTCCATCTTATTTTATAGTTCTGTTTGCATGGCGTTATTACCCATATAGGTGGATGTTAACGCCAAATAGCATTGGTCAAGAAAAAACGCCATTACATTTTATGAATATATATTTGTTAAATTATTTTATTTTATATAGATAGTCAATGAGTTGCTGTATCAGATCCTATCTATTGTTTGAAAAATACAATCTAAAATTAAGCCGTGAAAATTGGTAGAACCTTAACGTGGCGTTATTACCCCAGGGTACCTTATTTTTTTTAAATGTGTCGTTTTCAAAGCTTAATTTTAAGAAGTTTATTTCAGTGCAAAATTAAATTGGAAAAGTAAATGTATCTAATTATTATCTGAGTATTATCTAAGTGTATACCTAGTAGGAAATATTTAAAAAACATTTGTAATACCTTTTAATAAGTATTATTAATAAAAATATTTTCATGTACATTTATTTATGAAATAAAACTAATTAATAAATTATATTAATCTGCACACTATATACTTACACGAAAATTACTCCATACTTTTTCCCCAAATCGCTGAAACGCATAAAAAAAGGTAGCGTATGCGCTTCCAGAGCCTGAAAAAAAAAGAAATTTGTTCTATATAAAGACAATTGGACAACGTAAATGATTATTAATAGGCTTTTTTAGTAAGTTTTCTCAAAAATACTCGACTGTAAATTTAATTGTAAAATAAAAAAGTTATTTTTTTTACGATTAAGAGTTTCTGTTCACATAAATTGAACACAAATTACAAAAACTTAGCATCTACCTGTTGAGATGTATGGTTAAAATTTAATTATAAGAAAGTAAAACTTGTTCACACAGTTCTTCAATAATAATAATAATAAAATATTGTATTTTACATGCTGTGAAAATCTGCAAATTTTATGCACATAAATTTTCTAAAGGAAATCTGAATAAACTTGGTTTATTACTAGGTTAGTTTTGTCTTTATTGTTATATGTCACATTTATATATGTTACGGGCCAAGGCAAGAAATACACCAGGAATGCGAAATGGCTTAAGGGCATGTGAAAAAAATCGAAATAAAATGCAATTAATATAATTTAAAAGCATGTAGTTTTTACTTTTTCAGTCCATCATTATTTATATTTTTTATTACTGAAAGCTGTACATTTGCAGATGAACCCGTACAAGATATTTATTTTTTTTTTTTCCTTTCCATTGGTTATTTTTTTTAGCTGGGTTACTTTCATTTTTAAAAATGAAAAGACCATTAATTTGGATTATTATATTTTATTAATACTACACTTTCTTGCAATAGAAAAAATATTTTTTACATTTAAGATTAATAATAATAATAATAATAACAAACTTTTAGTATTATTAAAGGTCGAACCGCCTTGAAAGTAAACTAAGATCATTTGCCAAAAAACTATGGTCCCACTAGTGGCTGAGTCGTTCTGCTCTCGAAACTGATAGATGGCAGATGCCGGGCTCGTACAAAATCGCGGCCGTTGACCTAATCATGTGATTTTCTACGGACCTTGGATTTCCTAGCATAAATACGGTCTAGGTTCTCTTAGAAATATCCCACACGGAGAACATCCCCCTCCTAGTTTTTTTTTTTTTTTTTTTTTTTTTTTTTTTTTTTTTAGTTCTAATATATCTCTCGTACTGATAATTGGCCGAAACCAAATACAACCAACCAACCGAAGAAACCACGATTATTTTAATAACGATGTATGTGCATCAGGAACACAGAATTTTGTAACAATAAATACAAACACTGACACTCTTCGATAATTATGCGATGCTAAAAGGCTAATGTAAGTATCATAATAAATTAAGCAAATTTATCGCTCACATACTTCAAGTCTCCATCAAAAAACCTTATTTAGTAGAATGAAAAGTAAATGAAAAGAGAGAGATGTATTTACGGGGCAAATGATCTAATGTAACGTTTTATTTGTTTTTTTTTTTTATGTCCACGTTAATTCATTATGAAACTTATTATAAATACACGAAACACTGAATTTATTTGTTTGTCAACATGAGCACCCATAAAAGAAGATTTAAAATTCTGCATACAACAACAGATATTAAAAATCCAAAAACACATACTAAAAATGTCAAACTGAACAGAAACCTTTTAAACCCATTTTAAAACAATTTTCATACATATGAACATTTAGAAAAATACTAAAAAATTATCTTAAAAGGAGAGGGTAGACTTTGATAATCACAGATTTTGATTATTTTTATATATGTTTTAGGGTAGAGCCCTCGTCAATCTCAAGTTTAGCGGGATTTTATGCAATGCTCTGTAGTTCTCGAGAAACAGGGAGGAAGGGGTATCTAATATTATAATACAACTTAAGGCCCCACACTAGGCACAGAAAAAGACCCGGATGATAATGTAAAGTCTATGGGGGCGTTCTTTTCAAATATCTCGCTCAAATTTTAATGTTTTTACATGATTTTTTCGCACAAGATAGCTGAGAACGATCCACAATCGGCCTAGTTTTTACTTTTCCGATTTTGCTTATATGTTTTTTATATTACGATACTTTCAATTTCAGAATAGTTTTAAACCGGTTTCGAAAATTAAGGTTATTTATTTATTTCTTAATCTCAAACCAAAACTGAAAAAGTAAAAACTAGGCCGGTTGTGGAACATCCTCAGCTATCTCGTGCAAAAAAAAAAAAAAAAAAAAAAAAAAAAAAGTAAAAATATTAAAATTTGTTCGAAATGTTTGAAAGGAACGCCCCCATAGACTTTACATCATCATCCGGGTCTTTTTCTGTGCCCAGTGTTGCGCCTTAAGGCCCCTGTCTTCGCTCGAGGAAACGCTCGCGAGCTAATGCTATTCCTATGCACTGTAAAAAAAAAAAAAAAAATTCAAGAGGTTACTAAAAATTTCTTAGTAAATTTGTATTCCACAGAATTTTTTAGTAACCATTACAAACTTTTTTTTTGCAAGTGAAACAAGCATTTCTTTTGTAAACTGAACAAAAGAATTTTTTGTATAACTAACTTAAAATTTTTTAGTATGAGCCACAAAGCAAATTTTAGTAATAGCTCCAAATTTACTTTTAATAACCATTACGTGCAACCGAAGCGGAGGAGCTTCCTTCGAGCTGCATCCAGACTTCTGAAGCGGAAGATTTTCGGCAAAAACGCAATAGATGGCAGCACTAAACATTCTTAACTGCTCCGACAGGATTTTCATAATCCCTTTATTAACGAGACACTACAGACATTCAGGGTGTATTTGGCGGTGGCAAGTTTCGAACCCGGGACCTTTCAGCCTGGAGTCCGTTACTGTAACCACTATGCTACCAAGGCCACACCAACCTGAGTTTTAGTAAGAGCTATTAAAAATATAAAACTATTAACTCTATTCGTTGCTAACTTTTTTCTAGTAATTCTTACAGATTTTCTAGTAACCGACTAAGATTACTAAAAATTTTTTAGTAATTACAAGGATCACTAAAGTTTTTTTAGTAGATCGACCTTTTTTTTTTACAGTGTGGGGAAGCATTTTTCTAATAACTCTTTTGCATTTTGACATTTTTGAATTTTTTTTTTCTTTTTTGCATTGGATAGCTGAGGTGCATGCCGACAGCGCACCTTTTTTTACTTTTTCGATTTTGTTTGCAGGTATTTTTTAAAAAGCACTTTCAGTTTCGAAACTGGTTTTGAAAGTGAAACCAACTTTGCAAGAAATATCTGCACCCAAAATCGAAAAAGTGAAAAAGGTGCGCTGTCGGCATGCACCTCAGCTATCCAATGCAAAAAAGAAAAATATTCAAAAATGTCAAAATGCGAAAGAGTTATTAGAAAAATGCTTCCCCATAGGAATAGCATTAGCTCGCGAGCGTTTCCTCGAGCGAGGACAGGGGCCTTAAGTACTTTGTAATATTTAAGTACTTTTTTGCATCGGTGTAGCTAACTCGATAGAGCTTTATCTCTTTGATCTTCGGATCTCTTCTTATTTTTTGTTTTGTAAAGATGATCATTATTATAATTTCATAAACACATTGTTAATTAAAATATTGTATCAATTATAATTTTAATGTATTTATTTTTAATTGTAACTAAATCGTTCCATGAAAGATTATAAAACTGTCATTTTTTATGGCTGTTAAAATATGTTTCATATATTCTATAAACAGTTAATTTTTAATGTAATGATAGCTAACAATTATATCAATTTATGCATTTTAAAGAAATACCTTTTATATACTGCCTCAAGAAGGCAAGTAGAAACGATGATAATGCTGTCTTATTTTCAAATTAAGGCGCAAAATTATAACAAAAAAGTAGCATAAGAATTAAATTACAACCTCTTTTTTGTATATTAAATATTTTTAGTTTGCAAAAAAGAGGTATAATTTAACTATTTGAAAGTAAAAAGTAGGAAATAAGGGGTCATAATTTAATACGTATATGCTTTGCTTTTAATTTCCCTTTATTTTCTTTTTACATTTATTTTTCTTTTTCCCACAGCCAGAAGCCGACACAAAAGATTTTGAAATTTTTAATAATCATAATAGATCCATTTTTTTTTTTAAATTTTTATCAACGCTGGGGAAAGTCTAATAATATTTAAAAAATCAAAAAGGCTACATAAAAAATTAATATTTAAATTGTAATCAATGTACCATTTTAAATTTTTAAATTGAGATTATTCAATTGTAATTAAAAGTTTATTTGTAAAACAATAAAGGAGAAAACAAATGTAGCGCATTTTATTCATACAGTATTTTCATCTTATTCTATTCCTTTATTAAGGCAATACATAAAGGATTTTTCTTTAAAATCACGAATTGACACATTTAGTAAATATCATTACATCGATAAATAAAAAATGTAATACATTTCAAAAGTGCTTTTAAAAAATTAACCTTCTTATATAATGATTTGATTACAAATTTAAAAAAAACACAGTGTGTTTTAATTATATTAATACACATTTTTAATTGACAATGTGTTTATTAAATTTCAATTACAAGTGTATTTATACATATATTAAAAAAGTAGCGTATTTCGGAATCGAACACAAGGAGCTGGGCGCTAACGCACAACCGAATACGCTACACTATAAAAAAAATTCAAGAGGTTACTAAAAATTTTTTAGTAAATTTGTATTTCACAGAATTTTTTAGTAACCATTACAAACTTTTTTTTGCAAGTGGAACAAACATTTCTTTTGTAAACTGAACAAAAGAATTTTTTGTATAACTAACTTAAAACTTTTAATATGAGCCACCAAGCAAATTTTAGTAATAGCTACAAAATTATTTTTAATAACCATTACGTGTGCCCGAAGGACAGGAGCTTCCTTAGAGTTGCATCCAGTGGGTAAAAAGACAGACTTCTGAAAAGGAAAAGATTTCCGGTAAAGCCGCAATAGATGACAGCACCAAACATTGCTACCTGCTTTATTTTGACACGTTTCTAAAGGGGAGGGAAAGTTCAGAGATCATTACCCATGGTAACTGCTACGACAGGATTTTCATAATCCCTTTATTTAACAAGTACTTACATTGCATACATTCTGTGCATATTTGGCGGCGTCCAGCATCGAACCCAGGTACTTTCAGCCTGGAGTTCGGTTCTATGACCACTAGGCTATCACGGCCACACCAAGTGAGTTTTAGTAATAGCTATAAAAGATGTAAAACTATTAACTCTATTTGTTGCTAGCTTTTTTCTAGTAATTCTTACAGATTCCTTGCAACCGAGTAAAGATTACTAAAAAATTTTTAGTAGTTAAAATGATCGCTAAAATTTTTTTAGTAGATCGACCCTTTTTTTACAGTGTATTCCAGTGCAAAAACAGTACAACAAAGTAATTACTTAACTTGTGTTATAATATTAGACCCCCTGTTTTCAAGAATTACGGGGCGTCGTATGAAATCCGTTCAACCTGAGTCTAAAGGGCCCCTACCGTACAACACATACTGTGGCGGTCAAAAGTTTCCGGCCAGCAAAAATTTTTCAGTTAATTTGTAAGTATACCCATATGAAGAGGAATCTCAAAGCGATACTTATACATTTTATTGACTTATTAGTTAGGAACTTACTTATAGAAGAACGTGTAAATATCAATACATTTAATTGACAAAAGTAAGTGTAAAAGAAAACGCATGTTCTCAAAAGTTCCCGGCCACCTTCACAAGTTTGTAAAAAAGTGATATTGTAATAGAAAATTACAGTGATCAACAACACTTACAAATACTATTTTATCGTATTACTATTTTATCGTATTACTATTTCATTAGATTTAGTAATAAGTACTGCGGCGCAGCAACGTGACATTCATACAATCAACGGTTAAAGATCGTCTATGGTACGTTTTTGCTACGTTTCTTGCAATTTTGGCGAAATTTCTGCTGACTTGGAATATTTGTAATTCCTCAGACTTTTGCCAACTTCATTCCAAAGATTTTCTAATGGATTCATGTTGGTCATTTGGACTGACCATTTCAAAAACGAAATTTTTTGTGCGAAAACCATTGCTTATCGAGGCATGCATACATTATTTATATCGTTATCATGTTACGAAAAATAGTTGCGACCAAATTTTTTTCTCTAATGAGGCAGAAAATGGTCTTGCAAGATATCCTTATATATTGTATCATTCATCTGGCTGTGGGTTTCAAATAATGGACCGACACTTTCTGAAGAAAATACTCCTCACGGCATAACGTGTCCTCCGACACGCTTCATTGTAGGAATAACATAGGTCGAATCATATCTTTTGTTAGGTCATCGTATGTAGTGTCTGCCATCACTACCAAAAAAGTTTCAAATTCGATTAATGGAAAAATAAAACTCTTGTCTAATTTTCACTTGACAGAACTTGTTCTTCCTTGAAAAATTCCAATAGTGTACGTCGGTATTTTTTTACCCCTGACAATTTTTTAACACCGATTCTTCCATAAAGTTCACGACAGCATCGTAACACATATTTTCATTCCGTAAATCGCAGTATATGGCAACGGAATTTTCATGCGGATTATCAATGGTTTTTATTATTAAAATTTTCGACTTACGATCCACAGCATGTACTTTTTTCTTCAATTGTGGGCGAGTCAATTACAATTGTGGGTGGGTCATCTCTTTGTCGATGTATGTCGGCCCACCCTTGTTGCTCCATCTGCAGCTAGAAAAGAATATTGAGAAATGACATACAGTTTATACTACACTGGAAAAAAAGCATCTGAAAAGTTACTAAAAGTTTGCTAGGAAACTGGGATTCTAAGAACTTTTTATGTAACTGCAGCAGCAAAAATACATGTAACAGATACAGATTTATACTGAAAATCAAAAAATCTATAAAATTACGAAGAATTTTTTAAGAAACTGGGATCCCAAGAAATTTTTATTTGATTGAAACCTATGTTACAGATATAATTTTAGTAAGATAACTGTAATTTTAGTAAATTCGTTCGTAAAGTTACAGTTTTCTGTACTTTTACAAAAAAATGTTTTATAGATACAGACAAAATGCAAGTAAGCGTACAGATTTTGGCAACTTTATATCTGTAAAATTAAAACTTCTTTTTTTTTTTTTTTTTTTTTTTTTTTTTTTTTTTTTTTTTTTTTAACAGTGTAGTGATATGCGGGATGATGTGATGATTAATATTTTATAACTAAATGAAAAAAGATTTTTTTACAGGAAGTATACAAAGCAAAACATACATTTTAAACCCTTGGGGACGAGTGACCGTTATATATGCCGCATACGTTTACCAAAATCCATAAATATTCTCATTGGCAAATTTTTATTGTAAATTTTGCCTTATATAGTCAGAGAATTTTCTCGATACCATTCGGCAAAAATATCTGTTTCGAAATATCGGTGAAAAAGAACAAAAAGCCGATCATCCCGGAGAGGTTAAACCTTAAAAATACGAAAGATATATTGTGAGATCCAGTTAATGCAAACTAGTCGTGAATCCCATAAAATTTAGCTGATTAAATCATTAACAATCAGCGGTATATTTTTGGATCATTACACTTAGTGGCAAGAAAGCATCTTTCACACCAGTAAATATGAAAATTAATATATAATATCTTTTACAAGAAAATCTCCTTGAAAAAATACGATTAAAATATTATTCTTTTAAAAGTGGAAGGATATCTGAAACTTAAATTTTAACAAAGGAGTTAATTTGCACATTAATGGATTAGTTTGCTTTCAATAATCTGACGTTTATTCATTTTGTACCTCTACTAAGCATTGCATTACTCAAATGTATCGTTAAAAGTTGTTATCTGGACTTTAACTATCGATTGTACAGAGTGCACCGCCCTCGATTTTATTTATTTTCAAATCACCCGTATATATAAAGATTAACATCTCTCTTAAATTTCGACAATTTTTTTTCTAAAATCATTATTAAAAATACTTGTATAAGTTTGTAACAATAGGTACCTTTAATCTTATACTCAACACATTTTCTGAATGCCCATAAACGGAATTTTTGGTAACAGTTTTCTGTTGTCAGGTTTCTGCTCTTTCCTCAAAAACTATGTGACGTAGGATAATCGCTATAGTTTTCCTGCAAAGTTTAAATTAATGTCTACGACCTCTAAATTTTTTATAATTTTAGTTTCAGTAGATTCGGAAATAGAGGGTGAGAAACATAATCTTGCACTATAATTTCGATGATAATTCTGAACATATAATACCTAAAATTAAATGAAATGTGATTTTTAGTTTATAACAAAACTAGTATAGTATTAAAAGCTTTCGCACGATACACCACACGATATACAAAGAAAAGTTTTTTTGTTCTTTAAGTTTCTTAATTAACACCCCCTACCTTTCTCCTAAACACATATGTAAATGTTATTTTTATAATTTATAAATATGTAGGTCAATAGTCTTTACTACTTCTACGAATTTCATTTTTCCGTGTGTTATAGTTTACGAATAAAATGGCTCTGAAAGACAGATATACAGACACAGTCATCTTATAGTGGTTGTGTTTTCACTTTTTAAGCACGGAACCATAAAAAAGGAAGCAATGGCAAATGATTATAAACCTATCATAAGTGGCCATTCCAAACTTTCTTCTACCTTACGCATGATGATACTTCCTGGGAAAAAAAAAAAAAAAAAAAAAAAAAAGACAGCATAGCTTTGCCACCGCTTAGGTGATTAAAACCAAAATATAGTTACCAACGAAGTTTGTCATTTTGTAACTGAATCTGAAGTTTGATGAAAATCCGTACATTAGTTTTTGAGATAGAGCTATTGAAAAATCTTATTAAAAAAATCTGCATAACAACACCGCATGTTGAGTGATGTACACCAAAAACTAATCAGAATAATTTTTTAACAACATGTTTTTTGGGTTCGCAAACCATTAAAATTATAAATCCGTAAAAACCGGATTTCGAAAATTTTTATGAATCCAATATTTTGTTCTTGTTAAGATAGAAGAACGTAAATGTTGAAATAGAAAATTATTATAAACGTTATTTTTGATAAAGGGCTTTTTAATTTGGTAGTTTTAGTTAAAATCAAGAATGAATTTTGTAGGAAAATGCAAAAAAGCAGAAAAAATGCAAAATAATACAAAATATATAGTAAAAAATTAAAACTTTCATTATTATGTAAGTACCGAAAAATGGGGTGAATAGGAACGAAACTTCCCAGTCGTACAAATAAATTCATTATAAATATATGTGATGATATTTTTAGTTGCCATTTTTTTTATAAGAACGTAATAACATTAAGAGTTGGGAAATTCAGTTTTGACATATTTGCACAACTACTAGGGTACATAAAAAAACTTCAAGAGGATCCTAAAACCTCATTTTTTCAACGTCTTCAAAATTTTATATGGAACTACAGTATTTTTCGTATTATAAACCTAAGAGAGGGGATTTTTAATTAATGATTGACCTGTAACCGATATTCTGTATTAAATTCTATTAATTTCTAAACTACATAATGGTAAAAGGAAAAATGGCTTGTAACATCAGAGGTTTAAGATTTATGAGGTGAATCGGAACACGTTTTCTCTCATGGTTTATTTTTCTATACAGTAATAGTTTAATGTAATATATGAAAACAAATGTATGAATATGTATTGTAACAATATTTTGTTTGTTCTAATTACTTGAAGAGTTAAAAGGTGCCAAGGAATTACTTGGTTAAACAAAAAAGGTCAACGCCTAATCCAACAGACATGAAATACACAATACAAAAATTTAGAAATAGCAAATTAGTTCGAAAAACTGCATAGAATTATTCTCTGACATCCACAGTATTACACAAACATCTCGAAATGAAAAACCATTTAAAAAAGAGAGGGATGCAAACAGTAATAAGGGCTGGGGATAAGGGCGTATTAGTAGATTGTATTAATACATGCAGCGATTGGGGCTACTCAATAGATTCAATTACCCAATGACTACTAGTAAAGGATAACACAGGACAGGGTTGAATTTGCATTAAATTCTATTTCTGCAATTCGAATATAATTTCTTAAAATAAATTTAAATTTTTCTTCATTTAAAAGTTGTTTTCTAATTTTTAAAAAAGCATATCTTTACTTGTATATAAAATAAGGCTTGGTTTCACAATAACTACGTGCTCTTAATCCTTACTTGTTTTTATTAACCCTATTAAAGTTTGAATCGGAATAAATAAAGATAATAGCATTTGTTCCGATTCACCCTTATCTGCGGGGTGAATCGGAACACCATTAAATAGATAAATAATATATATATAAACAGTAAAAATGTTTCGTTTTTGATTAAAAAATAATTAACAGAGCAAGACCGAAGTTTCTAGTAGAAAAATAAAAAAATAAAAAAAACAGTTGATGCTTTTTTTTAACGTTAAAGTTGAAAAGTGTTCCAATTCACCCCATTTTACGGTACAATCTTTTATTGAAATAAATATCTGTGACTTACCTCCAGCTCTTCAATAAAGTCCTCCGGCTGATAAAAAACAACGTTGTGGTGACCTATGTTTCGATTTTCCATTGTCTACAAAGGGAACGATGTATTTTTTAAAATTAATTTTACTGTATGGATTTCAATAGAAAAAAATCAGAATATTTCAAAATATACTATATCATTATTAGGTCTGAATTCTATAAAAAACTGATTATTGTTATATAGCAAATGATTAATATAGACTATATTACGGTACTTATATGAAAGAGGATAGACTGCGAATAGGAGCGCTTTCTTTTTTGGAAAAGCAAATCGCTAAAATGCATGCAAACATAAAGCATAATAAGAAGCACCGAATCAAAGTTTTCATAATTGCATGCTTATATAACATACAGTGCAACCTCGATTATCCGAGCTAACTGGGACCGTTAGTAACTTGGATATCGGAAACTCGGTTAACAGAAATTGTGTATAAGAATTCGCCGTTCTCATGTATTTAATATTTTTTTTTTTTTACTCAAAAACAATCGAATATTTTTAAAATTATAAAAATAAATGTATAAAATTATGTTTAATAGTTCAAGAAATTTATAAAGGAAATCCTCCGTACTGCCATCAGTTTTGTAATTTGGAGATGTAATTGTCTGATAACACATTGCACCTGGCAATGAATAGGGGCAATGAACACATGGCCACTGGGGGCAGAATCAGCTTTTGTTATCTTCTCGGTTAGGAGAAACCTTGATTAATTGAAGCTCGGCTAATCGAGGTTCTACTGTAATTAAAAAATGTCGTAAAAAATCAACCACTTCTTCGATAACTATTTGCATTTACAACGTTGCTTTGATAATGCATTTTTAGCTCACAGACTACCAAAGCCGGAGAGATAATGCGTCCGCCGAATCTATATGTACGTACGTATGTATGTACAGGGTGTCCAGTAAATGACTGACCCATTTTTGAATGCAAATAACAAAAAAACTGTATGAGATAAAAATGCGCGGCATGCTGTATTGTTATTAAAATATCAATAGATTTTAAAACATGCACTTTGTTAATGTAATATAATAATATTTAAAATAATAACTGAGTCTCAGGTCTGAGGAGGTTAAGTATAATACAGATTGTTCAATCATAAATATTATTTTAAATCTCTTTCCCATCAACGTACCCTATTTCTGAAGCTGGGTCGAGAGTCTATTCAACATATAGATCCAAATTCGACAACATATAGATTCAGATTTAACCGAAAAACTGATACCTATGAAAATTAGAGTCATGTCTGTATTTAAAATGTTTCCGCCAGCGCAATATTTTGGCGGAAATTCTAATTAAATTAACAAATTGCATGTTTAATTTTTTTTCTAATAACAATGCAGCAAACCGCGCATTTTTATCTCAAACCGTGTTTTTTTTTGTTATTTACATTCAAAATGGGTCAGTCATTTACTGGACACCCTGTATGTACATAACGCGATAATTCTTGATAGAAATACCTGATTTTTATCATTTTTTAATGTTTCATTCTGATAAGGTGCATCCCTTATTAGTTTTGGAAGTCATTTAATTAAGTATAAAGGAGTAACGGGGGTTAATTTCTCGTTTGTTTTAACGGTTCTTTAATACATTGAATAAATTAGGTTGACAGCACTATCTATCATTTAAAGAAATGGGAATCATTTATGCAATATAGAAATTTGTCAAGATTCAAATAATTAATTTAAAACAACTAATTAAGAAATTAATATTTTTGTAAATGCAACATTAAAGTTATTTAACGTTGAATCTTGACGGACACTTTCTAGTTTATTAATATAAATTGCATAAATATCGCGATTTCAGAAAAAATGTGCTTGCTAAAATAAAGCTTAGATCATCAGTTTATTATGTATTACTTGACTATTTCGCATACCAATTTCGCTATATTACACACATTGCCAAACTATTTTCCAAATTATACAAATGGAAGAATGTCGCCATTCTAATATTTTAAAACGAGAAAATAATTGAATTACATTTCTAAAAAATCTTAAAAGAATAGCGTTATTTTAATGATGGCGTTTACTTTTACATAGTTGTAACATACCAAACATAAATAATTCATATATTTAAAATCAGAATTATTAAATTAAACCGTAAACAAACATTATCTTTTTAGATATTGTAATTGTGGATAAAATGTATTTTAAGTGTAATAATCGAATTTATTTAGGGACACAATAAATATAAAACAATAATGGAAAATTGTAAGAAACCTAATGTTTTTTAGTCAGTCGAAGAACGTAAACAAACATAAATTTAAAATGTATATAAATATTAGCTATACACTTGAAGGGAAAAGAAAAGATGCAGTGATTTTAAATAATGGAATAATAAATAATTATGTAATTTGCTGAACAGTTTGACAATTTGTGCATTTTGGCGAAATGGGTCAACAGCATAATCATGTCATTGTAATTGATGTCAATGATGAAAATGGTAGTCAATTATTGCTTATCTAGATTTTTTTTTTTTTTCAGAGTTTTTATTCAGAAATTTCTGACAACATAATTTAATTATAATTGATTGAAACATATGATAATTTTAATTTCAATTTTTAAAAGACAGGCAAAAATTAAATAAACAAATAAATAAATAAATAAAATAAATGATTCCCATGTTATCCCTTTTTCTCCCTTTTTAGGTAGATTTCGTATGAAATACTGCTTATATAACTTTAGTATAGACACGGTAATTTCCACCATTCTGCTTAAATCTTTTCCAAACTGACACATACAATCAAGATGCATAAAATCTCGGTCACATTCGTTAATGGGCTAAATCGGGCCAAGGGGGATGAAAATTATGAGGGGTTTTGTAATTCCGAAAAAAAAACAAAAAAAAAACATAATTTCTTACTTAAGAGATATCGAATAAGTTTAAAGTTTTTTATTACTTCTAATAAAATTTAGCATAACAGATTTTTGATATAATTAACAAGTTGGAAATTGCACATAAAGCGTAGCAAATGAGGTGCGTTCGTATGATAACAAAGTTTTAAAATATCACTCTCATGTATCAATCTCATAAAATTATAAATAGTTAATTACAATTAAAATGCGCACCAAATAATGTTCTCCCTATATCATTATGTAATGGAATACCTTTATGTGGCCCTGTAAATCAATAACAAAAGTTCTTTGCACCACAGATTGTGCAAAATGTATATATAATATGTACTTTATAGATACATGTGCATTTTATTATGTTCGAATGAGTGTAACGCCATTAAAATGTATTTGAAACATTTTCCCCCATTGACCGTAATGTAACGGAATACTTTTGAGTGCCCTTGTAATTGAACTATGCATCCGATTTTGATAAAATTTGAAATAACTCGACAAAATTAGGTGATAATTATATATTTTAAATTTGAAACGATTAGAATGCATTTGAAACTTTTTTCCCCATTGACCTTAATGTAACGGAATACTTTTAATTGTCCCTGTAATTGATCTGTGCATCTAATTTTCATAAAATTTGAAATAACTCGACAAAATTAGGTAATAATTATGTATTTTAAATTTGAAACGATTAGAATGCATTTGAAACTTTTTTCCCCATTCACCGTAATGTAACGGAATATTTTAATTGTCCCTGTAATTGATCGGTGCATCCGATTTTCATAAAACTTGAAATGACTCGAAAAAACTATGTAATAATTATGTATTTTAAATTTCAAATGATTCGGTTGGGTAGTTTTTGCGTTGTAATATGCGGACAGACAGACAGACGGACGGACGGACAGATAGATGGACGGACGGACGGACTGAATGACAACAATAGGTGCTACGTAATTGCATAATTACGAACGCACCTAAAAATGTGTTCAAAGAGAGAAAAAAAATTAGTTTTTCACCGAAAAAAACTCATAACTGTCAATTCTCAATTTATAACATCTTATTAATTTTTTTATAAATTTTATTATTATTTAAAACTTTTGCATTTACAAGTTTTTAATAGGATGAATTCTTACCTAAAATTAATTATTAAATAGAATAAAATAAAAAAGAATGATAACTAAAATAAGGGGAGGATAAAGAAATAAAATACATAATTCCATCAATTCTTAGGATGACAGATTCGATTAAATTTATTTTACTCTCAATAATATCTAACACATTTATGTGGATAAGTTTTTATAGGATCAATTCTTACAGCAAAAATACATTAAGCAAAATTAGATGTAGAAAAAAATCTTAAATCCAAACTACCTGTATTCTGTCTCATTTTAAATCCATTTTTGATTTTAAACGCATCCAAATGGCATGTTCTCTTATTTTGGAATTGTAAAATATGCCGTATTGGTCAATATTTTGACAAAGGCAGATTATATTTCAGAAAAAGCTGTCAAATTGGACATTTTGGATTTTATTTCCCAAAGCGATCGGAATTGAAGATTTGAGAGAGCATTCAAATAAAAAAATTCTTATTTTCTCTCTCATTTTTAAATTCATTTTGCACTCAAACTCATGCAATTGACAGTTTCTCTTATTTAAAAACTATATAATATACCATACTGATAAATAAGCTAAAAAACTTTGTATAATCACCATAAAAAGGAAAGTAAACAGGACGCGTTTCGAGCTTCAAAAATACAGCTCGTCTTCAGCTGATCCAAACACGTGTCACAAGGGACAGAGTTTTTAAATTACTGATATCTCGTAAATATAGAAAATTTAAAGGAAAATAAGGTATATAAATAATGAAAGTAGGAGAAGGTGGTGTACCTCGGACCTATTTTGACTTTCCAATTTTAATTTTAAAAAAAATGCCAAAACTGAAAAAAAGAAAAGATTCTTACAAAACTTTTATGATGTTATACTCTACATATATTTATCTGAAAATTTTATATAAATAATTTCAATGAAAACTTTTGAATAAAAAATAAAATGAAAATAGGACCAAGGTACACCACTCGTAGTGTACCTTGGTCCTATTACTAAGAATGGGAAAAAAATTGGTTTTTTAAGAATAAAATCAACATTTATTAATATACACCAGAATTTAAAAATATAAATATTTCATACATTTCATTGTTTATTAGGTTTAAAAAATAAGAAAATCTAAATAGATATAAAACTTCAGAACAATTATACTTATTATGATCACAAAAGACTTTAAAATTTATTTATATTAGTAATAATATTTATTATTTAGCCAAGATTGTAATCAGATAAGTAAATTTCAAATGTTAACTTCTTGAACTGACTTTTAGATCCATTAGACAACACCTAATATACCTTTTACCCAGTCCAAGGTACACCAGTTTTATTAGGTTCAAGGTACACCACTTGACACTTAAAAACAAAACTACCAATCATGATGTTAAGTTTAAGCTTAACATTATTTAAATACATGGGGTAGTAGATAAAGCATTGCTTTATTATGCATAATCATAAATAAAAAAAAATAGATATGTTATAGTATAAAAATAACATAGACATATCTGAGAAAAAATTACTTTTGAAAAGTGAATTTCCTTTATTAAAAATTGTACAATTAGTTGAGCTTCTAAGCAAATGCCAAGAACTTAAATGAGATTTCTAACTGCAAATGTTTAATATACAAATGTTATTATTAATAATCTAAACAAGTAAAGTTTGAATTAGCATAGGTCCGAGGTATATATATGTCCAAGGTACATCACTCTCCCCTACATGTACTTTAGAAAAATCTCTTTGTTTATAGTAATTATAATTCTATTTGTGATGTAATCTTGCACCAAGAATGTACGAAGTGTTTGTTGATGATGTGTGTCAAGCTCTTCGAATCATTAAATGGATTCATACTCATGCATTTCTACAGATATGGATATAAGGTGGTGTGGGGTAATAACGCCAAGTGCTAATATTTTGCATAATTATGAAATAATTTGGTAAATGACACCCATGTGCTCTGCGCAGAAGGGTTTTGAGTCATATAAATCGCAAAAAACAGCTTCAATTTAATTTGTTTCATTTTTAGGTCTTATTGTTTTTACAAGCAACTAAAATTAACGCTTGATCAAAAATTTGCGAGATACGTTTTGTGATGTGAAGACTATTTTTTTTTATCCGGAAATACTTTGTTAATTACATAAATTTTTAGTACATTTCATGGACTTTCAAAATATTGTTGAAGATTTTGGATATCTTCTCGAGATAATTTGTAATTTAAAATGTACAGCGCAATAACTATAACGGGGTAATAACGCCAATCCTTGGCATTAATATCCCCGTTGATTCCCTACAGTGGCCGAGCTACATCCTAAATACTAATTCAAATAAACACAATTAAAACTGTGCAATGTTTCTAATAATTCTATTTAAGCGGTCCTTTTTAAGCAAAAAGAAGCTCACAGTCTGATATTCTTTTGCCTCATCCTCCCCCCCCCCCCACACACACACACACCACACCTTTATTTTTCTTATACTTTCACAAAAAATTGAACATTTTCAATAGCTTAGAATGCAATTTGTCAATTTCTAAGTTTTTAGAGTTTGTTTTTTAGAATTGGGCAATCTACATGCTATTATTCCATCTTATTTCATAGTTTTGTTTGCATGGCGTTATTACCCATATAGGTGGGTAATAACGCCAAATAGCATTGGTCAAGAAATCACGCCATTACGTTTTATGAATACATATCTGTTAAATTATTTTTTTTATATAGATAGTCAATGAGTTGCTGTATCGAATCATATATTTGTTTGAAAAATACAAACTAAAACTCAGCCGTGAAAATTGGTCGAATCTTAACGTGGCGTTATTACCCCAGGGTACCTTATAACAAGAATTAAGAAAATATCATACATTATTTTAACCGGTCTGTAAAATGACTCCGTACAAAGTAAGTGTTTATAGAATTAATTTAATCAGCTTACCTAATTCAAAGTAAAATTATTTGATACATATCTTTTATTTAAATCAAATATTTAGAAATGATTTTGCAAGCAAACCTTTCAAAAGGGGTGCAAAAATTAATGCTGTTGAAATACATTTCTTAAATATGGCATACACTGTAAAAAAAGGGTCGATCTACTAAAAAAAAATTAGTGATCCTTGTAATTAATAAAAAAGTTTTTGTAATCTTACTCGGTTACAAGGAATCTGTAAGAATTACTAGAAAAAAAACTAGCAACGAATAGAATCAATAGTTTTACATTTTTAATAGCTATTACTAAAACTCACTTGGTGTGGCCGTGGTAGCCTAATGGTCATAGAACCGAACTCCAGGCTGAAAGTACCCGGGTTTGATGCTGGACGACACCAAATATGCACCGAATGTATGCAATGTAAGTGGTCGTTAAATAAAGGGATTATGAAAATCCTGTCGTAGCATTTACCATGGGGTAATTATCTCTGGACTTTCTCTCTCCTTTAGAAACATGTCAAAATAGAGCAGGTAGCAATATTTGGTGCTGCCATCTATTGCGGCTTTGCCGAAAATCTTCCGCTTTTGAAGTCTGTTTTTTTACTCACTGGATACAGCTCGAAGGAAGCTACTACCCTTCGGGCAATCGTAATGGTGACTATAACTAATTTTGAAGCTATTACTAAAATTTGCTTGGTGGCTGATATTAAAAATTTTAAGTTTGTTATACAAAAAATTCTTTTGTTCAGTTTACAAAAAAAAAATGTTTGTTTCACTTGGAAAAAAAAGTTTGTAATGGTTACTAAAAAATTCTGTGGAATACAAATTTACTAAAAAATTTTTAGTAACCTCTTGATTTTTTTTTTTTTTTTTTTTTTTTTTTTTTTTTTTTTTTTACAGTATAGGCATTGAAAAATATTCAAATAGTTTTGAAAGAATTCATCTTACTTCTTCAAGGAAAAAAAAAAAATACATAATGGCACTATAAGAGAAGAAGAGAATATATAAATATATAAACTCACGAATCAGAAAGGTGTGATGGAATACAAATATCCAAAATAACAGGAAATCGGAGCCTGAAAATATAAACACAGTAAGAATAAGAATATTTAATCTATACTAATATTATAAAGAGGAAAGATTTGATTGTTTGTTTGTTTGTTTGTTTGTTTGAATTGAATAGGCTCCAAAACTACTTGACGGTTTTGAAAAATTCATTCACCGTTGGAAAGCTACACTATTTCCGGTGAACATAGGCTAATTTTTAATTTATTAATTCAAATATTTTCCTTAATAATTCAAAATTTCATTATTTTTCATACAGAATCAATTAAAATTTTTCCGATAAAAAATAACCATTTTCTTTCCCGTTGCCAAGAAAATCAAAATATGGAACAATAATTTCTCCTCGGCAATTAATTTTTAGTTGAACAGTATCCACGTGAAAAATTAAAAAAAAAATTCAAAGGAAAATAAATATGACATCATTTATTATATTATCGGAAGTTTTGTATGCACAGATATCATATACACACGGAGGTAAGTAATGGACACTAAATTGATGTAATTTTGCCTGGCATGGCAACCCGACTATTGTTATTTAATTATTAATAAAATGTTTTTTATTTCCTTTCTCTTCTTTAAAATTATGTAAACTATTTTGTTCTATACTTATTATTTAAATACTAATTGTTATTATTTTTTAAATAACAGAAAATAATTTAAATATATATATGAAACTGGTATTCGAAAACGATGTTTCCGCCAAATTAGTGTAAAAAATTATCGCGCCGACCTCGGCGCGTACATGGCAACTGCGCTGTTTTGTTTATGTATTAAGGATACTTTTAGATCATAAATCCGATTACAGAAAATTAGTCAGATTATTTAATTAGAAGTTATTAAATTTATGTTTTTTTATTATGAAACAGTCGAAGAAAAGAAAATTTACTATTGCTGCCTGACTGGAGAATTAACCTTGATGTTATTTGATTTTATGCTTGATGTTATTTTAAAAAACTATCGAAATAGCGACTTTTTAATTATTTGTTTACGTTTTTTTGTTTATATTATTGCAAACATTTTTCCACTTTTATTCACGCATTGCCTTGGCGTGATTATTTTATGATGCCAATTTGGAGAACACTACGTTTTCAAATACCAATTACATTTATATTACTTTTATTTATTTTCTATTATTTTAAAAAGGAAATAATAATAATAAACTAAGTAAATAAATAATTATGGAACAAAACAATTTATATAATTTTAAAAGAGAAAAGAAAAATAATGAAATAGTTTACTCAAAAATAATCGACTATTACCGGATTACCACGTGAGGCATAAAATCGCAATTTGCTGCAATCGCGCCAACCGGATCCGTAGATGACACCTGCACCTAAATAGTATTGGCAAAATTATTGTTTATACAATTTGTTTATATAATTTGGTAATATTTGATAATCCCATCGACCAAAAAACTATCGCCAAAGTATAAGTTTGAATGACAATGGATGATCGTAAATGTCACATTCATTTGATATTAAATTTGTTATACGTAATTGTTAGTTCATCAACCAATTTTAATTCGATGTTTATTTGTATTTCTATTAACATTTTAGTAATTTATTGATTCTTTGGTTATTTAAAATTAAAATTATGTCCATTTGTATAATTTGGCGAAATTAATCGATGGAATAATCAAGTAGAACCCATTATTTGTTTACAGTCTATCTGGATATTTAAATTGTTAGAATTAGCTTACTTATCGGGCCCCCGCAGACTCATACGCCAAGCAGTCGTTAAATCTGTGTTTTAGTCTCAATATTATATCTTTTTTCATATGCAGTTATTTTATTATCACCAAAAAAGCAATATTTTCAATGTATCGAAAAAATTATTATAATGAAAAAATATTTGCAATTAAATTATCATTCATTGCAATTTTAAAAAATTGTAAGAAAAAAAAATACTTTAAAATTGTTCAAGAAAAAAATATACATGAAATCTCGACAGCTGAAAATTTTGTTTTTCATAATTACGTAGCAGTTTTAATTAACGATAAGCCCTATCAACAGAACTTTGTCAAATATTAAACTATTAGACACTACTTCATTACCCCGTCGAACAAAAAACTATCGTCAAGCTATAAGATTAAATGCCAATAATGGATGATCGTAAATTTCACATTTATTTGAGGGCAAATCATAATGGAATCGATTACAGAACGTAGAAAGATTTTATTAGATGCAAACTAAAGACTTATTTTTCTACAAAATTTAGTCATCAAGATTATTTTGATTTAACGGCTACATGTTAGCAACTGTTTTATAAAAGGAAGAGGCAGTGAAACTGATGTAATTTTAATGTTATTCAAATAATATAGCTTTAAAACACACTTTTTATGCTTCATTGTTCTAATAAATATAAAAGTGAAACACCCTTCTTCGTCTGCCACCCCCACGGAGGGCACCCTTTCCTTAGGGCCTATATCCCACGTGTAGATAAATGGCCGTCATAAACACAAACAAACGAAAACACTTCTTCATCTGTCAATAATTCTTTACATTTTTTACTCTATGTATTCTTGCTGGAACAGATTAAGGTAGGATAGGAAACTACAGTAGACCTGCTAGAAGAGGACGTTTATTAAAAAATGTAACATGAAATGACATTGTATGTAGCTACCAGAACTACACATAGTGCAAGTTCAGATGTCGGGATTTTAAGAACTAAGAAATAATAATGTACAATCCGAAAGTTAATAGAGTTTGATAATCAATCTCACTAATCATTGCAATGTCTTCTAATGTAATAACGTGATGACTCGAGAACATTTTGATTCCTGTTGTCATAACGGTCTCATGTTCATAAGAAACTCTACCATAAATGATAAAATAAAAGAGATGGTGCTTATTTGCCCAAATTTTCGCCAAGACTTACAATAGTACAATGTTGCAATGGCGTTGGCGTGATTTTCAGCAATACGGAAGAACACTCCAGTGTGGTCTATACTAATTTTTAAATCACCATTTTCTTTGAGTCAAGGTTCGTTTGGAAATATGGACCAGCGAAGTGGGCATAGCCTGCTAGTAACTTATAAAAATGAAAAAATGGATTAATATGGACAAAATAGATTGTATTATATTATAATTACATCCTAATAGGAATTAAATTTAAAGGCAAAAATTTTAAATGAATTTCTTGAAAAAAAAAAGAGAGAGAGAGAGAGAGAGAGATTTTGCTTTCTATCCTCCTTTCTTTTTCTTTTTCTTTCATTTTTTACCACTGAATTATTTTTTCTCTCATATGATAATTAGTTTAAAATTTTCGTAAATGTAAACATTACATAAATTACTTAAAATTATTTATTATTATTCAAAATAAGATATGGTTAAAAACTAATCACATTCAAGCTGATTCATGCTAATCATCAGGATTATAAACTGTTTTTAACTGCGATGAAGAGCATGCATGTGCTTGAAGATATTAGATATTAAATGTGTTTTATAGTGAATTAAAATCACTTTAAGTAACTTAAACAGCATTTGTGTTTACAAAAATTTTTAAACTTGCTAATGAAAATTGAATTTAAGAATTTAAAGAAATCGGTAGAAGAGATGGGGGCACGTTTGAACTGGGGCACCTTTGAGCACTCTAAATATTTTCCTTCAAATAAATTATTTAAAAAAATGTATATGGCAATACATTACTACTGCTTCAAGGAAATAATTATACAAAACTGTACTATTTTGTATCAACAGTACTTTTTAAACAAGATATGTATTTTTCACCCTCTTGAATCTAAACTTAAGAAAATAAAGATGTAAGATTTTTGTTTACAAACTTATCCCTAAAATTTAAATTTATTGTTCAATGCTTAGACAAAGTTATTAGCTTTAGTTTACAAGCTTTGTTTTATTCAAATTCTTCAGCCAAATTGTATAAACCGTTGTAATGTTGAACTCCATGTGATGGGGCACCATTGAACAGCGAAAAAACACCGAATAAACTGATGATAAATAATAATCATCATTGTAATAATTAATTGAAATAAATTAAAGAGAATACTTAAAACTATGAAGTAAAGAGTTGTTAATGTATCTAAATATTATTAATTCTGAAATATTTTTATGTGAAAAGAGGTTAATTAAGAATGTAAAAGAACATGGACTTATACTGCTCACATAGGTTCCAACCTCTGTATGTATCAGTGGTGGGAATTTTCAAATCTGAATTCATTTATTGGATAATTGCAAATAATAGATACAAAATAATAATTCATGATTTAACAGGTTTCCAAACTGGTTTCCAAACAGGTTTCCAAATGCCAAATTTTCTGGTTACCATAATGGATAAAACGGAATTTTATATCAGGTCTCTTAAAAAAATAGCGAATGAAAAATTTAATTTTACAGAAGCGTCACATATCACATTGGTATATTTCAAGGATATTGTAAAAAAGTTTTCACAACCAAACACAACTGGAGGGAAACTTTGTCTTATCAACAATGAGTTTTGGCACCAATATTGATGGATTTAAGTTTAGTTAAATAACAAAAAAGTTAGTAATTTCAACAAAATGTAGTTATTTAATTTCATTCATATTACTTTATATTTCTGTAACATATGCAACTATTTATAAAGACTCTGAATATTTTCATTTTTTATTCATTTGTTCAGAGGTGCCCCTTGCTTGTTCAAAGGTACCCCTACATGGGGCAGGTTTGAACAAAAATCTTTCAACATTTTAAATCCTCACAACTTATTTAATTTCTTTGGAAAATGTTTAGTTTATTGTTCATATGTTGAAGAAATGCGTTGTTTTTATTATATGATATTTAAAACTTAGTAAAAATAGTTCAAGTAAGAAATATATTGATTTTCTGAAAAAAATGTTCAAAGGTACCTTCCACATATGTTATGTCTTTCTTAACTTATTTATTTATTTTCAATTTGTTTCTGTAATCTTCAATAATTTAAATTCTCCTCTGTTTCATATTGAACGTACAAATATATGTCTTTTCTCATTATTCATTTTCTTGCATATTTGGTTTTCTTGCAGTCTTTCTCATTTATCCAATGCATCTTATTATTATTATTTATTTTTATTTTTATTTATTTTTTTTTTGTATTTTCTGTTTTGCTTTTGCTGTCATTCTTACAGTATGCATTTTTGTACTTGAAGAAGACAACCAGATTCTTCCAAAACGTGTTGAGTTTTCTTTCCTTTTTATAGCGCATTTATTCTCTTAAGACCCGTAACTAAAATAATGCACTCAATTACTATTTTTTTGTTTTTTATACTATAAATAACACTAAATAAATTAAATGTAAACCAAAAACTTTAATTAAAGAAATTTAATTGGGTTAATTAAGTGGTACCTAAATGGTTACCAGTTGTTTATGCATAGACAAAATCTGTTTCCATACCTAAAATAATGCGCTCTATTTTTTTATTATTATTTTATATGCTATAAATGACACTAAATAAGATAAATATAAACAAAAAACTTTAATTGAAAATGCTTAATTAAATTAATTAAGTAATAACAAAATGGATATCTGTGGTTTATATATAAACAAAAGTCAGTTACCGTACCTAATAAAATCAGACCCATACAGAAAAAAAAAAAAATTCAACTATGTTTATTATTCTTTTATACACTATAAATGACATTAAATAAAATAAATATAAAACAAAATTTTATTTTAAAAATTTTAGTTAAGTTAATTAAGTGGTACGCAGATGGGTACTTGAGGTGTATATACAAACAAAAATGAATTACTGTGCCGAAATTAATGAATTAATTTGTATATTATTATTATTTTATGTACGATAAATTAAACTAACTAAATAAATATAAAGAGAACTTTAATTCAAAAATATTAATTAAGTTATTTAAGTGGTACCTAAATGGATATCTACGGTTTATATGTAGACAAAAATAAGTTACTTCTTTTTATTCCTAGCCGCTTTAAATGAAGAATCTTAATTCGGAACTGGAAATGATAGCCTAATCTATTTGGAATTGCATAAAATAGGCTTTACCCAGATGGGTCCTATCATTTAAAAGCTGATAAATGCATTTTTTGTTTCTAGGGATTCTGTATGTCATAAGAAGTTAAGGAGTTTCAATGACACTTCGCGATCGTGCATGGAAAATATCCAGTTTATGCATGCATGTGAAAAGAAAGATTTTTTTTACAACGAATGCACTAATTATATTGGTAATTTTAAATCTAAAACAGAAAACTAAATGAGTTAAATAATTTTTTTTTAAATTAATATCATTCAGTTTCAGAAAAATGACTATAAACAGATATGTATGACGTTGTTCAAAGTAGTCTAATTTAAAATTCTAACTCTATACGCTGTAAAGAATAATCTGTGAAGTAATTAAAATTAAACAGCAATTCCTGGATCCTTTTATGTAACAACAGCAACAAAATTTCTTGTAATAGACACACTTTTGTATCTTAAATCAACAAATCTGTAAGGTTATTAACAAGGGAATCACTTTTGGTGTAGCCCGCTCCTAGCATTGAGAATTGGTATGTTTTGGAGCCCTATACATATAATTTAGAGAAGCAATAAAAATTCTCTGTTAAAATCATATTTTATGCGTTTTTTATACATTAAATTTTTTATTTTTGAATTTTTATTTGTTTATTTCTCGTCATATTGAGTTAAACCTCCAAATATGGCGCTTTAATATGAAACTTTCGTTTGTCTTATTTTAAAAATATAGCAATCGGCCAAAGTTCCGGAATGTTTTATTTTGAAAATACACCAGCTTTTTCCTCGTCAAAAATTTGAATTTACTGTCGAAAATTTTCAAAGGCAAATTAGTAGGTTTTTGAAGAAATTTTTAAACTTTTTTCACTATTTTATATTTATTATAAAATAAATATAGACTAATTTATAATTTTTAAATATTTTTCTTTAAGAGAAACCTATGTTAAGAGTCTGATAATCCGATAAGTGACCGCGAAAATAGCATTTTCAAAAAGTTATGCTGCTGCAAAATAGAAAAAAAATGACTTTAACAGATTTTTTTTTTTTTTTTTTTTTTTTATTCTCAGCCTTCTTAATAAGGCCTTTAAAATGCACAAAGTCTTAACGTTTAGGTGCAAAGAATATCACAAGAGGTTTCTTTATAAGTCTATTGTTTTTAAAAAGCTGGGAAGCTTAGAACGTTTTATGTCACAGATACCCGGGATACTGATAAAAGTTTAGTAATATTACTGCAATTTTTGTAGATTTTTTTTGCAAAGGTAAGCATTTCTGTATCTTTACAATTACTAAATTTGTAGATTTACATCTTTTTCTGTGCAGTGTACAGATAAAATTTAAGTAACTGTACAGGTTGCAGATAAAATCTAGTCAGCAACGACAGTAGTAAATAAGTGCTGGTTTTTCAGCCACAGGCGCAATTTGCAATCTTCAATCAGACACACTTTCTATTGACTTCATGATTTTTCACGTCTCATTAATGTAAGTAATGAGGATCATTTTTTAGAAGGGTTTAAAAGGTTATTCACACATGTAAATATCTTCCGTTAAATTGCAAAAGACGGATTGTAAAAAAAAACTATAAAAGTATCAATATGTATATATGTACATAAAAATCCTAGGTATAAATTTGTGTTTAAATGCATCTTTCTGTGTATATGTGTATAGTTATCTGTTAAAAAGTTTCAGTAAAATTTGAAAAAAAATTATCAAATTAAAAAAAGTTTTAGCAAATTTTTAAAAAAAGTTGCGCCAAATTATAGAAAATTTTGGCAAATTAAAAAAGTTTTACCAAATTAAAAAAAAAGTTTTAGTAAATTTAAAAAAACTATAACAAATTTAAAAAAGTTTTAGCAAATTGAAAAAAAGTTTCAACAAATTAAGAAAAAAGGTTTAACAAGTTTTAAAAAGTTTTATCAAGTTAAAAAAATTTTAGTAAATTTAAAAAAAAGTTGTATCAAATTATAAAAAAGCATCACCAAATTAAAAAAGTTTTAGCAAGTTTAAAAAAGTTTTAACAAATTAAGAAAAAAGTTTCAACAAATTTTAAAACGTTTTAGCAAATTTAAAAATGTTTCAACAAATAACTTTTTTTTTAACAAATTAAAAAACTTTCACAAAATCTTAAAAAATGCTTTAACAAAAATTTTTAAATTTTTAAAAATGTAAAGAAAAATATTATTTATTTTGAACAAAACTATTTATACATACATTATATAAGTGTGTGTGTGCATGTATGTGTATATGCAAGTAGTTGTCTATCTCTGGGTGTGTATATGAATTTGTTTGTGTGACTTTTATAATCAAATCTCAGAAACTATTAGAAAAATTTATATGACTTTCAAAAAAAAAAAAAAATGAAAATTTACTTCAGTTAAAAAAAGTTAGATAAAATTAAACTGATTTAAAAAAATCAATAAATTTACATCAAAAAAGTAAAAGCATTTTAACAAATTAAACAATTTTTTACCAAATTAAAACCGTTTAGGAAAACTAAAACAAATTCACATAAATTAGGAAAAAAATTTTTGCAGTAAAAAAAAGTTTTAACAAATTTTAAAAAAAGGTTTAATGAAACTAAAAAAAGTATTCGATAAATTAAAATATATATATCAAATGGAAAAAAAAGTTTTCACAAACTAAAAAAAATGTTTTAACAGATTTAAAAAAGTTTAACAAATAAAAAAAATTTCAAAATTTTGTAAAAATTTTTAAAAAGTTTAAAATTTGTTTTAAAAAAATCTAAAACATTAAAAAATGTACAGAAAAATCAATTGTGAGTGAACATATCTACGAATACATACATTATATACAAGTATGTGTGTTTGTGCTTGCATTTTCTATACACATACATGTAAAAAAATAAGTATACAATAGATTAATTTACTAGGAAGGTATACACACTGTATAAAAAAAAAAAAAAAAAAAAAAAAAAAAAAAAAAAAAAAAAAAAAAAATCTGCAAAGGTACTAAACTAGAAAACTGGGATTCCAAGAACTTTTCATGCAACGATAACAGGAAAAGTCCATGTAACTGATTCTGAAACTTGAATTAAAATCCCAGTTTCCTAGAAAAAATTTGCAGATTTTTTTTTTTTTTTTTTTTTTTTTTTTTTTTTTTTTTTTTTTTTTACAGTGCATGTATATAAGTTTCAGTTAAACACTCAAAAAGAAAATTAACAATTAACAATTTTACATTTGAACATTCGTTCAAATGTTCGAATAACATTTGAACATTTCAATATTTTCAAATGTTAAGTATTGAAAAAATACTTAACATTTTTTATTGAATGTAAAAGGAAAAGTTTTTATCATCAAATCATTTTAGTAAGATAAATATTTCTAAAAATTTTTCAATATTTGTTAAAAAAATCACTATTTACACATGGGTTTACTTAAAAAAATATATATGTTGTATACATTAATTCATATGAAATATCTTATACTTAACGACTAAACACAACATATATCCGAAGAAAAGTAACTTCCTCTATAATAATGAATTTTTGAATGAAGAAACATAATATACTTACATATTACATAGAAACAAAATACAGAAAATATACATCGCGTGAAATGTTATAAGAAAATCTTCCTCACGAATTTTATTAATAGAGTCCATTTGTTAACTAAAACAAAAGAAACTCTATTAAAGAATTAATTTACGAATAAATCATACATGTTCACAATTCAAGAAATTTAAAGGTTTAAAAACGCAAATTTATTATTCTTTAAAAAACTAAGCTAAAAATATTTATTATAAAAATAGACTAGACTGCTTACAAGAAAGTAAAAGTATTTTTGCTAAAATGAATAACTTATTTTAACTTAACAAAAAAAGTTTATTTAAATTTAAATCATAAAAACATTCACTAAATTCTATTTCATCAAACTTTTACTATTAAATTTTAGGAAATTCACGAAAGTAATCTTCGTTAATTTTGAAACCATACAAACAATTGAGAAAAGTTTACCAATAAACACTTTTATTAAATGTGAAGAGTGTTTCACAACTGTTTAATATCAGAGGGAAAAATAACATGCTTTTCCATCAATTCAAATAAATTTAGAAAAGTTCAGCTTTAAACTATACTTAAAAAACGTATCTCTTTTATACACTGTTAAAAATAAATCTGTGAATTCCAGGTGAAACTACCGGCAGCAATGTAGCCGAACTTTTACCGTTCCGTTAGTAGATTTTCCGTTGTGTGAAATACAAGAAGGAAAAACTCCGGTGTAAGAATCAGTAACTTTCCGTTACAAAGTTTGATTTATAATAGTAATAATTTAATATAATTTTTAAAAATGATTTACCGATTAAGCTTCAAAGAATTCGAAATCACCGAGGGATTCTAAGCTGCTAGGTTATTTTACTTAATTGTTATTTCGAATAATTTAGTTCATACCGTCCTCAGGATCGAACTCGGGACCTTCAGGTTGTGGAACCAAGTCTTACGAACTGAGCCAAAGTTGCTGATGCTAAACGGTAGAAAGTATGTCTTTTATGAGTTAGTGGGAAAATCTGTTGTGCTTTTTAAAGTTTGTTTGTATGTATGTCGGCCGATTATCTACGCTATGGGATAGAGGCCCTATGGGGTGGGATGCCCTCCGTGGGGGTCTTTCTAAGGGAACCTAACCCGTATTTACGCAAGGTTCGAAGAAAACCACGGAAAACTCCGAACGGTTAGGCCGACGGTCGCGATTGGGTTCGAACCCAGCACCTACCGTCTACCAGTTTGAGGTCAGAACCTCTCGGCCACTGGTGAGGCAGTGTACTTTTTAAAGATTTCCTTTCAAATATATTCCTTAGAATGTTTGTAAACGGATTATTTTAGACTGATGCATAGTACTTATTATTTTTTAAAATCATTTTTAATTTTTTAAATAGTTTAAATTAAAAAAAATCACTGTTTAAAACCACTGTTTTTTTTAATAAAAATTTTTTTTATTAAAATTTTTTTTACAAATGTATATATATATATATATAGAAATTTTTTTTTAAATTGTCGTACACTATTTATTTGTTTATTTATTTATTTTTCGGCTAATAAATTAAAAGATTTTTAATAAGAAAAAAGATAAAAATAAACAGAAAAAATGTAATTTAAAAGGAATTTTTTATGTCTCATTATTCCATGACGCCAATGGGACTCGAACCCACAATCTGCGCTCGCAGGCGATTAGCGGTGTGGTGCCTTGACCACTCGGCCATGTATCTGCCCAGACAACGGAGTTTCTCCGTTTTTTGTTTTTATTTCCATCCGTTTCGTTATTTTCAGGAAATATGATGGAATTTTGTGATTTGTAACGGAAAATACCCTTTTGTTGTTAAAAGGGAGTTTTTCTGTGAAATTCAGGAAAAAAATGTCCGTGAATTTCAGAATTTTTTTAACAGTGTAGATAAATGCAGATTTATATTCTGAAAGAATTTTTCATGATTAAAAGTTAAGTTTTATTAAAATCATTTAAGATCTAGAAGTTTAATTTTACAATTGATTTTCTATACACAAAAATAACATGCTTTTTCATTATTTCAAATAAATTTAGAAAAGTTTAGCTTTAAACTATACATAAAAAAACGTATCTCTTTTATAGATAAATGCCAATTTATATTGTGGAAGAATTTTCATGGTTGTAAGTTAAGTTTTATTAAGATCAATTAAGATCTTGAACTTTACTTTCAATAATTATGTAAAATTGCATGTATTTATGTGATTCCAACTCACACATATAACTTTCCCCGGAAACTGTATGATTAATAATCTATTGGAAAAAAAACCTAGATCATCTTATCTGGAGAAATCCAACATTAACTATAATCTCGTACATGTTTGGAAAAATTTCGTTTAATTTTATTTGTTCAACACAATCAATTTTGAATCAAACGCTATGGAGGCAAATAAATGAATGTAAGAATTAGGAATTGTCAAGTCATCATAGTCAGGTGGGATATTTTTCGTAAATTATTTCTGAGTATATTTTCTTCTTTTTTTCTAAAAGCTTTGAAGACTTATACCTTTTAATAATGTAGTAAAATATTGTTTAATAGAAAAGTATGTGAACCGTGGATTTTATTATGTTTTTTTATAATTTATAATTTCTTAATTGAAATTCCTTTTTACATTAAATGTAATATCCTGTAATATTTATAGATTATTTTATTAATTTTAATAGTTTTGTGAGTTGTTTTGAAATTTAATATTTTTGATATAAATTTTATAAGCTAAATTCCTCTCTATATATTTATGCACTATTAAACTAGCATAAAATAGCTTTGTGTAGGCTTTTGATGTCCTTTTTAAATTGAAGTAAATGAAACAATTTCTTTCAGTTAAAGTCCTAATTCTTTTATATCAATTATATTTTTTAAGTCAAGTTAATATTTATTTTATATGAAACATATCTTTATAAATTTTAATTTCTTTTTATTTAATATGAAATTTGTACCTTTTTAAAATCAAATTCCTATTTATATTACATGAAATATACGTGTTTATAAAGTTAAATTCCTTTTTATATTATATGAAGTATATTTTTATTAAATCAAGTTTATACTAATATTATATGTAAAATGTCTTTGTAAAGCTAAACTACTATTTATATAATATAAAATTTAAATCTTTATAAAATCTTATTCCTATTTATATAGTATGAAATATGTATCTTTATAAAAACAAATTAATATTTATATTTTTTGAAATATTTGTCCTTCTAAAATCAAATTCTTTTTCATATTAAATGAAATGCATTTTTATTAAGTCATGTTTCTATTTACATTATATAAAATAAATCTTCATAACGTTAAATTGCTGTTTATTTTCTATAAAATATGTATGTTTATAAAATCAAATTCCTATTTATATTATATGAAATATATATATCTTTCTAAAATAAAATTTCTATTTATATTATATTAAATGTATATATATCTTTATAAAATCAATTTCCTATTTATTTTGCATGAATTTTATAAGTTTATGAATTAAAATTCCTATTTATGTTGTATGAAATATTTATCTTTATAAAATAATTTTTTTATATTAAGTAAAATATATTTGTATTAAGTCAAGTTACTATTTACATTATGCAAATTATATTTTTATAAAATTAAATTACTACTTATTTTCTGGCAAATAGTTCATTTCAATATATTTTAATTATTTATTTTATATTTTATATCTTTAAAAATAAAATTTTTATTTATATTATATCAAGTATATTCCTTTATAAAATCAAATTCTTATTTATATTGTATAAAATATGTTACTTTATAAAATCAAATTCTTATTTTATATCGCATGAAATATATATCATTATAAAGTCAAATTCCTTTTCATATTATTTGAAATGTATTTTATTAAATCAAATTATTCTTTATATTATTTTAAATATATCTTTACAAAGTTAAATTACTATATATATTATGTGAAATTTATATCTTTATTAAATCAAATTCCTATTTATATTACATGAAATATATCTTCGTATTTTTATATATTAGTTAATTAACTTAGAATAGTTATGTGAGAGTTTTTGATTGGGAGTGAATGATATAAATTAAATTTTAATGATGATAATTATATGATAGATTCTGAAATCACATCTTTTTAAAAGAGAGATTAATGATATACATAAATTTAAATATTTCTATATTATTTAATTAAATTTTAATGCATGCGTAACGGATTTTGAAATCAAATCTTTGAATTTTTGTCTACGGTTTTCGAAATCTTTTTGTTCATCTCTTTATCTCTTAACATACTTTTAGAAAAATGATTTGTATGCGCTTTAAAATAGTGATGGCGTTTTAATTTCAAGTATGATTAATTTAAATACTTAAGATGGGAAAAATGATTTAAGTTGTGAGTATAATTAGTTCGAGTGTTACTAAATTAATTTAAATTAAGAATATTTAATTATTTTTATTCATAAAAGTAAACTGTTTCTTTTAAAATCGAGAAAAAAAAAATATTTGTCTTTCAGAGTTTTCTATGTATAGTTTAAAGCTGATTTTTTCTAAATTCATTTGTATTCATTGGAAAATATGTTAATTTAATCATGATATTAACGTTTGTGAAACACTAATAAGTCAACTTCTTCACATGAAAGAAAAGTGTTTATTGGTAAGCTTTTCTCAATTGTCTGTATGGTTTCAAAACTAATGAAGGTTACTTTCGTAAATTTTCTAAAATTTAATAGTAAAAGATTGATGCAATAGAATTCAATGAATGCTTTTATGGTTTAAATTTAAATAAAGTTTTTGTGTTAAGTTAAAGTAAATAAGTCATTTTAATGAAAATACTTTTTCTTTCATTTAAACGATCTAGTCGTTTTTTATAATGAATGTTTGGTTTAGTTCTTTAACGGGTATTAAATTTGTGTTTTTAAACCTTTAAAATTCATGAATTGTGAATGTATATGATTGATTGATAAATTAATTCTTTAATAGAATAGCTTTGTCTTTAGTTAAAAAATGGAATCTATTAATAATATTCATTTGAAACTGATGATGGTGATTTTTTTTTCAAGTTCGATTAACTTAAATACTCAAGATAGAAAAAATGATTTAAGTTAGAGTATAATTAGTTCAATTGTTACTAAATTAATTTCAATTAAGTGCATTTAATTACTTATCATATCAGTGAATTGATTCTTTTAAAATAGAGAAAAAAAATACTTGCCTTTCAGAGTTTTTTATGTGCAGCTTTATGCTTATCTTTTCTGAATTTATTCGAATTAATTGGAAGTATGATATTTTTATTATGGTTTTCAACGGTTGTAAAATACTAATAAATCAGATTCTTCCCATGGTGTTATTTTTTTAAAATACTTTTATAAAAGTTTTTTCAATCTTTTTTTTATAATCGGTAAACTTTTTTGAAGTGTTTATAAGGTTTCAAAACTAATGAATTTTACTTTCGTAAATTTCCTAAAATTTAATAGTATAAGGTTGATAAAATAGAATTCAATTAATCGTTTTATCATTTAAATTTAAATAAAGTTTTATGTGTTAAGTTAAAGTAAGTTATTCATTTTAGCGAAAACACTTTATCTTGCTTGTAAGTGATCTAGTCTATTTCATAATAAATGTTTTTTGGATTATTTTTTTAAAAGGATATTAGGTTTGCATTTTTAAACTTTTTAATTGCATGAATTGTGAATGTGTATGATTTATTCATAAATTAATTCTTTAAGGGACTACATCACTTAAATGAAAAGACTCGTTCGCTAATGTTAATCCTATGGAAGAAATTTATAAAGATATTTCGGTTGAATTTCAATATTTTAAATGACTTTTTTTGCATTGGATAGCTGAGATCGATTCGTATGCAGGCTGTTTTTTACTTTTTTGATTTTGTTTTCATAAATTTTTTATATAAGTGTTTTCACTTTTCAAACCGGTTCCGAAAATGAAAGCACCTTATTAGAAAATATCTGAAACTAAATCAAGAATGTAAAGAAACGGCCTGCATACAGATCGATCTCACCTATCCACTGCAAAAACATTCATTTAAAAATATTGAAATGCAACCGAGATATCGTTATAAATTTCTTCCATAGGATTAACATTAGCGAACGGGTCATTTAAGTGATGTAGCCTCTTAATAGTATTTGTAAGGAAGAGTATTTTGTATTATTTCACGTGATAAAAATTTACTGCATTTATTTTGTATCTAATTTGTAAGTATATTATGTTTATTCATTCAAAAATGAATTAATACAGAGGCAGTTACATTTCTTCGGATAGAAGTTATGTTTAATCGTTCAGTATAAAATATTTCGAATGAATTAATATATGCATAATTATATATTTAATAAAATCCATGTGTAAGTGGTGATTATTTTTTTATTTAAATATTTAAAAATTCTTAGAAACATATGTTTTACTGAAATTTATTTGTAATAAGAGCGTTTCCGTTTATATTCAATGTTAGCTTGTTATGTATTTTTGGAATGTTAAAATTGTCAATTTTCTTTTTGAGGGTTTATTTGAAACTTATATACAGATATATTTTTGTAGTAAACTGATCAATTGTATACCTATTCTTTAACATGTGTGTTCATATAGAATGCAATCATACACACACATACAGTTATATATAATGCATAAGTTAATAGTATGTTAGTTGTATGCATGGTTACTCACAATTTTTTCTATACATATTTTTTTTTATTTTTTTAGAATTTTTTTGAAACATATTTTAAGCTTTGTAAACCTTTAAAAATTTATTAATTTTGAAATTTTAGATAAGAATGATGTTTCTTTATAAAAAAAAGCAATTATTAATTTGTTATAACTTTTTTTTTTTAAATTTGATGTGTATTTTTAATTTGTTGATTTTTTTTAAATTTTTTTAATTAAAAAAATTGTTAAATTTTTTTTTTTGCCGGAAACTTTTTTTTTTTTTTAATTTGGGAGAATATTTTTAATTTGCCTAATTTTTTTTTTTTTTTTTTTTTTTTTTTTTTTTTTTTTTTTGGCAAAACTTTTTTTAATTTGTTACTTTTTTTTCTAGGTGTAAATTTTGTGAAATTTTTTAAAAACAGGTTAACTTTTTTCATTTTTTTTTAAAGTAATGTAAATTTTCTAAAATGTTTTTTAAAAATAATATAATTTTTTCTAAAACTTTCAAAAAATTTTATGGGGTCTCAGGAGTCCTATTTTTCCTGGTGGTGTAATTTAGCAACGTGTCAAGTTACTTTTTTCTCTGTCCCCATGAATCATAAATGCATAAAATTTATAATACAGACAACTTAATATCACTTCTATTTAAAATATTTTTTTTTATTATTCTATACTGAAATTTTATTTTATTCCTTTATGTTTGATTTTAGTTAAAAAAAAAAAAAAAAAAAAAAAAAAAAAAAAAAAGGTTTTTTGATTGCGCGCAACATTTTACAAAAACTAATAAAGCAATTTGCATTAAACTTAGTAAATGTCTTCATTTTATGATAAAAAATAACTTATATTTAAAATTTAGTATTATAATTTCACTGATTATTTAAAATGAGCAATTTCCAATAAAAGATGGTTTTTTTACCATTAATTTTGCTATAATCTTGCGCACAGCGGATGCAAAATAATAAACAATTTTGATCTTTTGTATTAAAATGAAACATTTAAAAAATAAAGTAAAATTCCAATGTGGAATATTTAATTTTTTTTTAAATCGAAGATGTATTATATGCTCTCTATTAAAAATACGATGCATTTAAGTTTTATAGTGACTGAAAAAAAGTTAAATGTGACATGTTGCTAAATTGCACTATCAGGTAGAAAGTAAGACTCTGTAGGAACACAAACAAATTCATACACATCGACAGACAACTACCCGCACATTCACATACACATGTACACATTTATATAATGTATGTGCAAATAAGTTTGTTCTCTTACAATTAGTTTTTTTAAGACTGTTAGAATTTTAAAAAAAATTTTTAACACTTTATAAAACTATTTTTTTTTTAATTTGTTAAAACTTTTTTTAGAATTTGTTGAAATTTTTTAAAATTTAATTTTTTTTAATTTACGAAATGTTCTTAAATTGTTAATAATTTTCTTTAATTTGCTAATATGTTTATTTGGTCAAACTTTTTTAACTTGGTAAATATTTTTATAATTAAATAAAACTTTTTGTTAAAGTTTGCATTTTTTTTAAACATTTGATATTTTTTTTTAGTTAACTAAAACTTTTTTTTTTTAATTTGAGAAAGCACACAGAGATTCATACACATAGATAGAAAACTATCCATATATGCACATATACAGAAAAAATTACATTAAAACACACATTTATTCCTAGGATTTTCATGCACATATAAGCATATTGACACTTATATACTTTTTACAATCTATTTTTTGCAATTTAATGGAAGGCATTTATACATGCAAATAACTTTTTAAACCATTTTTACAAAATGACTAACATCAGAGATGAGAGGTTAATGAGATATGATGTTAATGAGACATGAAAAATGATGAAATCAATAGCAATAGTGTTTCACTGAAGATAGTGCGATTGCGCAATGCGCCAGTGCCTGCAGAACCCACATTTATACTAATATTTTGCTAACATTAAATATCAGCTTCTAACTGAATCTGAAGCTTGATGAAATTCGTACATTATTTTCTGAGATACGGATATTGTGGTAATATTTAAAAACTCTGTATAGCAGCACCACTTATTGCGTAGTATTTCACGAAACAAAATTAGGACCATTTTGTTTTATCAGGAACTATGTGAATATGATGAAAATCTATACATACCGTACAAATTTGAAAGCAAAATTACACACATTAAAGACACTGAAAAACGAGTAATGTGGATCCGGAGCCGTGAAGATAACAAATAACCCCATCTATGTCTCCCCTATTATTAGTGAGGGGGAGGGGGATCAACTGCCTCGAGAACGGCTGATTTTCACCCGCAACCGCTACCTACATTCCGAATATGCGACTCTCTAGAGAAAAAAGTGGCTCTCAAAGTGCTCTCAAAGTAAAGAGGTAAAAGTAAAGCTAGTAAAGGAGGGTCATCTCCCGGGGAAAAAAATGGAAATTCATTTCATCTAAAAGAACATCTCTATAAGTTTTCATTTGATTTTTATAAAACTGAAAATGACTCATTAAAATTCTGCATCAATTACTTGTAATAAATTTCAAACAAATTTTAATTAGATAGTTTTGTTGCTGTTACATGCGGACGGACAAATCATACGACATCTGTAGGTTCAACGTATTTATATAATTATGAACGTACCTAAAATTTCGAACGTTCTTTATTTACGGATATTGATACTATGCAGAAACGTAAGGAAGGCATTATATGTATTAATGCCCTTTATTAATTACTCACTTTTTGCTATGGGGATGGATAAGAATTAATATCAATAATCGTAAGGCATAACAATATACTAGATTGACCTCAAACCTTCGGGATTTTTTTTTTTTTTTTTTTTTGGGGGGGGGGGGCGGTTGACAGGGAAGAAGAAATAAATATTTATTTTTCTAAAATTTAACAATTTAAGAATACAGAAAAAGGCAAAATAACAATAGAATATTTAACATCATACAAAAATAAACAATAATATACGAAATACTTTTAGTCTCCTGGATAAGAAAAAAATACGTGACAATTCATTACCATAAAAAAAAAAAAAAAAAAAAAAAAAAAAAAAATCGAAGATTTAAAATTTTGTTAATGAGTTGGTGAGTACAATGAAAAACTATTATCCATATTACTATTTTATTACTGTACCATTAACACTAAAACTTTTGAAATCGATTCCCAACTCCTCCTCTCTCTGTACATATTATTTTTTAGATAGAAAATAAATGCTACTGATGTGAATTTAAATCTCGATTAAATACTCAGACACGTTTTTTAAGTTGTGAGAATATTTTTAATTTGAATAAACTTGTTTAATTTGGCAAAACTTTTTAATTTTTTATTTTATTTTACTTTTCTTGTAAATTTCATGAAACTTTTTGAAATCGGGTTAATTTTTTCTAACTAATGTAAATTTTTTAAAATCATCTTACAAAGTAATATAATTTTTTCTAAAACTTGATTCACTTCAATGCAAACAAATACTTAAATATTCGATCCAAATCATACTTATGTTTTTTTAAATATAATTGAAAAACAATAATAAGTTTTAAAAGTACATAATCTTATTCATAAATATAATAAAATTTGGTAAAATTAAAAGTTTCTGATTGGCGGTTAAAAATCATTGGTATTATGCATTTTGATTCATCCACGGGGGCTTAAAATAAAAAATGTAACTTTATTTTAAGAACACCTGTGATAATCACTGTATTTGCCTTCGTTCGCCCTCACGCACAAAATAAACTTTCTTCCTGTGTGAGTAATCTGCTTATTGTATGGCTATGGTGAGAGGTCCGGGGTCCAAGGCCCGTACACAACTGTCCGAATTTTAACTGAATATGGCTTTAAAAAGAATAAGTATAAATGTGCGTTACGACCTGATGCTAGTTTGACAGCATCAATACAGAATCTTAACTTGAACCGTGTGGAGATCGGCATCGGAGAGTTACTTTCTGTCTAACCCGGGCTTGATATTTTTTAAAGCAGACTCGTGTCGAACTGATATCTAGCCTATTTTTTCTACATGTTTTTCTACATGTCGAGCCGGGCCGGAACTATACTTAATTGCTCTCAAGATGCGCAGGACAGACAACATGATTTGTAAAAGTATTAATAGCGATAAAGAACTAATGTTAACGTAATCTTTGAAAATATACTTCTTTGTGGTTCTTAAATTCACTTCACAACAACGCGAAAGTCAACACATTGTCTGACTAATTTTTAGTTGTGAAATTATAAAATTCACAAGCCTCAGTGAAGGGATTTGAATCGAATACTGTTTTCCGTTTTTAGTAAATAAGATACTTGTATATACTTTTTGAGATATAAGACATTCTTGTCACGTGATTGCAGATTTTTCTCCATTCCCATTCTGTCGCTGCCGGGATTTTGATTCGATATATGAATTTTGAGAGCGTTTTTTTAAATTGCTTTTATATATACAAAAAAAAAAAAAAAAAAAAAAAAAAAAAGATATCACCATTTGATTGCATAGTTTTTGAATTACCTAATGACTGCTAACCTTATGACTTTATGAAAGGTAATGAATTGAAAAGTGCATAAGAAAGTAACGCCTTTGGATTTGAGAAAATCTTGAATAAAATGATAGAGAAATAGTTTCATAAATCCATCTTTTATTGTATAGCTTAAAAAGTTACGATGTTTTTAACTTTCTTTTCTTTTTTTTTCTTTTATCCTACACCATTTTTTTTAAATGAATGTTTATTTGAATATTCAAAAAGAAATGAATCTATAAGTAATTATTAATGTTGCTATAGTGTATTTTCTGTAAAATATACTGTAATATCATACCATAAATATGTAAGCAGTATACTTTACAGGAGTATTAATTATACGATAAAAAAAAAAAAGAAAAAAAATCTGAATTTTTTCAAAATAATAGGAATTGCATCGAGCCAGATCGGCCCGGGCCTGGAAATTCAGGTTCGTGCAGACCTCAAAGCTATGCATCCATCCAAGCAACAAGCTGGATTCCTGTATTTATTCGCAGCAGGCAAATCAAACATTTCGAAAAAGGAAATATTTTCCGCTTCTTCGGAGTTTTGAGGAGGTGTTTGGAGCTGGAAATGGGTGTTAGGAGTTGTTTTTCTGTTCCTCCTCATATCGATTTTTTATCCACTTGTTTTAGACGGCATGTGTTCTTGTATACAAACACAACAATGCGTGCGCAAAAAGAAAATGATTTTATTTGTCGTTGTGGAATTCATATTGCATGCAAGAAGAAAACTTTCATTCTTTTGTGTAACCCAGTAACTAGGAGGTCGGATCACAGTCGGAATCACAGTGGTATAAAAATAACGACAAGTTCGTTTGTTTACGTTATTGCGTCATTTAATGTTGCATAAATACCAGAAATATATTTATTAAATACTATAGATTTATTTTTTGTGAATTATTTTCGATAAATGCTTATATTCATGCTAATTAAAATACTTATATGCTTATTAATTTAAATTAAAAAATTTTATTCTTTAAATACAACAAAAAACATGCATGCAATTGTTTAAAATACAGAGAATAATGCATGTATGACTAATATTTACCCTGAAAAGGTGTAAAACTTTACAATATATATATATATAAGCATGAATTTTTAAAACAAAATTGTTTTTAACGTTGCGGTTATGAATATTATACTCTAAAAAGGATGTTTTCGTAGCTTCAAGTCCAAAGCAGACAACGATTTTTTTTTTTCATTCCTTCAATTTATTCCTATTATAACAATTTTATGCTTTCTACTTCCTGCAAAGTTTCATAATTTCCCTATTTTGGTTTTCTGATGATCAAAATGTGATTTTTTTTTTTTTTTTTTTTTTTTTTTACTTAAAAACATAATTTAATTGCAATACTGTCTTCACTATCGATTTAAATCTATACTAGTAGATAGTGTTCATGTTTGTAAACAAACTGGATTTTTTCGTAACAGTTCAACTTGCGGTTAGCAAAAATCCGAATTAAACTGCATTAGAAAATTCTAAACTAAATGTAATTTTCACGTCAATATAATAAATTTCATTTTATCGTATTATACGCAGGAAATAATACATTATAAATTACGATTTCTCCAAGAATTATATTGTTTTTGGCAACCACAAGTTAAGAAGTATATCCTTTTTCAGGCGCGTGATGTCACATGCAAATTATCTATAAAATACAATTTTATTCTCCTAGTGTGGGCTGCGTATGTTTGCGATGACTCGCAAAATATACGGCACGTATGTGCTCGAACGTTTTATAAAGCTTGCCCAAAGGGTCTCAAGGGCCATTTTCAAATATCGCTTACATATGCTGTTCAAGAATAAAAGGAAGAAATTTCAAACTTAAATTAATAATTAAAGTTTGTTTTGAGCTATGTATTATCTAAAGAAGATAATATTGAACATTTCAAGCATGGAAAATTAAAAAAAACAATAAAAACTTTTGAGATATAAATCCTTAAAATTATTATTCTAAGCAAAAATGCCTGTCCAAGTTTTATGTAATTAATCGTTATTTTTTTTAATCTAATTTAAGTTTTTTTAATAAAAAAGTTTACTTATATTAACTGTTATTTGAACTGTTAGTGTTCTATATTAATGAAACAATTACAAAATGCATTTTGTTTACGAAATAAACAGAAATTTTTTGTCCCTCACTTTGGATCAAGTTCATTACCTTGTGATTATGTTAGTCAAAATAGGTTTCTAATTCTACCTAAAGTTAGCAGAAATATTCAGAGATGTAGTTAAACTATTCACTACTACTAGCCATTTTTTGCTCTTCAATTGTGAAGCAATGTAATAATGGCACGAATCATTTTTTTTTAAGTTGGTATTTTTTTTTTTTCATTGTCAAGTCTGTTACCATAAATTTTAATACTAAAATAATATTTTTTGAATTATTGTGTTTACATATTGTTTACTAAATAGTTTTATAAGGTATGTCAAAGTTAAAAATCAGTCTAAGTAAAAAATTATTATCTAAGTTAGAAATTATACAAGTTAGTTCATTTCAAATAATTTTATATCCAATGTCATGCCCATTACTTTGTCAAGACTATTACCATGTAATTGACAACGGAAATGACTCAATGTAACTAACTTGGCATTGTTCGTGAACTATTGTTTAAAACTTGGTTTTTTGCATCAAGAATGGCTTTGAAAACAGCAAAAATACAAAATGTGCAATTATGAGTAAAGATTGAAATAAAACTATGAAAAATACAAACAAGTTTAAAACACGTATAAAGAAAGATAAATGATTCTCAATTAGGATAATTATGATCAATGATATTTATAACCACTTATGACAAATCAATCGACAAAATAACTTAATGAGTTAGTTTTGAAAATGTTTATATAATAATTCAACTTAAAAAATTCACTTTTAATAAAATCAAGAACAACAGACCATGATTGAAGCGTAGATCAGGAGTCGGCAATTTATTTTAAGTGACGTTCGAATACATTTGAAAAATCTCATAGAGGTACAGAAAGGAATATCAAAAGAGCAAATAAAGAAATTATTAAAAAAAATTCTATACATACGTAGTACGCATTTATATAAAGTAAAATAACAAAAATCATTTACTCTTTCTGAAATATTACTGCATACACGTTCTTCAAAATTTTGCATACATGTAATAAAATAGAAAAGTGTTATTGATTGAGAAATAAACGCGAAAAATTACACTTGCCAGCTTGTGCCATTTTTTTACATTTCGATTTAGGTCATGCTGCAGCTAGAAAAACTTCATAAAGCAATTAAAAAAATTAATACAACTTGTCTATGTCTGCAAAGCAGGGTTCGAAAAGCTGAAACCCAGCACGAAAAAATACAGTGTTTTTTATTTCTATCTGGACACACTTGAAAAGCATTCCCCCCTCCCCGCCCTCACCCTCCAGAAAAACATAATTCGAATTTTTTTCAGTTTTCAGTAATGTTAAAAAAATTAAACATCATATACGTTTAAAGAATTTAAGTCATTTTGGTTAATTAATATATATATATATATATATAGATATAGATATAGATATAATAGCCATTACATAAACACCTAAAATAAATGTAAATATGTGTGTATTTTAGTACATTGAAATATTTTATTGACATAGGCCATAATAGGCAACATGCATAGTACATGGTTATAGACAAAAAACATGCCATAACAATGTCTTTATATATAAAAATTTAAATTAAGTATTCATGAAAAAAGGTTTTAAATATATCAAAATTTTACTTAAAAAATAGAAAAACACAAAACAAAAATCAGACATTTTTGCAAATTTTACAAATTTTACAAATTTTTAGAAATATTATTGCTTTTTCATTGTTTTTAATATAATTTTAGACTTAAAAATAAAAGTAAAGAAGAGGAGGCTTATTATTTTATTAATATTTTTATATTTCTAAAACAAAATATGTACATAAATATACAAAGTAGCTTATTTTTTCAGATCTAACGAGATTACACAATGCAGCATTTTACAATATATTTTTAACTCTTTTTTTTTTCTTTCCTGCATTTTATATTTTAACATTCTATTAAATATTTATTATTCAAAGAAAATTTTGGTTTAGAAGTTTAGATGTTTTAGAAGTTCAGATTTAATGAGAAAAAATTCATACCTTGCCTAGATAGTATTGAGCATACAAAATGGTGCAGATTTGTATATTTATTGCTTTGAAACAGTAAGCAATGTGCCGCTATCTTCATTTTAAACAAATAAGTTATTTAAAGAAAATATTTAGAGTATTCAAAGGTTCCCCCCTTTCTCACCTATATATCAGTTATATAGAAGACCATGAATAGTAAACAATATTAACCATTTGAAATTAACCATTGAATTTAATAACTTATATCACATTGAATATGAAAGGAAAAAAGAATAATATGAATACAAATGGAATTTGTAGAACCAAAGCAGAATCATCAGGTCCCAAATACTTTGGAACTACAAATGGAGTGTGTGGTTTCATCTTCGTACTTGCCATGAGAAAGCAAAACAATACGAATTTGGGACTACCATCACACATGAAACCAAAATTAAATAAAGAAATACCAAGTAATCTATAGTGGATATGGAGAAAATAAAACAGTGATGAGCTATAAAGTAGAATGAATCTCAAATGCACGACCTTAACCTTAATACCGCACGTGGTAAATTAAAACTTGAAGTATTCATATATAATATGACAGAAAAATGGACATAATGTAATAATAAAAACAAAAGACTTATTGTACACATCATAATATTAAATTAATAAAATAATTAAAAGCAGAATAATGTAATAAAGAAAAATTAAAATATACACCTTAGTTTACCCTATTATTATTTAAATCAATAACATTTATTTTGACTATGCTAGGCTGAACTCAATATCTTAATTAAGAAAGATTAAAGATTAAAAAGCATATTAAGAAATGTACCCTATACATTTAGTAGTGATATAGTGCACTCATTTATTAAAAGTGAAGCGCAATTTAATAATGTAAATGATTAACATCATTAATATAATAGATATAACTAAACAATAATCCATACATTGGTGTTATTTAAACTCCATTGAAATTTTGTACCGAATTAACAAATGAATTTCCCACTCTCAATTTTTTTAATATATTAAATTAACCTTTGCGTATTATCCAGGCAACACCGCCCTCCTTCGTACTCTAACATCTACCCACCCAACAAACCTATTATATACATTTTTATATATTTTTTACATTTTTTATTTTTATTTTTATTCTTATTTTTTATGTTTTAATATTTTTTGTAGTCTTTTTTTACGCAAAGTGTTAATTAATTATTAGATCATGAACTTACTAATTGCATATTAAAGAATATATGAATTTTTTAGAAAAACCAATAATTATAGCATCATAAACAAGCGTTTTAATATTAGTATTAAATGAGAAGAACGTAAACATTTTATTCTATATAAATGATTAAGGATTATATTGCCATATACAGAATTATGAAGACAGGATTTAAAATTAGTAAATGTATTAACTTTAAAATTAAATTCTTTCCGTTTGTCATATATGTCAGTTATTAATTTGTTTTCTTTTAATATAATTTTAAGATCTATAAAGTGAATGGTATTATTAAAAAGCAGGTTTTTTGTAATTTCTAGATTGGATGGATAATCAATGGGTAATTGAGATATACTGGTATTATCAGTATCAATTAAAATTATATCGTCTATATATCGATATAAATGTATTTTATTATTAAAATAGTTACGTTCATAATGATACAAGTATAAGTATGATAATGTACTAGATGTACTACCATCTTGTGGTATACCAACTTTTTGAATATATATATAATGTTATCTTGCATGATAAAATTATTATACATAATGAAATTAGTTAAAGTATGAAAATAATCAGTATCAATGTTCGTTGGTAAATGCAGATCATGTTGATATTTTTTAAAAAGATCATTTATGATATAATGTAAATCTATTAAATCGATATTATTAAAAAGATCTTAATCCATAAAGTCATAAGTAGTTACATTTTTTATACATTTTATATTTTTCATAATATTGACCAGTTCATAACTATTCTTTATACAATGTGTATTTTCACTGGTTTTAGTAATTTTATATATTTGATTAACAATGGTTAATAGAAGTTTGCAACCAATTGTAACTGTTCTAAATTTAAAAGGATTCTTGTGAAATTTGGGTATAAGGACTAGATAAGGATATTTATAGTAGAGTTAATATCTAATAATTTATAAAAGCCTTTAATTTTACGATTGTTTACAATTATGTTATCATTTGTTTTTTGGAATGTATTATTAGTAGATATACTAGATTTAAGCAGTTGATGATAATAAGATTTACATGTAATTGCATAATTATTTGGAGATTTATCAGCATAAGTTATGACAAAGTTTTGTTGCAATTTAGCGATTTGCTTGAAAAGATGCTTTGTATTTACATAATCTAGATATGAAACAGTATATTTTAAAGACTTAGTTAATTTATCAATGAATAAAAATTTCCATTGAATATACAGTCGACTCTCGTTAATTCGAAATCGGATAATTCGAATTTTCGGATAATTCGAACTAAAAATGAAGTCCCGAAATTTTCAATGCCAGAATAACGTTAAAAACTCATTAGTTCGAACTCTTTTTCTCTTGACATCGTTTAATTTGAACTAATGAGAATTCCGATTTTTCCTTTTTCTTTTCTTTCTCACGGATTTAAGATCATTTGAATAACTTTTTTTCCTGTTGTTCCGAATGAGTATACATATAATCCAATGCATTTTATATCCGCTTTCTTAGTGCCCCGTCTGTTCATCAGTGAAACCTCAAATTTTTCTTCCACTGTGCTCATTCTAATCATTTGTTCATTCTAATCATTTGTTCATTCTAATCATCATGTTCTAATGATTTAATTAGTTTATGTATTTATACATTCTAATTTAATATTAAGTTCTATTCTAATGATAACAGACGAAATAAGTTAAAAGAACACTATAACATTAATTCCTTTGTAATAGTAGCATATTAAGAATGTTTTCATTCCATACATCCCATAATTCGAGCTTCGGATAATTCGAACATTTCTTGTGATCCTGACGAGTTCGAATTAATGAGATTCGACTGTATGTACATTAAATATAATGTTTGATTATCTAAAAATTCAAGTGCCGTTTTCTGTAATATGAGTACACATAGCGTGTATTATACAAAAAAAAAAAAAAAAAAAAGGATTTTGTCTACATAGTATTCATAATCTTAAAGTCTGAAATGTAAATTTTGAATTAAACTTTATTATGGTAACAAAACAAATTTAAATAAAAAATAAACACGTGTGCTTGGTGTGTTTGTCCCATTTTAAGTAGATATTTTTTAGAACACAAAATAGTATAATCTCAATTTACATAAGCGACAGGTCATCTGCAATTATACCGTATTTACTCGGGTTATAACGCGCACTTTTTTCCAAAATATTAATTCAAAACCCATAGGTGCGTGTTATACACGCAGTAATTTTTACTGCTGGATGCAATCACACGATATACATACGAATAAAGAAAAAAAATTAAAAAAATATATTAACACTCGGAAACTTTTACGTTATAGAAGTATTGCTGCATCTTTATTTCAATCCTTGTACTTTTTTAATACAAAAACGCTATTAAACGTTAATTAGCAATTTTCATTGGGTCACTCACTTCTAATCCCGTCATTTACTATGTACTAATTGTGTACTTATAGTGTACTGAGTTGTTCTTCTGAAGTCCTAAAATCGCACAGTCATAATTTATGAATAGGATCAGAATAAATACTCTGTAAAATAATATTTTGAAAAATTCGGAAATTGCGACGCTTTTATAATTTTTGCAGTCTTTTTTCTTACCAATTTCAGTCACAAATACACACATCAGCTAAGATAGCAGCTAAACGCAAAAAATAATTTTGAAAAGCGCATTAAAAAATTTGCTAAAATTGCAATTATCGAAGAGGATATAATTTCCTATGATAGTCTTAAACTACGCAACAGCAAGTCTCTAAAAACGTCGAAAAGTCGCCCCAAAATACAAAAAATCACTCAAAATCCCATAAATTCTCATTCGAAATCGCTATATAAATAGCTAAAATAGAAAAATTGGGGAAGACAACAATTTTTTAATGCAAAAGTTTAAATATAAAATATTTAATAAAGAATTCGGTTTATCAAAAGTCAAAAAATATTTACGGATAGAGAAAAATCTACTACGAGATATATGTAAAATTTTAAAAAATGCGCAATACGAAAACAAAAAAACTTTGTTAAAAACATGTTAAAATGTAGTATATATGTTACAGGCCAAACCCGATTTTAGGCCAAACTAGATTGGCCTAGGCCAAACCGGTCTATCCTAACGCCCATCGGATAAACTAGTTTTTCCTAGGCCAAACCGATCTATCCTAACCCCCATCGGATAAACTAGTTCTTCCTAGGACAAACCGGTCTATCCTAATGCCCATCGGACAAACTAGTTTTTCCTAGGCCAAACTAGTCTATCCTAAGACCCATAGGACAAACTAGATTTTCCTAGGCCAAACTAGTTTGGCCTAACTCTTTTAGGATAAACTAGTTTAGACTGCTGTTTATTGGTCTGAACTAGTTTATCCTAGGCCAACTCAATTTGGCGTGATTTTATTGAATTCAATGGCCACCTCAACGCCAACATTATTGTTTGTCCTAGGCTGATCTAGTTTATCCTAGGCCAATGTAGTTTTACGTGTTTTTAGCTCACAGGCGTAAAAGCTAGAGAAATAATGGGCTCACGGGTTCTGTATAATGCATGTACGCATATATGTACGCATGTATGTATGTGTGTGCGTACGTATGCACGTAACGCGATAACTCTTGATAGAGATATCCGATTTGCTTCAAGTTTTGGATGTACGCTCATTCTGATAAGGTACTTTTCTGATTAATTTTTGAAATTCATTGGATAAGAATAAAGGGGGGCGAACGAGAAGCTAATCTACCACCGTTAATTTAGAGAAATGGATTTATCATGCAGAATTATCACTTTTCATTTAAAGTTTTAGATATAGGATCATTGTGACAAAGCGCCTCCGTGATTAGTTGTGGATGTTTATTGTTTAAGTCTAAAAGAAAGGGCAATATAGGTAACACAACATCATTTAGATAAATGGTATTTGACGCAGAATTGATGAATTTGTTTCAACTTTTTTAATGTAGATTCTTTCTGATAAAACGATTCCCTGAATAGTTTTGGGGATTTAAGGGTTAAGTATGAAGAGGGAAAATTAAGAATTACCCTCTTACCTAGGAAAAACTAGTTTATCCAATTGGCGTTAGGATAAAATAATTTGGCTCGAAATTGGGTTTGGCCGGTAAAAAACACGTCTTTCACAAAAATAAGTGTTAAATGTGTGTAAAGAGTCATTGCTTATAACATCAATACAGAAATTTAACATCTCCACCGTAGAGACAGGATGCATTGGACATGGTGTTTGCTTATTTTTTTTTCTGCAGACTCGTGCCAACTAAGATCAGACTTGCATTTATTATTATTATTATTATTATTATTATTATTATTGCATATTCGAGGCTGATCGGAGCTGAACGTAATTTGGAATCGAACAGCGTTTTCCATTTTTGAGAAATTAATTACCTGTCGACATATAAGCTATTCTTGTCTGATAAGTTATTCTTGTCGGTCGGCTGTTACCTAAGGCTACTCTTTTCACTAATTTTTTACAGGCAGGGCTCGGGCTGAATTTTTAATTTTTATACCGGGTCACGGCAAAATAATTTTCCTTCGGGAAAGGCGCGGCCCGGGCCTCAAAATTCCGGCATGTGCAAACCTCTGACAGTAATCTTCAACCCTTCGAATAAAATACATTATATAAGGGTGATGACAAAACCACTTTGCACAAGGTTAGCTATGGAGCAGTAGTCGGGATCAATATTAAAAATAATATTGCCCTATTAAATTGATGGCTTTGCATTCATAGGCTGTTTATACTAACTGTGTATTACGGTCTTATTTTTTTAAAGAATAACACCCTCGAAAAATGAAGTAAGTTGGATTACTTTTTCCCATTTCTCCCAATTATACTTAACCATTGAATCCCCAAAACTAATAACCGATAAGCTTTACAAAATTAAACAATTATCCAAAATTTGAAGCAAATCAGATAATTCTGCTCAAAAAACCATTCATCTAATTTAAGGAGGGTAATCCCCAATTCATCCCTTTATACTTAATCATTAAACCCTGAAAACAATACAGGGATTCGCCTTATAAAGAAAAAAACTATATTCTAAATTTACGGCAAATCGAATAAATCTGCTTAAAAACCCATTTATCTAATTTAAGGAAGGAGATAAAATGTCCACTACCATATTATACTTAACCAATAGAAAAAACCCAAATTAATTAAAGAAGCACCTGATCAAATGAATTCATGTCCAAAATTTTAAGCAAATTGGATAATTTTGTATTAAAACTAATTTATCAAATTTAAGGAAGGAAATAAATTGTAAGTTTCCCCCTTATATTTAACCGAAGAACCACCAAAATTAATCAGTAAAGCGCTTCGTTAGAATAAACAAATCCAATATTTGCAGCAAATCGGTTAATTCTGCATGAAAATCCCATTTGCCATAATTAGGCGGGAGCCCCCTGTTCTTCCCGTTGTTCTTATTGAATTAACCCCAAAACTAATTAGGGAATTGCTTTACCAGAATGAATTTATTTATAAAATTTGAAGCAAAACAGTAAATTCTGCCTGAAAAAAGCATATGCATAAATTATGGGGCTTTACCCCTATTCCTCCCTCCCTTTATGCTTAAACAATGAACACCAACAACTAATCATGGAGGCGCCTCATGAGAATGCTCCTATATCTAAAATTTGAATAAAATATGCTAAAATGCACGGAAACCCATTTATTTGAAATAAGGGAAGGGGGGAATCAGCCTCTCGTTCTCCCCCCTTATTCTTCTCCAATGACCTCCCAAAATTAATCAGAAAAGCTCCTCATAAGAATAAATCTACATTGAAAGTTTGATGTAAATCGAGTATTTCTATGAAGTCTTATTGCATTACGTACTTACATAGATACAGAGCCTACGGGCGCATTAGTTCTCAGTCTTTGATAGTATCATGAGATAAAAACACGTCAAATACATTATTTCTATCAAGAGTTATCGCGTTACGCACAGACCTACATACGTACATACATGCGTACATACATGCGTACAGTACCTGTGAGCCCATTATTTCTCTGGCTTTGATGCCCGTGAGCTAAAAACACGTAAAACTATATTGGCCTAGGATAAACTAGATCAGCCTAGGACAAACAAGAATGTTGGCGTTGAGTCATTGAATTCAATAAAATCCCGCCAAATTGAATTGGCCTAGGATGAACTAGATCGGCCTAGGATAAACTAGTTCAGACCAATAAACACCAGTCTAAACTAGTTTGTCTTAAAATAGTTAGGCCAAACTAGTTTGGCCTAGGAAAATCTAGTTTGTCCTATGGGCCTTAGGATAGATTAGTTTGGCCTAGGAAAAACTAGTTTATCCGATGGACGTTAGGATAAACCGGTTTGGCCTAGGAAAAACTAGTTTATCCGATGGGCGTTAGGACAGACCGGTTTGGCCTAGGAAAAACTAGTTTATCCGATGGGCGTTAGGATAGACCGGTTTGGCCTAAGCCAATCTAGTTTGGCCTAAAATCGGGTTTGGCCTGTAACATATATATATTTAACATTTATATTCCATTTAGTAATGGAAAATTTTATCCCAAAAATAAACGAAAATTATTAAAACATAAATAAAAGAATCTTTACTTACGAAGTAGTAACGAAGTGCTTTCACTTGTTAGTCAGAATGCCATGTGCTTGTGTTTTGTAAAATAATTAATATTGAACGTAAGGGAAGGGCTTGGGACACGCATGCGTTCGTATAATATTTGGATCGATTGCTTAAGACGATACAGGCGCGGCCTAAGATTAAATTCTTTGAATAATAAAAAATATATATATAGAATTCGGATTTGAATGTTTAGTTTTTAACTTTTGAAGCACTTTATTGGGCTATGATTTAAATGAGAAATAAAGAAAAACATATTAAAGCTGAAAATTCTAGAACTAAAAATAACACGAAAAAAATTATTACAATTCATAGGTCTTTTTTTAGGCAAAGTAAAACCTCGAATTTCCGGTATCATCGCGACCGAGATGATGCCAGATTTCTAAAATTCGGATTTCTAAAGGAATATCAAAAGTATTTCCGATATTCTTAAAAATAAAAATTTCTCGTTCTTAGTCAAACTACTGTTCACTACCAAGCAAAAATTATGTAATAAGAATACATAAATAAAAACGAATTCTCTTGTAATTTTCAATAAAACAAATTCTAATAAACAGAATAATTTTTGCTTCTTCGTGAATACTTTTTCTGTTCTTTAACCGTTATTTTTCGCATAAAATTGCGGCATTTTTAGCACCTTATGGAATAACGTATATTCAGCTGGTAATATTTGCATGAAAAATTCAAATTTTTTTATCAAACTCACTTTTTTCTGCGATAGACAAATTTAAATGCTTTTATTTTGTAAATAACATTCCTGATTTTGAAAAAGATTTTATACTAACGTCTGCATTCTATTATACAGAACAAATTTGTATTGAACCTCAGCAGAGTATACCAATTTCATAAAATGTAAAATAGTTTAATATAATTAAAACGCTTCCCAAACAATGTTTCCCTATGAATCAATATGCAATAAAATATTTTTGTGTGCCCTGCAAATTAACAACAAATATTCTTTCTATTACAGATTGGCAGAATGTATATTTTAGTATATACTTCCTAGATGCATATCAATTTTATTATGTTCGAAATGGTGTAATATCATTAAAATGCAAGGAAAAGTATTTTTTTCCATAGTGAACACTTTTGATTATCTCTCTAATTGAAATTATACATCCGATTTTTAAAAAAATTAAAATGACAAAATTATGCAACAATCATACATTTGTAATTTAAAACGATTCGGTAGTTAAGTTTTTGCTCTGTCATGTGCGGACATACAGACGGACGGCAGGATAGACTGAAGGACGACTAGCAAAGTATTTACGTAATTACGAACGCATGTAAAAATATATTAAATAAGTTTTTTATTTTAATAAATCTTGTCGTACGTAATAATACATTTCTCTCTTTGTGGTTTTCATATTTGAGCAATATTTAATGAAATTTTTAATTTGACTTATAAGATTTCTGCATGTTTCACATGGATCTGTTAGTATTCATAAAAATAGGGTTTTTGATTGATGCAGTAAATTTTCCATGTTCTTATCTTTAATATTAAAAAAATGGATTTTTATTGCGATTATTGGCATTTTTTCATGTTTCGAGGTGAAATTTTAATATTCGTATGAAGTTTTTCGTTTCCAATATTTAAATTGAATTTGTAAATTTTGACTTTTGCGATTAGCTGTTCCATTAGGCTGAAAGTTTCAAAATCAATAATTTTATCAATGAAAAAAAAAATAAATAAATAAATAAATAAATAAAATCTGCTGGAAAATGAAAAAAGTAATCTAATAATTGCATTAAATATCGATAGATTGTAAACTTCGTACAGAAAAGGACTAATTATGCTAGGCTAAAAAGTTAAATATCGAATATTTTTCAAATGTCCAAAATCAGCGCTGAACGAAATAAATAGATAATGATAATTTAACAAATTATAACAAAAATTTCAAAAAAAAAAAAAAAAAAAAAAATGTGGACACCACAAACTTCATTCTGGGTGGAAAGCAACAACACTTTTTCAAACTGTTAAAAGAAAGGGAAAATAACGCGTTTTATGTTAACTTCTACATTAGCACTCAAACCTTTGGTGAGGCACAATAAATCTGGCATGGGTGAATTTATCATATTAATTATAATAAATTTTTCAATTAACTATCAGCAGTGAAATTACGCTTGAAATTATTGAATATTTAATATGTAACTATCCCATTGCTTAGAAGTCGTAGAACCAATGTAGTGAAAAAATGTCCAAACCGGTCATCGTCGTCGTAGCTTAGGAACACTTGATGCAGAGCACTTGGAACGTTATTCCAAGGGTTCAGGGGCTCGATCACCGGCTAGGACATTTTTTCACTATGGTGGTCCTACGACTTATAAGCAATGTGATAGTCACATATTAAATATTCAATCATTTCACTGTTGAAAATTTAATAAAATTGAAATCGTTAATTCTTTTAAGCACAATAATGATTCCGTAGAAAAATATTGAATTTAAATTTATTTAAAAATTTTTGAATAAAGCATATCAAACATAATAATATATATTTCTATGCTATTATCCATCTTTTTGCAAACACACAAAACAACAGAGCATTTCTTTTCATGTTAATTCTGTAAAACATTCATACCACTTTCACATTTATAATATGTATAAAATTCTAAAATTTCATTAAAAATGCCAGGAAATTTAAACTGATAAACAAATTTTCTGTAACTGTTTGCTCAATAAAAATCATTTTTTTTTTTTTTTTTTTTTTTTTTTTTTTTTTTTTGTAAAAATACCACATATATTCTTTTGTATATTTCTTAACATTGATAAAAATGCAAATGATTAATTTTGAAAATGTTTATACAATAAGTTAACTTATAAAAATTCACTTTAAATAAAATCAAGAACAAAAAACAATGAATGCTGCGTGGATCAGGGGTCTGTAAGTTATTTTAAATGGCACCCCAACACATTTGAAAAATCTCACAGAGTTACAGAAAGCAAAACCACATGAGCGAATTAAGAAATTAGTATTTTAAAATTGTTATTTTATACATACGCAGTACGCATTCATATAAAGTAAAATAAAAAAATCAAGAGCTTTTTCTGAAATATTGCTGCATATACGTTCTTCAAACTTTTACATAGATATAATAAAATAGAAAAGGTAGGTATCGGTTGAGAAATAAATGCGAAAAATTACACTTGCAGCTTTTGCAAATTTTTTACAGTTCGGTTCAGATCCTGCTGCAGCTAGAACAACTTCAAAAGGCAATTTAAATAATTCAGACAACTTATCTATCTCTGCAAAGTAGGGTTCGAAAAAATGAAACCCAACGCAAAAAAATCCAGTGCTTTTATTTATTTATTTATTTATAAATACACTTGAAAAGACCCCTCCCAACTCCACCTCCCGAAAATTGAATTTTTTTTTCAGTTTTTAGTAATATTAAAGAAATTAAACATCATGCACTATTAAAGGATTTAAGTCATTTTGGTTAATTAATATATATACATACACACACACACACACACACACACACACATATATATATATATATATATATATAGAGAGAGAGAGAGAGAGAGAGATTATCGAAAAGCTATACAAAACAAAGCTATACATGTTTTTTACTCCTGGAAGTCCAAATAGCACGTGCTTCTGTTTTGTAAAACAGTTAATTAAACGTATGGGAGGAGCTTGCTTTGGGGAAACCCATGCGTATTAATATTTCGATCGATTGCTTAAGACGATATAGGCGTGGCGTAAGAAAAAAAATCTTTGAATTAAAAAAAAAAAAATTGTAATTTTGATTTGAATATTTAAAGCATTTATCTTTTAAAGTGCCATTGTGCTATGACTTAAATGAGAAATAAAGAAATAAATAATACAATTGGAAATTACAGAACTCAAAATAACATGAAAAAAAAAATTACAATTCATATGTTTTTTTTTTTTTTTCTTTAAGGTAGAGTAAAACCTCGAATATCGGGCATCATCGCAACCGAAAATATACCGGATTTCTGAAGGAATATCAAAAGTACTTCCGAGATTCTTAAAAGTGAAAATTTCTCACTCTTAGTCAAACTATTATTCACTACCAAGTAAAAATTATGCAATAAAAATACATAAATAAAAAAAGAATTCTTATGAAATTTTCTATAAAACAAATTCTAATAAACAGAATAATTTTTCTTTTTCATGATTATTTTTTCTGTTCTTTAACCGCTATTTTTCGTATAAAATTGCGGCATTTTTAGCTGCTTATGGCATAAACATGTACTCAGCTGGTAATATTTGCATATAAAATTCTACTTTTTTCTTTTTTATCAAACTCACTTTTTCTGTGATAGACAAATTTAAATACTTCATTTTGGAAATAACGTTCCTGATTTTGAAAAAGATTTTATACTAACGTCAGTAAATAAGTAAAAATGTCAAAAACTCTAGAGAAAAAATATATACATGTTTATATTGATATTTTTCCTTTTCCGTAAATTTGAGGTGTAAAAAGAAAAATAGGACTTTGATGCCGGATTTTTTAAATTACCGGATTTCTCAATGAAGGACTTTTGAAGTCATATTGTAAGTTCGTAATTGTATAAATACTTAAAAACTATAATCGTCGTCTGATCTGACTCCCTCTGTCTCTTTGTCTCTCCAGTTAGAACATTGCAAGAATGATTTGGTATTTAATGTGTATAATCATTGTAGAAATTTGTCGAATCATTTCAAATTTTCTAATTATCGAATCAAGTCTTAACAACTTGTCAAAATTGAAATGAGATACCTTCTTACTTCAACGAAGTTTTAAAACTAATAGTAAACAATATTTCAGATACCGTACACACTTCGAAAATTTTCAAAGAAAATTTGCCGATTCCTGAACGGAAATTGGGGAACATCCCCAGGTATTGAGGAGAAATTACATCTCAGTATTATTTTTATTTCTAAAATACTAAAAAAAAACTTTAGAAACTAAATCTACACTGAAATTAAGGAATAATTAAACTGTAATTTTAATAAATAATTCATGCATACAGTAATATAAAGTTAAAGTAATGATTAAAGCTTTAAAAAAATAGTGACACAGTTTCATTATCAGCAACTATTTTGAAAGTTTGAAAAGCCTAAATGAAAAGTTACAGTTGCAGTACTTCAGGTTTCTCCAACCATAAGTCGATTCGGTAAGTTAATAATGTAATCTGACTCATCAACTTTCTCCAGTATATAAAATAGATTAGGCTTGCCTTTTCATCTTAAAAAAATGATCTCACATTTAACCCCTTGAGGGCCAAGCTATAAAGTCTCTGTAATATAGAATTTTCCCCAAGAAAAAAAAAAAAAAAAAAAAAAAAAAAAAAAAAAAAAAAAAAAAAAGATTTTTTTTTTTTTTTTTTTTTTTTTTTTTTTTTTTTTTTTAAATAAGAAAGGCAATTTTTCAGCTATTTCCCGCCAAAGTTGAAAATATAAAATTTCACATAAAGTTTCTAATCTCGTTTAAATTTGGCGGGATAAAATGTCTCACACCGCTCTTCAAGAGTTTAAGGGGATAAAGTACTTTTGAAATCATCTCTTCAATTTTGAATAATATTCTAATATACGTGGTGGAACAGTGTTTAATGCTAAAGATTAAATAAAGATTTAAAAAATGTTTCGTAAAAAAGCCTGTTTTTTTATTGAATTATAAATTAAATAATTTAAGGAAAAACTACTATTTTTTTTTTAATTTACTAATTCTAAATATGAGTATTTTGGCTTCGATTTTTTTCTCCATTCATTAGAATATACTAAATAAAACTGTAAATGAATTTTTTGATGCATGGGATTTTACGTTTAATTCGCTTTTCTCGTGTGTATCAAACAATGAGGGAAATTCAACAAACTCCCAATTTAATTTTTTTAAAGCAAGAATAAACTTCAATGTTAAATCCATACATAAAAATATTAAATACACCATGGAGCAGTTTTTGTTCTACTTGACCTATGTAATGAAATATATTCTTTTGTACAGAAAATTCAACACTTACAAAATCTTTCAGATCCAAACAAAAAAATTTTAATGCAGCTTCTTCCTCTACATTAGGCTTATCATGATTTAACTCACTATTACTGGAATCATGTATATTGTAAGCATCATTTTCTTCTTTAGAAAAATGAAGTTGTTGTTTCTTTTTCTACGTTTTTAAATTTGAAATTTTAGTAGTATTTTAAATAAAACTAAAGTATTACAAACACCTTTTGCTAAATTTAACTCTAATGTTCTATATTTTGTAACAAAACTGAAATATTTCTGTTTATATTCAAAATTTAACTATTTGAGATTACATGATCCATAGGATCAAGTATACCTAGAAAAAGGGGGGATCAAGTATCCCCAATTTGTTTCGAACTTAAATGTATATTTTAAGTGGCAAATAAACAAACTAATTTGCCCAAAGAATTTACATTGAAAATAATACAGATTATAGATTAAATTGAATTATAATTCAAATTATTAAATTTCCAACAATAGAAAATAAAGACAAAACTTTAAAAGCATTTAAAAAGGTTGAATTTGCAATAATTAAATATTTCCTTCTCATGCTGAAACACTATTGTTATAAATGATTTTATGTTCCTAGATTATCTGAAATAGTGCATCTTAAAATGGTTTGCCAGATTTCAAAACTCTACATATTTATTTTCGTATGCTTTATGATCAGAAATCAAGTATCCCCAGTCTCTCCTACAGTTAACTGAGTCTATCATAGATGAATTTTACGGAGTGAACAAATTATCTAATTTCGGGATGTATTATCTCAAAATTTTGGTGTAAAATATCTTAAGTCTGTACGGTGTATTAAAATATATAAGATTAACGTAATAATATATATATATATGTATGTATATGTTCCATATTTGTTAAAAAATTAAATGATGGCTTTTTTGCAGTTCCTTTGAGGTAATTGTAAGGTGCATTTTTGCAGTAATAGGACTTTTCTTTATAAAACTTCAATACCTTATAATTTGCAAACAATATTATAATACACATATGTCAAATGTTAGACATTTATTTAAAACTTTTTATGCTTCTACCCTGTTAATATTTAAAATATATGTATATATTCAAATTCTTACAAAACAAAAAATGCAATCGCGGAAAATTAAATGTGGTGTAATTCGTCCAACATGAGACGCTGCTATGCGGCATTATTCAATGTTATCAAAATAGCTCTATCTCAAAGACTAATGTACGAATTTTTATCAAACGCCAGATTCAAATTCCCTGATAAAAATTAGTATTTTTTAGTATTTGGAGTACATCGTTCAAAAAGTGGCGTTGCTGTGCGGTCTTTTTCATGATAATCTTAATAGCTCTATCTCAAGAACCAACGCACGAATTTTTATCAATCGTCAGATTCAGTTAGTGGTATAAATTAGTATTCCTTAGTTTCTAGAGTAAATCATTCTACAGATAGCGTTATTCGTGTTTATCGGAATAGCTTTTTCTCGGGATCTAATGCACAAATTTTCATAAAACTTTTGAAGATTAGATTTTGGTGTAAATTACTTAACCGTTGATGCTTCCATGTTTCTTTTTTTTAGGAAATATTGACGTATTAAATGGAAGAAACGTTTTGGATTGCCACATCCGACTAGATATTAAATATAAGGATAATTAATATCATTCATTATATTTAACATATTTAATAAAGGTTACTACTATTTGGATGAAGTTTCAAAATGTAAATAAAACAATAATGGGAAATCTGCAAAAACTTTTGATACAGGCTATATAGATTTTGAGAATTCAACGAGACACAAAGTGACTTAGGATTTACCAGAATTTAACATCCAAGTATTGGTTTTTATTTATAAAATGAAGTATACAAATGTCCATTATATAGATCAATTCGTATATTTCGTAAGACTTATCTTATAATCAGCAAAATAGTTCTGGAATTAATATACAATAGAAGACATTTATATTGTACTCCTCAGGTTTAAAAATTGTGCAAGCTACTTTTTTCCCCATACTGTATATCATTCCATATACTGTGGAATTACCTTATAAACATGATCAAAATGAATCTGGAGAAAATACTTTATACTACTTATTTCCATTTTTTTCATTTAATTAAAGTTACATTAGAATTAAAAAAACTGAATTGTAGATTTAAAAAATATTTAGTGTTATGAATTTAGTCCTCAAGAGGGTATAAGTCGGCGTTGAATAATGATTCAATGCTGATTTTTAATCCTTCCCATCGATTCCCCAGCAATGAAATCCACCCCCCCTCTCCAAGAAATTTTTTACTTTTTGTGTTTTCAATCATTAAAAAATGCAATCACCCCCCCCCCCCCCCACCCTACCGGATCTCTAAACCAGAGCCAAAGAAATCTTAACAGGAAAAAAGTGTCTGAATGCAACACTAATAGAAATATTTCTGGATTATGAATTGCATGCTTTTCTTGAATTTCTTTTTGTCTCTTGCAAAGAATTGCTTCATGCAGAATTTTGTTATATATATACTTTTAAAATAAAACCAAAGTAACTAAGATATTACCATAATAATAATCTATTGAAAGCAGTATTTATGCTGTCTTAAAGTAGAATTAACATGAAAAATGAAATCCTGTGAAAATAATTTGAAATTTGAAGTGATATAGAGATTATACCAAAATTAAGAAAAGCAAATGGATAAACAGACAGTAAAAGGCTTTTGTGTTAAATTTCTCTTCAGGGGTGCATAGCCCAATACAAAAGCAAAACATCCAACAAGTTTTTTTACAGGTCGTACTATAAGTTAAGAAATTCGACCTACAGTGCTCAGCAAAAGTTTAGACACGGGTGTTTTTTAACCTTTCAATAAAAAATACGAGCACTTGAGTTTTGCAAATCAGTATACTTAATTTTAAATATATTTTAAACAATGTAGGAAAATAATGGTCATAATATAAGATAATATTTAATTTAACTGAAAAAAGTAAAATTTGCATATTGCAAAAGTTTAGACACTTTTTTGATTTTTAGCCAACTGTTCATGGAAAAATGCAAATTTCGAAGTTATGATGTCACATGTCTGAAGTATTTAATTATACCTCTATATAGCTTTAGTTAGTGAAGATGCCAGGACCTAAAATCCCTTTCGGCATGGCCTATAGGGGGAGGTAGATTTCGAAAAGTTTTCATCTCAACAAAAAAGAAAAAAAAATGATTAGAGATAAATCCAGTTTAACTACTTTATTCAGCCGCTTTAAAAAAAAATTTTATTTCATTTTTCTGTAAGAACTGGTTTTATCAAAATCGTCTTAAACGAAATTCTACTCAAATGCCCATTTTGGCAACATATTTTGAATTATATTCTTACTTTATTTAAAAAATTGACTAATATGCTCATTATATAGTTCCTAAATAACAAAAAACTTAATTAAATTCGTTTGACAGCAAAATTGAATTTAAAAAAGAGTCATGAGTCATAAAATAACCAATTTATTATTTTAATGCATCCACAATTCTTTAATCAAGATCGCTTTGAGAAATTTTATGCGAAGTGCCCACTTTGACAGATTTTTTTTTAATATATATTTAGCCTTTATCAAAAATCTGACCAATACGGCACATTACGCAGTTCCTAAATAACAAATAACTGTCAATTGAATGCGTTTGAGAGTAAAATTGAATTTAAAAATGAGTCATAAAATAAACAATTTGTTATTTGAATACAACCTCAATTCTTTTATCATGATCGCTTTGGGAAATTTTTTTGCGAAGTGCTTACTTTGACAGCTTTTAAAAAATATATATTCACCTTTATCAAAAAATCGACGAATACGCACATTATATAGTTCCTAAGTAACAAAAAACTGTCAATTGAATGCGTTTCAGAGCAAAATTGGATTTAAAAATGAGTCATAAAATAACCAACTTGTTATTTGAATACCCACAATTCATTAATCATGATCGCTTTGGGAAATTTTGTGCGAAGTGTCCATTTTGGCAGCCTTTTTTGAAATATATTCTGCCTTTATCAAAAAACTGGCCACTCCGTCACATTATATACACTGGTGTCCAAAAGTTAAGCATAATTGGTAATTAAGTAATTATTTTTAAGTAATGAAAGAAATATGAATCGGAATGTGCTGAAACTCCAGGTGTGTAAACAAAATAGTACGCGTCACATATTTTCGCGAAGAGTTTTCCCCGAAATCGAACAGGGGACCGTCAACAAATTGAAAAAGAACAAAGATCTTTTGGATAACCCTGTCAAAACTAATGTAGCAAAAGCGTTCAAACTGCACATTTTGATTAATTGGCTTATTGTAATGTACTGTGTTAATTTTTACAAGGATAGCATGTACACTCGTAGAGAAATTAAGGTTTTTATAAAAACAGTCCTAAATTTTTCCAAGTTTTTTGCTTATAATTTGCAGAGTTCTTATTATAAAATAATGTTCTTTTCTGAAAATATGACAAACATCATTGTACACAACACCTTGTCATCAGAATTAAAAAAAAATAAAAATTGTATGAAAAATGAGTATGTTTAGTAAATAATTTTTCATTGCGCATGCGTCAACGATATCAAAATGTCATTTGCATATTGTGTTAGCTGAATGTATAGAGCAACTTCTGTAAAAGTTTCAAAAACATAGCTTGAAAATTCTGAAAATGGGAGCCTATAGAATCAACTCAAAATCCTTTATTCCCTAAATGAAGCAAAAAGATGAGGGGCTGTATCCATATTCCATTGTTTAGTGCCTACACAATATTGCACGTACAACTATATTTAGGTAAAACCCCTGATTTTTTTTGCTTCCTTGGTCCTATCAAAAATTGGTCCTATCAAAAACTTGTAAATACAAAAGTTTTAGATAATATTGAGTACATTTATATAAAATTTAGTTGGATTTGATATCTTGAGAATTGACGTAGTTATGAATTTTTTTCTCCCAAAAACCATGTTTTTTTCGCCCCTTGAGCCCATTTTTAACTTTATCAAAAATCTGTCATGCATAAACTTTTGGCCCATTCTTTAGAAGTAATATAAACTTTAAACTGATTCTATATCTATTTTAATTTAGAAGTTATCGCGTTTTTTCTGTTTTCACAAAACCCCTCCTAACTTCCACCCCCTTGGGATTTTGCCCATTAACGAACTCGACCGAGATTTTAAGCTCCTTGATTTTATGTAAAAGTCTGAAGAAGATCTGAGCATAATTATGAAAGTTATCGTGTCTAGAAGAAAGTGATATACACCGATAGATAGATAGATAGATAGATAGATAGATAGATAGATAGATAGATAGATAGATAGATAGATAGATAAACGTTTTTACTAATGGTAGTTTTAGGGTCTAGGAGTCATGATTCGTGTAGATCCGCAAAAATTTTTCAGAAATTCCAACATGGGAGAGAATGCAATAGGTAGTATTTCATACGAAATCTACCTAAAAGTATTCAGTTAGATGAGGTAATTGAAATAGGAATGCTGAAATGGAAAGGGAAGACTGTTGCAGAAATTTCTGCAGCATTGAATCGTCCAAAGTGATGTGTCTATGAAGTATAGTCTAAGGATGACTTGTGTGACGAAAAAATGAGATGACAAAAGGATCCAGAAACTGACATTTACACAAGTAATGATTGTAATCACATTAAAAGTAAGTCAGGACTTTCTGTGTCGACGGACATGATTCGTAGATGAACTAAAGAAACAGGTAAATCAATTTACATAAAAATGATAAAGCAATCAGCTTTAAAATCTTGCTACAAATTGGCGAGAATGCAATGAACTTGCAAACATACGTCATACGGACCCAAATGATACGCTGTGATATTCAGTAACGAAAATAAAAGTGGAATTTGAATGGCCCAAACGGGTGGGCATACTATTGGTACGACTTGCCTAAAGAGCCTGGGACTTTCTTAAGTCGACAACAAGAACATGACTTTTTAATGATTTGGTCCTCATTTTGCTTTAATTCTCTGTGGAGTTATTCAGTGTTTGCCAAGCAACACAAGACTACGTACATACGTAGGAGATTAATTTTTAGTCATTTGGGGAACTTTTAGCTGATCTAAAGTATAGATTTTAGCAAGATAATGCGTCTATTCATGTTGCATACAAAAGAAGAACTTCATTTAACTCTGAAAATACTACTGATCTCAACTGGCCGGCATGTAGTTCTGATCCGGACCCAATTGAAAATCTTTGTAACATCATATGTCGTAATGTTTATCCAAATTTTTGCAATACTTTTCTTTTATGAGCTTCGAGCTGCTGATGAATGAGTTTGATACAAAATAGATTCCATGGTGACGCAGCATTTAGTTTCTTTGATCAAAAGTCACATTCTTGCACTAACTGCAAACAATGTGGGTGCAACTCGATTTTAATTTGCAGTTTTTTTTTTTTTTTTTTTTTTTTTTTTTTGTAAATATACAAATTGTCTATACTTTTGCCACAATGTTAATTTCATTTTTTTGTCATTATATTTTATATAAAAGGTAACATTCAAAATTTATTGTTTGTGAATAAAGGATAAGTCATAAGTAATGTATGACAGATGAATTACAATCATTCAATACATACTTCTGAATATAGAAGCGTAATCGGTCATTGTCTAAACTTTAGCTGATCACTGTATAAAACATCCGACTGGTTGCATTTTATTTACCATTTATTTAGCATTTTATTTACCAATTCAAAAGAGCAAATTTTGCAATGAAAAGATTGTTCCGTTATGTATATATATATATATATATTAACGTAACAATCTTTTCATTACAAAATTTCAAAAAAAAAAAAAGGCGTTAACAATGATAACGTATCAAAATTAATGTTTCGGGAAATAGGAGATATTTCAATAATTTAAATTTTATTAACTCTATAACCTCCACCACCCCACTCCTAATCACCCCTAATGAAAAATGAAAGTATAAATAGTTGAAAAATATTGTTTAACAAGTATCGAACAAGAAATGTCATGCTTTTGTTTAAAAAGATAAAGGTACGTATTAAAAAGAATATATTTAGTTTTTATCCTTCCTCAAACATTTTGTCAAATGTCTCCCCCACTTTTGGTACAATTTTCATTTTTTTTCCAACTACTTTTCTATGCTTGCATTATAACCCTCTAAGGGTTTCGAATGCAATATTCCGTTTACTAAGCTCCAGGTTTTACTGCAATTTAAGCAATATTTATAGCAATACAATTCTATAGATTTAATAAATTTTCAATACATTTTAGAACGATTAGGAATACTCTCAAGGATTACATTCACATTTGTAATTTTTTTTAAATATATAATGTTGAAAGGCTACTACTCTGTTATCCCGTTGACCGATTTCGCCAAATTATATAAATAGCCAAACTAATAGCCAAATTATATAATTGACGTAACTTTTATTTTAAATAATTAAAAAAACAAATAATTTGTAGAATATTAATAAAAATACAAATAAACAGACGAAATAAAATTCACTTAATGACGTTTTTTAACACGTGTATCGTATTTAATGTCATTCAATTGACATTTACGATCATCCATTACTGCATTTAATCTTATAATCTGGCGATAGCACTTTGGTCGACGGGATAACAGAGTAGTGCCGTTGAAAGAATTATATTTATTTTTAAAATTACATTCTTCATTTATAACAAATTGAAGAGGAAACAACATTACAATTTTGCCCATTTACAAGACGCTCAGAGAGAAAAAAAAAAAGATGGGGACGAGTCTGTAGCCGAAAAAGGGAGTTGAGTAGTAGAAAGACACTTGTAGATGAAGCAAAGAGCTTGTTTGGAAACGGGAGAGGGAGAAATGGGGAAAGAACATCAGAGCCGTAGATTGTGTAGCAGGAGCATAAAGAGAAATGAAGTGGAAGAATTTTCCGATCTATTTTACATATACTAAAATAACACAGAATATATTTTAAAGCCTAACATTTTAAAAATCCTCATTTTATCGAACAGTTTTCGAGAAGTTTCGTTTTAACATTCTATGAGCTATTGATGAATTATATATGGCTATAGGGAAAATTGTTAATAATGCAGCATAGCAAGCCGCCTGTTGAGTTTTTTACACCAAAAACTTATCAGATCTTGTCTAACAGATCAAGTCTAACAGAAAATAAAGTTATATGAAATTCTATATATTAGTTCTTGAGACTGTGCTCCCACAAAATTTTTGTCGCATAGAGACTCACAGACAGACATATTGTAAAAACATGCTTTTTGGGTTCTCTGGCCTCTAACGTTAAAAATCATTTTTTAAATTTTTAGATATTCTCTAAAATCTAATATAATGTGCTGTCAGAACATACACCGTCATTGTTTTTCTGCGTGTCCAAATCGTCCCCGTTTTAAGGGTTAATATCGCGGCTAATTAGCAAAATGTGTTATTGCAAAAATCCTTATTAACAATATTTGTATACTTCAGCAACGAAAAGTACTCCAACGTTCCTTAAGGTCTTTGTTAAATGCTCGCAAATCACAATTTGTGTGTAACAAAAAAAAAAAAAAAAAAAAAAAAAAAAAAAAAAATTAGTCGTTGGGGGGGGGGGGGGGCACCGTAATATTTACCCATCATGAATATGCATACTATAAAATATGAAAATAAAACGCTTGTAAACTATTAATAGAATTCCAAAATAAAATTTAAACGCATATTTAAATAGTTTTAATATACACAGTAATGCTCTATTAATAAATTGTTGATGAGTCAATTTCTACAAATTACATAAAACGCCAAAATACTCAAGTGGTACAGGATTGCGTAAAAGAAACATCCTTATAACTCCAAAAATAATAATCTTATAAATTAACAATTTACTGCGTCGGATTAAACATCTCATTTCCAATTAAAATATATTTTTGAATTGAAATTTGAATGAAATACAGGGTCATGAAAAATAGAAGAATGTGAAAAACAGTATTACACATATCTCGGCAACTAATAATCCGATCGACTTCGTTTTTTATGCAAAATTTGTGTTATTTTATTATTTTTAGGTCCACCCCTTAAAATTAAAAAATTCGAAAATTTTTATAGTCCTTTCATCAGAACGAATTTTTCGAGAGTCTGAAAAAAATAGTTTCGGATAATCGAGGTTACTGATATTAGACAGACTTCGTTTCATTCTTACATACTAAGTACATACAAAATTTCAAGTATATATCTCAATTTTTTCGGGAGATAGAGCGGTTACAGACAGACAAACAGACGGACGGACGAAAATTTTTTTTCTAAAAATATGTTTTTCGGAATCTCCAGTATCTGAAACGTGTAAATTCGTCAAATTTTTTTTTCTATTTTTAAAACGATTGCAAGACTTATCTTATACTACGTCTGATGGGTAAGTAAAAAGTGATTTTCTGAAAAACTATGTGTCATAGAGTAACTGTCATAGTTTTCTTTCAAAGTTTAAATTTCGTTCTACTACCCCTATTCCCTAATTTTATTTTCATTAAACGGGAAAGTAAAGAGGGTGATGGGAAGAGACATAACTTTGCATTCCATTTTTGACGGCACTTCTGAAAATACAATATCAAAAATTAAAATAAATGTATTTTTGAGTTCAACGTTACGGAAGCTTTCACACGATATACGAAAAAAATACATTTTTTCAATATCTTAGTCCCTGTACATTTTTTACAACTATGCTTGCGACTGGTTAATAACCTATAGACATATCATAAATAATCTTTATTAATTCTGCCAATTTGAACGTTCCACAGTTTGCGAGTAAAGTGGCTGTGACAGATGAATAAACAGGCAGAAGATTAATCTAACAATTATCCCGTTCTTTTTTTTTTAAGTTTGGTATCCTAAAAATGAAGTGAGCAAGAAAACCTTAAAAATACATTCTAAATTAACATTTATTTTGAGTTAGTGTTAGTTCTACTTCCAAATTTAAGTTTCATATTCGCTTAGTAAGCATTAAAAAAGAGTTTTGTCAAACTGTTGCTGAATTAGAAATTTTAGAATGTCTACTAACAATACAATTTCTTCTTTGAAAAATGTGCTCGCAACTAATTACGGGAAGAAAGATGCAAATTCTGCTAATCTGCAAATAATGACCTTCGTAATGAAAATTACTTCTAAATTAATATGAAAAGGTCCTCATTATAACATATCTTAATAAGCCCTGCGGCTCTGAAGTGCAAAATTAAGGGGACAGAAATGGTGATTTTTTTTTTCTGTGTGTATGCTTGGAGCAAGCATGAATGCATACTTTTAACTTTTATTTAATCTCCAAGCAAAATTAATTTAATCACACAAATGTATGAAGATTACACAGATTGTCAAGTGTTCATAATAACAATTGCAACATTAAAAGTTGTTGAATATGTTTTTTCTTTTTTTGTGACTAACGAATTAATTTCGGATTTATGTTATTTAAAATGACGTTTAAAACAGATTATCTTAGATATTTGAAATTAAATGTGCTACTTTCATTACGGATAAAAAGATTATTACAGCTTTAAAAATTTATTCTTCAAGACTGTTGAAATATTTTAATCTACACCAAAGGCGTTATCAATTATTTTTACATTAATATTTCTGAAAAAACAATTTAATAAATTTGAAGTTATATGTTTGTTCACTAATATTAAAATAAAACAGAATTGCATTTATTCTACTTTTATTTAAACATAATTCGATTTTTTTAATGCGTGCAGCAAACAATTTATCATATTTTGGGCATAAAAATTAATGCTAATTCAATTTTTTTTAGATTAGTCAAAGATAAGTAATAGATGCGAATTTTAAAATAAAAAACTTAGCACATAAGCATAGGAAAACATAAATGGTTCCGACTTACAAAAGGAGGAAAATATAGCTTCTAAGTTTCTTGATTTCAAATTTTTATCAATTTTTACTCAAAAGCATGAAGCTAAAGTATAAGATACATTCGAGTTTTTTTCCAATGCTGAATTGAAGGAAAAAAATTCTCCAATTTAGTCAGCTATACAAAAACGGAATTCATTTATGGCGATTTATATTTTGTTACAAATTTGATGACCTCTCAACTAGTTTCAACAAGAGGGGTGAAAATTTAGCAGCAGCATAAATGTATAGTTTTCATTCGAAGAAGGTGTTATCATAATGAAATATCTTTTGCAAGAAATCGCATTTAATGTAACCCACAAATTCATTCTTGAAGAATTTTTCAATTTATTTTTTAAGCTGTTATCCAGTTTCAAAATTTTAGTCTGCATAAAATTTCAAATTGCTATAGATCAGCCTTTTTTAGGTGTGTTCATAATTGTGTAAATACGCAGCATCTATAGTTGTAGTTCAGTCCGTCCGCACATAACAAAGCAAAAATTACTCAACCGAATCGTTTGAAATTTTAAATATATAATTATTACATAATTTTGTCGAGCCATTTCTAATTTTATGAAAATCGGATGAATAGATCAATTACAGGGACAATCAAAAGTATTCCAATACATTATGGTCAATGGGAAAAATGTTTCAAGTGCATTTTAATGGTGTTACACTCATTCGAACATAATAAAATTGATATTCATCTGTTATAATATGCATTTTGCATAATCTGTGGTGCAAAGAACATTTGTTATTGAATTACAAGGCCCCACAAAAGTATTTTATTACATAATGGTTTATTGAGAACATTGTTTGGTGCGCATTTTAATTGTAATTAACTATTTACAATTTTATGAAATTGATATTTGAGAGTGATAGTTTTAAAACTTCGTTATCGTACGAATGCATCTCATTTGCTACTCTCCACGTGAAAATTCCAACTTGTTTTTTCTAATAGAGGTTAAAAGAAAAATTGTTCTATAATCCTTATATCAAAGTTTAATAACAGAAGCTTGTCAACTAACTCGGTCGAGATCTTTGTAAGTCCAATACTCATGCTTATGTTGAAGAATACATTTTCAACAGGGTGTACTGATGACATTACCATAGGTGTAAGCCTAATTATGGAAAAGTTTCTTCAATTGCTTTAACACTAAAACTCTGGGTTGTCACAAAGGAAAATACTTCTTAACTATGCAAAGTTAAAATTATCAACATAAAATAATTTTTAGACGCCATGAATAATTAATGTTAGCAGGATGTTACGCTAAATAAAATTTTTATTTTTCTCGAATTAATTTTTTTACCGCAATATTTTGAATTAAAAAAAATGAGTGATTATATGTATAAAAAAAGTTTTAAACAGCCTACAAGCCTATAAAGTAAGTTTTCACATATGACTACATGAGTTTTAATACTACTGTTAGATTTACTTCATTATAGCAACTATGAAGATTTCAGGTTTTAAATTTATTTCTAACAAAATTGCTAATCCATTCATTATTTACTAATTAAATATTAAATTAAATATTAAATATTAAAAAATATAATTATATTAATATTTAATATTAAGTACTTTTGCTTTGGGTCATTAATTTTTAAATCGGTTCGTTAGCTCGTCTTACAGTAACACAAAATTGCTTTTTGCTCCTGTACCTCCTTTTGGAAAGTGACACCGACATAAGATATAGTCTAAGTTCAAGGAAGTAATGTCACCATCATTTTTCTATCGTTATTTTTTTTAAATAGGTTCGTTACTTTTCGAGATTGATTAAAAATCGCAATTTAGAACATTTTTAGAACGCTTTTCGTGCATTTTTATCCGTTATAAATTTCATGATTTTTGGAAATGTTCCTAGAGACTATTTATGTCTTATTATTATTAATTAACAAGTTAAATTTCATGTTTCTGGGTTCTCATTAAAACAAAAAGTGCATTTTAGAGCGATTTTTGCTTTTGTACCCCCTTTTGTTTAGTGGTATTGACATAAGCTGTAGCCTGTATTTGATTCGAGGCGAACGGTTTGCTGTCATTACTTTTGAAATCGGTTCATAAGTTCCCTTTTAAACATGGCTTTGGACGTTTTTAAAATGCTTTTCATGCACTTTCACCACTTATAAATTTCGTATTTAAAAATATATTATAAGTAATGAGCATGTCCATTTATATATTATAAGTAATTAGCATGCCAAATTTCATGTTTCTATGCTATTCATTAACACAAAATCGCATTTTTAGAATGTTTTTGCTCCTGAACCCATTTTCAATTAAACTATAGTTAATGACAGCTAAGTTAACGAAACCACATGGAAAAATAATTTGACATTTCTTTTTTTTAGGTACAAAACAAAAAAAAAAATGCTAGGAAAAAGCCGCATCAATATGTCCCAATATCTACTACACCTCCCTTTCTAACCGATGGCCAGGCCCCTACCTGTCAAATTCTCTCAGATTAACGGGTTAAATATCTGGTATTAGTATCGGGGCGATTGACCGCCCCGATAGTAAACCAGAATCACGGAGGCGCCTCATCAAACGATCCTATATCTAAATTTCTAACGAAAATGATAATTCTGTTAAAAATCCTATTTATATAAAATAAGGGGAATGGCATTAGCCCTCGATCCCTCCTCTTATACATATCGAATGAACTCTAAAAACTAATCAGGAATCGCGTTATCAGAATTACCTATATCCAAATTTCAAGTGAATCGGATTTTTTATCATCAATTATTGAGTTACATACGTACGCACGCACGTACATACATGCATACAGCGGTTGGGCACATAAGCTCTTAGGCTTTGATAGCCTGTGAGCTAAAAGCGGAAAAAATAGAAAATAGTGAAACACAATGTATAAACGTATATACGTCTTGTAATTTTTGGTTTATATTTTAATATTTTCTGTTAAATCTTAGAATAACAATTATTCCTATTATTTTTTAACACTCATCTTTAATATTATTATATTTTTTTATAATTATTAATTGTTATCTATAAAAATTTGACTGAGTTCCGCACTATCTACTTTTTTCTACAAAAGAAAAAGTCTCCCGTCTCTGCGAAATCGAAATTGTAGAAATAATTCCAAATTTAAATTTTGAAATGATTGTACTTCTATGAAAATAATCAATGTAAAGTATATTTGGAAAGATAGTCATTTTAATTTTCTAGGAATGTTTCAAATGGCATAATACATGGAAACTTTAAACTATTTTTAATGCTTATTGATACTTCTGCCTAACATTTAAAAAAAAAATCCTTATCTTTAGCATCATGTTCAATACGAAGATAGTTTCCACTAATGCAGTCTTTTCAAACCCTTTTTTCAAACCATTGAATACTGGAAATCAAATATCAATTTTGTAAAATGTAATGTATTATTGAATTTTAATGTATTTAAAGGTATTTGGATGTCAAACAAGATAGATGGAATATATCTTTACAAAATATTAAATAAAGACAGTAATGCATTTACGTGCTCAATGAAAATGGAAAACTCCATGTTGGTAAAACAATATATGTTTAAAAAAGATATATTTTTAATATTTTACATTAATAGAAATGGGTCTATGTCATTTAGCCAATAACCAAATAGCCGACAAGATATCTAGCACACAGAAAATAATTCATAGGACGTTTAGCTGACAAGTATGTGTAGCCGACACGTACATTCCGACACAAGTTGACAGGACAATTAGCCGACAGAGCAATTAGCCGAATGTACAATTAATTGACATGGACACTTAGCCGGTAAGAAATTTAGCCAACAAGTCAATTGCCCGACAGGACAATTATCTGAGAGAATATTTAGCCGAAAAGACAATTGGCCTACAGGACATTTATCCGACAGGTCAATGACAACAAGACAATTGACATTTAATCGACAGGACAATTAGTCGATAGATCAATTAGCCTACAAGATGATAACCTTTGATAACTCTTTTATAATATGCACCTCCCGCTATTTTACGCTTAAGTTGCAATTTGTTTTCACTTAGGAAAGTTTGGTTACAGTTGCAATTAGGCTATTCTTGGATTACAGTTGGAATTACTGTTAAATTACAGTTTTCCGTCGTTCGTGGATGGCGTGTTGCTCGAGACTTGAATGTCATGTGGAGTGGCTTAGTAAAATTATGCAACAATAAAATGTTTATGGCATCATCTCTTGATTTTTTGGAAGACACAACCTTTCATTAAAACTTCTGATAGATTTCACCGGTCACGAAATATATGGGAAGTTCAATTTTTCAGATGTAATAAATAATTACATATTCACTCATATTCACTATATCTACATCATACGTACCACATTTTCACTTCGTAAGATCATCGCCCTTCTATGATAACATCCATATTCCTTTCATACATACATATATAAATATACATAAATAAATCAAGACAAACACTTTTCGCTTTTATTAGAAAACAAGGTAGAACCCGCGAACTTTGAAGGAAGAAAATGTTAAGACATAACTGTTTCATTAATTTAATTCTTAAACAAATGATATTTAACCTAGTTAAAAAAACACCATTTCTGTAAAACTCAGTTGTAGAAATCTTAAAATTATAATATTAAAATTGAACTTTGATCATATACATAATCAGAAAATATAATAAAGTTCTATTCTTTTATACTTGTATTCTAAAATAAAAAACAGCAAAATTTGTTTGATTTTGACTCAATAATAAGTTTCCCCCCTTATAAATCTACACCCAACATCATTTTACCATCTTAAAATTTACATATGCACCTCTCATATCCGTAATCTCCTAAAAAAGTATAGCATTTTAATTTGGTCATTTTAAAATAATTTTAATTCAAAACTTGAAATCTTGATTGCTGTTATCTGTAAACAAATATTCAAATATTTATATTCTTTTAAGTGAAAATGAAATTTTCTGAAATTATCTCCATGCAATAGATATGATAGAAAATATTCTTGTGACGTCACATAAAGTGTAATGGCGATTTTTAGGTGCGTTCGTAATTATGTAAATACGTAGCACCTATAGTTGTCGCTCAGTCCGTCCGTCTGTCCGTCTGTCTGTCCGTCCGTCCGTCTGTCCGCATATAACAACGCAAAAACTACCCAACCGAATCGTTTGAAATTTAAAATACATAATTATAACATAATTTTGTCGAGTCATTTCAAATTTTATGAAAATCGGATGGATAGATCAATTACAGGGACATTCGAAAGGATTCCGTTACATTACGGTCAATGGGGAAAAAGTTTTAAATGCATTTTAATCGTTTGAAATTTAAAACATATTGCATAATTTTGTCGGGTCATTTCAAATGTTATGAAAATCGGATGCATAGATCAATTACAGGGACAATCAAAAGGATTCCGTTACATTACGGTCAATGGGGAAAAAGTTTCAAATGCATTTTAATGATGTTACACTCATTCGAACATAATAGAATTGGCATGAATCTATGAAATATATACTAAAATATGCATTCTGTACAATCTGTGATGCAAAGAATTTTTGTTATTAAATTACAGGGCCACACAAAAGTATTCCACTGTATAATGCTATACGGGGAAACATGGTTTGGTACGTGTTTTAATTATAGTCAACTATTTCACATTTAATGAATAAGATATACGTTGCTGAGGTGTAATAAAAATTACTTCCTGCATATTTAAAGAAACGTAAAGATTTCGACTATTATACTGTATCCGGAGTTCGCTCTACTATATCAGCAAGATCTGAATATTTTTAAAACTTCGTTATCGTACGAACGCACCTCACTTTCAACGTTCACGTGCAATTTCCAACTTGTTATAATCTTGAGATGAAATCATTGCAAAAATCTTCATTGTTTATTTGTTTAATACGTCGAAGTCAATTCGAGAAGCATCGAAAATAAATCGCTATTTTTTGACAAAAACTTCCAATCGCACATGCAAACTATATGTCACATCTATTCTATGGAGATGCTTTAATTTTTTGTAAATCATAGCTTTTTATCAGCGCGTGATTCAGATTACGTTATTTTTGAAATCGAAGCATTTTCACAAATGAAGTATTTCAAAACAGCTGGGCTCAATATGATGCTCTTCTACAAAACATATTTCAATTTTAAGAATTAAATTCAGTTATTTTCTTATTAAAATGACGTTATTTTTATCCGCTAAAGCATTTCTTTTTTACAATACATTCTTAAAAAACATCTGTACAAAAGTATGACGTCATTATCGTAGAGCGATACACAAACCCAGCAAAAAGGCAATGTCTCATTTAAGAAGAAAAATTGGGTATGTATTGATTCATAGGCTTTCATTTATGTTTTTAACATATCTCCATGTTTTTTGGAAAACATTCATTTATATTTCTTTAAAATTTGGAAAAGTTTATAACACACGGAATAACAAATTTGCATTCTTCCAGCTATTTGATTCGAATTAAGTGAAAGCTAAGAAAATAATCCATACAGCTAAAATACATTTTTATATTTGCTTTTTTCTTTATACTCTTAATTGAAATGTATTAAATCTGTTGCGCGGTTACAAAAGCTACAAAAAAAAAAAAAAAAACTACATTAAAATCTACAAAAAAATACCTCAAAACTGAACTAAGATACAGGTTTCAAGCAAATTGCATTTAAAAATACATTTTTTCCCTCTACCACAATGTAAAAATGTAAAATGTGTGGTCTTTATAGGGTTAAAAAATTGTAGTAGTTAAAATTGCAAAACCGAAAATTTCATTTCAAATTTAAAAGTGTTGCCATTCGCGGAATGACGTATGCATTAAGCACAGATACGTTTGGCTTTTATATATATAGATACTGAAATGCTATAACACTAACTTTAAAAAAACTGAAACATCTATTAAAAGCAAATTAACCGGAAACATTAGATCTTTAAAAGATTAATGTGATTGTAACTTTTCTCTAACGTTTTGACAATTGCCTCCTCTTTACTAAAAACTTTAAATTCATCATTCTTCAAAACGTATGCGTTACGCACAGATACGTTTGGCCTTTATATATATATATATATTTATTTATACCGAAATGCTATAATACTAACTTAAAAAATCTGTAAACATCTATTAAAAGCAAATTAACCCGAAATCATTAGATCTTTAAAAGATTAATCTGATTGTAACCTTCCTCTAACGTTTTGACAATTGTCTCCTCTTTATTAACAACTTTTAATTCATCTTTCTTCTAAATTACCACATTAATTGTGTAGAAAAGGAGCAATATCGTAACCGCATGAGGAGGAAGAAGGAGCGAAGCATGAAGTGAGAAAGAGAGTTCAGTAGAAAACACATGGAGAGGAGATGAAGTTGAGGAGAGTTGAGTAGAGGGAAATTTACAGAAGTGGCGGTAAATAGGATAAAATAGATAGAAATTAAGAGAGAAGTTCGGAAGGATTTTCGGATTTATTTTAAAGTAACTTTGGAAACATTTGCACGATTTTCTTTGGTCGAATAAATTTCGAAGTTTTTTTTTAAATTATTATTGTTGTAAGAAGATGACAATTAATTTTTGGTAATTTTTACAGAATTGGATGATGATTTTTTACTTTTCGTTTTGCCGTGAGTAGAAGTTATTATGGAAAGAACAACTGGTTGGGAGATGTTGTCACACATTAAACTCCGGCCAACTTTTTTTATTTATTGCCGTTGTTCCCATAAATGAGATAAAATATATAGAAATTTAGAGAGGAGATCGGAAGGATTTTCGGGTTTATTTTAAAGTAAGTTTAATATAAAATAACTTTGAAAATATTTGCACGATTTTCTTTTTGTCAAATAAATTTCGACTTTTTTTTAAAATTTTGTTGTTGTATGGGGGTGGCAATTATTTTTTTAAATAATTTTTGGCAATTATTGCAGAATTAGATGAGAATTTTTTATTTTTCGTTTCCTGTTATTCAGATAGAACAATTGGTAGGGAGATGTTATCACACATAAAACTCAAACCAACTATTTTTTTTTTTTCAGGTAGATTTTAGATGAATTACTACTTATTGCCGTCGTTCCCATGTTGGAATTTCTGAAACAAATTTGCAGATCTACACCGATCATGACTCCTTGACACTAAAACTACCATCAGTATAAAGCTTAATCTATCTAGCTATCTATTTATATCACTTTTTATGGACATAATAACTTCGATAATTCTACTCAAATCTCTTTCAAACTGATACATAAAACCAAGGGCATAAAATCTCGGGCAAATTCATTTACGGGCAAAATCGGATCAAAGGGATGGAAATAGGAAGAATTTTTGTGAAAACAGAAAAAAGCTCATAATTTCTTAGTTAAAATAGATAACGATTCGGTGAAAAGTTTATAATTCTTCTAAGAAATGGGCATAAAGACATGACAGATTATGCATGACAGCTTTTTGATAAAGTTATAAATTGGCTATGGAGGCGAAAAAAATGGGTTTTTGGGAGAAAAAATTCATAAGTTCGACATTTCTTAAAATATCAAATCCAATTAAATTTTTTATAAATGTTCTTAATATTATCTAAAACTTTTATATTTACTATCTTTTGGTAGGACCAACTCTTACCGAAAAATAAAATTAAAATAAAAACGAAAACATACATATATATGTATATGTATAGGACAACAACAACATTAAAAAATATTGACAAGTAAAAGTGTCGTTATAGCCACTAGTTAAAGCAAGAAGGGTCCACTGTCCAAATAAACTTAGCATAGTCTGCGCAATTTCTGGATTTGTTTTTTGAGTGTTTTGTTACAATGTAAATTTTGATATCTTAGTTGATTAATTTTAATCCACTTGTTTCTTTCCTCTTTTTTCTTTCCAGTACTTTAATTAGTTCTAACTTGCACATATTTAAAGAAATAATCAAGTATATTATGTCGAATCTTAGCATTTATTTTTCTATGCATTTGCAAAGCGCAGAACAGCGAATGAGATATTATTTTAAAGATTTAACCAATTTCTATCATAGTACACCCATGATTTGTTAAAGCATGCGTTTAGTTTGAAATTTGACTTTAATAAAAATTAGATCAGCATTGTTTCCATAAATTAAAATGAAAGCTGTTTCTCAAATCAATATTGCCACTGACTGAAAAGCTCCATTATATCATTCTGAGAAATTTATAAATTACACTAGCAAAAGCCGTGCTTTGTTTGGATTCGCGAAGCATTATTTCATAAGATAAATATTTGAAAGTAACAGCAAGAACGTTATCTCATGTTTTGGCGCATTTAAATTTTAGAAATGCAAATTCAGCCAAATAACTAAAAATTTCCTCGGAATTTTTTATTTATGATATAAGGCTGGTATAAATAAAAATATTTTCGGAGCAGAATTTTACAAAATATTTTTTTTAATTTTTAACAAAATATTTTAAAGGTGTTTTTACATTTTCCAATGGAAAGTAATGGCGCCCGTTCTGGCCAGTAAGTGTTCTTTTTCTTGACATTTTTAAATTACTAATACATTCCAGAAATTATTTATAAACGTAGTTAATATATTTAATTTGGTTGAATTAAATTAATGTTCAATCAATTAAAGTATTTTTAAATTATTCTTTAATCTTTCATTTCGAATACCAAGTTTAAGAAACTTACCAAATTTAACAAAAAATTTCACTTTAAATACCAAGTATAAGAATTAATTTTACTTGTTTACGATTCTTTTGTTGCCACTTTACCAAAGTAAATACCTAAATAAATAAATCATAATGTAATTCTTTTAAAAACCGTAAGTATAAACTGCGTAAATAATTTTGGCAAAATAATGAAAATATATTTTATTTAATATATTAATCATGATTCTGTCTATAATTACTAACCCCATGGTTTATTTTCCTTCTTAAAATAAAAAGATACGGGTTCAAGTTTTTTATTTGCAAACGATTTTGGCGGAATAATGAAAATATATTTTATTTAATTAATTAATCATGATTCTATCTATAATTACTAACCCCATGCTTTATTTTCCTTCTGAAAATAAAAAGATACGCGTTCAATTTTTTATTTGAAAAAATGCGTCCATAATAGAAAAACATGTAGAGTAAATTATTTATTTAAATAATATTTTCAAAGGTTATTCTGTAAAAAAAAAATAATATTCTGCTAACCTACATATCATAATTTATTCTCATGTTTAATTTCAAGTCAAAATACTGAATAGATTTTTTATAAAGTGTGCGACAAAATGTAACTTGAGTGGCCTAGTAGAGGATTCGCTTCGCTCATCCTAATAAATTGCCAAAAAAAGATAAAGAGTGGATATTTGAGTACAGTTTGCTTTCTATTTAATATAAAATAGTCAAATTTAAAATTAATTGCTTATAAGAAAAAGACACCATCGAACAAACGAGGTAATGATATTTCTCCTGTAGTTTAAAAAACTGCATTATTTGTAACATGAGATTAAACAGCATTTTGCGGGAATTACATTTTTATTCTTTATTCCATGCTTTTTCGTAAGCGGATTATGTTGTACGATAACACAATTAACATGCTATTGTTCTTTTCTTTTCTTCTTGCATATGCTTCTTGAAATAAACGATCAGCTATTAATTAAACTTTGTTGCAGTAAATGAAATTATACTCTGACTTGACTAACGGTGCTTGCAGATATTTTCTTTTTAAATATTTGGAAAATTATTGTTGTTTTCGTTTGGAATAGACATTGTGGTGTGCTCATTTTACGCAAACCACGCATTATCATCATAAAAATGTTATTTTGATTAACTGGTTTTTTATTAACTTACTGAGAAACATCGAAATATTTTGCTTTCGGAAATAGATGTTTGCTTTTTATTATTATTATGATTATTTACGAAATTCAATACATTTACAAGAATTTTTATTTGAATAGGAAATGAAAATGCCGTTCCTAAAAAGAAGATAACAATATATATATATATATATATATATATATATATATATATATATATATATATATATATATATATATATGTGTGTGTGTGTGTGTGTGTATATGTGTGTGTGTGTGTAATAATAAAATATTTTTGCCATTTTCCCGTTTGTAATTTGTTCCAAATTTTTATAAAATTATACTTTTACTTATATTTCAGTAATATTCAAAATTTTAATTATCATTTATATTCCCCATTTTCCTTAATTGGGCGTAATTTACTATTTATTTTCATTGAAATATATAATTTTTATTCATTTATTCAATATATAATTTTTTGGAGCTGCTACATATGCAGCTCTTTACTTCAAATCTGTAACTAATATGTAAAAGGGTTTCTATAAATCTTAATTGTGCATGTAGTGCCCGATAAGCTCAAAGGAAACTTGTGAATACGTATATTATTGAATCATTTTCAAGTCATTTCATCACCTTGGATGTTCCGTTACAATCATTGCATTTTAAAACTTTATTTGAAGAGAGAGTACTGCAAATTTGATATCTACCATCGTGCCTTTAAATTTCTGCCGTATGTCATACGTCTGAACATCGAATTCTATTATAGTTAGAGCAAGAGCTGTAAAAATTAATTTCTGACAATTTCAAATTCTTCTGCTATTGATAGATCAGTTTTAATGACAAGCTTAAACTTTATGGGTGAATAACAGTTGCTTTAGTAAGAAGTAAATTAAAGGTCTGCACGGGCCGAAATTTTTAGGCTCGGGCCCAGCCCGACTCATAGAAATGAAAATTCGGCCTACCCGGCCCGATACAAAAATAAAAAATTCGGCACGACCAGTATAAAGTATATTGTCACAACCCGACCAATAAAAAAGTTATAAGTTCGTCCAGATTCTGACTAGACCGGGAAAAAATTTTCAATCTCGACCCGGCCCGAAAGACTTTCTAGAAAGCATTCATTTTTATATCCATTTGGTTAAAAATTTGCTCGAGGAGTTCTGAATAGAGATTGAGCTTAGTTCTTAACTTTTTTTTTCACGTTTGTATTCATCAATTTTGTATAAGTGCCGCAGGCTGCGACATTATATTTTTATGAATTTCTATTTTTTATATGAAATTTTTCAATTATTATTAATATTGCAAATCCTTATTCCTTGTATTTAAGCGTTAAAAATCTGAAAAATGGTGTACAGTAAAATCGTCTAAGACGGAATTGCATAGAAGATAAAATGTGTTTATAGAAAATATTCCTTCTAGTGAGTGTAAATGTATTATATTTCATATCTTTTCTTGCGTATTAGTATGTTATTTTTGCATGATCAACATGTTTTTTCCTTAAAACAAGATCCATAGGTAGGTTCTTTTTCACGCTTTTTACAATATTTTAATTTAGCTATATTTTAGTAAGTGTAGAAATGTACAATTATTTAAAATGAAAAGAAAAAAAAAACCTGATTTTTAATTCTAGAATAAGGACGACTTAAAAATGTGCGCATTTTTTGAACACGACTTTATTTTACTGACCTTTAAACAGAACAGGCTACGCGGAGAGAATGATTTTCGTCCGGGTTGTGTCAAAAATAGAAATGAAAATTTTGGATAGTGAAGACTACAAATGAAAAAAGTCCCAACTCTGTACAGAAAAAAAAGTTAGGCTCTACCCGGTACGAGCCTTAAGTAAAAAGTTTGGCCCAGACCCGGCTCGACTCGAGAATCTTGCACGAAAATCGGCCCGAGCTCTACCCACGCGCCGGACCTGATTCAGGCCTTTGGCTGGCCCATGCATATCTCTAAAGTACATAATGGGTGTGGATTTAGCTCATCATAAAGTTTTGATTTCCTTCGTTACAGCCATTTTTTATATGACGAGTATTTGGCTTTTTGAACGATTTTTTATAATTCCATCGCTCTTTTAGGACTTTGAGATGTATTTTTTAACACATGTGCAGAATGTTTTCCTGCAGATTACATCAGATTTAAACCACTTGGCACTTGTTAATTTATTTGTGTTCAAATAAATTCGTTACTAACAAATGCACCTCTTGGTTTTTTTTTCGGTCCATTTAAAAAATAAAATTTCTTTATTCGTCCAACCTTTTTTTGTTAGTCATTATTACTTACCTTGTAAATATGTTTATTGTTAATATTCAAATATGACCATCTCTAATATTTAACTTTACAAACTGCGGTGACCTCCATCTTCAATTACTGCCAACTATAAATGAATGGACCAGCCGCTTATTGTGGTCAGGCATAACAGATCAGCAATGCTGAATTTTATATTTGGGTAGTACATAGAACATAATCTATCAGAATACCTTTAGAATTAACACAGAATAAATAATTTATGTCCAGCTGCATAATTTTGCAAAATCTCATATAATTCATCTTTCGAAATTTATAATTCCGTACCTGATTAAAAAAATAAATAAACTAATAATAATAATAATAATAAAACTTGTATTCAAGAGTTGCAAATACTTAAAGCTGAAATAGATTTTTTTTATATTTATTTGAATACATAATTACAGAAAAAATTATATTACACTGCACTGGCGTGCGCAAAATTTTTGGCAGCTTTTAAAATTTATTATATGCTGTTAGATTTTCTAATAATTTTTATATTGACTTAAAAAATTATTTTTTAGATATAACACTTATAAATAACTATCGCAACTATAAAATACGAAGTATCTAAATTGTTGTAAAAGTCCCAATCTATCGTAAAAAAATATTTACAAAATAGGTATGTTTTTCACTAAAAAAATCAATGACAATTACAACTAAACTACAGCAATCGCCATTCTAAAAAAGATAAAAGAAAATTTGATTTTTGAGTCAATTTTTGATAGTGTTGTTGTGGGGTAAGGCTGCAATCACTTTACCCTTTTTTTTCTCGAATATGTTAGATTCTTTTTTTTTTTTTTTTTTTTTTTTCTTTTTTTTTTTTGAAAGGTCTAAAAGTTATAAAGTCCGCTTTTGGACTTTTTCACGCTAGATTTGCAAAATCGCAGCAGCGAACGTGTTAACAAAATATCTGTTTTGGCGATCTTTGGCGAAATTCGCGGCTTTTTAAGATTCTTTGACGAAATATTTTTTTTTTTTTTTTATCCTTTGACAAAATTCACGTATTCCTTGCTGTCCTTTGACGAAATTTTCGGGCCTTTTCCCATTTTTGTTTTTCTTTTATCCGTAATATCCCGAAGTAAATTATTTTCTGAACAAAGTGCCGTAAGTATCCTTTAAAATAATATTGCTTGTAAAGCAGAATTTGATTAAAGTAGAAGAGGTGACGCTGATTCAAATAAATGAAAATAAATGTTTTATTTCTGAATTCTAAATAAAAAGGCTGATTCGATTATACAATGACAATAAGGGACGGATTTTATTTTTATTTTCCTGTAGGGGACAGTATTTTTAGTCTGCCCAGGGGCCCGTGAAACTTGTCACCGACACTGGATGACAGCTCAATAATAAAATTATTTTCTCACTTTTCACACACACACACACATACACACACACAAAAAAAAAAAAAAAAAAAAAAAAAAAAAAAAAAATGTGAAAAAAAAAATGAAAAAATAATTCATGCATGAGAGAGTTAATCTGATTTTGCTCTTCCGTTATTCAATATTCGACCTTTCTCAAAACCTTTTGTCATCTGTCTCACTTGCTTTATAACAAGCTTAAATTTGATTTTCTCCTAATTTAGCACTCCATTTCGATAGAAAAGCCCTAGCGACTCCGTAACCCGAGAAGATGGAGATGCAGCGAAAACGGAAAGAGATTATTGAGAACAGAGAGGGTTGAAGCACTGCCTGCCCCCTCTACTGGGGTAGGGAGAACCTCTGTGGAGGGGGCAGTGGTTGAAGGCGATGATGGGGAAAAGAAAAGGAGGGAGTAGCGAGAGAGATCAGTAAGAGCGAGAGAGGGAGAAAGGAATAAATTTCAGATCTATTACTTACCCATCATACGTAGTATAGAGTAAGTCTTGCAATCGTTTTGCAAATCGAAAAATAATTGTTGACATATTTACAAGTTTCAGACACAGGAGATTACAAAAAATATATTTTAAAGAGAAAAAAATTGCCGTCTGTGTGTATGTAAACGCTCTATCTCCCAAACAAATTGCGATAGAGACTTGACATATGTATGAACTTAGCAGTAATACTGGAAAGAAAGTATATTGAATGTCAGTGACGTCGATTTTCCGGAATTATTTTTTTCGAATTCTCAAAATAGAGAGGCAGATAAAAAATTTCGATTTTTTTTTTTTTTTTTTTTTTTTTTTTTTTTTTTTTTTTTTTTTTTTTTTAAGAAGTGGACGTAAAAGACAATAAAATAACACAAATTTTACATAAAGAACGATGTCTATCGGATAAAGAGTTGCGGAGGTATTTGCAATTCTATTTTTCACATTCTTCAATTTTTCATGATCCTGTATTTCACTCAAATTTTAATTTAAAGATATATTTTAAATGGAAACGCTTAATCCTACGCAGTAAACTGTCAGTTTATATGATTATTATTTTTGGAATTATATGGATGTTTATTTTAAGAAATTGGGTGCTACTTGAGTAGTTTGGTGTTTATTAAATTTGTCGAAATTGGTTCATCAGCAATTCATTAATAGAGTATTAGTGTGTGTTAAAATTATTTAGATATGTTAAAATTTTATTTTTGAATTGCGATGCATTTTACAAATAGTTGACACATGTTTTATTTTCATATTTTATATTATATACATCCATGATGGGTAATTATTACGAGGACCTTCCCCCCCCCCCCCCCGAATGAGTCTTTGAAATGGATTAATTTTGAAAATATTTACAAGCTTATTTTCTTATCCAATAGTTTTCGACTTCTTTCTGTAAATGAATGGCGATTTATTTTTTAATTCAAAGATTTTCTTTTTTTTTCTTTTTTTTTTTTTAATATGTTAAATTTAGGCGCCTTTATAATTATATAAATACGTATCATCTATAATCGTCGTTCAGTCCTACCATTTGTCTCTTAGCATATAACAACGCAAAAGCTATCCAATGAATCGTTTGGAATTTAAAATATATAAATGTTGGAAAATTTTGTCGAGGAATTTCAAATTTAGTGAAAATTTGATGTATAGTTCAATTACGGAGGCAATCAAAAGCATCCCGTTACATACGGCCAAAAAGAAAAAATAGTTTCAAGTGCATTTTTGTGATATTGCATTCGAACACTATAAAATTTACACGCATCTATGAAATATATACTAAAGTATTGTTGTAGCGTATATAAGGTTCTTTTGATCTTATGGTTAGACAACTTCAAACTCTTGTCTCTTAGAAAAGTAGAAAATAATTTATTTACAGATCTTCAGAACAACAGAGTCTTCGAAACTCACAAATATTACTAGATATTCAAAAATAATTGTTTAAATCTATCGTACAAGTACAGATATAGGTCCCAGAGTCTCTTTATACAACGTCTCAACACTAAAATCACATTCAAAATAACGTAGATAAAACTCAAGCAAACTTGCTTAAACAATCGCCTAGAAGTTCACGCAATCACTGACTGATAAATAAAAACAACAACAGCTCGTATCGGCTCTCCTATATATAGTCTCGCCGCTTGCGCTGGAAATTTCTACAATCTTCTCGAAAAATCCAGAAAATCACGGAACAACATTCAATGTATCTGTATATCTATATGGGGTTACCATAGAGAGGGAAGGGTTACCATCGCCAACAATCGCCAAGTTTGTCGCCAACTTGGCGATATATTGCCAAATTTGGCGACCAAAATTAGTCGTCAAAGTGACGCCAACTTGGCGATATCTTTAATATTTCGCCAATCTGCCGTAGACATACACTGAAAAATATTAGACAACTTTGCTTGATAACAGAGATAATGTAATAAAAATTAATATTAGTAAAGGAATGGAGCTTAATAAGATTATTTATATTATTTTACAGTACAAACACTAACTATTTACAAAATCCGTAACAGTATGCATTCTGTAAAATCCGTGATGCAAAGAATATTTGTTATTGATTTACAGAACCCCACAAATATATTCCATTATATATGATATAGGGGGGGGGGGGAACGTTTAGGACCTGTTTTAATTATAATAAACTATTTCACATTTTATGAAATTGGCATACGTTTTTATGGTTAAATATAGGCTCTTTTCTGTATAACAGATCATAGATTCTATTTACAGGGACACACAAAAGATTTCGGATACAATACTGTATCCGAAATACTGTATACTATTGCACCAGGATCTGGATATTTTTGAAATTTTGTTATAGAACATTATAGCATTTCATTTCCTGTGTTTGACGTGCAATTTTTTGGCTTGTTTCTTTTTACCAAATGTTTTTTAACATTTCGTGTTGCTGAGAGCAGATTATATCCGGAACGGAACGCTGAGTTAGGAGGAGTTATCTTAAATTAAACTCGTAATATCGACAATTTAAATTTTCTTTTCTTTGTGTAAAATTCAATATATCTTTTAACTAGGCTATTGGACCAAATTTAAAATAGTTTAATATTATTTCAGCAATATATATATATATATATATATATATATATATATATATATATATATATATTTCCCTTTTAACACGATTCAAATAAAATCTGATAAGGTGTTTAAAAAATCTTTTGTTCTAAAAGAATTCTGAAAGATAAGCATTTCGATATGGTATTATTTAAGTGAAACTTTTTGGAAATAAATAGATTTTTAAACTATTTTTTGGAAAGAACGTGTCTATTGAAAGATTTGTGCGAAGTTCCTAAATTTAAATATGACTAACTGGGAATATATGTTACAATGCTCCTCAAATAATCCACCTTCATTGGAAAAAATCTAGAAGTTGATCTAAATTCGTTTCAAGAGACCCTATATTTAACAGTTAAGAATAATTCTGTATCCTACCATGGAATTGGAAAACTCATACCTTCAAAGCCTTCAACATTGAAGTGCTCATAATTTTCATATACTTGTAAAGTATTCCAGACATCTTGAAAATGCACTTGGCTTGCAACAGGTGCATATTTTTAATGCTGAAGGGCCAAGTTAGGTAATGCTTTTACGCAAACGAATACGGATGAGGTCCTCAGAGCTAAGCATAGAGGCTTACCAGATAGCTAACGAATCCTAGCCTCCTGATTTATCATAACACTTTCGAATCTGGTGTACTATTAATAGTGCATGTCTTTTAATGGAGTATTATTTTGTTTTAAGAAATATTTTTGCTACTATTTACATGTAGTAATGTTAGTATACGTCTATGCATTTACTATATGACTTCATTTATGTTTAGGCATTTAATAAAATTAATAATAATTATTATTTTGCTTAATTTTCTTTGCACCGTTTGCGATTCCATTATTTTAAAAATATTAAATACTCTTTAAATTTAAAACAAAAGTTACTTTCCTGAAAGAATCATGTGTAATAAAGCACAAAAACTATTCGAAAGTTCTAAACATCTTCAAAAATTCTTCCTTAGCCTACAGTCATATGAATATGTCAACACTCGATGTCTTACAGACATTAAAAATATTCTTTAAATATTAATTAATCTATCTGGATAGCTAGTGTTATTATTATTAACGTAAAAGTAATCTTTTCTAAAACTGAAAAAAAAAATCGGACCCAAAAGGATTAAATTGAAATGCGTGTAAATTATTTTTGTATATTTCTCCTTAACCGTGTGGTGCTCTTTTGTACTGCGAATAAATGTAGTTGTTGTAGTATCTATCCAGATTTTTCTCACAGGGTCCTGTTTCCGTGAACTTTATCTTATATTTGTAGAAATTCTAATCATAATTTTGTGAATTTTAAATTTTCATTGCATTCAAGTTCTATTCCTTATGTATAAAAAAGTTAATTTATTCTTTTAGGTGGAGTTCAGCTCTTTATTTACAGGTCAGAATTTTAAAATGATTAAATTTGTGAAAAGGTCAATTTGAAGGCACTTTTAACAGACAAGTAATTTCGTGAAAGTTCCTGTTTTAGGATAAACTATTTTGTCAAGGGCCCTTCAAAGGACTTAAAATTTTTCCTACTCTACATGTCCCTTATACATATAGAGTTGATTATTATCTTTTTTTTTATTCTCTTAGGTAGAACATGTTCTCTATCAGCTATAATTCGGACACATACAAGGTGCTCCAACTAACATGTTAAAAATTTCAATGGGAGATAGGATACACCTAAACGACTTGTAATGACATAGAAATGCCCGGTCGAAAACGCCTTCCTGACGCGGTAGAGCTCATTGAATAGACGCGAGTTCCGAACATGCTTGTTTTGAAACTTTATTTTGAATTTTGCATTTTTTAGACGTCAAACACAAAGAAATCAAAGAACAGAAAATAGGAGATAAACGTCTGTTTGTTTCTTGCTGCTTGTAAATGTAAAGACAAATGTAATAAATGGGAATTACAACCCATATTAAATCATGTGTTCGAATAGACGATCCTCGCACGTTATGCATCATTCATATTTTTTTCACACGATTTTTTCTTCGGTACATGGAGGTTCGAACATTCGCAAACATTTCAGGAATATCTTTGATTTCCCAGGCAACTGCAACGATTTGTACTATAAAATTTGTGTGAACGCAAAATGACCCATCGTCTCAGCGCGATTATTTCTCATCATAGAATCTCTCTGGCGGCTTAATCAACTTATCCACTGAGAAATTTGCATATAGTCCTTTCCACATTTCTTCATAAAAAATGCGCCGAGAATCCTGCCCGTTTTATTCACTGGCATCAATCTCGCAACTGCGGGGCAACGATTATAGCTTTGTGTGATTCAGATATGTCAGTGCCCATACCACTGCGTCAGGAAGGCATTTCTGATCCGGAACTCCCATGTGAATCCGAGTTGCTAGATCTCACCTCTCCTCAAGATTATAAAATCTTAGCTGAGATACCCTGTATAGTCTATTGAAGTTAGTTAAAGAATATATTTACTCCTCTCCCCATTTATATATATATATGTAAGAAAAAATCCACAAAGAAGAATTTTTGTTCAAGTTACTGAAATGATGATGAAATATGAATGATATCAATTATACTGAAGTATGGTAAATGTTCATATTTTGTGACCCATGTAATTCATATTACATTCCAAAAAGCAGTAAATATTGCAAACATGCTTCAATCTTCTTCTTTTCTTTTATTCAGTAGTACGGTATGGATCTAAATTCTATAGATATCTACACTCTAAAAAAAAAATGTGTAAAATTACACACAAAAATGTGTAAATCGATGATACAAAAACGACATGTCTATGTGTGTAAATTTGTGTGTAAATTGCGCCAAATGTGTAAATTTCAGAATACACATTTTAATGTATAATTTGATGATAAGTCCAAATGTGTAAAAGTTATCTGATAACTCTTGAAATACACACTTTAATGTGTGAATTGCACTGAAATACACATATTTCTGAGCACTATTTTTACACATACATATGTGTAATACTCTTTTTTTACATATATTTTTGTGCAATAGGAAAATACCTACAATGTTGTGTAACATGCAAAATACACATGTTTTTGTGTTATGTACGGAATGCACAGATTTTTGTGTAATATTCTGTTTCTACACATATGTCTATGTAACATGGAAAACACATTTTTGTGTAATATTTAAAATACATAGGTTTTTGTGTACAAAGATTTACCTTATTCTTTGATGTGTAAACTGCGAAAAAGTTTTTAAAATAGCAAAACAAAATTACATGAAGAACAAATCCGTATTCTTGACTTGTTTCTAAGTACGCGATCGTAATTATGTAAATACGTAATAACTATAGTTGTCATTCAATCCGTCCGTTTGTCTATCTGTCCGTTCGCATATAACAACGCAAAAACTACTTAATCCGAATTGTTTGAAATTTAAAATACATAACTCTTGCATAATTTTATCAAGTCATTTCAATTTTTATGAAAATGAGATGCATAATTCAATTATAGAGACAGTCAAAAGCGTTCCCTTGCATAATGGCCCATGTATAAAAATAGTTTCAAGTGCCTTTTAATAATGTTACACGTTTTCGAACATAATAAAATTGACTTGCATCTATGAAGTATATACTACAATATAAATTCTGTATAATCTGTAGTACAGAGAATAGTTTTTATTAATTTACAGGGCCATACTAAAATATTACATTACATTATGGTAAAGAAGGAAACATTGTTTGGGACGCGTTTTAATTTTATAAAAATCAATCTGAAAAAAAGTTATAATTGCTTCTGTGTCTGTAATTGGATTTGGTGTAAACATTTGAATTTTTCGGACTAGATTAAAAAAACTATTTCTTCTGATATCAAATGACATTTTTTTAGAGTTTTTATTTATTTTTCTTGTAGTTTTTGAATGCAATACGCTTATAAAAAGTCTTCAATTTAAAAATCACAAACGAAAAACCATGAATTGAAATCTATGAAAAGCTGTCTTTTGTCATCGGTAGAAAATGAAATAAGAAATGTATAGTATGTAAAATAATGAAAACTTGAAGTTTTATAGCAAAATATATTATAAACACGCTGAAATAGATAGTATTTAAACCGAATAATTATTTTAAATGCTATATAATGTTAAAACTGCAAATATTTACTCTTATGTTACAATATGTGATTTTAAACATGAAGAAATGATTTAAAACACAAAAATAATAAATTATTTTTTCCAAATTTGTAATAAGCAGAAAATAACACACTTCTCATCCATATTATAATTTTCAAGTGTTAAATTGTAAAATAAATGAACTTACCTTTGAAAAAAAATCTCTTCTGGGCTATCAAAATTCAAAATTCATTTTAGCAATAATGATCTAAAACTGCTCAAGTGATCAAACTCAGTATCGTCGTATGTTGAGAATTCTAAGAACATATGTGGCAAAAATGCTATGATGGATGATAGCAGTAATAAATAAGATCCCCGATTAAGGGTGTATTTCAATACAAATTGCCTTTTTTCTGATTTATTTTTAAATTCGTTTTTTCTCTTAAGCGCATCAAACTGGCAAATTCTCTTATTTAGAAAGTATATTAGGTCCCGTGCTTTTCAATTTTTTGATAAATGCAGAAAATATTGCAAAAAAATTCTGTTAAAGTCAACGTTTTAAACCGAATTTTCCGAAGCGGGAGATCTGGGAACGAAAAAAAGAGTCATACTGGGGAAATAATAGTTTATAAATCTAATTCTAATGAATTTAACAAAAAATAAAATCACACGACATCTTATAGATCTCTTTAAAAGTCACATCAGCAAGTTTCGTGTTTTTACTTCTAAAAGTGAGTCTGAAATTGTATCAGAAAATTTCGAACTGTTGAAGGTGAAAAAAATGTTTTCGAATGCACCCTTAATGCTCGCTGGTCATTTTGACTTTAGTGTACATCGCAGTTATGTAACACGTAGATACAAAGGTGTAATTCACTTTACATTATGATCTGACTGAAGCAAAATTCAAACTTTAAAAAATTTAGTTATTAAAAAATAATTTTAATCATTCATTGCGAAAATTACATTTTTATTTATAAAATTGTACATTTAAAAATAATAACTCTTGCTATCTATGATTATCATTTTTGAAAACAAAGCTCATTTTTCAGGTCTTATATGAAAGTTTTTGCACAATTTTCCAAGAATCTATGTTGCCAAGGCCAATATCACTCTGATATCGTCATAAAATAATACAAGCGGATTTATAAGAATTTACTATAGTGGCTTTAAATGAAATGTGATAAATTTTTTTCCATATAATTGTCCGTTAGAAATCCATATAACCGTACTTATTTTTACCAGACACAGCTAAAAACAAAGTAGGAATACACAGTTAATAACTTTTTTTTATGTGAATGAAGTATAAAAGTGCAGACCATACATAAAATAAAATCACACTTTGGTATATTATCATTAATATTTTATTTACAAGAATGGAGGATAGTTATAAATAACAAAACTTATTTTAACACTCCTTCTACCAGACAGTTCCCCCGTCGGATCGGCCAACAAAAATTAGTTTAAAATTCCGTAAAAATAGGGTGTAAAAAAATCATGATTTAAAAAGCAATAATAATAAAGATCGAATTTTAGTATTTAAATCATATTTCTTTTTATTTGAATCGGATTTTTTTTTCTCCAGCATTGAAATATTGAATAGATGTAGGTTTAGCCTAGGTTTCTAAGATTAATAGATTCTAGGTTTCTAAAAAATTAGACCTTTATTTACTAACATAATCTATGTTTTTGCACTTTAATCAATAAAATTTAATTATTGTTTAGTAACTACAAAAATTATAAAAACTGTAAATTAGTAATTTCATTAATTAATATAATACTATAAAGTTATATACATTAATATTTTGCAATAATTATGTAAAACTATATTAAAAAATAATGATTTTACATTTATTAAAATTATCAGTTGCTGCATTTAATTTTAAATTGATTACAATCTTTAATTAGGTATATAATGCATATTGTAATGCTTAAATTAGTAAACGATAATTCAGTATTTAATATTTATTCTAAAAAGAAAAAGAGCAGAATGCTTGTTCTAAAAAAAAGGCACTATTACATAAGAAAATATATTACTAATGTGCTTAGTAGCAATAAAAATAAGTACATAATTTTTTAGTATGATAAATATAAAAATCATTAATTTTCAATATTTCTATAAATCACGAATTGAAAAATACAATTAAATAACATGTTTTAATAATATCCTGCTTTTTTCCAAGAAATAAAGTTCTATCATTTTTGTTAAGTCTTGGGTGCACATATTTAGAAGTACTGCGGTATGGAGGGATTTATTTCAAAAAAGATCTGGCTATATTTCACTATTTTTTAAAAGGTAGGGTGCATTTTGTTAATTTCAAAAGGGGCAAAGTGTTGCAGCCTTAAGAAATAGCCAAAATGAAACAGTAATCAACAGAATTAATAAAAACAGCAAATAAGTAATTTCAATATGGCATAACCAACATAACTAACAAATATTATTGGTAGCTCGTTTTGCATTTGTACTAACAAAAATTACTGTTAATAGCATAAATCATACCTTACACAATGTATGTGCATACTAATATATATATATATATATATATATATATATATATAGCCGAAATTTAGCATACTTTAAATGCTTATTTCATATAAAAGAATAAACAATTTAATTACTTAAAGGAAATTATGACATCACAAATTATATTAGATTTAGATTTAAATATAATATTTAAATGAAATATCTTTTATGCCTTAACAAAGGTATTGTATTTAATGTTTCACAGGACTCAGAAATTAAGATTAGAAACAATTATTTAAAGCTTTTTTATCAGATTTTGGTGTACTGTATACAGTATTCCAAATTACATTAATTTTAATATACTTTCCAAATTACATTAATCTTAGATTTTAATACGTTTGTGTCATTTAGAACAATTAGATTTAAATCAATTTTGATTTAAATAATTGATTTTTATTTCAAATTGTTGATTAAAATAATGATTTAATCGCTAGCTTAAATCCACTTTTTAAAATAGTTAACACCCTAAGTAAAATCCAAATGAATGCGATAAAATTTAGAAATTGGTTTTTAAACTTGTTTTATTAGATCTAAATTCGTAAAAATCTCGAAACATTTAAAAAATATATCGAATAAAAGCTAATGAATTTTAACTGTGGTTGTATGCATTATTGTAATTTTTGTGCGCTGTTTATCTTTTATTTCTTTTTTCGTGGGTTAACCATATATTTTCTGATAGTGTGTATCGTATAGATATTTTGAAATTCCTTTCATTAAAATCATTCACAAAATAAAATAATAAAAGCTTCTAGAATTTAAAAAAAAATAAATAGACAATATAATTATGACATTTCAGCCTCATTCCTTCAAACATATGAATTATTCATAGAATTTTATTTATTTCAACAAAATCATTGTAATTTAAAGAAAAGCAAACAGAAAAAATATTTTTCATACCTATTTTCCATCGACATATTTCTTCATTTTTTGATGGTAATCCATAGAATCATTTGTAGAAAACAAATAGTCCAATATTAATTACAAAAGCAGTGGCATGAATCTATTTTACACATACCAACAGCATTTGTAAACTTTCTTGGACGTATTTTGTATGAAACACAGAATTTTGCGATACTCTTGTAATATTTTTTGCTTAAATTTTTAAACTTAGACGGACTATACGTACATAAACGGCTATTTTTACAAACAAAATGTTCTCGTTCTCTGTGTATTCCAAAGATCAACAAATAAACTATACTGTCTTTAATTAAAAAATCGTCTGCGAGTTTTCCCTATTGCACATGGCATATGCGCATGCAAAAATTATAAAGCAAAAAATGCTTACATTACTAAACTTTCAAGTTTATCACCTGTTCGTTCAAAACAGCAGGCTTAATATTTTTTTTTCCTTTTTGAAACCACAGAAGTATAAGTGTCGCAGAAGTGTGTTTTGTTAACGACAGCTGATCGTTGACAAAAAATCACCGTAAAAGATAAACTGATATATATATCTGAACCTGAAACATTTTTACACTCTTCTATTTTTGCAAGAAAAAAATACTAGATTCGTGAAAATTTTCGAATTCTTGTTTTTAATGGATTTTACACATTTTATAAGGTTAAAAATGTTTTTATAAAATGTTTGTTTGTATGTCTGTGACTCTGTCTGTCTCTATGTGATATAAATTTTGTTGGTACTCTATCTCAAGAACTAATACATGGAATACGTTTTCATTTTATTTGAACCTTATACATACACATGCATATATATATATTTGTGTGTTAGAAATGTGATTCTATATGTCAATAATTAATTTATAACAAGCTGGAAATTGCATTTTAAACGTAGCAAATGAGATGCGTTCGTGCTATGACAAAGTTCTAAAAATATTCAGTTTTTGGTGTAATGGATACAGTATTTCGGATACAGTATAGTGGCCGAAATCTTCGGTGTGTCCCTGTAAATACTATCTGCTTTCTGTCAGCGGTGTAGTCGTAAAAAAAGCAAAGGGTATATGCATAAAACAGAGGGTATACCCTAGAGTGTATACACTGTAGCTCTTTTGAGAAACAGAGAGTATACCGAGTTCCTTAAAAAAATCCAAAGGGTATACGGCGTGTACCCGCGTATACCCTCCACTACATCCCTGCTTTGTATTATACAGGAAGTCACTTGTAATAAACTTCAACAACGTACATAAAATGTGAAATAGTTTAATCGTATTATAAAGCGCCCCGAACGGTATCTCCCCTATAATATTATGTAATGGAATACTTGTGTGTGGCCCTGGAAATTAATAATGAATATTCTTTGCACCACCGATTGTGCAGAACGTATATTTTATCATACACTTCTTAGATACATATAGATTGTATTATATTCGAAAGCGTGTAGCATCATTAACAAATTGGAAATTGCGCGTCAAACGTGGCAAATGAGCTGCGTTCGTACTACAATTAATTTTATAAATATTCTGAGCTTAATACATTAGCTGTTAAATTCTTATGCTAAAATTCATGAATATAAAATTTGATACGATTATATATCTCCAATTCAGTAACACGAAAATAATAGGACCTCTTCTTAAGCAGGACGCAATCAAGATCGCAAACCTAGAATCATTACTTATCATGGGATACCGTGAAAATGCGTAACTGATTCGAAAACCACTGTTATTTTCATTTTTACTCTGTAACTCTTACAGATTCTTTTGTTACCCTGTATATGATTTAAAGCATTTATATACACAAAGTAATATGCAAAAATATGGTTACACTTAAAAACTTATATCACAACTAAAAGTGCACTTCTAGCAAAAATCTGTAACGTAGAGTAGTTCTGGTGCAGTATAGTATCCGAAATCTTTTGTGAGTGCCTGTAAATACTGTTAACGCTTTCTATTATTAAAGAAGTAACTTGCAATAAAACTGAGCAACGTACATCAACTTAATTATATACGAAATAATTTAACATGATTGAAATACGCAGAAAACAATGTTTTCCCATACATCATTATGTGACGGAATTCTTTTGTGTAGCTCTGTAAATGAATAATAAACGTTTTTTCACCATATATTGCACCGAATGTATATTTTAATACGCTTCGGTAAATGTATATAATTTTTTTTCCTGTTTGGAATGCTGTAACACCATTAAAATGAACTTGAAACATTTTTTTCTCATTGACGGTAATGTAACGTAATACTTTTGATTATCCCTGTAATCAAACTATACATCCGATTTTCATAAAATTTGAAAAACTCGACAAAATTATGGAACAATTTTATATTTTAAATTTCAAACGATTCGGTTGGATAGTTTTTGCTCTATTATATGCGAACAGACGAACAGACAGACGAATGAATGGACTGAACAACGACAATCGGTCTTACATACATACATAATTACGAACGGACCTAATTCTGTACCATTTTGTATGTATTAATCACTTAAAAAATTTTTTATCGTTTTCGTTTTCGGCCGAAAATAGGATGAGTACCGAAATTCGGTTTCAGTTTCTGTTTTGATCTTAAAAATCGTTGATTCAGTTGATCCTTAATTATGATTAACACTTTCATTCGTGTAAATGCAAGTACTTTTCTACATTTACACATCTGTATGAGTTAATCAAGCGATAACAAATTGCACATTTGATTTCACATGCTAGGTACACATAAAAAAAGGTAATTTTTTGTTCAAAATGTGTAAATTTTATGACAAGTATGCATTTGTAAAAAATTACTCACTTATGTGTGTACTTATAATTAAGTTTAAATTAGACTAACACATAAATAAGTGTAAATCCAAGCATTTCTAGACATTTACACACTTGTTTGAGTTTTTCAACTGATAAAAAATTACACACTTACTTTCACATCCTAAATACACATATAAACAGGTAAATTTCAGAAAAAAATGTGTAAATTTTACGACAGGTGTGTAATTTTAGAAATTTACACATATATTCGGGTAAAATTAGCTAATTTACACATTTATTTTTTAGAGTGTAAAAGAATTCAAATGTATACATTGCATTTTCTTATAAAATGTAAGAAATAATTTCGCAGGTGAGATTTCTTTTTATCATCTAGAAATAAATGATACATTCTTTTTAATTAGAAACAAAAGATTTTTTCAAACTGTATGGAACTCCGAAAAGAAAAATTTAATATCACAAACACACTTTTCAATAATCAGAACTCACATCAACTTTCTCCTAGCCTGTTCGTTTCAGTTTCGATGTAAGTGCATTAGTGCAAACTCGGTCATTTTCTCCGTTAATGTGGTCGCAATGTAAGGCATACTTGCTCCAGTTTTTCTCCAATAACTCTTGTCACACAACAAATCATAAAACTTTGAAAAAAAAAACTATTATTTTAATTAAGAAATTTGGTTTAATATCATCAATTTATTTTTGCTGTTTTTTTTTTCTCTTTACTTTTAAAAGAAATGGAGTACTTCTGTTGCTACAGACACAAAATTGGCATTAAAAATACATAAATAAATAAATAAATAAATAAATAAATAAATAAATAAAAAAATAATAATAATCTCAAGAAATGAAATAAAATACAGCTTTTAAACAAATTACATTTACAAGTAATTTTTTTCCGTATACGATGGTGTAAAAATGGAAAATGTGCGATAATTAGAAGTTTAAAAATTTGCTGTAGCGTAAATTTTAAAACTGAAATTTCATTTCAAATTTCAGAATGCTTGCATTCGCAAAATGAGTGTCCATTACGCACAGATACGTTTGACCTTTATAATATTGATAGATAATTTAATTTGAACATTATCAATTTGATTAAAATAAGTAACTTTCTTTTATAATTATTTTAAAATTAAATTCATTGGTGCTACCATCTACGTAAGAGTTTACTAATTATAAATTAGCAATTTGGATTTAGGAATTAAGCCATAAAATGTTTTGAAAGATCATATTAAACGAAATCCTCTGTGCGATCTGTGATCACACTTATTATTAAAATTGTTCATTTGCAGATGTGTCAGCACAAGTTATTTTCTAAAGAGTATTTCGATTTTTATATTTAATTTAAAAAGGTTTTTATGAAATTTCTGCAAAATGGAGCCAATAAAATTACTTTCATTGTTTGCGATAAAAGAGATAAAAATTAAAAAATGTTCAGACATGTGGCTTTTTAGCTCACAGGCTATCATAGCCTGAGAGCTTATGTGCACGCCCGTTCTGTGTGTATGTTCGTTCGTGCGTAACGCGATAACTCATGATAAAAACATCCGATCCACTTGAAATTTTGTATATAGGTATATCCTGACAAGGCGCTTCCCTGATTAGATTTTGGAGTTCATTCGATATGTATAAGAGGGGGAACAGGGGGCTCATGCCCCTCCCCTTAATTGATATAAGTGAGTTTTTCATGCAGAATTAAGTTTCCGTTCAAAATTTAGATATAGGATCATTCTGGTGAGGCGATTCCGTGACTGTTATTAGGTGTTCATTGAATAAGTATAAACAGGGGGAGCGGGGGCTCTAATGTCCAACCCCTTAATTTATATAAATGGGGTTTTCAAGCAGAATTGTCAGCTTTCGTTCAAATCTCTGAAAAGTTTTAGAAGTTTAATGGTTAAGTATAAAAGAGGGGGATAACTCCTCTTAAATTATATAAATGCTAAATGGGTTTTTATTAAGAATTATCCGATTTGCTCTGAATTTTGGATATAGATTTTTTATAAGATGAAGCATAGTCCTTGATAGTTTAGGAGGTTCAATGATTAAATATAAAAAAGGGGAAAGGGGAGAGCTGTTTCCCCTTCTTAATTTTTTTTCGAACGGAATTAACCCTTGAAAATATAAGGCACTAGTGTACAATTAGTATGCGTAGCCTGTGATGCGTAGCCTCAATGCCATCAGTTTAACTGGGCAATATTCTTTTTATTGGGTGTAGTTTTTCCTTTGAAAATTACTTTCGATATAAAAAATTTAGACACGTGTATATTATTTTTATAAACGACTAAAAATGCATATTTATTGTGAGATCACGAGAATATTGTGTTTTGGATTTATTTTATCTTTATTCAATAGGACTTTCTTGATTTTTTTCTTTACAATAGAATAGAAAAAAAAATTCTTATTAGAACATATTGTGATTAAACATAAAATTAATTATATGAAGTAAGATTAAAAAATTTACGCCGGTGACGTTATCCTAAGTTTGAAATGATTTTTTATTCTAATAAAACTAAGCAGAAAAAATAATATGATTGCGTCATCATGGCGTAATCTGATCGAATTATTTCAGAAATTGAAACGCAGATGAGCTTTACGCAATTTTTGATGTGGGGGGGGGGAGAGGATATATTTGTAAGTAATATTTTATCTTTATTGAAAGAGAAAATATACTAAACTAAGGAATCTTTCGAATACTAGAAGAAAATGTCTTTTAGAAATTTCGTTTAACTGTCGCTAACTGAATTTACTGTATTTTTCTTTCTATGTGAATGATTATGATTAATATACATTCACGACAATGCGATATAAAATTTTAATATCGTGAAAAGAATGTAATAAAAAAGTGTACTACATAATTTTTTTTGTATCTTAGATAATAAGTCCTTTTTTATGACTTTTGTAAATTTTATGCTGATGAGAACAAATTTTATCGAGAATGGAACGGTGAGTTATGGGATGTTATTACAGATTAAAATCATAATATATACAATTTAAGTTTGATTTTCGTTAAATTTGGTATATCTTTTGGCCAGAATTTTAGAGAATTTTTTCTAATTTTTGGAATATTTAAATAGTAAACACAAAAAATCTGACCAGCATGTTAGAAGATAAAATGATTTTATTGGGCACTCCTAATGCATATTTATACAAGCTGATCTTCTTAAGGTTGCCTGGCCATAAGGCAATGAGCTTAAACATAACGCTTTTTTATGAATTTAATATTTTTAAAAAAAGTTTTGTATTAATTTTTTATTTTCAACTTTGTTTTTATTTTTTATTTTTAAATGAACAAAATTAAGAAAAATAATGATATCTATTGTTAAAAGCGCTCGTAAAAATATTATTTTGCCGAAACGGTTTGAATTTTTATCTGTTATAAATATGCTTGTTTTGCAGTCCGGTAATAATTGTCTGAAAAAAGAACTTTATCCAGAATGTCTGAAGGAAGTTGTTACAAATGCTATAAGTGCTTTGATCCGATTTAAATAATATAATTTCACTTTTCAAAATATTATTTTTCACAAAAATATAATAGATTTTTTAGCCTATAATTTACAAATGTTTAAATATTGTTTTAGGTTGTATACGATATGTTGTCTTTGTATAGTTAAAAATTGGTAAAACGAAAATATTTGATCAGAAAAAGGTCTCGATTTAGCGGAGGGAGAGAGAAATTGGAGGGGAAAGCCATTAAACGCTTAAAAATTACATTTTGTATCGTCCAAAATTTATGTATAAATGTTGACTTGAGATATCGATATTTAATTGTAAAAAAACATTATTCTATTTCTGTTATTTCTCTTCTTCTTTTTTTTTTCTCTAGTTATTATTTTTTCTTTTTTCAGATATGAAGACTATAAAGAGAATTTTGTTTTCCAATTTAAAATAATTATTTTTCACCAATATTTTATAATTTATGAAAAAAGTTTATGAGTTACAAATATAATACTTTGAAAATTATGTATTATTTTTCTGCGCAAATACTGATATCTAGTTAAAATATCATGATTTTATGCGTAACTATTTACTTATTCATGCAGAAATACTTTGTCAATGTTTGATTTTCAAACTAATTGTTTCACCCCTAAATCCGTTTACACTTGAACAAAATCGATACTCGATGATTTGCTAAAAAATTTATACTAAGTTAAAAAAAAAAAAAAAAAAAAAAAAAAAGAATTTTAAGCAATTTTTTTTAACTAATCTTGAAAGATTTCAGAGTTATTCTCCCCGTACTTCAACAATATACATAAAATTATCTTTTAAAAATTTGAATTTATAAAGAAAATTTATTATAAAAATTTTAGTTACACATAAATATGCAAGTAAAGTTTTCTTGTTGAAAACATTTTGCTGCATCCATTGCAGTCATAAATCACTTTCATAATTCACACAGAACTCTTCAGAAGCCATCATCGATTTTGACTACGACCAATAGTCACCTACCTGTTGATAAAAACTGTTGAACAGTTTTCATTCTGTTATATTTTGCATTTTTCGTAGCAAGACACTGTGTTCTCAGATCGCAATCATGTGGCCAAAAATCATTTTTGACTTTCCTTAGGGTTGTATATTTATCATTTTGGATTTTACACTATTCTAAATGATACTACAATGTAAGTCTAAACAGAATTAAATTACGTGTTCCCATGGAGAGGTTTATGTAATTCTAATATAATAAGAAATATAATACATTATAACACAATAGACTGGAAACAATTTGCTGCATAGTAACCAATTTATCGATCGTTTTCACAGGAGTCGGTTATATGACTGTAATTTAACTATATTCTGACCATAAGTCAAACAATATTATGGTCAAAATGTAGTTAAATTACGGTTATATAACCGTTTTCAATAAAAACGGTCGATAGATTAGTTATTTTTACTGCAAAGTTTTTTAATTTGTAAATATATGAATATATTGCAGTATGAACTATTTTTAAAACTATTAAACCAGGAAATGAATAATAATAATAATAATAAAAGAAAGTTTTCTTACAAAAAGCTTTTACCATTAAATATGAATATTTTTCATTATTTTTTAAAGCAAGTTGCGAATGCATTGAATTTTTAAGTCATAAAAATTTCGAAGGATGTAGACAGTATAGACAGTATAGACTTTTTCTTAAAGTATCTTGTATTTTTTTAAGCACGACGACCGTCAATCAACCCCCTTCCCTTTTTTTCACTCATACTTCAAAATTACGATTTTGTCTCAGTAAATCAAGAAATCTCCTCCAATACAAACACATGCACACACAATGTAAATGAATAAATAAAAATTAATCAATAAAACTAAACACACTTAGCTTCATTTTACTCAACGCGGAGAATTTGCTAAAATAAATACGAGTATTATCCATTTGTAAAAAAAATTCAAAGTAGCTTTTGGGAATTTCGTTTTTGTGGTTCATTTGACTATATGCGTACATTTCCTCATTACATATATTTCGATTGAAAAAACATATTTAATTTTAAAATTACAATGAAATTTTAATGCCATACCTTTTTATCTGATGTAAATTTAGTTTTAAAAAGTCTAAAATTTTGGAGAAAAAAAAAACTGCATAAATGTTAATTAAAATAATAAAACTTTGTAAAAATCCCTGATTATTTTTTACAAAGTTTTATTATTTTGATTGTGAATTATCGTCAGTTTTCAGTGTTCTTTTTTTCTGAATGCGATCAATATTGCTCCATGATTGTAACGCGCTTTCTGCTTGTCTGCATAGAGTGTTGCATAATATGATTTAATACTAAAAGCATACTCGACAAAGCTCTAATACTTATATCAATTACCTCAATTCAAGAATACCGAATGCAGAAGCCGCTTACGTAGATAATAGAAATTTTGGATAATACAATTTTTGCGATACAGTTTTAGACGTATTCCTCTTTTATCGTAATTAAATATAAACTTGTGGCACTCTTTCCGCTTGTCTACAAAGACTTGTATTATGTTTTAATAAAATAACCTATATGACGACGTTCTAATACTTATATCAATTATTGTTAAAACAATTTCCGAACATTAAGCCACCATTTGTCAATGTAAAGTAAAAGGGTCCCAATTAATAGTTGTGAAACCGATAAAAATAACTCTATATGCTGTTCAAGAAAATTAAATGATATTTGATACTTTTCCTATGCTGTGTAATTAGAAAACACTTATTTACGTAAACATTATTTGATGAAGTTATCATAAATTACTTAAAATATAACGACGATAAAAGTATTAAAAAGGGTACAAGTAAAGGTCACATGTATATTAGATTTATACATGTGACAGCTTATTATATGCTGAAATGGAACTTGCTTTTGCAATTTTGATGTTCAATGGGTGATCATGGAGCAAGCTCCAATAATTGATTATTTCTCATAGCGAAAATTTATTTAGCTTGTTACTTAAGAGATACCCTTTATAGACGAAAATTCTTTGATATTTTTTAATCTTTTAAGCGTTGATAAATAACTCGTTTTAAGATATATACTTGAATATTAAAGAATGAAAATATCCAATTGAATCTCCATAAAAATTTTTAAAATGTTCAAGAAACTTAAAGGAAGTAAAAACTTTGAACATTTCATAAGATATATCATTTATTCACTATAAAAAATAGAAAAAAAAATAAAAACTATTATTTTATATTTATACGAAACTCAAAATTATTTTTTAAATAGTGTGGTTATAAACTAAATATTAATTTCTAATATCAAAAATTTATTAACATGTATGTAATCATTATTAGAAATTTTTGTATACAAAATGGCATTACTTTAATTTATTTGTCTTTAGAAAACCATTTGAAACTCGTTAGAAAAGGTTTTATTATATCATTGTTATTTGTTTGGTTTTATTGGTTTATCTATCTAAAATTCACTTAATGGAAAAAAAGACATTTATGAAATTCTAGTATATTAGTATTAGATTTTTATTTATTTATTTATATTTTTCAAGTAAAAACTGTCTGTAAGGTCTTATAAGAAAACCTGAAATACATTTTCACATTTTATGTTTTAAAGTAAAGTGTATCATAAGCTAAGAGCATTTAATTATTTTTTCTAACTCGCAAAATTATATTGCAAAACTCACTCGAATTCAAAATAAAGGCAAATTTTTATGGATAAACTTAACATATTTCCTATTAGGAATGTTGTACAGTATTTATAACTGTTTACAGAAGAACACAAAAATTTGAATACATGTAGTACATTGATGCATAAGTGATGTAAATTTTAAAAGTATTTTGTATCATAATTTAATTGCCAAGATTTTAGAATTCAGGCAGTGAAGACATTGTTATATCCTGTTTCACGTAAAGTACGGTTACACTGTTTCATATTCAGGAAAATGTTTTTAATTATTTTTACATAAAGATTAAAATTAGAAAAAAATGATTTATATTAAAACTCTGATGCATCTTTTTATAAAAGGATGAGAAATGTTGAAAAATAATGTAATCAACTAAATTTTTTGAAACAAAACGTATTTAATATTAACGTACATAATTCGTTCCTTTTGTGCACTTTTTCACTTACCAAAATGTGACACAAATAATTGTATTTCTACTGTTGATAAACTGATAAAGAACACTTTAAATACAAAGATGGTTTAAAAAAAATAAATTTAGTCAAATGTAACTTCATATTCATAATAAAAAATCTAATAACAAAATGGCTTATAAAATAAATTTGAAATTTTATCATCTAGCGCGCAAATTAAATCAGCAAGAAAAAAACTTTTGCAACTAACTCCTAAGTACCAATCCAAGGACTAAGCATTCAAATTACAGCAAACTCTGTCTAAGGCAAAAATCGGTCGGGATTGGTAAAATTATCTTTAGTAGACAATATTGTGCCAACTTTGATACTCACAAATTTTGATTATTTTTGCATATGTTGTAGGGTAGCGGATCCTTAGTGTAAAGTTCGCCGAATTTTATATAACGATCTTTAGTTTTCGAGAAATAGGGAAGTCTAACAATACAATGCATCCTAAGCTCATTCGTTAGAGCCACAGGGTACGGACAGAGCCTCAACTCGGCTTGAAAAGAGCGCCCTCAGTGGATCACTTAAAAACTAAACCATCGCGTTGACGATTTTTATCCTCGTGATTTATGTTTAATTGTAACCATATTCTGGCTTGGCACTTCTTGCTCAATGCCGATTTGATTATCTTTGCACACGTGCTTATGCTATTTGATCTTAGATTTCCGCGCTTATATTGATTCGTAATTATTACTGTTATTGTTCTTGAATTTTCAAGTTTAAATTATTAGGTCGTTATGTTAAGAAGAGACACATGTATTGTTTGCAAGACGAATACGTCAAAGTTATTTCATATTAAAATAATTCTTTCATAAATTTCAAAACAAGAAGCAGCAAGCCGTCGCTGTAATTTTTTTTCTTTTTACCCTTATCATTTGTCGCCAAGGAAGCGATGTTTCGCCGAATTAGCAACCTCTCTTATGTTATGATCGTAATTTCAGAGTGGTCCGCTCGTGTCGCTACTGTCTATGCGTAATTCCATGTTAAACAAGTTGCCATTACAGTGTATGAAAGTTGATTCTAATGATTATCTTCATGTATTCCACGAAATGTTAAAACAAGAAGTGGGAGAGCATAGATGAAACAAGTTCTTAATTTACTATTCAGTATTTAATTTCATGTATTCTGAAGCTTTGTGTATACCATTTCGAAATAATATTCTTCATGCAAACTTTTGTAGATTATATTTAAATCGAAATATACAGTATATACAATATTTACATAGTAGTATCATAGGTGAATACATTTAGTTGCTTGATTAGAAATCAGGATTCTAAATTACAAGGAATATTCTAGCAACTTTTTCATGTTAATACCGAAACAATATTTTATTTCCTTCCACTTTTGGAAGGCCACGAAAATACGCAGTTTTCTACTGCATCCAAGCACAAAACATAAAACCAACTAAACTAAAAGAAACAAAAAGAATGTTTTTAATATCAGTTCTCTAGTGAATCACGTGACCCAGGCGCCAGCGCGTCTAGCTAAGCGGCGCAGGGTTTTCGAAATTTTCCACAAACTCCCCCCCGATGAACAAGGGTTCATCAAAAAGGGGATTCAAAATAATTAAAGTAGAAAATAAAACTATTCTAGAATAAACAATTATACATAAATGAAATCCAAATCAAATATATACTTACATACAGGAATTCAAACAAAATAATAAAGTTAAATTATTAATTTTTTCTAGACAGAGGTCTGCTACTAAAAATAGAAAAAAATAGAAACAATTTAAATCTATACAAATTATTATAACATTCAAGACAAAATCAAACTAAAGATTAATATTAGCAAACAAAAGTTTTTTTTAAGTGAAAAGCGTAAAAAGGTCTTTGAAAGTCAATAGCAAAAAAATGTTCAAAGTTTTTTTTTTTCTCTTCTTAAAGTCAAATGCAATTTTTGAGTCTATAAAACAGTCTTTAATGATAGATTCAATATATTCAAGAAAGTCATAGATGAGGTCAACAAGAGCATCAGCAGCAGCTTGTCTTAGCAGAATTTTATTATTGATCACATCATGTAAAATATGCTCACACAAGTCAGGTATTTTGGAGAAGTTTAATCTCTTCCACAAATCTTGTGTAGTGGTAGTATTTTGCTCTGCTGGATCAAAACATGTCACAGATAGGTGCTGCACAACATTCATGCCATTTTCATAATCTGAGTCAACATCAGGTAAAACTACTTCCAGATCCTTTAAACACTGTAGTACAGCAAATCTGGCCTTTTCTTCATACAGAAGAAAAGCTGAAAGTAAAACATCAGTTTCATCCATAGTTGCAACCTCACAGTTGTCATCACTAAATGAAGTTTCACAATCTGTCACAAGAGTCACTATTGAAAGACTCTGTTTTTGTCCAGTAGTAACATAAATAACTTTAGTCAGTACATCAAATAACTGCACTATTGGCAAGCTTTCTTGATAAATTTGATCAATTTCTCTAATGTCATGAAGTTCAGAGATAATAATGAGAGTCTGTTCAAGGAAAGTGCATGTTAGCAACAAATGTTCTATCAGTGGAAAGCAAAACAAGAAACCTGCAGCGATAAGATGATTTTTAGCTGTCTGTGAAAACAAATGTTCATCATAACCACCAACAGCAGTCTGGCAAGTATTTGAATATAGAAAATTCACAATTTTCAATGCTATTTCATCTAAGTCAAGTTCTGTCCATGCACGTTCAAGTTCACATGAAGAATTCAACATCCTTGAAGTATTAAATGTAACAGGTTTGCTCCAGAGAAAGAAAATTCCAGTTGATATTACAGATGATAAGCTGACAAACGTCCTAGTAGCTCTGAATGCATAAAGAAGACACGAAAACAAAGAAATAAGAACAGTTGTTCGATCTTTCATGATTAATTCAGTAAATTTGTGTTTTTCCGGAATCACAACAGGGTAGTTTTCATAAAATGAGAAATCAGACTTTTGTAATCGTCCTCGTACCAACAGCAACCCATCATCTGACAAAATAGGATTTAACTGAAGAAGATTTGACTCTTTGGGAATACTCTTCTTATTTTTCAAGCATTTTAAAACCTCCGGAAAACTTTCTTCCTGCACTAATTTTAACCAAAAATTTTCAGCATGTAACATTTCCTCAGCTGATAACTCTGAAAAATCTCTCTTTTCAAGCTTTGATTTCAGATTAGAAATAAATCTAAATACCCATGCAGTTACTCGATACAATTTCTTTAGTGAGCTATATTTTTCTAGATTAAAAATGGGAATTTCATCAGCTTTATTCGTTTGAACAACGCAAGAAATGGTTGCTGCTTTTCGAGATTTCACTTCAGAAACATCATGTAATTGTGATGCAGCAATTTCAACCCTAGGCCACTGATTTTCAGGAAGGGAAAGATATTCAGGCCCAAACCACCATTTTTGAGATTTTATTAAATGTTTCACAGAACAACCTCTCGTTATCAAATCTGCCGGATTAAGTTTGCCGTCACAATGTCTCCATAAATTGGGGTCAGACAAATGATGAATTTCAGCGATTCTATTACTAACAAATGGTTTCCATTTTTCCTTTGGCCCTTTAAGCCAATGAAGAACAATTTCTGAATCGGACCAGAAAATAGTATTGTTTAATTGAATAATATTGGTAATAAACTTTGCCATTCTGGCTCCAATAAGTGCTCCCATGAGTTCCAGACGGGGCAGAGTTAACTTCTTCAAGGGAGCAACCCTAGACTTAGACATTAGAAAACTAGTTTTAAATTTATCCTTAGAAATTGGATACCGTAAGTATGCTACTTCACCATACGCATTAGGGTTAGCATCAGTGAAAATATGCAATTGAAGATGTTCCTTTTCTTTAATCATGCTGTTAAAATAGTGCCTGGGAATTTTCACGTATGTAAGATCCGGAATTTCAGAAAGCCAATTTTGCCAATTATTTTTTAGTTCACCAGAAAAAATTTCATCCCATGATATTCCCATTAGTCAAAGTTTTTGTAAAATGCATTTGATACGAATGATAAAAGGGGAAATAAATCCGGCTGGATCAAATAACATAGCTGCAAATTTCAAAACATTGCGTTTTGTACAAGAATCATTGCTTAAATTTGCCAACAATGGTCGTAATTCTAGTCCTAAATTATCTTCTACATTGCCCCATATAAGACCTAGAACTTTTAGCGAAGTATTTGGGGAGTCAGAAATCGAAAGGGGTATGTTTTCTTCGAGCCATTTTTTCCTAAGTTCTTCAGAATTACTTTCAAATTTTCTTAACTTCATACCTCCATCTTTCAAAATATCAACAGCTTCTTTAGATAAGTTAAAAGCTTCGAGAACATCTTTTTCTCCTGAAAACAAATCATCTACATACAGAGACGAATTTAGAATTACAAATGCGTTGTTATGAGAGTTTTTATATTTACTAATATGGTGCTTAATAGTACATGCGAGGATAAAGGGACTGCAGGTGACACCAAAAGTAGCTCTGGTCATTCTATAAGGTACTATGCTTTTATTCTTATCAAAATCTTCATAATATAAAAATCTAAGATAATTGCGATCTTCTTCGTCTATTGATATTTGAAGAAAAGCTTTCTCAATATCAGCCGAAAAAGCAAGTTTGTGTAAACGGAATTTCAAAATGATATCGAAAACATTAGGATTCAAATTAGGGCCATGATTCAAGCATTCGTTTAATGATAGAGAATCACCATATTTGGAAGAAGCATCATAAACGATGCGCATTTTTGTTGTAGTTTTGTCGTCACGGATAACAGGTCTGTGTGGCATATAATAGCAATTATTGGAATCTTTATCAGTGCACAATTCGATTACACCTTCATTAAATTGCTCTAGCAAAATGGAGTTATATTCCTTAAGTAACGAGTCATTTTTCAGAAATTTATTTTCTAAACAGGAAAACCGCTTCTTTGCAACTTCAAGATTATTTCTAAGCAATTCACGAGAATTTTTCCACAGTAATTTTGTTTCATAACGCCCATTTACAAATTTTAGATTTTCTTTAAATTCTTTTATTACCTCAAGATCGGTAATGTTCTTCTCATTGCTTTCAGCAATGCCAATTGCTTCGAGATCCCAAAATGCTTTCAGCTGAGTGTTAATATTTTCAACCGAAACACGAAAGCAAGCTATTTCTTTTTTATTCGACTCTATCTGCCCTTGCACTGTATGACCGAAAATAGTTTCTGCAACATATAACTCTTTTGTAAGTTTTCCCTCGATTCCCTTTAATATTTTCCATAGAAAGTCAGACCCTAATAAAATATTTATTTCTTGTTCAAGCCCTGTATCAGCAGGCTTGTAGCCCCTTGTTCTCATTATGTCTAGAAGTTCCGGTTCCAAGGTTTTTACGGAAGCTCCGGTTATATTGTCAACTACAAGAGCTTCGATCGTTAACGAGTTGATAGGTTGCACAATACTGGATAATTCAAGAGCAACAACTTCGTAACATGATTCATAAGGGCGTCTCCACCCAAATGGAAAAATCAATAAATTTTCCTTTCGCAATGGCTTCAATTTTAATTTTTGAACTAAAGATCTCTTCACGAAACATTTTTCAGAACCGCTATCACATAAAACGCGAGCCAACAGACATTGTTTACCAGCAGACACAGAAACTGTACAAGTCTGCAGTAATGTAGATTTATTTCGCTCATATTTTTGTTCTGACATCATAGATACAATTGCATCTTTCGTTTCTTTTTCAGGATTCTCTTTTGTTGTTTCTTTAAAACAAAATAGATAACTATGGGAATTGTTACCACATTTGGAGCAAGGGTTAATTTTTGTTCTACATTTATCAGATAAATGGGATTTATAAAAACATTTGTAACAACGACCTTCCTTTTTTAATTTATATCGTTTTTGCTCATCCGTGAATTTTGAACAGTTTAGTCCTACATGATCAGAAGACTTGCAAAATATGCAAAACTGTTTTGTAGATGCATTTAAAGCAGCAGCTGAAGGTAAATTTTTCTTCTGAGGATAATTTTGATATTTACTTGAAGAATTTTCAGATTTGGTTTTAGAATTTTCAAAAATCTTGCATTGGGAATTATTTACTAAATTAGTAGCTTCACGGCATCTTAATTCCGTTTTAATAAAATTTATTAATTCTGTGATTTCACAATCCTTATCGGGATCACGTTTACGATGGAACTCTAGAATCAAATTTTCAGGTAATAATCGTAATAAAATGGGTAGTAATAAATGACCGTAAGAGCCTGATGTTACTCCTAAAGCGTCAAGGTTTCTTATACAAGTTTCAATATTATCATATAACTTTCTGAGCGAAGTGACATTATTACTAGATTTCACTGGTTCAAGATTTAAAATTTTATTCATATAACAATTTATTATGTTTTCCCATTTCCCATACCTTTCTTCTAACAGCTTTAAACATGTAGAATAATTTTGATCATTCAATTCGAAACCAGCTACAATATTATATGCAGGTCCAGACAACAAAGATTTAAGATACTGGAATTTTTCAACTTTTGATAACGATTCATTTGAATCTATCGCACTAGTAAATAAATTGAAAAATTCTAAGAACTGGCTTGCATCACCAGAAAATTTTTCTATGTTCAACTTAGGCAGCTTCACTGCCGAAACTGGTTTATTACCGATTTTTGAACCGTTAGTTGTTTCGAGTAAAACTTTTGGTTCAGTTTCGATTTTGCATTTTTTAAATCTCATCTTAATTTTAAATTTCATACTTGATATTTTTTCGGAATATTCTTCTATTGTTTTAATTCCTTTTCATATTCATTTTTATCCTGAATTAACTCATCAATCTCCTTATCTAATTCTTTGAGTTGAGCTTCCTTTTCATTTATAAGCTCTAATGACTCCATTAAAGAATCGGAATCAGTTTTATCTATATCTACTAACAACAATGTATCACATTTTGTGATTAATTTAGTAACTGCTGCGCGAACAGCAGCTCGCTTACTTTTAATCTTTTCTGGCTTGTCCATGTTAAAATTTTAATTCAGTGTTCAAAAAATATTATCATGAAAAAAGTTATATTCATTAAATCATGTTCAAAGTCATGCAGAATAATAAAGGTATTTCTTACCTTTTTTCCCGGTTGTGGAGGCACCAAAAAATAATGATTATCTTCATGTATTCCACGAAATGTCAAAACAAGAAGTGGGAGAGCATAGATGAAACAAGTTCTTAATTTACTATTCAGTATTTAATTTCATGTATTCTGAAGCTTTGTGTATACCATTTCGAAATAATATTCTTCATGCAAACTTTTGTAGATTATATTTAAATCGAAATATACAGTATATACAATATTTACATAGTAGTATCATAGGTGAATACATTTAGTTGCTTGATTAGAAATCAGGATTCTAAATTACAAGGAATATTCTAGCAACTTTTTCATGTTAATACCGAAACAATATTTTATTTCCTTCCACTTTTGGAAGGCCACGAAAATACGCAGTTTTCTACTGCATCCAAGCGCAAAACATAAAACCAACTAAACTAAAAGAAACAAAAAGAATGTTTTTAATATCAGTTCTCTAGTGAATCACGTGACCCAGGCGCCAGCGCGTCTAGCTAAGCGGCGCAGGGTTTTCGAAATTTTCCACAGATTCTTTATTCCGTACTCTGTGGTTAGAGCTTCAGCTCATTCATCCACGGGCCTCGGTTTCCATCCAGGAACGTTACCTTTTGTTTTATTATATTTGGTTTTATAAATGTACATTTAATTATTATTTAATAAACTCGTTGTTAATTAAAAATGCGTATCAATTACCATTTTCGTGTATTTATTTTTAATTATAAAAAAATCATTGCATAAAACATCATAACATTGTTTCTTTTCTTTTTTTAATGACTTTTAAAATGTATTTCATATATTTTTTAAACTGTTAATTGAAAAAAATACTTGCAAAATGCATTTTTTACTTACGTTGTCGATGTAATGATATCTAGCAATTGTTTCATTTCGTGAATTGAAACACTATGTGTATATTTCCTCTATAAGGAAGAAGATACGATAATAATTCTGCTCTATTTTCAAATTAAGAAGCATAATTATATTAAAACGTAGCATAAGAATGAAATTACAATTTCTTTTTTGCATATTAAAGATTGTTAATTTTGTAATACTATATGCTTCGCTTTTAATCATTTTAAATTCACCTTTATCTTCTTTTTTTTTTTCTACAACTAGAGGGTGCCAGAAAATTTTTGGAATTTTTACTAATCATAATAAATGAATTTTTTTTCCTTTAAATGCTGAGAAAAGTTTAATAATGATTAAAAAATCAAAAAAGGCTAAATAAAAATTAGATATTTAATTTTTAATTAATATACGATTTTAAGTTTTCAAATTGAAATAATCCAATTATAATTACAAATATATCAATAAAACAATTAAAGAGAAAACAAATTTAGCACATTTCAATTATCCAGTATTTTCATCTTGTTCATTTCCATTATTAGGGCAATACATGACTAGTGGATCCAAACAGCTCCCTACGGGACACTATCCCCGCGCATGCGCTATCCCGGTTTTGAATTAATCGAAAAGTCCGGAGTAAAAAATGTTGTATAAATGGAAAAATCTGGAGCTAAAAATGTTATATAAATCGACACTGGATTCGCCTGTGTATTTGGCAATTCTTTTTAAAGCTGTACTGCCAATCCTGATTACCATTTTAGCACTAAATGAGCATGCGCTGTAAATCTCCATAGGGAGCTATTGCTGTTTCGATCCGCCTGTCAATACATGAAGGTTGTTTCTTTAAAATCACGAATTGACACAATTATTTAATATCATTTAACCGATAAATAATAAATAAAATACATTTTAGGTCATTTATAAACATTAACAGTTTTTATAACGATTTAAGAAGAAATTTTTAAAAAATGTTAAATTTATAACTAATACACAATCTTTATTTGACAATGAGTTTAGTAAATTTTAATTACAAGCGTATTTACAAAATGAAACAAACAATCGAATTCGTGATCCGTGGACTTATGAGCTAACGCTCTACCGAATGAGCCACGCCACCGTATAAGGACTGTATTACAAAATAAGTATTATAATATTAGACCCCCCCCCCCTGTTTCTAGAGAACTGAGGAGCGTTGTAGAAAATCTGTTGGACCTGAGACTGAGGGACCCCTGCCTTACAACATATATAAAAAAGACAAAATTTTTGATAATCAAAGTTGATCCTCTCCTGTTAGCAATATTTAATCTATGTCTACGGATTCACAGGGACTTGAAAATCTTTCTTAGTTAAACAGTTTTCCTTCTTACTCAGGCTCAGAGTCCGCCTTAGAGAGAATTTACTGTAACCTAAATACATAGATCATTATCATGAAGTTATTTCTAAATGAATATCAATGTATTTCTCTTCAATCTGAAATATTTACAATGTTAAAATTATCAAGTACGCATTAAATATGATTTCTAGATAATTGTCTACCGAATAAGAACTATTATAAAAAATCACGGCCCCAAAAGTGACCTAGAGGTTTTGCCTTCAAAATTAGTAGACGGCAAGTACTGCCTGCCGTCTTTAAAACAAATACTTATGCTTGACCCATATTAGGGTCAATGGAAATTTTGTTTGAGTAAACAAAATATATATATATTGTTGATTTTTTTTTTCAATTTTCCGTCTACAATTTTCATCCAAAAGGCATAATAACGCCATTAATTCGTCTCAATTTGAAAAGTTTTTATTATCCACAAATTATGTTAATCCTTTATAGCTATCATTCAATCACAAAACATTGACAAACATATGCAGGCCTTCAAAGAAATAAAAACAAAGCCATATGACAGTCATTTCCTTAAAAAAAAATATTCTTTCTAAAAGTCAAAAAAGTCTGGATCTGGTGGTTGTGGTAGATAAAATGCAGCTAGACATCGTTATACTTGTTCATGACAAAGGACATTTCGGGCATAAACGTTCTGATGAACTCTTTAATAAAGAATTTTTTGCCCCTAATATGTAAATTAAGATTGATAAGTTATATAAAATTGCGTAGTTTACCTCTTATATAATCGCAAACGTGGAAAACAAGAAGATGAATTATATCCTTACACAAAGAGAAGACTTCTCTCCAAACCTGCCATATTAATCATTTAGGTCTTCTGGAATCGACTAACAAAAAACTATAAACATTTTCTGTCTTTAATAGATGCATTTACTAAATTCGTATGGTTGTATCGTTGTAAAACTACTTCTACAACCGAAGTTTTATCAAAACTACAAGAACAAAGTTATGCTTTTGGCAACCCTTGCAAAACCATTAGCGATAACGGTCCTCCATTTGCAAGTGTAGAATTAGTTGATTACTGCCAAAATGAAAATATAAAACACGAGACAATTACAACTGGCATTCCCCGTGCTAATGGTTAAGTAATACGGCTTAATTCCACCACAATTTTTTTAATATCTAAAATTTCCAAAGCCGAACCGACCAAATGGTTTAAACGTGTTTCTAAAGTTCAACAAGTAATTAATTTAGCTTACCAACGAAGCATTAGAGAACATCGTTTGAAATATTTGGTACAAAATGAAACAAAAAAAGATTTACAAATTATTGACTTCTTAAAGAGTGCAGTTGAAGAACAATTCATGAATGAAAGAAAGCTTCGAAAAGAAGCGACGAAAAATATTTTGGAAATTCAACAAGAAAATCGCAAGCACGATAATTTACGACGTAAGAAACCCCGGAAATACAAATTTAGCGACCTCGTAGCAATTAAGAGAACCAAACAAGGACCAGAGTTAAAATTGAAATCTGAAATCATATGTCTATATATAAAGTAACCAAAGTGAAGTCTAACGACACCGACGACGTAGCGAAAATCTCATCAACTGAAGGACCGATAAATACTAACTCGTGTACTGAATACATGAAACCTTGGCATGACGATAAGATAAGAGATTTTATCTTTCTTTATGTGTATGTGTGAACATTCTAAAAATCAAGATTTTAAAGAAAATTTCCATAAGATGTTACACCATTTCAAATAGACTGTCCGATCTTTCTGGTGCTTAAATGAACTCTATTTTTTTTCCTTTTTTCCCAAAAAACAATTATTGCTTTTTGTTTTTGCTTCTTTTTTCAGATTCTATATGAATCACATGTCACTCCATATGTCAGAACAGCCACATATGACAAATGTTCATTACAACAGTTCCATTCCAACTGAATGTTTCCGATCTACGCTGTGCGTGGAAATAAGGGTAACTCTGGTTTCGAGATTAAAAATGAGATTAAAAGTAATCAAGCTGTATGAGGAAGAAAAATAAGAAAATAGGACTTAAAAATAAGAAATAGGACTTTTAACGACTACGGCTGGTATTGTGAGCTTCATTCGACCAATTAAAATTGAAGATTTGAAAATATTTTTAAAAAACTGCAAAATATATACGGCGTATTGATGTAAGCTAAAGATTGTCGCAAATATTGCCGAGTTTAAGCTAAATGTTTTATGTATATTTTTGTTTGTTATGTCTACTCGTCTCCAATAAATGTAGTGTTCGTCTTGAAAATGGTCATAATCTTGAATATCAGCCTCGCGCCCCATAAATACATATGTGTATACATATATATGTATAATATATATATGTATGGGGTTATTCTATATTCATTGTAGATGTTGAATGGTAATATTACATAATGGTTATATATATATATATACATATATACATATATTTATACTCCTTCAGTTGTACAATAAATGTCCACTATCATTCTACAAGAAATTGAATAACCATGCGCTTTTGAAAAAAATGTTGAAGATTACTTGATAAAACGAATTAAAAGAAATAGATCGGGGAATTCCTAATCCTACGACTTCCTCTCTCGCTTTTTTGCTCCTGCCAAACAGCCTTTCCACATAATCGCTCTCTTATGTGCCTCCTCAACAACCTCTCCTCTCCATGCACAGTGCTATTTTGGCTCCAATCTCCTCCCTTTCTGGTTACACAATCACTCCTGCTTTTCTATTTGACAGCGTGGTAAATTGGGAGAAGAATGGGTTGAAAGTTTTTTTTTTTATATAAAGCTTGAGATACATTTGACAAAACGTTTTAAGAAGTGTGAAAACTAAATAACGCAAGGCTGCATTTGAATGCTTGATTTGCAATTCCTTCAACACTTTGCATGAAAAGGATTCCGTTCCACCTGTTTGTAGTTTATTTAGAGAAGGATAGAGAAATTCAACAATGGATTGGAGATTAGCCTTTGGGAACATCGTAATACTTAACCTTCATGGATATGCATAGTATAAAACCTGAAAATAAAACAAGTGTAAAAATGTTTACAAAATACATTGCAATTCCAAAAATAAATTTAAACGTACATTTGAATATTATTAATACAAACTAATGCAATGTTACGGAATTGCGGGTGATACTTCATTATCCCGTCGAGCCATCTCGACAAGATAGTATAAATCGCCAACTACTGGTAAACTACACAAATTAGTATATTTTTATATTTTAAATAAAGAAAAAACAAATAAATTAGTAAAAGATTAATAAAATGCAAATTATATGTAAAATTAAAAATTACCTGATGCCGTAACATACATGTGCAACTTGTTTAATGTCAAATTAATCCCGAATAATGAGCTAATATCGGTATTTTATCTTATAGTTTGGCGATAGTTTTTTGTTTAACGAGTTAATCAAGTGCTACTGAATTGCGTAAAAGAAACATCCTTACAGCTTCAAAAATGATAATCCTAGTAACTAACAGTTTTATAAGTCGGATAACGTATTTCATTTTCAATTAAAATATATTTTTGAATTGAAATTTGAATGAAATACAGGGTTAAAAAATCGAATATTAAAAAAAAAATAATAAAATTACAAATATATAGGTATCTAATTATTTGATAGACTTCATTTTTTATGAAAAATGCAAACCTTTTTATTATCTTTCACATTTACTCCTTAAAAAAAAAGAAAACCGGAATTTTTTGTACCTTTGATCAGAACAAATATTTGGAGAGTCCGAAAAAAATAGTCCCGGATAATGCATAGTTACTGATATTGCATGTTACTGATATTGCATAGGCTTCTTACTATTTTTTCATACTAAATACACACCAAATTTCAAGTCTCTATCTCAATTTGTTCGGGAGATAGAGCGTTTACGGAAACACAGACAGACGGACGGATTTTTTTTTCTAATTATTTTTTTCTTTATAGTTGGCATTAACAGTACACCACGCTTTAAAAAATTATCAGACCTGGTTAAATTTATTCTTGGTTTTTTTAAATCGATATTTCAGTTTGAGTACTTCTATATAATAAATCTTTCTTTTTTTATTTAAGACATAAATAGTTTACCCTGGTGTTTGTAAATGTATAGGTTTGCAACTTATAGGAAGACTTTTTTCTAATAAAGTCTAAGCATGAGGTTATTCAACATTTGTAAGTTTTTTACGTCGCTTATGTGCTCCAAAAATGTTTATTTTGTAGAAAAAAGAAATTAAAAAATCCCTCGTTTTAAACCACTAACAGAACTGAAAAAAGTATATCATAGGGAGAACTCTACATCATGTTAAGTTACAACCGTTACCACTTCACATAACCAACACGTGCTAGAAAGTTTCACTCGCATCTCTTATTTAAAACTGGAAAAAATAAAATAAAACAATGGAACACTGAGGTTGTGGATTAAGTGTCACGATATTTTTTTTCTTGTAATTTCATCTTTTTTTGGCGCAATCCTGTGTTGGATATTCGTTGAAAATATTCCAATATTTTATAATGTTTGTGTGTTCATACATTTAAATATGTCTACTTTTAGAAAAAAAAAGAAAAGTTTAATTAAACACATTAAATAAAAGAAGCAGCTTTACTTACTGACTCGTTTAAATGATAGTTATGTAAAGAGTATGTTACAAAAAGCACAATTAAAGTGATAGCATTTCAATAAACAATTTTATTTTATTTGATAGGTGTAACGAAAAATTAAAAACAAATATTGACATGTTTCGATTCCATCTTATAAGAAACATAATCATAATATGATGATGATTATGGTTCTTTTAAGTTGGAATCGAAACTTGTCAATGCTTGTTTTTAATTTTTTCTTACACCTATCAAGTAACACTTTCCAACAAAGTTGAAAAGGGCTTGTGTATTCGGTTTGTCTGTCGTCTGTCTGCGCTCAAACTCTGGTAAATATACTCAGATCGTCATGAAATTTTTGGACGTTAATGATGTTTACCCAAGCACAAACCCTATTGAAAATGAAGTTTCTGTCATGATTAGTTTATTTGCAGGGACAGTCAAAATTTTCCATTACATTACGGCCTATGGGGAAAAATTGTTTCAAATGAATTTTAAAGATGTTACACCCTGTAAAACATCTTCAAATTTATATGCATCTGCAAAGTGCACTAAAATATGCACTTTCTAAAGTATGCAGCGAAAAGAATAGTTATTATTCATTTACAGGGCTACACAAAAGAATTCCAATATATAATAATAAAGGGGGGGGGGGAATTGTTTGCGACATATTTTGATTATGGTAAACGATTTCATATTTAATCAAATTGATATACGTTGCTGAGGATTAATTAATATGAGTTTTTTCATGCATAATACACAGTGCATAGCATTAACAGGGCCACGCAAAAGATTTCAAATTATATGTTCTATCCGAAGTCCTGTATATTATGGATGATGGCTGTTGGATGGATGAAATGCATTATGATATACGCTTTTAAGTTTCAGTAGATGTATGGATATTATATGGTTATTATAAATGCTAATTGTTACACTATTTATATATACGGGGTTACACAAAAGATCTCGGAATGGTTAATGAATATGAGCGTAATTTACTTAAAGGGTACTTTTTAATATGTTATGCCTTTTTACGATGAACTGCATTTTGTTTACAAAGAAATGTTTCTAAAATATAGAGAAAATGATATAGAGGGTCACGCAAAGAACTGGATACATTGTCGCCTTTGGTTGATAATTTCTGGAAATTTGATTTAAGTAGTTTATAGAGAATTTTTTTTTAAACTAAACTATAGCAAAATACTTTCATGTATTAAAGGTACTATGCATTTTACAGGGCTAAACAAAATATTCAAGTATGTTTACATCTATTAGCATAAATTGGTGAAAGGAAAATTAAAACCAGTTAGGAGTTTTCTTGCTAAACTAAATTTTATCATTATATAGTCTATATATTAACCGACAGATCAAATACAGGGCTTTTCAAAAGTATTAGAATACATATTTGGATATTGACAATAATACGTTATTTTCCTGGATAACGGAGTTTTGTTAAATATTTCAAGAAGTGTTGGAAAGTGCTTTATAATCTATGCTTGACGCATGATTTTTCTTACTTGCTAAATTCATTTTTGATTTTAAAAGTATCCAAATAGTAGATTCTCTTATTTAGACACTGTATAAAGTGACGCATTGATCAGTTTTTTGATAAAGACAGAATATATTTCTGTGGGATGTTATTCGGTACTTAAAATATTGAACAGAGATGTTACAGTCACATTTTATTGTAGACGACACAACACATAACACATTATATACAAATCGCAAGACGAGCGCAACTCAATCAATTGAATATTCATAAAAATTACTTAGCACAAAGAACATCTCTAAGAGAGAAGCTTAGTGAACACACATCTTACATCAATCTTACATCTTAACTGCAAACTCAATTACTTCACTTCATTTCATGTCTTTTTAGAAAAGGAAGGCAAAATATCCCCGGATATTTTGCCGAAGGTGGCAATAGCGCCACCTATAGATACTATAATTTAGGGAAGGCAGTCACCCTGTTACAGCCTCCCCCTCTGGTTCCGCGAACGTCCCGGTGTGGAACCAGTAACTTTCTTTGGTGGCCTACCGCGTTTCTTAATGGGTGCGACAGGCACTATGTCAGAGTCATTACATAGTTTTAAGGCAGAAGTGTGACATGTAGCAAGTGGATCATTTGGACTGTCCATACTTGCTATGACAAAAGTGGTGGGTGATTTTTGAGTTAAAATGATGTAAGGTCCATCACGTTTAGGCATGAACTTCGACGTTTTGTTGTTAGAGGCTTTACTTACTGGATGTAAGTCAACCCAAACTTTGTCTCCTGGAACAAAACTATGTCCCGGTTTCCGACTACGGTCAGCAAATTTTTTCCTGTGATCTTGCTTAGATTCAACTTTGTCTTTGATTTCTTTGGTGAATTTTGCGAATTTCTTGAGATATGGAGTAATCTCAGGCACAAAATTATCATTTTGAATTACAGCACGAATGTCATGCTGAACATCATCCGTTGTTCTCAATTCTCTTCCAAACTGCAAGAATGCTGCTGTTTCTCCAGTAGTGTCACATTTAGCAGTATTTAGTGCAAAACGGATTGTTGGAAGCTTTTCTTCCCAAGAGCAGTGATCATTTTCTACTAATATAGCTAATCTCGGCTTGAGATCTCTATTTTTCCTCTCCACAGGATTAGCCTGGGGATGGTATATGGGAGTTGGATTTTGTTTGATACCTAAAAGAAAACAAAGTTGTTGCATCACACTACTAACAAATTGGGGTCCGTTATCACATATTATACGTCTCGATAGACCATATCTAAGGATAACTTCTTCAAGCAACGTAGTTGCACACTGCGCTGCAGGCATGTGTAAGGGCAAACAATTCCACCCATCTTGTAGCACAGTCTTCTACTATAAATATCCACCTTTTACCGTTTTTACTTTTTGGTAAAGGGCCAAAAAGATCAATTGATAGAACTTCAAATCTTTGTGAATACACTGGTGTTTGTAACAAACCGGATGGTTTTTGATTAGAAGGCTTATACCTATTGCATTCAGCACAATTTTTGACATAATTTGCAATGTATGAACGCATTCCAGTCCAATAATACCTTTTGGATATTCTATTTAACGTACCTTCAGCACCGTAGTGACCAGCTGTAGGTAAATCGTGGTGTTCTTTTAAAATTTTCTCCCTTTCATGTGATGGGACAACTAGTTGAGCTTCTTCTGATTCCGAACTTGGAGAATACCTGTATAAAACTCCTTGATTCATAATATAACCGCGATCAGTCCAGTTAGTATAGTCAAGAGTTTTTTCTTCATCTTCGAAACTTTTAATAATTTTCTTTAATTCTTCATCTTTCATTTGTTCAGCACGTAAATCACTTGATGATTTAGAAGGAATATCAACTACTATAGCGCAAATATCACAACTTTCTTTATTGGTGTGATCACAAGCAGGACGAGAAAGCATGTCAGCTATGACGTTAGCTTTGCTTTTGGCTAGAAGATCCTCAATTTGGGTTTTCAACAATTCTTTCTTTGCTTGTGATAACTTGTAAGGAGGTAGTGATTTAGGACGATGTTCTCTAGTATTTATATGATGTTCGACGACGGGTGTTGCTTCTCCCCCTGGTCGAAAGGTATTGGAAAAATTTTTAGGTGAGTCATTAAACCTTTTTCTTTGTATCTCAGATAGATGCTGACCTTCTGTTTCTCTTAACATAACCGAGTTAACTGTGGCAGTTGGTGCTGAGATTTCAGGCGTCGTAATGAAAGGATCATCAGAAAAGGGAATTTTACGTTTAGGATTGTTCTGGAAATACCAACTTTGGCTTCTCATGTCTAGCACGATCCCCATTTTATTTAAAAAATCTATGCCTAACAATGTTCTATTTCCCTGGGCTTCGGGTAAGGCAAAAATCGTTGTACTAGTTGTACGACCTTCTATTTCAACTGTGATTGTTGCTTGAAGAACGTTGGTTTCTTTTCGTAGTCCATCAGCAAGTGTTATGCTTACACCGGTGTCTTCGAACACAGTTCCTTGGTCACACAGAATCTTGTATAACATTTCCCCAGCAATGCAATGAGTAGCTCCTGTATCTGCGCAAGCAACCCCTGTAACACCATTTACCTTTATGTATAACAAAGGTGTTGCTTGAGTATTGACAGAACAAGATTTGAGATGAAGGGAACGAAAATTTGCTGATTGCGTCTGCGTAGAAGTAGATGGAGAACAATTAGGACATTTGGCTTTGACAAAACCTTGTTTACCACAGCCATAACAATTTATAATCGGACGCTTATCATTGTTTTCGTATCTTGAATTTGTATATTTTGAAGTAGAATGATTATTTTTATAATTTGAAAAATGTTCGTTAGTTTCATGTTTGGGTGTTTGATTTTTCCAGAACTCTTGACCATTTGAATTTTTCGGCAAAACATGTTTCTGCGCTTCACGCGTTTTTGGATAACTTGCTGACTTTTGAGAAGAATGTTTAATGTTTTCGTAAATGTCTAGCTTTTCAGCCAACACGACAGGATCATTTAACTTGTCCCAACCATCTAAATAATGATTTTTATATTCATGTGGACACTTTTTCTTAATCTGATCAGCGATTATTAGTTCAGTTAGTTTTTCAAATGAATTGATTTCTAATTCGGATAACCAACCCTCAAAATAATTTCTAAGTTCAAAATAAAAATCCTTCCAAGTAGAATTTTCTCGTTTTTGATGTCGGCTAAATAATACTCTAAATTTTTCTGCTGTCAACTTAAATCTTTTAAGCAATATGTCACGAATATAAGAATAATTTTTGAACATTTCTTCTGGTTCTCTGGCGATTAGTTTACCAATGTCGTTCGGAAGTACGGCAATTAATTGAGAAACCCAAAATTCTTTGGAGACATTAAGCATTTTTATTTGACGTTCAAACATTGTCAAAAACAAAGACATATCATCCTTTTCAGGAATAAATGTTGGCAAGATATTTTTAATATCTATACGCATCTGGTCTATTTGATTTTGTGGTACTGTTGTCGCGGTAGGGTTTTGAGCATGTAGCTTAAGCTTTTCTAGCTCATATGCTCTTTCCTCTGCAATACGTTTATCCTGAATCATTTGTTGTTCTGCAATTTCTTGTTTTTTGCGATCTTCCACGATAGCCATAAATGCCTCTTTAACAAATTGTTCGTCGTCTTTAAGCAGTTGACACTTCATAATTTTCTCACGTAAGACTGATAGTTTATCATCTTTATCTACATCTAACTCTAATTCTGTGCCCAAATTAAACAAATCGATTTTTTTTCCTTTAGAAAGAAACGCCATTTTTCCCAAATTGTTGTTGATATTGTTGATTTATGCTTAAATTCGAAAACTATTAGATACGTGACCCATTAAATAATAAGAACAAAATGACTACCTTCCCCTTACAGGTAAATAAAACATGTAAATATCGATAAATTTCATAAATAAATGTTTAAAAAAAATGCAGGGAATAATTTAAAACATACTAAAATATACCACTAATTTAATCATGAGCTCATGAAAATATTTAGAAGAAATATTATTATAAGTTAAAATTCAACCTTTTTACCAAATTAGCTTACCAATGACATAAATCATTCATTTTAAATATATGAAATATTATAGGTAATTCATTGCGAAATAATTATCAACCACACATAAATATGAAAACAACTCGAAATATGAATAAAGAACTTACTTTACATCTAAAAAATAAACAACATACGAAATAATAAAATTGATCAAAATCATTTTTAAACTCTGTGCACAGATTAAAAAAACAAAACAAAATTCACTTACTCAGAATCCTTGCTTTTAAAAACAATATCAAAAGAAATCACTTTCAATTTCAGAAAACTAATGTTTCTTAATAATCTTATTCAAAATCAACATAAAACAAAACAAACAAAAATTATATAAATATATGAAACAGCGTTTGTCTTAATAAATAAAAGAAAATAAAAACTTTTTTTTTTCCGCAGCTGGCCAGCAAAAAAAAGAGAAACAAACAAACAATAAAAAAAAAATAATTTCAACTTTTACCGGTAAAAACAAATAAAATAAAAATCTATTTTTAGATAAAGGTTGTCGATGATTCACATAACAGTTAAAACACGCAGAAGTAAATAGGTATTGAACACTTCTAAGAACAAAATCAGATTATAAGTAGAAAACTTTTATATGACGAAATGAAAAAGTTTCAATCACAAACACCAGTTATGTTTAAAAACTAGAAGATATTTTGTTGCTTATGAAGACTGAAGAACATTATTTATTGTCATGTCGACAATATTTTTCAATTATTTCCAATGTGAAGGGTACGGATTACCCTTTTCGAATGCATTTTCTTGCTTTTTTGTCAGGATGACGCACTTAAAACACACAATTGAAGAAGAAGAAAGCACTATTAAAAATAAGAACAGATGCTTGATTCATTGTAGATTTGACAACACCGTTAAAATGGGTACAGATTACTCTTTTTTTTTTTTTTTATACTTTCTTGAATTTTGTCGCGATGATACTACCACACATAACTGATATTAAAGAAATTAGCACAAAACTGGAGTATATCTTGATACTTGATATTGCACATTATATAATAGAACTTTTTGGAAATCACAGGATGAATTGTTCTTGACGAACACGGCACTTGAGAACACAAAATTTCCTTTATTGCCGAGGTGACAATAATTTAGAAGTGGGTATGGATTACTCTACTTTAAATATAATTTTTGGAATTTTTGTCAGGATGACAGCAGCGAACTTGACACAAAGACTTTGAAAGCACAAAAATGTTCCGAAAGAACTCCATTTTACGTTGGGCGCCAGTGTGGGATGTTATTCGGTACTTAAAATATAGAACAGAGATGTTACAGTCACATTTTATTGTAGACGACACAACACATATCACATTATATACAAATCGCAAGACGAGCGCAACTCAATCAATTGAATATTCATAAAAATTACTTAGCACAAAGAACATCTCTAAGAGAGAAGCTTAGCGAACACACATCCCAATCTTACATCTTAACTGCAAACTCAATTACTTCACTTCATTTCATGTCTTTTTAGAAAAGGAAGGCAAAATATCTCCGGATATTTTGCCGAAGGTGGCAATAGCGCCACCTATAGATACTATAATTTAGGGAAGGCAGTCACCCTGTTACATTTCAAAAAAGTTTGCCAAAAAGGGTATTTTGAACAGAATTACCCGAAGTCATCGTGACTGAAAATTTAAAGGAGTATTTAAATAAGAAATTGCGTTTTTTTCTGACTCGTTTTTAAATCTATTTTTGCTCTCAAATGCATCCAATTTATAGATCCTCTTATTTAGGAACTATATAATGTGACGCATTGGCCAGTTTTTTGATAAAGATAGAATATATTTTTTAAAATGCTGTCAAAGTGGGCATTTCGCACAAAATTTTCCGAAGCTATCGTGATTAAAGAATTAAAGATGTATTCAAATTACAAATCGGTTATTTTATGACTCATTTTAAATTCAATTTTGCTCTCAAGCGCATTCAATTGACAGTTTTTTTGTTATTTACGAACTCTATAATGTACTGTTTTGGTTGATTTTTAAATAAATTAAGAATATATTTCAAAATATGTTGTCAAAATGTGCATTTGAGCTGAATTTCGCTTAAGATGATTCAGATAAAACCAGTTCTTGCAGAAAAATGAAATTAAGTATTTTTCATAAGCGGCCAAATGAAGTTATTAAACTGGGTATATCTCTAATCATACTTTATTTTTAGGTGCGTTCGTAATTATGCAAATACGTTGAACCTATAGTTGTCGTTCAGTCCGTCCGTCTGTCCGCCCGTCTGTCTCTCCGCCTATAACAACGCAAAAACTACCCAATCGAATCATTTGAAATTTAAAATATATAATTATTATATAATTCTGTCGAGTCATTTCAAATTTTATGAAAATCGGATGCACAGAGAATTACAGTGACAATCAAATTCATTCCTTTACAATACGGCTAATGGGTAGAACAGTTTCAAATGCATTTTAATGGTGTTAAACTCTTTGGAATATAATAGAATTGACATGAACCTATGAAGTATTGTATATAACTAAAATATAAATTCTGACAATCTGTGATGCAAAGAATATTTATTATTAAATTACAGGGCCACACAAAAGTATTCCACTCCATAACGCTTTACGGGGAAAATTGTTTAAGGCGTGTTTTAATTATATTAAACTATTTCACATTTTATGAATATGATGTACTTTTCTGAGGTTACGTCCTGTATATTTACAGGAACACAAAGAAGATTTCTACCACTATACTGTATCCGAAGTACTATCTACTATAACAGCAAGATCTGAATATTTTTAAGCATCGTTATCGTACGAATGCACCTCATTTTCTACGCTTCACCTGCAATTTCCAACTTGTTTGTTGTTGAAATGAGCAATCTTCGAAATCTACCTCCACCTATAGGCCATGCCGACAGGGATTTTTTTTTTTTTTTAACTTTGTTGTAATCACCCCGTTAAATATAATTGCTTATTTATATTATACACTAAAGTCGCAAAAAATGTTCACTAAAAAAGCTCTACAAGTTAATTAGAATATTTATATATAATTCTCAAAAATAGAGTGTGATGGGCAAAATATTAACAGCTTTTTTCAGCAAATTTCACATGAGAAAAAGCAGAATATCCTTGTTAAAGATCAATAGCATGAATTCTCTATTAATGATCTTTTTCTTTTACTAGATGGGAAAGAAAATTTTTATATCTGGATTCGGGATTATTGAATTGAAAATATCTTTCAACAGATTTTAGAAAGTTTCATGTTGTCCTACAAAGAATTATTATAGAATAATGTTAGGAAAGTTCATTTTAGCACATGTATCTGATTATGAAAGATTTTCTTTATAAAAAATTATACTGAGCGAATTTTGATGAGACATCCATTGTTATATAGTTACATAATTTTTCGGGCGGGATTTAAGTACATTGCATATTGTTCTGTGTTACTTGTCAAATCATCTTGTAAATAAATATTATAAAAAAAAAAACAAAAAAAAAAACATTGGTGGTTCTTCAAATTCCACATTTTGACTGCTAAATATATAATAGAGAAATATATAATGGAGCGATGACGTTCCTATCGCTTTCAGATATGCGAAAGTACATTCTATATAAAAGTTTATATTTCTTTAAAACACGAAGTGAAACTTACAGATATATTTCATTTAATTGAAGGTTGATTTAGAGAAATTGAACAGCAGAGAGGATGAAACCTGTTAGCTTTCGCTAAATGAGACATGAATCGATAATAATGTTTGATAGTTATCATGTTCTCTCACTCACACACACATACATGAAACATGGTTACATTAAATTCTTTACACCAAGTTCAATATGATTCCAGAAAGCATTCTTTATCTTTAAAAACAATATATTTTCTAGATTTTAGATATATAAAAATAAGTTTTTGTCGTTAAAACTGTATTTTGGAAATGTTTCAAAGTTTTTTAGCATGTCAATCAGTTTTCCTCAACCAAAATATTAAATTTTAGAAAAATATGCATTCTTCTTTTAACGTTTTCAGCTACATGAATCAATCTATACTTACGATTGTAACAAAATAATGCCAATGTTAATGCCGTTACTTTTGCACGTTTGTCTTTTAAGTAATTTTGTTGAATATAAAAATATTCATTTGAGAATGGATAGCATCCGAATAACTAATTTTTCAGGTAGAGAGAACTGATTAATACATTGTAAAGGTACTTGGAAACGTTTCCGAGAATTACGGACAGACAATTAATTTTTTTCATACATTTTTCATTTAATTTCGAAAATAAATTGTTTCTCATCGATTCTCAAGATAAAGGAATGCTTTTCAGAATCTTGGGTCACTCGGAAGACGTTATTTCCTCATTATAGTACATTTTCACACATTATGGGATTTTGTATTTTATTACAAAGACATGCGTTTGGAAAGTTAAAATATATACAAACTGTTTAAATATTTCGTTGGAAGGTTTAAATAATATACTGGTTGTTTAACGCTTAAAAAGAGTGTCAATAGATGGCGCAAGTAGTTCTGAAATTCTCCTCTGAATAACTAATGAATTATGATTTGAAATCAGTCAGTCGTAAGTGAAAGCTTTGAATGTGCTGTACGCGGTTTTTAATCTATTGAAAGTGTAAAATGTTACTGATGTCTGAAGATGGTTTGATTATATTAAATTGGTTTAGTTTTAAATATGCATATTTAATTGACTACACTTACACTGAAATATATCCAGGAATACCCAAGATTGTAATGGAAGAAGTTGCAATTGGGGGGAAAATTTAAACCGTGAATTTGGACTTCAAGTTAAAGGAAAAGGAAATAGTTTGAATTAAAATACTTTGAAATTGAATCAAGATTAATCATTTTGGTGAACCCGTATGTGATGAAGGATATGTATAATTTCATGGAGATTAGGACAATGTATAATTAAGGTAAGCAAACCTTAATATGAATTCAACTAGAGTTAATAAAGATTTTTTTTGCCTGAAAGTAAATTGAAAGGACTTGCATTTTACTAGTTGTTTTAACTGATTGTTTTAAATGTTTGAGAGTGTTTAACTACTTTTAACTATTCAAAGTAAAGGTAGCATTGAAGTAATAGCATATAATTAAACTAGTAACAGACTGTTTGATTGAAATATGAGATATATTTAATTGAAAGTAAATATTTTGAAAAAAATTAATGATATTGAGAAAACTAAGAAATTACGTGCAACTGCACGCAGTTTAACCACAAAATTGATATCTAAAGTAGAGACAACTTTGAATGAGGGGGTTGAAATTAATATATCTAGTTTAAGAGTGTTTTTAGAACAATTAAATAAAAAATGTGAACTTTTAGTAAAGTATGATACTGAAATTGAAGGATTAATTAATAAAGAGGATGAGCTGGAAAGCGAAGTTATTACGGCTCAAGAATATCAGGATAAAATAATAGCCTGTAAATGTTTAATAGAAGAGAAAATTAAAAATAATTCTGCCTGTAATGAAAATGTTAATAAAGAGGGTTCTCATATTTTATCTCCCAAGGCTAATGTTAAACTTCCGAAGTTAAGCATAAATAAATTTTATGGAAACCCGAGTAATTGGCTCGAGTTTTGGAGTCAATTTGAAAATTCTATTGACAAAAATGATAGTTTAACCTTGATAAATAAATTTAGTTATTTGAAATCCCTAACTGGTGGTTTGGCATTTAATGCCATTAGTGGTTTGGCTTTAACAGGAGAAAACTATAAAATTGCAATTGATATTTTAAAAACACGCTTTGGTAGGATAGACTTGACTATTAACTCACACATGGCTAAGTTATTGAGTCTGGAACGTGTGAGGAGTTCCTCGAGTGTGGCCGCCCTTAGAAAACCTTATGATGAAATTGAGGTAAATATTAGATCTTTGGAAACACTCAATGTAGTTTCTGGTTCTTATGGTCACCTTCTTTACCCATTATTATTAAAACTGTTACCGGAAGACCTCACATTGGAATTTAGTAGAAGGCAAAATTCAAAGGCTAATTCGAAATTAGAATTTGATATTAAAGAATTAATGGACTTTTTAAAAGTTGAGATTCAGTCCCGAGAACATATTTATTCTTTAAATGAAAGAGGAATTTCAGGTTTAGTTACTCAAAATGGTAAAAGAGATAGAAATAGACGTTTTCAAAATGAAAATTTTAAAGGGGGAAATCCATTCACAAGTACATACGCAACGCATGTGAATTTTAATTGTGTATTTTGCGTTTCTAAGGAACATAGTTCAGAACAGTGTCCTACCAGCACTGCTCAGAGGAAAATGAATGCTAAAAGGCGTGGACTTTGTTTTAAATGTCTCCGGGGTAAACACGTAGCTAAGGATAGTTGGAGAAAAAATACTTGCAATATATGCAATCAGAGTTGGCATAATACACTTTTATGTGAAAAACGTAATGGAAATATAGATTTAAAAAATTGTCAGGCTAACTCTAATACAGATAATGAAAATAATGATCAAATGTCTACGACTGTTTCAACGTGTAGTGCAAATAATTTAAATAAAATTTCAACTGTTTTTTTGCAAACTTGTACTGCTTTAATTTCAACAAAATTTAAAAACATATTAATTAGAATCTTAATAGATGGAGGCTCTCACAGATCGTTTATAAGTAAGCGTTTAGCTGAAAAGTTAAATCTTCCCGTTATCGGAGTTGAAAAGTTACAAATACATACTTTCGGGGAGGAAAGACCCAATACGGGTGAATACAATTGTGTTAAAGTCAATTTGCTAAATCCGCGCAATCAAAACAAAAAGGCTACTGTTAATGCGTTAGTAGTAAATAAAATTACAGGAGCTAATGTAGTGAATATACCAAGTGGATGGATAAGGTCAAAATTGAAAAGATTATCTCTTTGGTTATCAGACAACAATAAAATGCCTGTAGATATGTTAATCGGTGCGGATAGCTACTGGGAAATAGTAACGGGAAATATTGAACGTTTAAGTAAAAGATTGGTGGCTCTTGACACTATATTTGGAACAACACTACAAGGTCAAGCAACTTTAAATTCTAAGTATAATCCTTATGTTAGTGTAAATAAAGTGATAATTGATGAAAATAAGACAATATTAAGCGATATTAAAGCAATTTGAGAACTTGATTTGTTAGGAATAAAGCAAAGTGAAAATGTAACTAATGAAGCGGAATATAAAATAATGAAGGAATTTGAGAATATAGTCCAGTCATTTTAGCACCTTTTTTTACAAATAGAGGAAAAAATTAGAACAAAGCTGGATTTTTGCATAGATGTTAGTTAGGGTATGTAGTTTAACATACTAAAAGTCCCCATCGATCCAATGTGAGCTTTCGCCGCCAGGGGGCGCTAAAGAGCTTGAAAATCGGTTTTTTGTAAATATCTCACGAACAATGGCATTTAGAAAAAAAAGTTCAATTACAAAGATGTAGATAATTTAATTTCCTACAAAAAGTGTCATTAACATTTTTTTTGTCACACCAACCCTTAACTGCTGAAAATTAAAATAATGTAAACGTGTTTGAAAAAAATGCGGAAGCACAGTCATAACGCGGCGAAGAGGCAGAACACATACAGAACAACCTCGGATCCTCCCCCCCCCAAGTCTCCCCCATTGTCTGTATGCCGTTTTCGCGCTTAAGGGTGCATTCGAAAAAACGCTTTTCCACCTTCAACAGCTCGAAATTTTCCGATACAATTTCAGGCACATTTTTAAAAGTAGAAACATGAAACTTACTGAGGGGATTCTTGAAGGGACGTATGAGGTGCCGTGTGATGTCTTTCCAAACTTTCCAAATAAGAGATTTTGAAAGTTTGGTGTATTTGAGTGCAAAAATGAATTCAAAAATAAATCGGAAAATAAGCAGTTTGAATCGAAATACACCCTTAAGCAACAGCAATTGCCCAATACCCTATCTCTCTTCGCATTTGTGGAAATGTACCACGTGCAGTTACCTTTCCAATATTTAACTTTCATTTGGTGCTCATTTCGCTAGTATGAAATCACCCTTATTTACTACCCCAACGAAGTATTCTTTATGAGATCAGCGCCGTACGAAAGGGGGGGGGGGCGAAGGGGCGGTCGCCACCGGCGCGGATATTTGGGGGCGCCAAATTTATACTACCAACTAATTTTTTACCAGTCACATAAAAAAGTTGGGGGCGGGCGCCAAATGGAAGCTTTGCCCCGGGCGCAGTTTTCTCATCGCACGCCCATGTGTGAAGTTTAAGGAAGGGAATAGTTTTATTTTCAACGCATGTTATAGAAATTGTTAAATAGTTATGATAGTTTAAAATGGCTCTTTCTTAATTGCTGATTGTGAGCGAAAAATGGAGATTGACAAAATAGTATGTCTTGTATGCGGTGAGGATTACGTTTGAAAGATTATGTAAAAATAGGAAAAAAGGGACTGAAGTTCATTGTGGCAGCAAGTTCGGAAAGAGGTGACCATAAGTAGAAAATATTTGAAGAAACGGTTAAAAATAATAGTGAATGTACAGTTCTTTCAAAATTATACAGGAAAGAATTCTATTAAATCATACAATAAATCTATTGCAGAAAAACCCATGTCTGAAGTTTAAGGAAGGGAATAGTTTATTTTCAACGCATGTTATAGAAATTGTTAAATAGTTATGATAGTTTAAAATGGCTCTTTCTTAATTGCTGATTGTGAGCGAAAAATGGAGATTGACAAAATAGTATGTCTTGTATGCGGTGAGGATTACGTTTGAAAGATTATGTAAAAATAGGAAAAAAGGGACTGAAATTCATTGTGGCAGCAAGTTCGGAAAGAGGTGACCATAAGTAGAAAATATTTGAAGAAACGGTTAAAAATAATAGTGAATGTACAGTTCTTTCAAAATTATACAGGAAAGAATTCTATTAAATCATACAATAAATCTATTGCAGAAAAACCCATGTGTGAAGTTTAAGGAAGGGAATAGTTTTATTTTCAACGCATGTTATAGAAATTGTTAAATAGTTATGATAGTTTAAAATGGCTCTTTCTTAATTGCTGATTGTGAGCGAAAAATGGAGATTGACAAAATAGTATGTCTTGTATGCGGTGAGGATTACGTTTGAAAGATTATGTAAAAATAGGAAAAAAGGGACTGAAATTCATTGTGGCAGCAAGTTCGGAAAGAGGTGACCATAAGTAGAAAATATTTGAAGAAACGGTTAAAAATAATAGTGAATGTACAGTTCTTTCAAAATTATACAGGAAAGAATTCTATTAAATCATACAATAAATCTATTGCAGAAAAACCCATGTGTGAAGTTTAAGGAAGGGAATAGTTTTATTTTCAACGCATGTTATAGAAATTGTTAAATAGTTATGATAGTTTAAAATGGCTCTTTCTTAATTGCTGATTGAGAGCGAAAAATGGAGATTGACAAAATAGTATGTCTTGTATGCGGTGAGGATTACGTTTGAAAGATTATGTAAAAATAGGAAAAAAGGGACTGAAGTTCATTGTGGCAGCAAGTTCGGAAAGAGGTGACCATAAGTAGAAAATATTTGAAGAAACGGTTAAAAATAATAGTGAATGTACAGTTCTTTCAAAATTATACAGGAAAGAATTCTATTAAATCATACAATAAATCTATTGCAGAAAAACCCATGTGTGAAGTTTAAGGAAGGGAATAGTTTTATTTTCAACGCATGTTATAGAAATTGTTAAATAGTTATGATAGTTTAAAATGGCTCTTTCTTAATTGCTGATTGTGAGCGAAAAATGGAGATTGACAAAATAGTATGTCTTGTATGCGGTGAGGATTACGTTTGAAAGATTATGTAAAAATAGGAAAAAAGGGACTGAAATTCATTGTGGCAGCAAGTTCGGAAAGAGGTGACCATAAGTAGAAAATATTTGAAGAAATGGTTAAAAATAATAGTGAATGTACAGTTCTTTCAAAATTATACAGGAAAGAATTCTATTAAATCATACAATAAATCTATTGCAGAAAAACCCATGTGTGAAGTTTAAGGAAGGGAATAGTTTTATTTTCAACGCATGTTATAGAAATTGTTAAATAGTTATGATAGTTTAAAATGGCTCTTTCTTAATTGCTGAATGTGAGCGAAAAATGGAGATTGACAAAATAGTATGTCTTGTATGCGGTGAGGATTACGTTTGAAAGATTATGTAAAAATAGGAAAAAAGGGACTGAAGTTCATTGTGGCAGCAAGTTCGGAAAGAGGTGACCATAAGTAGAAAATATTTGAAGAAACGGTTAAAAATAATAGTGAATGTACAGTTCTTTCAAAATTATACAGGAAAGAATTCTATTAAATCATACAATAAATCTATTGCAGAAAAACCCATGTGTGAAGTTTAAGGAAGGGAATAGTTTTATTTTCAACGCATGTTATAGAAATTGTTAAATAGTTATGATAGTTTAAAATGGCTCTTTCTTAATTGCTGATTGTGAGCGAAAAATGGAGATTGACAAAATAGTATGTCTTGTATGCGGTGAGGATTACGTTTGAAAGATTATGTAAAAATAGGAAAAAAGGGACTGAAATTCATTGTGGCAGCAAGTTCGGAAAGAGGTGATCATAAGTAGAAAATATTTGAAGAAACGGTTAAAAATAATAGTGAATGTACAGTTCTTTCAAAATTATACAGGAAAGAATTCTATTAAATCATACAATAAATCTATTGCAGAAAAACCCATGTGTGAAGTTTAAGGAAGGGAATAGTTTTATTTTCAACGCATGTTATAGAAATTGTTAAATAGTTATGATAGTTTAAAATGGCTCTTTCTTAATTGCTGATTGTGAGCGAAAAATGGAGATTGACAAAATAGTATGTCTTGTATGCGGTGAGGATTACGTTTGAAAGATTATGTAAAAATAGGAAAAAAGGGACTGAAGTTCATTGTGGCAGCAAGTTCGGAAAGAGGTGACCATTAGTAGAAAATATTTGAAGAAACGGTTAAAAATAATAGTGAATGTACAGTTCTTTCAAAATTATACAGGAAAGAATTCTATTAAATCATACAATAAATCTATTGCAGAAAAACCCATGTGTGAAGTTTAAGGAAGGGAATAGTTTTATTTTCAACGCATATTATAGAAATTGTTAAATAGTTATGATAGTTTAAAATGGCTCTTTCTTAATTGCTGCTTGTGAGCGAAAAATGGAGATTGACAAAATAGTATGTCTTGTATGCGGTGAGGATTACGTTTGAAAGATTATGTAAAAATAGGAAAAAAGGGACTGAAGTTCATTGTGGCAGCAAGTTCGGAAAGAGGTGACCATAAGTAGAAAATATTTGAAGAAACGGTTAAAAATAATAGTGAATGTACAGTTCTTTCAAAATTATACAGGAAAGAATTCTATTAAATCATACAATAAATCTATTGCAGAAAAACCCATGTGTGAAGTTTAAGGAAGGGAATAGTTTTATTTTCAACGCATGTTATAGAAATTGTTAAATAGTTATGATAGTTTAAAATGGCTCTTTCTTAATTGCTGATTGTGAGCGAAAAATGGAGATTGACAAAATAGTATGTCTTGTATGCGGTGAGGATTACGTTTGAAAGATTATGTAAAAATAGGAAAAAAGGGACTGAAATTCATTGTGGCAGCAAGTTCGGAAAGAGGTGACCATTAGTAGAAAATATTTGAAGAAACGGTTAAAAATAATAGTGAATGTACAGTTCTTTCAAAATTATACAGGAAAGAATTCTATTAAATCATACAATAAATCTATTGCAGAAAAACCCATGTGTGAAGTTTAAGGAAGGGAATAGTTTTATTTTCAACGCATGTTATAGAAATTGTTAAATAGTTATGATAGTTTAAAATGGCTCTTTCTTAATTGCTGATTGTGAGCGAAAAATGGAGCTTGACAAAATAGTATGTCTTGTATGCGGTGAGGATTACGTTTGAAAGATTATGTAAAAATAGGAAAAAAGGGACTGAAGTTCATTGTGGCAGCAAGTTCGGAAAGAGGTGACCATAAGTAGAAAATATTTGAAGAAACGGTTAAAAATAATAGTGAATGTACAGTTCTTTAAAAATTATACAGGAAAGAATTCTATTAAATCATACAATAAATCTATTGCAGAAAAACCCATGTGTGAAATTTAAGGAAGGGAATAGTTTTATTTTCAACGCATGTTATAGAAATTGTTAAATAGTTATGATAGTTTAAAATGGCTCTTTCTTAATTGCTGATTGTGAGCGAAAAATGGAGATTGACAAAATAGTATGTCTTGTATGCGGTGAGGATTACGTTTGAAAGATTATGTAAAAATAGGAAAAAAGGGACTGAAGTTCATTGTGGCAGCAAGTTCGGAAAGAGGTGACCATAAGTAGAAAATATTTGAAGAAACGGTTAAAAATAATAGTGAATGTACAGTTCTTTCAAAATTATACAGGAAAGAATTCTATTAAATCATACAATAAATCTATTGCAGAAAAACCCATGTGTGAAGTTTAAGGAAGGGAATAGTTTTATTTTCAACGCATGTTATAGAAATTGTTAAATAGTTATGATAGTTTAAAATGGCTCTTTCTTAATTGCTGATTGTGAGCGAAAAATGGAGATTGACAAAATAGTATGTCTTGTATGCGGTGAGGATTACGTTTGAAAGATTATGTAAAAATAGGAAAAAAGGGACTGAAATTCATTGTGGCAGCAAGTTCGGAAAGAGGTGACCATTAGTAGAAAATATTTGAAGAAACGGTTAAAAATAATAGTGAATGTACAGTTCTTTCAAAATTATACAGGAAAGAATTCTATTAAATCATACAATAAATCTATTGCAGAAAAACCCATGTGTGAAGTTTAAGGAAGGGAATAGTTTTATTTTCAACGCATGTTATAGAAATTGTTAAATAGTTATGATAGTTTAAAATGGCTCTTTCTTAATTGCTGATTGTGAGCGAAAAATGGAGATTGACAAAATAGTATGTCTTGTATGCGGTGAGGATTACGTTTGAAAGATTATGTAAAAATAGGAAAAAAGGGACTGAAGTTCATTGTGGCAGCAAGTTCGGAAAGAGGTGACCATAAGTAGAAAATATTTGAAGAAACGGTTAAAAATAATAGTGAATGTACAGTTCTTTAAAAATTATACAGGAAAGAATTCTATTAAATCATACAATAAATCTATTGCAGAAAAACCCATGTGTGAAGTTTAAGGAAGGAAATAGTTTTATTTTCAACGCATGTTATAGAAATTGTTAAATAGTTATGATAGTTTAAAATGGCTCTTTCTTAATTGCTGATTGTGAGCGAAAAATGGAGATTGACAAAATAGTATGTCTTGTATGCGGTGAGGATTACGTTTGAAAGATTATGTAAAAATAGGAAAAAAGGGACTGAAGTTCATTGTGGCAGCAAGTTCGGAAAGAGGTGACCATAAGTAGAAAATATTTGAAGAAACGGTTAAAAATAATAGTGAATGTACAGTTCTTTCAAAATTATACAGGAAAGAATTCTATTAAATCATACAATAAATCTATTGCAGAAAAACCCATGTGTGAAGTTTAAGGAAGGGAATAGTTTTATTTTCAACGCATGTTATAGAAATTGTTAAATAGTTATGATAGTTTAAAATGGCTCTTTCTTAATTGCTGATTGTGAGCGAAAAATGGAGATTGACAAAATAGTATGTCTTGTATACGGTGAGGATTACGTTTGAAAGATTATGTAAAAATAGGAAAAAAGGGACTGAAGTTCATTGTGGCAGCAAGTTCGGAAAGAGGTGACCATAAGTAGAAAATATTTGAAGAAACGGTTAAAAATAATAGTGAATGTACAGTTCTTTCAAAATTATACAGGAAAGAATTCTATTAAATCATACAATAAATCTATTGCAGAAAAACCCATGTGTGAAGTTTAAGGAAGGGAATAGTTTTATTTTCAACGCATGTTATAGAAATTGTTAAATAGTTATGATAGTTTAAAATGGCTCTTTCTTAATTGCTGATTGTGAGCGAAAAATGGAGATTGAGAAAATAGTATGTCTTGTATGCGGTGAGGATTACGTTTGAAAGATTATGTAAAAATAGGAAAAAAGGGACTGAAATTCATTGTGGCAGCAAGTTCGGAAAGAGGTGACCATAAGTAGAAAATATTTGAAGAAACGGTTAAAAATAATAGTGAATGTACAGTTCTTTCAAAATTATACAGGAAAGAATTCTATTAAATCATACAATAAATCTATTGCAGAAAAACCCATGTGTGAAGTTTAAGGAAGGGAATAGTTTTATTTTCAACGCATGTTATAGAAATTGTTAAATAGTTATGATAGTTTAAAATGGCTCTTTCTTAATTGCTGATTGTGAGCGAAAAATGGAGATTGACAAAATAGTATGTCTTGTATGCGGTGAGGATTACGTTTGAAAGATTATGTAAAAATAGGATAAAAGGGACTGAAGTTCATTGTGGCAGCAAGTTCGGAAAGAGGTGACCATAAGTAGAAAATATTTGAAGAAACGGTTAAAAATAATAGTGAATGTACAGTTCTTTCAAAATTATACAGGAAAGAATTCTATTAAATCATACAATAAATCTATTGCAGAAAAACCCATGTGTGAAGTTTAAGGAAGGGAATAGTTTTATTTTCAACGCATGTTATAGAAATTGTTAAATAGTTATGATAGTTTAAAATGGCTCTTTCTTAATTGCTGATTGTGAGCGAAAAATGGAGATTGACAAAATAGTATGTCTTGTATGCGGTGAGGATTACGTTTGAAAGATTATGTAAAAATAGGAAAAAAGGGACTGAAATTCATTGTGGCAGCAAGTTCGGAAAGAGGTGACCATAAGTAGAAAATATTTGAAGAAACGGTTAAAAATAATAGTGAATGTACAGTTCTTTCAAAATTATACAGGAAAGAATTCTATTAAATCATACAATAAATCTATTGCAGAAAAACCCATGTGTGAAGTTTAAGGAAGGGAATAGTTTTATTTTCAACGCATGTTATAGAAATTGTTAAATAGTTATGATAGTTTAAAATGGCTCTTTCTTAATTGCTGATTGTGAGCGAAAAATGGAGATTGACAAAATAGTATGTCTTGTATGCGGTGAGGATTACGTTTGAAAGATTATGTAAAAATAGGAAAAAAGGGACTGAAATTCATTGTGGCAACAAGTTCGGAAAGAGGTGACCATAAGTAGAAAATATTTGAAGAAACTGTTAAAAATAATAGTGAATGTACAGTTCTTTCAAAATTATACAGGAAAGAATTCTATTAAATCATACAATAAATCTATTGCAGAAAAACCCATGTGTGAAGTTTAAGGAAGGGAATAGTTTTATTTTCAACGCATGTTATAGAAATTGTTAAATAGTTATGATAGTTTAAAATGGCTCTTTCTTAATTGCTGATTGTGAGCGAAAAATGGAGATTGACAAAATAGTATGTCTTGTATGCGGTGAGGATTACGTTTGAAAGATTATGTAAAAATAGGAAAAAAAGGACTGAAGTTCATTGTGGCAGCAAGTTCGGAAAGAGGTGACCATAAGTAGAAAATATTTGAAGAAACGGTTAAAAATAATAGTGAATGTACAGTTCTTTCAAAATTATACAGGAAAGAATTCTATTAAATCATACAATAAATCTATTGCAGAAAAACCCATGTGTGAAGTTTAAGGAAGGGAATAGTTTTATTTTCAACGCATGTTATAGAAATTGTTAAATAGTTATGATAGTTTAAAATGGCTCTTTCTTAATTGCTGATTGTGAGCGAAAAATGGAGATTGACAAAATAGTATGTCTTGTATGCGGTGAGGATTACGTTTGAAAGATTATGTAAAAATAGGAAAAAAGGGACTGAAATTCATTGTGGCAGCAAGTTCGGAAAGAGGTGACCATAAGTAGAAAATATTTGAAGAAACGGTTAAAAATAATAGTGAATGTACAGTTCTTTCAAAATTATACAGGAAAGAATTCTATTAAATCATACAATAAATCTATTGCAGAAAAACCCATGTGTGAAGTTTAAGGAAGGGAATAGTTTTATTTTCAACGCATGTTATAGAAATTGTTAAATAGTTATGATAGTTTAAAATGGCTCTTTCTTAATTGCTGATTGTGAGCGAAAAATGGAGATTGACAAAATAGTATGTCTTGTATGCGGTGAGGATTACGTTTGAAAGATTATGTAAAAATAGGAAAAAAGGGACTGAAATTCATTGTGGCAGCAAGTTCGGAAAGTGGTGATCATAAGTAGAAAATATTTGAAGAAACGGTTAAAAATAATAGTGAATGTACAGTTCTTTCAAAATTATACAGGAAAGAATTCTATTAAATCATACAATAAATCTATTGCAGAAAAACCCATGTGTGAAGTTTAAGGAAGGGAATAGTTTTATTTTCAACGCATGTTATAGAAATTGTTAAATAGTTATGATAGTTTAAAATGGCTCTTTCTTAATTGCTGATTGTGAGCGAAAAATGGAGATTGACAAAATAGTATGTCTTGTATGCGGTGAGGATTACGTTTGAAAGATTATGTAAAAATAGGAAAAAAGGGACTGAAGTTCATTGTGGCAGCAAGTTCGGAAAGAGGTGACCATAAGTAGAAAATATTTGAAGAAACGGTTAAAAATAATAGTGAATGTACAGTTCTTTCAAAATTATACAGGAAAGAATTCTATTAAATCATACAATAAATCTATTGCAGAAAAACCCATGTGTGAAGTTTAAGGAAGGGAATAGTTTTATTTTCAACGCATGTTATAGAAATTGTTAAATAGTTATGATAGTTTAAAATGGCTCTTTCTTAATTGCTGATTGTGAGCGAAAAATGGAGATTGACAAAATAGTATGTCTTGTATGCGGTGAGGATTACGTTTGAAAGATTATGTAAAAATAGGAAAAAAAGGACTGAAGTTCATTGTGGCAGCAAGTTCGGAAAGAGGTGACCATAAGTAGAAAATATTTGAAGAAACGGTTAAAAATAATAGTGAATGTACAGTTCTTTCAAAATTATACAGGAAAGAATTCTATTAAATCATACAATAAATCTATTGCAGAAAAACCCATGTGTGAAGTTTAAGGAAGGGAATAGTTTTACTTTCAACGCATGTTATAGAAATTGTTAAATAGTTATGATAGTTTAAAATGGCTCTTTCTTAATTGCTGATTGTGAGCGAAAAATGGAGATTGACAAAATAGTATGTCTTGTATGCGGTGAGGATTACGTTTGAAAGATTATGTAAAAATAGGAAAAAAGGGACTGAAGTTCATTGTGGCAGCAAGTTCGGAAAGAGGTGACCATAAGTAGAAAATATTTGAAGAAACGGTTAAAAATAATAGTGAATGTACAGTTCTTTCAAAATTATACAGGAAAGAATTCTATTAAATCATACAATAAATCTATTGCAGAAAAACCCATGTGTGAAGTTTAAGGAAGGGAATAGTTTTATTTTCAACGCATGTTATAGAAATTGTTAAATAGTTATGATAGTTTAAAATGGCTCTTTCTTAATTGCTGCTTGTGAGCGAAAAATGGAGATTGACAAAATAGTATGTCTTGTATGCGGTGAGGATTACGTTTGAAAGATTATGTAAAAATAGGAAAAAAGGGACTGAAGTTCATTGTGGCAGCAAGTTCGGAAAGAGGTGACCATAAGTAGAAAATATTTGAAGAAACGGTTAAAAATAATAGTGAATGTACAGTTCTTTCAAAATTATACAGGAAAGAATTCTATTAAATCATACAATAAATCTATTGCAGAAAAACCCATGTGTGAAGTTTAAGGAAGGGAATAGTTTTATTTTCAACGCATGTTATAGAAATTGTTAAATAGTTATGATAGTTTAAAATGGCTCTTTCTTAATTGCTGATTGTGAGCGAAAAATGGAGATTGACAAAATAGTATGTCTTGTATGCGGTGAGGATTACGTTTGAAAGATTATGTAAAAATAGGAAAAAAGGGACTGAAATTCATTGTGGCAGCAAGTTCGGAAAGAGGTGACCATAAGTAGAAAATATTTGAAGAAACGGTTAAAAATAATAGTGAATGTACAGTTCTTTCAAAATTATACAGGAAAGAATTCTATTAAATCATACAATAAATCTATTGCAGAAAAACCCATGTGTGAAGTTTAAGGAAGGGAATAGTTTTATTTTCAACGCATGTTATAGAAATTGTTAAATAGTTATGATAGTTTAAAATGGCTCTTTCTTAATTGCTGCTTGTGAGCGAAAAATGGAGATTGACAAAATAGTATGTCTTGTATGCGGTGAGGATTACGTTTGAAAGATTATGTAAAAATAGGAAAAAAGGGACTGAAGTTCATTGTGGCAGCAAGTTCGGAAAGAGGTGACCATAAGTAGAAAATATTTGAAGAAACGGTTAAAAATAATAGTGAATGTACAGTTCTTTCAAAATTATACAGGAAAGAATTCTATTAAATCATACAATAAATCTATTGCAGAAAAACCCATGTGTGAAGTTTAAGGAAGGGAATAGGTTTATTTTCAACGCATGTTATAGAAATTGTTAAATAGTTATGATAGTTTAAAATGGCTCTTTCTTAATTGCTGATTGTGAGCGAAAAATGGAGATTGACAAAATAGTATGTCTTGTATGCGGTGAGGATTACGTTTGAAAGATTATGTAAAAATAGGAAAAAAGGGACTGAAATTCATTGTGGCAGCAAGTTCGGAAAGAGGTGACCATAAGTAGTAAATATTTGAAGAAACGGTTAAAAATAATAGTGAATGTACAGTTCTTTCAAAATTATACAGGAAAGAATTCTATTAAATCATACAATAAATCTATTGCAGAAAAACCCATGTGTGAAGTTTAAGGAAGGGAATAGTTTTATTTTCAACGCATGTTATAGAAATTGTTAAATAGTTATGATAGTTTAAAATGGCTCTTTCTTAATTGCTGATTGTGAGCGAAAAATGGAGATTGACAAAATAGTATGTCTTGTATGCGGTGAGGATTACGTTTGAAAGATTATGTAAAAATAGGAAAAAAGGGACTGAAGTTCATTGTGGCAGCAAGTTCGGAAAGAGGTGACCATAAGTAGAAAATATTTGAAGAAACGGTTAAAAATAATAGTGAATGTACAGTTCTTTCAAAATTATACAGGAAAGAATTCTATTAAATCATACAATAAATCTATTGCAGAAAAACCCATGTGTGAAGTTTAAGAAAGGGAATAGTTTTATTTTCAACGCATGTTATAGAAATTGTTAAATAGTTATGATAGTTTAAAATGGCTCTTTCTTAATTGCTGATTGTGAGCGAAAAATGGAGATTGACAAAATAGTATGTCTTGTATGCGGTGAGGATTACGTTTGAAAGATTATGTAAAAATAGGAAAAAAGGGACTGAAATTCATTGTGGCAGCAAGTTCGGAAAGAGGTGACCATAAGTAGAAAATATTTGAAGAAACGGTTAAAAATAATAGTGAATGTACAGTTCTTTCAAAATTATACAGGAAAGAATTCTATTAAATCATACAATAAATCAATTGCAGAAAAACCCATGTGTGAAGTTTAAGGAAGGGAATAGTTTTATTTTCAACGCATGTTATAGAAATTGTTAAATAGTTATGATAGTTTAAAATGGCTCTTTCTTAATTGCTGATTGTGAGCGAAAAATGGAGATTGACAAAATAGTATGTCTTGTATGCGGTGAGGATTACGTTTGAAAGATTATGTAAAAATAGGAAAAAAGGGACTGAAGTTCATTGTGGCAGCAAGTTCGGAAAGAGGTGACCATAAGTAGAAAATATTTGAAGAAACGGTTAAAAATAATAGTGAATGTACAGTTCTTTCAAAATTATACAGGAAAGAATTCTATTAAATCATACAATAAATCTATTGCAGAAAAACCCATGTGTGAAGTTTAAGGAAGGGAATAGTTTTATTTTCAACGCATGTTATAGAAATTGTTAAATAGTTATGATAGTTTAAAATGGCTCTTTCTTAATTGCTGATTGTGAGCGAAAAATGGAGATTGACAAAATAGTATGTCTTGTATGCGGTGAGGATTACGTTTGAAAGATTATGTAAAAATAGGAAAAAAGGGACTGAAGTTCATTGTGGCAGCAAGTTCGGAAAGAGGTGACCATAAGTAGAAAATATTTGAAGAAACGGTTAAAAATAATAGTGAATGTACAGTTCTTTCAAAATTATACAGGAAAGAATTCTATTAAATCATACAATAAATCTATTGCAGAAAAACCCATGTGTGAAGTTTAAGGAAGGGAATAGTTTTATTTTCAACGCATGTTATAGAAATTGTTAAATAGTTATGATAGTTTAAAATGGCTCTTTCTTAATTGCTGATTGTGAGCGAAAAATGGAGATTGACAAAATAGTATGTCTTGTATGCGGTGAGGATTACGTTTGAAAGATTATGTAAAAATAGGAAAAAAGGGACTGAAATTCATTGTGGCAGCAAGTTCGGAAAGAAGTGACCATAAGTAGAAAATATTTGAAGAAACGGTTAAAAATAATAGTGAATGTACAGTTCTTTCAAAATTATACAGGAAAGAATTCTATTAAATCATACAATAAATCTATTGCAGAAAAACCCATGTGTGAAGTTTAAGGAAGGGAATAGTTTTATTTTCAACGCATGTTATAGAAATTGTTAAATAGTTATGATAGTTTAAAATGGCTCTTTCTTAATTGCTGATTGTGAGCGAAAAATGGAGATTGACAAAATAGTATGTCTTGTATGCGGTGAGGATTACGTTTGAAAAATTATGTAAAAATAGGAAAAAAGGGACTGAAATTCATTGTGGCAGCAAGTTCGGAAAGAGGTGACCATAAGTAGAAAATATTTGAAGAAACGGTTAAAAATAATAGTGAATATACAGTTCTTTCAAAATTATACAGGAAAGAATTCTATTAAATCATACAATAAATCTATTGCAGAAAAACCCATGTGTGAAGTTTAAGGAAGGGAATAGTTTTATTTTCAACGCATGTTATAGAAATTGTTAAATAGTTATGATAGTTTAAAATGGCTCTTTCTTAATTGCTGATTGTGAGCGAAAAATGGAGATTGACAAAATAGTATGTCTTGTAAGCGGTGAGGATTACGTTTGAAAGATTATGTAAAAATAGGAAAAAAGGGACTGAAATTCATTGTGGCAGCAAGTTTGGAAAGAGGTGACCATAAGTAGAAAATATTTGAAGAAACGGTTAAAAATAATAGTGAATGTACAGTTCTTTCAAAATTATACAGGAAAGAATTCTATTAACCCTTTGACGGTTAAAGCACTTCTATTCATAAAATACTAAAATGATTGAATGACACCGAAATTTAAAAACAAATTTATTTCATAATATATAAATGTTCTTTTTTACGTTCTTTGTAAAATTAAAATTTTCATTTAAAAATTCCGGTGTCAGTATGGCATTTCGCAATTCAAATTAAGTGGTATTCTGGGCGCGTATACGCGCTTATAACCACGAAAGGGTTAAATCATATAATAAATCTATTGCAGAAAAACCCATGTGTGAAGTTTAAGGAAGGGAATAGTTTTATTTTCAACGCATGTTATAGAAATTGTTAAATAGTTATGATAGTTTAAAATGGCTCTTTCTTAATTGCTGATTGTGAGCGAAAAATGGAGATTGACAAAATAGTATGTCTTGTATGCGGTGAGGATTACGTTTGAAAGATTATGTAAAAATAGGAATAAAGGGACTGAAATTCATTGTGGCAGCTAGTTCGGAAAGAGGTGACCATAAGTAGAAAATATTTGAAGAAACTGTTAAAAATAATAGTGAATGTACAGTTCTTTCAAAATTATACAGGAAAGAATTCTATTAAATCATACAATAAATCTATTGCAGAAAAACCCATGTGTGAAGTTTAAGGAAGGGAATAGTTTTATTTTCAACGCATGTTATAGAAATTGTTAAATAGTTATGATAGTTTAAAATGGCTCTTTCTTAATTGCTGATTGTGAGCGAAAAATGGAGATTGACAAAATAGTATGTCTTGTATGCGGTGAGGATTACGTTTGAAAGATTATGTAAAAATAGGAAAAAAGGGACTGAAATTCATTGTGGCAGCAAGTTCGGAAAGAGGTGACCATAAGTAGAAAATATTTGAAGAAACGGTTAAAAATAATAGTGAATGTACAGTTCTTTCAAAATTATACAGGAAAGAATTCTATTAAATCATACAATAAATCTATTGCAGAAAAACGCATGTGTGAAGTTTAAGGAAGGGAATAGTTTTATTTTCAACGCATGTTATAGAAATTGTTAAATAGTTATGATAGTTTAAAATGGCTCTTTCTTAATTGCTGATTGTGAGCGAAAAATGGAGATTGACAAAATAGTATGTCTTGTATGCGGTGAGGATTACGTTTGAAAGATTATGTAAAAATAGGAATAAAGGGACTGAAATTCATTGTGGCAGCTAGTTCGGAAAGAGGTGACCATAAGTAGAAAATATTTGAAGAAACTGTTAAAAATAATAGTGAATGTACAGTTCTTTCAAAATTATACAGGAAAGAATTCTATTAAATCATACAATAAATCTATTGCAGAAAAACCCATGTGTGAAGTTTAAGGAAGGGAATAGTTTTATTTTCAACGCATGTTATAGAAATTGTTAAATAGTTATGATAGTTTAAAATGGCTCTTTCTTAATTGCTGATTGTGAGCGAAAAATGGAGATTGACAAAATAGTATGTCTTGTATGCGGTGAGGATTACGTTTGAAAGATTATGTAAAAATAGGAAAAAAGGGACTGAAATTCATTGTGGCAGCAAGTTCGGAAAGAGGTGACCATAAGTAGAAAATATTTGAAGAAACGGTTAAAAATAATAGTGAATGTACAGTTCTTTCAAAATTATACAGGAAAGAATTCTATTAAATCATACAATAAATCTATTGCAGAAAAACGCATGTGTGAAGTTTAAGGAAGGGAATAGTTTTATTTTCAACGCATGTTATAGAAATTGTTAAATAGTTATGATAGTTTAAAATGGCTCTTTCTTAATTGCTGATTGTGAGCGAAAAATGGAGATTGACAAAATAGTATGTCTTGTATGCGGTGAGGATTACGTTTGAAAGATTATGTAAAAATAGGAAAAAAGGGACTGAAGTTCATTGTGGCAGCAAGTTCGGAAAGAGGTGACCATAAGTAGAAAATATTTGAAGAAACGGTTAAAAATAATAGTGAATGTACAGTTCTTTCAAAATTATACAGAAAAGAATTCTATTAAATCATACAATAAATCTATTGCAGAAAAACCCATGTGTGAAGTTTAAGGAAGGGAATAGTTTTATTTTCAACGCATGTTATAGAAATTGTTAAATAGTTATGATAGTTTAAAATGGCTCTTTCTTAATTGCTGATTGTGAGCGAAAAATGGAGATTGACAAAATAGTATGTCTTGTATGCGGTGAGGATTACGTTTGAAAGATTATGTAAAAATAGGAAAAAAGGGACTGAAATTCATTGTGGCAGCAAGTTCGGAAAGAGGTGACCATAAGTAGAAAATATTTGAAGAAACGGTTAAAAATAATAGTGAATGTACAGTTCTTTCAAAATTATACAGGAAAGAATTCTATTAAATCATACAATAAATCTATTGCAGAAAAACCCATGTGTGAAGTTTAAGGAAGGGAATAGTTTTATTTTCAACGCATGTTATAGAAATTGTTAAATAGTTATGATAGTTTAAAATGGCTCTTTCTTAATTGCTGATTGTGAGCGAAAAATGGAGATTGACAAAATAGTATGTCTTGTATGCGGTGAGGATTACGTTTGAAAGATTATGTAAAAATAGGAAAAAAGGGACTGAAGTTCATTGTGGCAGCAAGTTCGGAAAGAGGTGACCATAAGTAGAAAATATTTGAAGAAACGGTTAAAAATAATAGTGAATGTACAGTTCTTTCAAAATTATACAGGAAAGAATTATATTAAATCATACAATAAATCTATTGCAGAAAAACCATCAATGTCCGCACAAATTACTCCATTAAAGAAAAAATTGAGAAATAACAGTCCGTTGTTTGAATTTGAGGATAAATGTTTGTTATGTTCTGATACATTAGACGAAGCTTTTATATAGAAGGAAAAAAAAGCTCTAAAATATCGCTTTTTTTTTTTTTTTTTTTTTTTTTTTTTTTTTTTTTATCTAATCATTAAAACAAGACACGTCTGATATCTATGCTTATGGAAAAATTTATAGAGAATGGTTTTGAAGCGAAACAAGTAGAAGATGATGCATACACACTATTTGTTAAAACAGCTATACAAACAGAAAAGTCTGGTCCGCTTACTGCTGTTGTTGGCGTTGATGTTGACTTGCTCGTATTGTTGACTGCTTTAAAACTACATCCTGAGAACTACTGCGTAAACTACATCCCGAGAACTGGTGCTGACAAAATGCACCTAATTTGTCTCCAATTCCAGCTACCTTACAGCCCGCACCAAAAAATATTATTGAATCAATTTTTTTTACTTGCTCCAAAGGATACGGAAAAGCATGTGGATGCCGATAATTTGGTTTGAAATGTTTTGATATTTGCATAAATTGCTGCAGAGTTTCATGTCATAATAGAAGTAAAATTTAATTTGAAGACCAGGAAGGTATTGACATATATCCTGCCCATTGCAAGGGAAGAGGGAAGCTCTACATCTGAATTCAATGATGATATTGAAAGGCAAACAAAAAATACTAAAAGCAGCACAAAAACGAAAGAAAGAAATACAGATAGTGACGAATCTGAATCGTGTGTAGAAATTGAAGTTGTGCAAAGAACTATTAAAGCAGTTAAACGACTGAAATTGGATTAAGCCAGTCACTATATGTGGAATATACCTACGGGGGAAACCACAATAAAGAAAACGCGCTAAATGCTTTTCCTCAAGAGTAATGGGAAAATAAGCATAAATGTATATTATATATTCACTTTTTCCATTCAAAGGTGAGAATTTTAGATCTGTTTATATAATTTTTTTTAAAGTAGCAGCAGATTTTTCGAATTTTTATAATTTTACTTTCAAATATGTTCACTTTTTTATATTTTTGACAGGGAAGCGTTGGTGTGACAAATAAATGTTAATGACACTTTTTATAGGAAATTAAATTATCTACAACTTTGTAATTGAACTTTTTTTTCTAAAAGCCATTGTTCATGAGATATTCACAAAAAACCAATTTTCCAGCTCTTTGGCGCCCCCTAGCGGCGAAAGCTCACATCGGATCCATGGGGATTTTTAGTATGTTAAACTACATACCCTAACTAGCACCTATGCAAAAATCCAGCTTTGTTCTAATTTTTTCCCCTATTTTTGCTAAAATGACTGGGCTAATAATATAGTATATAAAAATAAACGTTATGAAACCAGGTTGCTTTGGAAAATGAAGCCAGAAAATTTGGATTCAAACTATGAAATTACTAAACAACGTTTAATTGGGTTAAATAGAAGATTTAATCAAAACATTTGGTTGTTTGAGCAATACGAAGAAGTTAAATAAAAATATTATTGAGGAATGTAATTTTAAAGTTACTGATAAAAATTGTTATTTTATGCCACATCATCCGGTAATTCGTAATGATAAATCTACTAAAATAAGAATTGTATATGATGCCTCTTCTAAGGGTAAAGATAAATTGTCTTTGAATGACTGTTTATTAAATGGTTTGAATTTGAATCCTAATATATTAGACGTAATTTTGAAATTTAGAGAAAATAAAATTGCATTCACTGCTGACATTGAAAAGGCATTTTTGCAGATTGGGATAAGTGAGGTCGATAGAAATTACTTAAGATTTCTGTTTTCTGAAGATTGTACTATAGATGAAAATTTAAGGTGTTTTCGAATGACACGTGTAGGTTTTGGAATTAAATGTTCTCCATACATTCTTGCTTGTGTTATAAAGCATCATATTAAAAAATTTGAAAAAATACATTTTGATGCATTTAAAATGCTTGACACTGCGTTATATGTTGATGATTTATGCTCTGGAAGTAATTCAGTTGAGGATGCTTTTAAACTTTCTACAACTGCGGTGAATATATTGAAAGAGGCTAGTATGAATCTTAGACAATTTGAAACTAATTCAAAAGAGTTAAGAGAATTTTGGAGGAGAGACAATATATTGTTGGGTGATGAAGCCGGCTCAAATAGATTAGCAAAAATATTAGGAATAAACTGGGATACACGTACTGATAGTTTAAGTCTTGATATGAAACCTTTGTTACTGGCATTAAATAATGTTAATGATACAAAAAGATGCGTGTTAAGTTGTGCCGCAAAGTGCTTCGATCCTGTTGGATTTCTTACTCCCTTTACAATGAGAATAAAATGTCTGTTACAGGAATTATGGATAAAGGGTGTAGACTGGGATGAAGTATTTAATAGCGAAATAAAACATAAGTGGAATGAATGGTGTTCTGAAGTAAAACATTTAACTGAATTTTCCATGCCGCGGTATTTTTTCAATACGAAAGATATGATTCTGCAAGATAATATTGAACTACAAGTCTTTTCTGATGCCAGCTTGAAGGCCTATGGCGCTGTCGCTTATTTTAGATTTGTGACAGAAAATAATAAAACAAATGCTATTTTCGTTATGTCCAAAACAAGGGTCGCACCTTTAAGGAAAATAACCCTTCCAAGAATGGAATTGTTGGGTGCTTTGGTTGCGGCTCGGATAGGAAAATATTTGCAGGATATGTTTTCTGTTCCAGGTATCATTTATTGGACAGACAGTACAATTGCGCTCCATTGGATAAAGGGGCTACCTTCAAGGTGGAAACAATTTGTTTGAAATCGTGTTTCTGAAATACAGGAATTAACAATTCCTCAGAATTGGAGACATTGCGATGGTAAGAGTAATCCTGCTGATATATTAACTCGGGGATGCTCTGCAAAAGAATTGCTTGACAACGAAACCTGGAAAAGTGGACCGCCGTGGCTGATAAAAGATCGAACTCACTGGCCGAAAAATCCAGTAGAAGTCGAAAATATTGTAGAAGAAGAGAACAAAAAATATAATGAATCAGTTTTTGTCAACACAGTTAATGCAGATGAGAAATTAAATATTTTAACTAAATTCTCTTCATGGACAAAATTACAGAGAATTATGGCCTGGTGTTTAAGGTTTATAAATAATTCACTTACTAAGAATCGAGAGGTTGGAGTTTTGACTACTAAAGAAATAACACAGGCTACTGAGTTAATTATAAAATCAATTCAGTCTCTGGAATTTTCTTATGAGATACAATGTCTAGAAAGACAAAAGTCTGTTAACTGTAAGAGTAAACTTCTTTCTTTGAATCCATTCTTAGATGAAAGGAGAATATTGAGAGTTGGTGGAAGACTTAAAACTGCTGAAATATCTGAAAACTGTAAGCATCCGATTATACTACCAAAAAATAATCATATTACGAAATTAATTATACAGTATTATCATGAAAAATATTTACACGGTGGAGTTCAGTTATTGCAGTCTGTAATAAGACAGAATTATTGGATTATAAATGCCAAATCTGAAATAAAGAAAATTATTTGGAAATGTATAAAATGCTGCAGAGTTAAAGCTAAGACAACATCTCAAATAATGGCTGATTTGCCAGCCAGCAGAGTTGTTCCATGTAGAACATTTTCAAAGGTAGGTGTAGATTATGCAGGCCCATTTCATATAAAGATGAGAAATGGTAGAGGAATTAAACCTATAAAATGTTATGTGTGTGTTTTCGTTTGTATGGCTACGAAAGCTGTTCATTTGGAATTGGTGAGTGATCTTACAAGTGAAGGATTTTTGGCTGCCTTGCAGAGATTTTCTTCTAGAAGAGGGACACCGGGAGAGATAAGTAGTGATTGCGGTACTAATTTTGTTGGTGCTGATAAAATCCTAAGGAAATTTATTTCTATTAAATATAACACCAAACTGCATGACTGGATTTTATCCGAGAAAATACAGTGGAAATTTAATCCTCCGGGAGGTCCTCATCACGGCGGTCTCTGGGAGGCAGCAGTGAAATCTATGAAACAGCATTTGCGAAAAACTGTCGGTAAGCAGCTTTTGACGCACGAAGAATTTTTAACTTTACTTTGTCGAGCGGAAGCATGCCTAAACTCAAGACCAATAACTGCTGTTTCAGATGATCCCAATGACATTAGCGCTTTATCTCCGGGACATTTTTTGATTGGAGCTTCTTTGACCGCTCTACCAGAGATGGATTTAACAGATAAAAAAATTACTTCGCTAAAAAAGATGGCAATTAACTCAACAACTGTTTCAGTCATTATGGAAGCGTTGGTCAACAGAGTACCTGTGTCAACTACAGCAACGATATAAATGGAAAACTCCAAAAAGAGACATTAAGGTAAATGATTTGGTAATTATAAAGGAAGATAACTTATCTCCCCTTCACTGGAAACTCGGAAGAGTAATCGAAGTTTATCCTGGATCCGATGCTAAAATTCGTGTGGTGAAACTGAGATCTGCTAGTGGTGAACTTAAGAGACCTATTACTAAGATTGCGGTGCTACCGATAGAAAATGAAGATTAGTGTTTTATAAGACATTGAACTGTTATTTTATGAACTAATTTTGTTCTTTTAATATTTCAGTTAGGACTTCCATTTGAGAACATTAATTTAATTTAGAAGCAAAAAATTTGTAAGTTATAGGATTGCTGTAGCGGTGAGTTAAACTTTTATTGTTTTAATGTTTAAAGTTAATTATTTAATAATTTGTTTGTAATTATAGTGTTTTAGTTAATTGAATTGTATATGTAATTTATGTAAATCTTTAAATTGTATGAACAGTGTTCATCGGCGGGGAGAATGTTTAACGCTTAAAAAGAGTGTCAATAGATGGCGCAAGTAGTTCTGAAATTCTCCTCTGAATAACTAATGAATTATGATTTGAAATCAGTCAGTCGTAAGTGAAAGCTTTGAATGTGCTGAACGCGGTTTTTAATCTATTGAAAGTGTAAAATGTTACTGATGTCTGAAGATGGTTTGATTATATTAAATTGGTTTAGTTTTAAATATGCATATTTAATTGACTACACTTACACTGAAATATATCCAGGAATACCCAAGATTGTAATGGAAGAAGTTGCAATTGGGGGGAAAATTTAAACCGTGAATTTGGACTTCAAGTTAAAGGAAAAGGAAATAGTTTGAATTAAAATACTTTGAAATTGAATCAAGATTAATCACTGGTTTAACTTTTTTTTGCATGCACGACTGCCAAAATATAGCTTCATGAAATTTTATTTTTGGATCTCGAGCTTTTATTCTTTGACGCGATATATAAGAACTTTCATAAGTTTTTGAGTAAAAGACGCCGAAAATATTTTTATATTTACATGATTGCAAAATGGAAAGTTTCTTTCCTAGAAAAGTTTGGAAAAAAATAAATTTATTCTCTTCTGCAAATTACAGGAGGTCGCAAGAGGAGCACACTTTTTTAATCTTGTATGATAACAAAATAGAATTATTTTCTCTGAATCTATAAAAGTTTACCCCTAAAAAGAGCCCAAAATACAGAAACTGAGAAAAAAATCTTTTGAACCGCTATTACCTCATCCCTAATTTTTCCAGAGGCAGTTTGAAAAGTAAACGATGAAATAATTTAAAGAGGAAAGCATTTGAATATAAAAGAAAAGTTCAACACAGGTATGACTGAATTAATTTAGGATGTTTGAATGACCGCGTAAGAACCAATCAAGAGGACAATGCATGTTCAGATGAATTATTTTACCGACTTCTAACAGACACTTATATAATTTCTTTGCATTTTTTACATTTACCAAAATAATTGTAATGGATTCTCTAATTTTGACTATTACTGTACGTTGCAAAGACAGAAATCTAACGGTAGTCCAAATATTGATTTTATTAATATTCAAAAAGTTATATATATATATTATATGCCGATAGTCACAAGAAACGTGCGCATTTCAACAAAAGCAAATTTTACGGGAGAACCAAAAGAAAACTTGCGTAATTTTACTATAATATGAAATCGCAGCCCTTGGATCTGCATGAAGGGCTAAACACGTGCATGGAAGCATAAAACAATAAAGAATTAAGACGTAGGATGCGTTTTGGAGGGTTTAACAATTTTACTTCCTCATACACTAACCCGTCTTCTATGGTCACAACTGGAAATATAGCGTAATAGTAATTACGCATATGAAACTGTTTCTGTAGAAAGACACATGGCAAACCTATTAATGTAATAAAACGCAAAATGAATTTTTGCGAGATGTATCACTTTTCCACAGTGTGAGCGATTTGTCCGTTTCTTTCGTCTGTCTCTCACTTTTATCTTTTTCATTTCATTTTTTTAAATTAATTAATTTTTACTTTATAGGCTTTAATTTTCTTAAAAAACAATCAATCGTCACGAAATTTAAATTTGGCTTACATCTTTATTTTGTTAAAAAAGTCTTCGTATTGTATATAGTTATTTTACAAAAACATGCACTGTAATATTACTCCATATAATTGGTGGCAGCCTTGCTTCCTCCAGTTTTGTGGAGTATTTTAACCGATATAACTGGTGTAACATTGCGAAATTACACCAGTAATATATGTTTAAATTGCACCATTATATAAGTGAAAAATTACTCTTTAAAATGGAAGTCGTAGCTGCCACCAATTTTATGGAGTAACGTAACACAAATGTTTTACAGTGTGTAAAGAAATTTAGTGCAGAATCGTCTACTATTCATCAAAATAAGTGATATTACTAAGAATACAATTTTAAAAAGTAACATTGATAACAAAAAATATTGCCAGGAAAATACTTAATTGTGCCGAAATTTTCTCGTTAAAATGCGCCATTGACATCAATAGCAAATAAAAATACTTGCCTAGCTTCATTTATATTTTAAATATATTTTTATTTTTTCTAATTCTTTTAAAACTTCTTTGATTTTTTATCCTGCTCGCGCTTTTTAACTTTGTGCAACCAAGGGACGCCATTACATGAGTGTTGCAATACTATGACTCAATTATAGCTTCCCGCGCCTTATTGTGTTTTAATTGCATATGTTTATTTGCATTTATTTACTAAAAATTATTTTATAAGCATGTATAAATAACGATTAAAATAATACACTTTGTAAAAATCACTATTAAACGAAAAAACAAAGCAGGATGCGTTTCGAGCTAAACCAACACGGCTCCGTAAGAGGACAGAGTCAGAGATAAACTGAAAGAAAGAGGGTTGAAATAACAAAGAGTGCAGCATCTGGCGCTAGTTGAAAGAGCACAGGTGGAAGACAAAAGTGATCCCAAAATAATAAATTCGAGAGAAGAAGGTAGAAAAAATAATGATAAAATGAAATAAAATCAAAATAAATAAATAAATAAAATTAATTAATAACTATGTTTTTTATATACATAAAATGGAAATACGCAAGAGACGAGGAACAGAACTACAAAAGCAGGAAAAAGGGTGATGAGAGATAATTGACAAGATTATTAGAGTTTTTACAGATAAAATAAGCTTCATGAACATTTAAGTGAAAAGGAGAGGCAGGGTAAGAAATAATTCTGGCCATAGAGAAATTGAAATAATAACCGGTAGTCCAATGATGAGAAGCAATAGAGGACCTAGATAATTCTTTATTTTCAATGTATCTCTGATGCCGCTCCCCCCCCCCAATCTTTTTTCATCGCTCTTCTGGTTTGACCAATATCGCAAGAACAAGTAATAAAATAAATACCCCACCTGTTCTCAGTAGGAATAGGATATTTCAAAGACGAGAATTTAATTTTATTCATAGGTTTAAAGATAACTTAAATTTTGTAACAAGAAAGAAGTTTAGCAATTTTAAAACAGAGGCAAATAAAAGGGTAGAACTATAGAGTTAATCTTAGTAGGATTATTTGAATGAGAAAGAAGACGTTTAGGCTCATTAAATTTATACAGAGCTTTGTCAATCCAAGATATATTATAATCACGAGTAAGGGCAAGATATTTCAGATAACTAATTTCATTATTCAGAGAACAGTCAGAACAAATGCGAAGTGCTCTGTAAACGAATGTATAAAAAAAGCGACTTTATATTATGGAGGATGATTTAAAAAAAAGCATAAGGAGAAAGAGATACAGCGAAATATTTTCTATATATAGAGGTAAAGAAGAGGTAGAGAACCGATCACGGTGTTTAGAAACCAAGACATCAAGAAAAGAAAGATAATTGTTCTCTTTCACTTCCAGAGTAAACTGAAAACTAGGATAAATTGAATTATCAAGAGAAAAAAGATTAGGAAGATCCAGCTCAGAGGGAATTAATGTAAAAGTATCCACTCATGCGACATAAACATTGCGGGTGCTCTATCTCAATAACTAATCCACGGAATTGAATAAAAAACATTGGTAGTCATTTAGACTCAATTTTTTCAGAAAAAGGAAATTGTCATATCTCCACATTTCCTGCTGCAGGTGTACCCTTTGTTCCCACGGCTGGGAATGTAGTCGAAATTATTGAGCTTTTATGATGGCAGTGAGAAAATAAGCAAGTTGTCTCCAGCTGAGTAATGTACGAGGATTTAGTGTCATGCCTGAACAATACTGCCTCCCGCGCTTTATGTGGAGGTCACCTTACAGTCCAGGTGTGTTTTGCTTGCATTTCTCTTGCTAAGTACAGATTTCTTTTGGCTGTGAAATCAGTCAAGGGGAGGCACTATTTTGTATATCGAATGGGAGAAGGATGCCTTGACCCCTGGATCGAGATTGGAAGAAGTCTGAGGAAGGTGTCTTTCCTCCCCCCCCTTGTGAATGTTAACCAGGGAAGGACTTTTTCGCTGCTGGTCAGACAGAGAGATATAGAGATCTCTCAGGATTACGTTGGGTAGAGCTCTGCTCTCCCAGACCACTGCTATACCCGATATTGGGGTTTGAAGTCCGGGTGTCCGGCAAACCAACCGCTCTGCAAAGTCAGAGCACTTGTAACCTTCATTTCTCATTAAATTTTTACAATTGTTGAGTTTATAAAATTTAGGCTTGATTATTTAATTCAACTTCTCCAATTTATTGCAAGCCCATCTGCCACTACGCCACAGCTAAATTATATTGGTGGCAGCGCGTTTGGATCTGAGAGTTAAGTTAAAAACTCTGGACCGTTTCTTCAGTTGATTTTTGGACTTTCATCGCTTGTGGAATTGGACTTTCGCCAGAGTCGTGTGCCTGTTCGACGTTTCCTAGGGTGAATATGTCTGGTGGAGCACCCGTTCCGGAGTTTCGTCTGATTGATTGCTGGATTTGTCTGGTGGAGCACCCGTTCCGGAGTTTCGTCTGATTGATTGCCTGGATTTGTCTGGTGGAGCACCCGTTCCGGAGTTTCGTCTGATTGATTGCCTGGATTTGAATGGTGGAGCACCCGTTCCGTCGCCTAAAAGAGGGGTGAGTTCCTTTTAAATGCTTTTTGTGTTGCAAGGTACCAGTCGATGAGAAAGTTAGAAAAATTAATTTTTAAAAATTTAATTTGAACTGGGAATGTTCGATTATGTGGGTGTGGTAGAGATAGATTAGTGTATTGGGTGTAGCAATTTGTTTAAGGGTTTCATTTTGTTTGTATATGCATTTCTCTAGTGTGTTATTTATATGTGTTATTATATTTATTTTTGTCTCATTTGGAAACATTTGATCATTTATATATATATATATATATTTAAAGTTAAGGTAGGGAGTAATGATATTTGTTTTGTATGTTATGTTGAGGCAAAGTGAAAAGAGTAGCATATGTAAGAGTTATGGAATGTAATAATTTTGAAATTATAATTAATTTTGAAACTATATTTAATTTGAAATCTCAGTGAAATTTTGGAAATCTTATTTAATGTTGAAATAACTCAAAGATTAGGTTCTTTGTTTTTGAAAGGTTAAAATTGCGTATAGAAGTGTTAGTTAATTGTTATCATGGCTTTTCTAAATAAGTTAAAAAGGCAGAAGAAACAAACTTTAATTTTGTTAGCCAGAGAATTTGAGGTTGATGTGTCGGATTCAGACCTGATTAAAGATATTATAAAAGGCATAACGGAATTGACGGAATATGATGAGGAAACTGGGGAAGCTTTCTTAGATCGTATTTTAGAGGAATTAAAGGAAGCGGAAAAGGAAAGATTAGCTAGGGAAGCTAAAGAGGAGAGGGAAAAAGAAAGGTTAGAAAATCAAAGGTTAGCTAAAGAAGAGCGCGAATATGAATTGGACAGGTTAAGGCTTTCTAATGCTGTAGAAACAGCGAGTGTAGGATCGACGGTTTCCATAAATACTGAAGGGACAAGAAAAGTTAAGTTAAAGGACTTAGTCCCAAAATTTGATCCGAAAATCTTAGATATTACTTTATTTTTTATGATTTTTGAACGTCAGGCAAGGAGTAAGAATGGGTGTCGCAATTAATTCCGTTGTTACCTGCAGAGATAGCTGAGTTAGTTGTCAAGGAACCTGCAGATAAGGGAGATGATTATTATAACATGAAGAGTATGTTATTGACTAGGTTTAGACTAAGCACGGTTGCTTTAAGGTTAAGATTTGAGGAGCATAAAAAAAACCGGGAGCGTTTTGGTCTGATCTGGTTTATGAGTTGCGTGGCTATCTAGATAATTGGTTAGAGTCCGCAAAGGTGACTGATTTTCAATCTTTGAAGGAATTAATGCTTACGGAGCAATTGAAAAAACGGGTTCCCCCTGAAATTAAGGAAAGGTATTTAGAGAGTTGGGAGGAATTTCGCGAAGCTTCTGAATTAGCGACCAAACTAGATTATTATGAGAGCGTCAAGAAAACGTTAAAAAAAACGGATAGTAAACCTTGGGAAAGGAGGTCTTTTGGAAAGGGTAAAATAGGGAATAATTTTAAGGAAAGGACGGAAGATCGGAGGAAACCGGAGCCTCAGAATAAAAGGGAACTATCTAAGGTAGAACAAAATAAACGCTTTGAGAAAACTAAGGAATTCGTTTGCTTCCAATGCAATGTTAAAGGGCATATACGCCCGGACTGCCCCAGTTTAAGAAAAAGAGAGGAAAAAATAGTGTGCCGATGAGTCGGAAATGTAGAAGTAAATGAGAGTTTTGATCCATATATCAGTAAAGTGAGAATTAATGGCGTTGAAAGGGAAAGTTAGTAAGTAGATCTGTACTCTATGCTCCAGATTATTCAAAGGAGTTTATTGTCCAATCAGATGCTAGCGAAATTGGGGCAGGTATTGTGTTATCCCAAATGAGTAACGGGGAAGAACATCCCATAGTTTATTTGTCCAAGAAATTTAGTCAGGCTGAGAAAAATTATTGTACTGTAGAGAAAGAGTTAGCGGCTATCATTTTTGGAGTAAAGAAGTTAACTTATTATCTGGATGGCCAGGAATTTCTGATTCAGACAGACCACGATCCTCTCACGTATCTAAAAAAATGATGGGAACTAATGCGAGGCTAATGCGGTGGGCCTTATGCCTACAACAGTTCAAATTTAGAATAGAGCATAAGCCAGGAAAAAAAATGGGAACGCCGATGGTCTGAGCCGACTCATCTCTTAGCCTTTTTAAAAAAACTACGAAGTTGTAAATATTAATTATCTAGCATATTTTTAATTCTAGTATTTAGCATTTGTGTTTATGTATTGTTATTTATTATTGTGTTTCCAAGTGAGACAAGGTGGGTGTTATGTGAAAATTGTTCTTGGGAAGAGGTAGTTAAAATTAAGTGATAGGATATTTAAATGTGCCTTGCCTTGCCTTTCCTCACAAAGGGTGTTTGAAGGGAACGAGCTATCCTTGTGGAGCTTTCCTAGTCAAGCCCAGGAAAACTCTTTAGGGGGAAGGAGTTGTCATATCTCCACATTTCCTGCTGCAGGTGTACCCTTTGTTCCCACGGCTGGGAATGTAGTCGAAATTATTGAGCTTTTATGATGGCAGTGAGGAAATAAGCAAGTTGTCTCCAGCTGAGTAATGTACGAGGATTTAGTGTCATGCCTGAACAATATTGTTTCCCGCGCTTTATGTGGAGGTCACCTTACAGTCCAGGTGTGTTTTGCTTGCATTTCTCTTGCTAAGTACAGATTTCTTTTGGCTGTGAAATCAGTCAAGGGGAGGCACTATTTTGTATATCGAATGGGAGAAGGACGCCTTGACCCCTGGATCGAGATTGGAAGAAGTCTGAGGAAGGTGTCTTTCCTCCCCCCCCCCCTTGTGAATGTTGACCAGGGAAGGACTTTTTCGCTGCTGGTCAGACAGAGAGAGATAGAGATCTCTCAGGATTACGTTGGGTAGAGCTCTGCTCTCCCAGACCAATGCTATACCCGATATCGGGGTTTGAAGTCCGGGTGTCCGGCAAACCAACCGCTCTGCAAAGTCAGAGCGCTTGTAACCTTCATTTCTCATTAAATTTTTACAATTGTTGAGTTTATAAAATTTAGGCTTGATTATTTAATTCAACTTCTCCAATTTATTGCAAGCCCATCTGCCACTACGCCACAAAATAATCTTACATAGTTTTCATTTTGAGAATTTTGAGAATTTTGCAGTTAGATAAAATAGCAAAACTTATATGGTGAATTATCAAAACGTGGGATCATTAAACGTTAACTATTAGTGATTTTTTAAATTTTCAAATTTAAGGCCAATTTTTTTACAATACAGTATATAAGTCTATAAACTTATAAACAAACATTAAAAGACAGCAATTACTCTGGAAAATTACTTATTAAAGCATTTAATTAGTTAATCTATACGTGAAATTTGAGGGTGCTTCTTACAAGGAAGGTCTCCATACTGGGTATACTCAGAATATTTTTTAAAAATATACTGATTAAGCTACTCATGTGTGTAATAAAGGATCAGTCAATTTTAGCGGCGGAATTACAGAAGAAACTCAGTAAAAAATAAAATATTTTCGAGTATTTGGCGCAGAAAGACGAAAGCGTCACGCGATTTGGCGAGTAGCATTTTCCTTCGCCAAAAGCAAACGATTTTAGTGCTCCTGAAAAATTCTTCTCAATTAAATTTTAGAATACGTGTAAATGGTATTTAATGAATTTAAATTTGAACAATGACACATTCATGTATTTTATATAAAATATTTCTATTTCTTTTGCCACAATTATTTAATTTTATCATTTTAAAAATAATTTCTCATATAAAAAATACTTTCATATTGAAAAGTATTTTTTCATATAGTTAAGCGTATGACAAAATAAAGGGCAGGTGAAGAATGCTGCAGTAATGCATTTTAATATTGGAGACGTTTTTGTTTCCATAGCAACAAAATTGAATCGACAGAGCTCAGTTAGATTGGAGTTAATTTTGAGATTGAAACAATTTTAATTAATTAAATCTTTTTTTTAATTCATAAAGTTTCACAGTTAATTTTCATTCTAAATATATTATGACAAAAATATAGTTAAAACAAAATAAAAATGATAAAACGAACGTTATATAAATGAAATTTCTTTAAACAAGTTCAAGATGAAACATTTTTACCTTAAAAAGAATTTGACATAAAAAAGTATTTTTTGAAATTTTCTTTCGTAGCCAACCGATGATAAATCGCCAAATAAAAGAAATGTTCATTATTTTTTTACGAACATTCTATCAGGATTCCGCCGAAAATTTTTTTACAAACATATATATCCACATGAGTAGAACATTCTGTAATTTTTTCAGAATTTTCTGAATATGCCCGTATGGAGACCTTCCTTGTAAGTGAAATTATATTATTACAGGTACTAAATACGCTTTATTTACACATAACACATAATTATTTATGATAAAACATTATAATAAATATCTTATTATACGTTTCAGGACAACAGATCATCTTTAAAAATAAATTTACGGGAAAAATATCGGCGTTTAGATCGTTATGCAATTTGGACATTCCAATTTCTTATTTGAGAAAAATGCATTTATTTAAAAAAAAAAGTTAAGAAAATACATATAGATACTTTCAAATTAAACAAAAATGATTTTAAAGATAGATAAAAGAGATATTAAAGCACTTACTTAACGTGTTGTGGGTGAAAATAACAGCTTTGTTTCGATCGTTACTTTTGGAAATAAGAAAATACAGAAAAAGCTTTTCTAGAAAAGTCCTTCTAACTTCAAAAATCAATAAATTGGTAGTGCCATTTGTTAATAAAATTATAAAACAATCATCCATTTCCTTTATGCATTTGCTGTTTATCATAAGAATCTCCTGGAAACAAGGTAAAACTTTTTTTTTTCTTGGTACATTGGAACAGTTAACGTTATGAATGTCCAAAATTGGCCACTTTAATAAAAATTGTAATATATTTATACAAAACTTTTAATATAAATTAGATCAATTTTTGTCTTTGAACAGATTTAAGAATTCAGTGAAAATAAAAATTAAAGTCAATGATGATTAAATTAATTTATTCAAAAGCTTAAAATTATGATGTGTGTAAAGTGCCCATCTTTTGAGAACGTCCCATATGCGTTTCATTAACAATGTTTTGGCATATTTGATTAGAGGTAGTTTAAAGGTTTTTTTTTACAGATTAGTTGAAATATATATGTATATGCATATGGAGGAGCTCAGCTCAGCTCATTCTTATCTGTTACGGGCCTAGTAATGTATCTATTCTAATTTTAAGGTTATGAGATAAACTCTAATTACATTTGAGTAAAGTATCTTGTTTATTTATTTACCTTTGACAGATGTTATCGGTCTCTCAGACTACTACTTTCTTTTAAATTTTACAATTTAACTTGTAAATTTCAGTTTAACTACAAACACTACCACTTTTTTTCGTTTAAAACTTTAGCACTATCCTTAGAAACTTTTGAATAGATGCATTTTAATTATAACAGTACCGTACAAAAATTTAAGCACAAAATCCCCATCCTATGAGTTAATTACGCCTTTTATGCATCTTTCGGTCTAGCAGTCTCACAAATCGTTTCACATTATGTATGTTACAATTTTTATTACATCAGTTAAAGGTTAAATAAGCAAATAAAAATTTCGCTTTAAACACGGAAGAACAAACGATGCTTTTAAAGAGGTTTGCGACACAAAAATCTCAGAATTTTCTAAGAAGAAATTATTGCATAAAATAACTATTTTTTATTGCTTAAAATGACTTTTAAATCATGTCTCTTTTTAATTTGATAAAAAAATAATACATTTTTTCGTTTTCGTTTGTTTTTAAAACCTAGCTTTCAAGCTATGATAGTCACAAAAACGGTTTCTGGTGAAAATGCGTTTTTTTTTTTTTTTAACATTTCTATTTTTAAATTGTTATAAGCCAAAAACTGTTAAAGATAATTGTTAAAACTTGTAAAATGTCTTTTTAAATCGTTTAATTTTAATTTTGATTCAGCGAATTTGAACAAAAGAAATGTTTACGTTCGAAAGCATGATTTTTTTAAAAGTTACATCATTATTTTTTAAACATTTACTTTCAATAATTTTAATTTTTTCTTAAATTAACATTTTAAAAATGCTGAATCAAAACTAAAACTTATTTATTTCAGTATATTTAAATGAAAAAAAATTGAAATTTCACAAATGATATTTCGAATTATAAAGATTTTAAACTACCCCCCTTTTTTAATCCTTTATCTACCGAATTATGATTTCATGAAAATTTTACATTTTAACGCATTTTACGTAAATTGTTTAAACTAAATTAAAAGTTTTACATAATCATTTAATAATTTTTTGAAGGATTTTAGAAGGATTGAAGGATTTCGAAGGATTAATGAAATTTGAATTTACAGGGATTTTATGCAATATTTATAACCCCTCTCCAATCTTATATTTTAAATTGTTTTCTTAGTATTTTATAGAATTATAAAATGTACAAGTATGATGTTCTTACAATATAAATATAGAAATATTTCCGAATTGAAAAATCCCCATCCCCCTCCCTCAACGCCAAGAAATCTGAAAGGATACAAAGGCGAAAGAAATCATCCTTTTAAAAATATTTTTATTTTGTATAACCAATAATGCTTTTGGAACAAAATAAAGTAATGCATATGTAACTCGTTCTAAACAATATTAAAACTAAAACAGTTTTATAATAAGTAATTTTAATGGCACTTATAATTACCGTCGGTTGATAAAGGGTTAATAAGTTTAGAGATTAAAAATTTTTTTAAAGAAAATTGTGAGAAGTTTTATAATAAGATTTTGTTTTCACAAGATATGGTTAATTATCACAAAAAAAGTTTAAAACTTTAACTGAATAAATAAAAACTGTTTTAAATAGTGTTCCGGACCTCTTTAATAACGTACGTTTCAAAATCGAGAGAAAACCAATATCATCTAATATCCGATGTTAATTTTTTATCTCAATCTTCTGAGATTTTATATTTTATTCATTATTTCCTTCAATTTCTTAGCTGTAACTCTTCCGGTGTCCTTTGTCTACGCAATTAAAAACAGAGTATGTTTCTACCAATTTAGGGAGATCATGCGACCACGCAGGTGAATTCTTCAAAACATATCTAATATAAATCTATAACTTGTAAAATCGATAGTTAAGCTCGCTTTCTGCCTAGATTCCATCTTGTAATAACTGAAAATATCTATTTTTCGTTATATATTGTAAAATTTTTCCTTTTGTAGATTTTTTTCCTCGGAAAATATTTAATTTATGTCACGACATGAGGTTTTGGTTTTACTGTTTTCCCAATTTTTTTTAAATAAAAAATATACAAACACTTAAATAAATGTAATTTTCATACATTATTACAAATTATATCACCTGATCTGAGTTGTGATGTGTAGATAAAGTAAGAGCACTTTTGTTATTTCTTAAAATCTTATAACATTGTAAAACCAGTAAGAAAAAAATCATGCGCTGAACATAAAATACGGAACACTTTCCAACGTACAGACTATTTTAACAAATCTTTACGATTAGCAAGGCAAACATGTCAGAAAATACACGTCAAACATAGCAAATAAAGTGCTTCCATATTGTAACGAAATTTTATAAATTTTCAGATCTTGGTGCAGTAATATACAGTACTTTAGATATAGTATTGTATCCGAAATCTTTTGTGTGTCCTTGTAAATGCTATCTGCTTCTTATTATACAGGAAGTAACTTGTAAACTCAGCAACGTATATTAACTTTATCATTGTGCGCGCGGCAGCGCGCAACAATAATATGATTGAGCGATAATGCACACGGATTTTTCAATTTTTCTTTTTGCAATAACTAACTAAATACTTATCCAATTTTGATGATTTTTTTTTTAATGTTCGTCTGACCAAGAAGCACAACATAGCACAAAAATTATTTTTTTTTATGGCATACTGTAGGTGTACTGTAGAGTATTCTGAAAATCGGACAAAAATTTTGTGTCACAGCACTTTTCTCGTTTAACTACTAAAGATAAAAACTTAATTTTTTTTTAAACAAAAGACAAACTTTTTATCCCGAGGTAGTCATCGAGAAAACGTTATTTCGCTGGGCGGTTTTTCTGAAATTGCGTATTTTGCAAACTTGCTCATAAATGGGTATATCTAACGTTCTATTGCAGATAGAATGTTGCGGTAAAGTTTATTTTAAAGATTTTGCAATGCTAATTAATCCTGCAAAAATTCATAGCTTTACGTTAAACAGTTTTTTTACAAGATGAAATAAAAGAATAGCAGTCATCAATCTAAGGTACTTGTGATCATCGGAGAGAAAAACCAGTTACACCATTCGATTAAGCATAAAAAAATACAGAATGCTCTTTTTTCTCTTATTTTTAACTTAATTTTTTAACGAATTATGAATTTTTTTGAAATTTTTGACATGCTGATTTTTGTCATTTTTTAACACTAGAACGCCCGGATGGAGTCGATTCGACTTTAATCATGTAACTAAATTTCAATTCGAACCAGAAAAATTTTCTTGAAATAATTTAAATCTAATCCACGCAAATTTACGTTAAATAAATCAATTAAATAATTTTGAATAAAAATTCTGGTGAGAAATATTATTTTCAAACTTGAGTAGAATTTCCGGGCGTTCTAGTGTTAATGAATCATTTACTGAATAATTATGCACGGTGTCTAGCCCTGGTGGCTGTCAAATTTGATTTTTAATTTTAAATTAGGCAATTTTTTGCACCATGCCAAATTTATATTTTATCCATTTTTTTCATTTATTTATATTTTGTTTTTAGCACAATGGCATCAATGGCAAAAATGCCTGGCATACCTGTCAAATATTGGGGCCCTGTACTTTAACAAAGTGTATTTATTATAAGTATATACCGTATTTATTCTAATAGAATGCGCCCTCTAATAGAGCGCGTCTTCTAATAAAGTGCGCACCTTGGTGCTGATTGAAAAAATAAATATACGGAAACGATATAGTAGATAAGTAGAAAACGATTACTTAAATGCATTATCGAGGATTCTCATCGATCAAAATAGAGATATTCTATCAAAGCGATGGAGTGGCAATGCAGCAAAAGTTTCAAATTTTGAACAATGTACCACTCCCGTAAACTATAGCGCCAAGGATATGCACACTGTTAAAAATCTGCTGCATTTTGCTGCAACGCACTCCCCTGCTTGTATAGAAAACGGCCGTGAAATGGCGCTTTCTCATTGGTTGGAATAGAGATATTATATACATGTGGTGGAGGGCGTTGCGGCAAAATGCAGCAGATTTTTAACAGTGCACTGTTAAAAATTTGACCCATTTGTTGCAGAGTCACTCCACAGCTTTTATAGAATGTCTCTTTATGGCCAATGAGAATGCTCCATAACACAGTAAAGCAATCGTTTCCTATAAAAGCGGTGGAGTACGTTTTTAATAAGTCAGTAATAAATACGTATTAAGAAAAAAAAGAAGCATGATTTTTGTATCAATCTTTACTCTTGCGTAAAAAAAAGTTCCTGTTTTTGGCAAAAATAATGGATATTTGAATGAAAAATCTATTCTTTGAAAGGATTTATTATTTTATTCACTTTAGTAAAAAACTGTTTTTTTTTTTTTTTTTTTTGAAAACCACCGTAGAATTTTGGTATAGAAAAACCTGTTTAAAATTTTTTTTTAATTTGTAACACCAGAGTATTAGAGTATGTAGCATTTTTTAATTTCAATACAAATAAGATTTTGTTTTCTATATATAAAATACAAAACAAGTTGTGCAGTATCCCTATGGAATATGGAAAAATAGAAGGACTAGTGAAAAATGCTCCAAGGAGCAGTGCAAAAGCAGAATATGATTTTAATTGAGCATTAAAAAGTAATGGACAAGTGCTTCTGTTAATTACTGAGCATGAGGAAGGATAAGGGATCCCTTCTTGGCTACAACTCACTTCAATGCCAACTTTGAAAAAATCATATTTGCGCTTTTTCCGTGAAAACACATCAGTCGCAGTTACTATAAAAATGTATAGTGTAAAGACTTAACCAGTAAAGATGCAGCATAATTAGACATAAATGTAAAGGAAGGCGACATAATGCCAGATACCTAGTTCCTGCAGGTATCACATTCATGCACTGCCACCAAGCATACCCTAAGTGTATAATTGCACAGAAAATTGATTTGTAGTATAGTGCAGAGTGAACAGTGCAGTTAACATCAGAGATGTAGTACAGGCTATACGCCGTACACCTTCTGGACTTTTTAATAGAACACCATATACCCTCTGTTTTTCAAGAAAGCTTATAGTATACACATTCTAGAATATCCCTCTGCTTAGAGCATATATCTTATGTTATTTTTATGACTACACCCCTGGTTAACATCTAAAGCACTGTGGAAAATTCTACTAAAGAACCGCAAATTTCTTTTATATGGAAAAAGCGCAAATATGATTTTTTCAAAGTTGGCATTGAAGTGAGTTGTAGCCAAGAAGGGATCCCTTATACTTCCTCATGCTCAGTAATTAACAGAAGCACTTGTCCATTACTTTTTAATGCTCAATAAAATCATATTCTGCTTTTGCACTGCTCCTTGGAGCATTTTTCACTAATTAAATATGAAACAGTTTAAGGGGACGGTGGACCTTTATTTGAGCAAAAATCGAAACGAAAATCGACATTTCTTTTTGTGTGTGTTATTATAATTTTACTCAAAGATACAAGTGTTTTGATTTTGTTCACAAACAGTTTTTTGGGCTTTAAATATACATCAAATCTGTTTTTCTCAATACTGATTCTTCAATTTTTCAAAATAAACAATGCAACATAAATTTTTATCAAAATTCATAAAACTGATAGGAAAGAATCCTGATATTATTTTAAAAAAAAATGCGTATGCATTTTTAAAACCAACTTGGTTAATACAATTAAATTTGATTTTTTATTTCATTATAATTCAGAATTTTAATGAAAATCGACATGAAGTTTTTAAAAGTATCTCTAAATAGTTAACAATTTAAGGGATTGAAAAATTAATACACAGAATTGTTTGTAATAGAATTTTATGTGATTAAATTTCAAAATCGAGAAAATGCCTGAAAACTTGTAGCGCAAGGAGCATTTTAAAATTTCCTTTTAAAATTTAAATTTTTTAATATCTTTAAATTATAATAAGATTGGAAATTTCTACTAAGAGGTTTTATATAGTAATGTCCTATAGTAAAATGTACATTTGCTCTAAATTTCAAATCTTTACTATGAAAGTTTAAAGAATTTTTCTTAGTCCACGGTTTTCATAATACAATTAAAATGAGCCCCAAAGATTATTTCCTCCTATACCATCATTTAATGGAATATTTTTGCGCGGCTCTGTAAATTTCTTATAAATTTTCTTTACATCACAGGCTGAACAGAATTCATCTTTTAGTACATACTTCATAGATGCATATCAATTTTATTATGTTCGAAAGAGTAGCATCATTAAAATGCATGAGCTATTTTTACTTACCCATCATACGTAGTATAGGGTAAGTCTTGCAATCGTTTTGAAAACCGAAATTTTTTTTGACGGATTTACACGTTTTGGACACTGGAGATAACGAAAAACATATTTTTAGAAAAAAAAAATTGCCGTCCGTCCGTCTGTGTGTCTGTCTGTCTGTAACCGCTCTATCTCTCGAACAAATGGAGATAGAGACTTGAAATTTTGTATGTGGTTAGTATGTAACAATGGGACGTAGCCTATTAAATATCAGTAACCTCGATTATACGGAACTATTTTTTTCGGACTCTCGAAAAATACGTTCTGATGAAAGGTATATAAAAATTTTCGAATTTTTTTATTTTAAGGAGTGGGCGTAAAAGGCAATATATTAACACAAATTTTGCATAAAAATTGAAGTCGATCGGATTATTAGTTGTCGAGATATTTCTAATCATGTTTTTCATATTTTTTGATTTTTCATTATCTTGTATTTCATACAAATTTCAATTCAAAGATATCTTTTAATTGCAAATGAGACACTTAATTTGATGCAAGAAACCGTTTAATGAATATGATAATTATTTTTAGAATTATAAGGATGTTTCTTTTATGCAATTCAGTGCTACATGAATAGTTTGGCATTTCATACAATTTATCGAAATTGGTTCATCAGAAATTCATTAATGGAGCATGATGATGTGTTAAAAATACTTAAATATACGTTTATATTTTATTTTGGAATTGTAATGCATTTTATAAATTGTTAAATTTGTTATGTTTTTATATATTATGTTACGCATATCCATGATGGGTAAGTATTACGGTGGCCTCCAACGACTAGTTTCCTTGGGTGTCATGTAACGTAATACTTTTTATTGCCCATGTAGTAATTAAACTGTGCATTCGATTTTAATAAAATTTGAAATGACTCGACAAAATTATACAAGAATTATTTATTTTAAATTTCAAAAATTAGACATTGTGTTAAAGATCTACAAAAATACATGAAGAATTATCCTAAAACTCTAAGTGTATAAACATTATAGAACAGGTTATATATTTCCGCGGGTGATTTCTTTTCCCGAAACTCCATAGAAACCGTCAAAAAACTGAAATTGAAGAATTTCTTTTGGATAACCCTGTCAAAACTAATGTGGTAAAAGCGTTCAAACTATAGATTATGATTAAGTGGTTTATTGTAAGAAATTGTGTTCATTTTTATGCGAATAGCATGTATACCCGTAGAGAAATTAAGGTTTTTATAAAAAGTGTCCCATATTTTCCCAAAGTTTTTGCATATAATATACAGGGTTCTTAAAATAAAATAATGAACTTTTCAAAAAATATGATATACAACATTGTACATAACACTCTGCAATGAAAATTAAAAAATAATAAAAAATGTATGAAAAATGCGCAAGTTTGCTAAACATTTTTTTTCATTTCGCATGCATGAAATCAAAATTACATTTGCATATTGTGTTAACTAAATGCATAGAGCAACTTTTGTAAAAGTCTCAAATACATAGCTTGAAAATTTTGAAAGTGATCGTCAATAAATTAAGCTCAAAATTCGTTATTCCCAAAATGAAGCAAAAATACTGGACTATATCCATTTATCCATATGATAAAATTAATTGGAATTTTATTTATAAACGATTATTTTCTCTATATGATCATTTTTTCGTTCCCAAATCTCCCGCTTCGGAAAATTTAGTTCCGAACGTCAACTTTGATAGAATTTTTTTGCAATATTTCCTGTGCGTTTATCAAGAAATCGACATACACGACACATTATTTAGTTTCTAAGTAAGAGAATTTGGCAGTTTGACAAGTTTGAGAGCAAAAAAGGAATTTTAAAATGAATTAGAAAATTAGCAGTTTGGATTGGAATACACCTTAAATCGCTATTTATTTCAACTCAAATGTGCAAATAATTCTTATTGCAAACATTGTAACTTGCTATTTATTGAAGGCGCTTTTTCTCTTTATTTTTTTTATAACCGTAAGCATGCTAACTGTTAAATTAACTATTTCTTTAATCAAAAATATTTTTATAAAGTTATAATTTACATTTTTAACTAAATCAAAAATGAAAATGTTTACTGCAGTGCTAAGAGACAATTTCATGCCTGCAGTTTAGAAGAAGAAACTGATAAAAAAAAATTATTGTAAATATTTGTTTCTTCTTTTATTTTCTATACATTTTTGTTTAATAAAATAGTATTCAAAATTATGAAATTTTGAAATGCTATATTTTACAAAAGATAACTTTCAGACCAGCAATGTTAAATAATTTGAAATGTTTCATTTGGCGCCAACTTTATGCTTGGCGACAATGGACTGATATAATGCAAATGTACCGAACTTTTAAATTCAGCATATATGTCATTTATAGCAGCAGTACGGATAATATACAATAAAGCAATTGGTATTGATTGAAACGGCACAAATGTCACATATGCATCCCATTGGCGCGATATTTTTCTGACGCCATATATATATATATATATATATATACACTATCTACCATTAAGTATTTGGAAACTTTTAATTTTTGACATTTTGTCAAATGTTTAAAATATACTTGTCGGATTCTTCTGAAACTTCAGGATTATAAAGATTATGTCTGACCTCATATGTATCAACATCCATTTGATAAGCAGGGCAATTAGGGGGCCGACAAAAAATTAAAGAATAACAGAAATATTTAGGATCGCCCTGTACATGAAAATGCCCGAAACGATTTATTGCTGCTGAATACAAATATGTGGATACTGCACAAAATGTACACGGATTTTTGTAAGAATAACATGTGTATGCATGGAAAAAGAATGATTTTTTTTAATTAAAAAATTCTGATATGTTTTTTGTTTATATCATGCAGGGATTTTGACCAAATTTAACGCAAATTTTAGAAATATTGGCAAAATCTATTAGAAAAAAGATAGCGCTATTGGAATACAAATGTATTAAATATTTTATGAAATATGAGTAGTTTTATGAAATAATTTTTAACTGCGCATGCGCGAACGATAAAAACGATTCTTTTACATAGTTTAATAGTCAATTCTATGGAGTAACGTATTAAAAAATCCAATAAAATATCGTGAAAATTCAAAAAGATATCATTATTATAAGTAAGCTGTTTTTACATTGCTCTCTAAAAACGGCTGAATGATAAGGGATTCTCCACAAATTGACATTTTTTATTAACATGCTATTCTTACAAAAATCAGTGTACATGTTGTGCAGTATCCACATATTTGTATTCTGCAGCGATAAATCATTTCGTGCATTTTCATGTACAGGGTGATCCCAAATATTTCTGTTATTCTTTAATTTTTTGTCGGCCCCCTAATTGCCCTGCTTATCAAATGAATGTTAATAAATATGAGGTCAGACATAATCTTCATAATCCTGAAGTTTCAGAAGAATCCGACAAGTATATTTTTAAATATTTGACAAAATGTCAAAAATTGAAAGTTTCCAAATACTTATTGGTAGATAGTGCATATGTGGGAGCGATATCTTGCTCCCACTAGCCTGACTGTTATATGTCTCGTAGCTTCCCCATACCATAACTCTGAGACCAAGGCTCTTCAGCAAGGTAGGCGATTAAAGAATTAGATCAAATTTAAGCGAAATGCCGAAGTGAGCTGAAGAGAAGGCTTTATGAAACGGTTGTTGTGGGTCGGAAAAAGAATGCTCCATGATGATGACTTCCCGTGTGAGATGTGTATTAATTAACTAAAACTTATGATGGTTTAAATTGTAAATAGAACTTTGTAAATATTCTTTTTTTGTAAATATTTAATAATAATAACAGAAGTTCTAAAAGTTTAACGGTGTCAGAATTTATTCCTCTGAATTCAATTATGATTTGAAGAGCTTAGAATTCTACATATATGCATCATGGTATTTAATTATCGTCAAAATATCATTATTTTTCTTGATATGGAGACCCGGATGTTGTTGTTCACTTATTAATAAATTGTTTATTTACTTTTATTTTCTTTCTTTATAATTATATAAATTGTTTTGTTCTGTAGTTATTAATTATACTTTTTATTTATTTATTGTTATTATTCGCTTTTTAAAACTATATGTGTAACTGGTATTAAAAAACAGGATTTTCGTGAAATCGGCGTCCAAAAAAAATGCGCCAATATTCTGCATATATGACATCTGTTCCCTTGAACCTAGCACTGCAACGGTAAAATATCTTTTATTTAAATAATTTAAAAAATAAGGTGAGGAAAATTCTGTAATCTTAATAAAAATACAATTAGTTCAGCTTAGCGAGATTGCTTTGGTATAAAACTAAATACAGTTCTTCTAACCATAATCACAAATTACAATAATTGTGCATTTAAATCTTTTTAAATATACGTCATTTTGACTCAATTATAGCATTTATTTAGCAAAGATAACGAAAAATAACATACTACTTCATGAATTTTAATGTTCAATATTATTAATAATGTTACATTTGTGTACTTCTACTTTATACATAAAATGCAAATTGGTATTTGGTACCGGTAGTTGATAACCTGAATTATGCTTAAAGCATTTTCATGGAATATATATATATATTACAAATTTAATTTTTTTTCGCCAAAATTAACCTTTATACTACATTAATTTCCTTATAACAATATTCCGTACTTAGTTCAACTTATTAATTTTAAATCTTGCTTCTAGATCTAATCTATTAATCTTTATGGAAACGATATAAATTCTTAATTCGCTTTAAAAAACATTTATTCCAATACGCTTAAATTTAAAAGATGGCTCTAAATTAAAAATATTCTTAATTAAACTTTAATTTAACTTAATTAAACTTTAAATTCTTAATTTAATTCTTTATTTTTTGAATTTCTTAATATTCCAAATAAAACTCATTTTTTCTATGTTTTTATCAACCCTTTTTAAGAAAGTCTTATTAAATTTATTCCAAAACCATACCTTTCAAAAAACATTATTTTTATTTATCTATTTATTTATTTTCTCTCCTTCAACATTCGATATGTGTGGATATCAATAAATTCATTTCTTTTCTTTTTCTCTTAAAATTAATCATCTGCAAAAATACTTCGTTTGCAGGATATTTGAAATTCTGAGTCGATTATAAATTAGTTAAATAATATTAAAAATAAATAAAATTATCGTCTGTGGAATAAAAATCTCGACTCTGGGCATGAGTTATGTTTACATGGAAAACGATGGTTAGAGAGTAGAGAATTTTCTAGAACTTTGTTTTTAGACTTAAGAAAGGTGAGGTGAAAAGGGAGATTCTTGGTTTTTTGCATATGTAAAAAAATACAAACATTAATTTTGTTTAATATTAACGACAGCTCGTCACTGAAAAAGTATCTAAATCATATAATAGTTTTATTTTCATTGAAAAAAAAATTAAATCTTCCTTTATAATTAAAATAATTTTAATTAGTTCAATTTACAATAAAACAATTAAAATCTCAACTCTCGCCTCTATTCAATTAGTAGAAAACATCTAAAAAAAGGTCAAGATTTGAAATCATGGCCTTATATTCCTCACACAAATATTTTTTCTGACTAAGATCTATTTTTTTCTATCATAAAAGAAATTACAATTTAAAAGCAATTAAAGACTTTCTGCGGCGGCATATTAAATGATAAAATGTGCTCAATTATCTGAACATCAGACCCTAATGAGATGAAGTGCTACAATCTATACTTAACAATAAAGGTACCAATGTACAAAGTAATAAGATACTTTCAAACGGTTTTATTCGTAGATAAAGAAAAAATAATAATAAATAATGTAGAATTTTTTTCCTTGCATCAGCGTACCAGGTAAAAAAAAATCCTAAACTTACTTCTCCCGGTTTTTGGGAGGAATCGATAAATTATTTTCATAGTAACACATAGACAGTTTCACTCCTTGTTACATGCAAAATGCAAAAAGTTCACGTTTTTTTTTTCTTTTTTTTTTTAGTTCTTTTTTGCATAATTTCTTTTAATTTGTAATTATGTTTGTAATACATAATTACAAACATAGTCGCAATCAAATGACGTTGAGTGGTTTTGTTTATTAAAAAATTGTAAAATGTTCTGAATTGAAAAAAAAGTGCATTTTATGAAATTGCCACACTGTCTTATAGCAATGAAGAAATATTTTATTTTTAGGGTAGCTTTCATTTGACGAAAGCCAATTCATCTCACTCCTTTGTCTGTCTGTCACAAAGTTCGTAACAACAAAAAAACTGTATAAGTAAAAGACTTCAAATTTTGTGCTCTTACAGTCAGAGTTCGCATAACTGCGCCCAGCTCGAACAAAAGTGGTTTTTTTTTCAGAATGGGGCCACTTAAAAAACCCACTGGAAAAACCAAAATGCGGGATTTTCAATTTACAGCAGTATTTAAAGTTTTAAACTACATATGTATTTTTGATATGTGGATTATCACTTGTATACTAACAAGGAATGTCTCCATACTGGGCATACTCAGAATTTTATGAAAAAAATATTAATTAAAGTACTTATGTGTGTAATAAAGAATCAGTCAAAATTAGCGGTGGAATCACAGGAGAAAGTATGTAAAAAAAAAAACTTTCGAATATTTGGCGTGAAAAGACGAAAGAATCAGTCGATTTAGCGAGCAGCCTTTTTCCTCGCCAAAAGCAAACGATTATAATGCAACTCGAAACTGTTGGATATTTAGAATGGTATTTAATGAATTTAAACATAAACAATGAGAGACTTTAATATATTACATACCTGTACATACATATTGTGTTACATATATATATGCTTGTTGAAATAGTTATTTAATTAATCCCTTAAAAATTTTTTCATAGATTAAAAAAAAAAAAAAAAAAAAAAATCTTATTGAGAAAAATTATCTTCATTCATTTAAGCGTATTCAAAAATAAAAGCCAGATGTTTCCATAGCAACAAAATCAAATCGACAATTCTCAGTTGGACTTTGAGCTTGAAACAAATTTAACTAATTTAAATAATGAATTTCGTTTTAAACCTCAAATTTTGATTATTAAATTTGAATATAAATGCATATAAATATCGATATAGCAAAATTATACTTAAAACAAACTAAAACTTACGAAACTAAAGTTTTTTAAATTAAATTTATTTAAACAACTTCAATATGAAACTTTTTTTTTCTTGAAGTGTAATTGACATTAAGTATTTTTTGAAATTACGTTCCATCGTCAACCGGAGATAAATCGCCAAATAACGAAATTTTCATTATTTTTTTTACGTATACTGAATGAAGGTTCCGCCGAAATTTTTTTATAAACGTATATATCCACACGAAACGGACATTCTTTATTTTTTTCAGATTTTTCGGAATATGTGGAGACCTTCCTTGTGAGAGCAGAACCAACATTGGGGAAAATGTCCAAGCCAGGGATCGTAACCCGAACCCTTGGAATAGCGCTCCAAGTGCTCTACCATTTAAACTACAAAGGCCCCTTGGGCCCATATAAGTTGGTGCTACTGCGAACATCAACAATAAATTTTGAAAGTGGCCATCTTTAAATAAAAAGCTACCAATCTCTCCTATCAAAATAGGAGAGTTTGCGCATCTGCTACTTAGGAGAGATGGCGCATTTCCACGTAAGTTTGAAGCTAGGAGAGACTCCGCACACTGTTAAAAATAAATCTGTGAATTCACGGTGAAACTACTGGCAGCAAAGTCGCCGAACTTTTACCGTTCCGTTAGTAGATTTTCCGTTTTGGGAAATAAAAGAAAAGAAAGCTCCGTAACTCAGTAACTTTCTGTTACAAGGTTTTATTTTTAATGATAATAATTTAACATAATTTTTAAAATTAATGAATCGATTAATTGTCAAAGAATTCGAAACTTCCGAGAGATTTTAAGCTGCTATATTATTTTATTTAATTGATTTGATTATTTTGTGTGTGTGTGTGTAATTTGCACCAAGCCGTCCTGAGGACCGATTTGAGACCTTTTGATAGCGGAGCAAATCCTTACTGACTGAGACCTTTTGATAGCGGAGCAAATCCTTACTGACTGAGCCAAATCTGCTGATGCCGGATTGTACAAAGCATGTTTTTTATAATTAGTGGAAAAATCTATTGTACTTTTTTAAGAATTCCTTTTAAATATATTCGTTAGAATATTTCTAAAGGTTTATTTTATTTTATTTTAGACTGATGCATAATACTTATTATTTTTCAAAATCAATTTTAATTTTTTAACTAGTTTAAATAAAAATAAAAACACTTTTTTTTTTTTTTGGAATGAATGAATAAATGAATGAAAAAAACTATTCATTTTTTACACAAATAATGTTATAGACATTTTTTCGAAATTGTCGTACACTAGTTATTTATTTTTTGGCTAATTAGTTAAAAGATTTTTTTTAATAAGAAATGAGAGAAAAATAAACAGAAAAAATGTAATTTAAAAACGATTTTTTATGTTTTCATTATTTCATGTCGCCAGCGAGATCGAACCCACAACCTGCGCTTGGAGAAGATTAGCGGTGTGGTATCTTCACCACTCGGCCACAAAACCCCTCACGTAGCGGAGTGTCTCCGTTTTTTTTTTGTTTTTTTTTTTTTCTATTTCCCTCCGTTTCGTTATTTTCAGGAAATATGGTGGAGATTTCTGATTTTTAACGGAAAATGCCCTTTTGTTGTAAAGAGGGACATTTTTTGTGAAATTCAGGAAAAGAATATTCGTGATTATCAGAATTTTTTTAACTGTGCAGCTTATTGATAAATTTTCATGAACTATAAATTATGTTTAAAACATATAAATCAATCAAATTTCTAACAATTTTGAAAAGTCACATAATTTTCGAAACAAAATTTGGCAGGGAACAAATTAATTCGTGGAAACTGTACATTAATAGGTAAAAAAAAATTAATTAATAATACAGTTGTTAAATTAATTTCATGTAATTATTTTTGTTAACAAATTAATAATGTACTTGTTTATAAACAAGTTAAATATTTGTATATTTTTTAATTTATGAACAATTCATTTGTTATAAATTAACTTTGTTAGCTAAAATATTTATTTATTTATTTATTTTTATTTTTATTTATTTATTTATTTATTTATTTATTTACTTTTTTGCTGATATGTAACACGTGCTGGAAATTTCAATGCAATTTTCAAATCACAATGCCAAATATTTACAGACGAAAGTCGAAGAAAGTATCATGTATCGAAGAAGTTAACCGTAGAGGCAGTACAAAATAGCCCACTTAAAATGCGTGCGGCAGGCAGGAAACTCAGTATTTCGCAGGGTGTCGCTTCTTGAGGAAGAGGATGAAGCAAAATGACTTTAAGAAGCGAAAGATGGGTTAAAAATCATAACTAGGTGCGGAAACAGAGAAGAAATCAAGTGTTTATGTAAATAAACATCGAAAGTGACTGGATTCAATGTATTGCTTGTGGCAGGCGTGCAGCTTTTATTTTTAAATCGTGCAGCTTTTGTATAAGCGCCTATATTACAAAATCTGCACGATTTACAGCAATAAGTACAACGTTAGTGGAGGACAAACGACTTCGGTTAGCAGACAAAAATCATTGAAACTATGGAGATGAAAATGGAGAAATTTTCAAATTAAGCAGTTTATCAAGTAATTGTCTGAGCGGAGATAAGGCTAATACAGAGCACAGTATTACTTTCTGGACTTAAACAGAGAAGAAACGATATTAAAAGTCAAGTATATTTCTTTCGTCAAGCAAAACTCAAAAAATATTAATCTGATTTTGGTTCTGATTGCATCAAAAGATATCTATGAGGTTAACATACTGAATGTACCACATATGAAAAAAAAAGTTACAAATAGTTTCAAAATTATGTTGAAAAAAAAAACTGATAGAAATAGAAAATAGATATATTTGAGATATCTGAATCCTTGTGATTTCCGCATTTTTGGGATACTTCTATCGCCATAGTGACAAAAAAAAAAAAAAAAAAAAAAAAAAAAAACTAATTAAAAGAATAATGCCCAGTTAAATTGATGGCATTGAGCTCACGGGCTACGCACATTAATTGTAAATTACAGCCTTATATTTTCAAAGGTTAAAGCCTTTCCAAGAACAAATAAAGGGGGCAAATAGCTCTCATCATTTCTCCTTTTTATACTTAATCATTGAACCCCCTAAACTAATTAGGGATATGCTTTATCATATAAAAATCTTATATCCAAATATTAAAGGAAATCGGATAATTCTTCATAAAAATTCATTTGTATAATTTAAGAGGAGTTATCACCCTCCTTTATACTTAAGCAATTATTCAGCTATTTAAAACTATTCAGAGATTCGCCTTATCCGAAAGAACCTACATCCAAAGTTTAAAGCAAATTGGATAATTCAGCATTAAACTCCATTTATCATATCTGGGGGGGGGGGGGTAATCTCCCGAACCTCCTTATACATAACAAAAGAACCGCACAACTAATTAGGGAAGTATCTTTTCACTATGAACATGTATCCAAAAATTTAAGCAAATCGATTAATTCTGCAAGAAAATCCATCTACCTAAATTAGGAGGGGTAGTTCTCTTTACCTCCATTTATACTTATCCTATGAATTAACAGAACAAATCATTGAAGCGCCTTATCAGAATGAGCCTATATGAAAAATTTGAGCAAATCGGTACATTCTGCGAGAAAAACTCTTTAACCTAAATTAAGGGGTGGGTTACCTCCCATCCCCCGCTCATAGACTTATCCAATGAGCTTGCAAAACTAATCATGGAGGTGCCTTTATTAGAATGATTCTATGTCTAACATTTTAACGAAATTTGATAAATCTACATGAAAAATCCATTTATCGAAATTAAGGATGGGGAATTAGCCTCCCGTTCCCATTTTTTACATTTATTCAATGAATTCTCAAAACTAATCTCAAAATTAATAAAATTAATTCAAGGACCTCATCAGCATCATGCTATATCTAAATTTTGAATGAAGTTTGATAAATCTGCTTTTAAAAAAATTCATCGAAATTAAAGGTGGGGGATTAGCCCCCGTTCCCCTTCTTTATAATTATCCAATGAACTCCCAAAACTAATCATGTGTTGCCTTCATCAGAATGATCCTATAGTTAAAATTTGAAAGAAATCTGATAAATCTGCATGAAAAACCCATTTATCCAAATTAAGTGGGGAGGAGAATTAGGCCCTGCCCCCTCTTCTTTATACTTATTTAATAAACTCCCAAAACTAATCATGGTGTTGTTCTCTTAAGAATCATCCTATGTCTAAAATTTTAATGAAATATCGGTTAATTCTGTAAGAAAAACCATTTACTTAAATTAAGGAGGGTAGTACCACCGATCCCCCATTTATGCTTATTCAATTAATTCCCATACCAAATCAGGGAATTGTCTCATCAGAATGAACCAGTATCCAAAATATGAAGCAATGCCGTAAATTCTGCACGTAAAATCCATTAACCTAAATTAAGGGGGAGGGTACCTCCCATTTCCCACCCCTCTTACATTTATCCAATGTACTCGCAAAACTAATCATGGAGGGCCCTCAGCAAAATGGTTTTATGTCTAAATTTTCAATGAAATTTGATAATTCTCCACGAAAAACCTATTTATCTAAATTAAAGAGACTTAGTCAACGTTCACCCTTCTTATGCTTATCCAATGAACTTGTAAAACTAATCATGGCGGTTGCCACATCAGAATGATCCTATGTCTAAAATTTTAATGAAATCTGATAAGTCTGCATGAAAAACCCATTTGTCAAAATTAAGAGTGTTGAATTAGTCCCCCGTTCCCCCCTTATACTTATCTAATACACACCTAATAATAATCTTGGACGCGTCGCATTAGAATGATCCTATATTTAAATTTTGAATGTAAACTGATAATTCTGCATGAAAAACCTATTTATCGAAATTAAGGGGAGAGGCATTAGTCCCCGTTCCCCTTCTTTATACTTATCCAATATACACCTAATACTAATCACGGAGGCGCCTCATGAGAATGATCCTATATCTAAATTTTTGAATGAAAACTGATAAATCTGAATGAAAAACCCATTTATATAAATTAAAGAGAGGGGTTTTAGCCCTGTTCAACCTCTTACATATATCGAATGAACTCCCAAAACTAATCAAAGAAGCGCCTTATCAGAATATACTTATATCCAAAATTTCAAATGTATAGGATATTTTTATCACGAGTTATCGCGTTATGTATGTACGTACGCACGTATATATGTACATTCAGAACGAGCGGGCACATAAGTTCTCAGGCTTTGATAGCTTGTGAGCTAAAACCTCTAAAAAGTAAGATAGATTAAATAAGTTGGAAAATGCACGTAAAGCGTAGCAAATGAGGTGCGTTCGTATAATAACGAAGTTTTAAAATATCACTCTCATATATCAATCTCATAAAATTGTAAATAGTTAATTACAATTAAAATGCGCACCAAATAATGTTCTCCCTATACCATTATGTAATGGAATACTTTTGTGGCCTTCTAAATCAATAACAAATGTTCTTTGCACCACAGATTGTGCAAAATGTATATATAATATGTACTTTATAGATACATATGCATTTTATTATGTACTTTATTATGTCATACTTCTTCTTCCAGTGCTTTCTCAAAGTTCGTATCAAGAATTTTCACGTGTCGCACGTGAAAATATTGCATATGTTAAAAGTTATATGCAATAAAATGACTTTATACTAAAACTTACAAGGAAGTTTTTTGCACAAGGCATACTCAGAATACATTGAGAAAGAATATTCGTGAAACTACTCATGTATGTATTAAAGTTCCAGTTAAATTTAAAAGCGGAATTTCAGTACAAAGTTTGTAAACATATAAATATTGTCAAATATTTGGCGCGAAAATAAGAAAACGGCACGCGATTTGGCGGCAGGAATTTTATTCGCCAAAATAAAACAACTTTAATGCAACTTGGAATTGCTTATTAACTGTCATTTAGAATTCACAGTGTCTAACGAATTTAAGCTTAATCAATGAAAGAGAGTATAATATATTTTAAAATTACACATGCATGTTGCTTATTTAATTAGTTGTGTAATTTTATCATGGGAAAAGAAAAATTCTGTACATACAGAAGATAATAATTTCTGTATATTCTGTTGCAAATATATATTCTAAGTTATAGCCAGCTTATATTTAATATTTTTATTTATTCAATTTGTTTGCCTTGTGATTTTAACCTGCAAATACTACTTATGAGTTTATTACATATGCAACAATTTTAATTTATTCTATTGAATAATAAATAACTCCCCCTTTTCCTTTATATTACAGATTTTAATAAAATTTTGCCAATGGTTTAATCTCCAGTCCAATTTTTTAAAATATTTAATGAAATTTTGTTCCTAAATAATAAAGTTCACATGAAGAAATTTGCCACTATGTTTTTCCATAACGAAGAACTCGTTTCCATAGCAACGGAAGTAAGTTGATAGTGCTCAATCAGACCTATTTTAAGTAATGAAACAATTTAAATTAATTTAAATTGTATTTTAAAATGTAAAATATGATAGGTAAATTTATTATAAATACATATAAATGTACGTCTGTGAAAAAATTGTAGTTAAATCAAACCAAAAATAAAATAAAAAGAATATTGCCCAGTTAAACTGATGATATTGAGCTCACAGGCTAAATATACTAATTGTATATCACAGCCTTATATTTTCAAGGGTTAATGCCGTTCGAAAATCAAATTGAGGGAGGAAATAGCTATCCCCATTTCTCCTTTTTATACTTAATCATTGAACCCCCTAAACTAATCAGTTACATGCTTTATCATATAGAAATCCTATATCCAAAATTCAGAGAAATCGGATAATTCTTCATAAAAACTCATCAAATAATTTAATAGTAGTTATCCCCCTTCTTTATGCTTAACCATTGAACTTCTAAAACCATTCAGAGATTCACCTTATCAGAAAGAGCATTTAGGTTCTTTCCGAAATTTAAGGCAAATCGGACAATTCTGCATAAAAACCATTTATAAAATTTAAGAGGGAATTAATCGCCCGTATCCCCTATATACTTAACAAAAAGAACCCCAAAGCTAATTAGGGAAGCATATTATTACTATGAACCTGTATCCAATTTAAGCAAATCGGATAATTCAGTAAGAAAAACATTTTACCTGAATTAAGGAGGGTGGTCCCACCGATCCCCTACTTATACTTATTCAATTAATTCCCAAAACAAATCAGCGAAACGCCTTATCAGAATGAACCTGTATCCAAAATTTGAAGAAAATCCGTAAATTCTGCGTGTAAAAACCATTAAGGGGGTGACCTCCCATTCCCCCCCCCCTTTTAGATTTATCCAATGAATTCGCAAAGCTAATCATGCAGATGTCGTCATCAGAATTATCCTATATATAAAATTTGAATCAAATTTTGCAATTCTGCACGAAAATCCCATTCACCTAAATTAAAGGCGGAGGATTACTCTCCTGTTTGTCCTCTTTATACTTGTCCAATGAACACCCAGAACTAATCATTGTAGAGTCCTCATTGGAATGATGCTATGTCTAATATTTGAATGAAATCTGATAAATCTGCATGAAAAACCAATTTATCGAAATTAAGGGTGAGGGATTAGCTCTTGCCCCATCTTTTTATTTATACGATAAATACCTAATACCAATCACGGACGTTTCGCATCAGAATGATCCTATATCAATGTTTTGAACGAAAATTCATAATTCTGTATGAAATATCTGTTTATCGAAATTAACGGGAAGGCATTGGGCCCCGTTTTCCTTCTTTATGCTTCTTTAATGTAGACCTAATACTAATCACGGAGGTGCCTCATCAGAATGATCCTAGATCTAAATTTTGAACGAAAACTAGTAATTGTGCATAAAAAACCCATTTATATAAATTAAGTGGAGAGGCATTAGCCCCCGTTCACCCACTAACACTTATCGAATGAGTTCCCAAAAGTAATTAGGGAAGCGCCTTATCAAAATATCCCTATATCCTAAATTTCAAGTGAATCGGATATTTTTATCATGAGATATCACGTTCCGCACCTATACGCATAAACAGAACGGACAGGCACATAAGTTTTCAGGCTTTGACAGCCTGTGAACTAAAAACTACAAAAAATAATAATAACTCAAGGACAAACCTAGATACAGCTTTCAAACTAATTGCATTTAAAAGTAAAATTTTTTCCACTATACCATGGTATAAAAAATAAAAATGTCCGACGTTTAGAAATTTTAAAAAGTCGTAATATCGACAATTGTAAAACTGAAATCTCATTAAAAAAAAATTTTATGATTGGTCAAGGAATATTTAATCCATGGCGTACGTAAAGTATGAGTCAGTTAGTGTTATTACATAAGCCACGTTTTGATCTCATTATAATGATGTTTCTTCTTCTTATTATTATTATTATTATATAGATATACATACATGTATACAGGGTGAGTCATAAATATCAAAACAATAGGCTATCTCCTTAAATATTGCCCCTAGACCCATATTTCAGTTGCAAAAATTCATTAAAAAAGGTAAACTTTTTGATAAGATAAGTTGCAACTCTATGGGGGGGGGGGGTCTATTTGAAAAAGTACGAAAATTAACTTTTTATACGGCCTCCGTAGGATGAAAATTCCAGCTAGGAAAACTTTCCTTATCCAGTCTTGAATAATGCACAAAAAGTTGCATCTTCATGTCTTCAAAATTTGCAGAGTTATAGTCGTTTGAATAATTCATCAGGTTTTAAGAGTTTAGACACAAATTGAAATTCGCGCAATTCAAAAGACAATGTTACTTTAACATTTCTAGAAAACGTGTAAAAAATCTATATTTTGAGTTAGAATTTGATTTTTTTTCTTTGTTTGTGTTGGTTAGCTATATAATTTGGTAAGAAAATCACATCTTAAAATTTAACATAAAATTTATGAGAATTTCATATGATTAGTACTGGTTTAAATGGGATAATTAAAAATCGTTATAACTCCAAACATTTCAATTTCTTTCCATTTAATTAAAGATGAAAATCTGGTTTTAGCTTTGTTTCGGGGTTTTTGTTTTTCAATGCTACTTTTATTACTATTAAAAATATTTTTGAAAAAATAATATAACTTTAAAAAAATCTTATTTTCAAAAGTAAATAATTTTTCAGTCTTGCCCGAATCAAACCTAACGTTAAATAATTAAAAATAATATGTATCAAGTTTGTGCTTTTTTTCTTTAACAATTCTTAACTTCTAATAAGGTCTGCACTGGACGAAATTTTTAATCTCGGTCTAGAACAATCCGTATTAAAATCACTGTTTCTAACTGACCTAATATGTACATGAAATAAGTAAAATTTGGTTCAATCAAAATTTTTACAAAACCCACATAGATTTTAAAATCGCTTTTATTTTACTACAAAAAAAAAAAACTTTTTTTTTTAAGAATAGTATATTTAATTTGGTTTATTTTTTGCCGGCTTTTAATTTTTTTTTTTTTTTTTTTTTTTTTTTTTTTTTTTTTTCACGAATAGTATATTTAAATGCTAAAGAATTAAACACAATAAAACCAGAAAAAAAAATGTGCTTGTGACGGAATTCTGTCTTAAACAAAAAATGTGTTGATCCATGCAGAATGAATACAATAATACCTGAGAAAAAATAAACTCGATTTAACCCTCCTAGAAAAGGCATTTGTCTATTGCGTATTTTTTCTTTTCCATGTGTTTCCGTCTTAAAAGGTTTTACTGTATAACATTTTTAAAAGTCTCCAAGGCCGGTGACAGGTTTCACGGGCCCCTGGGCAGACAAAAATTACGGGCCCCTACAAGAAAAAGTACTAAAATTTGCCGGTTATTCAAATCGTCGTATAATAGAATCAGTGATTTTTTTTTTAACTTATAACGTAACGTTTATTGTCTTTTATTTGAATCAACGCTATTCTCTCTAATTGAATCAGATTCAGATTTACAAACAGATTTAATTTAAAAGGTGATTATTAAACTTTGAATTTTAACATAAAGAGATTTACTTCAGGGTATTCTGAAATTTTACATTCCATCAATTTGATAATCCATGATGTTTATGACACAAAATATTTGCAACTTAATTTCAATCAGTTGTTAAATAATTAAGAAACGTTCCCTATTAAAAACCCTCCCCTATAAATGTGATACATCTGTAATGATTCGAACTACCGATTAACTAGTATGTTGAAATATATCAAATAATATTTGTGCATTTGAAATTAATGTAAAATTAATTATCAAATTTTATTCAAAAATTCCATAAAATCGTAATTTAGAATATTTTAAAAAAGTTTTCTGCTCATATCGTCATTTTTAATTTCGATTTATCAGGATTAAGATATTATCATTATTACATGGAGATAGTAGCAAAATTGTTAAAACAAATTGATACTAAATGAAAGACTTGTTTTCTTAATAGAATGCTAGACCACGAACGGTAATAATAATTTCACGACTCTGTGATATAGCAATCGCATTCATAAGTGTTTCAGAATATTTAAATAAATTTCATATAAAAAAAAAAATTGTTAAAAAATACCAGTATCGAATCTGAACTGAGTAGGTATTGGGAATATGCGGTCAGCGCGGCAGTCACAATAAACTAGCATGTGGGCTTGAATCAGATCGAAATACTTCGAACGACATATCATTTTATCATAGAAAATCCACAGGTATCTATAATTTTCATTTTGAAATAAATTTTAATAATAAGTCAAATATTGCTTTAAAATTTTGATTCTACTTTAAACAACAAAGAAAAAAACTGAAAAAAGAATTTAATATAATTTTTAATGGAAAAGGGGAGAAATAAACTGTCTCTAAGTGCGAACCTTTGTTTTCATGATTATGTCTCTGAGTCGTTTTTTCACGATTTTTTATGCACAGTTTCCCCCGGAGGGTTTCAGAGGGGCGCTCCGCCCCTCCTGCCCTTTAGTTTAAAAAATAGAGCCCCTTTTTCCCCTAATTCAAAAACTAGCGCTCCTCTTGTCGCTCATTAAAAAAAAAACTAGCGCTCTTCTTGCCCCGTATTTGAAAAAACGCAGGCCTTCAACGATATTGCGGACGCGCTATAGCGCGTATATTACGCAAAAATCGGCGACAGAGCGCGAAAAATAGCTCTTACGCGTCCGACAACACGCGTAATTTCGTCAAAAAATCGCGGAAGACGGAAATTTTCGTTGAAAAAATGCGAAATAACGACTAATTTTTAGCAAGATTCGCAAAAAATGACTAATTTTGTCACAATTCTGTAAAAAATGGCAGATTTCCTCACAAGATCGTGAAAAAACGACAAATTTTCTCCAAATATCTCGATAAAATGGAAAAATTTCTAAAGCCACTCGCGAATAACGGTTAATTTCGCCAAAAAGTTCCTAAAAACGGCAACTTTTCTCAGAAAATCGCGATAAAACGGCAGATTTCGTCAAAACAATTCCCAAAAAACGACAAATTTCGTCTGAAAATCGCAAAAAAACGGGAAAACCTATAAAAAAAAAATTCGCAAAAAACGGCAAATTTTGCCAAAAATTTGCGAAAAAAAGCAAAATTCGTCAAAATATCCCGAAAAAACAGCAAATTTCGTCAAAAGATCGCGAAATTTGTAAATTTCGTCAAAAGGGCACAGAAAAAAAGGTTAATGCCAGAAGTGAATTGTTCTGTTCTAAAAACTAATTTTCCTGCTTCAAAATTGTTTTTATTGCTCAAAAGCAGATTTTCCTGGTTCACAATCAGGGGCTTGCGAAGAGAAAATTGCATCCGGGGCATAATTAGAATTTGATCTCTGCCTCCCCCCCTGCCACCTTTTTCTCGTGACAGCCCAAAAATGAAGTTTGTAGTATAAATTTGGCGCTCCCTAATTCCCCTCAAAGAAACGATGCAAATAAGAATCTGAAAAACTTCGAGTTTCGTAAAGGAACCATCGAAAAAACGCAAATTTTGTTAAATGATCGCCGACAAAAAGCGAACATTGTCAAATGACCGCAAAAAATGCAATTTTTTTCCAAAGGACCGCTGAAGAAACGTGAATTTCATCAAAGTACAACAGACAAAACCGCGAATTTCATCAAAGGGCCGCGGATAAAACGCGGTTTTTTCGCGATCTTTTGGCGAAATTTGTTATCTTTGTGATTTTTTGAGGAAATGTCCCTTTTTTCGAGATTCTTGTTTCAATTCAAAGATTCATGTTTTTTTTTTTTTTTTTTTTTTTTTTTTTTTTTTTTTCCATCCCTGAACGAAATTTGCATCTTTTCACGATCCTCTAGCAAAATTCGCGTTTTTCCCACAATCCTATAACGAAATTGGTGATTTTTTTTCACTAATTTACGAAAAGGATTTTTTTTTCAATTATTTGTCAAAATTTGCGATATATTTTACGTAAGATTTTTAGAGTTACGAATGACTTGTTTAATTTTCGTAAATGACTGTCGAAAAATGCTCGAAATGACTGCCGATTTTTCTTAATTTTGGAAAAACTCTGACAGTGACAAAGGTGATCCAAAGCAAGGGAAAAAAAAAATAAAAAAAATTTTCGGAAAGGTTACAACAGAGGTGGGAGAAAAGAGAAAGCGATTCCTTTCCCGTTACGAACTGTGTGCTTTTTTTCTTCTTTCACGCCCTTTTTTCGAAATTTGCGTTTTTCTTGTTAAACGTGACAAAATTGGCGGTTTTCGCAATCTTTTGACGAAATTTACCATTTTTCGCGATCTTTTCATGACATTTATTGTTTATTCATGATTTTTAACCAAATCTGCCTTTTTTTCTCAATTTTTTAACAAAATCGGCTGTTTTTCGTGATTTTTTAACAAAATGTACATTTTTTTTCAATTTTTTAGTGAATTTTTGTATCTTTTTCTTGATTCTTTGACGAAATTTCTGTTTTTCCTCAATTTTTTTAACCTAGATTCAACTTTATAAAAGTGCCCTTAAAAATCAAAAAAGTGGTCTGAAGAATGTAAAAAGTGCCCTTTTCAAAATAGTAGCGCCCTGCCACTTTTTAAACCTGGGTGAAACTCTTGTCAAGTGTGTTAAGGAAAATATGAGAAAAAACTTTAATATTAAACTTCAGTTTTTATCTAAAGCGGCAAACATTATCAATAATATTTAATTTTTCATTAAGCACAGTAGGTACAGGACTTCTGAAGAAGGTCTTCTGAGGCCTCCCCCCTAAAAAAACATATTTTTGCCCCTCTCGTCTCTAAGATTTTGGAGCATAGCTTTATTTAATTTTCCATTCGAGTTTTATTTTATACCTAACAACGCCAGCAGTATTGTTATCAACATTATTTGTATATCAACAAATCCCCAAACAAATGGTTTTCATAGGTATTATTTTATAAATCTAACATAAAGTAAAAAATAAGCCGGATGCTTAAAGGTTAAAAATATTAGGAGGTTCTACAGCTCATAAGTTATGCTCACCAACCCTCAAATAATCTGACGATAACAGGAAAACAAGAATTTAAACAAACAGGTAAACAAGAATTAAAAATAACACGCGCATTCCAAAGAAAAAAAAAATAAGACTGCCAGTCATCACGTGACCAGAGCTCTGCTAAATTAAAAATGTAGTTGTAATATTTTTCGTCTTAAAAAAATCTGGCAACACTTTTTTCCTATTTTAAAAAAAAAACATTCTATTATTAGTGATGTTCAAAAAATTCGGAAATTTGGTTATGAACTGTGAGTTTATGTCTTGTGTTGGTGGCGTGCGCCAGGAGAATTATGTAAAAAAAAAGCTTTATTTGTAAATAATGTATGTGCGTTAGTGTTCTAAATGTAAGTGCTGTCTTTCAAGTAATAAAAAGTATTTAAAGAAGACTGTAGCCCCGAGATATCCATATTAAGATAAGTGATGCTCTTCTCTCTTCTTCTAAATTTGTAAGACGAATTCTTTGTATTTTGAAAGTAATAAAGATAAAAAAAAATATTCACTATAATAAAGTAGTAAATGGATGTTTCAGACAAAATATACAACTTTATAAAAATACAATATGAACATAATAGAGTCGATTATAGGGGTCAGAATTTGAATTATTTTTTCAACGGGCCGGGCTGGCAAAATAATTGAACAAGCCATACGGGCCGGGCCGGATCGATAAAAAAAAATGTATAATGAGGCGATGATAAAAATGTATAATGAGGCGAAAATGTATAATGGGCCTACAGGCCCATTATAAATTTTTAGGCAGAAACGATAAAATATGAGCTTTTATAATGAATAAGGCTTTAACGAGAGTAAGTATAAATGCGCATCACGAGTCGTTATTAGTTTGACATTATCAATACAGAAATGTAACTTGTACTGTGTAGAGATCGGCATCGGACAGTTACATTGTGTCAAGGGCGGATCCAGCCCAACCTCCAGGGGGGGGGTCACAAATTTTGAGAGATGATTTAATGAAGCAATTTTAAAATACAGTAAATCTTGTGAAAACGGAATTACGATAAAAAATAGCAAATTTCGCCGATCGGGCATGAAAAAATCGCGAATTTATGCACGGAAAAATGACGAATTTTGTCGATCGGACGCGAAAAATCTCAGATTTCGTTTATCGGGCAAAGAAAAAAAGTCTAAATTTTTTTATAATACTTGAAAAAATTGCAAATTTTGTTCATAGGTTGCAGAAAAGTCGCCTGTTTTGTCTGTTTACCGCGCGAAAAAAACGCGAATTTCGTTGACCGAGCGCGAACAAATCGAATATCGTCAACTGTACATTGGAAAATCGCGAGTTTTGTCTATCGGGCTTCGAAAAATCTCGAATTTTGTCTGTATGTCTCAGAAAAATCGCGAATTTTGTCGATCTGGAACGAAAAAATCGCAAATTTCTTGAATAAGGCACGAAAAAATCCCAATTTTGTCGATCGGCTTCGTAAAAAGCGCGAATTTATTCGATCGGGAACGGAAAAATCACAAGTTTTGTTGATTGCGAATAAAAAATCGCGAATTTCGAGTTGATATGGAACGTAAAAGTTGAACGCAAATGAAGGTAAGCGTTCATCAGTTTGTTTATGTAACGGTTTATATCTATTTGCAACAGTTCCACTTTCTGAAACTCAAATCAAGCGAAGATTTACCAAAATGCCAAGATAGAATATATATATATTAGGTAGAGGATAAAATATTTAAACAATTTTTTTACTCATGCTATTTTTTCACCATGTGATCCCAGTGTGACATCAATTTAATACTGTCCTTAAATAGATCGTTTTAAATGTATAGTTTTTAATATATGGCATAATTTTCATCGAATTTGTTTTCTTTGCGTGTAATAATTTAATTAGTTTAAAATATTTTTCCGCTTTGAGATTTACGTCCAAATATATAATTCAACAACATTATTAAAATATTACTTTGTTTTAAATTTTAGTAGCATTTCCCCCATAGCGACAATATTTTTTTCTTGCTACGAATGCAAGAGAGAAAAGAGTAAATGTCGTCAATTTTGCATTATTGATTTTATTTTCGCATTAAAATTGAAAAGAATGGGGCGATTTTTTTATTTGCTTTCAGTTGGCCAATTATTATTTCATATAATCGTTTCGGATACCTGAATAATTGCAAAGGAAATTTAATAATTCTTAAAACTTTTAAATGCAAATTTAAAAAAAATTTAGAATTATTGCAATATTAATTTGTTTTATATTCGAATGGAATTTCTGTAATATGTCGAGTTAAAATTTTTATTGCTAATAATGGTTGGGATCCAGACAGAATTTCCACAGTTAGTGAAATCGAATTGACTAATTAGAAGCCTGCATATTTGCAGAATTCTAGCTATTACTTCAAATGCAAAAATCCAGGTTTCTGATTGATTAATCTCGTCCTGCTAATAATAAAAAAACTATCTGGATCGTGGCATTGTCAGCTTTCTGTTATTGATGTTATTTTCTCTTTAAAATTGAAATAAAAAAAGAAAAGAAAATGGTGTAATTTTATCGTCCTTACATTTAATTAAACATTTATTATTTCATAAGTTCGTTTTATGTATCAAAATTAGTGTACATAAGTTCGTTTCATTAAGATGTTTAAAAGAAGACAAAATGATATCAATAAATAATACGCCCTATTAATTTCCTTTTCCCTTTTCCCTTTTTGCATTTATGTAGATGACGTCATCTGAAAGAACTTACTGAAAATACTTTCAATATATGATTTAAAATAAATACTTAGAAAATTGTAATTTTCTCTCAATATCATTTTGGCTTTATATGTATTTGAAAATTTAAAAAAAAAACTAAAAACTAAAAACTAAAATAATAATAATAATAATAATAATAATAACTGCGTTGGAATGATTGTTTTTAAGTCAATGGAATTTATGACTACGATTAAAATGACAGACGATTTTTGTTTTTCTAAAAAAAATATTTCTGAAGATTTAATTTGTGTAAATAATATATTATTTCTTTTTGAAAAACATAACTTAATAAAAATATTGCTTTCATTATTTGAAAAAATAAGGGACTGATATTTTATTTAATATCTTTTATTTCAATCATGATGATTTCTCATGTTTGAAATAAAAGATAATTTTAATTTCTATTTTAAAATATGAGGAAAAAGAAATTAAATAATCCCTATTGTTTTCCCTCTTTTTGCCACAAAAATAAAATCACTTTGTTGCCAAGATTAGAGAATGTCATTATAATAAGAAAAAATATAATATCTCGAAAACTAATTAAAATTTTAAAATTCTACAACCATTTTTGAAATCCTCGAATTTTTATGGATAATTGGTATTATTTTCACTGCCAAGCATTCAATATTTTATAAGCTGGTTCAATAATGGTATAAATAGGTTACTAAACAAAAAAAATACAATTTTGTAATAACTGAAAAAATACAATTTTGCCCTATTATTAAGCGATCAGGGGGTTAATGATAACAATCTCTTCTATTCTTGTGCTCAATATCTTCTACTCATGTGCACAGTATCTCTTACCCATGTCACAATATTTTCTATATTAGTTCTTTTTTAGTTCGTAAGATAACGCTACTAGAAAATATGTATCACATACAGACAGACTAGGTACAGATTTGCAGACATTTTATGAAAAAACACACGTCTTTCGGGATTCCCTACCCTTATAATTATACGCAAATCCTTCGGAAATCGGGAGTAAAAAATGTTCACAAATCCAATACTTTCTTAGTGTAAAGATAAAAGAAAGTGAAAACAACAAAATAAACCTTCGAGTTTAAAAAGGCGTGTTACAAAATCAGAATAATCTTAAAAGTTTCAAAGTAATACATTAAAACTTAGTTTAATAAATAATTATGGGAAAATATTAAAAAATAACATACAAAATTTCCCGTTGATGTAAAATGTTCTGTTTGGCAAGAATGGTTGATACATTTAATATTTTTCCAAAAATATTAAATAGGAAATTAAAAAACCTCGAAGAGAAAATTTTAAGCATATAAGAATATTTTAATATTTTCTGTTAAATCTTGTTTAATTATTTTTATTATCATTTAAACACTCAATTTCACTTTTTGCTATTATGTAATTGTTAAATACCAAAACTGACAAAATTTTCGCACTCTATTGTTTTTAATTGGAAAAATAATACCTGTTGATCCGCAGTCTTAATTCTGAATACAAACGTAGATTTTTAATTATAAAATCATCATGCTTCTTTAAAAATAATGACCAAAAAATATATGAACGAAAATATATGGAAGTATATTTTTTAAGAAAAGTTTTGAATGACTTAAATATTGAAACTTATTATTATCGTTATTCCATACAGATATTTCTAGTCAGCATTTCAGAGAATTTCCCCAGTGTCATGCTTCATACAGACTCCATTAACATACATTTTTGAACCCCTTTTATAATCTCCTTTTACAAACATATGAATCATATATATACTTTAACAGTTGTATAGGGCATAATATTTTACGTATTTTATTTTAATGTATTTAAAGTGGTTGGGCTATGAAACAAGATATATAGGACATATTTTTAAATGTATTAAATAATGCAAGTAATGCATTTGTTTTTCCTATTCAAATAGAGGAAAGCTGAAGTTGGTGAAAGAATGTACCTTTTAAAAATATTTTAATTCCATAGTGTACATTAAGAGAACCAGGTATAAAACCAATCCTCATTGATTTTTAAAGCTGAAAAAGGCTTTTACATTACTTTTCGAATAGGTTACAAATTGGGAATGAGACAAGAAAGGTAGGACATTATTTTTTAAAGTATTAAATAATGGAAGTAATGTGTTTTTATCTTTTCAAATCAAATAGAGAAAAAATTGAAGTTGATGAAGGAATACACCTTTTTAAAATACTTTACTTCTATACTTTACACTCACAGAAATAGGTATAATTGAGTTTCATTGAGTTAACCCGGGAGAACTCGCTGCATGCGATTTTCTTTCTCCATCGTACCTTTTTTAAAACTCTTATTTAAAACATTTTATATTTTAATAAAATTTCAAAATGTGATTTCGATTACTTTATCTCTTTTGTGAATAAAAGTAATAAGCCAAACAAAAAAGTTGATATTAAGTGAATGTAAAGTAAAAGAAAAGCAATTGGGCACCGTGAGAGAAATTCTCATTAACGAGTTCTCCCGGGTTAAGAAGCTAAAAAAGGGGGATTTCGAATTATCCTTCGAATAACTTCAATTTCGAATGGAAATTTTCAGATGATGCATATAATTTAATTTCATGAATGAAAACTTATGCATAAAATCGTATTTCTTAAAAAAAAAAAACATACAATAGATTCACTTTACAAAATAAAACTTTTTCTGCGAACACGAAGCATTTATTTCTTAAAATTTAATATAAAATATAAATTCATAACGTGAGAAACGAGAGAAAAAACATAAGTGAAATTTAAAATTGCTATACGGTCATTTTTTACATGAACTCCCGCTTTTAGGTATCCGATTAAGCTCGGAGACATATTTTAAAACTCTAGTTGGACGCTTTTTTTTTTTTTTTTTTTTTTTTACACAAAATAAAGAAAATTGAAAAAAAAAATCTCATATATATGCTACTTTTAAATATTTTAATTTTTTTTTAAATATAATTTAAATATAGAACTTTAATGATCGTTAGCATTTTTGTATGAATAACACTGGCTAACCGAAAATTACCCAGTTTATTTTATAAATAAAAACACAGATATTTACCTTAATGTAAAATGCCAAAAATTTCTTATTTTTATGAAACACGCATTTATTTTATTTCAAAACACATTTTTTTTATTATAAAACAACACATTTACTTTATTGTAAATGGAACATTGCACATTTTGTTTATCTTTATAAAACATATATATTTTTTCAATTTTAAACTCAAATTGTTTTATAAAATCCACACAAAGTTTAATTTAATATAAAACATACAAACTCCTTGGCCAGGTTGCCACACTAGACCAAAGATCACCATTTTTGCACCAAGAAGAACATTAATGTTCCTATACCAATGATAAAATAACAGTAGATTAAATATAGACAAATTTAACTGTTTAAAATGTGGATTGAACACCTAGACCCATCACAAATTTTAAATGAAATTTCAGTTTTACAATTTTTGGAACTGAAAACGTTTCAACTTCTTAACATGGCACATTTAAAATTTTTACACCGTTGCCTAAAGAAAAAAAAATGCACTTTTTAATTAAATTTGCTTGAAATCTCTATCACAATTTGTTTTTAAATTATTAATTTTTTTAGTGTTTATTATTCTTTTTGTCATTGTAGCAACAGAAGTATACCATTTTTGGACAAAAACTATAGAAAGCACCATCTTTTTTGTTTTCGAATAAGGGGAAGTTCCCGCACTTTTGCCCTCTGAATTCATTATTGACTTTCATTACAATGTTGAATTCAGGAGGTGTTTCGGAGAGGGGGCAATTCTTCCCCAGAGCAATTTTACATTTCTCGAAGAAGATTTGTGATTTTGTGTTTACAATGGTCAAAAAGTGTAATTTCAAGCTATGTAGTGTTACAGAAATTTCCCGGGAAAAATGTCTGAATTCAACACTGATGCAATTATGGCGGTAAACTGAAATCATGGTATATTTTGAGAGAAGTTGAACATCAGAATGAGAAAGGCTTTCCATAGTTTACTAGCATCTGTAGTGAAATAGAAAATAGTAATTCTCTTCTAAAGCACTCCAATGTCAATAATAAAGTAGATTCTGACCTCTGTACTTGTGGGAACAGAAGTACTTCCTTGCATTTCATGTTAAATTGTCCACTAACTTCAACCTTTCATCTGCGAAAGCCATCAAATATGAAATTAAATGAGTGGTTTTTATATGTATTGAAATATCCGAAATTATTACAGAAAATAATTGACTGCATCACCCTCGTTGAAAAGAATCAGTATATATTTCAACTTGCGCATTAGCAAGCTTATCAAATCATATCTCTGTTTGAACATTTCTAAAAACATTTACTCTATCATACTTATGATAGTTGAACTTAGTTGAACTTTCTAAATAAAAAGTGCATCTAGAAATTTTTATAGACATTCACAAACTCTTAATTGTCTTAATTAACTCTTCTATTTTAAATTTTGAAATTTGTGCATTTTAATATTGTAAAACATTAGGTTCGCCCAGAAGAAATTGGGCAACCATTTGTGAAACAATTGTACTTTTTTTTTTTTTTTAATAATAATAAATGTTAGGTGGGGCTTGTTGAGCTCAAGCCATATGGTAGGCCTCCCCACCTAATTGAATCTGTTTGCAAATTCCACGCATTATCCATAAGTATTCTTAATTTGTTCAATAAGTATTATTAGTTTTTTTAAGAAGTATAGTTAACTAGCTGTTACCCTTGTAACCGTTTACTTAGCATTAAAAAAAAGATGCTAAGATAAAATGCATTACTAAACAAAACGTTTTATTTACGATAATTTAAAAGATATATAATTAACACGCATTTTATCCCATTTTATAGGAGGCAATATAGTGGTTCTTACTTATAGAGATTTAAAAAATGTTATGTTGTGCCAGATAATAAGAACAATCGCCAAAATGAAAAGACAATTACTTATACTGTACAACTACTGTAACGCACTCCATGATCTACAGAAATCATGTTGTTGTACATTTAAGAATTTCATATCAAAGAAAGAAAATAATGCTTTAAACCTAGATAATAAAAAAAAATCCCAACACTTTCAAACTACGTAACTTTGCCGGACCATTCTTTTGTGCAGCTATTTATGATCTAAAATATGTATAAATATTCTAAATAGAATGCTAAAATATAGTTTAGTCAGAAAAAATATAACGAAGATTAAAATTCACCTTTAGCAATTTCTAATAATAGACAGAAATGTACTTTAATTATTTTGTACAGCATTGTATATTACTTGCAGATTTTTATACGGGCCACAGAATTAGCTTAAATTATTCAAGCAAAAACCAGATTAAAAATATGGAATCCACATTTCTGGGAATTCCTATTTCACAAATGACCATGAATCCAATTTTTTGTATAGTCCAGTATATGATTTTATTTAAATTCTACATATATCTCTTATTATAATTTAAAAATGTAAACTTAAAAATGCATAATTCAAATTAAAACCATCTTAATCAATTCAAGCTCATTCTCAGTACTATTTACGAATTCTCTTGTGTAGTCCTTTTTATAATTTAAGAAAACGACAAAGTATGCAAAAAATTAGTTAACCTTAAATTGCATACCATAATTGAAAATGCTCTTCAGCAATCTTTTTCTAATAGACCATACTTCGGAAACAGTATTGTATCAGGATACAACTTCGGATACAGTATTGTATCCGAAGTAATTCATGTGTCCCTGTAAATGAACAATAAATGTGATGCAAATCAAATTCAACTGCAAGCACATTGTAGTGAATCCTTATAATGTGTATTAATTTCATCTTGTTTGAAATAGTGCAAAACAAATAAAATACGCTGGAAATGTTTTTCCTCATAAATTATTATGTTACCGACCTCTTTTCTGTGACCATGTAAATGAATGTCAAATTCTTCGACCTCATTTTCTGCAGAAATCCTGTTTTAGTGCATTTCAGAAATTGATATCAATTTCATTATTTTTGTAACAGAGTGGCATCATTAAAATACCCCGCAAATGATTTTTCTCCATAGACCATAATGTAATGAAATACTTTCACTATACTACACTTAAAATATTCAATAGTAATCATGTTCTTGTGCACCTTAAAAATGCATAAAAGTTCCATTATATTTAAGATATACGTAACATTACTAAAATACATCGTAAATAACTTTTTCTCTTAGTAAATAATGCTTCTCTATTTGAGTGCTCATGTGATTGAGCTATGACTGTTACATGCTTCATTTTCAATGCCGAACATGCTATGATAAATCGCAATAACATCTATTAATTTCGTGGGAATCGGACTATATTTACTCAAGTTAAAGAATGGACAGACAGACGGCATCCGGCATACAGACAGATCGAAGTCGTAAACACTTTTCAACCATGTTAGAAAGTGTCGAAAAACAGGATTTAATAAAAATCATAAAAATCGAGGAATTTATCTTTGTAAAACCAATAAATAAATAAATAAATAAATAAATAAATAAATAAATAAATAAATAATGTTAGGAAAATTCTACTACAAAACTATGTTTTACATGTTAAAAATCTGCAACTTTGATTGCATATATGAAAAAATATTTTTAAAAGCGACAACATATTTTTACTTTTTAAGCTAAAAAAATGTGGAATTAAAATCCGGTTGCAAATCACCATTTACAAACTTGCTCCCAATGCATTTCGAGCTCCCGATGCTTGAATTGAGATATTGACAGAGGGAAATGATATTATTTTCTCGCAATCATATTGAATCTTTAGGTTTTAAATTAGAAAGTACATTTTTAAAGTTATCTTTTATTCATATATTTTAAACCGAACAGCTTGAAGAATTAACACTTGTCAAAAATCTTTTTCTCTTCGGTTGGTTAAGCTATTTTTAAACTTTTTAAGAATGATTACAATTGTTTTACATTAATCATTACGTCATTTACAACTTAGATAATTTTCCGGCCTTAATTATTGATTATTTTCTATTCATTTTCTTTTTAATACTTCTTTTTTAAATTATTTCATTTTCAAATTAAAAATTAAATATTTAAATTAACCGTGGCAGACGATAAACATAATTTTCTTTAAATAATAATATTTGATTGCATAACTAAATCTCATTTTATTCCAACATCAAAGCAAATCCATTTTATTTTTCATGTATGACGTCACATTTGTCTCCTTTTATCAGGTAACCAAGAAAGTTCGTGCGGTTTTCATCAGACATAAAAAACGACCCACAAAAATCTCAAACACTTATTTTATTCTTTGAAATAATCACCATTGGCTTCAATTACGTGTTTCCAACGAGACACAAGCTTATAAATACCCTTTTTGAAAAAATCTTTTGGTTTAGAGTCCAAAAACTGGGTACTAGTTTTTGTTACATCATCTTGGGTTTGGAACTGCTGTTCCCGCAGGTGATTATCCATGGCCAAAAACAAGTAATAGTCCGATAGGGCGATGTCCGGGGAGTAAGGTGGGTGAGGCAAAACTTCCCAGCCCAATGTTTTTATCACGTCCCTCGTCGCTTTGGCCGTATGAGGTCTGGCATTATCGAGGAGCAGACGAACTCTTCTCCTGTTGATCAGTGCTGGCTGCTTTTCGAGCAAAGCAGCTGAAACCTTTTCAACTGCGACGAGTAGACTTCGGCTGTAATTGTTTTACCGCTTTCTAAGAATTCATAGTGAACTATACCAGCGATAATCCACCAAATACACAGCATTATCTTTTTTTTATGGATGTCCGGTTTAGCAACCAATGAGACGGAACCAGAAACCGACCAATGATGTTTTCTCTTTCGGTTATCATACATTACCCATTTCTCGTCACATGTCAATATCTGATCCAGGAAAGAGGCTTTGATGTGGCGCGACAGCAATGACAAGCAGATGTTCAATCGTTGGAGCTTGTTTTCCTCAGACAGGACATGAGGAACCCACTTATCAAGTTTCCACAATATCCCAAGATTATGAAAATGCGATCGGATGGTTTCGTCAGATACTCCAAAACTTTGCGCAAGCTCCTGGGATGTTAGATCAGGATTCTGTTTGATTTCCTCTTCCAGATGGACTTGCTCTAAGATGGATGGATGACCAACATGGGGCTTGTCTTCGAGGCTCTCGTCTCCGTACTAAAATCTGTTGAACCATTTTTGAGCGGTTCGTTCATTCACTGAAGTCTCTCTAAACGCGGAGCATATTCTTATAGCGGCCTCTGCAGTTTTGTTTCCTAATTTGAACTCGTAGAGCAAAATAGGCCTCAAAATCTCCTTTGTCAACGACATCCTTTGTCAACGATTGTACTTCCTGCAAAACTGATAGCGAAATGTGAGATACATTAAACAACTCTCTACTGATTGCACTTTAAAGGCAATATACAGAAATGACGTCATCAGAATCAGTATAACCACGCCTAAGCAACAAAAGTAGCTGTTCTCAAAAACCGCACGAACTTTCTTGGTTACTTGATAGCACATGCTCAAAATTCATATACCTTGTGTTATAAGAAATGAATACTCTAAAACTTATGTTTTGTTTCCAATATGACGTCATAATGATATTTTTTAGATTTTATACTTATTTATTTCATTTTGTTTTATCACGTGAAAATCTTTCAGTTAAAAATTAATTCTGGAAAGAAATAATTATTCCGTTTTTTTTTTTTTTTTTTTTTTTTTTTTGGCAACGGAAAAAGAAAGATGATTAAATGTGATTCAATATTACAGGAAAATTGTCAATTTATTCTGTATCATGCAAAAATACAAAGACATCAATACATCCGTTTTGAAGCCAATTTCATTCCAATTTTTCGGACACACTTTCACATTTATAATATACTAGCTGTTACCCGTGACGTCGTTCACGTAGCATTAGAAAAATAAACGCTTTAATTAAACAAAACGTTTCATTAACAATAATTTAAAACATATATAACTAACATATATCTTATAGGAGGCTATGCAGTAGTTTTTCTTTATAGGGGAATTAACCCTTAAGCGGTAACCATGGGTCACTAGTGCCTCGGTCAAATTTTCTTTCCTTGCTAGCTTAGAGGAGAGAGTGGGGAGCGGGACTAAACTACCCTGAAAAAAATAGTATACTAGTAGGCTATTAGCCCCCGAAACGCCGATGTTTTAGTGCGTTCACAGCCGACATAAGAGCCAGTCAAAATTTCGAAAAGGCACGAGTGACCCAGGGTTACCATTTACGTTGACGAAAAGTGTAAGGTAAGAAAAAATTTATTTGGTTAGGAATTGATGTTTTTTTCATAAAATAAATGGAAAAAAGAAAGCGATGTGTATTTTGTGACACAAAGGAGGACAAAAAAAAAAAAAAAAACCTTTATTTGCTGCAGCAAGTGTCACAGACCTGTGTGCGAGGAACACAGACATCAAATCTGTTTCGATTGTTTATAAATGATGATATCAGTGTTGCTGTAATATTTCATTATTATATATTTTGTTTAATTAAATAAAGTTTGATAATTAACATCATTTTCATAAATAAAATTGATTAAAAACTAATAAAATTTCTATTTCATTGTAAATTGTACCTATTTATAAGTTAAAAAAACGTCATTTTTATGCTCAAAACTTAAGCATTTTTGTAATTTATACCGGCTATTTTTATTTTTTTGCGAAAGTACCATTCTTCATCTTCAATTTTCCGTTTGAAACAGCAAAAAATGTCAATTCTATCCAAAGTTATGATTTTTTAAAGAAAATGTGCCTTTTTCACATTTTTATTTGTTTATTTAAACATATTGTTTAAACAAATTAATAAATCAGCAATATTGTGACTGATTCTTGTTCAAGGGTATTTGATGTAATATCATGATTTTTTTTAGAATTTTTAAAGCACATTAAACCACTTTTTACAGCGCTAAGCACGAGTGACCCATGATTACCGTTTAAAGGTGCCGAAAAACACGTTGCCGTTTAAGGGTTAAAGAATTCAGTCAAATAAAAGGGAAATGTGCTAGATAATATGAACAATCGCGAAAATTAAATTGCAGCCGCTTATATTGTATAACAACTGTAACGCACCCCAATTGTACAGAAATCATGTTGTAGTGCATTTCAGAATTCCATATCAAAGAAAGAAAAATTATGTGTTAAACCTAGGTAATAAAAAAATATCCAACATTTCCATAATACATAACTTCGCCGGCCCATTTTTTTCTGCAGCTATGTAAATGATCTATGTGTTTGTAAATATTCTAAATACAATGTTAAAATTTTGCTTAGTTAGAAAAACTATAACGAAAATTAAAATTCATCTTTAGCAATTTCTAATAATAGACAGAAACGTACTTGAATTCTTTTGTACAATCCTGTATATTACGTGCAGATATTTATACGACCGCATATTTAGCTTAAATTATTCAAGCACAAAAAAACCGATTAAAATTATTGAATTCATATTTCCGGGAATCACTATTGCACAGGTGACCATATATCCAGTTTATTGTATAATCCGATACATGATTTATTTAAATTTTACAAACATCTCTTATTATACCAAATGCAGCTGAATTTCAGGATGCATTAGTTTTCCTTATAATACATACGATAATTGAAAAAGCTCTTCAGCAATCTTTTCTAATAGACCATTCTTTGGATACAATATCTGAGATCTGGACACAGGTCCAAAATCTTTTATGCGTCTCTGTATATGAACAACAAATGTGATGCAAATCATACTTAACTGCAAGCATATTGTAGTAAATTTCAGTATTTATCATTGTATTGAATATCTCAGTATATTAATTTCATCATGTTTGAAATAGTGCAACGCAATTAAAATACGCTGGGAATATTTTTCCCCGTAGACTATTATATTACCGAACATTTTTCTGTGATCTTGTAAATGAATGTTAAATCTTTGTACCCCCTTTGCTACAGAAATCCTGCTTTAGTGCACTTCAGAAAATGATATCAATTTCAATATTATTAAAATAACCTTTAAAAAATAACATTATTAAAATACGCTGCAAATGGTTTTTTTTCACAGACTATGATATAATGAAATACTTTTGAGCTTCCTATACGCACACTATAAGTACTACATTTAACATATTCGATAGTAACCATATTCCTTTGAACCTTAAAAATGCTTGTAAATTTCATTACATTTAAAAATATGCAACATTATCAATATACACCACAAATGATTTTTTCGCCTTAGACCATAATGTAAAATCTCCTTTTGAGTGCTCCTGTGATTCAACTATAATTGCTACCTGGTTCATTTTCAATGCCGCATATGCTATGGCAAATCTCAATAACATATCTTATTTTCGTATGAATCCCACTATATTTACTCAAGTTAAAACACGGACAAACAGACGGCAGACCCCAGGCACTCGGCATCCGGTATACAGACAGGTTGAATTCATAAACACTTTTAGACCATGTTAGAAAGTGTCAAAAAGGGGGTAATTTCCGTACAACGAAAAAAATATTGTTAGGAAAAATCTGCTACAAAACTGTGTTTTAGGTGGCATTTTAGTATAATTTGTACATATATGCTTTGCATACCATAAAACTTTACAGAAATTTATTATAAAAAATATTTTTAAAAGTGACAACATATTTTTACTTTTTAAAAGCTAAAAAAAAATGTGGAATTAATATCCATTTACAAACTTGTTTCCAGTACACTTCGAGCACATTATGCGAAATTGAGATATTGACTGAGGGAATGTATTTTCTCACAATTACATTAAATCTTTAGATTTTAAGTCCGAAAGTGCATTTTTAAAGTGATTTTTATATATACTTTCAGAATTGAACTATTTTAAGAATTAACACATACAAATATATATATATATATATATATTATTAGTTGAGCTTTTCTTACTTTCTAAGAATGATAAAAAGTATTTTTCATTGATCATTACGTCATTTACGATATGGATAAATTTGCGATAAATTATTAACATTTTCTAGTCATTTAATATTTAACCTTTATAAAACTTATTTCATTTTAAAATTAAATATTTATATTAACCAGGCTCAGACGATAAACTTAATTTTTTTTAAATAATAACTTTTGATATCATAATTCAACCTCATTTCATTGCAACATCAGAGCATATTTATTTGATTTTTAATATGTGACGTCACAGTCGTCTCTTTTTAGCACTTGCTCAAAATTACATTGTGTTATTAAAAATGAAAACTTGAAAACTTATACTTTGTTTCAAATATGACGTTACATTGATATTTTTAATATTCTTAATGGAAAGTATTCCTGTGACGTCACAATTGGTAAAAAGTTGAATTTTGTAGCCTCGAATAGAAAGAAAAAAAATTCATTTTTATTACGGATTAATATCTGGAAAAACTACTAAAATATTTATATTCTTGTAAAGTGTGAAGTAATATTCTTGTAAAGTCTTGTAAACGTAAAAGAAATTTTATAAAATAGTCTGCTTGATATAAAAAGAAAAACAGTTTTCCTCTGACGTCACAATTGGTAAAATTGCGGTTTTTAATCTTGAACCGAAAAACAGAATAGGGTCCATTTATTTATTTCATTTTGTTTTATCACGTGAAAATCTTTCAATTGAAAATTAATTATAGAAGAGAAATAATTATTCCGGTTTTTAATTTTTTGGCAACGAAAAAAGAAAGATGATTAAATATTATGGAAAATTTTTTAATTTATTCTGAATGAAAAATAGTGAAATGTTGAATTATTAAGAAACATATTTAAATAAAATAAATTAAAATTAGCCTATGTTCATTTCAGGCCATTAATACATCCGTTTTAAAGCCAATTTCATTCCAATTTTTTGGACACACTTTCACATTATAATACATTTAAGGATTTGTTCTAGAAGTACTGTTAATATTTTCAAAAAATATTATTAATTTCAAAAGTATTATTATTATTATTATTATTTAAAGCTTTAAAAGGTATTTAGATGTTTTTATATGCAAAAAATACCTTGAATAGAACTTAAAACAAACAATCTAAATAGCAGGTTCCAATTGCTAGCTTATAAATTTTGAAATCAATCAAACAGTTTTCTTCCCTTGAAAATAATAAATATTAAAATATGCTTCACAATCGCAAATTTTAGATACAAAACTTATAAATCAATAAAAAATCAGAGCTAGTTCTGTGGATTTTGTTTGTTGCACGTTCGATTGCAGGGAGATAATACATGAAGTCGATCTGCGTATACAGGGTGAGTCATAAATGTAGAAACAATAGGCTATCTCATTAAATATTGTCCCTAGACCCATATTTTCAATTGCAAAAAATCATAAAAAGGTGAACTTTTTTATAAGATAAGTCGCAACTCCATGGGGACGAAAATTAAGTTTTTATACGGCCCCCGTTGAATAAAATTCCCAATTAGGAAATTATTCCTTATCCATCCTAAATTGAACAAAAAAAAAAAAAAAAAAGAAAAAAAAAAAAAAATTCATCCCCATATCTAAAAACCTCACAGAGATATCAAAATCCAAAATTCTCAAAAATTCATGACTTACATCAATTAACCATGCCTGTAAAGGAAGAGTTTTTGACTGATTTTGAACGCATGTGAGGGATCGTCCATAAATTATCCGATATTAAATGTCGATTTAAGACAGTGCGTCTTATTTGGACATAAAAAAAGTAGCGTATTTATTTAAAGCTAAATTTATTTTCAAAATATATTGGTAGTCTGCACTGAAAGCCTGCAAGTCGAAATATCTATGTCCGGTCCCAAACTGACCCACAGGGGAAAAAGTTCGGCCCGGCCTGGAAAAATGTTAAAATCAAAACCCGGACCAGCCTGGAAAAAAGTTAAAATCATAGCCCGGTTAAACCGTGAATTTCTACATAGTTTCTTACTTCGGTGTTATTGAAAATTATTTCGTATGGAGGAATTCTGATCAAAAATACTTATTATAATTTTTCGTCTTTTAGCACTTTCCAACAAAGTTGAAAAATGCTTATGCATTCGGTTTGTCTGCCCGTCTGGCCGTCTGGTCGTGATTAAACTCTCGTAAATATACTCGGATTGTCATGAAATTTTTGGACGTTAATGACATTTACCCGAGTACGAACCCTATTGAAAATGCGGTTTCTGCCATGATTAGTTTATTTACAGGGACAGTCAAAAGTTTTCCATTACATTACGGCATATGGGGGGAAAATCGTTTCAAATGATTTTTAAACATGTTACACTCTGTCAAACATCTTCAAATTTATATGCATCTTCGAAGTATATTAAAATGTGTATTTTGTAAAGTATGCAGCGAAAATAACAGATATTATTCATTTACAGGGTAATACAAAAGAATTCCAGTGAATAATAACAAAGGGGGGAATTTTTTGAGGCATATTTTAATTATGGTAAACGATTTCATATATAATAAAATTGATATATGTTGTTGAAGATTAATATGAGTTATTTCATGCGTAATACGTAGTGCATAGCATTTACAGGGACACACGAAAGATTTCAAATAGTAATTTCTATCCGAAGACCTATATATTATGGACGATGGCTGTTAGATCGATGAAATGCATTTTTAATTATGATATATGCTTTTAATTTTCACTAAATTTATGCATATTATATGGTTAATATAAATGCTAATTGTTACACAATTTAGATGTACATGGTTACTCAAAAGATCTCGGAAAGGTTACTGAATATGAGGGTAATTTACTTAAAGATAATTTTTCGATATGTTATGCCTTTATACGTTGAACTGCATTTAGTTCACTAAGAAATGTTTGTATTATATAGATAGAATGATATACAGGGTCACACGAAAATTGGATACATTGTCGCCTATGGATGATAATTTCTGGAAATTAGATTTAAATACTTTAAAGATAAGTTTTTTTAAACAAAACATTAGCAAAATACTTTCGTATATTAAAGGTACAGTGTATTTTAACGGGCTAAACAAAAGTATTCAAGTATATTTCTGTCTATTAGTAGAAATTGCTGAAAGGAAAATTTCAATCAGTTAGACGTTTTCTTGCTAAGCTAAATTTTACCATTATATAGTCTATATATTAACTGACAGATCAAATACAGGGCTTTTCAAAAGTATTGGAATACATATTTGGATATGGACAATAGTACGTTATTTCTGTTGTAACGAACTTTTGTTAAAGACTTCAAGAAGTGTAGGAAAGTGCTTCATAAACTATGCTTAACGCATCATTTTTCTTACTCGTTATATTTATACTTTTTATTATAAAAGGAGCGTCAAAGGCTGTGATATATTTATTTTAAAAATGAATCTCTATTTATATGTAAATGTTTCACATATATTTTAATATCGTTAATCCATATCCCATGCGTTGGTGACTTTGAAAAATGTTATACAGTAAAACTTTTTAAGACGGAATCACATAGGGAAGAAAAAATACTTTATAGACACATGCCCTTCCTGAGAGGTGTAATTGGAGTTAATTTTTCCTCAGGTATTATTATATTCATTTTGCATGGATCAACACATTTTCTGTTTAAGACATAATTCTGTCATAGGCAGGTTTTTTCACTGGTTTTACAGTATTTAGATTTTTTGCATTTGCATATACTATTCAAAAAAAAAAAAAAAAAAAAAAAAAAAAAAAAATTAAAAGGTTTTTTTTTTTTTTTTTTTTTTTTTTTTTTTAATAATAAAAGCAATTTTAAAATCTATGCGTTTTTCGTTAAAATTTTGATTGAGCCAAATTTTATTTATTTTATACAAGTATTAGTTCAATCAGAGACAGTGATTTTAATACGGATTGTTCCAAACCGGGATTGAAAATTTCCTCCAGTGCAGACCTAGGAAGAAGGAAGCAGTCCCCTCAGATATGAAAAATAACTTGGACCTGGCCAAGTTATTTTTCTGCTTCAGAAAAAAGTAACATCTCGGTCCTGGCCCGGCTTGGGCCCAGAATACAGATTTTTTACCAGCCTCTCCAGGACGATAAAAACCTGAAGTTGTGAGGGCTAAATTTATAAAAAAGACTTAATCTGCATCTTAGAAAAAGCATTGTTCTGACGGACATTTAAACAGTACACTTCTTTTTTCAGCATTATGAGTTTTTTACCACTATTTCTCTTCTTTAAATTATTAAAAGTTAAGAATTGTTAAAGAAAAAAAGTGCAAAATTGAAACATGTCATTTTTGATTGTTTTACATTAGTTTTATTTCGGCAAATTTGAAAAAAATATTTACTCTTGAAAATATGATTCTTTTAAAAGTCATATTATTCGTTAATAAATATTTTTAATAGATATAAAGTTATATTATATTTTCAATAAATATTTTTAATAGTTTTAAAATTAATATTGAATAACAAAAACCCCGGAACAAAACTAAAATCAATTTTTCATATTTCATTAAATGGAAAGAAATTGAAATCTGATAAATAATGTTTCGAGTTATAACAATTTTAAATTATCCCATTTAAAACAGTGCTAATAATATGAATTTTTTATAAATTTTATGAGAAATTTTAGGATGTAATTTTCTTAACAAATTATATGGATAACCATCACAAAAAAGAAAAAATAATCAAAACTGTAATTCAAAAGATAGATTTTTTGCATGTTTCCTAGAACTGTTAAAGTAACATTGTTTTTCGAATTTCACGTATTTCAATTTGTGTCTAATCCCTTAAAACCAGATGAATTATTTAAACGACTATAACTCGGCAACTTTTGAAGATATGAAGATGCAATTTTTTGTGCCTTGTTCGGGACTGGATGAAGAAAGTTTTTCTAATTGGGATTTTTATCCTACGGGGGCCGTATAAAAATTTAATTGTTTCGATATTTATGACTCACTGTGTATACGTATACTGTCAGATGTCGTTAATTCGGAGTCGGATAAATAGAATCTTTGCTTACTTCGATCTAAACATGAATCTACGAAATTTTTAATGAACGAATAACGTTAAAATTTTTCATTTATTCGAACGTATTTTCTTTTGATTTTATTTAATTCGAACAGACGCGAATTCCAATATTTCATTTTTCCTTCATATTCATTTTTCCATTACTATCACAAAGAACTTCCGATCCTTGAAATAACCTTAATTCTTTCATTTTTGTTAGAAATGTTTGGAGCTAGTACACGTATAGTCCCATGCATTTGACATCCAATTTCTTAGTACCGCGTCTGTTCTTCAAAGATACATCTACCCCTTCTTCCATTCCGCTTGTTTCTAATCCCTTAATTAGTCCATGTATTTATATCTTTTAATTTAATATTAAGTCATATTCTAATGTTAACAGACGAAATAAGTTTTAAAAGTATTATCAAATTGATACCTTTGTAATAGTCCCCTTTAAAATATGATTTCCTCTCATATTTTCCATAATTCGAATATTCCTTGTGTTCCCGACGATTTCGAAGTACCGAGGGTGGACTGTACATCCGTCTCATAACATCCTTCGATCGTTTTTTAGGACAATACAGCTAGACAATACGATCTTCATTATTCTCGGGACATTCACTGGGTAATTTTATAGGATTTGACTTCTTTCTTTGATCTTTAGAATCATTCTGGAACATCCGAAGAACGATTGTAGTTGTTTGGGCCGTACTTAGTAGAATTGGTGCGATGCTAGGAGAAGTTGCATATAACATGGCCCAGATAATTCATAAGTAGCTTATTTGCTTATCAATTATAATACGTTTGCCAATGCGGACATTTTAAATACATTAAGTAATCTTCTAGAACTTGGATTTCTGCGAATTAGCGTATTTTATTAAAAACGACTGCCAAATGATCCATTGCTAGATTCAGCAAAAATATTGTGAATTTAACACTTAACAAATAAAAATTCACTGTGAAATGTTCTTAGCCTGCACTGTAAAAAAAAAAGGGTCAATCTACTAAAAAAACTTTAGTGATCCTTGTAATTACTAAAAAAATTTTAGTAATCTTAGTCGGTTACAAAAAAATCTGTAAGAATTACTAGAAAAAAGTTAGCAACGAATAGAGTTAATAGTTTTATATTTTTAATAGCTCTTACTAAAACAAATTTGATGTGGCCTTGATAGCATAGTGGTTATAATAACGGACTACAGGCTGAAAGGTCCCGGGTTCGAAACTTGCCACCGCCAAATACGCCCCGAATGTATGTAGTGTTTCGTTAATAAAGGGATTATGAAAATCCTGTCGGAGCAGGTCGGAATGTTTGGTGCTGCCATCTAGTGCGGTTTTGCCGAAAATCTTCCGCTTCAGAAGTCTGGATGCAGCTCGAAGGAAGCTCCTGCACTTCAAGCGCACGTAATGGTTATTAAAAATACTTTTGGAGCTATTACTAAAATTTGCTTGGTGGCTCATACTAAAAATTTTTAAGTTAATTATACAAAAAATTCTTTTGTTCAGTTTACAAAAGAAATGCTTGTTTCACTTACAAAAAAAAGTTTGTAATGGTTGCTAAAAAATTCTGTGGAATACAAATTTACTAAGAAATTTTTAGTAACCTCTTAAATTTTTTTTTTACAGTGTGTATCTTACAAAAAGAAAAAAAAGTAATGTAAGTTATTTTCCATCATGTAAGTTATACAGTAAAATCCCGACTATCCGTCCTTATGTGGCGTGTGAGTAAGCGGGATAATAAAAATGCTGGATTGGTCGAAGTTTTACAAATCTTTATTAACTTCGTGTCCTCACACCGTCATGATATTAAAAATGCATGCTACGCTTATTAAAGTTAATTTTATATGCGTACAGTTTCAAAATAATAGAAATATTAACATAAAGAGTTATCCTAATTCGTAAAAAATGATTAAAAATTATTTTACTCTTTATTATGAAATGATTGTACAAAAATGAAAATTTATGCATAAGATAAGAGTGAAAACTTACTAAGCTTTTGAAATAGTCCTTAATACAGGGCAGTGGCGTAGCTAGGATGGGTGACACCCGGACTGGATGTAAATGGTGTCACCCCCTCCGACCCGTCATATTTTTTTCAATCACAATTCTATGTTATTATAACAAAAGACAATACCATTCGTTATTTACCTTTTGACCTCCTGTATTAAAAAAAAGGATCGGTTTATTACTCAACTCGTAGTCCACATTACACTGTAAAAAAAAAGGTATCGATCTATTAAAAAAACTTTAGTGATCCTTGTAATTACTAAAAAATTTTTAGTAATCTTAGTCGGTACCTAGAAAATCTGTAAGAATTACTAGAAAAAAGTTAGCAATGGATAGATTTAATAGTTTTACATTTTTAATAGCTATTACTAAAACTCACTTGGTGTGGCCTTGATAGCATAGTGGTTATAGTAACGGACTCCAGGCTAAGAGGTCCTGGGTTCGACACCGTCAAATACGTCCCGAATGTATGTAGTGTAAGTACTCGTTAATAAAGGGATTATGAAAATCCTGTCGGAGCAGGTAGCATTTTTGGTGCTGCCATCTATTGCGGTTTTGCCGAAAATCTATAGCTTAAGAAGTTTGGATGCAGCTCCTGTCCTTCGGGCGCACGTAAAGGTTATTAAAAACAATTTTGGAGCTATTACTAAAATTTTCTTGGTGGCTCATACTAAAAATATTTAAGTTAGTTATACAAAAAATTATTTTGTTCAGTTTACAAAAGAAATGCTTGTTTCACTTGCAAAAAAAAAAGTTTGTAATGGTTACTAAAAAATACTGTGGAATACAAATTTACTAAAGAATTTTTAGTAACCTCTTGAATTTTTTTTTACAGTGTAGTCATTGTGGTGTCTATATGTGGAAGAAAATTTTTTTTGCTACCCACTCATTGGATAGATTGGTTTTTGTTTTCTGGTGCATGTCTTATTTAGATGTATCATTCTACATAAAATTTCACATTCTCAAAGAAAATAAAACTAACTCTATTGCATCGTGCGCCAAAAAATTTCATTTTATTTCAGAATTCCTTTCCAAAATCTTATAAGATTATATATATATATTTGCAAATTAAGATTGGGTGTCACCCCTTAGAGGGTGACACCCGGGGGAGGGAGGCCGTTCTCTCCTCCCCCACTTCCTACGTCACTGATAGAGGACTGCTTCTCAGTAATATCCCTTTTCCGCGACACTGTGTCCCTCCAATAACGCAAGTAATCGATATCAGTTGGCATCAATTCCAGTTGATTATTGTACTGCAGTGTTGCTTAAATTATCTTGAAACCTTGGCAATACGGGATGAGATTTTTCCCTCCAACATTTTAATCTTTTTCTTCTGTGATTTCTCACTCTGCCAACAGTTCCAAAAAGATCATTTTCAATTAATTCATTAACTAAATCGCCACCCTTCCCGTAAGTTACTCTGCCTTGACATTTTTAGAGCCCGGTATATTTTTCTGCAACACTAGAAGCTTATCGTTCTCTTCTCGAACTGCAGTTATCCACATGGGCTTTCGATCTTAAAAAATGAACCAAGACCCTGCAATTAATACGTCTGGAATTTCTTATCATGCTTTTGGAACTCAACTGGACGGAAATGTGAATGTCTTGGCCGCTTGTAACATTTCTCATTTTTACTTACACATCATACGGAGTATAGGCTATGTCTTGGAATCGTTTTGATAATCGAAAAACTTTTTTTTTTGATGGATTTACCGGTTTCGGATACTGGAGATTCAAAAACATATTGTATATATATAAAAAAATTGCCGTTCGTCGGTCTGTGTGTCTGTAAACGCTCCATCTCCCGAACAAATTGAGATAGAAACTTGAAATTTTCTATGTACTTAGTACATAAGGATGAGACGAAGCTTATTTAATATCAATAATCTTGATTATCTGGAACTATTTTTTCGGACTCTCGAAAAATTCGTTCAGATGAAAGTTACATAATTATTTTAGAATTTTTCTTTTATTTTAAAGAGTGGACGTAAAAGGCAATTAAAAAAACACAAATTTTGCATAAGGAACGAAGTCGATCAGATTATTAGTTGCCGAGATATTTGTTATCCTGTTTTCCATATTCTTCGATTTTTCATGACCCTGTATTTCATTCAAATTTCAATTCAAAGATACATTTCAATCGGAAATGAGACGCTTAATCCGACGCAGTAAACTGTTAGTTAATATGATTATTATTTTTGGATTTATAAGGATGTTTCTTTGACGCAATTTGGTACTACTTCAGTAGTGTGACGTTTTATATATTTTGTAGAAATTGGTTCATCAACAATTCAGTAATAGAGCTACTATGTGTTAAAACTATTTAAATATACATTTAAATTTTATTTTGGATTTGCGATAAATTTTATAAATAGTTTACACATGTATTATTTTCATATAATATATTATGCATATCCATTACGGGTAAGTATTACAATAGCCTTCAACGACTAATTTTTTTTTTTTTTTAAACCAGGCCGGTAGTTATGAGTTAACTGTAGTTTGAAAAAAAAGAAAACATAGAAAGAATTCTTTTGTTCAATAAACAGCGAGTCAAAACGTATGGCACAATTGTAAAACTAAAATTTATTTTTTTGGTTTATAGAGAAAAACGACGTTTTTGCCAAATTGGTGGAAAAAGAAACGCACCAAGCTTAGTGTTTCAAAATCTAGTTTGCAATAACTTATGTCAACTTATAACTGAATCTGAAGTTTTATATAAAAAAAAAAAAAAAAAAAAAAAAAAAAAAAAAAACGAGGATTTGTTTTTGAAATAAAACTATTACAAAATTTTTAAAAGAAACTGCATAAAAGCGCCACATTTTGGGTTATGTACACCAAACACTATTGAGGATAAAATTTTTTATCAGGTACTAACTGAATGTGGAGTTTAAGGCAAACCCATGCATTAGTTCTTGAGATGCATATATTACGAAATCGTGAAAAATGCTGCATAGCAGCGTCATCTGTTGGAAAATTTACACCAAAAACTAAACTAATCTCTATCCGGGACTAATTGAATCTGAAGTTTTAGATATTTTCGTGCATTAGTTCTTGAGATAGAGCTATTGCGACAAACAGACATAATTGACTATTTCAGCACCACCTGTTGAGAGATTTAACCAAAAAGAAATCAGTACCACGTTATATCAAGTACTAACCAAATCTAAAGTTTTATGAAATTCCATGCGCTAGTTCTTGAGATATGCCTATTGTGCAAATTGTGAATAATGCAACATAGCAGCCCCACCTGTTGTGCAATATATACCAAAAACTAATCAGATCTAAATTATATCAAGGTATAAATGAATCTAAAGTTTTGTGAAATTCCATGCATTAGTTCTGAAGATAGAGCGCCCACAATTTTTTTTGTCAAAGACTGACAGACTGACAGACAGAAAAACTGACACGCTGACAGACTCACGGACAGACATTTTATAAAAACATCTTTTCGGGTTCTCTGACAATTAAAAAGTGTCTATCCGTCGAAAACCCGATTTCGAAAAATTTCCCGAATCCAATACTTTATTCTTGTTAAGTTAGAAGATTTAAGAACCGTGAAGTTTTTTTTTTTTTTTTTTTTAATTAGCAATAGATGGAAGCACTAAGCTTATTTAATGAAACCTGTATTAATAGAAGGAGTATAAATTTAAGTCACCGTTTCCAAATTCAATCAATATCACAACTGATCGATAGTTTTGCAGCTTTAATTTTACATAATTTTAATGTCTGCACGTGCAGCCACAAGTTAACATATTTGAGGAAAGGTTTTATTTCATCCTTTGGTGTTGATCGAGGAGTCTTTTATCCTCAAAACTCTTGCAATCCATATTAATGCATGAATTGTAACCTGTGGAAATAACAGGTGATTATTAGGATCTTGCCACTCTACTTAAGATATCTTTGGTATTCCCAACCTAATTTCTTATTTTCCTGTTTGAGATTTTAAGTTATTTATCGGATAAAGAATATTAAAATATACAACTGTTTCCCCTGATCGCCGAGCAAAAGAACAAAATTGTCACGTTTTCTTTGCATTTTTTTAAAAAGCAAGAGATGGCAGCAATAAACTTATTTGTTAAAACCTGCATCAATAAAAGGAGTGCAGATACACATTATGGCTAAAGGAGACCGGCCATTTGCGATTTTTGACATTTTGTTAAATATCTAGAAGAAACCATTAGGAATTATCTGGAAACTTAAAGTGCGTAAACATAATAGTACAGGTCATACATTTCTGTGAAGATTTTTTTTTCCGAAACTCCATAGGGAACGTTAACAATTTGAAAAAAGGACGAATATCTTTTGAATAACCCTCTCAAAACTACTGTAGCAAAAGCGTTCAAACTGTATATTATGATTAAGTGGCTTATTGTAATAAATCGTGTTCATTTTTATCCGGATAGCATGTATACTCGTAGAGAAATTAAGGTTAAAAAAAACAGTCCTAAATTTCCAAGTTTTTTGCTTGTAATTTGAGTTTTTAATATAATATATATATATATATATATATATGTGACGATTTAAGGAGAACTCGAATTATTTCCACTGGTTAAAAAGAAACACACAGTCATGGCAAGCGAGGAAAAAAAACAAAATAAATAAATAAATGTAGAAGATCCAATAATTAGTCATGGGCTGCTGTAAATTCATTTATTAAATTCGTAATAATGAGGAAGGAAAAGCTCCTTTTGCAAAAATTCCATCATTATTTCAGCGAGCTGTCCTCATCGAAGAAGCAACCCAAGAAATCTTCTTTTTCATCTCGAGACTTCCACCTTTTTAAACTAAAAAGAAAGTTCTGGAACATTCTGTAACCTCAAACCATCATTCTTTTATGTAAACACAATTCTTGTCCAGCTACGAGATTATTTTCCACAAACGATAAATTTATTTAAAAAATATATATTATTTAACCAATTTATAATTGACTCAGAATTTTAAATATCTTAGGCAGAAGATTTTTATAAATGATTAATTTTAAGAGAAAAAGAAAAGAAATGATTTTATTAATATGCACACATCAAAGGTTGACGTAGGAAAAATAAATAAATAGATAAAATAAAATAGTGATACTTTTTGAAAGGTATGGTTTTGGAATAAATTTAATAAGACTTTCTTAAAAAGGGTTGATAAAAACATAGAAGAAATCAGTTTTATTTTGAATATTAAGAAATAAAGTTTTAATTAAGAATATTTTTAATTTAGAGCCATCTTTTTAAATTTACGCATACTGGAATAATGTTTTTTAAGGCAAATTAAGAATTTATATCGTCTGCATAAGGATTAACAGATTAGATTTAGAAACAAGATTTTAATTAAATAATTTGAAGTAAGTACGGAATATTATTATAAGAAAATTAAGATAGTATAAAGGTTAGTTTTGGCGAAAACATTTTAAATTTGTAATATTATCCCCCCTCCCCAAGACTTTGTATGAAATTGATAGTTAAATAAAACTACAAGTTCAGGCAACAGAAATATAATAATTTAGAAAAGTTAAATTTTGGAATAAAACTGTCAAACTCAGGAAGCCAAGAGATGGAAGAAAAGAAAATTAACGCAATATAAAAAATATTAGCGATTAAAATAAAATAGTTAAGAGAAAATAATTCTGAATTAAATTTAGGTAGGAGCATTTCCCTGAAAGAAATACAATAATGTTACAACATCACTTACCGTTTGTAAGTGCATAGGAGATAATACATATAATAACAGTAAATAAGTTATGAATATTAATAAGCAAGAGATAAAAATATAATAAAAACAATAAAAATTCGTTCTCATGGAAGTTTAAATAATTACAATGACTTAATGCATAGTTTATTTTAAATAAGTCCTTTAAATGAAACAAGTCTTTCAATAGTATATATAAAAGAGTCTTTTCCAATGTTCTCTGAATACAGTCTCTTTAATTAAAAATCTTCAAACCTAGTTTAATCTTTGGTTTTAATGTTATGTTGGATCCAACATCTTTCAGTAATATATCAATTTTTCAATAATAAATAGCATCACTCTCAATATCAATAATAAATAATATAGAAAAATTTAAATAATAACAATAACAACAATAATAAGTAATAGTATAATAAGACTCCATATCCTAATATTTTTCAATAAGAGTATAATTAATACTAAACTTCATTATAGAAATCATAATAATAATAATAATAGTAATACAAGAGTATAATCAAAAGAAAATATCACTATTTGTTTATTATTGATAGGGAAAATATTGGTTGAGGATAAAAATAATTACATAGCAACTAAATAATTTTCTTATCTTCTAATAGCATAAGAAAGTATTTTTTGCTAGCCGAAAGTATAAATAAAAAAAATCAGAATAATTCCAAAATCCAAATAAAATTAAATCTAACTATTTAGAAAATGGACTCTCAACCAGTATTTCCTTACAATAATTCCTCTCTGATACTCTTTTACAAAATTGTCAAATTTGGTTATAAGTTTTCAAATGCCAAATGTAGAATAATGTTTTATCTACACATGGTTTATAAACTTTAATAATAAAATACAATAGGAATAAAAGGTGTCATTCTTAATTGAGAAATAGAAATAAAAATAGTGTGCTTTTCTGAAAAACTCTTAATATCTGTAGTTTTCACAATCACTGAAAATCACATATTATGTTATAGGTTTGAGTAGAATCATTAGATTTTATAACTGTTATAACATAAATATCTGCTGAATAAGTAGAATAAAACTAATGTCAATAAATGAGTAAATATAGTTAGACTTAAATACACTTAAAATTAATTTATCAACATCAATTTGAAAGCTTTTACAATTAAAGTGTACACCTTATGCCTGCATAAGGAGCCCAATTTAACCCCAAAAACTCCCAAAAACAAGTAATATTCTTGTAGGATTCCAAGAACATACCTGCTAATGTTGAAAATTATGGTGATAAACTATTTAAAGAATAAGAATTAAATCTTAATCTACTGTCTTGACTTTAGTTTGATCTAGTGATTGTGATTGTATCTGAGGTTTTGTTTGTTTTTTGGGTTGCTCATGAAACAGTTTAAAATCTTCTGGTGAAAAATAGGGTCTTAATTTAGAAACATGCACAATAACGGAATTCTGTCCTGTCTCATAATTAAATTTATCTATTTCATAAGTTACATCAGAAAGTTTATTTATAATTTTGTATGGTCCAGAGAAAGTAGGTTCTAATTTTCGAGTGTTAGGGTATTTAAATTCTTCATAAATTACAGAGTCTTGTATTTTTAATGGGCATTCGACAAAATTTCGATCATAGAACCTTTTACTTTTAAGGTGAAATTCCTGAGTTCGCGCTTTCGCAATTTTGAGGGCTTTGTCTACTGGTGTTGTACACATTTTAACTGCCTCACACAGAACCATTACCCACCTTTTTAAAAATCTGAATCAAAATTATCGCGAAAATTATAACTATATTTAGCTGCTAACTTTAACCAGAAATTTTATGTAATAAAACAGAAATTGTAAATATCATAGATATACCTTAAATTGGGATCAACTTTTAATTCTATTATTTTATAGATCATAAACAGATTCAAAAATTTTAACTATAGGTAATTTCTTACTTAAAATCACAAAATTTACTGACAAAATTAATCATATTTATCAGTCAAAATTCTAGCAACAGCCTTGCACAGTTCCATCTTTCTTACTGAATTTAAATAAATTATAAGAATCCGGGAACCAAAGCTCACTGTAACCAGAAATTCTAACAAATAAAATGAAAAACATAAATGTTAACTTAATTTTCAGCTCAAATGTCTAGTTGTAGGAACATTATCATGAAAATACTGCATTCTGAGAATAGTTCTTGATAACAAACAAATATCAATAAATTAGAAAATGTACCTTTTTAAAAAATAACTTGAGCTTCTAAGTTCTTTTATACTTCATTATTATTACGAACTTATCTTTAAACGTGCATAAAAATATCATAATAATCTTAATAAGTAACAGTAAATATCTTAAGAACATCATACTCCTCAATTAAATCCTTACGAATAAAAATATTTCAATCTTCAACAAATAATAATGATAATAATAATACTCATAAATAGATTAATAAATAAGACTCAAAGAAAAACAAAACAATAAATAAATAAACCTCACAAATAGAGAATAAACAATCTACACAAATGCTTAAAAAGGATACAAATAATATTCAATTAATTTGAAATAACTCACTCTTAAGAAGAATTTCTTAAGATGATCCTAGGAGAGACAATAATAACGAAAATTATGAAAGTAAGTAGCAATCGGCGTTCAGTTGTCTCTAAACGTTTTTTTTTTTTTTTCTTGTCATTACTACCAGTAATATTTAAAGTCAATGATCGCATATTTGGGCCGAAACAAGATGAATGGCGCTTCTATTCCTTATTAAATCCAATTCGAAATCACCAGGTCTAAAAAATTTATCATTATGACCAAAAATATCAAGCTTCAGGAATTCACGAGAAGTCAATTATCGGCGATTCACAAACCTATCATCCTTTCGTTCCACAGCCCATTCCATTAGCAAGCTGAAAATACCATATAGACTGTCCTTCAATCGAACTTCGGCGATAGCATGCTTTTCTTCGTTCCATCGCAATTTTCTTTAAATATCATTCATTAAAAAGGCAGCACAGATAAAAAATCCTGTCCGACTTTTCGATTAGTTGTGACGATTTAAGGAGAACTCGAATTATTTCCACTGGTTAAAAAGAAACACACAGTCATGGCAAGCGAGGAAAAAAAACAAAATAAATAAATAAATGTAGAAGATCCAATAATTAGTCATGGGCTGCTGTAAATTCATTTATTAAATTCGTAATAATGAGGAAGGAAAAGCTCCTTTTGCAAAAATTCCATCATTATTTCAGCGAGCTGTCCTCATCGAAGAAGCAACCCAAGAAATCTTCTTTTTCATCTCGAGACTTCCACCTTTTTAAACTAAAAAGAAAGTTCTGGAACATTCTGTAACCTCAAACCATCATTCTTTTATGTAAACACAATTCTTGTCCAGCTACGAGATTATTTTCCACAAACGATAAATTTATTAAAAAAAAAATATTATTTAACCAATTTATAATTGACTCAGAATTTTAAATATCTTAGGCAGAAGATTTTTATAAATGATTAGTTTTAAGAGAAAAAGAAAAGAAATGAATTTATTAATATGCACACATCAAAGGTTGACGTAGGAAAAATAAATAAATAGATAAAATAAAATAATGATATTTTTTGAAAGGTATGGTTTTGGAATAAATTTAATAAGACTTTCTTAAAAAGGGTTGATAAAAACATAGAAGAAATCAGTTTTATTTTGAATATTAAGAAATAAAGTTTTAATTAAGAATATTTTTAATTTAGAGCCATCTTTTTAAATTTACGCATACTGGAATAATGTTTTTTAAGGCAAATTAAGAATTTATATCGTCTGCATAAGGATTAACAGATTAGATTTAGAAACAAGATTTTAATTTAATAATTTGAAGTAAGTACGGAATATTATTATAAGAAAATTAAGATAGTATAAAGGTTAGTTTTGGCGAAAATTTTTTAAATTTGTAATATATATATATATATGTGTGTGTGTGTGTGTGTGTGTATTTTTGTCAAAATTATGATAAACAACATTATACACAACACTCTGTAAACTATACCAATTGTTGTTTGGGTCTTATCACTCTACTTAAGGCTGTTCTAAACTGCTCTGCTCAAGAAGCACAAAACGTTTTGGCACATTTACAAATTCATTTTTCAATGGTAAGGTATAGAATTGGAAACCCTGACGATGGAAGCGATTTGAAATCGAATTTTGTTTTCCATTTTTCGATCAATAAATTATCTATTGAGTTTTAAGCATTATCAATCATGTGCCTAAAGTGTTTTTCAGCCCAATTTGAGAAGTTATTATTCTTTTCCTTAATAATTCGGTTCAAAACACCCAATTTGACACTATTTTCTGAACATTCTATTCTGTTTGAAAAAAAAAAGAGAAAAGCAGTGCAATTGGATAGTTTCAGAACAACAACGCCTGCTAATTTATTACACTTCCAAATAAAAATAAATGAAAATTCTATTCTGTTTGAAAAAAAAAGAGAAAAGCAGTGCAATTGGATAGTTTCAGAACAACAACGCCTGCTAATTTATTACACTTCTAAATAAAAATAAATGAAAATTTATATCATGATTTTGCCCTTTTGATTTAAGAAAGTCTTTAAGGGACTTATCAGATGGGGGAAAAAAGTGGAATCTCATAAGGGAAAAATCTGGGATTCTATAAAGAAAATACTTATACGTCTAGTTCATTCAAATTTACGAATTCCAATAACCTATATGTATATATATATATTGAGCAAGCAAATAGGAAGGTTCTTTATCCTTAAATAAGCTCCAAAGTTTTACATCTTTTCCTAGTCAAAAATTACAAAGGAGTAAAAAATATTTGGTACTACTCTATTGTCCCGTCGACCAATTTCGACGAATTATACAAATCGCCAAACTAATAGCCAAATTATACATATTGACAAATTTTTTTCTTTAAATAACGAAAGAAAAAATAATTAGTATGATATTAATAAAAACATTAATAAAAAGTCGAAATAAAAATAACTTAATGACATTTTAAATATGTGAATCGTATTTAATGTCATTGAATGTGACAGTCACGATCATCCTTTATTGGCGATAATTTTTTGGTCGACGGGATAACCTAGTAGTACCAGATATTTTTTATTCTTTTCCGAATTTTCGAAACTTTAGGACAAATTTTAAAATGCTCACAGTTACCTGTAAAATATTTTAAGCTTACATAGAGCTAAAGAACTTTCCTGCTTACTTTTCCTGCTGAAAATAAATGTTGTTGATATTTCCAAATTGGAATGAACATAAAGGATAGATATTTTCTTTTTTCATAGGATAACATGGATTTCCCCTTTTACTTCCCCATCACATAAGTCTCTTTAAGATATCTTTGGTTTTCCCTACTTAGTTTGTTATTTTTCTGATTGAGATTCAGCCTATTTATCGGACAAAAAATATTAAACTACACAACTGTTAAGTTTTAAAAATCAGCAAGAGATGGCAGCACTAAACTTATTTACTGAAGAAGCATGATAAGAAGAAGCATAAATACAGCTCATAATTACCTTTTTTTTAGAAATTGAAAATATCGTTTGGTAGTTTAATGTCTTTTAATGAAAATATGCAAACGATATTTTTATTAAGAACTTATTGTTGATTAAACTTACTTGTTATCTTAAATTTAATATCATTTTTGAAAAGATTAATTGCAAAAAAAATTATTTTGAAAAGTCAAAATATTAGAATATTTATTCAAGTGGTTCAAAATATTAGAATATTTCACATTAATTCTCCTTTAATTATTACCAATTCTTAACTGGTGGCATCATTGATTAAATTCATACTATTTTATTTAAAATCAGTATTCTTTTTTGCAGTTTGTTTCTTTTTCGTCTTAAAATGGGCCTTGTGAGTGATACTCCTGAATCTACTAAACTTCGTATGGTTGATTTGTATCGGCACGGTAAAAATCGATGTTTTATAGCGAATTATTTACATTGTTCGCAATCGAGCGTTAGTAAAATACTAACACAATATTCAAAAATTGGAAAATTTCAAAATAATCGCCGAAATGGTGGCCGAAAACCAAAAACATCTGCTAGAGATGACAGGAAACTGAACCGTATAGTTAAGAAAAACCGTTTTAAAAGTGTGCGATTCTTGCACCGAAAATGGAAAGAAGAAGGAGTTGAAGTTTCTACATCGACAACATTAAGACGTCTCCATAAATTTAAATTTGAATCTCGTGTACCGAAAACAAAACCTCTCATGACTGCAAGACAAAAGCGTATAAGATTTAATTGGTGTAAATCAAGACGTTTATGGAGCAATGAAGATTGGAAAAATATATTATTTAGTGATGAAAGTATGTTTTGTGTTTCATATGGTAATCAAGGTATTCGAGTTTGGAGAATGAAGCAAGAAGCATTTGATAAAGAATGCCTTAAACGTTTCGTAAAATTTGCTGCTAGTGTCATGGTTTGGGGTTGTATGAGTGCAGAAGGACCTGGAAAGTTATGCATCGTCTACGAAAAGGTTAACTCTCTGATATATCAAGAAATTTTAGAATATTACATGATTCCATCATCAGAAGATTTATTTGAAGATGATTTCATCTTTCAACAAGATTTAGCGTCCCCGCATACCTCGGTGTCAACTAAGAATTGGTTCCGCCAACGCAACATTAAGGTACTTCCTTGGCCACCAAATTCACCAGATCTTAATCCCATCGAAAACTTATGGTGTATAATGAAGAAAAAACTTCAAGAAAATCCTCCTTCAAGTAAAACTGAGTTAGTGGCACGTATAAAGTCTATTTGGGCTAATATTGATGGAAATGTTTGTAAACACCTTGTATATAGTATGCAAGATCGATTGTACGCTGTTATGAAAGCTAAAGGGGATGCTACAAAATATTTACTTCATATTCATAAGGTAATATTGTTGCGTAAAATAAAATATTCTAATATTTTGAACCAATCTAAATTTTATTCTAATATTCTGGTGTGTTTAAGGAAGCTGTATACCTAATTTATTGTGTTGTATTTTATATTTTATAAATGTTAAAATCTTATCTAAACATTCCAGATTTAATTTATAAGAAAGTTAATTGCATTTACTTAGTATAAAAAATAAATAAATGACAAATAATTTTTTCTTATTACTTTTTCTCAATTATTCTAATATTTTGAATATGAGCTGTATAATACGTCACTGTAGAAATCGATTCCAAAAATTAATAAACCCAACATAAATAGGTAATAAAATAACAAATAAACAGGGTTTTTTTGTAATTTATTATGATAGGATACAAAGTATTTCGGAGTTTTAATAAATACATCTCACCAATAAAAATGTGTTTTATTTTCTCTATTTTAGTAAAGTGTCTGTTTTTAGTATTTCCGTGAAACTTTCAGAAATATTTCGAAAATAAGAGGGCTGAATTTTTTCAAATTCATAAAAAAAAATAAATAAAAAGTAGAAATAGTGTGTCAAGAATAGATTGGACTTGGACTTGGACGAGATAATTGTCAGAGTGCCTGGAGCGATCAACTCCTTATTTCTAGTAGAGAAATGATACATGGAACAATTCAAGTCATAGCCAAAGTCTGACAAACATAACGTCAGAAACAAGGAGGGGGGGAGAAGCCGGGTCCCAAAAAAAACAAAGGCCCTATAAGGGCACCATACAAAAAAAAAAAAAAAAAAAAAAAAAAAAAAACATAGATAAGAGTATAAGAGAAATAAAAATATTTACAAAAATTTACAAAAGTATTTACAAAATAAAGACTAGGAGATGGTGAACGTTCAGGAAGGAAAACCCTATCAATGAGATAAAAACTAGGAAAAATTATCCTGGGTCAATGTTTTCAGGGAGACGTAGGGTTGCTCGTGGTCTTCTCCAACGAGCATTTACATCATAATTAGAAATGTTATGCAAAGCAGGATTTGGGATAGAAGGAATGTTGTCAAAAAACTTTATGGCTTGATTTTTGATAACAGAACGAATAGGAGGAATATTAAGGTCTGAATGGATAACAGTATTTCTGCGATACCAAGGAGAGTGAACAATACCACGGAGAGTCTTGTTTTGAACCACCTGAATTTTTTGCAGATTGGTTTTAGCCGCTGAACCCCAGATCTGAGCGCAATAAAGAAGAATGGGACGAAGGACTGTTTTGTATAACAGTACCTTATTGCTCATACTCATCTCATGACTGTACAGGAGATGGGCGAGGTCTTTTTTTGCTTTGTAGAACTTCTGGACGGTATAGTCGATTTGCTTGGGCCAAGTGAGAGTGCTGTCCAGGAATAGACCCAGATATTTTACCTCCCGTCCGAAGGTAATGAAGGCGCCATCAAGAAAGAGAGGAGGAGGAGTGGAGCGGTTACGATTAAAAATAACAGCCTGCGATTTATTAGAGTTAATTTTAATTCGCCATTTGGTGAAGAAGCATTCAAGTTTGCGTATGTGTTGTTGTAGATACTCGTGCATAATAAAAAGATTTTTATCACGAGCCATCACAGTTGTATCGTCCGCATAAATAGCCAACAACGTGTGTGGAGAAGTGGGAATGTCATAGATATAAGCTTTGTAAAGCCAGGGGCCCAATTTGGAGCCTTGTGGCACGCCCGCATTAATTGGACGAGGAGTGGAAAGGATGTTGGCATAGCGAACGCAGAATGTTCTGCCACGAAGGTATTTAAGGGTGAAGCGCACATGCGCAGTGGGAATTTTTAACTTTAAGAGCTTGTAAATAAGGCCAGATAGCCAAACTGTGTCGAAAGCCTTCGCGACATCAATAAAAAGAGAGCCAACATACTCAGAATTGTCAAATCCATCATGAATGAATTCAACCACCCTAAGCAGTTGGTGTGCAGTGGAGTGTTTGGGCCTGAAGCCAAATTGTTCAGGTATGTCAGGTAAAAAATTTTGAAGGCGAGTAAGAAAAATATGCTCAGTAAGTTTACCAAGGACAGGAAGCAAGCTAATGGGTCTGTAACTCCTAGCCATAGAAGGGTCTTCTCCAGGTTTCTTAATCGGAACAATAACAGCCTTTTTCCATTCATCTGGGAAATAATGAAAATTAAAGCAAGCATTGATCAGAATGGCTAGATAACCAGCATACTGTAGAGGGAGATTTTTGATGCTCGCATTAGTAATCCCATCATGCCCAGGGGCCTTTTTTGTTGGGTAGATTTTTAATCACCGCAATGACTTCTTCAGGGTTGGTCGGTTCAATTGATCTGACAGGCTCACGGGCCAAAAATCTGCCATTAACATGGTCAACCCGATCTATAGTGTCTGCATTAAAGACATCACTATGCGGTTGAAATTGACCTTCATACTGATCAGCAAGCACCTCCACTTTTTCCTTGTCGAGGCATTTGTGTCCAGCATCCGTATGGAGGGGGGGATAGGGGTAAAGGGTTTCCTAATTCTTTTCAAATAATTCCAAATAGAATTATCCGTCGGAGTCAGGGAGGTAATAAAGTCAGTCCATTTATTGGATTTAAAATTTTTGATGTCTTTTTTAATAAAAGCATTAAGGTGGTTCATATCTGCACGGACGCTGGGGTCCCTGTTGGCTTGCCAAGTGCGTCGGAGGCTATTACGCTGTCTAATTTTGATTTTAATATCTCTAGGGAGAGATTGAAAATTTTGTTGTGCCTGATGACATTTGGATGCCTCCAGAGAATTTTGAATTAATTTAGTAAGGTTAGTGACAGCCAAATTTATATCCTCGACAGAATTGAGTTCGTCGAAAGGAGGGGGGGCATCATTGATTTTATTGATATAGTAATGCCAATCATAAACAAAGGGGGTAAGAAGGGAAGGGAGAACGGGATTACAATCAATGTTAATTTGGATAGGGAGGTGATCCGATGCGAGAGCCGAAATAGGGGTAATGGTGTAGGGAAAGGAAATGTTATTGAGCAGAGCCAGATCAATAGTCGTACCATTTCCCCTAGGGCCATAACGGGTGGGGGAAGAGGGGGCTGCAATTTCAATACCATTGTTGGTACAGTAATTATGTAGGGTTTCCCCTAAATGGTCCATATTGCTATTGGGACACCAACTGGGATGATGAGAATTGAAGTCGCCTGCAAGAATTACATTGTTATCTAGCCTGAAAAGTTTATTAAGATCATGGGGAAGAGCCGAATGATTCGAAACCCGGAGATAGATGGAGGAAATGAGAAAAGAATTTCGATGGTCTAAATAAATTTTAACATTGGTGTTTTCAAGGAGGTCAAGAGAGAGGGAAGGTATATGAGCATGGGTGACCCTTCTACTCACGAATATAGCCTTCCCGCCATAAGGCGAAACACTGGAATTCTCACAACGAGGAGTAAAATAAGATTTAAAATTTTGAATATTGAGGTCCCTGAATCTAGTGCTACGAACCTCCTGTACAAGAATGAGATCAACAGGGTTATCAATAATGAAATCCCTGAGCTCAGCAATCTTAGGTCTGAGGCCATTGGCATTCCAGAAAAGAATTTTGAAAAGACCCATTATTTGGTTTTAGGAGCGGAGCTAGTAGGGCTCAGAGAGCCATCAGCACAAAGAACACTAAGAAAATCAGTAATTTTTTTATCAGTACATAATTTTTGAAATTTTTCTAAGATATTGCAGAGTCTAGTTAATTTTTCAAGAATTAAATCAAAGTCTTTAGTATTAGATATAACAAAATTTAATAAATTATTTTGGTCAAAAGTATTTAAAAGATTTTCAGATGGTAGCACCAAAGGAGCAGAAGCAGTTTGTTTACTACCGTTTATGGGAACTTTAGTTTTAGTAGAATTACTGTTGGTAGAAGGAATAGGTAAAACAGAAATAGGATTATTTACATTTTCATTAGTGGTAACAGAATTTTTTCCATTTAAGGCAGCCGAAAAAGAGAAGTTATGTTGATAAGATTTAGAAGTAAAAGTTTGGTTTGAGTTTCTGATGGTAGTTACTCTCCCGGCTTTAAGATTTTTTGGATTTTTAGGGCAACCTCCCCAATTAGCAGTATGATTCCCAGAACAATTGGCACACTTAATTTGACTGCGTTCAATAATCTGGCATACCTTGACATTGTGGTCACCAGAGCATTTAAGACAAACTGGTTTCAGATTACAAAATTCGCCAGAATGATTGAAAAGTTGACAATTATAACATTGTTTTGTGCCATTAAATTTGTAAGTTTCAACTTTAATATAAAAGCCAAGAAGGCTTCTTATTTCAAAAATATGCTTAAAAAGATCATCATGAAAAATATCGACCAAGAAAATGGGCATTGGGAGTTTAGTTTTAAAGCTACGTAATAAGGATATACGATGTATATTAAAACCTAATTCATTTAATTCTGCTTTAATGTCAGAAATAGGGGTGTCATGGGGAATACCCTTAATCAAAATCTTCCTGGGGCGTTCAGTTTTAAGTTTCATTCCGAAAAACTCAATTTTATTATCAACAAGATAGCTTTGTATCTTCCTATAAACATCAATAGAATTTGGAAAAAATTTAATGAAGTTATCCTGGGTTTTTTTAAACACTTTACATTCGGCAATTTCGTCAATTTTATTAGCTAATTCTCTCCAATTAGCAGTAACTTTAACATAAAAAGGTTCAGGTCTGGGATCTTTAATAATAGGTTGAGTTTCCGTGGAGTTTTGGCTGTTGCTGTCATTAGGATCAGTAATACGGTCAGCAACACTCACATCATTATTATTACTGAGAGATTCGAAATAATTGGAAGTAGAAATGGGAGTAACATTATTTAATTTAACAACTTTAGCCGTTTTAAGAGGTATTTTAAACTCCTCATCAGTATCGTTAGTCTTTTAGAGCCAGAAGCATTATTTTTAAGTTTTGGGAACTCGGCATCATAATTACGAATTAAATTTAAAGTATTATGCAAGATAGGACAAATAATATTTAAAATAGAATCATCATTAGAATTGGCATATGACAAGAAAAAGTTCCACGTACCTTCAAAACTTTGGTAAAATTGCTTCTTTGCACAGTCAGAAGCTCCGGTAAGAAAAATAGCACAGTTTTTCAAAGTTAATAAAAGCGATTGTCCATTCTCAAGAGTCATAAGATGATTATAATACTGGGCAATCCATTCGTTGAGAAGCTGGAAATCCTCCGGAAACCAGGGATTGTCAGTAGAGCATTCAAAATCCATAGCCGACATCATACGAAAGTACTTCGCGAATACAACTTCTACAAGAACTAAATATTCACAAAGTCAAAATACATCGAAGAAAACATATCAACGAAGAAACACACTTCAGTAGCCGAAAAAACTTGCGACACAGAAACGGGAAAAAAGAACAAACGTCAGGCAGACGATTTCTCGCAACTAGTCAATCAATAGATGCGCTTCAAAAATTGTTCTAAATATAGAGTTCTAATTCTATTCAGGAATTAGGAACAAAATCTCAGGTACATATCGAGACAATTAGACTATTAGTTGCAAAAGTGAAGTTTTACAATGATATTACACATTTCATAACCAGCCATACATTCGAAAAATAACAGAGGATAAGCTGCAAACCAACTCACACAACGAGTCTACTACTCCAAGAATAGATTATAAAATACTTTCCTTTTGTTCCAAAATACTTCCACAAAGCTTTGCCGTTTACTAAGGTTAAAGAATATACTTAAGTAAACATTTTAAAAAGCGCAAAACATATCAAGAAAATTTTAATACTTACTGCATGTAATCAAAATATATTCAAATTGTTTTGTACAACTATATATCTGTAGATTTTTATGTATTTTACAAATGAAGAAAGAAAAACAGCGTGTAAAAGGCGCAACTGGCTGTGTTACTGAGCTGTTTTGAAGCTTCTAAGGCTTCATCCTCAGTGTTTAAAAATTTAAATGAAGATAATATGAAATTAAAAATGTAGATTAAACGGGAGATGAAGTAAAGAGCCAGCGAGCATGTAATTCATAGCTCGACTATCAATGGCTATTACTCTCATACCGCCATTCTTAAATAAATATATATAAATAAATAAAAATAAAAATCAGCATTCCTTATAAAATGGAGATTTATAGTCATAAAATATAAAATATAAGATAAAAAATAAATATAACATACAGCAAACTCCCGACTATTCAGCCTAATGAGGGAAAGGGTAAAACGGATATGAAACAAGTAAGAAAAATCATGCGTTAAGCATAGCTTCTGAAACACTTTCCAACATTACTTACTTACATCTTTAACAAAACTTCGTTATCCAGAGAAATAAGGTATTACTGTCCATACCCAAATATGTATTCCTATACATTTGAACAACCCTGTATCTGTATTCCCCTTTGATCTGTAGGTTGATAAATAAACTATAAAACGGGGAAATTTAGTTTCCAAGAAAACGCCTAACTGGTTGAAAATTTCCTTTCAGAAATTCATACTTACAGATGGAAACATATTTGAATACTTTTGTTCAGCCCTGTAGTTTACCTAGTACTTTCAATACACGAACGTATTTTGTTAAAATTTAGTTCAAAGAAAAATACTCTTTAACCTATTTAAATCACATTTCCAGAAATTATCATCCAAATGCGACCATGTATCAGTTCTTTGCGTGACCCTGTATATAATTTTATGTATATCCTTCTAACAGTTCTTATAGTAAACTGAATGCAACCCAACGTAAAAATGCAAAACTTATTAAAAGACTACATTTACGTAAATTGCGCTCATATTCAGTAACCTTTCCGAGATCTTTTGTATTACACTGTATATCTAAATAGTGTAACTGTTAGCGTTTATACATACCATGTAATAACTATACATTTAGTGAAATTCAAAAGCGCAAATAATAATTAAAAATGCGTTACATCCATGAAACAGTCATTATCTAAAATATATAGTTTTTCGGATAGAATATACTATTTGAAATCTTTTGTGTATCCCTGTAAATGCTATGCACTGCGTATTGTGCTTGAAATAACTTTATATTAAGCCTCAATGGCGCATATCAGTTTCATTATACATGAAATCGTATTCTATAATTAAAATGTTTTCCATGTGTAACATCTTTAAAATTCATTTGAAACGATTTCTCCCCAAAAGCCGTAATATAATGGAAAACTTTTGACTATCCCTGTAAATAAACTAATCATGGCAGAAATTTCATTTTTGATATGGTTCGTGCTAGGGTGAACGTCAATAACGTCAAAAAATTTCATGGCAATCCGAGTATATTTACGAGAGTAAGAGCGCGGACAGATGGCAAGACGGACAGACAAACCGTACGACCGGATAGACCGGAGTTGTACTAATATTTACTAACTTCGTGCACTTCCCCCGTGATGATTTTAAAATCCCTGGTTATATATATTAAAATAAATTTTATGTATTTAGTGCATAAAGTTTCAAAATAAGAAAACCGTTGACAGTAAATGTAAGGGGTCGTTCAAGTATTAAGTAAGCGGTAAAGGGGGAAAGGGGGAGTCCAGTGTCTGCTTATTTTTGATGACAAGGGGGGGGGGGGAAGGTTCACGAGAATACTTACTTAAGCATTCGACAACGAGACAACTATAGTTTAACAACAAAAAACAAAAGAGGATGAATTGAATAAACATTCTGCGGATGTTGAACTATTTAAGAAAAATGATATGGAGTAAATAAAGACTTGAAATGAGGAACATTTTAACCCACCCCTTCATTGAAAACGTAATAATATACGATGCAGAAACATGAATTCAAAGATCTTGGACACCAGACGAGAAAATTGAACGTCAAACGCATAATATTCTTATAAATCTTACTCAATTTTTTAGGTATGTGCTTAAAAGATTTTAAACTTTTTGGATTTCTTAAAATTTTAGTTGTTCAGTGCGATAAATAATAATATAATAAAAGCTATTTTGTATTCTATGAATTGTTTATTGCGATAAATAACAATATATTAAATCTAATTTTATTTACTTCGATACCAAAACTCCTACATGTCTATTTATGCAAAATATTGATTATCTGAAAAATTGATAGGTTAATAATGTAATTCATCGCTAACTAATTTTTTATGGGAAACAGCGTTAAGGTTAAAATGTCATAAAATCTTACGTAAGCAAAAGGGGGGGGTGTAACATTTGCTTATTTTTCCTTACAATTGAGGGGGGAAGGGCACAAAATGACTAAAAATACGCTTTCCTAATACTTGAAAGGCCCCTAATCTCAATTCATTTAATCCTGAATGATTTCACAAAAATGAAAAGTTATGCATAGTACAAAAGTTAAAACATACAGTTTTATTTTTTTTTTTAAGTTTTTAATAAAGAACTCTTAATCACTGTTAGCCCTCTTTCATTATGCGCACTGTCCCTCCATTTGCACTTGTAAATCAATGATATTCAGTGGCGTCGATTTCTGTTGTTATGCTGCTTCAATCATCTTGAACCCTTGAAAAATGAGGGGTGAATTTTTCCTCCAATAATTATAATTTCTTTTCTGTTAGCTCTTCCTCTGTCAACAGTTCTAAAATATAGTTTTAAATTATTAATACATTAACTTAATCGTTTTTCATCCATTTTGTAATGTAATTTGCATTGACACCGTCAGAGCCGGCTATATTTTTCAGCAACAGAAGAAGCATATAGTTTTCACCCCGCCCATTTGCAGTTTCCCAACAGGTTTAAGTCCACATTTTTAGTACCGTGGTATATTTGAATTGTTTGTAAAATAAATTTGAAATAACTAAATATTATTTAATTGATAAAAAGTAAAGTAAAAGATAAGTAAAAACGAAATAAAACCAAAAAAAATAAATAAATAAATAAATAAATAAAAAATCAACGCGTTTTATAACTGACGATATATTTGGTATAGCACGTTTTTTAATTACCTTTGCATTCTTTCAGCTTTTTGAAAGGAGTTAAGTAAACTTGAAGAAAATAAGTCGCACAAATATTCTTTAAAATACGTTTTTGTAAATAGAAAACTTTTATCAATTGTAAAGTAATTAAACTAAAAAGCCTGTAATTGATAAATAAAACAAAATAAACCAAAAATCAACGCGTTTTATAGCTGACCGTATTTTTGACAAAGCACGTATTTTAATTGCATATTTTCTTTTTCAGTTGGCATGAAAAAATGGCAGCAAAATGTATAGTAATTTACAATTTTTTTATGCTTTTCTACAGAAATGGAGTACTTCACTTGCCACCGTTACGGAAATTGCATTAAAAACTACAAATAAAATACAAACTTGCTGTTCTTAATGCTTTACGATTCTCAAGAATTAAGTTTAAAGAAAAATTTATAAAACTTTTTTTCTTTTTTTTTTCTTTTCTTCTTATTTGGTCATAAAGCAAAATATCTGTAGAAAAATTCCAAATTAATCCTAGATTGTAATTCTTTTATGTTTCTTCCTATATTCTTTTTTAAACATTTTAAAAAATTTTCATTTTAATCAATGATTTTTTAAAAAATCGATTGATTTAAATCACGATTTAATCGCTGATTTAAATCAATTGATTAAAATCGCTGACATCCTAATTGCTATCAACTTAAAATTTTGAAATTCAGTTAATTTTAAATTTTAAAAAATTACTCTCGTGTTCTGAAATATTAGAACTTTTTTCTCTTCCCCCCTCCCCCTATCGCCACCTCCATTTTTTGTTTGTTTGCACTGTACATGTAAGGTTTACTGCCATCTTTTGCATTCCTCCCCCCCCCCCCCCATACTTTTGTTTATTAATCAATATTTTCCTAATGGCAGAAAATAAGTCAGGTTTAAAATAAATGCATTCGCCTCAAATCCAAACTTTAAGTAATTGAATTCTACCAAATTTCACTTTTAATTTAATGTTTATTTATCGTGTTTAAGTGAAAATCCTCACCGCAACTTCAGGAAATTAAAAAAATAATACTTGAATTAAAAAAAGGCTGATGTAAATACTAAAAACATTAAAGAATTATTAAAATTTTAAAATTATTTAACATATTTAGTTTCTTCTTATTAACGTATTAAATGTAGAAAAAAAGGATCGATATAATATATAGTAAAAGCATGGAAATGAGTTAAATGTAATTTTTAATAACAAAACTAGTAATAAAAAATTAAGAGCTATTTAACAACATAAGTTTTTATGCGTCATTTTCTTATCAATTATACATAAAACGTCTAAATAAATATGCGTTATGTAAATCAGATGTTGAATATTTTTTAAAAGAGTTAAATATTTAAAAAAAAGTTTTTAAATTATTTGTTTCTTTTTTACACTCTTATCAATTGCAAATATACATGTATATTATAATTTTCAGAAGAATTAAATTTTCAAAACAGAAAACTAATATTTAATTTTAATAACTTGATAATCAATAAGTATTTTACTTGTGGCATATATCTGTATATCATGCAATTCCAACATTTAAACAAAAAAGTTTTAAACTAAAAATTGTCTTAAATATTTTTTTATTACTTATTCTGGCTCAGTAAATTTCTACGTTATTAAAGATGAAATATTTCTTTGGAGAAAGAAAGTACAAATTTAACAATAATCACTTATTTTTTACACGATTTCTCCTTTCTTTATAAATAATAAATTCATTTAGCCAATCGAGCGATAAAATTCCTAACTCAATCACTCCCAGAGCAGTAACCGCAGAGTAGTTCTAAGCTGAGAGAAAATTTAGAATGGGGATTCCATTGTCCGAGATGACCACCAATTAACCAAGTAAAGATAGAAGAAAGTAAAAAGAATAAAATAGCCCCACAAATTTTAAATGGAGTTTCAAAAGAAGAAAACAATAAATTCTTAAATGCATCCAAGTAACACATTAAAATTTAGTTTTGTTTAGTAAATACTTTCGTGGAAATATTAAAAGTAACTAAAAATTGTCCCGTTAATGTTAAATCTTTTTTTTTTTTTTTTTTTTTTTTTTTTTTAAGAATGGTTGGTACATTTAATATTTTCATAAAAAAATATTAAATTAAGAAACAAAATGTCAAAAAAAAAAAAAAAAAAAAAAAAAAAAAACTCTAATGAAAATTTTGAAGTATATAACAATATTTTAATGTTTTTTGTTAAATATTGTTTATTTATTTTTACGATTACTTTACCGCACTCTTAGTATGACTATACTATTAGTTTTTCAATTATCTACGAAAACTCACGCAATTTTCTCATTCTGTTGTTTTCAACAGGTGAAAAACTTGCCTGTCGGTTCGCAATCTTAATTCTGAACATGATTGCGGAATTATTTATTTTAATTATAAAATTATCATGCTTCCATAAAAATAATAACCATAAAATATGTAATCGTAAATATATGAAGGAAGATTTTTTTAGGAAAATTTCAAATACTGTAAATATAAACTTAAAATTATCTTTATTACATACTGATATTTCTGTCCAGTATTTCAGAGAATTTCCTCAGCTTTAGTATCATGTTGCACACAGATCCATTAATGTACATTCTCCGAACCTCTTTTATACTCCCCTTTTATATTCTCCTTTTACAATCCTTTGAATCATAGAAATTCTTTCCCAGTTTTAAAGAATATAGTGCATTTACGCATTTTATTTTAATGTATTCAAAGAGGTTGGGCTATGAAACAAGATATACAGGACGTATTTTTAAATGTATTAAATAATGCAAGTAATGCATTTATTTTTCCTATTCAAATGGAGGAAAAATGAAGTTGGTAAAAAAATATTTAAAAAAAGTATTTTATTTCCATACTTTACATTAAGAGAAACAGGTATGAAACCAATTTTCATTGAGTTGAAAAAGCCTTTTACATTGTTCCTCGAAGGAATTACAAATTTCGAATAGAAATTTTCAAATAATACATACAACTTGAGAAAATTACTAAAATTACTGAATCAATTTTAGATTCAGTTAGTCCTAAATATATATTGGTGCTGATCACCTTTTGGTGCAAATCGCTCGAGAGGTGGCGCTGCTATTCTGCATTACTCATGATTATAACAATAGCTCTATCTCAAGAACTAATGCGGGAATTTTCACCAAACTTCTGTTTCAGTTATTCCCCGATATAGATTACTGATGTTTAGTTTTTGATGTAAATTGCCCTATAGGGGGCACTGGTATGTTTCACTTTTCACGATTTTGCAATTGCTGTATCTTTTCAAGGATTTTCTCAAACTTGAGATTCAGTTAGTATTTGATAAAAATTGATCCTGATTAATTATTTGCTGTACATCACTCAACAGTTGGTGCTATTATGCACAGTTTTTTGTGATTTCAGCAATAGCTCTATCTCAAAAACTAACGTAGAGACTTTCAGCAAACTTCAGTTTCAATTAGTCCCCAATATAGATTACTGATGTTTAGTTTTTGATGTAAATTGCCCTATAAGGGGTGCTGGTATATTGCACTTTTCACGATTTCGCAATTGCTGTATCTTTTCAAGGATTTTCTCAAACTTGAGATTCAGTTAGTATTTGATAAAAAATGATCCTGATTAATTTTTACTGTACATCACTCAACATTTGGTGATGTTATGCAGAGTTTCTTGTGATTTCAGCAATAGCTCTATCTCAGAAACTAATGCACAGATTTTTATCAAAGTTCAGATTTAGTTAGAAATTGACATAAGTTATTGTTGACTAGATTTTGCTGTAAATTACCTAACCGACGGTGGCACGCTATGCTGCATTTTGCGGGAAGTATTAGCATGTATGAGATTTTCGGGATTGTACCATCTGACTATTTTTCGGTTGGCCCGAAAAAATAGCAACAAAAATGGATAGTAATTTGCTATTTTTATTCTGCTTTTCATCAGAAATGGAATAGTTCACTCGCCACTATCATGGAAATGGCATTAAAAATTACAAATAAATTATTATCTTAACAATAAATTGAGATGCAATTATCAAACAAATTGCCTTGAAAAGTACTCTTTTCCTCATTTTCGACGGCTCAGAAATAAAAAAATATGCGATGTTTCGAAGTTTAAAAAATTGCAATAGATTATCAGTATTTATCCTTACAATGATACACTTACTTTATTTTGCGGGTGGTTTATGATTAGCTGTAATTTACTTTTCAGTGACGACAATGTATTTGTTATTTGAAAAAAAAAAAAAAAAAAAAAAAAAAAAATAGAATCGGAGGCTAAAAATTAAAATTGTTTTCTGAGCACACTTCTTTGTAAGCATTCAATGGTGATCTTGAAAATACCACCTAAATTATTTACTTATTTTTTTTCCCTGGAAAATATCCTAGTGCGGTTCCTTTTTCTTCTTATTTTAAAGCTTGATAGAAATTTGTCCAAAAAATATTTTTTTCGTTCTGTTTCTTTTTTTTAAGAAAGGAAGCAAGAAATAAAAAATGAAACTTTTTTAAGCCTTTAAGGATTTCTAAATTGATATCTCAACATATACATGCAATCGTAAATTATTTATTTTATAATGAATAAATATAAATATTTTAATATTACAGTTCCCATTTTTCATTTATAGTATTTTAGTTCCTACTTTTAAGTTTTTAAAATGTTTCATTTTGAAATTTTACAGCACTTTGGCAGATTTTGGCGAAAATTTGTTGGCACTTAATAAAATCCATTGCTTTTTTTTTTTAAATCTTGTGTGAGTTGCAAAGAATGTTTGATGATTTATCACCTGTGGTGAGCCAATTTGAAAATACCTGAATAGCAATGTATTAATTATTAATTAAGTTCTGACAATTCTGAAATTTTGCACTGTTTTAGGAAACACACCTTTGTATATAAATTTTAAAGTTCTGGCATATCAGTATATCGATACATCTTTACATAGAAAAGCCATGCTATGTTAAATAAAAGAGTTTAATAAATTACCCAGCAAGGCTCGGTCTACCTCATACTGATTAATAATTATTCTAAAGATGACATTCAATAGATTCAGCGTTATAATTCTTAGAGAGATAAATCTATTTGAAACCTCTTCAGACCCGGGGTGCACATTTGTGTACCTCTGATTTCAACTGCATATCTCACTTAATATTTGAAATTTTTTTATTGAGACAAGTGGATGTTATTTGTGTACGTTAGCTTTTTCTAGTTTCAGCAAGAAATGGCACTAGCAGTCTTGATTCGTATGATTTTGGAGGGAAAAAACGAGCAATGGCGAAAAGTATAAAATGTCGAAAAAATAAATACATTTTTATAATTAGAAAATTAATATTTATTCATAATAATTTTTAAGAATGCTTATAAACTCTTCAGTATTGCATAAATCATTTAAAGTTTTTAGCTAGATCACAATATCTGTTTAAATTAGGTGTAATTTGTAAGGTACACATATGTGCACCTCCGGTTTCAATTCTGTGTTTTTGGAAAGAAGTCATCTCACACAAAAAAATTGTACTGAATGATATCTAATTGGTGCTGTGTTAAAGTTGTGGAATTATTAAAAAATTATACTTAATTATAAATAAAAATTCTTTTGTTGATGTTTTAAATTAAACATTAATTTTTAAAAATCATAATTATTATATCTTTGTAAGAGTAAATAAACTGATGCGACCGCTGGTGATGGTGAGTCTTCTGGCAATAAAAATTTAGATCACACAGATATAACTATTGAGGATATTGCTCCAGTATCTATCCCGAATCCATGTAACAATAAAGTTTAACCTAAAAAGCCTTTAAATAGGAAAGCTGAAAATAAGTAAATTATTAAAACTTGTGTTACAGCACAGTAGAATAATAATGCTGAGAATAAAACTTTATCGTTTCGCAAAAATATTTTTAATCCTTTTTTCTTCTAATAGTATTCCGAGGATCATTGATTGATGAGGATTATCTAAAAGCAGATTTTCCAGCATCGTAAATCCTTTTGAATCATTTCTAGATTAGTTAAATAAACATTTTGGGGAAAAAGTTTCATATGAAACAAATTCCGTTCAAACAATTCCAATTCTGTTATATTCTGTTGAAACACGAAACCGTCGCACGAAAATTGGCATAAAGACTTCACAGTACTTAGAATTGCAGCTACTATGTCACGTGTTCGTTTTTTTGAGATTAGAAAATTTCTTCATTTTGCAGATAAATCAATTGATCAATAAGCATATTACAAATTATGGAAAATAAATCTATGGCGAAATGCAGTAAGAATTAAATGTTTGTCCCTGCCCAAGCCAAAACCTTTATCACTAAATGAACAGAGATCACTAGATCCCATTTGCTGGACGTTGTGGATTTAGACATTATGTGCCGTTAAAACCTAATCCGTTGAGATTAAAAAACTTTATTTTATCCGCCAGGAATGACCATGCCCTTGACTGCCAAACATATCATGGAAAAGGAATTGTACCAGCTGATGATTCAAAATAATTATAATTAGGTATAGGTGGAGGCATTGTCAAATTGTTTTTTAAATTTATACTAAAATACAACACACGGGTGATTTACTAGGAGAGTTTTTTGTACTAGTGTAAAATGTGTCGACTTTTTATTGAGGAATAATATATCTACCAAACTGGAATGATTATGAACAAAAGACTTGGAGAAACAGATAAAAAAATCAATGATCGAAATTTGTAACACGGAGAGTGGGATGAGAGACAAAGGGAAGGGAAAGGATATGTGTATACTAAACTGGAAAGATAGCAAATGTGTAACTTTGCTTTCGACTTGCATCGATAGCAATCCCGAGAGGAGTTGTGTTAGGTGGTCTAAAGATCAAAAAAGTAAAATTAATGTAACACAACCTGCAATTGTGAATACAAAACGTGTATGGGTAGTGCAGATTTAAAGGATAAGTGTTTAGCTTACTACCGTTGTTTTATTCACACAAAAAAGTAGTCAACAAGAGTTTTTATACATTTTATAGATTTGGTTATTTCGATTTGTTGGATAATTTATATCAGAAATTGCAAAACAAGAGAAGTTCCTCGAAAAGACAGATTGTCTCTCCTGCGGTATTTTTAGAGATTGCATAAGTATTGGTGAAATATAAGAGCAAAGTAAGTAAAGAACGACGACCATGGAGACCACGCAAAATTTTGTCATCTGAAAACGATTTTGAAGACAATTCCGCAAATAAACCACAGCGAAAACAACGTAAGGGTATTTAAAAGCCAATTTACTACATTAGATATATGACAAAATTGAACAGTTTCCTCATTCAACAAATGATAACTTTGCTTCAAAATGTAAGTATGAAGGCTGCAAATCAAGAACGAGGGTTATTTGTACAAAATGCAATATATATCTCTCTATATAAAAAATGTTTTTTTTTTTTTTCGATAATAGCACGTAAAATAAGCTTATATGTATCAATTTTCCACCAAATTTCTCGTTTAAATAAATTTTTGAAAAATGAAGTGTTTTTTTGCAGTATGAACCTGAGATACACATATGTGTACCTACTAGTAAATATAAACTAATAATAATTATTTTACTTTTTACAGTAGAACCCCGATCCATCGTTTTTCAAGGGGATGCGAGAAAAAAACGATGAATGCGGGAAAACGATGAATGCGGTTTAACTTCAAAATACGAAAAAACACAATATTTTTCCCTTACTAATGCTTGCTATGTATACAGTGTACTACTAAATACTAATTTGTTGCTTACTAAACTGTAAAAGAAATAAATCGAAGTTATAGAAAATTAATATTTATTTTTTTTTAAAAATCAATACATATTTTTTTGTTTATTTTTTCAAAATCAAAAAGTAAATTTTCAAAATATACAACAATTTTCTGGTCATTTTCTGTAATTTCATGTGTGTACATAAAAGTTCATACAGTTTCAAAAGCCGTAATTGCATCAGACAGAGTTAGAACTATGATGGTTCAGCTTCATCGGTATGAGCGTTATCCTCTGCTTCTTCGCAATTATTTTAATTTTTTGTATTATCACACATTTCTCTTATGTTTTGGTAGGACACCACATATCACAAAATCGTGATCAGTGAAAACATAATCGCATCCTCTGCTATATACAACCACTCTTCATTTGCATTATTGTCGTTATTATCAACACAAACAACTCATATGATTTATTTTAGAATAAATCTTCGCAATTATTTTATTTTTTTGTATTATCACACATTTCTCTTATGTTTTGGTAGGATACCACATATCACAAAATCTTGATCAGTGAAAACATAATCGCATCCTCTGCTATATACAACCACTCTTCATTTGCATTATTGTCGTTATTATCAACACAAACAACTCATATGATTTATTTTAGAATAAATCTTCGCAATTATTTTAATTTTTTGTATTATCACACATTTCTCTTATGTTTTGGTAGGACACCACATATCACAAAATCTTGATCAGTGAAAACATAATCGCATCCTCTGCTATATACAACCACTCTTCATTTGCATTATTGTCGTTATTATCAACACAAACAACTCATATGATTTATTTTAGAATAAATCTTCGCAATTATTTTAATTTTTTGTATTATCACACATTTCTCTTATGTTTTGGTAGGACACCACATATCACAAAATCTTGATCAGTGAAAACATAATCGCATCCTCTGCTATATACAACCACTCTTCATTTGCATTATTGTCGTTATTATCAACACAAACAACTCATATGATTTATTTTAGAATAAAGAAAAATAATTACATTTTGTGTTTAATATGAATTTGCATGACTTTCAATTTCATTTCGGTGAGGAGAAAAATTTTACAACGATGAATGCGGGAAAACGACTTTTTGAAGAACGATGAATGCGAGTTTCGTTAACATAATTTCAATATAATTTGTGCAGGGACCATAGAAATAAAACGATCAATGCGGGAAAACGATGGATGTGGGAACGATAGATCGGGGTTTTACTGTATTACAAAATTATGTTTCTATACGTATAAATAGATGGAACAAAGTGTTAAATAATTTTTACGATGGCTTAAAATGTGTCAGGTCTGAAGAGGTTAAGGGTGTTCTCAACTGCTCCGCTCAACAAGCGCAAAACGTTTTGACACATTTACAAATTCATTTTTTTAACGGAGAGATATAAAATTGGAATGCCTGACTATGGAAGCGATTTGGAATCGAACTTAGTTTTCCGTTTTATGATCATTAAATTACCTATCGAGTTCTAAGCTATTTCGATCACGTGATCATCCATTTTTCATCTGCTTTTCGACCGGTTTTTCTGCTTTCGTCGGGAAATGTGTTGAAAAACGTTAACTTTGAAGGCTTGTTATGAAAGATCTATTGTGTTTAAAAAAAAAAAAAAAAAAAAAAAACAGAAAATTGAGTGCAATTAGGCAGTTTTTGAGTAACAACACCTGCCAATTTCATGCATTTCCGAACAAAAATAAACTAAAGCACGTGTCACAAAGTTGCCCTTTTTGATTTAAGAACACTCTTAAGGAACAGGGTGTACACTGGGGTCGGCCGAAAAAATAAAAATGATTTTCAATTTGTAATTTGAGAATTCGAGAGATTAAAAATTGGGTAAAGAATGAAATATAATCGATTTATATCTTCTGGTCGAACATGTGATGTAAAGTTTGCCGAAATGTAAAAAAATTCACATTGTTTCAATTTTATTTCAAATTAGCCTTGTCACGAATGTAATGGCTGAAATTCTTGTTTATTAGAATAATAAAACATCATGATCAGAAGATATAAATTTTTAGGATATTGAAAGACCCAATTTCTTATATATGTTTAAAATCTAATTTTTAATCTCCCGAATTCGCAACTTTTCAGCAGTTTTATAACTTGGAAATTTCTTCGCCACCTCTTAGTGAATGTATGCATTTTCAAAAAGTATTTACAGTTTTTTTTTCTTTCTGGAACGAGTGATAAAATAATATAAAACTTGATATATTTAATTTGCAATTCATATACATTTAACGTCTGAATTTATAAAGCTAATAAAAGAATGAATAAAATAAACTAAGACAGAATTGAATACATTAAAAAAATTAAAATTTATGTACAAAAAATAAAAATACTAAACAACATTTAAAAATACAAAAAGTAAATGCTTCACCAAGTGACTCATTCATAAAGCATCATCAATACAAATTTCCATTGCATTACAAATAGTGCGGAACAAATCAAGAACAGTTACAGTTTGTTATTTTTTTAGAAATTTTATGATGTATTTAACTTAAGCAAGTTTGTGGTTATTTAAATAAGGTAGAACCCGTCAAATGGTGACTAAAGTGAATGTTTAGGAAAGAGCTGTTTGGTACTTACGTATTAATGCCATCGCAACAGAAGTTTCGCTAATGCGCCAATAAAGAGAAATCTTGTTATTCGCACGTGCATGGAGGTATTTCTTGGATTCCTTGTTGTCTTGTTGTTTGCTGATTTTTGACGCCATTTTTTAGTGCTACGAAAATGCATATTTGGGAATTGTCAAAAAAAGATAGTTTTGAATCTATGTTAAATTTCTATATCGACCCATTTTCCACCAAAATCCGATTGACTTCTTTGTTTTTAAATAAAGTGTTTTGAACTTTGAAAGTGTTCTGATTTTAAATAAAGAGTTTTATTTCATGATTTGTCGCACAAATTTTAAGAATAGATCGGCGGGACTAAAAAACCGCCCAATCTGTAGCTACAATGGCGTTAATACGTAAGTACCAACTGTTTCATTCATATATATTAAACCTACAAAATTAGCTAGTAAAAAATGCATCTTGCAATGGTCAGTCTAACGTTCAAACAAATATTATTTAAAGTTAAAATTTAGAAAAAATAATAACATTTATATAAAACTCAGTTGTAAAAATTATTAAAATTAAACTTTAATCGTAGATGTAAAAATATAATAATAAAGCAAAATATAATAAAGATAATTTATTAAGATGAAGTTATCAATTGAGGCTCTTATGCTTGGTATAAATGCGTATGAGAAAAAAAAAGAAAATTCTTTCAAATTGACAGGATCTTAGAATTCCACGTGAAATAGAAACCCGTCATAATTTACCTCTTCTAAAAAATTGCATGAGCATATTTCAATTTTTATCACTTTTAAGAGAAAATGGCGTATTCTGTTGCCACAATTACAAAATTCGTACTAAAAAGTATACAAAATTTAATGTGTTAAGAATAAATTGAGATACAGTTTTCAAACAAATTGCATTTAAAAGTACATATTTTTTTTCTATACGATGGTGTAAAAATTGAAAACGTGCGATGTTTAGAAGTATAAAATTTGCAGTACCGAAAATTGCAAAACCGAATTGCATATGAAAGTGTTGCCATTTGCAAAATTATGTATGTGTTACGCAAAGATACGTTTGGCCTTTATAATATAGATATATAGATAGATAGTTGTAACTCTTTAAAAATAAGTGGTATTAAATGAATAAAATTTGAATAAGAGAGGAAAGAGTTAAAAGCTCGGAAAGAGTTAATAGATTCTTAAGCATACAAGAAAAAATAAAGTAAAAATAGATACAGGGTAACCCAGCTACTACTTGTTTAAATAAAGTCAATGATACGGGGATTTTATTAATTTTATTTGTATTGTGTTTCAGATGTAAATTAACATGATTGATCCCTTAATAAATGTTCTATAATGAGCAAAAGTGAAATCCACCAAAATTAAATAGAAACGAAATTTAAATAAATAGTTTTTTTAATTGTCATTTTCCCACTGATTGATCAGGCGAAAGTAATCAATCAAAAATATAAAAATAGATCTTTAAAATAGCATCCTTGGACTAGGATCAACAATTATTACCCTCGAGGAAACGCTCGTGAGCGAATGCTATTCCTATGGGGAAGCATTTTTCTAATAACTCTTTCGCATTTTGACATTATTATTTTTGGAGTTATAAGGATGTTTCTTTTACCAATTTGGTACCACTTGAATAGTTAGGCGTTTTATATGTTTTGTCGAAATTGGTTCGTCAGCAATTCATTAATAGAGCATTACTATGCATATTAAGAATATTTAAATATACGCTTAAGTTTTATTTTGGAATTGCAATGCATTTTGTATACAGTTTACACATGTTCTATTTTCATATATTATATGCATATCCATGATGGGTAAGTATTACGGTGGCCTCCAATGACTAGTTTTTAGGTGCGTTCGTAAGTATGTAATACATAGCAATTATAGTCGTCGTCTGGTCTGTTCGTTTGTCTGTCTGTCCACACATACCTTTGCAAAAAGTACTCAACTAAATGGTTTGAAATTAAAAATATATAATTGTTGCATAATTTGTTGGGTCATTTCAAATTTTATGAGCATCGGATGTATAGCTTAATTACAAGGACAATCAAAAGTATTTCGTTACATTAAGCCAAAGGGAAAAATATCTTCAAGTGCATTTTAATGATGTACACTTTTCGGACATATTGAAATTGATTTCATTGAACTACATTAAAATATATAGTTTATACAATATGCTGTGCAAAGAATATTTGTGCTCAATTTACAGGGCCTCACAAAAATATTCTATTACATTATATTATACAGGGAAACATTGTTTGAGGCGTATTTTAATTATATTGAATTATATAATATTTTATTAAAATGATATACGTTGCTGAGGGATACTGCAACTTACTTCCTGTATAACAGAAAACAGGTATAATTTACAGGGACACACGAAAGATTTCAGATGTGATTCTGCATTTGAAGTAGTGTACGAAAGTGATGATTGTTGATGGTTCATTTTTTGTTTTGATATGAGCTTTTAACTAACTTTTTGCATATAACGTTATATTCTTATAATTCGGCAAATTCTTATTTTCAGATTTACACAAAAGAATTTTTAAAGGTTATTCAGTATGAACGGAAATAGTTTAAACGGGTTTTTCTTAAAAATTATGCATTTTTATGCTGAACTAGATTTGGTACATTAAGATATCATTGTACAATGTGGAAAACAATATTTAAGACCACGCAAAGAATTGGATACAAGGCCTTCTATAGCTGATAATCTCTGGAAGAATGATCTTAATAGATTTAAGCGTGTCTAAATTTTAAATAAATTACAGCTAATTAGAAGCGTGTAAATAACAATAGTAAATAAAATATAGGGCTGTATTATTCAAGCATGATTCCATTTATTGTTATAATTTGCTGAAAGTGAAATTTAAATCTATCTTGCGTTTTTTAGACATTACAAGATAGTTACAAAGCGTTTGGGAATTATGTTTGTCTGCCCAACTAGTCGTCTGTTTGTCTTTACGAACTCGAACTTGCATTAATATTGTTGGAATGATCTGGAATTGATATGTGTTATTGAGATTTATTATGTCATGTTCGTTACAGACAACAAAGTGTGTAAAGCTTATAGTTTATTTATTAAGACACTCAGAAGAATTTTGTTGCATAACGGTTTATGGTAAAATATCATAATTATTCAACTATCTAGTACATATAGTCGTTGTCTGGTCCATCCATCTGTTTGTCCATCTGTCCGTTTAAAATAGAGCAAAAACTACCAAGCTGAATGATTTGAAATTAAATATATAAAATCGTTGTAAAATTTTGTTGAATCATTTCAAATTTTATGAAAATCAAGTCACTACCTAATAAAAGTATTCTCCAATACATCAAATCCTATCACTCGTATATAATTCAGTCATATCCCATGATAGGTATTGATTCGAGTTTGCTATGGTGATTATGCCCCTTTTAAGAGGTTGCAATATTGTTTCTGTATTACTAAATTTAATTTATAAAATCGTTATAAATTTTGTATTTATGCATTTTTGCATATTTTCAACCTATAGCTTTATGTAATGGAATACTTTTGTGTAGCCCTGTAAATCTATAACAAACATTGTTTGTGCCACTGATTGTATAGAATCTATATTTTAATATATACTTCATAGATGCATATTAATTGTATTATGTTCGACAGAGTATCCTTATAATATTATAGTGTGAAACTGTGTCCGAAAGTTGGAATAAATTTGGCTTCAAAACGGATGGATTAATGCCTTTGAAACTTTCATATAGATACGTTAAAGCCTGGAAATGAACATAGGCTAATTTTTAATTGTTTTACTTAAATATTTTCCTTAATAATTCAAAATTTCATTATTTTTCATACTGAATCAATAGCCATTTTTTAGAAAAATTTAATCAATTTCCTTTAACATTGCCAAGAAAATTAAAATCTGGAATAACAATTTCTTAGCGGCAATAAATTTTCAATCGAGCTATTTCCATGCGAAAAATGAAAATAAAAAGAATTTAAAAGAAAATAAATATGACGTAATATGGGAAATTTTAAAAAAAAAGGAAGTATTTTTTCTACAAATTTAACATGGATATTTGTTTCGTTAATAAGAATTTTTCTGTCAAAAATGGCGACATACTTAAAAATTTTTAAAAATGAAAGAGATTTCTATTTTTTACAAAATATTTCACTTGGGAAAATATGACGTCATGATTGAAATAAAACAGATATTTTATAGTAGTCGTTAAAAATACAAGACATGGATATCAGTAATTATTGTTGCTAGATAAATAACGACGTCATATTTAAAATGAATGAGAAATATTTTTTACTTATGCGAATTAATAAGTCCTAAGTTACATACTAATGAAAATTTTCATTCAAAATTCATAATTATTAGTGAAAGACATTTTCGGTTGGAAAAAGGGGAAAATAAAACTGATTAATATACATTTTTGATTAATATGCATTTTGGCTTTTTTTCTTTAAAATTAAAAAGAATTTAATTTAAATTCGTATAGATCATTGCTGTCTAATGCAGCGCCCTGTACCAGATTTTTGGCGTCCTTTTGAATGTCTCCTATTACTAATATTTTTTAAAATAAAATTCCCCTTAAAAAATGCTTTATTTTAAACCCTTGATATTTGTTTGAGAAATATTTTTGAAACGTTTGCAAGTGTATTTTAGGCATAAAAAATGAAAATGTGTTTTATTAATTTAATCATGTGTTATTGCGTTTTTTCACTACTTTACAGTTATTCTTTATGCAAAGTGCTATGGAAATTATGGCGATGGAAATCGTTAAAAGTTGGCAATAGCTTAATAAGCTAATATACAAAATATAAAAAAATGCGCACCCTTTTCCCCCTCCTTCATAATGGAATGTTTAACGTTTTATTATGTTATTACACTGACTTATTGCTCTTTCATAATAAGGGTCATTTTACGGCTCAGACTTTTAAAATTTTAGGTATTATTCCGAAATTGTTTAAAAAAAATTATAAAATCGTAAGAAATGATTTCCATCAAATAAAGTTCTTTCAAGATATTTCTTTGAAATCGTCCATGGATTGGCCATTAATATCCTTTTTGTTCTTATGCTTTTTATAATGCCATATTTTCGCCTTCAAAATAAATTATGGCATTATCTTTTAATCCTTAAAAAACCCCTAAAAATGTCTTGGGTTACCCATTTTGTTCCAATTAAAAATCAGATTAAAGTTACTGGCTCCTACCATTTCAAAAATCTTTGAGATGACAACTTACAGAAAAATGTATGTTTCGAACGGACTTTGATTTATAAATATTTGATTTTTCTCTTTTTTACATGAAGCTCCAGATTCACATAGGGGTCTTATATCGTGTACAACGATATGCATTTGTATGTGTGCTTCACTATTAATACTGCGAGATAATGTTTTTGTATTTTTTGAGATCTGTTAATGAAGGCATCCTCCATTGTTTGTCCTTAGCTAAAATGTGCCCTTGTTTAGTGAAAAGTTGGACAGGGCTGATATAAATGATACAAAAATACGATAAAAGTATTTTTTTCTAAAACTAAACACATATTATTAAACGTCGAAGCTTCCTTAATGATCTTTTTCGTTTATTTAAAGAAATCGTTCGTCAATATATTGAAATCTACAACTAATGATGTATTTGTTTATTTTTTTTGTGTTTTATGAAGGCCAATTATCTACACTTGGATATGGGCTCTAAGGGGGAGGAGTGCTCTCCGTGGGGGTCTTTCTAAGGGAACCTAACCCGTGTTTACCGAAAAAAATCCAAGACTCGAAGAAAACCACGGAAAACACCAAACGGTTAGGCAGACGGCCGCGATTGGGCTCGAACCCAGCACTTGCCGTCTACCAGTTTCGGAGGCAGAACCCCTAGGCCACTGGTGGGGCCAACCAAGGATATAAATTTAACTTTCGTATGTATAAGTAGTAGTTAGTGCTCTTCATTAATACGAACTGGATTCTAAAAAAAACTGTATGCCGTTATTTTTTAAAAGATGGCAGTCAAAACAACGAAAGGTGTTTTTAGTAAAATGATGTATTTTTTTTTTTTTCGTGTAAAGCATTCATTTTAATTTAAAAACATTACTATATATTTAGTAGATTAAATTCGCAAATGTTGTCACCTGCTTCGAAAAAAAAATAATCCTACAATAAAAATATACATTTCAGAAATAATATTTTGCATTAATATTAACTTACATTTTATATAAATTTTCATACTTGAAATTTAGCATTTAATAAAAATAATGTTTCAATATTTTCTAAATGTACTGTAATATTTGATTTCATTAAGCGATTTCCTGTTTTAATTAGATTAAAATCTTCAATTTTACATGATATCGTAAATTGGGGTGAATAGGAACAGCGGGGTGAGTAGGAACGAAACTTCCAGGTCATACAAATAAATTCATTATAAATATATGTGGTGATATTTTTAGTTGCAAATTTTTTTATAAGAAGATAATAACATTAAGAGTTGGGAAATTCAGTTTTGCCATGTTGGCAACACTACTGGGGTATATAAAAAATACTGCAAGTGAATCCTCAAAAACCTCATTTTTTCAACGTCTTAAAAACATTGTTTGTAACTGCAGTATTTTTCGTATTCTAAACATAAGAGTAGGAATTTTTAATTCATGATACATCTGTAAACGATATGCTGTATTATATTCTACTTATTTCAAAACTACACAATAAAAAAGCGAAAAATGCCTTGTAACATCAGAGGTTTAAGATTAACGGGGTGAATCGGAACTCGTTTTTTCGCATGGTTTATTTTTCCATACAGTAATAGTTTCATGTAATATCTGAAAAAAATATGTTGGAATATGTATTGTAACAATATTTTGTTTATTCTAAGTACTTGAAGAGATTGAAAATGCCATAAAATTACTGAGTTGTACAAAAAAGTCAACGCCGAATCCAACAGACATAGAACACACAATAAAAGAATTTAAAAATGGCAAATTATTAAGAAAAGTTGCACAGAATTATTCTCGGACATCTACAACATTACACAAATATCTCAAAATGGAAAACCAATTAAAAAAGAGAGGGATGCAAACAGTACTAAGGGTTGGGAATGAGAGTGTACTAGTCGATGGTATTAATAAATGCAGCGATTGGGGCTACTCAATAGATTCACTTACCTAAAGACTACTAGTAAAGAGTAACACATAACAGGGCTGAATTTGTATTAAATTCCAACTTCTGCAATTCGAATACAATTTCCAAGAATGATTTTTTATTATATTTGATTTCAAAGTTATTTTCTAATATTTAAAAAAGCATATCTTTATTTGTATATAAAATAAAGACTTCATTTGATGGTAACTACGTGTTCCTATTCCTCCCATATCACTATTACCTATTTTCATTAACCCTATTAAAGTTTGAATCAAAATAAATAGGGGGTGAATCGGAACACCATTAAAAAAAATAAAATATACATATATAAACAGTAACAAATGTTATGTTTTTGCTTCAAAGTAAAGAATAAAACAAGACCGAAGTTTTTAGTAAAAAAATAAAAGAATTAAAAAATCAGTTGTTATCTTTTTTCAACGTTAAAGTTGAAAAGTGTTCCGATTCACCCCATTTTATCGTACATGACTTGAAAGATTTTTTTTTTTTTTTAAATCTTGACAAGTATTATTCTGTATTAAAAACTAACCTGGTGGTCATATTTTAAATCATTAGCCAATTTCTTTGATAAAATATTTGCATTTTATAGCAGTTATACAAAATAGTGTTATTTTCACAAAATTTATCCTTCGCAAATACATGTTTAGTACCCTTTTAACTTACAATCTAGCAACAAATAACAAGCAACTTTATTGTTTAAATAATAAGCATTTAAGATTCGAGAGATTTCGTAGTCTGATGAACATTTCGATGTTAATGTTATATCTACAGCTGTTAAAAGCGTGGTGCCGTCAAATTAAAATTTTATAAACATTTGAAAGTTAAAGATTTTACGTTTTTATTTATTTTTGAGCCATGCTGTTTCACTATGTTTGATTTTTAAAATATCATTTATCTTTTTCTTTTCCAAGATGGAATTTTTTGGGAATAAAAACAATGTTGTATGCCGATTTTCTAATCAATTCAAAGACACGTCTGAAGTTTTCTGTTAATAATAGCTTTAGTTTAAAAATATTTACTACTATATCTCTTTGAATAATATTTTTTGACACAAAAACACAGATCAATATCCAAGAACAGATTAAATATAAAATTGAATAAATATAAACTAGCAAAAGCCATGCTTTGTTTGGATTCGCGAAGCATTATTTTATAAAACAGATATTTGAAAGTAACAATATATTTTTTTAATTATTTTTGCATCTTTATTAAACAAAAACGTTATTTTATGTTTTGGCGCATTTTAATTTTTTATTTGTGATGTAAAACTGGCATAATAAGATATTTTCGAAGCAAACTTTTACAAATTTTTTTTTAAATTTTCAACTAAAAGCTCCTTTAAAGATATTTTTACAATTTCAAGTAGCCACTGGTGTTTTTTAATTGTTTGAAATATGCATGTTTCCAATCTTTGTAATCAACATCCGATAATCTTTGATAGCTATTTTAGAATAATATAATTGAAGAAAGCTTGAAGAAAGTTACTTCTTCAAAATCCTATTTTCTGGAAAAAACATTTGAAATCTGCTTTCGTTGATACTATGAATTTTTAACTGTAAAACATTTTATTTTATTTTCTTCGTTTTTATACATGTTAGCGTATGAGAATTGCTGTAATTCTCTCCGCGTGGGAGAACTTTTTACTTTCTGCGAATGGCAACTCAATTAATGGAATTACCTTTTAACGAAGCGCTCTCTCATTCTCGCAGTGACGTTTTCACGATTAATTATTGTTGTGTTTGCGAACTTATTAAAGTCTTATTTTTCTATAAAATCCTTCTGATTAATGAGTCGATATTATTTAGCCACAATACGACTTTCGCAAAAATATTTATAAAGAGCTTGAACCAACAACTTCACGCAGATCTTTTAATTTTTCATTTATATAACAAATTTAAGAATTAATTTTATTTTTTTACAAATATTTTGTTGCCAGTTTACAAAAAAAAAAAAAAAAAAAAAAAAAAAAAAAAAAAATCCATAATACAATTTTTTTAAAATGTTTAAGTGTCATCTGTGCAAACGATTTTGCGGGATAATGAAAACATGTTTTATTTAATAAATTAATCATGATTCTATCTATAATTATTTACTCCATGATTTAAACTTTTTTTTTTCTGAAAATATACGCGTTTCATTTTTTATTTATTTGCTAAAATGCTTCCGTATTGGAAATGCATGTAAAATAAATTAATTAAAATAATAATTTTTTTAACGTTTTACTGTAAAAAAAAATATATTCTGCAAATCTACAGATCATAATTTATTTTTGTGTTTAATTTGAAGTTAAAATATTGAATAGTTTTTTTGTAAAGCGTACGACAAATTGTAATTTGAGTGGACTAGTAGAGGATTCGCTTCGCTCATCCTAATTAATAAAGTTAGAATAACGGAAATGTAAATTTATTCCTCATTTTATCTTAGAAAACGAGTATGAAATTTCGAGCTCACGAAAGTTTAAATGATCTCCTATATATATAAACATAAGCAAATTGAGAACATTCGAAGTGTTTCTATTATAAAACACGATAAAAAGTTAATTACACATGCTTTTAATCATCGAAATCTTTTGCTTGATTGATGAATTTATTCTTCTTTAAATGTTGTGTGAATGAAGTCATGAGTAACAGCTAGTAAAATCACTAAAGTGTACTTGAAACTATTTTTAGGATTAGCCGAAATGTAATGGAATGATTTTGATTGTATCTTTGATTAAACTATGCATTCGATTTGCATAAAATTTGAAATGACTCGACAAAAGAACAAGAATTATATATTTAAAAGTTCAAGCAATTCCATTGGGCAATTTTTGCTCTATTATACACGGACGGACGGACATGAACAACGTCTACAGGTGCTACGTATTTATATGGCACGCATAGACATATTTGTCCTTTCTAATTAAGGATCGAACGAAACATATTTTTTAAAACTACGCACAGACATATTTGTCCTTTCTAATTAAGGATCGAACGAAACATATTTTTAAAACTGAAAACAAAAGAGAAACCTAATTTCGGTAATCTTTCTATATTCTAAAATGAAAACTAAAATGTCCACTTGGTTTTTTAGTACACGTTACGCACACAATTATACTTAATTATTAATTAATTACCCGTGTAATTATATGTGTGGCCCATATAATGTAAATAAAATGTAAATAACTCATCAACTTCACAAAATGTATTTCTAATTATACAAATTTCATTTCATTAAAAAATATTTTTGGTATACATCCCTGGATTTATCTTTTATGACGATTTATGTAAATGATGCATTCTGTTTTACCACACCTTTCTCACAGATCTTTCAAAACAAATTCAAATTAAAAAAATTCTATTAGTGTTCAGTCTGGAGCTTTACGAGCGTAGCCCAAGTTTTATCTAATATGTGTTTCTTGCTTTATAATTTTCACGCACGTCTTCAGTCAGAAGTGTCAGATATTTATAAATAGTGAAGTTCATGGTAATAAATAAGGAGTGTCTCCCTTGAGTTGAATCAACTAAACATATAGACTAAGGCTGCATTCAGACTGCAATACTTTCAGTTGGACTAAGGTGGTGCGTTTTATGTCCCCACACGGCGCGTTTGATGTTAATGAGTTTTGTGGTTCAACTTCAATCCAAGTGTAGGACAGGAATCTTTCCATTCAGTATGGTTTAAGATAGTTATCTCCCTGGCCATTGTATCTCCCCTGTTTTCTATTGTTATCAAACCGCAAGTGGGAAGAAAAGAAGGAAGTTCCAGGAATTCAGTTCAACTTCAGAGTGGCCAGGTGTGTTTTGGCCTTATGAGACGGCCGTCGATTTTCCGATGTATAAGAAACAAAAGAAATTCGTGCGGCATACGAAAACTCGAAACAAGATTTATAGGAAAAGGACTTTATGCGTCACTTCTGGTGACAATTTTGAGCGTTTGCATACGTATCGAATACAAGGAACAAAAATATATCCCGATGTAGGTTTCAAAGTATACATTAAGAATATACCGGACTGCCAAGTCTAATTCTGCCAGAACCAAGTGGCAGACTTATTTTTGTGACGTCAATTTTAAGTGTTTAGGGGCTGTGCAAATATAGAGAGCAACTTTTTGATAATTTTGGACCCCCCCTCCCCCCCCCGATATTGATATCGTTATCAAAGTGTAATATATATTTTTATTATTTTTAGAATTCAGTTCTTTTGTGTGGAGTAATATACAAAACTGGTTAAATTTATTTTTCTCATAAACTATTGATTCAAAAGAAGATAAGTCAATAAAATATCGCCTTACTCAAGTAATACTTAAAAGTGATAGTTAGTATATAAACGTATTTTATACTAGTTTTTTGTTGCATAATGTATTCAACAATAATAAAGTCGCACTTGCTCCAAATGGTGGAGAGGTAGAGGAGGGCAGATAGAAATTCTTATCAACAAAGCAAGTGACAAAGCAAGCAACACCATTCTTTCTCTTTTATTTATTAGCAAACACAAGCTTCATTTCAAATATACTTCACCTATGGTTTTTCGAACCGTAATTGTATATGCATACACCTATGAAAAGGAATAAGAATATCAAATGTTAGGGTATTCCGATTTTTAGAATTAGATAATTTTATAATAATTTAGTTATTTTTAATAATAGCTTCATATTTCCATAAAAATGGATGTCAGACTGAAAAAGATAATGTACAATTTTAAACCAAAGAACATGTTACAAATAAAAAGAGAGAATTTTGATTGAATCGAAAATGAGGTCGATATCAAAGGCAAACCTCGTCCTCCTAGAAATATCTTAAGATATCATGTGACAGACCTCCTCCTCTCCTCTAAAATATAACGTTTTTTCTGCACAGCCTTTACCTATGTATCGATTACAAGAACCGTATATACACCACAAAGTAAGTATGAAAATGTAGATTTAGTATATCCCGATCTGTCATATCTAATACTCCACAACTAGAAATCAAACTTAATTTTGTTACGTGAATTTTGATGATGAAAGTATGGAATGTGCATAATAACGTATATTTCAAAGGTATAATAAAAATATTCGTTTCTACCAGGTCTTCTATCAATCTATCTATCTAATATACAGGTCGCATAAAATAGCTCCTTCAACCTAAAATTATTTACAAACAGAGTGAGCTACTCCTATGGAAGTGAGGTAATAGTATAGTAAAATGACTGTATTCGTTCTACATCGTGATGTGTGTACGGTTCTTGTATTCGATGCATATTAAAACACTCAAAATTGCGGTCATAAAAGTAAGTCTGTCACCTGATTCTGGCAGGATTAAACATGACAGACCGGGATATTCTGAATGTGCACTTTGAAACATACATTCTGATCTATGTACGGACTTGCATTCGATACATATGTAAATACTCAAAATTGAGGTCATAAAAGTAAGTCTATCTCCTGTTTCAGGCAGGATTGGACCTGACAGACCGGGATATTCTTAATGTGCACTTTGTCTCCTGCATTGTGATGTATGTACGGTCCTTGAACTCGATTTAAACGTAAACACTCAAAATTGACGTCATAGAAATGAGTCTGCCATATGGTTCCGGCAGGATTGAACCTGGTACACCGGGGTATTCTTAATGTACACTTTGAAACCTAAATCGGAATATATGTTTGATCCTTGTATTCAATAAATAGGCAAACATTCAAAATTGACACTGGAAGTGATACGTAAAATCCGTGACCTGACAGAAATAAATAATTGAAAAAGTTTGCTTCCTATAGTTATATAGGAATATATAGCCTATCCTATAGCCTATGACAGGGCTTTCTTATGCCAGCCGAATTTCTCTTGTATTTTTACACATAGGAAAATCGACGACCGGCTCTCTTACTAACATCTCAAATAAATAAATAGTAATGTTGAAATTTCACGAAGGAAAAAGCGAGATTTTTTTAAAAACAGATAGATTCGAGTGAGTTTCGGACCAGCTCTTTTTCTGGCAGCATTTTCGCTGGGAATGAATTTTGGGCTGAAACGAAAACGAATTTTCGGTTGATTTCTTTATTATAATATAGATATCGTAACTTTCACTATGTGATTTTGTTTCTGTTCAAATTTTTGTTTAGTAGCACACAACACTTTCCGACATAGTTGAAAAGTGTTCACGAATCTGGTTTGTCTATCTGTTCGTTCTTGCTGTTACTCTTGTAAATCTAATCGGATAGTCACGAAATTAATATATATCACGAATAATATAATTTCAATCTTGTGTATTGAAATTAAAGTATGCAACATTTATAGTTCTTTTACATGAGGATCCAAAAGAAAACCACGACATAAAGGGCTATGAAGAAAAAACATTCGTGGGATTTTTAAAGATGTTTCGAAATTTCTGACACGTTAAAACACACACACATACCTACATACATACACACACACACACACACACATATATATATACATATATAACGTACTCTGGGGTAATAACGCCACGTTAAGGTTCTACCAATTTTCAGGGCTCAGTTTTAGATTGTATTTTTCAAACAAATATATGATTTGATACAGCAACTCATTGACTATCTATATAAAAAAATAATTTAACAGATATGTATTCATAAAATGTAATGGCGTGATTTCTTGACCAGTGCTATTTGGCGTTATTACCCACATGTATGGGTAATAACGCCATGCAAACAAAACTATGAAATAAGAAGGAATAAGTGCATGTAGATTGCCCAATTCTAAAAATACAAACTCTACAAACTTAGAAATTAACAAATTGCATTCTAAGCTATTGAAAATGATCAATTTTTTGTGAAAGTGTAAGAAAAATAAAGGTGTGGCTGGGGGGTGGATGAGGCAAAAGAATATCAGACCGTGAGCTTCTTTTTGCTTAAAAAGGACCGCTTAAATAGAATTATTAGAAACATTGCACAGTTTTAATTGTGTTTATTCGAATTAGTATTTAGGATGTAGCTCGGCCACTGTAGGGAATCAACCGGGATATTAATGCCAAGGATTGGCGTTATTACCCCGTTATAGTTATTGCGCTGTACATTTTAAATTACAAATTATCTCGAAAAGATATCCAAAATCTTCATCAACATTTTGAAAGTCCATGAAATGTATTACAAATTTGTGTAACGAACAATTTCCGGATAAAAAAAAAATAGTCTTCACATCACAAAACGTATCTCGCAAATTTTAGATCAAGCGTTAATTTTAGTTGCTTGTAAAAACAATAAGACCTAAAAATGAAACAAATTAACTTGAAGCTGTTTTTTGCGATTTATAAGACTCAAAACCCTTCTGCGCAGAGCACATGGGTGTCATTTACCAGATTATTTCATAATTATGCATAATATTAGCACTTGACGGTATTACCCCGCCTGGCGTTATTACACCAGACCACCTTATATATCTGAAGCTAACTACAAGAGGTTCTAACTGTTAAATATGATGTGCATAGAATTAATCATTTAATTCCGTCACATCACGGCGTATGGGAAAAAAAGTTTCGGTGTATTTAATTCCTTCGGTACACTTTTTCAAAAATATTGAAACTGATTCTGAGCTGCCCTGCGAGGGGCTTAAAATAGAAAATTGTATGCATGGCTTTCGTCATTCATTTACTGGGATATGCAAAATAAATTCCATTACTTGACGGAATATATTACCACATTTTGATTGGGTAGCTTTTGCTCTGTTATATGCGGACAGACATACGGACGGACAGACAGACTGAACGACGGCTATAGTCGCTACGTATGTATACAATTACGAACGCACCTAAAAATATTCTGATCTTGGTGCAATAGTATAATCTGAAATACAACTATACTGTATTTCAGATGCAGTAACGTTGCCGAAAGCTTTTGTGTGTCCCTGTAAATACTATCTGCTTTCTATTATACAGGAAATAACTTGTAGTATGCCTTAGTAACGTATATCAATTTTATAAAATATGAAATAGTTTAGTACAATTAAAACACGCACCAAACAATGCTCTCCCTATACCATTAAGTAATGGAATGCTTTTGTGTGGCTCTGTAAGTCAAAAACAAATGTTCTTTGCAGCTCAGATTTCACAGAATGTATATTACAATGCACACTTCATAGATTCATATAAATTTTATTATGTTCGAAAGAGTGTAACACCATTAAAATGCACTTGAAACTTTTTTTCCCATTGACCGCAATATAATGGAATACTTTTGATTGTCCCTGTAATTGAACCATGTGTCCGATTTTCATAAAAATTGAAATGACTTGACAAAATTATGTACTAATTATATATTTTTAATTTCAAATGATTCGGTTAGGTAGTTTTTCCGTCGGTATATGCGGACAGGCATATAGACAGACGGACAGACCGACGGACGGACTGAACGTCTGCTATAGGTGCTACGTATTTTCATAGTTACGAACGTACCTAAAAAATAAAAACTTTAAAAAGATGCTTAAATTGCAAGGTTTGCAAAAGTATTTGGATTCAATAATCTTTTTCTTTTTATCCTTAGTACATCAATTTTTATAAATATTCATTTCTATTAAAATTAAAATTAAAATTTAAATATTTCATTATAATTACCAGGGTTATGTTACATCTTATGTTTTCTTTTGATTTTTATATTTACTTTTACCAAACAACATTCATCTATTTTTCAGTTTTTCTGCAGCATTGCTTTTGACATTCACAGATTATGTCAGTTTACATATAACTTTTTCTTCACAGCCTTCATTTCCTCTTGCATCATATCCTTGATGTTTCAAGATTACTGTTACAAGGACATGTTATTAAGTTAATAAAATTATCGTATCATTATTTGAGTGCAAAAACTAACAAACTCTCAAATTTAGCTATAAAATCACTTTATGCTTTAAATCCTTGTTTTAAATGTTGATTTTTTCTGTTCGATACAGACTATACACATAAAATTCACTTTCGGTGCGTTATTTTAAATTTCATTTTAAGTGGACAAAAATTGACGAAAGTATCGATTTTTTGCTGAATTTTTTTCTTTATTTTATTACCCCTAGCATATTCTGATGACGTTGGTAAAGGTCGGACTAGTATAAATGCAGTATAAAGAAATTTTATTACATCGCTGTACCTTTCAAATGCTGCAATCCACTTCAGTTAAAAGTGATTTCTCCCATTTTGTGTTTTTCCGACGTACAGGCAAGTTCAAAGTGCACTGTAAAAATATGCCCTGAATTTTAGAGGTGTTACTCTGTGAATTTTTCTTGATTTAGCTGAACATTTCCGTTTTAGAAAAAACCTGGAACTTTTCCTTTAAATACCGGAAATTTTTATTAATGGACAGTCGTCTAATTTAAAATTTCCGTTTAAAAAAAAATCTGCAACTATTCCTGGAATTACCGGAATTGTTTATTCTAGGGCAGTCGACTAACTGAACGTTTCCATTTAGGGGAGTAGAACGGAAAACCCTCAGCTCGGTTTTTTCTTCGACGCCTTAGGTCGAAGATAAAATCAGTCCGAGTTTCCGAGTACATTAACAAATTTGCTTGAAAACTGTAAACACAAACACAACACGTGCATTACTTATAATATTTACTTTGAACACCGAATTTGTTATACAGAAAAGAGGTTGCTTATTCAATTATAACTTTTTATAATGAATACTATAAGTATTTTAAATAAACATTGGTTTGAATAAATGCGGTTATTACGCGTTAGGTCTACTGAAATTTTGGAATACATATACTATATAATCAAAACGAGTATTGTAAAATAGGATTAAGATGACTAATTCTAAGATTCAGAAGTTAAAACTGATTTTCTGTCGATTTGTAGACAAAAATGCCCAAATGCAAAATATAAAACTAATTTAATGTTTTAGTCACTTGTAAAGGTATTTTAACAAAAATTTTGAAAATATTTTTCGGAGACATTCATGAAAAAATATCAAAATTTATATTTAGGTGTCCCTTTCCGAGTGATTTAAGATATATTGATGTTGAATTCAGGGGGTGTCCGAGGGGGGAGGGGGGGGCATTCCCTCGAGGAACAATAAGATGTGTCGCTTGGAAGATTTGAGATTTTGTGATTTTAATCTCAAATGTGCAATCCCCAGGAACTCTATAATACCCCTCCTTCCGAAGCCGCTAAAATCCCTCCCGGAGAAAAGTGTCTGAATTCCCCACTGGAGTATATTTATTTTTTCCTTTATATGTATTAACTGCAAATTCTCTGTTAAACTGAAAGAACTGGAGAGTGGAGTGGACTTTGACAGAGAGAGGCAGATACTTTGACAGTAGCAGTGTTGAATTCAGACATTTTTCTCCGGGAGGGACTTTTGTGTCTTCGGGGGGGGGGGGATTTGCCCTTTTGGACCATTGAAAACCCAAAATCTCAATTTTTCCGGGGGAAGGAATTTCACTGCTCTGGGGGGGGATGTTCCCCCTGGGCTATTCCCTTGAATTTAACACTGAACAGTAGTATTTTCTTTTTTTTTTTGTCATTCTAAGCATTTCATCAATCGCACACAAAATCAAACAATGGTAGCCGAATCTTCAGATGAAAAAACATTGGTATGTATAAGCTTGCAATTGTCTAAAAGAAAAGAATATTTCAAGAAACAAGAATAAATTTGCTTCATATACTTTTTATACATTTTGTATATAATGACTTATTTATGCTTAGATGTATTCGTTTTCCTATTCATACTGTAAATTATCCATTTTTTAAAATAAGTCTAAAATCAACATTTTTGTTTATACAAAAAGTGTAACATAAAACATGGAAGTGGTGAGGAATAAAACATGTCAAATTATTTTTTTTTTCTTTTTTAATAAGATGAATTTTCATTCCAGTCATGAAGATACTGGAATTTTACATTATGGTACATACTACATAATTAACCTGCAATCTTTGTTTGATTGTGTATCTAGCCGACACTATACTATTTGTGCCTTATAGCATTGTTTTATTCCTATACCATATCTTCTTGTATGTGGGGAGTAATGGGACACATTTTGAAACATGCACTTTCTTTAATTATAAAATAGCTTACGCTTGCTATGTTTCTATATTGTTCAGGGATTTTAAAAAGTGTTTTACCTTGCACTCTATAAATAGAAATTTTTGTTTTTGTATCAAACAAAGTTTATTATCTTACTTTATAAAAAGTGTCCCATACCACCCCACTCTCCCCTATATTATTAACTAAACATGCTAAAATATATTTATTTCTGACAATTGCTCAAGTCTTTCTAATAAAAATTTAACCCATAACTAATGTTAGCGGTCTGACCGCAGAGTTTTTAAAGTTTCATAGTTTAACTCGTAATTTTTAGTTTAATTATCGATACTGGTCGAATTTTGTTTTGTTTGGAGCCTAATTACTATTTCTAGAGACTTTTAAATAGCTGAATTTTATTTATAATAGTCAGATACATAAAGTTTAGTACCTAAATAGTATTCTGAGAATTAATGTAACATTTCATTCATCTTTAAATTAAGCGGTCTGACAGACCGCTCACAGTTGTTATGTGACAAATCTTGTCACAGCAGTTAACAGTTAATATGTTTGAAGTAAAATTTCTTAAGCTGTATTTTCTCAGATGTTTGTATGAATATTTCGAATCAAAATTAAATTTTCGAATTGCTATTGCTTGAAAGTAAATATTTATAAATTATTGTTATCGTTATTTTAAATGAATTGGAACTGAAAATTGAATTTTCTATTTAGTTTTCAGAAAACAGTTAGATTTATTTATTTATTTTCCCTAGTGGCTTTTTAATTATTGTTGAATAAACTTAAAATTAAATATTTTTAAATAGTTTCTAAATATATTTATATATATATATTTATTTATTTTATAACACTGATTATATTTTTGTTTAGCGAACTGTTTTTTCTAGTCACCATATGGCTTTAATGTTCTGAGATCTATAAAAATGTTTATTGCAGTATTAAAACCCTGCTACTCTATAAAATCACTCTTTTAGAGGATCCATAACTTTCCATGGCTTCCAATGATGTTTGGGACACAGGAAGAGTAACACATAGTTGATGGTGCTCTTCCTTGGCCAACAATAAATGTCATGGAGAATCAGACTGGTTTACGTTGATGCTGGGTAACATGTTGAGAATTAGGGTTTTACAGAGCTTATACTTCAAGACGACTTGCTGCACGGCATGTAAATTTTGTAGTGTTTATCTAGTTACATATTTTTTTATTACAAACTTTCTTTATTTTCATTTTTCAGAGTCTTTGCTGACATAAATCGAGATACAGGAGGCAAAATATCCAGGGTAAATAGAAAAATAATGGTACAGTTGCAAACTGCCAATAAATCTAGTTAATATACATAGTTTGTGAAATGTATTTTAATTTGTGATGTTTTAGCAATAAAGCATTTTTGATATTACATTTAGCTTTGTTTTTTTATTCATGCTTTTTTTATATTTTCAACAAAAATTCTATTGTCTTTAAAATATGTAATATGGATTTACTTAAGTAATCATGATTGCTAATTGATATGAACCTCATTTACTGATCACAATTGCGATTGTTAATCAGTAAATGAGGGAGGGATTTATGACGACATTGACATGAATTACTATCAGGATTTTTTTTCTAGCTGAATGTATTAAAATAGTTGCATTTTTAATTAAATCCTATTTTATTTTGGGGGGAATTCACAAGAATTCACAATATGCTCACTCCACCTCCTCCCTCCCCCCTAAAAGCATAGGAGGAGGATGGAGTGAGCATATTGTGAATTCTTTTTCAGAATTTTAAAGATCTCGGAAAACTTTTATTGAATGGGTGATATCCTCTTGATTTTCAGCAAAATGTTTGCATTTACTGGGATATTTCGAAAACAGGTCAATTAATTAAAAATCTGAGAACAGTCCTTAGTAACAGATTAATTGTTGCCATGTTTAATACGATTGATATTTGGTTGCGTAAATAATGAGTGTAAAACTGCAATTTTCGATGAACATAGATTTTTTTCAGCGATATTTTTTGTTTTGAAATATACATATAAATAAAATGCTTTTTTTATATATAATTACTTAGATTGATAACAAGAGTTACTAATCTAAGTTATTATTGAAGTTTTACAGTGTGCAAAGGTAGAAGTATTAATCGTGAATAATTAGAAAAAATGTTAAACTTCTGAATTTCCTGTAAAGAAAAATACTCCTAATTTTAGAGGTTTTGTCAAAAAAGAGAAGTGTTAAATGTTATTTTCAAGGTACTATGTAGTTGCTAATCTTTTTGTCCTTTTTCAAGTTACCTAGCTATAATGAAAGCTATAATGAAAGTGGAAGTGAGTTAAATGAAATGTTTCTAATTTGTATTATTCACATTTTTTAAATAAAAATTATCTTCATCTAATTTTTTAAAAATAAAAAGATTGGCAGCTAGATATTTTTATGTGAAGTTTTAAATTACATTGACACAAAGGGCATGTCTAAAATATCATTATGGCGCATACTAAAAAAAATATTTAAACGGATTATGGCATCGCAACGATAAATATTCTTCCCTCCAAGATTAAATAAAAGGAACAAAAACAATAGCCTACATATAAATATATACAAAAAGTCTTTATTATCATCAAGTTTATAAATGTTAAATAACTCGGATGTTTTAAGCTTATATACAAAAATTCTATAGACATTTAAGAAGTACAACTTTTACAACATAAATAGAGTGATTCATTATTAAATTAAAGACTTGAAAATTTAAAGATTTGTGCAAAAAAAGGTAAATTTCTAGTCAGAAGTGATGATATATTGATTTTCAGAGCTATTAGGGGGTATTAAATGTCTTACTTTCTACCTGGCAGTACAACTTAGCAATAATGCAACATTTATTTTTTTCTCGATCTTTATAAAAAAAAAATGCATACAATTTTTAATATAGACAACCTAATTTCTTTTCTATGTAAAACCATTTTTTTTAACATTCCATACTGAAATTATATTTTTTTTATGTTTAAGTTTGATTAAAGTAAATGTAAAATTGTTTTTTCAGTTTCATTCACGGCGCGTAAGGCGGTAGCATAACTATTTGTTCAAGAGCCACCAAAAACATTGATAATGATGTAAAAGTAATGTAGTTTGAACATACATTTTATCTGTAAGCTATTTCTTTATCTATTGAAAGTTTAAATTTAAACTATAAAAAAATTTAAAATTTCATTTTTTATTGAAAAATGACTAATTTTAAATAAAGATATTATAAATTGCTTACAAATGAAGTATACATTCAAAATACATTAGTTAAACATTATTATCCGTATTTTTTTTTCGGGAGGGGGGGGGTGAACCAATAGTTTTGCTACAGTCTTGCTCGCAGTGGATGCAAGTCAAAAACCAATTTTCAAATTTTTACCTTAAGGGGGTAAGGAGGGCACGGAACTTTTGAAAATGGAAAAAAAAAAAAAACTGATATCAATGTACCTTTTTTTTCTTGAAAATTATTGAAGCAATTTAATATATATCATTTTATTATATTGGCAGCAATTATAAACATAAATTATTGTTTATTTAATTAGCATTATTAAAATTTCAGTAAATAAGAAAGACCTAAATATAGCAAATTATAATAACGCAAAAAATATCACCAGTAACAAGTGATAAACCAGTATCAAGTGGAATGCAAATCACATCTCTAATTCCCTCATCAATGTTAAACATATCTGTGTGCAGTACTTATCTCCATAGGTAATGCATATTTTACAGTGTGCAAAGTTAGTTCTTCTAGCATCAATTTTTTGTGTGAAAATATTTGTTAAATATATATTTAATTTTATTTCTTACTTTGTTTTGCGAAGTACCAACACTTAAATTATATTAAGTATATATTTTAGAATTATTTTGATATCTAAAAAACAAATCATATAACAGTACACAGAAAAAAAGAATTAAAAATAATAGTTTGCTATTTTTAAAAATATATGTAGGGATTAATCCTCTCCCCTCCTCATACGTATAACATTAGAATTTGAGATTTCACTATCTGGGTGTGAGACAAATTTTGAACGGATAATTGAATATGGCTGAAAATAACCGGGATAAAACTGAAGATACCAGTTTGCAAAATGAAATAAACCTAGGTTTAAACCTGAAAGCAACAGTTTCTAAAATGGAACATTTCAGTTTCTAAAACGAAACATTTCAATTTTAAGAACAGAACAATTTGGTTCTCAAAACGGTATATTTCAGTTTCCAAAACGGAACATTTCAGTTTCTATAACGTAGCATTTCAATTTCCAAAATAGAACATTTCAGTTTTCAAAACGGAACACTTCATTTTCCAAAAACGGAACATTTCAGTTTCGAAAACGGAAAAGACATAAAAGTAAATTTTACGTGAAAAAATGGAGCAGATACGGCAACTTTGCTGCCAGTACGTTTTCCGTTTTTTTCAGGAAATTTTTTTTACAGTGTGATAAGACTTTCATGTATATTGTCAAATTGGTTCGACTTTTTTTTGGATAAAATTAACCATTGGATTTACAATAAAGTAAAAAATCTTATATTTTTACATAAAAACGTAAAATAAACCCCACTTTTTATGGCAATTTTACACGTATTTGCACATTTTACTTATTTTTTCCCAAACTTATTAACTTACGGTTAATCAGATAGTTAAAATGATACAGTACATTTCTACGAATAATACACTGCTCAAAACAATTAAAGGATATTTGAAGTTTTATGTAAAATAAAGATATAAACGAAATTTTTTTTTGCCGAAAATAGAAGAAGAGAATCACAAATGCAAATTTTTCTGGTTTTCAAACTGTGGAGTATGCAGATTTTGAGTTCGACGTCAAAAACGTCGCTTCAGCGGCAGCGAATGAAATTTGACTTTCAACTGGATAAAAGAGAATGAAGACAAGGATGATCGGCATTCAGTGATTGCTTTGTTTCGATGAGTACGATGTCTCAGCGAAGACATTTGACAGATTCAGAAGCTTGGAGAATTGTTGGTAAATTAGAAGGGGGCCAAACTGAAGTCGAAGTAGCGCAAGCCATTGGAGTGTCACAAAGTGTCATTTCCAGGATCTGGAACCGTTTTTTGGAGAGTGGATGTGCAGGCCGAAGACCAGGGCAAGGTCATAGACGGGCAACAACGCCCAATGAAGATCGGTATTTAGCGTTAACAGCTCAGAGACACCGAAACATGAACGCTACTCTTCTCCAACAACACCTTCGCTCGGCTACAGGCACCACGATTTCAACTCAGACTGTCCGAAACCGGCTCCATGCTGTAGGTCTGTATGCTCGCCGACCGATGGCATGTGTTAGATCAACATCAAGGCATCGTCGCGACCGCAGGGAGTTGGCAATCGAGCATGTCAACTGGAGGAGAAATGAATGGAGCAATATTCTGTTTTCTGACGAGTCCCGTTTTTCTGTACATCCGGATAATAGGCGTATTTTCATCTGGAGGGACCGTGGCAGTAGGAATAATCCTGCGTTCGTGCACGAAAGTGTCAGATTTGGCGGTGGAGGAGTGTTGGTGCATGGTGGCATCTCCATTGACGGGCGCACTGACCTCTACATCATTCGAGATGGAGTTCTGACTGGTCGCCGATATAGGGATGAGATCCTCAGACCTATTGTAGTCCCTTACGCAGCAGCAATTGGAGATAACTTCATTTTAATGGACGATAACTGCAGGCCACATCGTGCAAACCTGGTGGAGGATTTCCTTTTCGAGGAAGGAATCGTTCGAATGGAATGGCTAGCGTGTTCTCCAGACATGAATCCAATCGAGCACGTTTGGGATGCTCTAGGAAGACGAGTTTCTGGCCGCCAACAACCCCGACAAACTCTCCAAGAACTGGAAAGAGCTCTTCTGGAAGAGTGGGGCAGAATACCCCAACTCGTCATTAATAGCCTCATTGAGTCCATTCCTCAAAGGTGTTCAATGTTGCTGGCCGCCCGTGGAAACCATACCCCCTACTGAAAATGATTTTCTTTGAAGAAAAAACCTTTTCTTATTCTTTTTTTCTCATATGCACAAATTGTGTTTTTTTCCTTTTGTACACAAATGTGCAATAAAATGCATTTTTTTCTGCCAAACATGTGTAATTTATTCTCATATAACCTACTATGTCTGTCGACCATGTATCAATCAGCTAAAAAGTTTTCCAGGTACAAAATCCACCTAAAACTGCAATATCCTTTAATTGTTTTGAGCAGTGTAATAAAAATAGCTCTAAATGTTCAAAATAGTACAATAAGATATGTTTTAAAATTTACTTAAATTTTTCGAGGTTTTCCAGGAAAATCTAATTTACTGATAAAATGATTTCCTTTATTCAGTCTTTTCTTATTATGCCATAAACGTACCTTAATTTAAAAAAAAATAAGTTTAAAGAGTAGTGAGTTTCCTTAAACTAATTCCTTTTTTGTCTTACTATTATTATCTTCTTTAGTTCAGAAGCTAAAATAATAATACAAATACTTATTCATTGGTTTTTTCAAAACAAAATGACATTGTAAATGACTAAAAAAAAATCTGAAACTGATTCCTTTGCGCTAAGTAATTTAGGCTAAAAAATATGGATCTAGAACTGCAAGTCTCTTAAAACATTAATGTAATAATCAATAATCTAAATTAACGCCACCACAAATTTAAGAGCTTTAAATAAGTAAATACAGTGGAGCATCGTTTATACAACGCCGAAGAGACTACCGAAAAACGTCGTATAAACGATAACGACGTATAATCGATTTTCACTTCCAAAACTAGAATTAATTTTGTTTTCAGTTAATTTTAATGTTTAACGTGATTATTTGCATGAATTTGTAAATTAAACAAACCAAAATAAACAAATACCCCCCCCCAAAAAAACGGGGGGGGGGCGGGATTAGTAAGCAATTTAAATATGCGTACCTTTATTTATGTTTCACCGAATGGTTAGTCATTTGCAGTACATCATTTCCTTTCCATTTAAAGTCAAAGATCAAAACCCCGCGTGGCCAACTAAAAGTTGCCAATACTGATAAGAATTAGAAGGATAGTCTATTTGCAACTTAAAACAGGTCGTGAAAGCTGGCCATCCTCGAAAAGAGAATGATCCCTCCCAGTGTACTCTGTTACACGTAAGCTGATTTTTCAGACTAATCGAACACCAGCCCACATTTTTATAATGTGGAGTGCATTTAAACACGCTCTTTCGTGTCATTCATAGCTGCCAACCTCCGCTCGTTCGTAACATGCACAAGAAAAATAAACAAAAATAAACCTATACAAAATCGAAAAATCGACGTATGAACGATTTTGGGCGTCGTATAAAAGATATATTTTTACATTAAAATGAATAGAAATGAATCGGGACCACATTAAAACGTCGTATGAAAGATGCTTTACTGTAATCTACAAATCCCCCCCCCCCCCCAAAAAAAAAAAAAAAAAATACTGAAAAAGCTTTTAATTATATACTTATGAAAGATATATCACTTTCTTCGTCACACTGTCTTTTGGACATTTTTAGGCATTTTGCAAAACTCAGATGAAAATTACATTTATTTTTCGAGGGATATAACTTACATGCAGGCATCTATTTGTTTGCTTTAAATGAAAAAACATTCAGCTATTAAGAACTGATGTAAAAAACAACAACAAAAAAAAGATATTTTAGTTTATTTCGATAAAAGTACAGATGTCCCCAAATGGGGTACGTGAAACCGAAGAGGTTATTAATCAAATAACAGTTCTTCTCAGAATTTTTTTAGTAAATCTGAAAATATAAAAAAAATGACAAATCGGAATTCAAAGAATTTTTTCTTTCTTTCTTTCTTTCTTTTTTTTTTTTTTTTTGTGCTTTTCCCAGTAAGTTGAAGCTATGAAAATGTCACATACAGGTTACAAATAAACTCTCATTTTCACTGTTATGGTGGAGATATGCTAATTTGAATTCATTTTCTCTTGCTTGTTGTCATTTAAATCTTTCTATCCGGATATAATGTGTTTCTTTATAAGAACATGATTATTTCCAGCAAAATATAGTCTTCTCAGAGTACGTGAAGCCCTTCTCAGAGTACGTGAAGCCCGTATTTACCTCCCCCGTTCTTTGAAATCCAACATATAAAAGAATTCAACATCTTTATAATTTTTTATTTTTTTAGTATCTGCAACTCTGCCCACCTCTCTCTTTTTTTTCTTTTTGCTTTCGAGTGGCAATAAATTAATAATCTATCATGTAAATTACATGCTATTGATATAGCTTATTATTCTCTCCTTTCTCACATCGTACAGAATAATTACATATTGTTAAAACTCTTTATTATTATACATTTTAAATGTGCCACACTTGTTTTTCCCTGTTAACAATCATTAAATAATAATCTAAATCACCACCATCTCAAGAAATTTAAATTAATGATTCTGTTCTTTGCTCCTTCTAGCTCACAAATAAATTAAAAATATTTTTTAACCTTTTAATCTCCTTATTCTAATAAAAAAAAGTAACTTACGTTGTCACCGCCTCTGACAATGCATTTTTTGTTACCCAGGTTTCTTCTTCGCTAATTTCAAGAAAACTACTGCACACCAAAATATGAAAATTGGTGGTATTTCAAAGACATGTTTCATAAACACACTGATGTAGCAGTTTCTAAATCGAATCATTAATTTTAGAGTTATTTAATGTTAAAGTTGGTCAAAATTGGTTCATTAAAAAAAGTTTTATAGGAACAAAAACTATAATGCATAGGAATTTAAACATTTTTAGATCATTTTATACATTAAAAGTTCCCGATGGGCAGACTGCATTTGTTTTTTGTAATATAACTCCTTTTTTGAGGATTTATTTCCATTTTAAATTCAAATTTTCAGTATTTTGAAAGACAATTTTTGCGTTTTTTAGAAATGGTTACCTTTTAATAGAGCATTTGTGCACAACATAAAGCTCTTCTTTGTTATCATAGGGATGTTTTACTGATTTATTAGTTTCTTCGTTAAATGAAATAATAATTACGTCATTAACTGGGACGTCATAATGTTAAAAGACAATGAATATCGAAAAGATTTTGGTGATACATTCGAACAATAGATCAGTTTAAGTGTCTCCATTATTTATTAGGTATTAAAGATTTGGCAAAAGTTTTTTTTATTATTGTTTTAATGGAAAGTGTGGTGGACAGAAATAATGGATATGGTTCCAAAAATCTTATTAGCAACAATATTTTGGTATAATGTAAGTGTGGATATCATAAAATGTTTTTCACACGAAAAATATTTCATAGAACAAGTCATATTAGTTATCATTTGTCAATTGGTAGTGGTCCAGTTTGTGGATAATTATATAACATGTTTTAAAATCTCCTCATTAGTGAACGTATTGCGATTGATAAGCAAACGGACATGAATCATAAATGTCTAAGTCAGTGTTTGTCAAGAAAGTTGAAATGCATAATAACAAAAATATACAAAGCCATGATTGCATATATATTTAATTTCTACATAAGGATATATTGATTTGGTGAAGGTAAGTAAAATTATGAATAAAATTAGCATGCTCCAATTCTTATCATCTATGAAAAGGACACCAAACTGGTCGCGAGAGATGGCTAGTAAATAAGATAGCAAGAATGTTGTCCAATTGTGTTGTCAATAAAAAAAATTTATCTGCCCCCCTCCCCTACCCCACACCCTTACTCCGATCGAGGCATGTGCAACAAGACTTTATTACTGTTGAATGCATTGCATAACAAAAGCTATTATAAAATACTTTTAAGTAGCAAGCTAATAATATTTTTTTTAAATAGCTTTCTTTTAGGTGTTATTTGAATAAAGTCATATTTTATTGACTTCTCTTCTTTTGAATCAATAAAGTATGCGAAAAATAAATTTAACCAGCTTTGTATACTGCTCAAAAAAGGGCTAAAAAAATGATAATGACATTTTAACCATGTGTAGGGGCGGTGGGGGTGGTTGGTTCGAGATATGATAATGTATGATATTGAAAGGGGGGAAGAGGATCCAGAATTGCCAAAGAGTTGATAACTTTATATTTGCAACAAGCCCCTAACAAGTTCCTTTTAAAGATGTACTTTACAAATTTTATTTATCCAATTGCAAAATATAAGTTTCCGAACTTTTTTGAATAACATTATTTTTACTATTATAAAAATGAACAATTAGAACAAATGTCTTGTAATGAATGCATTTTGTCATTAGCCGTATCTAGAAAATAAGTCCTGGATTTGCAAAAGCTATAGAAAACTGACGTATGACGTTCTGTATATTATTTAAAAATCAAACTACAAAATATAAGCATTCCAATTTTTGAGAAGAAGATTATTTTTACTATTATAAAAACGACTAGTTAGTATTCTTACGCTGATATGTTGTTTTTTTCTCTTCTGATGGCTGACTCATATATTACCAGATTTTGAAAAATCTTAGATAAAATAGATTAATGTTTTCTGGACATTTCCAAATATTTTTTTTCAAACTAATTATTATGTTCATTATTTCTTTTTTTTGTTATTAAGGCTGCTAGACCCTCAACCTCTGAAGTTCCTTCCCCAATGTTAAGTCTATGGTCATTTGATGCATTTCTGTATTTTATATATTTCCTCATGGAATTGATATTTTAAACCCCTTTTTTCTGTATTCTTTTCGTAAAGGACGTCACTTTTTTCTTAGTTTTCTAAATATTTTTGAAATCTATGTTTAATTTTTCTTTTGTTTTCTGTTTTAAAAAAAACTGACAAACTTGGAGTAACATTTTAACACATATAAAAATTAAGCATAGAGTTTAGAAATATTTTGAAAACTAGATAAAAAAAAATTATTTTAGAAGCGTACACAGAAAATAAGAAGGTTAAAAATATTAATATCCCGATATATATTAATGTATCGAACGCCCATAGACTTATTTCAGAGGGGAATTTCAAAGCTGAATGGCAACAGCCACACTGCAAATATAAATATACACATTTCAGAAAACTTTTTATGACCAAATTTGCAAAACATAATGTGTTGTGAATTAGAAAACTTCATTACAAAACAGTGATTGTGTACTTAATACGTTGCAAAAGTGTAGGTATGGAGAAATGTATCCGTAATATTTTGCAAAAGCTTTGCTATCTAGAAATTTATACTAAAAACAGTGTTGTTAATTATTTTTAAATAGGGCTATAAATAGTGTTGATAAAAATATTCTTTCACAATAGTGGTGTACTGCACATCACTTTGTCATCCAATTATGAACACCACACAATTCAGAATACTATAAAACGACAAATATAAAACACTTTTAAAACATTTTGTATATGGTACCTTTAAAATTACAGAATTTTAAAGAGGATGTAAGAGACAATTTGCTTTATACAAAATAATTGCAGTAGATTACTGAGTGAATTGACTAATTTTGTCAATAAATAACAATAATTGCATTTCTGAAAAAAATATGTAAATTTTAACTGGTTTTTCTCTGAAACATTCTTTTTAGTGGCACAACATATTCGCAACACATTCACAAGAAAGTCAAGAAACGATTTTAGTTATAAGTGTTAATTATTATGTTCAGTTAGCATTCTAAAACTGTTTCACGAATTTGCAGTGCAATCCTTAGTAGGAGTAATTATTTCATTGTTTTACGTCAAACATTTAATACTCAACAAGTAAAAAATTGCACGTCAAACGCAGCAAATGGGGTGCGTTCGTACTGAAGCAAAGTTAAAAAAATTTTTAGACCTTAGTGCAATAGGATATAGAACTTCGGAGAACAGCAGAGTATCCGGAATTACAGAGTCCCTTGTAAATAATACCCGCATTCCATTACACAGGGAGTAGAGGTCTCCACGGGCCGCAACTTCCAGGCCCGGGCCCCGCCCGTTTATATTTTAGGCCCGGCCCGGCCCGGCCCGTACAGAAATCAGTGAAACCACGCCCGGCCCGTTACAATTTCTACGATTTCTAAAAAATTCAAATTTTTATCATATAATTAAAATTTCTTAAAATAATACTGCATACATATCTATGGAATGATTTTATAGTATATTTTACTGGAGATACACATTAACAACATTAATGATTACTTAGATTCTAATGCTTTCAACAGTCGAATAAAGATTCATTAAAAAATTAATATGGCTTAGAATAAAAGAAAAGAGAAAGAAAATTAAAAACATCGTAACTTTTGAAGCTGTTTAATAAAAGAAGATTTATAAAAATATTTCTATATCATTTTATTAAAGTTTTTAAATCCAAATTCATTCTTAAATTCAAAGAAGCTCCTTTCTGATATATTTTTAAATTCATTTTTTTCTCAGAAACGCAAAAGTTTAGCAGGTATCTTTATTCAGAAACTATATAATCGAATGGGGTTATCCATTTTTTGATACAAGCAATTTAAGAATACTGCATGTAAATAAAATACTGTCATAGTTAGCGTTTTGAATAGAATTTCCGGAAGTGATAGAATGGGAAGGGAGAAAAACCTGCAATCATTTGAGAAACTATTATCTATCTCAACAAGGTTACACAAGTATTTTATTTACCAAAAATGAAAAACTCTATTCGATTCCAAATCCCTTTTATAGTCAGGCTTATCACTTTTATACTTTTACAATTTAAAATTAATTAGAAAATGTGTCAAACTTTCGCATTATTGAGAAATTAATTAAAAAACCATCAAGAAGTATATATCCAAAGATTAAGCTAACATAAGTTCTTTTCGCTGTTAATAATTTTACAAATCATGTTGTCCGCCCTACAGATCATGAGAACAATTAAGTCTAGTTCCGGTCCGGTTAGTCTACAAGTAGAAAAATAATGCAAGCTTGATCTCGGCCCGACACGAGTCAGCTAAAAAAATATTAAAACGGGTTACGCACAATGTAAGTGTACGATGCCGATTTCTACACTGTACATTTTTATACTAATGCCGTCAAACTAGTATGGCTCGTGACGCACATTTATACTTATTCTCGTTAAAACCATTTCGTTCAAAATAGCTCATATTTTATTGTACGTGCTTAAATCTTGCAAACGGGCCGACAGGCCCGAAATTTTTTTTATCGGCTCGGCCCGTAGGGTCCGTTCAATTTTTTGCCGGCCCGGCCCGGTCCGTTACAAAATTTGAAACGATTCCGCCGGTCCGGGTACGGGCCATGGGCCAAGCCCGGGCCCGTGGAGACTTCTAACAGGGAGTATCTTGTAGTGAACCTCAGCAAAGTATATAAATTTCATAAAATGTGAAATAGTTTAATATTATTAAAACGCGCACCAAACAATGTTTACCCCTATGTCATGTGGAATACTTCTGAGTGACCCTATAAATTAATAAAAAATACTCTTTGTACCACATATTATAGAAATTGCATATTTTAGTATGTACTTCACAGATGAATATCAATTTTCTTATATTAGAAAACGTGTAACACCATTAAAATTCACTTGAAACTTATTTTCTCATTAACCGTCCCATAATAGAATGCTTTTGAGAATCCCTGTAATTAAACTATGCATCCGATCTTCATAAAAGTCGACAAAATTATGAAACAACTATATATTTTAAATTTCAAATGATTCGATTGGATAGTTTTTCCTCTTTTATATGTGGACAGACGGACGGTCTGCACGACGACTATAGGTGCTACGCTTTTACATAATTATGTATGCACCTGAAAAAGATATCCTTTAAGATGAGTGCACAGAAAAAAAGTTTAAAATATTAATGTAACGAGGAAATATTTTAAATATGAAACGCCCATAGACTTAACATTATAGAGTTAAATTTCAAAGCTGAATAACTAGCAGTCAAGACTCAATAGCCGAAATTATTTCGTCAGCCACTTAAATACTTAAAAGTGCTCTGGAACAATAGTAGGGAAATTTTTACGGTCATTCCTAATTAGTTCTAAGTTATCTCGCGCGGCCGTCGCGGAAACTGTAAAATATCCAAAATGAGATATGTCTTCCTGTTAAATTGGCAGTGAAACGGGAAGTGATGTTTCATCATAAAAATGACGACATCATTTTGTATATATATTTCTGCGATCTGCAGGGGAAAATCAATGTCTATTCGAAAAATTATTGAGATGGAGCAATTTTGGCATTTTGTCTTTAATGAACCTTTTCTTCGGAAAAATTCGAAAAACATTTATTTAAAACTAGAAGTAAAAAAAAAAGTGTGGCATTTTTCGAATTTTTATCAGTGATCCAGAATCCAGCCTCAACCTCTGGGAAAGCTTTTAAAAAAGGTAAGGATTGATTATATTTTTATGATATTTACACATTTAAATAAACTAATATTCAAAAATAAATATAATTTTATGTGTCCATAAACCTCGAATAGTTAGTTTTATTCAAAACACAATTTAACTTAAATGTTTAAAAAATTAAAAAACAATTTTATTTGATGTATTCATTGAAAAATATTTCAATTTGAAATCAAAAAAGTTTTTTTTTTGTGTTAAATATACACATTTTATAATTTTAATAGTTACAGAAAAATTATTTTGTAAAATGACGTATTAATACTAATACTTTAATATATAAAAATAAATATCTTCTGATTACTATTACAATACTATAACAACGATCATAATGTTTTTATGATGTTTATTATGTGATTACAAATGTTAAAAATTTACAAATGATATAGAAATATCATGTCATTTTAATTAGATAATGAATAATATATGTATAGCGCAAGTAATTATGAATGTATAAGTTTTGATATTTGATAATTGGTATCTTTTCATTTTGATTATTCATTGTGAAATTTTTCCTATTATGGTATCTTATGTATATTTTTTAATATATAACATCAGTAACTAAAATTTTTTAGCAATTTTATAAATATTGTGGGCTAAGGTAATTGCTGCGTTGCCATAACCTTAGTGTATTGTCATCTAGATTTCTACTGTGTAGTTTTCTGATACCACTTAATAGGATTTTCCATTAAGAGTAGCAATATATCCTCTAATCATGTTTATATATTGAGATTTAATATACTACTTATGAGTAATATTTGTGTTTAATATAGTAATAAATATTTCAAATCTTAAATTCAATATTCATTATTTTTAATGTTAAATCCAATATCTTGATGTATTATGTTAAATTCAGTATACATTATTTTCAATGTTAAATTCAATATCTGGATATATTTCGTTTTTTTATATGTATTTAAATTTTAAATATTTTAACAATGAATTAGAATTATGATTATTAATCCTATATGGAAAGTTAGAATATTTATTAAGATTGTGCTGAGAAGTCACTTGGAATAATATTGTAATAGATTATGTATGGGTATTATTTTACTTGTTCACGACAAGAGACATAGGTGGTATTGGATTATTTGTACTAATGAGTGCTGTGAAATCCTGCGAACTAGTATTAGTTGTGAGGATTGGTATTATTATGGTCATGGTTTTATTACTTTTTGGAGGTTTGAGCACTGCTTTTTAACTATGTACATATTGTATATAATTACATTTTTTAGTAATATTCAAGATCTAACTCTTTAGTAAATTATATTAGTCAAGATACTAGTTTACTTAATTATAATTTTAATTTATTTTGTACAATCTCTTCAACTATATTAATGCATTTTTGTTGTTTCAACATCATATTATGGTAGTACTTAGTAAAAATCTCGATCCTGGCAAGATACACAATGTATCTTTGCAGTGTAGTGCCCGGTACAGGAAAAATAACAGGGATGCTCCTGGACGGTCATCCAGTTACCATAAATAGGCTCCTCCTCCTCCATTATTTTTTCAGAAATGTCTAGATGTTCGAAGTAAGACTTGTCCATCTGCTTCTCAGTCACAAATTGTTTCAGATCCTTATATTTCTACTTTTTCTAAGGCATATAATGTAATTTATTGTATAAAATGTAACATATGCAATTTGAAATATATAGGTGAAACGTCTGGTCCACTACATATACGCATAAATCAACATCGGTCAGATTCTGATAAAAATAAAGCAAAAAATATACAGTCTACCGCTGAAATTCAGCATTTTCATAAACATAAATTTAAAAATACTACACATGAAATAATACAGATTCAAAAAAATAAATCTGAACGCCTTTATTTAGAGTCTTCATACATGAAATATTACACAATTTATATAATTATATAATACAATTTATCCATTAACCTTAATAGAATAATAGGTATTCAAAAGATCTGTTAAAGTATTGTCTTCTATAACTAACACTACTGATTATTCTCCCATTTATCCTAGTTTAAATCATCAAATAAATCGTAAAACTACACGGAACAAGAGAGGAAAATGTTCATCAACTAACATTATTTCAAAAAAAAAAAAAAAAAAAAAAAACTATAATAAACAAATAAATAATCTGTATAGTAATTACTTAAAAAATTGCATTTGGTTATTAATACAAAAATATATATTTGGAATTAAAAAAAAACATTTAGTACAATATATAAATATATTTCTGAATAAAACTTACTTTAAACATTTTTCAGATATTTTTTATGATCTTACTATGACTAGAGTTAATCTTTTCAATATAAATTTACTAAAAAAATCTAAAACTCAAAATACTAATTCTCAAATGGTAATAACTTTTTCTAATCAAATATTTAATAAAATCAATATAAACTCCATAATAAATGATAAAAACTGCAATTTTCCTATTAATAATATTCAAATATCAAAAACTTTTAAGTATCCAATAACTATAGGAAAAAACATATTTAGCTATAATTCGTTCTCAAAAAATACTTCTGTTGACAGTACTTTCCCCTGTAAATGCAATGACCCCTCTCTACAAAAATACATGAATAATGATCATGGACATATTATCACTGGAAATATGAATATTGTAGATGATTTAACACTGAAAAAATTAATGGGTTAGGGTACTAAGTATAGAATTCCATCCAAATTAAACATTAATTCTATAATAAAACAATTTATTTATTATATAGATTTATTTATTTATAAAATTGCAATATATTGCAACAAACCTATTGAATATTTCAATCAATGGGAAATTTTAGTTATTGATAAATTAACTAAGGCTTTAAAATATAATATTTCATATCTGGATTATGTAAATACAAAGCATCTTTTCCAGCAAATCACTAAACTGCAACAAAACTTTGTAATATCTTATGTGGACAAATCTCCAAGCAATTATGCAATTTATATGTAAATCCTATTATCATAAACTGCTTAAATCCAGTATGTCTTCTAATAACTCTTTCCAAAAAATTAATAATAACATAATTGTAAACAATCGTAAAATTAAAGGTTTTTATAAATTATTAGACATTAACTCTACCAACTTTAAATATCCATATCTACTTCTTATACCCAAATTTCATGAGAATCCTGTTAAATTTAGAACAGTTACAATTGGTTGCAATACTTATAATACTACAGCTAACAAACTTCTATTAAAAATTATTTATCAAATATATAGAATAACAAAAACCAGCGATAATGCACATTGTATAAAGGATAGTTATGAACTGGTCAATATAATGAAAAATTTTAAATGTATAAAAAATATAACTACATATGACTTCAAAGATCTTTTTAATAATATCCAGTTACTAGATTTGCATAATATAATAAATGCACTATTTAAAAAATATCAACATGATTTGGATCTATCAACGAACATTGATACTGATTATTTTCTTACTTTAACAAATTTCATTATCTATAATAATTTTATAATACAAGATAATATAATATATATACAAAAAGTTGGTATACACAAGATTGTTGTACATCTAGTATATTATCAGACTTATACTTACATCTTTATGAACGTAAATATTTTAATAGTAAAATACATTTATATCGATTGGTGATATAATTTTAATAGATACTGATAATACCAGTATATCTCGATTCTCAGTAGATTATCCATCTAATCTTAGAAATTACAAAAAAACCTGCTTTCTAATAATACCATTAATTTTATAGATCTTAAAATTATATTAAAAGAAAACAAATTAATAACTGATATATATGAGAAACGGAATGAATTTAATTTTAAAATTAATATATTTACTAATTTTAAATCCTGTCTTCAGAATTCTGTATATCGTAATATAATTCTTAATCACTTATATAAAATAAAATGTTTATGTTCTTCTCATCTAATCAATGCAAATTTTAAAAAGCTAGTTTATAATGCTATAAATAATAGTTTTCCGACTATTTGGAAAATGATATTTCAAAAGATTCAAATTTTAAAGAATTGTATACTATTTAAACTATTATTAATAATAAACATCATTTTTAGGATGTTATATCGAGTCATATATTACATACGCCGTGCATTAAACATTAATATTCCTTCACTAATGATAAAAAACAGTAGATTAAAGATAAACAACTTTAACTGTTTAAAATGTGTATTTTTATTTGATGGCGTTAATCAGACAAATTGACTTCTGAACGCCTCCTATTACGTACGACATGGATTATACATTAATATTCCTAGACCCATCACAAACAAATTATAAATGAAATTTAAGTTTTACATTTTTCGGAATTGCAAATTTTTAAACTTCCAATTTTCACCCATTTTAAATTTTTACACCGTTGAGTAGAAAAAAAAATGCACTTCTTAATGAAATTTGTTTGAAACCTCTACCACAATTTGTTTTTAAATTATTATTATTATTTAAGTTTTTATTAATTTTTTTGACACCGTGGCAACATAAGTATTCCATTTTTGGACATTAAATTTGGACCGATCAGAAAACAAATAAAATTAAAAAGTTGCGGAATTCATACTAATAAAAATATTCAGATAGACTTTAGTTTTCCCGATTCTCTACCGAGAACAACAACTATTTTTTCCAAATAGTTAAAAATTATTTTTTTTCCTGTTCCATTTAATTTAGATCCAAGATTTAAACGTCATTTTAAGGGAGTCTGGAACACAAAAATCTTCAAATTTTCTAAAAATATTTTATGACATTAAGAGATTTTGTGTTTTTTTTTCTGTAATGACATTTAAATTATGTTACTATCTTTATTAGAAGATAAAATATTATTATTTTGTCATTTCGGTTTGTTATAAAAACCTAGCTTTCAAGCAATGGGTGTCATAGAAATCACTTCCTGTAAGAATGCGTTTTTTTCCGACGCATTTTTTCATAATTTTTCATATTTAAATTGTTATAACGCCAAAACTGTTTAAGATAAATGCTTCAAACTTGAAACATATCTTTTCTCATTGTTTTACTATAATTTTGGTTTAGAAAAATGGAAAAAAAAATATTTACTTTTGAAATTATGTTTTTTTTTTTAAAAAAGTAAGATCATTTTTTTTTCAAATTTTTAATTTAAATATTTTTAATTTTTTAAAAATTAATATTTTTGAAAATGCTGAATCAAAATTAAAACTTATGTATTTTTGTTTATTTAAATATAAAAAAAATGAAATTCTAAAAATAATAATTTGAATTATAACGGTTTTAAACTACTCCACTTTTTTAATAAATTTTAAAATTATGAAAATTTATTATTTGATTTTGTTTACAAATATTATGATTAATCATTGCAAAAAAATTTAAAATTGTAACTCAATAAATAAGAATTATTTGAAAATGTATCCCAGACCCCCTTAGGCAGAAAAAAAAAAACAGGAAATTTTAATGCTATAATTTTTTTTAATTTTTTCAAGATTTTTATGTCCCTGAGCCTCTTAAATGTAGCGAAATTTCCCGTGTTTGAGCTAGATTAATTTCTTTATTAAAAAAAAATCCTGGAAAACTAATGATACCCGTACAATTGCTTTTAAAATATTTTAAAAAAAATACAAATTAAATACAAATACCTTTCAAAATGTATTAGAAATAAATAAGTTTTAATTGTTTTGTTATTTAGTTTTTATACATGTTTCATAAATGATCTGTAAATAATTCATGAAAAAAATGAATTGATATTAAAATCCTCTCATTGAGAAGCCCGTGTTAACACGTTCACTGAGCTCCAGGTTTCACTGCAATAGAAGCAATATTTTAAATAATATAATTGTATTCATTCAATAGATCTTTAATATATTGAACAGTAATTAAAGCTTTTAAGTATAACATTCATGTTTGATTTTAAGTTTTTTATATAATTTTGAAAGAATCGTCTTTTTTTTTTTTTTTTTTTTTTTTTTTTTGTCATTTAAAACAAAATAAAGTGAAAACAACATTATAACTGTCAAAGGGCATAGTAATAACTTTCTCAAACATGTTTTTTATTTTTATTTTTATTTTTTTTAACACAGCATTTTACGATCTAGTTAACGATTACCAATAATGTAATATTTTATATGAAATGGTGTAATAATTAAAAAAACAGTAATACATTGATTTATGTCACCAATTCCTTCCAAGACTAGCGACTTATGTCGGAAATGACGTAAGTCTAGGTATATTTAGATAAGCAATAATGATTAAGCAATAAAGTTTCTCCAGTATCCAATGTTTACATTCCATTGAATTTGGGATTATGTTAATCATAGTTAACAAAAGCGAATGGTGAATGTGCAATACAAGAATTCAGAATAAATCAATAAGTTTTTAATGTGAAAATTATTGTCTTTCTGGTTACTCCGTTTGAGCCTTTGTGGATGCAGCAAAGTTTAAACCGATATATATATATATTTCTATAATACGCAAAGCAGATCTTTTTCTAAAGATTTCTTTTATTTTCTTATTAGCAAATATTTAGCTCCTGGCATGCTATTTCTTTTTTCCAGATTTAAAAGTGTCGTTTCTCAAAACTGACGTTCCCCTTTATAAGCCAGAAGTAAAACAAAGCAGATGTATCTTTGCACGTTAAATACTTTACAGCATTTTTTAAAAACTCTAAGCATTGCACATTTTTAATTTTTATACTGTCGGTTTGAGGAAAAAGTACTTTGAAATGTATTTTTTTAAACTGTATCTTAATTTATTTTGGAGATATTAATATTGTTTAATGTTGGCCATTTCTGTAAAAAAAAGGAAAAACAGTTTGAAAAAAGTGATTATGCGTTTTTGTTGCCATTTTCCAGTAAAAAATGAAAAAAAAAATTAAATACGTGCCAGTTTAAAAAATATATAAATGAATGATTTTTGATAAAATTTGGAATTATTACAAACTATATTTAATTTTAAGTATCTATATTAATGTTACAAATAAATGAAGGCACATGAATAATTAGATAACCGATTTTTTTACGAGTTTCTTTGACAGTGACGTCATTACATATACTTTAAGATATTGTTTAATATTGGATCGTAAATGTGTAATTCTCCAGAGCATGCGAATGACATAATTTTAAATAAAATAACAGCGTGTTTAATAAATCTCGAAACTGAAATATGTTTTGCACCATCTATATTTATATTTATACATACATACAAACATATATATATAATATATTATATTATATTTTTTTCATCACTAAATTCTGAAAAAGCAGAATTCCTGTTTTTTAGGCTCTGTCATGTGACTGTCGGAGGACATTTTCCCGTTATAAAAACAATAGTGTGAAAAAAGTTCAAAATGCATGTTAAGATTTTTTTTGTTGTTGTTTTTTGCAGGCCAGGCATTGTAATTTTGGTGTGTTGTAACTGAGAGTAAATCGGGTTACTTTTCGTACCACTGACATGTTATTTTATTTTTATTTATTTATTTTTTAATTTGAAAAACATATTTTTTGTTGAATATAAAAAAAGTTTAAGAGCAAAGAAAATATAAATTCAAACATTTTATTTAAACGCGTTACTAAGTTTTAAAATACAATATATAAAAAAAAACTACATAGAATAAGTAATATCCCTTAGTTACATAAGTTCAGAAACAGTTAACTAACTACCTTTTTAAAAAAAACTAGAAATGTATTTATTTTACTTAAAAAAATACAAGAAAATTGTTACCTATGAGCAAATGGATTCTTTTATTAAACTGAAAATCGTATCCATTAATTAATATAACTAATTAAGTAAAAAACAAAACAAACAACGACAAAAGAAAAAAACCGAACTGAATTTTTGTGCTTTATATTGTAGATAAAGTGCAAGTATTATGGCATCCCCCCCTTTCTATAAGTATGAGAAAGACCTATTTTTAAAATGTTTTTAAAAAGAGAGTGATGGGGAAAGGTTCGTTTTTAAATTATGGGGCTAGAATTGTGACAGTGGATAGGACGTGGCTACATCACTATAACCTTAAGTTCTGTACGGCGATAACCACGTCCTATTCCTCAAGTCTAACCCTATAAATTCCAAACTCATCTCCCTCGCCCCTCCAAAATATGTTAATATAGCTACTACAGTTATTAGTAGTTAAGTTATTCAATAAAATTACAAGAGACTCCAGTGATGTAGTCCTAAAAATAACAGAGGGTATACAGTTTAAGAAGAAAGTATACGCTCAAAAAAGAGAGTATACCCTAGAGATATGTACTATAACTTTCTTAGGAAACAGAAGGCATACGGCGTTCCTTAAAAAAATCCAGATGGTATACGGCGTATACTCCCGTATACCTTCTATTACATCCTTGACAAACTCTATAATTAACATAGTTAAAAATATGCAAGACACTGTAAATTTATTTTTATTGATAATAATTTTATTTTATTTTCTAAATTAGCGAATCACTTAATATTTAGCTAGCTTTAAATAACTTGAATTTTTCGACTAATTTTGAACTGGCGTATCATTTAATACTTACACAATTTGTTTTCAGGCTTCCGGTGATTAGAATCCGTGACCTCTTGAGAGTAGAAAAAACAGCTTGAACACTTGACTCCTTGACTGAGCTACAGTAGCTGTTGTGATTCACTACAAGGTATGTTTTTTTATGATTCAATGTATGTGTGTAAGAGGGGATCTATTGTACTTGTGATTTTCAAATAATTTTTTTTTCATTGAAAATGATTAAATATATCGATAGTTGTATTTTTTTTTGTAAAATATTTACAATAATATTCAGATTAATTAACCAAATATACTCTAGGGAAATATCCTATTTCTTATCAAAGGGAATGTATTCATATGTATTACAAAACCTCTCTGTAAATGGGAAGTTGAAATGAAGACTTTTTGAAAATATTTAGCTACATCTGTTTTTTTACTCTATTTAAATTTGATCGACCAGAGCATATTGTGTTGAAAGCTTTAAATAATTTGGATTTTTTTGACTAGTTTTCAACTGGCGTATCATTTAATACATACAAAATTTGTTTCCAGCCGTCCGGGGATTTGAACCCGCGACCTCTTGAGAGTGGAACAGAGGTCTGAACACTCGAATCCTTGACTGAGCTACAGGAGTTCCTGTGATTCACTACAGGGTATGTTTTTTATCATTCAGTTTATGTGTATGGAAGGGAGGATCTATTGCACTTGTGATTTTCAAATAATTTGTAAATGGTTTTATTTAATTTATTCTAGACCGATATATATTACCTAATTCTTTTTTATTAATTTTACTTTTTAACTGATTTAAGTAATAATAATAAAAAAAAATTCAATGTATTTTTTGTAACTAAAAAAAATGTAATATCATTTAATAACTTTATATAACAATGTTATTTGAGAGAATTATTTGAAATATTCGCACGCTATTTATCTTTCAAAAGATTTTTTTGTAAGAAATAACAGGATAAAAAAGAAACAGAAAAAATATTATTTATTAATTAAAAGTGATTCTGTACGTTTTCATTATTTTATGTAATATCTTTTGAGAAGATTAATACATTTATTATTATTATTATTATATACCAAAACAACAACAACAACAACAACAAAAACATGATAATAATAATAATAATAATAATAATAATAATAATAGTAGTAGTAGTACTTTTGTATTTTTTTTCTCCCGATAGCTTTTAACAAGAAGAAAGGTTCTTTAACCTTTTATCTATAATATTATTTGTCAAGAAATTTCTTCACTCCAATTAATATCTTCTTAAATAAAATAATAACTATGTGGAATTTACACATTCTTTTTCATTAAAAATGATTAAATATATTGGTAGTTGTATTGTTTTTTCTTTTTTGTAAAATATTTATAAAAATAACCAGATTAATTAACCAAAAATACCCTTATGAAAATATCATATTTCTTATAAAAGGGAATGTATTCATATGTATTGCAAACCTTCTCTGTAAATGGGAAGTTGAAATGACCACTTTTTGAAAATATTTAGCTTCAACTGTTTCTTTACTCTATTTAAATTTGATCGATGAGAGTATGATGTGTTGAAAGGAAAAAACTTTTATTAATAGGCAGAGTTAATAAATTTTATGTTGAATATTCTTTAATGGTACAACTCAAAGTATCGCCAGTTCTTAAACAGTTAACGTTTGCGAAACAATAATTTTCAAACACGCTAATGTCTTAGTGTTTCATTTCCGATCATGTATTCTATGATCAAAAGTGCTAGTTTTGAAGTGTATCTCAACCTCTTAAACTTTGTACTTCCCATCTTTAATTAATTTTTTTCCACATTTTTTTATCTTCCTGTATAATTTTCTAGTGTAGTGGATATTAAAAAAAAAAAAAGATATTTTAGTTGACAGATTCATCTTGTTAGATATACTGATAATTTAAGGATATATCAGCTGTTTTTAATTAAATATGAGAACTCATGTAGAAATCTATAAACAGGAATTTTTAGATACATTTTTTCCGTATGTAAACCAAAATTAAATGTATAAATATAAATAATTTATGTATTTTTATTTATGTATGTATATTTATATTTGTGAAACCTTTTTTTCCAGGCAAACTGAACTTTTTTTGGCAAATGGTTCATAAATTTTGCATTTGCTCATCTTTTATATCGACTCTCCTAGACTCTCCAGTAAATTCGAACCCTGTATTATCCATTACCAAAGTGTCAAACAAGATATTTGCAACTGATTTGTCTAATCCTTGCACCTTAAACGACGAAAGCAGTCTCGAAAGTTTTGCTAGCCAAAACATTGATTTGAGAACGACTATGTCACAGATGATAAACAAATTATCAAGAGCAAAGGAAACTACAGAGACCATTCTGAAAGCAGTTAGTGCATATATATTTTTGGTACTACTTTGTAATCCCGTCGACCATTTTCACCAAATTATAAAAATTGCCAAACTAATAGCCAGCTTATACATGTTGACATAATTTTTATTTTAAATAAAAGAAAAACAAATAAATTAGTAAAATATGAATAAAAATACAAATAAAAAGTGTAATTAAAAGCCATTTAATGACGTTTTAAACATGAGTATCTTGTTTAATGTCACTGAATGTGACATTCACAATCATCCATTATTGGCATATAATCTTATAATTTGGCGATAGTTTTTCCGTCGACGGGATAACCTAGTAGTACCATATTTTTAAACCATTATCTCCTTTTGTATATAAATATAGAGACGAAGAAATTATAACATCACTTATATTGATTATACTAGACTATCCAGTAAATTCGAACTCTATATTATCTAATACCAAAGTGTCAAACAAGCTATTTGCAATTGATTAAAATAGCAAATAAAGCCATTATGAAAAAATGTTTAAAGATAGAAAACCGACATTTATAAATGCACAAATATGCATAAATAGTTTTCATACATTATTTGTACATTTATAATTGTTGGTTTTCTATCTTTAAATATTTGCAATTGATTTGTCTAATCCTTGCACCATATTTGACGAAAGCAGACTCGAAAGTTTTGCTAGCCAAAACATGGATTTGAGAATGACTATGTCACAGACGATAGACAAACTATCAAGAGCAAAGAAAGCTACAGAGGCTATTCTGAAAACAGTTAGTATATGTATATTTTTTTAACCATTATCTCCTTTTGTATGTAAATATAGAGACGAAGAAATTATAAACACGGTAAAAAATACTCATTTTATGAAATTTTAATATACTGTATTTACTCGTGCATGACGCGCACTTAAAAAAAAATGGGACAAAATTCCTAGGTGCGCATTGTACACGGAATAAATTTATTGCTGTATGTAATCACACGATAGATATATGAATCAAGAAATGTATTCAAAGACATTAAAACTCGGAAGATCAAATTAATTGAAGGTGAATTATTTCTGCATCGTTATTTCATTCCTTGCACTTTTTTATACAACAGAGCTAGTAACATTATTTAAACACAAATTAGCAATTCTGATTGCCGAACTCATCCCCCCCCCCTCCCGTCATTCATTCCCTACCCGAAGTCTAAAAATATATTTTACTTTGTTTTCTGGCCTGATGTGATGTTCTTTTCGACTTTCTTTACTGAAATTCATTTAGTCATTCATTTACTTGCATATCAAATTTATGGCGCGCGTTACATAAAAGAGATTTTAAAAAATCGCCATTTTTGTCTTGTAAAGTACGGGGTGTGCGTTATACACGCATGCGCGGTCTACACGAGTAAATACGGTAACTACTAAGAATTAGTGGATTTTAACAAAAGTTTTGAATCTAAGAAGCCTCCTTTTTCTTTAGAAATTTCAACTTCGAACATATTTTCACGATTTGATGGAACCAGTACCCTGAATATGTGGTGTCACAATACCTAATATTAAAAACTGTTTAAAATATTTTTAAAAAAAATCTTGTAAATCAGCCCATTTTATTAAAGTTTAACTCTTTTAATTTAACTTTTTAAAAAAATTTTACCATTTTTATAAACATGAATATTTTTGCTACGATTTTTTTACCTTCATTAAAATATACTACATAAAAGTATGTATGGAGTTTTAGATGTATGGGATTTTGAATTATATATGATTTTTTTTCTCTCTCATATATGTTAAAAAGAAAGAAATTTAAATATTTTTTTTTAACAAATAACTACAATTTTGTATTCTAATCCATGGACAATCATATTAAATACAACATGGAAAAATAGTAAAAAAAATCGAACCTCTATTTAAATTATTAAAAAAGCTTTAATATTTATCGAACAAGCAACTTATAAAAATATGAACAGGATGAAAACTAGTTTGAAGTTTCATTTGTATGGGTCATTGCGCTGGATCTATTAATAAAACTTACAATATCTCGCGATATAATTGACGTATAGGTAAAAATGACGTGTCAAAATATTCACAATAAAGTAAACTTTTAGTAAATATTTTTTTTAAAAAGAAAATCGATACTTTGACCAATTTCACGGCACTGTGTCTTCCTAGAGATAATTTATAAAAACAAAGTTTCTTTCGCTGTCACTGATTTTTGGAATATTTTCGAATAGTTTTTTTTAGTGTATTATCAATTTTTTTATCCACAATATACATTTTTCAGATGATGTCAACTATCAAAGAAATATTTTTATGTTCAACTAACATGTTTCACACACAAACACGATAAAATAAGAACATTAACAATGTAAATCTTATTATTTTATTTTTGTATATAAAATTTCGTTACTCAGCTGAAAAAGTTCAATTAAGAATGAATTTTATCCTAAACTTATACATTCTGTTTTGAAAAAGCTAAATGATACACTAATATACGCGAGTGGAAAAGTTTCGAAAAATCAACTGTAGCAAATGAATCACTGTTTTTATACTGTATTCTTTGAATCAAGTTTTTTTATGATGTTTCTAATGTTAGAGATAACTTTTTGGAATTATGACTACACTGTAAAAAAAGTCTATAAAGTTACAATATTTTTTCTAGGAAATCGCTACAGCTTTGTGTAGCTTTACAAAAACTTGTTTTGCAGCTTTACATATGTTTTATGTTTAGATAAAATTTTACAACGAAAAACAGATTAAATTTTTGTAAGAATATAGATTTCTGCAACTTTACATAGGTAGAATTAGAGATTTTTTATGTGCTACTCGTAATATGTTAGTGTTTATTATTTTTTTTGGTTATATTGTATTATTCTTATTTTTTACATAATATGAAATTACGGAATGAACGCTTCAGAAAATCAAAATGTGGGCAACAAGGAACAAAATAAAAAAAATATTAATTTTCATAATTAATGGAATAAAATTAAAAAAAATATTTCAGTTAATCTTTAAGTTACAAAAAAGATTAATAAAAATTTGTTAAGTAAACTTTTATGTTTGTAAGATAATTTACTGAATATTTATTATTCTTTAAATTCAGTTATAAATTAATTGAATTTTTCTTCCTTTTCTATTTAATAAAAAACAATAAGATGAGATGATGTTAAAAAACCTGATGTTTAAATATATTATTATAAAATAAGTTTTTTAATTTTTCCTGATCTCAATTTTTTGCCTTAATGAAAAAATACTTAAATTAAAAAGGGTTAAAAAATTAAAATGTTTACTTAAAATGTAACTTTCTGTTTCTTATGTATGGGTCGAATACAGAGCTCGCAGGCTAAAGGAAAATTTTTATTGCTCTAACCACCATTAAAAAAATATATATTTCAGGACAAGATTCTGTTACATATGTTAAGGAAATTTATCCTGATGATAATTTATTACAAACACTGATTGGAACAAAAAAAAATTTCTTATGTGTTTTAATTTCCTTCTAAAAAGCAAAACACATGCAGCATTACACTTGTGCATAACATTTAAATATAATTTTAAATTGTTAGCATAATTATTTTACTTTTTATATTGCGACTTTTGTAAAAGAGAGCCCATGTAGGTAATTTTAATGAGCACATTTAGCTTTAGTGACGCAATTTTGCTTTAGGTATACCAACTTATTGCAAGTATTACAAAATAAAAGAAAAACTAGCCAGATGTGGCAATCCCAAAAGTCTCTTCTATCATATGCATGCTAATACTTCCTGAAAAATGTAGCATACCAGCATCATCGCTGAGGTGGTTCTAGCCAAAATCTAGTCAGCAACAACTTATGACAACTTATAAATGAATCTGAAGTTTTATGAAAATCTGTGCATTAGTTTTTGAGCTAGAGCTATTTCAAAATCTTTAAAAAAAATCTGATTAACAGTGGCGTATGCTGAGTAATGTACATTAAAAACTAATCAGGATCAATTTTCTATCAGGTACTAATTGAATCTGAAGTTTGATTAAAATCCATGCTTTAATACTTGATATATACATTTATTGCGAAGTCGTGAAAAAATGCAGCATAGCAGCGCCATCTGTAGGGCAATTTACTCCAAAAACTAAACAAAACTAATTTATATCAGGGACTTATTGAATCTAAAGTTTTATAAAATTTCGTTTATTAGTTTTGGCATAGAGCTATTGCTATAATTACGAATAATGCACCATAACAGTGCCATCTTTTGAGCGATTTGCACCAAAACGTAATCAGATCAGTACTGACTAAATATAGAGTTTTATAAAAATTCCATGCATAGGTCTTGAGGTATGACTATTGTGGAAATTGTAAATATTGCAGCATAGCAGCGCCACCTGTTGAGTGATTTACACCAAAAACTAATCAGATCTAATTTATATCAAGGTCTCACCCAATCTAAAGTTTTACGAAAATCCATGCACTAGTTCTTAATATATAGCTATTGTGGAAATTCTGAATAATGCAGCATAGCAGCGCCATCTGGTGAGCAGCATACACCAAAAACTAATCAGGTCTAGTTTTATAAAGGTCGAGCGTCCACAAATTTTTTGTCACAGACAGACATTTTGTAAAAACCTGTTTTTCGGGTTCTCTGACCCCTAAAACGTGTAAATCCGTCGAAAAAATCCCTTGAATCCAATACTTTTTTCTTGTTGAGATAGAAGAAAAAAAATGCACAGACGTAACATATTACGGGTGATTTATAGAAACAAAAGGAAGTTAGTTAGAGTTTCTGAATGCATAGCCAGTCATCGCTTTTCGAGTTAATTCTTTATGTATATTACAAAGACTCGGTCTCGATAAAGTAATACTTAAGTGATAATATTAAATAATACTAATCTAATTTAATAAAAAAAAAACATTAATATTTTTTAAAAGTTGGTATTTTTAAGGATTTCTGGACTCAAAATGGGTTTTTAATTTAGGATATGAGGTGTTTGTTATTAATGCATCTATAATTATTTATTATTTTTTTATCATTTGCAAACTACACATTTGCACATTTTATAAGAAATCTCATTTCTTTTTAACCATTTAGAAAGTAGTTGTTTTTGTCAGTCGAGAATAGAGAAGTCAGAAGCATATCTCAAGTGATGTCCAGATGCATATTTCAGATGTGTATATTGCTGGGACGATTACTGTTTCTAAACCAATAGGAGAGCGTCATTATCACGGTCAAGTACACGCCCACACAGTTTGATTGACAGGAACTCGTGGACAATTGACGGTGCTAATTATAACGATAATCTGTTGCGGATGAAAGTGAGCTGACTGGCTGAATGGTTAGAGCGTCGAGCTTGAAACCGGAGGATATGGGTTCGAGTCCATCGCGGGCCGAGAGTCCGTTGGTGATTTTTTTTTTTTAATTATTGGAGGCTGTCTTTTATTAATAAATAAGACATTTAAAAAAAATATTTCAAACCCTTTTAATATTCTAAATATCGTTCCAAAATGATTTATATATATATTGAACAAATGGGAAAAAAAGTATTCTGCGAAAATATCCGTATAAGCAAAATTCTTACTTTAATTTTTATTTATTTATTTATTTATTTATTTCAGGATCAGATGAAGTATAATTTCTAATTGAAGTAAATAAAATTCAGTCATTTTGAAAAAAAAAAAAATTCTTTCGTACCTTTAATTTTTAATTACCAAGTACAAATTCAAACAATCCGAGTACAAATAAATAATAAACACACACGATCAATTGTCCACGAGTTCCTGTCAATCAAACTGTGTGGGCGTGTACTTGACCGTGATAATGACGGTCTCCTATTGGTTTAGAAACAGTAATCGTCCCAGCAATACACACATCTGAAATATGCTGTACAGATTTTATTCGTTTTCTGATTGGTGCATGTTTAATGTCCAGAAATGAAATACCTTTGTTGCCACAATGAAAAAAAGTATAAAAAACTACAAAATAATTAATAATTCAAAAACTAATTGAGATACAGCTTTTAAGTGAAGTGCATTTGAAAGTATCCCCCCCCCCCCCTGTACGACGGTGTAAAATTTGAATTGTGCGATGTTTAGAAGTTTAGAAATTAATAGTATCGAAAACTGTAACATTAAAATTTCATTTAAAATTTATTTATGGTGGGTCTAGGAATATGAATGCTTAATCCATGGCGTACGTAATATAGGTCTCTGTTATTAAGTAAGTAACGTTTTGATCATCATAAAAATTATGTTTATGATTATTTTTTTTTATTATAATTTTTTAGGAAATTATTTACATTTAGAAGCAATTTAAATTGAATACAGAATAAAGATCGTTGTTAATAAACAAGAACATAAAAAAGTTCCAAAATGGGTAGACCCAAATTACTTGACATGAAAAAAAAAAAAAAAAAAGAATCTAAAGAATGGCTTTGCATGAACGATCTTGTTTTATAGCAAAACAAGTTGGAAATTGCACTTAAAGCGTAGAAAATGAGGTGCGTTCGTATTATAACAAAGTTTTAAACTATCACTCTCATACATCTATCTCATAAAATTGTAAATAGTTAATTACAATTAAAATGCGCACCAAATAATGTTCTCCGTACACCATTATGTAATGGAATACTTTTGTGTGGCCTTGTAAATCAATAACAAATGTTCTTTGCACCACAGATTGTGCAAAATGTATATATAATATGTACTTTAAAGATACATATTCATTTTATTATGTTGGAATGAGTGTAATACCATTAAAATGCATTTGAAACATTTTTCCTCATTGACTGTAATGTAACGGAATATTTTTGATTGCCCCTGTAAATGAATTGCGCATCTTATTTTGATAAAATTTGAAATAACTCGATAAAATTAGGTAATAATTATGTATTTTAAATTTGAAACGATTTAGAATGCATTTGAAACTTTTTTCCCCATTGGCCGTAATTGTAACGGAATACTTTTGATTGTCCCTGTAATTGATCTATGCATCCGATTTTCATAAAACTTGAAATGAGTCGACAAAATTATGTAATAATTATGTATTTTAAATTTTAAACGATTCGGTTGCGTAATTTTTGCGTTGTTATAATCGGACAGACAGACAGATAGACGGACGGACTGAACGACAACAGTAGGTACTACGTGTTTGTATAATTACGAACGCACCTAAAAATGAGGTCTGAATATCGAGCCCACCGATTATGAAATAAGCGACGATCACGTAAAATACAACTATCCAATGTTGAACTTATTGATTGTAAAAGACGACGTAGTAGTTTTTAAATATAGAATTTATTTATAAGTCTGAAGTTTTAATCCTTGAAAAAATCATTTTCCAAAAGTTTCTTGTAATTTGTTAAATTACGTTTTTTTTTTTTTTTCCTTTTCAGAAAGAACTCGAGGATCTCCCGTGTACAGCATCAGGGTTTCCACCTGATAAGAAAATACCGTTAGCGCAGAGCTATGCGGTAAGATATTTGCCTTATCATATATATTATAAAGCAGAAGTTCTGAAACTTCCAAACGGGTGTTTTCAAAAACTACCCGATAGATTTTTTTGCCGATTGTATCATTCGATAGGAAATATTTTCCCGAAGGTTTATGATTCAAATTTACAGGGATAACTCTGATTTTTCGTAATAAATTTCGTTTTTTCGGTTATTTTTGACGAAAGGGTTGCCAGTAATTATTTTTGGCGAAAATTATAACTGCTAAAAGAATTGAAATGGCTATATCTATCAACAAATATCTTGCAAATAAAAGCAGAAAATAACTACTGATAATAATAATAATAATAATAATAATAATAATAATAATAATAATAATAATAATAATAATAATAATAATAATAATAATAATAATAAAGAAAAACCGTTTAAATGAGGCGTAATATTATAAAAATATATTTATCTTGAAAATGAAAAAAATATTTGTAATGCTTAAAAAATAAATTAACGCGAAATATAACAATTGGTTCGACTTTTGGCGACTTATCCCTTACGTTAGAATAAAGACATGAATATCTGAAAATTTGATTAAATGAATTTTGAAAGATAGTTATTTCCCTTTTTATTATTTTCTTTCCCTTTTTTTTATCGAATTTCCGTATAATATAACTTGCAGCAGAAAAAAGCAGATCTGGTTGTAAAAGACACTGTAATTTTGAAGAATGTGATCAACGAATATAATTCTTTTTGCAAATGTTTTTTATTGTTAATTTAATATTTCTTTCACCATTTCGTCAATTTCACTTGCAGGAAAAATTACAGTTTTAAAATTTAGAAACTGAAAAAAGAAAGATTATCCCGTCGATTAAAAACCTACCGCCAAATTCCAAGATTAAATGTTAATAATGGATGATCGTAAATGTCACATTCACTTAACATTGAGCATAATATAAATATTAAATATGTCATCAAGTGATTTTTAATTCGACATTTTATTTCTACATTTATATATGCTCTGCTAATTTGTTTTTCGTTATTTAAATGAAAAATTATGCTAATCTATATAGTTTGGCGATTTGTATAATTTAGCGAAATTGGTCGACGGTATAACCAAGTAGTACTAAAGGAAAACTTTTGCAATTCAAAGGAAATTATGCAATTATGCGTTATTACTATTGATAAATTCAACATTTTGAAATAAAAAAATTCCTGCTGAATAAAATTTACAAGTCTTTTTTAATTAACCATTTCCTCTTCTATATTTCTTCAATCAATATTTCGCTATTTATCTCTTTCGCGCCAGGCTAAAAAAATGAATGTATTTTAAATATTTTATTAGATAAAACGTAAATAACATTTTTCTATTTAAAAAAAAAAAAAAAAAAAAAAATTAAAAACTAATTCTACCATTATGTGTCTTACAGGAGGAAATAGCAGAATTATTTTCAAAGATGGTTTTATCTGTTAATTGTATGTTATTTGTTTATTTGGGTGTTTGAATTTATTTTTGTCACCAAACAATGCGATTTTATGCCAAGAAGGCATAAGCAGGAGCGATGCTCGCAATAACTAAATTCTCACTCTCTTTTAAATGTGTGAGAGAATTTTTATGATCAGTTTGGTACTTCTAGGTTATCCCGTCGACCGAAGAATTATCGCCAAACTATAAGATTAAATGCCAGTAATGGATGATCGTGAATGTCACATTCAATGACATTAAATGCGATTCAAGTGTTTAAAATGTCATTGATTTTTATTTCGACTTTTTATTTGTATTTTTATCAATATTCTACTAAATATTTGTTTTTTCGTTATTTAAAATAAAAATTATGTCAACATGCATAATTTGGCTATTAGTTTGGCGATTTGAATAATTTGGCGAAGTTGGTCGACGGGATAACCTAGAAGTACCATATTTTTTATGTTTAAATGTAAATATATAAATATATAAATAGCAGTTATAGCAAAAAAAATGCGTATAATGTTTAAATTTTAGTATAAATGTCTTCCTCATCCAAATTGTAAAATAGTTTAATTGCACCTTTTTAAAGTTTTGAAGCAAATATCATATACGCACCACATTCGCACGATTGCAACAACATGGCGATTTTATGCCTCACATGGTAAACCGGCTATAGTTGTTTATTTATATTAATAAAGTATTTATTAATTTTCATTTTTTTTTAAATAATATAAATCATTTTGTTCTATAGCTATTAATTAAACTTTTTTATTTATTAATTTTTTTAAATAATAGAAAATAATTTAAAAATATTATGAAATTGGTAATTAAAAGCGAGGTTTTCTCCAAATTGGCGTCAGAAAAAAATTGCACCAATGTGGTGCGTACATGACATTTGTGGCAAAGTTTTTTCACTATACATAAGTAGGGAAAATGCAGTATAAATACCGATTAAAGTTTTTTCCAAATATGAAAATTTTGTCACAGATTTGGTCATATACTGATCGAGGTATCTCACTGGTGCGAAAATGGCATTATTTGCCTTATATGGTAAAGCAGCTATAGTTGTTTATCTATAGATAAGTTGTTTATTTACTTTCATTTTCTTTTTTGAAATGATATTTTTTGTTTTGATCTACAGTTACTTTTTTATTTATTGTTAATTCCTGTTTAAAATGATAGAAAAATTTAAAAATTATATAAATTTCTTTGGTTTTCTAAAACGAGGATTTTGCCACATTGGAGTTGCAAGAAAATCGTGCTAAACCTATTGCGAATATGATATCTGTGTAGGAATCTTTTGTGAAATATGAAAAGTGTAAATTAGCGACTACTTGTTTATCACGTCAACCAATTTCGCCAAATTGTTCGCCAAATTATATAAATTTACATAATTTTATCTTAAATAACTAACGAGAAAATACTTAAATACGAAAAAGCAAATAATATTTTTCATTTTTCTGGAGGAAATTTTGCAATAATAAAGTAATTGTTGTAGTGAGAATTTAATTTTTTTTTATTTAATCGTTGGCAATTGCTGTAACGAAATATGTTTATTTTTTATCCTGCAATTGTTTTTGTAAGAGCTGGTTTTGTCAAAGTCATGTTAAGATGGTATTCAAATTTTTGAACCCTTCGCAATTACCACCCCCTTGGGCCGATTTTGTTCATTTGCAATCCCCACTGAGATATTAAGCATCTCAATGTATTTGACAAGTTTGGAGATGATTCTTGCATAATTGTGCCTTTTATCGCACGGACAAAATTTAGTATATATATATATAAAGCTTTTAGGTGGAAGTAGCTTTGGGTTCCTGGCTTCACATAATGAAAAGTTGTGAAGAAATTTTTCAGAAGTCGTACCATGGTAACGGCTGTAATAATTAATATTTCTTCAGATAAGGGACATTTTTAAATCCTGTTGCCATAATGGTCTCATTTTGCTTCCAAATGTGCACTGTTAGTAATAAACTAAAATAGTTACTACTTAATAGCTGGATTTTGTCCAACGTTTAAGATAATTTAATATCACAATGCTGTCTATATCGTTTTCAGCAATGATCAAGGTGCTGCTGGAGGTCCAAATTGTTTAAAATACAAATTTAAATTCACCATTTCATTTCATTTACGGTTGATTTTGAAATATTGACCAGCGCAGCGGGCATAGCCTGCTAGTTAAATATAACACAAAAACAGCATTTTAGGCAAAATCGTTTTCTGAGTATAAATTTTTCCACATGTTTATATAAAATTTATTATTAATTATTTTCACTTAATTTCGTTTCATATGCACTTTAATTTTATTTATTTATTTTGATCAAGTTATCTAATTTTTGAAAAGTAGGATTTAAAATTGTATATTTGTATGTTACAGCTATGCAATCATGAAAACATACCACTTATAACTTCTAAATTAGAAAATATGGGGCGATTCTCACTTTATTAGTTAATGCCCCCTGCATTTAGGATGATATTCAGAATACCATACACTGTAAAAAAAAAAAAAAAAAAAAAAAAAAAAAAAAAAAAGTTCGATCTACTAAAAAAACTTTAGTGATGTAATTACTAAAATTTTTTTAGTAATCTTAGTCGGTTACAAAAAAATCTGTAAGAATTACTAGAAAAAAGTTAGCAACGAATAGAGTTAATAGTTTTATATTTTTAATACTTCTTACTAAAACTCAGTTGGTGTGGCCTTGATAGCATGGTGGTTATAGTAACGGACTCCAAGCTAAAAGATCCCGGGTTCAAAACTTGCCACCGCCAAATACGCCCCGAATGTATGTAGTGTCTCGTTAATAAAGGGATTATGAAAATCCTGTCGGAGCAGGTAGTAATGTTTGGTGCAGCCATCTATTGCTGTTTTGCCGAAAATCTTCCGCTTCAGAAGTCTGGATGCAGCTTGAAAGAAGCTCCTGCCCTTCGGGCGCACGTAATGGTTATTAAAAATAATTTTGGAGCTATTTACTAAAATTTGCTTGGTGGCTCATACTAAAATTTTTTAAGTTAGTTATGCAAAAAATTCTTTTGTTCAGTTTACAAAAGAAATGCTTGTTTCACTTGCAAAAAAAAGTTTGTAATGGTTACTAAAAAATTCTGTGTAATACAAATTTACTAAGAAATTTTTAGTAATCTCTTGATTTTTTTTTTTTTTACAGTGTAAATCAAAATTAAGGAAATCTCATGTATTCCTAGGATACGCATACATTTTTTAACGTCAGAATTAAAATACATAAACTATTTATGAATCACTGAACGGACTCGGGTATATGTTAAATGAGAAATTAAGTTAAAAAATAAATAAAATGACATGTACTTCCGACATATACATCATTCCACGTAAAATAAGCAACAATTTTAAATAAGTCGTGGCCACATAGCAACCGCTTTTAATAAAATTTCATGCATTTAAAAATCGTAATATAGAATGGCACGTGTGTCCAAATTTGCAAGTTTGAAGTTCTGTATCTTGGAAATCATTTAACATATGAATCTTGCTTATAATTTTATGACCTCTGGTGTCTTATTTTCTTATTTATTTAGTAATCTAGTAACATCATAATTAATTTAAATTAGTTGTAAATATTGAAAATTTCTGAATATCTAGAAACTTAGAAACGTTATAAAAATTAAAGGAGTTAAAAAAACATGAAACTTATTGATAAATTGAATGAACTTATAATTAATTTCTTCTTTCGTTATTTAAAATAAAAATTTTGTCAATTTGTGTAATTTTGTGAGAAGTTTGGCTGTTTATATAATCTATCGAAATAGGTCGACGGGATACCCAAGTAATACCCGCAATCCCATATTAGAGCAATACTATGTATTAAAAATATTTAAATATTCGTTTAATTCGTTTATTTTGGAATTGCAATGCATTCTATAAATAGTTTACACATTTCATATTTTCATATTTTATAGCATGCATATCCACGATCGATAACTATTACGGTGACCCCCCCCCCCCCCAAGACTAGTTTTATAATGTAGTCAAGTCTGTGTAGTGATTTATAATTAGTTTATTTTACATAATATTTTCATATTTCTAAATGCATTTAAATGCGTTACAGTAGTTCAAGTCATTGTTTTCTCCACTACAGTAAAATGTGAAATTATTAACATAAATATTTAGTTATGCCGTGTATTTACAAATTTACTGTCAAAAGTTAGCGCGTGGTGAACATGCGCGTTTATCTTACTTATACTCTCCTTTTTTATTTCTCAACTTATGATAGAACTTCATAACTAAATGTTATAACAGGCATTTAGAATGAAGACATTTTAATATTAAATACTTGATTTTTGAATAAAATTTAAAATTAATAAAAGAATAAAAGAATTTCATTTTATGACTAAAAGTTATAGATCTATTAAAATATAACTTTTAAATACTAGTTACAAAACATTTACGTGTAATTTACCGATTTTCGTCTTCAGAAATACTGGGTAAATCAAAAGTCTTACCCTGTTTATAAATATTTATTGTTCGCAAACTATTATAAATAGCTATTTATTTATTTGGTTACACTCTCAGAAAAAACTGCAAATTTACTGCAATTTGAGCGTCAGGAAAGCTGTAATTTAAGTATTTGTAATTTGTATTTCAATTTTTACGGTCAATAACTTTATTTGATGAAAAACAGTTGGATCCACTAAATAAGCGGTCTTATCCCTTAGATACTTAGAAAATCTAAGGCGATCCACATATTCTTACAATTTTAGCCCATCTGTTAGAAAAATTACGATAAGCACCATATATTTTGCTCCGCAAGGATGTAACCCTTCGTTTTAGTCGTGTTTCGAAAAATAATGTCACTAACAGATTTTTTAACCCGCCAAAAAAGTGATTATTTGATCATTATCTATCCTGCTGCATGCTATGGAGAAGTAATTACTGTGTTATTGTGTTTTAAAGTGATTATCTCTTGTTTTACAGGCTGCATAAAATGATGAGCATGGATTTTTTTTTAACGGGGTATCGCTGAAATCTCTGCTGCCGACCTCTGCCCGTAATTTTACATGAATATTTTCTACGGTGTACATTGTAAATACTGTTATAAATTTTTGAAAGGACCACGTGCTTCAGTAAATATCAACGTGTGCCCCCTTGGTAGCTCGGAGAATGGGTAACCGGTGCTAGTTCCCGCCAAGTATTTTTTAACATGTCTTCTGCTACAGTACACATAGCAACTTTAGCAGCAGATATTTGTTCACGGGATGCTTCACGAGTTGATTCAGTAAGATCCGCTGAAACGATTTCCGAACGCGTTCAGCAGTTGCTTTGCTGACACTATGCCTACCACTGTTGGTCAGATCAGCAACGCTGCATGTTTCTTTAACCCATTCCGGTCTCATGTACTATTAGTAGTACATGCCTTTTAATTGAATAATATTTTGTTTTAAGTAATACTTTTGCTACTATTTGCATGTAATTACGTTAGCATATGTTTATACATATGCTATATGACTTCATTTATGTTTCGGTGCTTAGTAATAATAATAATTACTATTATTTGCTAAATTCCTTTTGCGTCATTTGCATTTCTTTTATTTAAAACATATATTTCACTCTTTATATTTAAACAAAAGTTACTTTCCTGAAAGAATCGTGTGTCATAAAGCGAAAATTGTATTAGAAACTTGTAATATAAACATACGTCTTCGAAAATTCTTCCTTAGCCTATTTTAATATGAAACTGAATTGAATAGTACGCAAAACAAGAACATTTATTATGTTTTAGACATTTTAATATTCATTAAACACTAACTAATCTATTTGGATAGCTGGTGTTATTGCTATTAACGTAGAAGTAATTTTTTCTAAAAATTAAAAACAAAAATCTGAGCCGATCGGGTTAAATCTGCTATAACAGCGTGTTGTTCTTTAGGAGAATTGCGTTCATAATCATTTTGAAATATTCGCTGAACATTCATGGGCAATTTTATCTTACGTAAGCTCTCATCAGCCTTCTCTTAAAACGACACTTTTTCGGCTGAAAATGCTTTCTTTACAATACCTTCTTTCCTGAGTTACTCACGAAGGTGCAATCTATTGCACAAAAAATACTAAAAATCAACCAATCCAATGACACAACAAGTTACATTACTATACAAGAGGTTAATTTGTAATGAAGTATTATAACCAGGGCAAGACTTTTCTTTCTTCCTATACATTCATTTCTATAATTAAATACATTTTCTTTTAACTACATGTTAAAGATAAGTTCTTGTATTTTTATTGTATATTATTATAGTTTGTATAGTTAAAAAAAAAAAACTCTTCTTAGCTTATTATTGTTGCATAAATTATAAATTTACTTTCAAAATAGGTGTTTTTATTAAATGATGAGCCAAATTTAAAACTATTTATTTATTTATTTATATTTTACATAAATAGATCATTCAGCTTATGCTGCCAAATCCAAAGTTTTTTAATAAAAATCTAAACTTTTTTTTCTTTTTTCAGAATAACTTTACGGCAGAAGTCATTCACCTGTTTTATACGTCTTTAGTGAATAACACGGCTGATGTGTTTTTCCTTTCTGAACAGATAGAAAAAGAGTGGACAGACACATGTCAATTGGATGGTGTTTTTAATGAAGTAAAAAACCTAATCTCACAAATGAAAGCGACTATGTGTTTCTTTCGACAATTAGCTATTACTTTTACAGGTAGAGATAACGATTCAATGAAAGATGCTCATAAGCAGGTCTTTAACGATGAACTTGTAGATCTCTCTGACTGTTCCAGATTAGTGTATAAAACCTGCAGAACTTTACAGAGTGTTCTAAAAATTTTAATTGAACTGAAAAGTTACCTCGTTACAGTCGGACCATAACAGTGATTCTTTAAGTATTGTTGCCAAGGTGGTATAAACATTTGATCTACAATGATAAAGATTTGGAGCAAAATATTCTTGATTTAATATATTGATTTTACTCATCAATATCTATAGATTTACCTTTATTATATTTTGCTATAGATTTAATTTTCACGCCTTAAAAAGACATTCAGTACACTGTAAAAGGAAATTTTAACGTTACAAAACTTTTTTAGAAAACTGAGATTTTTAAAACTTTTTATGTAACGGTAACAACCACAATTCATGTTTGATTCTGTTACATGGATTTTTGCTGTTGACTTTACATGGAAAGTTCTAACATTCCAGTTTCCCGAAAAAATATTTAGTAGTTTTACAGTTTTTTTTTTAGTGTGTGAAAATTTATCCTATTGGTATGATCATATTAAGATAATAATTTATCGTAGTTATCTTTTCTCGGCATATTCCTCATAACGAAATATTGTAATAACCTAGGTCAATGATAATTGATAATACATAATGATGTAAATTATGTAAATATGTTCTTTTTTAAATTTATATTATAATGTGTTATTTATTTTGTTTGAGTTAGTATTATGTGATGTACCTATTCAAATTTACAACTATTTAAGAAAATATACATTTTTTAAGTCTCAGGTAGAAAACTTAATTTTTTAGAGCTAGAATCACACTGAAAAATCTTTCACTGTGTTTTCTCTAGTTAAAATTTATTGTATTTGGACCAATAGTTATTCATGGTTTTCCTAGATTGACCTATGAAGATGATTATGTACCTAATATTGTTTTATTTGGCTTATTGTAGCAATTTATTCATGGTTCGCTCCAATGCATATTTGAAACAAAATAATGATGATAATAACAATAAAGTACACAAAACACCCATTTCTATGTTTTCTAAATTATGAGCCATATTCATTTGGATATAGATTGCAGAAAGTTATAAGATTTTTTATTTACGAATAAATTTAAAAAGAAGTATTATAATATGAATTTTAAAACTGTATACATTCACAGGCATGTCATGTGTGGATAATATAAAGGTAATTGTAATTGGAATGTTAATTATTATTAATGAGAATTGAACCCATAAAAACATTTGATTATAGTATGAAAATAATAAAATCTCATAATTTTTTTCCGATGATTATCGAACATAAAAATGTTCTAGTTTATAATTTTTTTTAATATTTTACTGCTTCATTTATTTATTAATCAACTCATATAGTAAGTGTATTGCATTAGAGTTGAATTAGGTTTATATAACAAACCACATGTGGGGAAAGTTAATTTAGTTCAACATCTTGGTACAAATGTTAAGATTATTGTTACAATGGTGTTGGTTGTAAATCAAAAAGATTTTTTATCTTATTATTTTTATTATTTCGACGCAGCTCATACTTTTTTTTTCTAAACTTAATTAGGTGTAATCAAATTATTCCCATGTAAAGTTTAAACCTAACCGATACCATTGGAAACAATTATCTGTTGTTAATTATTGAATACATTGTTATCACTATTATTATTATTAATTATCTATTTACTGTTATCATTATGTACGAATTATTTTATTACTATTGTTTAAATCATAAGAGTGTTCAAATAAGTTAAAATTTATGATTATTTGGTTATTACTAAAATATTTTTGTTGACTATCAGCAACTAAATAAATATTAAGAAGCAAAAATGGGTAAACTATCAACAAATGTTCCTGTAACACATAAATAAATATAACTAGGTCTGTATAATTGAAATATATCTTTGAAACGATAATGGTATATTGACATTCTTTTTTTTTTCAACGGTAATATGTTAGATTCGAGCCATATATTTTCTAGTCTCACAAAAAGACTGAATTTTAATGACATATTATGTTCTCTGAAATAACTATATTTGGGAATGAAGATGTTATTTATAATATTATTTATTAGTGTTTATACATTATTTATATTTTCATGATCTACTTATAAATTGTAAGTACTTTGTATGTTATTTTGTATTTGTTCTAGAGCATTTTCCAATTTTGCGTTTCATAAATTTATTAAAAAGTTTGCTAATTTATTCTGATGTTTAACAATGTTCCATTTATTTCAGTATCTAAATCTTTTTTTAAATTTTAGTTTGCGTAAATTCTTATTTTATTTCCCAAATCTTAACTCCAAATTCATTTTATTAAAAGAATTAATCGTTGTTATACAATTCCTTTTTTACTACATTTCATCATTTTTATGGAGAATATCCCATCTACATCTCGTCGTCAAGCCAACAAATCTAGTACGGAAGGATCCGTAGACATAATGTAAATTACTGCTAGCTAATTAAATCTATCATGAAGGAAAGCAATACTGGCTTGCCTTCTTATTTTTTTATTTATTGAACGCATACATCTGACTGGTGGGTTCGAAACGAAAGCCTGTATATAAGTCAATGTCAATATACAGGGACTAGATAGCACAAGAAAATTTTTCAACACGAAGGAAATACAGCCGGGAGCTTCACACAAACAGTGTGTGCAATGGAGCCAGAGGGATTCGAACCCACAGCCTCCTACACTCGCAGGTGACGGGCGAAATGGTGTCTTGACCATCTGGCTACGGAGGCCCCGACTTGCCTTATTACTTAGGAATTCTTTCAGTAAATTGTCGGTACCACGTGATATTTACCAGCTTCGCACCCATACTTGGAATATAGTCCATTCAATAGCTCGATTTCATAATTTCGGCCCTGTCGTTTCTTTTCAAATATATACATTTACAATTAAGAGTCCAACAGTCTTGCCACCCTCTCATGGTTAAATTACTTCTGCATTTACTAAAAGATTCCAATATAAAATGAGATGCATCCGCGCGAGGCTCAGATTTTGGGTGATTTTGAGTTGTCTTTAAAAACTATGCTGCTCATCGAGAGAGCTATGGTGTATTTGAATTACTAATTGTTTTAACATCTAAATTTACTTCCTATTTTTGAAAGATGTCGCCGAAGTTGTGAAAATGTTCTTTCATTATATTTATAATGTACCAATGTAATAAAGTTTTATTCAATTTCTAAAGCGTTTTCTCTTCAAACACATATTACATTCACCGGCCAAACTGATTAAACATGGAGTACGATTGCATCCTGTAATTATTTGACTGGGTCATGTAATCTTTACATAAAAGCCTGCACTGCAATATTGAGAATGCTGGCTTTACAGAAAAGACCAGTAATCGTATTGTCAGATGTATATCATAAATATATATCACTTTTCTATAAACACGATAATTTCCACAAGTCTGCACAAATCTTTTCTAATCTGATACAGAAAATCAAGAAGCAGAAAATCTCGGTCAAGTTCGTTAAAGGGCAAAATTTTATGAAGGCGATGGTATTGCTGAAGATTTTTGTGAAAACAGATAAAGCCCCATAACTTATTATTATGCTAGATATTGAAACAGTTTAAAGTTATTATTATTCCTAGGAAAAGGGCCAAAAATTTAGTATGACAGATTTTTTATATAATTCAAAAAAGATATCAATGGACGCAAAAAGGGAATTAAGAAAAAACAAACTAATAACCTAGTCAATTCTCAAGCTACCAAACCCACATAAATTTATTATAAATCTTTTTAATATGCTGTACAACTTTTATACTGAAAAAGGTTTTACAGAACCAAGTCTTACAGAATATTAATAAGGTGTGAGGGGTGTAATACGAACAAGTGGGTAAATGTGATCGCAGATCACACAGAAAGTTTCGTTCATTAACTCTTTTAAAACATTCAATACTTAAATTGCTAAATCAAAATTGTATTTTTATAATGATTAAATCCTTACATAAATGGCAGCATCAATACCTTTCCTTTTAATATAATTTAAAACATATTTTAAACTTATATTAAACATATTCAGAAAAAAAATTAAATAAAATTTAAAGAATACGAATATTTTTAAAATCAGTAATTTAAGGAAATTAGCGCAAGTATGAATAAGAGCAAAAATTGTAAAGCAAAATTTGTTCACGAATTTCTATTATTTCAAAAAACTGCCAATTGTTGTAGCAGAAACAAAAAAAAAATATTTTAGATGACAATATCTTATACAAAATAAAAAATGAAGAATTTCTACATTAAATATAGATTTGTTTTTAGCATCTGAAATTTTAAATATTAATTGTCAGTAAATGCACATTTTTGAAAATTTAAATGATTATTTCTCCAGATTTTTTTTAATTTGAAATTCCAGATATTCCAGATTTTCTCTATCTGAAAAAAGATATTTTAAAAATCACCTCTGCGCAAAAGACTAATAATAAATAAAAAATAATAAATAAATAAATAAATAAAAAAATAAATAATAAGTAAATAATAAATAAATAAATAAATAAATAAATAATAAATAAAATAAATCTTTTAAATGCGCTCCCCCTCCCCAGTGAAGAATAACGGATTTTTTAAAAATTAAATCTATCTGAAAACGAAGTGTAATAATAATAAAAATCAACATTTTATAGTTCCGCCTTGCAGATCTGAATCTACATCTTTCCACGTTGAAGACAAACGCTTTACCACAGTGCTACGAACATTCTCCGAAATAGGCTAACCTTCAGTTTATGTCTTCAAATCAAGGAAGCACGAATTCATTTAAAAAAATAATATAACGTTTTATGATTTCGTGTATGACAGTAAGGGGATATTCAGCTCTATGTAAAAAGAAACACTAATCTCTAAATGAAATAGTTTTCGAGTGATGGACAGACAATGAAGCGAGAAAACCGAAACCCTCAGAAAAATCACCCACTTATATTATTCTTATAAACACCGAATCTTATAGAAAAATTGAATTAAAAACTCGTCCAGAGTGGAAAGATAAAATTGTTAAACTGGGTTTATCTCTAAACTTGATTTCGTTTTTGTTGGGGAAATTAGTACTTAACGTCGAAATCTTGTTTTCCTGTAGGCCTAGGTGGCAGGGATTTTTATATTTTAAATTTAATTTTTGAAGTTTTGTTTCATTAAATCGCTTTAAAATGGTAGAAAATTCATTACTTCCACTGTTGTAAAGAAAGTTCATTTATTTATATTCGTTGTAGATTTATCGATACCATTTTCTCATTACGATTAAAAATATTTTTTTGAAAATTTTGAATAGAAAATGACTTTAAAAGTACGTATTTTTCTTCACAGAGTTGTTACATTTGAATCCTTTTTCATTCCGCTGATATTGAATTTGAGACGCTTGGTGCATAATGATTCCGCGACTGAAAATACGTCATTTTTAATAGAAAACGTTGATTTTTTAAAATAAAATTAAATAATTTGCCACGAATGCATCTAAAAGACACATTTTTCTAAGATTTCTACTCGAAAGTACTTAGACTACAATCTCTTGAGAACAAATGTTGACATGCAGAATAATAACTTATAAACGTGACTTCAAGAATGGAAATGTATTTATTATTAACTTATTGCGCGTTAAAATAATTTTTAACCGTGTGACAGTATTGTACTTAAATTTTGAAACGTTGTAAATGAGATCAAGTGTAGATTTCATGGGATATTCTAAGATTGTGTGAAACTGAAACGAAATATAAGTTCCTCAATTAATAACGTCATCATATTTATTTTGATTATATTTTACTAATTACGCGTGCGTGTAAAGTGTATTTTTTCCAATGAAATGTTCGTTTGAAGTTTGCGAAAACAGTATTTTGGTAATTTTAGGATAATATTAAAATTTAAAGCAAGTCTAACTATTGTAAGACAATTTTTTTGTTATAGCTAATTTTCCAAGTTTACCATAAATCAATCCAACAGTTCCTTTTTAAGTATTTTCTTTCATTGTAATTCGACGAGTTTCAACTCATTTTAATAAAAATTGAAATGCACTTGTTTTAATAAATGAATTTATTTTTTGCAGCACGCTATCCAAAACCATAAATAAAACTTGTGGTTTATTTATTTATTTATTTTCGTTTAATTTTTTGCATATATTTAACTTAATTTCTATATTGCGATGCAAAATAAACATTTCCATAAATTTTGCTTTCGGTTTTGGATAGCGTGACTCAAAAGATAATTTAAAAGAAATGCAATTCATTTATAATGCATGCTCATTGAAAGTATGATAAATTTGACAGCATATTGGAAAATAAATATTTTGGCTGATTATTTAAATATACTTCAAAAGAGAAAACACAAAGAGCTGTAATGGATTTAAAAATAAAACTTTTAGTAGTCACAACAAGGCGTTTCTTGAATTTAGAGATCATTTCTTTAAAAACCCATAGTTGAATTTATGAGAGGTGTGAATGAAAACGTAATAGAGGGGAAATTTTATACATATTTTCATAATGAAAATAATGCTGATACTGTGAGTATAAATCGAACAAGAAAAAACGAAAATAAATTTATATATATATATATTTCAATTAATAGATTAAAAATGTTTTTTTTTAAATCCTGAAATTTGAAAAGAAGAAAACCACCTACTCAAAGTTATTTAAAATTCATAAAACTTTCCATTATTTAAAAAATTTGCCACATTACACATTCAAAACAAACCACGTGACATAGTTTCAATTGAGTTAAAAAACATAATCATAAAAATTGTCTCTATTCAAGTCGAATGACTCCAGACATGGAAGTATATATTAAATTTCTTAGTATTTTGCAAGGCACCAGCACAGACAATCATCTCATAGAGTTGACGGCTAAAATTCTAGAGTGAGTTAAAACTGGATTCGCATATTATAACGCAACCGGTCTTCCGAAACCTATCTTGATGGAAAACAATAGAAGACTTGATTCTAACGGTTGACACATGCGCTTATCCCAATGTTTCCTAGCACCCAAACATATGTAAATCTGGAGGACTGGAAGCAGGAAAACACAATGATAAACCTATAAGTGAACCGCAAAAATCAGATTTTCAGTAGTTTTATACTAATATATGACTTAGCAGACCGATTGCGTTTTAATATGCGAATCGAATTTACACATTTCGGAATTTTAACCTCCAATTCAATTATTCGATTGCCTGCACTGCCGTCTCCAAGTCTATAAGTGAAAGAAAGATTTGGTATGAATTTTAAATGCTTTAATTTATAGAATAGCTTCATTCAAAAGTTGATATCATTATTATTAAGACTTAAATTTTTTTGAGAAACAAGATGAAATGCTAAGTCGTAATATTTTAACATGTTACGGGGATTTTTATTATTGATTTCATTACTTTTTAAGGTTAAAAATAAAATTGCATTCAACAAACAGTAATGAATGACTAATGCAATGAAAGTTAATTCCCATACACGTCCAATCTCTGCCCCGTTCATTCTGAAACGGGATACATCATGCTCCAATGCTTCAATTTAAAATATCCAAAGTATCCAAATAAACAGTGCTTACTAGTATTTTTGAGAAACTGCGAATTTTGAAGACTAAAGGAAATATATACAGGGTGTCCGAAAAGTCTGGAAACGGTCGAATAACTCAAGAAATACATAAAACATTGAAAAACGAAAACATACGTGTTAAATATTTTTAAATGAGCTACTCAGTGACACCAAATTTGAAATTCGCAACCGACCCCCTGGAGGTCAGACCGGGTCCAACTTCGAAATCTTAAATAATAACTCCCATTTTTTATTGCAGATTCGGATTCTACGGACAAAAATACGTAACTTTTGTATTTGATGTTTATTTCGAATCCTCGTTTACCACGGTGTAATTGAGCATATTAAATCGATACATATTTCGGTTTCCCAACCAGGTTTTGCCTGATTGGCCAGAATTTTGACGTCAAATTCCTCGTCTTATGCAGGAATGGTGGTTTCTTGAAAATTACCCGTGGCGATTATTTCGATAATGCTACACTGTTAAAAATTTGACCCATTTGCTGTATCGTCACACCACAGCTTTTATAGAATATCTCTTTTATGACCAATGAGAATGCTCCATAACACAGTAAAGTAACCGTTTTCTATAAAAGCAATGGAGTGACGTTGTAGCAAATGAGTTAAATTTTCTACAGTGTATAGGGTTTTTTTTTATGTTTTTCTCTACAAAAATTCATTGAAATATATTAATTTAGTTGTCTATTTGGATTTTTATTTTATCCAGTAAATGGTTTTTAAAAAACGAATGGTTTCTAAATACGGCTGATGTGGGTGTATGTTTTTTTTTTAATTATTTGCTGTAGCGTCAGTCCACCGCTTTTATAGAAAAAGGTTACTTTACTGTGTTATGGAGCATTCTCATTGGTCATAAAAGAGATATTCTATAAAAGCTGTGGAGTGACGCTACAGCAAATGGATCAAATTTTTAACAGCGTAGCATTATCGAAATAATCGCCACGGGTGATTTTCAAGAAACGCTATTCCTGCAAAAGACGAGGAATTTGACGTCAAAAATTCTGGCCAATCAGTCAAAACCTGGTTGGGAAAACCGAAATATGTATCGATTTAATATGCTCAATTACACCGTGATAAATGAGGATTCAAAATAAACATCAAATACAAAAGTTACGTATTTTTGTCCGTAGAATCCGAATCTGCAATAAAAAAATGGGGGTTATAATTTAAAATTTCAAATTTGGACCCCCTCTGACCCCCAGGGGGTCGGTTGCGAAGGTCAAATTTGGTACCACCGAGTAGCTTATTTTAAAATATTTAACACGTATATTTTCGTTTTTCAATCTCATAAGTATTTCACGAGTTATTCGACCGTTTTCCAGACTTTTCGGACACCCTCTATATGACATTATTAACTGCTTACTTGATCAATATTTTTGAAAGAAGTCTTTCAAATAATGCCTATTTTTGCATCATTTATAGTTTTTTTTTTCTTTAATTACCGGCTTTTCAAAACAATTTTTTTTGCCTAATTGAATCAGAAAACTGCTTGGATTAAATAATGTAAAATTTACTGGTAAGAATAATAAATCGTTGATTTAAAGTCATTTACCCGTACCACGTACGGGCAAATCAGGAAAGCGGTTAAGACAAAAGTGTCCATCATCACAAAAAGCGATACTTATTTATTAACGCCACCGCAGCAGAAGTTGCTCTAAAGCGCCAATAAAGAACAATCTTATTCGCACACGCACCCAGCTATCTTTTGGATTCCTTGCTGCCTCGTTGTTTGCAAATTTTTGACGCCATTTTTTAATGCTACGAAAATGCCTATTCGGAATTTGCCAAAAACAGAACAAGATGCAATATTATTTTAAATGTATTTTAAACTCGATATCGGCCCATTTTCCACGGAAATCCGATTGACTACTTTGTTTTTAAATAAAGTGTTTTGAATTTTGAAAGTGGTTTGATTTTAAATAATGTGTTTTATTTTATGATTTGTCGCAAAAATTTTAGGTGTAGATTGGCAGTACTTAAAAAACTGCCAAATCTGTAGCTGCGTTGGCGTTAATATGTAAGTACTCAAAAAGATTCTGAGCCTAAATTATAGAGGCTATAAAAAAATAAAATAAAAATCGCGTTTTTTTTTTGTTGTTAATTTGATAGCATTTTATCACTGTATCTTAAACAGGAAATCAACGTTTGCATGTAATGGCTAAAATGCTATCGTACGATGAAAGTATTCATCTGATTTCAGCAAGGAAGTTCTGAAGCGTAGAATAAATTCTCGCGTTTTCTTGTGTGAGCTACACTATTTTGTCTCGCAATTTCAGTAAATTCTATTACTGCTGAAGCGTTAGAAAACATCCGTTACATATGTAATAACGGAATATGTGAGTAAGTAATCTTTTTAAATATCTTGAAATAAAAATGCGTTATTCATTTGTTAAATAATAGTAAGAAAATGCCCTTAAAAAAATCCCTAAAAAGATGAAATTCTAAAAAATAAAAAGAGTTCACCTTTTTATTTGAAGAAGACTATACACAAGTGAATAAGTGTGACCGTAGATTGCAATATTTCTTTAAATATTGCAATATTTCTTCAATATTTCTTTCAACAACAACAGCTTATCTTTTAATTAATAAATCCAAATTGTTAATTTACAATTATCAAATTCTTACGTGGATAATAGCACTAAGAAATTTAACAAATAAAAAGAAATATTTCACTTCGCGTGACAAAATAGATGATAAATATGATGTAATATTATGAAATAAAAAAACGCGTTTTTCTCGTGATTTATTTAATCCATTAATTTATGTTACATACATAATACTTTTTTTTTATCTCCATTTAAACTTGCGTGCAACAATTAGAAGAAAAAAACAACAACAAAATAAACTGACGATATTAAAAAAAAATAATAATAAAATAATAGTCTTTTTCAAAATTTTATCATTTGTTGTGTGACAAGAGTTATTCAGCTGTTAGTACGGAAAATTTGAACTCTCTAACTTATATAGTTTTTGTGTACGGACTCTGTTGGTGGCAAACAGACTAACAGAAAGACAGACAGACAGAGGACAGAGACGAATAGAGTTTCGTCAGAGGAACAAAAACCTAAAGAAAAGAAAATTGAAAAAAAAAAAAACTATTAAAAGATAAACATATATTTTACTATGTCGACTTTGACATCTACTAGATAAACAAAGACATGTTAATTTAAAGATTATCTTCCCCCCTTCTAAAGCATGATTATTATTGAGCAACAGAAAGTGCCTTTAAAAAACTTATATTTACTGCTAATCTTAAATCGAAAGAATCCCCTAATGATGCTTAACGCCTGTTTTAAAGTTTATTCCGTTCATCGCAATTCTGTTAAAATAATTGACAAATCAAATATTGCAGCAATCAGTTTATTAAACTGTTGCAAAAATCCATCTTATTTTTTAATATAAAGGTCGTCTTTCATATGTTTTTTTTTAAATGCTTAGAAATTATATAAATAAGTAGTACCTACAGCCGTAGTCTCGATGACCGTCCGCCTGTCTGTCTGTCCGTAAATAACAGCACAAAAACTACGCAACCGAATAGTTTAAAATTTAAAATATGAATCTGTTGCATAATTTTGTACAGTTACTTCAAATTTTATAAAAATTGGATACATAGTTCAATTACAGGGAAAGTCAAAAGTACATTACGGCAATAAGCTAAAATATATTAAATTACGAGTCAAAAGTACATTAAGTTGCGGTAATGGCCAACTTGAAAAAATAGTTTCAAATGTATTTCAGTGATGTTGCACATCTTCGAACATAATGAAATCGATAAGCATTCATATAGCGCATTTCAAATCCCACTCTGTTGAACATGATGTGCAAATAATATTTAATTATCTTTTAGAAAGTATGATTATGATAAGTAAATATAGCTTTATATTTTACTTATAAAAAGCTGTTTTGGCTTTTTCTTGACAAGCAGTGATGCCTTGATGCGCTTGGTGTACTGTCGATAAGACATAAGCTTGGATTGTTTTAGGTACGGCTAACCTATTTCCAATAAACATTAAATCATCATAATAATGTAAGTCTTCTTTCTTATTCAAATAAGGTTTTAAATTTTTAGGCAATTGATTACACTGTTGTGGACAACCATTCTTAATTAGTATCCTTAATTTTTGGATACCCCAATGTAATTTTTGGAATTATACCCCAAATATTTTGCGGAACTTCTTTTAATTTGACTTTTTTCTAAAGAGAATTTTAAACCAGACTCTTGAGCTGGTTCAAGAATTGCTTCAAGTCTTCTATCATGTTCTTCTTCTGTTTTACCAAATACTAAGCTGTTATCAATATAAACTGAAGTTCCATCTAAATCTTTAAAAATATTATCTATAGTCTTCTGGTACACTTCAGGGGAACTAATTAATCCGTAAGGCAAGCGGCAGAATTTGTATATTCCAAACAGAGTGGCAATTGTACATAAATCAGAACTATCTTGGTCAAGTGGTATTTGTAGAAAAGCTGACGATGCATCAAACACGGTGAAAAATTTACCATCAATTTGAGAAAATAAGCTCTGTTGGGTTGGAATTGGGTAATGTTCTTGTTTTACATATTCTTACAGAGTCTTATGCGATTATTAGGCTTCTGTACTATAACTACAGGATGTACCCAATCAGTTGGTTTTACAACTTTTTCTAATATACGGTGATCAGCCATTTTATCAATCACAAGCTTTACTTTCAGTTTTAAGGCATGTGGAATAACTCTAAAGCCAGATATTTTAGGTTCGGCTTTGGCATCTAATTTGATCTTGTGTGTGGTAATTTTCCCATTTTGCCTGAAAATACATCTGTAAATTTCTCTATAATATTTTTAGCATGAACATAATCAACATTGATGTTTCTATTTACAAATCCCAAACTTTCAGAAGCTTCAATTCTCAATAAAGCACTCAAATTTTGATCAATGATGCAAAAATCAAGTAATTCAGATTTATTTTTAACTTTACATTTTAATTTACTGATCCCGACTACGTTCAAATTGTGTCCTATATAAGATGTCAACTTTCTGTTAGTTACACTAATAACTTCATTATTTCTCACATCATTAAAAATATTAAGGGGCAAAACATTGACTTCAGCCCCGGTATCTATTTTAAACGACACTTCTGAATTATTTATTAGAACAATTTCTAGCCATTCAGACTTTAAAGAATTTACCTGGCACTTTATTGGATCTAATTTAACAGAACTTTCATCAAATAAAGGATAAAACTTACCAGTAATTTCATGCACTTTTTTATTTATTATTTTTCCCTCTCTTTTTACACGCGACCCAGTAGTGGTCTAATCCGTTGCAACTGCTATACTTTTTACCAAATGCAGGGCATTTACCATAATCATGAACAGTTTTACATCTAGAACAAATTTTATTAACTTTCTAGTTAATATAATTACGTTTTTCTTTATTAGATAATTTTCCCTGAATTTCGTTTTTATTTGCATGAGCAGCATTTACAATGGTGGAACAATTATTTTTATTCATTATTTCCATTTGTTTACCACTGGACTTTTTAGCTCTACAAAATTCTAGTGCCTTTGCAAAGGTTAACTCAGTTTCCATTGGCAATTTTTCTTTCATCGAGGGATCTTTAATTGCAATAATTAAGAAATCTCTAATTAAATTATCTTCCAGATCCTCAAAAGAGCAATCGTTAGAAAAAATTTTCAAATTTGTAACAATCGAATCAACAGATTCACTTTCTTTTTGCCGACAGTTAAAAAATTTATAGTGCGCAATAACTGTACTCCTTTTCGTTTGAAAATATTCATCAAAAGAATTTATGACAATTTGAAAATTATTTGCGTTTTATCACTAACAAGGAAGGTCTCCATGCGGGCATACTTAGAAAAATCTGAAAAAATTACAGAATGTTCTTCTCATATAGTTATATATGTTTATAAAAAAATTTCGGCGGAACTTCCTTATAACATCCGTAAAAAAATAATAAAAATTTCGTTTATTTGGCAATTAATCTCCTGTTGGCGAAAAAACGAAATTTTGAAAAATACGCTTTTACGCTTCGAATACTTTTTAAAGAAAAAACTTTCTATGTTCAATTTATTTAAATAAGTTTAGTTTAAATAATTTTAGTTTTGCATTTTTACTTTACTTTAAGTGTAATTTTGTCATATACGTTTATATGCACTTATAACAAAATGAAATTAATATATTTTATCATCTAAAACACAATTAAAATTGATTAAAATTGTTCCGAATTGAAAAATACACTGCTAAAAATCTGCTGCATTTTGTTGCAACGCACTCCCTTGCTTGTATAGAAAACGATTACTTGGCCGTGAAATGGAGCTTTCTCATTGGTTGGAATAGAGATATTATATACAAGCGGTGGAGTGCGTTGCAGCAAAATGCAGCAGATTTTTAACAGTGTTGCACAAGCTACAACACCGCTAAAAATCTGTACCATTTTCTGCAGCGTCACTCCACCGCTTTTATAGAAAACGGTCAATTCACCGTGCTATGGAGCATTCTCATTGGTCAGAAGAGAGATGTTCTATAAAAGTAGTGGAGTGACGTTGCAGTAAATGCTGCAGATTTTTAACAGTGAAGTCAAGTAAAATCAATTTTCAGATTCGTTAAAATCGTCTGCTTTTGGCGAGGAAGCGCACTGCTCGCCAAATCCCGCGTCGCTTTCAGCTTTTCACGCCAATTATTCCAAACTATTTTATTTTTTTACATATCTAATAATGTAATTCCGCCACTAATTTTCACTGATCCTTTATTACTTACATGAGTAGTTTAATTCGTATTTTTTTTCAAAAAAATCCGAGTATGCCCCCAATGGAGACCTTCCTTGTAAGTTTAAAGCTATTAAATGTCTCTATAAATTTGTCCCCATTATTCCTAAAAATAGCGCTACTTTAAGTTTATCAGGCCTATTCATTTTCTCGGTCTCTTATAAATAAAGCATAAATCTTTGCTTAAATTTATTCCAATTTTCAGCTAAATTGCCATTCAAACTCATATTTGCAGGTACCAGTAAATCCAACATAACAAATTAATTGTACGCAAAAGCATAAACACTAAATCTGAAATATAAGAATAAAAATTTCTAACCTTTACAATGCCAAATTTAGCTGCCACCATGTCACAATGTGTGGTGACCTTTATATTATTAATTAAATAAACATAGTAGTCTGCTAACTACTTTTAATAAGATCAATTTAAACTCATAAAAAATATGCCACACGGGCCCTGCGTATTTCGATTTGAAAACATTTTAAAAACTAAACTTTAGAACAATAACATTTACAATTACAATAAAAGTAGAAGTAGCAGTTATGACATATTATTACAGAAATTAATCACGCGATACTACATTTTAGCATGGTTTTGGCAAAACAAAAATGTATCATAGTTTTATTCTTTCTGTCTTTTCGGAAATTTGTATTTTTTTTTCCTAACTGACTTAATTGTTTCAATTATTTAACCAAAAGATATGATTAAAAAACTATTCAATAATTTTTTTTTTGTTCTATAACAACAGATGTATTTTTAGAAAATAACGCTTGTGAAAATTTGAGGTTTTGGCGCCAAAGACATCGCCAAATAATTAAAATATGAAATATCTCATAAACTACTGGACTAAGAATTTGATTTCATACCATTCGATTCAGCATGGAAAAATACACTAAAATATGTTATCGGTTGAAAAATAACTACAAAATCCGATTTTTAGTGAATTTTTAAAAAGTTCGATGGTTTTTTTTATCCCCCTTAGCGATGTAATTTTCTAAAATTTTTTCTTAACGGACTCGATATTTTAAGAAGTATTTTTGCCCCAATTTTCAAGATTTTAGGTTCGGTATACTTTTATGTGCGTTGATTAATACGAAATCCAAACTTTCTTTTATATATATAGATTATTTTGGAAGTGTTAGATAATCTATTTTGACACGTGATTTCCATTTGTAGTTGCTTGGTTATCAGCTTTGAACTCGAAATCCTATGTTTATCATTTTATATCAGAAATGCTTTTAAATCCGGCATTACCCGTGCAACTTCCACAGGTGTTTTAACTCAGTTGCGATTGATATATATACATTCAACTCCTCCTTTCAGGTAAGTGTACCTTTTTAAACAATATACCTTTATCATTTTATACGCCTAAATTTTTGCGAAAGAGTTTTCAAAATAATTTCCCATACAACACAAACCAAAATATGTATTTCTCAGTGTATAAATTATCAATACAAAAACCCTTAATGGGTTAAAGTTTTGACGCAGCTGTTTATTTTATGGCTCTAAGAATTTTGAATATGAATTTTAAAAATAATGATATCAAATTTTGAGTGACGCCATGCTATTAATTGAAAAATTCATTTTGGTAGTATTTCATTAATCATTTTATTTTTTTCTATTTATAACAGCATGTGCAAAAGTTATTTTCAACATGAAAAGATATATACAACTTTATTCACCTATGCTTTTTCACACACATCTCCCATAAATTCAAAATATGTGTTTTAAAAGATATGATATAAAATTTAAGTGACGCCTTTATGTGCCTTTAAAAGGTTTGTTTTAAAATTCAATTTCTTTTTCATTTTGATTTGATAAAATATATTTACACATCTAAAAAACTGTTTTAAATTTACATTTCGTTGTTAAATATATTTAATTTTCATTGAATGTATACTATGCATTGGAATGCATTTATCTCAATAAACTGATTTATCATTTGTGTCACGTTATTCGAAATTGTAAGCAATATTTATGTAAATGGTTTTTTTGCGTCAGATTATCCATTTACATGCGTTTCACTTAGTTTGGATAATTTAGCGCAAAGAAACCATTTACGAAAATATTGCTTACAATTTTGAATAACGTGGCACAAATGATAAATCAGTTTATTGAGATAAATGTATTCCAATGCATAGTATAGATTCAATGAAAGTTATATATTTAACAACGAAATGTAAATTTAAAACAGTTTTTTAGATGTGTAAATATATTTTACCAAATCAAAATGAAAAAAAAATTGAATTTTAAAACAAACTTCTTAAAGGCACATAAAGGCGTCACTTAAATTTTATATCATATCTTTTAAAACACATATTTTGAATTTATGGGAGATGTGTGGGAAAAAGCATAGGTGAATAAAGTTGTATAGATCTTTTCATGTCGAAAATAACTTTTGCACATGTTATTATAAATAGAAAAAATAAAATGATTAATGAAATACGACCAAAATGCATTTTTCAATTAATAGCATGCCGTCACTCAAAATTTGATATCACTATTTTTAAAATTCATATTCAAAATTCTTAGAGCCATAAAATAAACAGCTGCGTCAAAACTTTTTACCCATTAAAGGTTTTTGCATTGATACCGTTATTTTTTTTTAGGTTAGTGATCATTGGATTAGTAGAATATACATTTATGAGATTTAATGCAGAATTTAATAGATAAAATCTAAAAAATTAATGTTTTCTTTAAATTTTTTGAATAAGAATTACCCTGTATTTGTCAGATTTTAATCCCAAAACAGATGTAATTAAAAAAGAAAAGAAAAGGATGCTCCTCTGAAGCAATTGCAACAAAAATTTTCCATATTTATTAATCTAAATACAACTTTACTTTTAAGTCTATTTCATATCCTAAGTTACCAACTTTATGACACATTTTTGAATTCATTTTATTCGCAAAAATTGTCAAGTATTTTAATGTAGAAATTGCACAATCGAAAAATTTGTTCCATTATTTGGTAAAAGCTTTTTCAGAAAAAAAGATTTTCCAGAAAATATTCTGAAAGTTAGTGTTTTGAACCACATCTCTAGTCGGCGAATGTAATAATGTAAAAAATTTAATTTTTCTATATTTCTTATTTTTGAAATTAATCCTTAAAATAAATATGAGTTAATCTTTTCTTTTTAAACACACACATATATATAAATTAAAGATTTAAAAAAAAAATACATCATATTCTGAAAATGTACATTGATATGGATACTGAAAGCAAAATTCGCAGTTTCTGATTCATAAGTATGAAGCGAAGATGTTAACAAAGTAATTAATTTAAAATTTGAAATTTATTTAAGATCTAAATGCATAAAAATTGATTATTTAGAGCTATAAATATTAGTTTATTTCAATTTTTATTTATTTTTTAATTCTGTTTTTTAGTTCATTTTATATTTGCTTTAAAGATACAAAACAAAAAAAGGCTTTACTTCAGAAAACAAATATAATTATATAACATAATTAGAAACATTTGTATCTTAAACATAAAATATAAATATAAAATACCAAAAACTTGTATGTTATTAAGCATAATTATTTTAATAAAGATATCATTTGGCACGGATGGAACATGCCCCATCCCTCCTGAGTCACAGTGTCCTGTCCTTACCTTAGAGCAACATTAAAATAATTAGTTTTTTTTTTTCAACAAGCATAGGATTTTTATGTTTAACTTAACTGTTTAGTTATAAAAGGCATATTGTTGAATTTATAAAATACTAAAAACAATTAAGTTAGCAACAAAAATGAGATTGAAAATGTATATTGAAAATTCGAGTAATTCTTATTTTTAGGTATTGTAAAATGGCCTTTTTAAGTCACAAACTAATAGTTGCAACTATAAAAAGACTTATAGCAACAAAATATAAGACAATGATTATTCCATGTGGTGGAAAAGTCATAGACGAAAAGTGATAAAGTTCAGTTTTTAATTGGGGTGATGTACAGAAGTGGAGATATATTTTTACAGAATTCATTATTTTTGCACATTATTTTATGAGAACTTATTAAAATATTCTATTAAATTCAATTTTTAATGCCATATAATAATTGGAATCAAAAAGCTATATTTAAAAAAAATAATTTTGTACTTTTCATTTATTTTTTATGTTTTAAATCACAGCATAATGTTTTTGTATTAATGTTTACACTTGAATTATTATTATTATTAAAAAATAATTTTGTATCTTCCATTTATATTTTAAATCATCACAAAATATGATTACAGCATAAATATTGGAACACATATACTTCTTTTCTCACACATATATTTCTTTGAACAGAAATTATGCATTAGATTATTTCGTTTGTTAATAGGAATTGATAAAAAAAATCATATCATCTGCAACAAAGTTCCTCAGTCATCCAAATCTTCGGATCATATTGCTAGAAGGTAGACTATACTTCTGCACTTAGTTTTCTTTTTAAAATATTTTCAAAAATTAAAATGACTTTTTTTAACAGACTTTTTTAAAAATAAAATCTTCAAGAGCACTCTCTCTCTCTGTTTTATTTATTTATTTATTTTTTGCAATTTAAAAAAGTGACTTATGAATAATTATAATAATTGTACAATGATATTTAAAAATTTTAATCACTAAAATGATTTTTTAAACTAAATTAAAATTTAAAACATACAAACTTTGTATTTGTTCATTCAAATTATTCTTTGCAATTGAAAAAAAAATGTTTATTCAAATTGTAAATCATGTTTGTTATTATTGTGAATGCTCAACGATTATAAAAATATTTTTAAATTACAATGCTTTTTTTTATTAAAGGGATTTTTCCAATTTAATTTTTAAAACTAAAATCTTTGCATTTTTTTTATTCAAACATTTTTTTCCACAATTTAAATGATAATAGAAAAATTAAAATTTCTAACATTTTCAAATCTTTGGTCATTTTGCACTTACAATCTATTGACAACAACATGCGTACGATGCGTCACAGGGATATTGGCAGTAAAACCGAAAATAAATTTCGCCTAGAAAAAAATTTGAAAACAAATCTCAATTCTGGCAATGCATGATTCAACTTCAGCAAGGGAACCATCTAGGAACGAAATGCAACAACGAATGACTGCAATCAAAATTCAAAACTGCCTCTCACACAGAGCTTTAGTGCTGCCATCTATTGTCTTTAAGACCTACTAAGTATTTCCTTGTTTACTATCAATTCATTTGCCAAAAAGAAAAAAAAAAAAAAAAAAAAAAAAAAAAATCTGTATGGAATTTTGACATAATATCTGTGGGAAAAAAGGCTTAAACTACAATTTACAACTAAAGTTTAGTTTCAACTTTTCAAATTCTTGAAAAATTACATTTTTTCCCCAGTACATTGAATCTTAATGACATGCAATTTAGAATAGAAATTATGAAGTTTTTGGATTACGTAATAAAATATTAAACTGTGTTACTGGACACAATCATATTTTCCCCCCAACAAAATCTAAAAACAGTGTAATTTATAATGTCTCATACATTCGCATTCATATTTTGTATTTTTAAAACATTTTTGAACCATACATTATTGATGAATGTGGTCCCAAAATCAATGTTTGTCAGCTAAAATTTTGTATCTGAAGATTGGTACGCTTGAAGTTCTAATCTGAGTGCCGATAAAATCCAGAAATTTATGCTTCGTTAGACGCATTCATAACAAAATATTTGATTTTGTAAAAGTAAGTATTCATTTCATTTTATAATTTATAATAAATGTCCATTTTAATAATAAAAAATATATGTTACTTAAATTTACTTTTAAAATTGAATTATTGAAATTTATTTAAAGCGAAGTTTTATTTCATTTAAATCAGTTGTAATTGTAATGTAATTTTATTTAAATTATTACAATTTTTTTTTAAATTAAAATTTCATTTAATGGTCTCATTTACAATAAAAAAGTACAAAGGAACGGATAATGAAAGTCAACTTTATCTTATTAACTGGCTTAAAAAAGATCAAAACAAAAATAAAACGTAATGCCTCGAACGGGACAGAACACTCGATGATGTTCAGATCTCAATCCCAACGACATACGGCCCGACCAGTGGCCGAGAGGTTCTGACCTCTCAACTGGTAGACGGCAGGTGCTGGGTTCGAACCCAATCGCGGCCGTCGGCCTAACCGTTCGGAGTTTTCGTGGTTTTCTTCGAACCTTGCGTAAATACAGGTTAGGTTCCCTTAGAAAGACCCCCACGAAGGGCACCCCTCCCCATGGGCCTATATCCCTAGTGCAGATAATCGGCCGACACAAATACTACTACTACTACTACCCAACGACATACCGATTGAGCAAGCAAGCACGCAGTAAAGGGGAGAAAAAGGTAAGTAAAGAAAAAAAGAAACACGCGTATGAATACAGTAAATAGTTTATCGAGCATTTGTATTGAGATTACCATAGAAATGCGAAAAATATAGTCCAATTTTTCAAGACCAATATATAACAAACAAGAGTTTTCCTGGAAACTAGGCATGTCTTATTCACTCTATCTTAAACAGATTCATATTATATATAAGTTTTAATAAAATCGCCCAGGCCGTTTTCTAGATTTCATTATCAGGAACAAACTCCATCGATTTCGGTTTAAAAATGGGTATCGAGATTTTAAAAGATAAAGAACGTAGAAATCTAATAAATTCTAAATAGAATTAGACTGGAGATATAAGACTCTTTTTAAAAAATCAGAACAATGTGAGCTATATTTGTTGAGTTATTAAAAGGCGGCTTTCCGCATTTCCTTTGATCTCAAACTAGCTGTATATATGAGTTCCGCCCTTCGACAATTCTACGATACGATTTTAGGCTTAAGGCTGCGTCACAGGAATACTACCGTCTTCCATGATTAGGAGTCAGTTTTAAAACGTGTCTTTTTTTTTTTTTCAATTTACTTTAATATAATCTTAAAAAAAAAAAATGTTATTTTAAACTTTTTATGTTTAATTTAAGACACATCCATGCTCTATTTTTACGGCTGGAATTCCAGAATTACTTAAAACTCGATCAATATATTAAAGAACAATCGTTCTGCTGAATCATATCTTTGGGGAAAAATATCTGAAAATTATTAGTGGTTAAGCCCGGTTTACTATTGTGTCTTATGGCTACCAAAGGAATGAAACTTGGAGGATTGGGAGAGGGAAATCGAAATTGAAAACCCTACGAGTCAACCCCTAAAATCTGGTTTTTAGGTGTTTTCCATCAGGATATGATTTGACAGACTGATTGTGTTTTAATATGCGAATAGGTTTGTTACTAATTCTGAAATTTCAGAAGAGAACTCGATGATTTAATTGCTTGTGCTGCCGCTTACCGGTCTATGTGTTATCGCATATGATACAATACATATTCAGACATATTCATTTTGGAATGAAAAAACTCGTATGATGTTTTTTTTCAAACAATATGATTATGATAAAATAATATCATCATATAGTGTCATTATGTATGTCTTACTTTAAAGTAGATTTTCTGTTAAAAAAGACATATATTGAAGGTTTCGAAATGCAATATTTATTCGATCGCTATCCTAATAGATGTTAGAGCGGAAAATAATAAAAGGTAAATAATAAAAAAAGTGTCCATTTAAAAAAGATGGCATCCTCTCACAGGTTATTCGCACTATTATATATTATACTTTTATTTCGAAGAATAATGTTCCTCGAAAAATAAATTCAGGGGGATTAATCCTTCCCCTTTCCCGCTTTACACTTAATCAATGAACCTCCAAATTCAATGAGGTAAACTCCTTATCAGAATAAACAGGTATATCAAATGTGAAGCAAATCAAATAATTCTGCATAAAAAATCCATTTATCTAAATTAAGACGGATATTAGCTTCCCAATTTACATTTTTATACTGAACCAATGAACATTCAAATGTAATCAAGCGCCCTTTCAGAACAAACGTATACATTAAATTAAAAGGAAATTGAATAATTCTGCATAAAAAACATATTTACCTAAGTTAAAGGGGGGGATTACTCCCACGTTAACCCCCCTTTATGCTTAATAAATGAAATTCGAAATTTAATCAGTATAGCGTCTTATCAGAATGAATCTAGAAAACAAATTGTAAGAAATCGATAATTTAAGCTTGCGTAATCGCGTTACATAAATACACACATACATATATACATGCAGACATACCATACGTACATACAGAACGTGCTTGCACATTAACTTTCAGGACTTGATAGCCTGTAGTAATACGATATATGCATTTTTATCTATTTATAATAGTTAAGCGTAAATACGATTTCAATTTGAAGGAAATATTATTCTTTGTGCTATTTTTACATTTGGTAACAGTTTAAAATGATGCATTTTTCTAATATATGTAAATAATATTTTTCGAAATGTTGGAAATTTGAATTTAAAATGGAAACAGAATTATCAAAAAAGAAGTCAAATTAATAAAGTAAATATTGTCTGCACACCGGGAACTTTTAATGTATCTGACAATTTTTTCGTAGGATCGGGTCTATTTAAAACTGTTTAAATACTATTTCTGAAGTATATGTAATGCCACTAAAATCAGAAAATATTTATCTCGAATGCATAGAAATGACTTTCCGTAAACATAAAGATCGTATTAAAGAACACATCAGAGATTTGAAATATAATCGACCAGCAACAGTTTATTAAAAAGGTAACTTAAAAGATTCAAACCGAAGCAAAATATACAAGGTAATTTCGAAGATGAAACGTTATGTGTCCCTTGAAGAATTACCATGAATTAGTCTTCGGGGAATAAATAGAAACTAACAAAAGCCGTGCTTTGCTTGGATTCGCGAAGCATTATTTCATATATTGTTATGGATTTTGTAAATAGTCAATATTTGTACTAAAAATATGTAAATTATCCTATTCAGCTCTATTTATAAGCTAATATTAGTTTTTGTTGTATTAAAATGACTCAATTTGTTGATTTTCTGCAAGCAAGCAAACCAATTAATTTTCATTGGATGCCTACGGGAATTTGGTGAAATAATAGAGATATCGCCAAGTTTGCGGCACTTTCGGTGACTAATTTTGGTCGACAAATTTGGCGATATATCTCCAAGTTTGGCGCAAACTTGGCGACAGATTAGGGCACTGCCCCCTTTGTTTATATAAGTAAACAAAAACATTTTCAAAGCAAAATTTTGCAAAGTATTAATTAATTTTTTTTTGTTTATAGTTCTTTTGTTGCCACTTTACAAAACAAATCATTATACAATTCTTTAAAATGCGTAAAAGACATTTGATGCGGACATTTTTTGTTTATTAAATTAATCATGATTCTATCTATAAATACCAACTTTATAATTTACGTTTTCTTCTGAAAATATACGCGTTTCCTTTTTTATTTGCAAAAATTCGTCCGTAATGGATAAACATGTAAAATAAATTAATTAAAATAATAAATTTTTTAATGTTATTCTGTAAAAATAATAATATTGTCCAAACTACAGATCATAATTTATTTTCATGTTCAATTTCAAGTCAAAATACTGAATAGTTGTTTTGTAAAGTGTACGTCAAAATGTAATTTGTGTAGCCTAGTAGAGAATTCGCTTTGCTCATCCTAATTAATACTACCAAAAAGGTCTCCATACTGGGCATACTCAGAATTTTATGAAAATAATACTAATTAAAGAACTTATGTATGTAATAAAGGATCAATCAAAATTAGCGGCGGAATCGCATTAGAAATTATGTAAAAAAATAAAATAGTTTCGAATATTTGGCGTGAAAAGACTAAAGTGTCACTCGATGGGGCGAGCAGCCCTTTTCCTCGTCAAAAGCAAACGATTATAATGAAACTCAAAACTGTTGGATATTTAGTTTGCGTGTAAATGGTATTTAATGAATTTAAACATAAACAATTAGAGACTTTAATATATTATATACATCTATATACATATTATATTACATATATATATGAGGACACCAGAAGCCAAGGGGTAGAAGTGACAAAATATAGATTTCGAGTAAATTGAGTTCAAAGTTACACATAAACTATAATTGAATGAATTGAAATATGAAAATTTTGCTTATTTCTTACTGATCCTTGAACTCTTGTTTCAATAACTGTTTAAAAAAAAGGTGGAATAGAATATTTTTTAATTTATAACTGAGCAATATTTATCATCATTCGGCCTTGTACCCCTTTGCTTCCAAGCAGTAATGAAAACTGCTTGAAAACTAAAGGGTACAAATGCCGAATGAACACAAGAAATGAAAATCTTCGTATATTTGGCGTTAAAAGACAAAAGAGTCACTCGATTTGGCGAGCAGCCTGTTCGTCCGTTCGTCTGTCTGTCCATTTGCATATAACAATGCAAAAACTATCCAACCGAATCGTTTGAAATTTAAAATATGCAATTGTTGCATAATTTTATCATATCATTTTCGAGAGTATAGAACAGAGTTATGTTTTGTGTTGAAAAGTGGTGAGATGAAATCGCATTATTATTTTGAGTTTGTATTATGAGAAAATAAATAATAATTACATGCGTACATTTCATTAGTAGAATGAATTGTGAGTATTTTCATCTTATCGATGACATCTGGTTCGTGCATCTGGAAATAATTTATTTCGCAATGTGGATGAGAATGATTTTTCTTTTTTCCCTGAAGTAAAAAGACGATCATTTACTGTGGAACACTTGCTTACATTTAAGGATAATATGAAAGAAATTAAATAGGTGCATGGTTTTTTTTTTTTGGTTCATTTTCTCTCATAATATACTAGTTTTTATTTGTGTCATATATTTATTATTTTATTTTGAGTTAAGAGAGTTAATATTTTTGAGTTTTATAATTTTTTCTTGAAATGTTAAAATGCACGTAAAGCAGATTTACAAATTGTTGTTAGAACTACGGGAAAAAGTATGTTATAAAGCTACAAAAACAGAGTTAATTAATAATATAAAAATACGGAGAAATTTAAAAGTGACCCTGAATTTGTAAGTAATGTAATAGACGATATAATTGAGAAACGGAAGGAAGAATCTGAGTAACTTGAGAAAAATAAACAATTAGAATTGCAGTTTAAACAAATTAAATTGGAAAGAGCTAAAACGGAATTAGAATTATAATGTATTTTCTAGTATATCGTGTATATATAGTATATTATAGTGTACATACAATATATTTTAGTGATGCTACTCTTTCGAACATAATAAAATTGAAATGCATTTATGAAGTATATACTAAAACATTCAGTAAAATCTGTGGTGCAAAGAATATGTGTTATTAATTTACAGGGACGCAAAAAAGTATTCCATTACTTAGTTGCATAGGGGAAAATATTGATTGAGGCTCATTTTAATAATGTTAAACTGTATTACATTTTATGAAACTGATATACACTGCTGAGGTTTACTGCATGTTACTTCCTGTATAATAGAAAGCAGGTAGTATTTACAGGGGCATACAAAAGATTTCGGATACGACACTGTATCCAAGATACTGTACTGTACACTATTACACAAATATCTCAATACTTGTAAAACTTAGTTGTAGTACGAACGCACCTGATTTGCTACGTTTTACGTGCAACTTCCAATTTGTTTTCCTTTTTTTTCAGAGTCACTATAAATATGTTGTTGGTATACATGGCTATCCTGGCTCTGGGATTTATCTCAGACGTTTGCATGGAGACGTGTCCAGAAGTAGAAGACATTTATCCATGCGAATGTAACAAAAGACATTTTGATACCATTGTTGTAACTTGTGATGGTTTCGAAACAAAGAAACTCCAACAAGCTCTAACTAGTTTGAGAGGAAAAAAATCAGTAACGCTCTATTTGGAAAAATTTCACACCAGCATACCCTGGGAAATCTTTTCTGATATTGGCATCGAGTGGTTACAATTTCGATTTTGTCATGTGGATAATTTGACAGAAGATGAGCAGCCAGGGGACTTAGACATAGAGGTAAGATCATTTAGAGGTAAGGTATTTATTGCATTTTTAACACTATCAAACTGATTGGTAAAGTTATCATACTAATTAAATATTTCCAACTGAGCGAAAAAGGGCCCAGGACGGGAATCGAACACAGATACTTGGCTTACAAGGCCAATTGAGCTGTCTAAATGACAGACCAGATGTTATGACTTACAAGGTTATCTGAGCGAAAAACGCTTACCGGTTGTCGTGCCCAGTTAGCTTAAACGTTAAATTATTGGCCATGTAAACCAAGAATCTGGGTTCGATTCCGGACCTGGGCAATTTTTCGCTCAGTTGGAAATATTTAATTCGTATGATAACTATACCAATCAGTTTGATTGTGTTAAAAATGCAATTTATCTACGTGCACGTCGTTCTATGGGATTCCTTTACCTGCGGTTTATTTTGTTAAGCTGTCTAAATGAAAGACAACATGTTATAACCTACAAGGTTATTTGAGCGAAAAACGCTCACCGGTTGTCGTGCCCAGTTAGCTTGAACCTTAAATTATTGGCCATGTAAACCAAGAATCTGGGTTCGATTCCGGACCTGGGCAATTTTTCGCTCAGTTGGAAATATTTAATTCGTATGATAACTATACCAATCAGTTTGATTGTGTTAAAAATGCAATTTATCTGTGTACACATCGTTCTATGGGGTTTTTTTACCTGCGGTCTATTTTGTTAAGCTGTCTAAATGAAAGACAACATGTTATAACCTACAAGGTTATTTGAGCGAAAAACGCTCACCGGTTGTCGTGCCCAGTTAGCTTGAACCTTAAATTATTGGCCATGTAAACCAAGAATCTGGGTTTGATTCCGGACCTGGGCAATTTTTCGCTCAGTTGGAAATATTTAATTCGTATGATAACTATACCAATCAGTTTGATTGTGTTAAAAATGCAACTTATCTGCGTACACATCGTTCTATGGGGTTCCTTTACCTGCGGTCTATTTTGTTAAGCTGTCTAAATGAAAGACAACATGTTATAACCTACAAGGTTATTTGAGCGAAAAACGCTCACCGGTTGTCGTGCCCAGTTAGCTTGAACCTTAAATTATTGGCCATGTAAACCAAGAATCTGGGTTCGATTCCGGACCTGGGCAATTTTTCGCTCAGTTGGAAATATTTAATTCGTATGATAACTATACCAATCAGTTTGATTGTGTTAAAAATGCAATTTATCTGTGTACACATCGTTCTATGGGTTTTTTTTACCTGCGGTCTATTTTGTTAAGCTGTCTAAATGAAAGACAACATGTTATAACCTACAAGGTTATTTGAGCGAAAAACGCTCACCGGTTGTCGTGCCCAGTTAGCTTGAACCTTAAATTATTGGCCATGTAAACCAAGAATCTGGGTTTGATTCCGGACCTGGGCAATTTTTCGCTCAGTTGGAAATATTTAATTCGTATGATAACTAAACCAATCAGTTTGATTGTGTTAAAAATGCAATTTATCTGCGTACACATCGTTCTATGGGGTTCCTTTACCTACGGTCTATTTTGTTAAGCTGTCTAAATGAAAGACAACATGTTATAACCTAAAAGGTTATTTGAGCGAAAAACGCTCACCGGTTGTCGTTCCCAGTTACCTTGAACCTTAAATTATTGGCCATGTTAACCAAGAATCTGGGTTCGATTCCGGACCTGGGCAATTTTTCGCTCAGTTGGAAATATTTAATTCGTATGATAACTATACAAATCAGTTTGATTGTGTTAAAAATGCAATTTATCTGCGTACACATCGTTCTATGGGGTTCCTTTACCTGCGGTCTATTTTGTTAAGCTGTCTAAATGAAAGACAACATGTTATAACCTACAAGGTTATTTGAGCGAAAAACGCTCACCGGTTGTCGTGCCCAGTTAGCTTGAACCTTAAATTATTGGCCATGTAAACCAAGAATCTGGGTTCGATTCCGGACCTGGGCAATTTTTCGCTCAGTTGGAAATATTAAATTCGTATGATAACTATACCAATCAGTTTGATTGTGTTAGAAATGCAATTTATCTGCGTACACATCTTTCTATGGGGTTCTTTTACCTGCGGTCTATTTTGTTAAGCTGTCTAAATGAAAGACAACATGTTATAACCTACAAGGTTATTTGAGCGAAAAACGCTCACCGGTTGTCGTGCCCAGTTAGCTTGAACCTTAAATTATTGGCCATGTAAACCAAGAACCTGGGTTCGATTCCGGACCTGGGCAATTTTTCGCTCAGTTGTAAATATTTAATTCGTATGATAACTATACAAATCAGTTTGATTGTGTTAAAAATGCAATTTATCTGCGTACACATCGTTCTATGGGGTTCCTTTACCTGCGGTCTATTTTGTTAAGCTGTCTAAATGAAAGACAACATGTTATAATTTACAAGGTTATTTGAGCGAAAAACGCTCACCGGTTGTCGTGCCCAGTTAGCTTGAACCTTAAATTATTGGCCATGTAAACCAAGAATCTGGGTTCGATTCCGGACCATGGCAATTTTTCGCTCAGTTGGAAATATTTAATTCGTATGATAACTATACCAATCAGTTTGATTGTGTTAAAAATGCAATTTAATTGCGTACTCATCGTTCTATGGGGTTCCTTTACCTGCGGTCTGTTTTGTTAAGCTGTCTAAATGAAAGACAACATGTTATAACCTACAAGGTTGTTTGAGCGAAAAACGCTCACCGGTTATCGTGCCCAGTTAGCTTGAACCTTAAATTATTGGCCATGCAAACCAAGAATCTGGATTCGATTCCGAACCTGGGCAATTTTTCGCGCAGTTGGAAATATTTAATTCGTATGATAACTATACAAATCAGTTTGATTGTGTTAAAAATGCAATTTATCTGCGTACACATCGTTCTATGGGGTTCCTTTACCTGCGGTCTATTTTGTTAAGCTGTCTAAATGAAAGACAACATGTTATAACCTACAAGGTTATTTGAGCGAAAAACGCTCACCGGTTGTCGTGCCCAGTTAGCTTGAACCTTAAGTTATTGGCCATGTAAACCAAGAATCTGGGTTCGATTCCGGACCTGGGCAATTTTTCGCTCAGTTGGAAATATTTAATTCGTATTATAACTATACCAATCAGATTGATTGTGTTAAAAATTCAATTTATCTGCGTACTCATCGTTGTATGGGGTTCCTTTACCTGCGGTCTATTTTGTTAAGCTGTCTAAATGAAAGACAACATGTTATAACCTACAAGGTTATTTGAGCGAAAAACGCTCACCGGTTGTCGTGCCCAGTTAGCTTGAACCTTAAATTATTGGCCATGTAAACCAAGAATCTGGGTTCGATTCCGGACCTGGGCAATTTTTCGCTCAGTTGGAAATATTTAATTCGTATGATAACTATACCAATCAGTTTGATTGTGTTAAAAATGCAATTTATCTGCGTACACATCGTTCTATGGGTTTCCTTTACCTGCGGTCTATTTTGTTAAGCTGTCTAAATGAAAGACAACATGTTATAACCTACAAGGTTATTTGAGCGAAAAACGCTCACCGGTTGTCGTGCCCAGTTAGCTTGAACCTTAAATTATTGGCCATGTAAACCAAGAATCTGGGTTCGATTCCGGACCTGGGCAATTTTTCGCTCAATTGGAAATATTTAATTCGTATGATAACTTTACCAATCAGTTTGATTGTGTTAAAAATGCAATTTATCTACGTACACGTCGTTCTATGGGGTTCCTTTACCTGCGCTTTACCTGCGCTTATTTTGTTAAGCTGTCTAAATTAAAGACAACATGTTATAACCTACAAGGTTATTTGAGCGAAAAATGCTCACCGGTTGTCGTGCCCAGTTAGCTTAAACGGTAAAGCATTGTCCTTGTAAGTCAAGTATCTTGGTTCGATTCCCGGACTGGGCAATTTTTCACTGAGTTGGAAATATTTAATTTGTAAGGTTTTTATTCTTGACCTGTATTCAATCTGAAACGTACATTTTCAGATGTTTGGGTAGTTTCTACTATAAAGAGAAAAAAAAAAATTATATTGCAGCAGTTCGGAGGTATTGAATTTCCAAAAATTACTGCCTGTTTGTATTAATCATGATCTCCAGAAAACAAAACACCATTATTTGAAATGTTTATGTATATATATATATATATATGTATGTGCATTATTGGTCGTATGATGTTACTGCTATTTATGACTAATTAAAATATAATTGAACATGTGTATAGGACTTAAGGAGCTCACGACTAAGTTCATTAATCGGCTTTCAAAATCACAGCCATTTAAATTTTTCAATTTAAAAAGATGCACAAAAAGATATGGAAAGATTTTACCTTGAAATATTCGACGTTTGATACCTCTTTACAGAGGATTTTTTATTTTGATTCTATCCCATAAAATGATTGAGATATTGCAGTTTAAAAGTCTTGCGCTGCTGATTTTTTCATTATTAGATTTTATTTAATAGGTTTAGTAAACGTGCTTCCATTTTAAGTGTTTTAACTCCTTTTGATACCAAGTTAAAAGTCTAAGCAAACTTGGTGATATTTCGTCAGTATTTCGTGGAGTATTCCTAAATTTGTCGGGTAAAAGAAGCCAATTCTCCACAAATGAAGCCAATTGGGTGATAGCTAAATAATTTTTCAAAATTTCCATTCAAATTAAGTATTAACGAAAACTGGAAATCCTCTGTATTCAGGATCTACGCATTTTATCTTCGTGTTTTTTGAAAAACAAAACAAAACAATAATAGCTGAATATTTTAAAACAAGAAATAGACATCCTAAAATTTCCTCCCTGTACAGACCAGATGATTTTATTGTAATTATTTTTTTCAGTTAGAGTTTAAGGCAGAGTTTTCCTTCATCGTTGCATATAAACACAAAATTTAATTTATACAATTTTATTTAAATAAAAATAAATAAATGAAAAAAAAAGAACACAGACTATTCAAGGAAAAAAAACAATGATATTGCTTTAATCCAAAGTCAGTTCAGTGTGATTTATTTTACTGTAAGTATTCTTTTACAGATTAAATTTGAACCTAATTTTTAATAGCTCAACAGTAACTTTTGAAATTTATTATTTATTCGAAAACTGCATAACAAAGGACATAGAAATAAATTTAAAACTTTGACTGCTTAATGGGCGAGTTAAAAATGAATGAAGAATATCAAACCTGAGATTATCGAAGAGAAAAAATCTATTATGGGTATTTTTTTAAATAAAAATTTTTTTTCCATGTTTTAGTCCATATAATGCATGTTTTTTAACTAAATTTAACCCCCAAAAATAAAACTGAAAAAATTGCAAAATGCAGGAGGAATATAAATATATCAAATACTAACTGGCTTCCCCCGCTAGCAGGCCCCTCTATTTTTATATAAAATCTCGAAACGGACGAATGTTGAAGCGAACGAACCTCGAAACGTACCCCGGTTGCCTTCAGCAGCTTATAGCAGGCGTGCTACGCACCCGCTGCCGGATGTGCCCTTCCTTTTTGAGCGAAGCTCGAACTGTGTCACCGTTGTCTATGGCAGCATATAGAAGTCGTGCTGCGCACGCACCGCCGGAAGTGTCTCTCCTCTCCGGACGAAAGCGAAATCATGTCGCCGTTGCTACGGCAGCGTTTAGTAGGCGTCCTGCGCACGCACTGCCGAATGTGCCCCTCCTTTTTGAACAAAACTCAAACCGATATGTTTGTCGAGGTGGTGGTGCTTTAAAGCAACAATTTTAGATTTTTGCAAAAATTACTATTTGTAAATAGTGGAATTAAACCTGGAGTTTCTTTTATAACTTTATATCATATATTATAAACTACCTTAAAATTTCAAGTAGATCAACATAGAATTTCTGTTATATTTCCTGAGTTTGTTTGCATCCCTTGTCTGTCCTCCACCCCCTCGAAATATGACTTTCTTTTATAAATTTATATTATGTGCCATAAACTAGCATAAAGTTCCTAATTGTTCCAGCAAGAATATAACATTTTTACAAAAATTAATATTAGAAAATAGTGGTATTTGATGCGGCATCCTTTTTCTTAAACTTTTATCATCATGTTTTATTATGTATCTAAAAGTTTCAAACAGTTCGCATAATACTTGTAATATTTAATTATCAGCTAAGGCGGTAAGAAGTGCTGAGGTTTTTAAAAAAATTCTAGCATCCCTCTTCCTCCCACCCCCAATCCTAAATTTTAAGTGCCATGCTTTATTTAAGCTCTTTTTTTTTTGTTTGTTTGTTTAAAAGGGATAAGATGGTTTTGTTCCCAAAAATTTCACATGAACTGATTTGTGCGAAAACCAATATTTGTAACGAATTAAAAATGAATATTTTCTTAAATCCGAAAGTTTTCATTTAATTGAAAAAAAATAGAGAAATAGTCTTAAACAGAATAAAAATTTACTCAAAAATGGATATTGAAAATTTTTTGTTTCTTTATAAAATTTCTGAGGCCACCAGTGCATCTGTTTTTATCGCCTGACATAATAGAAATTAAAAGAAATTAGATATTAATAGAATATAAATTATTAGATATTAATAGAATATAGATTATTAGATATTAATAGATTAGATATAAATTATTAATAGAAATTCATAAATTGGGTTTCACTTGATCTAAGAACACGATTAAAAAAATATCAAAGTAAATCATGTTCTATGTCTAGTAGTTTGAGTTTCAAATTTCTGCTATGTATATTAAAAAAAATTACAGACTTCTAAAAAATCTCCCAGTAACAGAAGTCACGTGATATTACAGCTACGGTTTCGATTTCATCCCCTTTCAGACATTGCGTCTATGCACAATTTGAAAAAAAGAATGAAATAAAATGAATTTTTAATCGATTTTTATAGATATTTCGAGAAATAATCGAGCTGTAAAATTAAATTTTAGTATTTCGGAAAAACCTTTCAATTTTACGTTTCCTCGTGCAATTAGCGTGTCCCTGTTTTTTTTTTTTTCTTTTACGGAAGATATCATCTTTTAAAAATTTGCCTAGTGCATTAATTCTGTTAAATTGACACCTGCTTTAGATTTAATTAAGTTGAAAATCATTAAAAAATGAGGTTTTTAATTGATTTCGTCACTAATTACTGCCGCATTTTTTCAAGACAGGATGCACCAAAAAATTAGCTTAAATATATATATACAGGGTGATTCCAAATTTTTTTTACAATAAAAGAGGGGTGATAGTACATATCAAGACAAACAATATTAAATAGGAGGCCAAGGGTCCAAACCTTTTTCCAAAGGAGATAGCCGCTATTAAAGTTTAGGGACCAAAATTTGAAATAAACATAAAATACGGAAAAATCGGTCGACAGATTTGCGGTTTTCACTAAAATTATTCTTTATGTCGGCATTTTCTTGAAATAGAATTATAAAGATAAATTTCAAAAAACGGCAATAGAGGGCGCTTTAGACTTTGGAGTAACGAACAACTATTTTTTGCCGGTATTTTTTGCATCTCATTAAATGTTTTCGTAAGCTTAGACTCAAACTTAAATTTTGAGCTCAAAATCTGAAAGTGGGAGAGGTTAAGTAGCATAAACTGAACTGTGTTCAGAGAGTTCAAATTTCAAATGATATAAAAAAACGGAAAAATTGGTTCGTTGATTTGCGGTTTCCACTAAAACTATTTTTTATGTTGGTATTTTCTTAAAAATAAATTACAAAGATAAATTTCAAAAAATGTCGATAGAGGGGGCTTTAGATTTTGGAGTAACGAACAACTATTTTTGCCGTTATTTTTTGCATCTCGTTAAATGTTTTCGGAAGCTTTGACTTAAACTTAAATTTTGAGCTCAAAATCTGAATAGTAGGGAGTAGTTAAGTACCACAAACTGAACTGTGCTTAAGGGGGGGAGGGGTGTTCAAATTTAAAATAATTATAGAGAATGGAAAAATTTGTCGATTAGTTTGCGGTTAAAAAAAAAACTATTCTTTAAGTCAGTGTCTTCTTGAAAATAAATTTTAAAGATGAATTTCAAAAAATTCCATCGGAGGGCGCCTTAAACTTCAGAGTAACCAACAATTAATTTTAATCATTATTTTTTTGTTCTAATTAAATGCTTGCAAAAACTTATTAAATGTTTTCGAAAGCTTAAATTTAAACTTAAATTTTGAGCTCAAAATCTGAATAATTAGGAGTAGTTAAGTAGCGCAAATTGAAGTGTCTTCAGGAGTTGAAATTCACTCCCCCCTCCTCGAACGCAGTTCAATTTTTCGCTACTTAAACACTCCCAACGATTCAGAATTTGAGCCTAAAATTTAAGTTTATGCATTTGAAAGCATTTAATGAGATTAAAAAAATAACAGTCAAAAATAGTTGTATGCTACTCCAAAGTCTAAGGCGCCCTCTATCGGAATTTTGTGAAATTTATCTTTAAAATTTATTTTCAAGAAAATGCTCATTTAAAAATTAGTTTTAGCGAAAATCGCAAACAAATCGACCAATTTTTCCGTTTTTTATAATCATTTGAAATTTGAACCCTCTGAACACAGTTCAGTTTGTCTATTTAACCACTCCCAACTATTCAGATTTTGAGCTCAAAATTTAAGTTTGAGTCTAAGCTTACGAAAACATTTAATGAGATGCAAAAAATACCGGCAAAAAATAGTTGTTCGTTACTCCAAAGTCTAAAGCAACCTCTATCGCCATTTTTGGAAATTTATCTTTATAATTTTATTTCAAGAAAATGCCGACATAAAGAATAATTTTAGTGAAAACCGCAATTCAATCGACCGATTTTTCCGTTTTTTATGTTTATTTGAAATTTTGGTCCCTAAACTTTAATGGCGGCTATCTCCTTTGGAAAACGGTTTGAACCCTTGGTCTCCTATTTAATATTGTTTGTCTTGATGTGTACTATCACCCCTCTTTTATTGTAAAAAAAATTTAGAATCACCCACTATATATATATACGCTATATTGCCATTGATTATGGGACACTTGCGATTTTAGACATTTTACTAAATATCTAGAAAAATTCATGAGGAATCATCTCGAAATTCTTAGTGTATAAATATAATAGTATACATCATACATCTCCGTGAAGATTTTTTACCGAAATTCCATAGGGGACCGCCAACAAATTAAAAAAGAATGAATATCTTTTGAATAACCCTGTCAAAACTAATGTAGCAAAAGCGCTCAAACTCTAGATTATGATTGAATGCCTTATTGTAATACACTGTGTTCATTTTTATGCAAATAGCATGCATACTCGCAGAGTAATTAAGGTTTTTATAAAAATGGTCCCAAATTTTTCAAGTTTTTTCCTTATAATTTTCAGAGTTCTTAATATAAAATAATATTCTTTTCAGAAAATATGACAAACAACATTGCACACAGTACCCTGTAATCAGAATTAAAAAATAATAAAAATTGTATGAAAAATGAGTAGGTTTACTAAATAATTTTTTACTGTGCATGCGTCAAAGATATCAAAATTTCATTTGCATATTATGTTAGCTAAATGTATAGAGCAAATTTTATAAAAGTCTCAAAATCATAGCTTAAAAATTCTGAAAGTAATCGTCTCTAGAAAAAGAACAAAATCCGTTGTTTCCTTAATGAAGCAAAAAAATGAGGGATTGTATCCAAAAGTAGTCGTAACATCCCGTATTGTGTATTCTATATTGACACTAATCAATGAATATATGGATACAACCGCTCTTGTTTTTGCTTCATTTTAAGAATAACGGATTTTCAACTTATTCAACTGACGATTATTTTCAGAATTTTCAAGTTATGATTTTGTGAGTTTCGCAAAAGTTGCTTTATACATTTAGCTAACATAACATGCAAATGGAATTTTGATATAGTTGACGCATTTGCAGTAAAAAATTATTTAGTAAACCAACTCCTGTTTTATACAATTTTCATTATTTTTTAATTCTGATTACACAGTACTATGTGCAATGTTGTTTGTCATATTTTCTGAAAAAAATATTATTTTACATTAAGAACTCTGAAAATTATAAGGAAAAAACTTGGAAAATTTTGGGACCATTTTTATAAAAACCTTAATTACTCTGCGAGTATGCATGCTATTTGCATAAAAATGAACAAGGCGTATTACGATAAGGCATTCAATCATAATCTTGAGTTTGAGCGCTTTTGCTACATTAGTTTTGACAGGGTTATTCAAAAGATATTCATTCTTTTTTAATTTGTTGACAGTCCCCTATGAAGTTTCGGGGAAGAATCTTCACGGAGATGTATGACTTATACTATTATATTTATACACTAAGAGTTTCGAGATGATTCCTCATGTATTTTTCTAGATATTTAACAAAATGTCTAAAATCGCAAGTGTCCAATAATCAATGGCCATATAGTGTATATATTGCGCGTTTTTCTGCGTCAATAAGGGAATTTTTGTCTTTGGTCTTATGGGTTTTGAACACAAACAGACGTATACGAATATTAATAGAAGAAATTTTATGAACTGTGGGCAATTGTATGAAATAATTTTTATTCGCCCATGCGCGCACGATAATGTGCATTGTTTCACATAATTTAATAGGTAACTTCATGAAGCAACTCATACAAAAAAAAAATCAGTCAGTCATCGCAAAAATTTAGAAAGACCTCGCCAATAAAGTGAGCTGCTTAAAGGATTTTCAACGAATTCTCATTTTCTACAAGCTGATTTTCAGAAAATATTCGTATTTTGTGTATATCAATGAGTAGAATTAGAGCAAATGCTTCGATTTTGTCTCTTAGCGATATCTTGAAGTTGTTCATTTTTATTTGACTGACTTGTACACTTCATTTAGACTTTTTTTAAAATTATTATAGGAAACTATCATATATCGAAATAACTTACATTTTCGTGCAAAACATTTTTTGCGATTATGTAAAGGAACTTTATTGTATCAATCTTTCTCTTAAGAAATTGGGCTCCTATCCCCTTTTAGTCTCCCAAAAATACTCTCGTCTATGTTTTAAATCTTCATTGCATGATTTCCCCTATTTTCACGAAAAAAAAAACCTACTTAAAATCTATATGTCAGTCTGATAATGGGGAAAATAGTAATAAAAAAAACTAAATTTCAGGTAAAATTTGATGTTTTATGGCGTATATTTTATCCTATATAAACAATTAGGATATAAAAATATTATATTGCAATATTTTACATTTGAATGGTCTTAAATTAATTACTTAACATTGCTTAACGCTATACAAGATGCTTTATATTAATATTTTTAAGTATTCAATAAAAGTAATAAAAGTAAATTTTGGCTTATTACCTTGATCGATTTTTTTTTTAGTTCCGAAGAACAAATTTAAATTTTTGTCACATGCCACTATCTGACAGAGATAAATATTGTGAGCAATCTTGGGACTGTTCCTGATCATTTACAGCAAGCATATTGGCCAAAGTTATGGCGCATTATGACATTTATAGTGTTTTTAGGTATGTGCCAGATATTGCACATGATGTAGTGAAGAGTTAAGCCCTGTTTAGGCTATTCCATTAGCAGAAGATTATTCTATAGAAGGTCAAAATTTATAGGTTATAGATGTAATATTTAAAACTTAAATGACTTTTTGGTACTTCTGTGTTATTCCATCGACCCATTTCACCAAATTATACAAATCGCCAAACTAATAGCCAAATGATACATGTTGACATAATTTTTATTTTAAATAACGAAAAAAAAATCCCAAATAATTATTAGAATATTAATAAAAATACAAATAAAAAGTCGAAATAAAATCCCGCAATGACGTTTTAAACACCTTTATCGTATTTAATGTCATTGAATGTGACATTCACGATCATCGATTATTAGCATTTACTCTTATAGTTTGGCGATAAATTTTTGGTCGACGGGATAACCTAGTAGTACCGTCGAGAGTAAATCGGGTTACTATTCGTATCACTGACATGTTATTTTATTTTTTTGATTTGCAAAACATATTATATGTTGAACATAAAATCGTTTAACAGCAAAGAAAATATAAATTCAAACATTTCATTTAAACGCGTTACTATGTTACTTACGTTTGGCGATAATTTTTTGGTCGACGGGATTAAAGAGTAGTAACGACTTTTTAAACGAGTTTCTCTTATTATTATTATTATTATTATTATTATTATTATTATTATTATTATTATTATTATTATTATTATTCTACAGGAGATTTCATTTTACGAAAACCCCACTATTCCATCGAAACTTCATCTTGGACATTTGAAAAAACTGAAAAAAATATCATTGAAGGACAATAACATTACAGAATTAGGAGACGACTGGTTAAGTGGCGACTCGTCTTCTTTAGAAGAGCTACACGTTTGGGAAAATAATATTGCAAAGATAGGAAATAATGTCTTTTCTCAGCTCTATAATTTGAACACATTATACCTTGAAGGAATCCGACTGCAATCCATGAAACGCAGCATGTTTCCCTCAACAGCAAACAGACTAGAATATCTTTCTCTCCAGTAAGTTAATTATTATTTTTATTTAAGTATTACGCATTTTAATAAAAATTTTATTTTACTTAAGAAAGGTGTTATAATAATAAAAAATAAATGACATTGACATGTTTCGGATCCGTCTAATAAGATCCATAATCATAATAAAAATAAAAATAAAATTTCAAAACATTTCACGTTCAATACAAATGACACGCGACAATGAGATATAAACAACAAAAAACAAAAAACCACGCGCTCTATTGTAAAAAATTAAATTAAAATAGACCATGATCTAAAAAAATTTCCAACATGGTTCATCCCATTCAAGCTCTCATGAGGAATTTATTCATTAATTCTAACCATAACTTAAGAATAATAAAAGAAACGGTATCATTGCAATCCAGATTTTTACGCGTATGAATTTCAATAGACTCTCTTATAATAGATTTACGATAACAATGATTTAAAAAATTTTATTTAAAAAAATATATTTTTTTCATTTAAAAAATCTATTGGATTTAATAAACTTTTATCAAAGTATTACGCAGCAGCACATTTTTATTTCTAATGTCATTTCTCACTGTTAATTTAAACAAAGTAAAGCTTATGAAGCTCCTAGTATTTTTTATTTTTCTTCCTTCTTTTTTCCCACTTATATAACTTTTTAAAAAAAATTCTTTAGTAATTCTAATAACATTGTAAATTTATAGTGCGAAAATATTTGCCTGATATCATGTTCGAAACGAATAATACAATGCTTTTGCATATGGATGTATTACACAGAAGGTAACAGAGGCCATGTTTTATTTGCATTATACAAGTATTTTCATTTATAATTCCTAATTCCGGTATTTTAATTGAGAATTAATGGAAATTTTATCTATAAAATTTAACTTTTCCATTATATTTATATTTCTTTCTGTTAAAAGAAAATATTCTCTGAGGAAGAACCTGATTAAAGGTTTGAAAGTACTAAGATGGTTTTAAATAAAATTAACTATTAACATCTATAGTTGATTATTTTATTCGCCTTTTAAGTAAATCTGAACATTTTAAAGTTCATATTATACATTTTATCTTAAAAGCAAGGCGATAATTTCATTCCGTCATATATTTTATATTTATTTACTTTCTATTATTGTTGCAAACGATTCAAAAGCCATAATTATACTTTATATACTGAAAATAGTTTTCACTTGAAAGATTTCCATGCGATAACTAAATTGATTTTTTTTAAAGAATGAAATATGAGATGAATATGGCATCATACCGGAAATGATCCCATTCACCATATTTTTAGATCTTTTCTCGCCACAAGGGGAGCTTTTAATTTTTATTTCTTTGGCTATTTTCCTACTAACTGGTAAATCATTCTAATTTTTTATACTTAAACTCCTCTATCTTTTTATACTTACTCGCGCCTTTTCTACTTTTTGCAGCCAGAGAACACCATTACATGTTTTTTTTTTCTCTAATATATCTTTCTTATAGCCTCCCTTTTCTTTGTTGTATTTTAATTCCCTCTGTTTTTAGTTTCCACGTATTTACTAAAATCAACATGTACTTTATCTTTTTTTAGAAACTCCTACCTAGGAGGGTTAATAGGGAGTTCGTACTTTTAGGACATTTCGATATATCTCTGCAGCATTTATAAGTAGAAGCGTGAAATTCAAGATAGCAAATCTACTAAAAATTAGTTAAACATAGTGATTTTAGAACTAATTTGTCTATTATGTCGTCAATATTTATTTTAAACCAGATAATGAGATATTATACGAGTAAGACAAAGATTAAGGCTATTTGATTAGCTATTAAGTTTATAACTGTTACTAGATGCATTTTGTTTGGTACAAGATTCTTTTAAAGAAACCGACCAGCGTAGTGGGCGAAGGCTGCTAGTGCGTGTATACAATAGATTAAATTTGGCTTAGTAAAAATTTGTACGGAAAACACATAGATTTTGAAATCGCCTTTATTTTACAAATAAACTTTAAAACTCATTTTTTAGAATAGTACATTCAAAGGCAAACAAATTAAATACAATAAAACCAGTAAAAAAAATCTGACTTTGACGGAAAGTTCTTAATACATGCCAAGTAAATATAATAATACATGAGATAAAAATAAACTCCATTTACACCTCCTAAGTAGAGAATTTGTCTATATTATCTATCAATAAGTATTTGGACGAATTTTTTCACATTTTGTCAAATATTTAAAAATAAACATGTCGGATTCTTCTGGATCTTCAAAATTATAAAGATTATGTTTGACTTCATACTTATCAAAATCCATTTGATAAACAGGGCAATTTCGGAGCCGTCAAAAAAATCAAAGAATAACAGAAATATTTGGGATCACCCTGTTTATGAAAATGCACGAAACGATTTATCAATGCAGAATACAAATATGTAGATACCGTACAACACGCACACTGATTTTTGTAAGAGTAGCATATATATTCATGGAGAAAGAAGAGTTTTTTTGAAAAATTGTGTGTTTTTTGTTTATATCACGCATGCGGTTTGACCAAATTGAATGCGAATCACAGAAAAATTGACAAAATGTAGTTGGAAAAATATAGAGTAATCGGAATATAGATATATTAAATGTTTTATGAAATATGAGTAGTTGTATGAAGTAATTTTTATCGACACATGCGCGAACGATAAATACGATTTTTTACATCATTTAATAGTCAGATCTATGGAGTAATTCATTAAAAAAATCCAATCAAATATCGTGAAAATTCAAAAGGATACTATTGTTATACTAAGCTGTTTTTACTTTGCTCTCTAAAAATAGCTGAATGATAAGGAATTCTCCACAAATTGACATTTTTTATTAACTGACATTTAGGAAAAAATAGTATTTAATGAATACAATATCTAATACATTGTTGCAGCTAATAAGTATCTTGACACCTGTGAAAGAAATGAAAAAGAGCTTTTATTCACATTCAGGGCTAAAACTAAGAGCGGGGGGAAGAAGGGCATGTTAACGGGCTTCAGGGTGAAAGGGCGCCAAATGTATATTTTATTTGGCAATTTTTTTCATGTCTATGTTTAGTGTGATATTGTTAAAATTGTCCTGTCTGAAGTATGCAAAGCTTAGACGAATTTAACGATGATATCATAGAGTTCCTGTTTAAAGCAGATTTTTTTCCGATTCAGTTTCATGATTTTAAGATATTAATTTTTAACTAAGCAGATTACGTTGTTTAGTATAATATATATTTTAAGTTTTAAAATAAGTCGGCTATTAATAAATTAGAGAAATTGTCTTTGTAAATATACTTTGCGATGAAAGGGGGGGGGGGGGGGGGGTTCGTCAAAATCCATGTTTGCCACGGGAAAAAAAGGCTGGTTTTGGTACGGTTTACATTTAATAGTTTTTATACCCTCCACGAGAAGCAATTACAGCTGCGACTCTCCTGGGTATGCTTTCTTCTAGTCCTTGCAATACATGTAATGGTATTATATTCCACTCGGTTTGTACAAGACAGATACGTTCTTTCACTGATTTTGGACGGATGTCGCACGCCTTCATTTGACAATCCAACTCGTCCCAGAGATTCTCTATTGGGTCTTGGTCTGGGCTCTGGGCAGGCCAGTCAAATCGATTCAATCCGTTGTCAGCATACCAATCCATGCTGGACTTCGCTACATGACAGCTGGCGTTGTCATCATGGAAAAACATGAGTCCGATACCTAGTGTTGCCACAACGTAGGAAGTACACTAATTTTTAATATATTGCAGTTGGCATCGGCATTGAGCTTACCATGAATTTTGACAAAGGGTACTAGTCAAAATCAGGAAAAACATACCCAGAAAATAATTCCTCCTCCACCGAACTTAACTGTGGGCACGATACATTCCGGTAGGAGGCGTTCTCAGGCAGACGCCAGACCCAGACCCTACTATCAGAAAGGTGGAGGGTGAACCTCAATTCATCACTCCAAGGAAGCTGTTTCCACTGTTGTAATGTCCATTGCTGGCGTGTTTTGCACAAACTTGGTAATTGAAGGCTTATGGGCGGCAGCACGACCATAAAAATTAACTAGAGAGCTTCCTTGATGGTATTCATAGAAACACCATATCTTGAAGCTTGTTGAAACTCTTGGAGTATGTGTAACATTGGCTTATTACAGTTCTTCCGAATTTCTCTGGACAGAACCCGTAGGTCTCTATCTCCCAGTTTTGGGGGTTTGCCCAGTCTGGCCACATTCTGACAATCACCGTTCAACTTACATTTTCGAATCACATAGGCCACAGTCAATTTGGCGTAAATAAGCTCTCTAGATATGTAGAATAAAGATCGGGCATTTCTGTGGTAACCGATGATGGCACCTTTCTCAAAATCAGACAGCTCTGTTCATCGTGGCATCTTGCATGCGACTGATATCAATGTTGTTTCCAACAACATATTTAACAGTGGAGAGCGTGACGTATATCAGGATCTCAGATATAGGCATTTGCATAAGAGTTCAAATACTTATTGGAAGTTAGTGCATCAATGAGTAGATTTGGAACATATGCTTCAATTTTTATGCATTTTTTTAATCATGGAATAGGTTCGTTCTGATAATTATCCAACACGAAAAAAATAATCAATTAAAAAGAAAAAGAAGATTAGACAATTTGCGTAAAATCTATAACTTAGCTGCTTTCAGAGACCAACTGAAAAATCACTCCTATCCACGATACTTTTCTGAATTTCTTCAAAATTTGATTGGATTTTTTTAATGAGTAACGTCATAGAGTTCAATACTAAATTATGTAAAAGGATAAATATTATCGTTCACGCATACGCAGATTAAAAAATGTTGTATACAAATATTCATATTTTAGAAAATATTAAATATATTTATATTTCAATTGCACTTTATTGTTTCTATTATATTTTGCAAATTTTCCTGAAGCTGGCATTAAATTTAGTTGAAAACTCTTCATGATATAAACAAAAAACATACTTGAATTTTTTTAACTTTTTTAAAAAGTCGCTATATTTTTACGGATATAAGTGCTATTTTTATAGAAATTGGTGGCTATATTTTACAATATACACATGTATTTCTATTATGCAGTAATAGATCTTTTAATGGATTTCAATGTGCAAGATCTTTCCAAATATTTCTGTAATTGTTTGATTTTTGTCGGCCTCCTTATTTTCCGATTTATCAAATAAACTTTGATAAATGTAAGGTCAAACATAATCTTTATAATCTTGAAATTTCAGAAGAATCCTGCAAATATATTTTAAAGTGTTCAACAAAATGTCTAAAGTTGAAAAAGTCCAAATACTCAATGGTAAATAGTTGCAGTATTAAATTACATAATCTGCTTTGTCACATATTGATTTTTTAAAGTCTTGAAATCGAATCGAAAAAAATTCCGCTTTAAGAATTCTTAAGTCACCATCGTTATTTTTTTCGAGGCAAATGTGGATTTTTGCGAACCCTCTCCCCCTCCTTTGAAAAATATATTTACAAAGATAATTTCTCTAATTTTTTAATAGCCGATTTATTTTAAAACTTAAAATATATAAAACTGAACAACGTAATGTGCTTTGTTAAAAATTGATACCTTAAAATCGTGAAACCCAATCGAAAAAAAAGAAATTCTTCTTTATACACGATCTTTATGGCATCATTAGATTCTTCTATGCTTTGGCACGCCCCAGATAAAACGATTTTAACAATATTATGCTAAACATAGGCATGAAACAAATCACCAAACAAACACTACATTTGACACTGTTTCGCCCTCTCCACTAAAAATAATCTTAAGATTATCTGTAGAAATATCCGCTTTCTTCAGAAATTTTACAGAAATCGGAAGAAATTTCGAAGACTTAGATTTACCTCCAAAAAATCTGCAGAATTTTTTAAGATAATCTTTAAAATAGCTGCAGAATGGGCAAATTATCTACGGATTTCCCACAGAATTTTGGGCTAATTCTCTACAGATTTTCTATAGAATTTTTTTAGTGGGTCTGGCGCACGGATCACATGTCCTTCTCCCCACCCCTCTCTTAGTTTGGGCCTTGTATGTGAATAAAAGCTCTTTTTCTTTTCTATCACAGGTGTCAAGATACTTATTAACAGCATTATTGTATCAGATAGTGTATTCATTAAACACTAATTTTTTCCTAAAAATCAGTGAATAGAAAATGTCAATTTGTGAAGAATTCCTTATCATTCAGCCGTTTTTAGATAGCAAAGTAAAAACAGCTTACTATAATAATGATATCTTTTTGAATTTTCACAATATTTGAGTGGATTTTTTTATGAGTTACTTCATAAAATTGATTATTAAATGATGTAAAAAAAATCGTTTTTATCAGTCGCGCGTGTGCAGATAAAACTTATTTCATACAACTACTCACATTTCATAAAATATTTAATATATCTATATTCCAAATGTGTTATATTTTCCTACTACATTTTGCAAATTTTTCGGAAATTCGCGTTACATTTGGTCAAAAACCCTCCATGGTATAAACAAAAAACACACCAGAATTTTCTGTATTTTTCAAAAAAAAAAAAAAAACCGCTCTTCACGAATTACATGAAGTTCTTGGGGTAAAAAAGTGTACATATTGTATAATGTATAGTATTCACATATTTGTATTCTGAAGCGATAAATCGTTTTGTGTTTTTTTCATGTACAGGGTGATCCAGATTATTCTTTGATTTTTTGCTGGCACCCTAAATGTCATTCTTTATCAAATAGATGTTGACAAATTTGAGGTCGCACATAATCATTGTAATCCAGAAGTTCCAGAAGAATCCGAAAAATATATTTTTAAATATTTGGAAGATAGTATATAACGTATTTTTCCTTTCTTATGTGATTTCGTTTTAAAAGTTTTTATTGTATAACATTTTTCAAAATCTGTAACACATGGAAAATGAATGAACGATATTAATATTTAAGTAAAACATTTACGCTATAAAGATTCAGTGATACCATAAATATATCGCAGCCTTTGGTACTTCATTAATGATAAAAAGAACAAACATGAAAAACGAAAAGCTATAATAAGTATTTTTGGTCAGAATTTCTGTATACAAAACAATTTTTAACCATATCGAAGTAAAAAACTACATAGAAATTCACGGCTGAGCAGGTTTATGATTTAAACTTTATTCCGAGCCGGACTGGATTAGGTTTTTAATATTTTTTAAGGCCTGGTGGAAATTTTCCCATATGGAACAATTCGAAACCGAACCTAGACTTTTCGACCCATGCAGACCTTAAATGCAGACTATCAGCATATTTTGAAATCAGGTTTAGCGTTAAATCTTTAAGCTGCTTTTTTATGTCCAAATGAGAGGCACTGTCTAAAATCGACATTTAATAACGGACAATTTGTGTATGATTCTTAACGTGTTTCCAAAATGAGTCAAAAACTCTTAGTAGTGTAAGTTACGAATTTTGCAAAACTTTGGATTTTAATATCTCTGTGAGATTTTTAGAGAGGGGGGAATTTTTTTTCTATTGTTCAATTCAGGTATGAATAAGGAATAAATCCTAATTGGAGTATTTTGCCTTGCGCGGTCTGTATAAAAATTTATTTTTCTTATTTTTTGAAATAGACTCCAAAGGGAGTTGCAATACATCGCATCAAATTTTGCACTTTTTTAAAAACTTTGCAATTTTAAGTGTGTGCCTAAGGGTAATATTTAAGCAGATAACCTATTGTTTCGCTAATTATGACTCGCCCTGTATAGAAGCCGAAAAACACATTTCAAGTATGGTTATTGCCAAGTTGTTCTGCAATAATTTCAGTAGATCTAAAAAAAGAGGTAATTTGGCGCTATTATATATGATTTTTGAACTTTTTTCTTTCCTTTAAGTAAAAAAAAAGTTACTTCGATTTAAACTAATTAAGTTCCGAAACCCTACAATATTTGAGTAAACATAAAAAATAATGCACTAATGACTACAATAAATGGCCAAAATGATTGGGTTTATAAAAGGGTATATTCAGTTTTGCTAAATGTTTATTTGCATGAAAAGTTTTGTTTACTCTATTTTAAAACGCTCTCATTTTTCTTTTACAGAAACAATTCGTTAACGGAGCTGCCCGTAGATCTGTTCATTGGGATGCCGGCCATTAAAGAACTATATCTGTCAAACAACGGAATTACGACACTTGATCAACGTATCTGGTCTCCCATTTGGCATCAGTTGAGGAGGCTTTACCTTGACGGTAAGAAAATTATTTCATCTATAATTTTACAATGATGGAAATAAAATGCACATAATTTATCTTAAGTTGGAATTTGTAAAAAAATTTCAATTCTTCCAAAATGGTACATAGTATTTTTTTTTGGTCTAGAGCCTGGGAATTTTTTAACAAATAAAGGCACTCTGGCCCCTGTGAGCTATGCCCGCCAATCTCCGTCCAGACACGCAAAATTCTGAAAGAACGCTAATATCATCGGCTTTAAAAATTTTGAATTATAATTTTAAAAACAATGGCGATCGCCCTTTAAATGGATTTCTATTCGTATTTCTTTGTTTGAAGGCTATCAATGCCAAATCAATCGCCGATAGGCGATACAAAATTTATTTTCGTCTTTGATTCTTTGATTAAAAAATTAAGAAAACAGTAGACAGAGTCTATGTCTCTCGGTATTTACCCTATATATCACATAGTTATGGATTGTAAAAACTCATGTACGTTTTATTTCACATAAATATATTTATATTCATTTTTTTATTAAACAGGATAAAGCGGCATAAAATGTGTTGTGTATTTTGGAAATTTGTGTTGTTAATTTCAATATTTAATGAAACATTTGTTATTTAACATTAATCGTGCAGAATTTATCCGGATTATTATTTTTTTTTGTTTAATGATAATTAGAGTTATGCAGATAATAACTATGAGAAATATAGCAACTAATAACTGCGAATTTAGAAGTATTTCTTTCTTTTCTAAAAGTATTCCTTTGTTGTAGGAACATCGGCGTAACATAAAGCCTATATAAAAGCAAGAAGTGTCATGATAATTTGGACATTATTATTTTTTTAATCGGTTCATGAGCTCGCCTTTCAGTAACACAAAACTCGCCTTTTTAGAACGCATTTTGTTCCTGTATACTCTTTGGGGCACTGACATCGGCATAAGACAGAACCTATGTTGGAGTAAGGAATGTCACAATCATTTTGATATCATTATTTTTTAAATCGGTTCGTTACTTTTCAAGATTGCTTGAAAAACGTGATTTAAAACACTTTTAGAACGCTTTTCTTGCATTTTCACTCCTTTGAAATTTCATGATTTTTTGAAAATGCTCCTACAGACCATTTATATCGTATAAGTAATTAACAAGTTAAATTTGATGTTTCTAGGCCTTGCAATAAATCTCATTTTAGAGCGTTTTTAACCGACTTCAAGGAGGAGGTTATGATTTCGACCTGTATGTATTTGTTGTTCACTCATAACTTCTTTAAATATGAACCGATTTTGATAATTATTTTTTTGTTTGAAAGCATAAGATACCCATGTGGTCCCATTTTAATTTAATGAAATTCTGATGATTAGAACTTCTTTTAAAATAAACTTTAAAAATTCAAATTCTTTTTGAAGCAATCATCCAATTAAAAGCGTTCATTTTTCAGGCAAATTTTAAACAGAGCACCTACTTAAAATAGCAAATATTTAGCAAAAATGCAGGTTTTGGATTGGGCGATGACAGAAATGATAAGCAGTTTCTAATTTTGATAACAGCGCGAAATATACACTGTAAAAAATTTACCCTTTTGCTGCATCGTCACATTATCGCTTTTAAGGAAACGATAACTTCGCTGTATCATTTAGGTCTATGAAGGTATCTTTGGTCAAAACAGAGATATTCTATAAAAGCGATGGAGTGATGATACAGCAAAAGTGTCAAAATTTTCACAGTGTATTTGGATCCCGGTCAAGTTCTGCTATCCACCAAATCGGAAGGTTCATTCCTATACCAAAAGAAGTAGGTGTCGAAAAGCTCAAAATTAACCTTAAAAGTTTTTTCATGTATCAGAGAACAAGCGCCTGCACTGCTAAAAATTTGAAACTTTTGCTGCATCGTCACTCCGCTGCTTTTATAGAATATCTCTATTTTGACCAATGAGAATACTCCATAATACAGTGAAGCAATCGTTTTCTATATAAGCGGTGGAGTGACGATGCTGGAAAAGTTTGAAATTTTTAGCAGTGCACTGTTAAAAAAAATGACCCTTTTACTGCATCGTCACTCCCCCACTTTTATAGAATATATTTCTTTTGACCCATGAGAATGTTTCATAATAGGGGGAAGTAATCGTTTTCTATAAAAGCGGTGGTGTGACGATGCAGCAAAGGGTCAAATTTTTAACAGTGTGTGTGTAAGAAAATGCCTATTATTATGAAGGCACAAAACTTTCATAAATATGAACCAATTTTAATATATTTTTCTGTTTGAAAGTGTAAGTCACAAAGTGTAAGTGTGATCTATTCAAATTTCATTGAAATGTGATGCTTAGAAATAAAGAAGTTTTGATCAGAATTTTAAAATTCATATCTTACTTGAAACAGTCACTCAATTAGAAGCGTTCTTTTATCATGATGTTACCACAGTGTCTAGAATATATAGTGTGGAAATTGGCTACCTCAATAATACTTAAAAAGGCACTAAAATATTGTATTGTTAAATGTGTAACAATTTTGATGAAATCTAAAGATGGCAGTGACATTTGCAGGATATTTTCTAAAACTGCAAAACAATTGGTAGTCCAGACAATGTAATACGAAAATCCTGCAGATGTCGTTGCGATCTACATTTTAGATTTCAATAGCATCGCTTTATGTTTAAACGATACAAATTTTAGCACTATTTGGATAGCAGATTTTCACACTATAAATTCTAGACGCTGCAATGTTACTCTTACAGAAATACGACATCTTTTCAAATTGCAAAATCTTGACTGGACAAGTTCTGTCATCAAATTCTTCCATCAAAGCCGAAGATCCACATCAATATTAAACAATATCGAAAGTAGAAGTCGAAAAGCTGAAAATAAGTATTTAAAGTTCCCTTGTGTATCTGAACACAAGTGGTTCTGTATGAGGGTGCCGGTTGAACTGAAGTCACAAAGCATCTAATATGTCTATACACAGTAGAGTGCATTGCTATGCGTAGAGATAGTCTTGATATTCAGATTTGATTCAAATGAATTTAAATTTTAGATTCAGAATGAATTTAAATTTCTTTAACCGATTTCAAAGAGGGAGTTATGATTTTGACCTGTATGTATTTGTTGTTCACTCATATTTTCCATAAATATGAACTGATTTTGATAATTCTTTTTTTTGTTTGAAAGTATAAGATACCCATGTATTCCCATTTCAATTTTATCAAATTCTGGTGGTTAGAGCTTTTTAAAATTAAAAACTTTAAAATTTCAAAAATTTTTTGAAGCAGTCGTCCAATTAGAAGCGCTCATTTTTCACGCTATTACTCTTACAATGATGCGAAATTTTTTTTTTCACAAAGTGCGAAATTTTGACTGGACAATTACCGGGATTTAGATAGATTTTACGCTGTTAGTGAAAAATATTTATCAATGTGAAAATTTAGACAGTTAGAAATCTGCAATTGTCCACTGTTAAAATTTTGAACCTTTTGCTGCATCGTCCCTCCATCGCTTTTATAGAAAAGGATTGCTTCATCATGCTATTATTGAGCATTCTCATGGGTCAAAAGAAAGATATTCTATAAAAGCCGTGGAGTGACGATGCATCAAAAGGGTTAATTTTTTTACAGTGTAGTTGCATAAGCACTCCCCCTCTTGTATTGAATTCTATTTTGACCAATGAAAAAGATCCATCCATCTGTTGATTAGAACTTTTTAAAAAGAAAAACTTTAAAATTCACATTTAACTAGAAGCGCTCATTTTTCATGCTGTTTCTCTTACGCAGATACATGATCTTGCGAAGTTTTTACTGGACTGGATTCACGTAGATTTTGCGCTATAGGGCAGTTGCAATCAGCTGATTTACTTTTCATCCGCCAATCAAATGCTGTCGATTCACCTCCAGTCGCACCCATAATCCTCTCAGCTATCAATCACAACTGCCGTTCAACGATTGTTTGAATCCAATGGTCGATTTGTGACGTCATATGAAACTGCCATATTGCGAAATGAGATTGACCAGTAAGAAAATTTACTTACTTTGAAACGCCACAATTTCGCAAAAATGCAGGCTTCTAATTGGTCTCGTGTAATTGATTTCGTTAATAGCGCAAAATATACCGGTTCCAGGCCAAGTCTTCTTCCTCTGTTCGCGAAATAAGACAGGCCAATTACAAGCCTGCATTTTTACGAACTTTTCGCTGCTTACTTCAAACAGTGAAAAGTTTGCAATAATGCTGGTTTCTGATTGATCAATCTCATTTCACAAAACACAGAAAAAAATATAGATCGTAGCCACTTCTGCTGAGATGCGAGTTCTTTCCAAAGTGCAAAATTTAATTGGATCAAATCTCATATACACCAAAATGAATGATCTGCATTGGTGCTTACCGACATTAGAAATAGGTGTCAAAAAACTGAAAATTCCCCTTCAAAATATTCTTATATATCAGAGTACAAGTGTTTGTGTATCAGAGATGCTTTTGATGCTGGATGCACAAAGAAATGAAAGTGCATTGCTATGTGTATGACACAGTATTGAGATTAAAATTCAATTATCGAGTTAAATATTGGAATGCTTTCAGATTTCCTTCTAACAGAATTCCTCGATATAAAAATTGGGAAAATACGGGAATATTTGATAAGTTAAGACGAGCCTAGACAAAAGAAAATGGCGAAATATTTTGGTGAGCTTACCATTAAAGTTAACTTTTCGCACTCGTATAATTGTACTAGTTCAGGCGACTATCACAAAGTTTTGGAATAGAAAATTCTAACTTTTTCTGTAGTTTGAAAAACAATGTATGTCAAAGCACTGTCTAAACGTAGAATTTTGCCACTCTCTTATAGATGCAGCTAAGTTCCAGTTATCAGATTCAAACTCAACCTACAAGCACCAGTGCTCATTTCCGATGCGTTATTGATGAATAAGATGACTGCAGATTAATTATTAAATCATGGTGCGTTTTTGCGCACTTCTTTTTTTCATAAAATGGAGTCATTTTACTGTGCATATATGTAAGCAAGTGATTTATCGCTCTCTGATGCGTAATTAACTTTACTTGATAGATTGTCAACTTTTCAATACTCATTTCCGAGGTCCGTAAGAATCGATGATGACCTTAAAGTTTGATAAATGCGGTAACTTTTCGAAGAACAAGATCTTATCTAAACAAGTTATCACATTTAAAACGTCTATAGATCCACAACGACACTAACTGACATTAGTTGCTTTCGAATAGTTGAAAACGAAATAGGAAATTGACCAGTAAATTGAATACATCGAATCCCAGCAAAATACATCAATTAGTCAGTGCATTGCAAAGAGACATCATATGTCAGTATGAGTAATTAAAAAGGAGGAAATAAAATAAGCTTTTTTCAAAAAAAAAATATTAACCGACTTGAAAAAAGCGCTAAAAAGAATTAAATAACTTTTCTAAAATTTTCGAATGACAAAAGATTATCCAATAAATACACATCAGATATCAGGTACTGGCATAAGAACGGTTAAATTTAATATACATAATTTAATATCCACCAAACATGCATTCTAGAGAAAATATTTTTTACAAGAGATGCATTTACATATTTATGAATATATACATATAAAAAGTAATGAGTTACATTTTTGAAGTTGGTGCCAAACAAGTGCAATCAATAATGATCATCACCATTGTAGTTATGGTATTAGACACAATATAATCACAATTCTTATTATATTTAAGATAGTTTGGCACCAACTTCAAACAGGTAATTCATTACTTTTTATATGTATATATTCATAAATTAAATCACAAATATGTAAATGCATCTCTTGTAAAAAATATTTTCTCTAAAATGCATGTTTGGTGGATATTAAATTATGTATATTAAATTTAACCGTTTTTATGCCAGTACCTGATATCTGATGTGTGTTTATTGGATAATCTTTTGTCATTCGAAAATTTTAAAAAAAGTTATTTAAATCTTTTTAGCGCTTTTTTCAAGTCGGTTAATATATATTTTTTTTTTTTTTTTTGAAAAAAGCTTTTTTTATTTGCTCTTATATCCTCTTTTGGGTTAGTAGTATTGACATAAGATGTAGTCTATATTTGATTCGGGACGAACACAGTCAGTTTCGGTTCGTAAGTTTTACGTGCTCTTTCACCCTCTTATAAATTTTGTAGTTTTTAAGAAATATTCTTAGAGACCACTTATATCTTATAAGTAATTGGCATGCCAAATTTCATATTTCTATGTGTTTCAGTAACATAAAAATCGCATTTTGAAAAATGTTTTTTGCTACATCACCCCCCTTTGGGTTAGTGGTATCGACTTAAGATATAGCCTATGTTTGATTCGGGACGAACACATTCATTTTTGTATAATTAGTTTTGAAATCGGTTCGGTAGTTTCGGAGATTCCCTCTTAAAAATAAACTAACTTTCTCTCTTTATAATATAGGTATAAAATATTTAAATTTAAAACATATTCTTGTCCACAAATTCTAGTTAATTCATGCAACATTCTATAATTTTTAGCATGTAGATTTATTTGTCTGAGTACAGTAGAACCCCGATAATTCGGATTAATTGGGACCAGGCCCAATCCGGATTATCCGGAGAATGTGAACGAAAGAAATAAAATAAAACATACTCACAGAAAATTACCTACTGAATATGTTCAATTTTTACAGGCAGTAAAAATGTTTGCTTTGTAATTATAAAATTTGTCATTTTATGCTGTGTCAGTTTTGCGGGCCGCATAGTCACATATTTCCTTGAGCATAAGCAGTTCGTTGGATGTAGTCTGCACATGACATTCAAAATAAATCATTAATTGTTCAAATGAGAAGTTGCTTCATTATAGTTTATAACTTCTGGTTGATCATCATTGATAATGGTTTTCGTCTGCATCATCTTCATTTTCTTCAGTTGTGCACAAAGCGATTATTAAATCATCTGTAAGCGAGGCATACTCTTCATTATTTTTTGCTTCCAACCAATTGCTAATGTCGCTGTTATCAGCCTCTGAGCAACCATTAAGTTTTTAAAACAAGCTGATAAAATCTTCAGGTGTAATTTCTCTTTCATTCTCGTTTATTCCTCCTTCTATTTCAATTTTCAGCAAGTGATTTGTAGAAGGGTATGGGTACGAAGACAAGGAAACAATCCCAAGAGACCTATGGATTGACTGACAAACATCGAAAGCGATCCTTATCAGTCCTTATCAGTCAATCCTTATCAGTTTGTCTATAAGGACTATATTAAGCAGTGAGCTTTTGATGACACTTGTAAATGGATTAAATAGAAAAATGTGAAAATTGGAACTACCAATGCTGAAATGACGCATAGTTGCTCCTTTCATAGATAACATTTAAGAGTTTAAATAAGAAAGCATGAGGTATTATTTCAGAAAATACTTTTTATTCAGAATATGAGGCTGAAACAAATTTGTTATGCAAGTTTGCCGATCACTTCTCAAACTTGAAAAGAAAATCGACCAAACTGATCCGGATTATCCAGAGATCTGGATTAACGGGGTCCAAATTAGCGGGGTTCTACTGTAGCTCACATAAATATATAGCATTTTGCAAATAGTTTCTATTTGTACTAAAAAATAATGCAAATAATTCTATTAACCACTTAAGTGATTACTTTGTTTTCGCACAATAAATTGAAAATATTTAATATAATCACTTATTTTAAGCTAAAATATTTGTAACATCTATTCTAAATATTTCTGCCATTAAATATTACAGTCGAACTCGCTTATAGCTAGTACGAAGGGACCGTGATATTTCCCCGTTATAAGCGGTTGCTCGTAAAAAACGGGTTCCTGAAAAATACCTATTTATGCATACTTATTTTTTTTTACATTTTTTATTTATTTTTTATTTATGTATAATACAATAGTAATTAATTAGTTTGAGTTGAACTGACTTTGTGTTTATTTATTGTGTTATTGCTTTTCGGAGAAGACTCATGGGCAAAAAACTTTCTCGTTTGCACGCTTGGCTTCGGAAAAAGTTTGAAGTTTTTCTAAGCACTCATAAGTCAATGAGTATGTTAGGGGCGATTCAGATTGAAATTCTTCACATTCTTCATTATCGCTTTCATCATTTTTTTTTATCTTCTTTAGGTTGAATTTCAGTTAAAATATCTTACGGAATAGCTATCTTGTAAGTGATAACACTGGTGTCAAGAGATACACCTTTTTGACATTCTTCGTTACCCATTAACAAATTTTGATAATGCATGTTGATGCAAGGTTTCCTCATGCATCATTCACTAAACGTATTGCTTCTAGTATGCTTACAGTAGCATTTGAGGCTGTTCCTATTTCTTCTCATAAAGGAGCATCAAAATCAAATGCTTACAGAAGTTTGATTTAAAAATTCTGATTTCTTCTTGTCAATAGGCTGGATAAAACTTGCAGAATTCGGTGTTAATAGTTTGATCTTGACGTTTCTAAGTACCGTAATTTCGGCATGTGCGGAACACTTATTAATTAAAAGGGAAATCTTACGCTTAGTTGGAGCGCTTATTTTGAAATGAATTTTGTGAAAATGTCTGCAATCATCCAGTCATTCCTGTTGGGATCATAATTAACGTGAATGGTTTTTAGGTGTGCTTAAAACTTCGAAATTATTTGGAACTGCAAATAATCAGCAGTTTCTTGTTGTCAATGTCAGACATACTAAAGCACATTAAAGCTGTCAATCGGTTTTTGTAGATCTTGCCACCAACACACTTTTCCCCATCAAATTTAAAAGTCTGTTGTGGGGTTACGTTGTAGAAAAGTCCATTTCATCAGCCTTATAAATGTCATATTTTTTGTATCCTTCTCTTATTACTGGCCACTCTTCAATCATTGTCATTATGATATTCGCCGCGATTGCAGATTTTGTTTCATAACAAAATTTTCCAAAGGCTATACCATGTTTTCAATCTGTCAGGACATTCATTTGAACATACAAATCGAAATAGAAAAAACTGCTTAGCAAATGTTTCTTCTTGAACTTTTAAAGTGGACTACTTACAGAAAAATCTGCACTACGTTGCACCTTCATCGATTTCAAGAGAGTTTCATCCAAATCTACTTAGCATGTTTCTTCAAACGTTTGCAGTCATTCTTATTTTGATCGTTCGCAGCGATTAATTTTCTTTGTTCTTTAACAAAAGTGAAACAATAGAAGAAGATAAATCACACTTTTTTTGCATATTTTGGAATATTTTTAAGCCCTCCACTAATTTCCTAAAATTCTTACTTTTTTGTCAACTGATAAAATTTTACATTTCAACATGGCAATATGGAAATTGACAAGCGTACTCTATGAATGCAAATTAAAGAAGGACTTTCACACAAGCCTGCTACCCTGCCAATCCTATGTAGAATAAACTTCCGTCCAATGAGTGTTCTTGCAAGTGCATGCCACGTGATGAAAAATTCTACCGAAAATGACTTATCTCAGATTTTCTGTTGACTTTAGAATTTTAAGATTATTTTTCCAAGAAACAATTAACTGAGCTGGAGAAGGAGGAAATTGAGCTTTACTAATCCTGGAATTTTAGCCATCAACTCGATGAGGTGATGCTTTATGTAGCCACCTCCCACTTTATTACAAAGGTAATGAAAAATGCATTTAATTATCACAAAAAAACTTTACAGCCTGTGAAATTTATGGAATTGGTGTTTAATGATAGGATATCGATATCAGGATTAAAACTGGTTAACTCTAACCTTAAGTCCCTTTCTATACACAGCTTATTTCTGTATTTGTTTTTTAAAAACAATAAAGTAGAAAAATCTCTTTCACACAAATATGTCGTATTGAACACATTCGAGAATTTCACAACAAATTTCGAGATTTCTGCACTGATATAAATCTTGTCCTTGTTTGAACCAAATTTTAGTGATCAATAGCTGCCACCATAAGATGATGAAATCTCGTACCAACATTTGGAGCTTCCTCTTTCAACCTCGTTCCAAGTATTGGAACTATGCTTCAACAGGGGCTCCAAATATTGATTCCAACTACGGCACGTTTTTAACAGTGTGGAAAACCTGTTCGTACATTCATCCAGAAGGAAATCAAGTATTTTCCTTCAAAATTATCTTTAAAGAAGAATCACAAGATAACTCTATTAGCGAGTTTTCGTCAGATGTTGAGAGTTTTGGATCTTTCAAATATTCCTGTTCAAAAGGAATTCTTAACCAAAAGTAATTATTGTTGGATCGTATCGTATTTTTTGGAAAGTACCTTCCGAAACAAATAATAGTAAACGAATAGAACGCATTTCACTTTTCAACGCATAACTAAATTTAAAATTCTTACGGGTATTTCAAATAAAAAAGAAATACTATTTGACAATAAACAAGGCCCACAACTTACTTATAATTTGCTGAAAATTTTTAAAAAGTTACCCGAGAGCAGATGCCAAGGCTTCAATGTACGCTTTGATGATATTAACAGTTTTTTATTGACTTTTATTTCGTTTGATTGAAGGAAGACGTGGAAATGCATCAAAACTATTTTCTACTAATTTGCAGGGCCGTCGTTTGCGTTTTTTAACCATTGCTTCGACTTTGTCATGGACGTAAAACATGAGGATACCCTTTTTTCGGATTTTCAGGCTCATTTCATTGACTGCATTGAAAATATCAGCCAAATAAGGAAACCGTTTTAGACAGTTTTCATTTCAAACATATTCGATAATGTTTCTTACAGATTTGTGGTCACTTTCGTGCTTCAATTGAAACATTCTTAATTCGTCACGAAGTTCCTCTCGACAATACTTTATCTCTTGATAGCCATCGAAATTCACAGTGCAGGAGAAGTTGTTTGTGTTCACTACCCATTTCGTCACACAACACTCCATACAGTCTTGAATGATTAATAAAGATAAAATACCTCATTTATTAATTCCAATGTCTTTCAACTTCACAAATGTTAAAACTGTCAAAAATGTCTTGGTTTTTCATCGAATTAAAATGAGTTTTCTCACGACTGAAATTAGTTACAATGTATTCGATTGAATGCTTAAAGGCCATATTTACTGCACAATCTACCACACACATAATCAAAGTGTCCAGCAAATAGGAGCCTGATTTCAAAGTTAAATTTCTCAAAAACAAAGATCGATAAAATTATGTGATAAACGATTTGTTTATTAGGTAAGCTGTAAAAATGTCATACAAAAGTTTTGAACGGTGAATATTTTGAAAAGATTGTATTCTGATTGCAACGAATGCTCGACGTGACATTTTTATTCCTTTAGATTACTTGCAGAGAACGATTTTTCTGGCAAACAAGGTCGTACTTTATCGATTTTTGAGACTAAATTTTTTTTAACTTCAAAAATACTAGAAATTTAGTTCAAAAAATCGTTAAAATATGGCACTATACACCAAAATATTCGTTCTCCTCAAGTAAATCAAGCATTCTTTGCAATCATAACACAATCTTTTCAAATCATTCACAGTCAGAAACTTCTATATAACATTTTTACAGATTACCTAATAAACAAACTGTTTACCGAGTAATTCTATAGATCTTTGTTTTAGAGAAATTTAATTTTGAAATCATGGTCTTATTTGCTGGACATCCTGTATATACAGGGTGAGTCATAAATATCGAAACAATAGGCTATCTCCTCAAATATTGCCCCTAGACCCATACTTCCAATTGTAAAAATTCATAAAAAAAGGAGAAATTTCTGATAAGATAAGTTGCAACTCCATGGAAGGTCTATTTAAAAAAATACGAAAATTAAATTTTTATACGGCTTCCGTAGGGCAAAATTCCCAATTAGGAAATTATTCCTTATCTATTCCTAAACTGAACAAAACAAATTTCATCTCCGTATCTAAAAATCCGACAGAGATATTAAATCCCAAAATCCTCAAAAATTCCTGACTTACATCACTTTTCCCTGCCTCTAAACTGCGATTTCTTAACTCAATTTCAACGCTTGTTAGGGAACATTCACAAATTGCAATTTAATAAAAATCGGTTTAAGATGGCACTTTTTCTTTGGCCATAAAATAGCAGCGTATAGTTTTTACGCTAAATTGGTATACCAGACGTCTGCCCGGGTCAAAATATCTAGGTCAGGTCCCAAACCGCCCCATAGGGGAGAAAGTTCGGCGTGGCCTGAAAAAATGTCAACATCATAACCCGGACCGTTCTGGAAAATAGTTTAAATCATAGCCCGGTTCAATTGCAAATTTCTACATAGTTTTTTAAACCGGCGTGGGAAAAAAATGTTTCATATGGAGGAGTTCTGACCAAAAAATTCTTTTATAGCTTTTCGTTTTTTATATTTATACTTTTTATTATTAAAGAAGCATCAAAGGCTGTAATATATTTATTTTATTAATGAATCTCTATTTATATGTAAATGTTTCAGTTATATTTTAATATCGTTAATCCATATCCCATGCGTTTGAGACTCTGAAAAATGTTATACACTAAAACTTTTCAAGACGGAATCACATAGGAAAGAAAAAATGCGTTATAGGCAGATGCTCTCCCTAGAAGATGTAACTGGAGCTTATTTTCTTTTCAGGTACTATTGAATTTATTTTGCATGGATCAACATATTTTCCGTTTAAGACAGAATTCCGTCATAGGCAGATTTTTTTTCACTGGTTTTATTGTATTTAATTTTTTTAGCCTTTAAATAATCTATTTTTTAAAAAAAGTTTTTTTTAATAAAGATTTTAAAATCTATGTTTTTCGTAAAAAACTCGATTGAGCCGAACTAGTTTTATTTTATGTACGTATTAAGTCAGTCAGAGACAGTGATTTTAATACGGGTTTTGTCGAGACCGGGTTTGAAAATTTCATCCAGAGTGCACCTAAGTTGAAGGAAGTAGGCCCCTCTTTTATGAAACGTACGCTAGGCCCGGCCTGGCGGGTCTTCAGAAAAAAGTAACATCTCGGTCCTGGCCCTACCTGGGTCCAGAATACAGATTTTTTAACATCCTCTGGAGGACGATAAAAAGCCTGAAGTTGTCAGAGGTAAATTTAAAAAGAAAAAAAAAAGACTTAATCTGCATGTTAGAAAAAGCATTTTTTAAAACAACTGACGGACCTACAATACACTTCGTTTTTCTGCATAATGAATTTTTTATCCTCTATTTCTTGTCTTTAAATTATTAAATGTTAAGAATTTAAAAAAAAGGAACTTGAAACACGTCTTTTTTTTACATTATTTTTGTTTTAGCAAATTTGAAAAAATGTTTACTTTTGAAAATATGTTTGCTTTTGAAAATATGATTTTTTTTAAATGTTATAGTATTTTTTCAATAAACATTTTTAATAGTTTTCAAAATTAATATAAAAAAAACCTTCAAACAAAACTAAAATCAGATTTTCATCTTTAATTAAATGGAAAGAAATTGAAATCCAGTAAATAATGTTACAAGTTATATCGATTTTTGATTGTCCCATTTAAACCAGTACTAACCACATGAAACTTTTATAAATTGTATGAGAAATTTTAGAATGCGATTTTCTTAGAAAATTATAAGGCTAGCCATCACAAAAAAGAAAAAAAAAACAAAATTCTACATTAAGAAATAGATTTTTTACGCGTTTTCTAGAACTGTTAAAGTAACATTGTTTTTTGAATTGCGCGCATTTCAATTTGTGTCTAATCCCTTAAAACCTGATGAATTTTTTAAACGGCTATAACTTTGCGAATTTTGGAGATATGAAGATGCAACTTTTTGTGTCTTATTCAGGAGTAAATAAGGAAAGTTTTTCTAATTGGATTTTTTGTCCTACGGGAGCCGTGTAAAAATTTAACTTTCGTAACTTTTCAACTAGACCCCCCCATGGAGTCGCAATTTATCTTATAAAAAATTTCACATTTTTTATGAATTTTTGCAACTAGAAGTATGGGTCTAAGGGCAATATTTAAGGAGATAGCCTATTGTTTCGATATTTATGACTCACCCTGTATATATATTATATATATATATATATATATATATATATATATATATATATATATATATATATTATATATATATATATATATAAATTTGCATAAATTCACAAATGGAAACTTTATACTTTCTTATTTTTTCTCTCTAGAAAATTTTTCATTTCAAGATTTTATTTCATGTTTAATATTTCCCCCCTTAGATAACAAGATTATTTGTGACGACCGACTCAGCTGGATAATCAAGTCAATAAGAAATCCGCAGTTCTACGGCAAGTGCAGCGCTCCAAAAGAATTTGAAGGGAAGAGTCTCTATACATTCTTTCAAAGCAAAAGCCTGTGAAGTTTTCATGTGACTTTTTAAATAAAATTTTTAATATGCAATTTTTCTTACATATCCAATTATGTAACATTTATTTCTATAGTTTCACTTTATGGAAATAAAGTTAATCGTTGCCGGCCACTGTAATGATTATCCTTCATGGATGTTTAAATGAATTATGAAATAGAAAATAGTAATTAGATAATAAAATAGTATATAAATAATAAAGTAAATAGACAATAAAATAGAAAATTTAAAAATAAGACATGTATAAACTAATAATTAAAGACGTTGCAATTCTAAAATGAAATATAAGTGCATATTCAAAAATTTTAATACAATAGGGGGCTCTGCAATCTACGATCTACGCTCATCAACCTCCATTCAGACACCCTAGATTCTAATAGCACTTTAATTGCACCTGCTTAAAATAAATTTAATTATATAAAAAAATAGTGGGGATCTTCCTGTAAATGAATAGACATTAATTGTTCTTTGATTGAAAATTTTTAAGACCAAATCAGCTGCTGTTAAGAGATACAATGTTTGATTTTATAGCTTTGATTCTTTGATTAAAAAAAACAGTTAAAAAATTGAAATAAGCTCGCGTAAAATGAATTAAGTAAACCGAATCTTTGTCTTGCGTTATTTTAAGCATTTCTACAAGAAAATTCTTTTAAATTAGTCATTTAAAATGCATCTTTTAAATATGACGTAATTTCCTCCATTTACGCTTTTTAACACTTAATAATGAATTTATTATTTGAAAATTTTGGTTTTCTTTTTCAATTCACATGTAAATATGTTTTTATAAAGTAATTATCAACATTTTCCTGCTTTTAACATGCAATTATTTAATTCTAATTTAAAAAGTTTTTTTCTGTTTATAATAGTCATATGTTAAAAAAAAAAAAAATATTTGAAGAAAATATTCCTTGCGCTGTTTTTTAAAATAGCACTTTTTTGTAAATTAAATAAAAAAATATCTCTGGAACTGCTGGAAATTTTAATTAAAAATATAATTAAATCCTCATAAAGTGTGTCAAATAATTTATAAAAAAAATGAAGTCAGTATACCGGGAATATCTAATGCAAAAAATTATCTAAAATGTTTAATTCTCCATGTATAGATTTTGTTCTATAAAATTTTTAACGGTATGATTTTGACAACATTTAACATTAAATTCTCTTAAAATGATTATTCGATTTAAAAGCTGTTTGAATTAGCTTGTTTATCAAACATTTCTCTATAATTTCATCAAATTACATATTATCTTATGCAACAATTTTCTAAATATGAACAAAGAATAACCCACGGTTACAAGAAAAATCACACAATTGTAGTGCATTTTTTAAATTTATCCGGCCGAAAGCCAATTTTTTGAAACGCAGTTGAGGAAAGAAAAAAATAGTTAATTGTGAAGGTAAATATATGGAGATTCATGATAGGCTTATAGTCTTTTGATTTGTGTGAGCAAATATGTACTCGTAAATGTAAAACTTGCTCGCAGCAGTAAATTGTTTATTGTACTTTTATGTCCAATGTTTTCACACTAAACATTTACTTATAATTTATAGTTCTAGATTGTGAAAACTCACATATATAAGGTTATATTTAACATAAATGTACTTATATTCGTTTTTGTTAGTATTAGATATGATAAAGTGACATCAAATGTGTCGTGCATTTGGAACTTGTGTTGTTAATTAATAAAACATTTGTTATTCATCAGAATCATTCGGGATGTTTTTTTTAACTTTAAGTGGCAGTTCAAAATACGTTGTTAATGACTTTTGCAGTGATGTGTATTAACTTAATTAATAAACTCACATTCTTAAAAGGACTGTATATATTTTATTTAACATGCTGCGATGCGTAGCGTGCCATTATGTCAAAACAAAAACAACTAGAAGAAAACGATTTACGTTTCTATGGTTACATACATTAGCGAACAATATATGATGCCAGATTCTAAACATAAATTACAAATAATTCTAACATACTCCTTGTCACTAAAGGGTCAACTTCAATAAATTGTACAATACAAAATATTAACGTTACAAATGCTTAAGTAATGTGATACAATACAACAATTTTCTTTTAACAATGAATAATAGAATTATGAACATACTGCAATAGGAAAAACAAAAAAGAAAACTACATTACAAAACTTTTTTTTTTACAATTTTGTAATTAATTCTCTGAAACTTGATGTGGCAACAACGTAATTTTTAAAATACTTGTTTTAAGTACAGTGAAACTCGTTTAAGATACGAATCAAGGGACCGAGAGCATTTCGTATCTGAAGCAGGATCGTATCTTATCCGAATTTTATAGATTCTTGGATAATATTGCATATTAAAGACAGTGCACATTGTTATTAACGTATTTTAGCCATTCATAACTCTTATTTTATCCATTTCTAACAATTTTTAGATACTCTAGAAAATTTAAATTTAAGTTATTGATTGAAATAAAGAATAATTTTATTTTTCCTTAAAATTTTATTGAATATCTGTTTGTACAGTAAAAAAATTAAAATGCCTTTATACAGTAATAATAATAATAATAAGAAGAAGAAGAAATTTTCATAATAATTTTTGAAAGACATACTAAATGTATTCAAGGGACAATAATTATTCGATACGTTATAAAAATCATGATGTAGTTTTAGTTTCTTGAGAAAAAAGTTGCTAATCTTGAATTGGTGGGAAGATTTTATTAGGAAATTTTCTGCCTTGTGGATGTAGTAGAAAATTTTTCAACGGAGGAATCAGCATCTATCGAAGAGGCATACAGTCGAAGTAAGCTGAACGAGCTCATTGCATTTGCGAATGATGGTATGGTTGTCATATCTGTTTCTTCATCCGCGTCGTCTTCTACTCCTTCTGAAGACCTAGATTTATCGGAACTTTTGACGTCCGTGATTATATCTGCAATAGAATGAACTTCACTTGTCACAACCTGATCGTTAATTTTGACAAATAAGTCCCAATCTCTGTATTACTCTTGATACTGTTTTTATTCTGTTCATTTTATAAAGTACCGCAAACAAGCAAGTGACAAAAGAAGTTCATAAAAAAGGCACTTCTGAGAACGAATCATAGTAAAAAAATAATATAATAATAAAAAACAGCTAAATAAGCAATACCAAAAAAAAAAAGCAGAAAAATATAGACGGATTTCACCAATAACGTTCTCATCCAATCAGGAAAGGGAGCAACCAATGGAATTTTAGATCCATCCACTGCTCAAATGTAAAGGTTAAAGAAATAAAAGCGATTGTTGTTTTTGTATTTTGTTGAGAAATGAGCCAATCAGAATTCAGAATACAAAAGCAGTGGAAAAGAACATATTTTAGAGAGAAAAAAGATAAAAAAGAAAGTATCTTATGAAAAATAATTAAGATTTTACATATTCTGCCGTAAAGACACGTGATAAACGGTTTTTATAAGCACCATTTCGTATATTAAGCGTTTTTTTTACATCAAGCGACCAATTTTCTTCGTATATTAAGCGGGATCGTATCTTATGCGTACTTATATTAAGCGGGTAATTTTACACGTGTTTAATAGGCAGTTTTCAGGGGACCGAAGATAATTCGTATATTAAACGGGATCGTAATTTAAGCGGGCGTATCTTAAACGAGTTTCACTGTATTCCCTTTGAGGTTTTAATTTCTACAACATCATCTTACCAGCTGCACCTGGGAAAATATTTATAATGCGTCCTAGTAAGTCTTTATTTGTAGGAAGATCATCTTCCTTTATCGACACTAGGGTTTCTATGTTTACGCAATTTTTTTTCAAATTACCATTTCAAACGTTGTCGGAGCGTAGTTAAATACTCTTTATTCCAACGATTCCATAACAATTGAATGTTTTTTGAAATCCTATTCCATCTAGAGAGTCTATTTTCGTTTACATTAATTGATTTTGGTTCAATGGTGGCTGTCATAAGCCTGGTGGCCTGGTGTTAAGGCCTCCAAGTCATTTACGTCTGAAGACAATAGAATGATTGGCTGTGAATTTAATACAGATTTGTTTTGAGCAATTACAGTTAATAACTCTTCGAACATTGGCCTTCTATTAAATACCGTTCTCTTTAGATGATATTTTACTGATTTTATTCCTGCCTCCCACAACCCGCCAAAATCAGGTGCTCTGGGCGGAATAAATTTTCAAATAATATTCTCTTTTGACGAATAATTTGCTAACTTTTCCTCAAGGTGTCTTGGTAAATTATGGAGTATCTGTAACTCGGCATTAGCACCAACAAAATTTTTTGCTTCATCTGAAAAGATTACTGCGCACCTTCTGCGCGTTGCAAGGAATCTTTTTAAGGTGACAATGAATGCATCTGTGGCTAATTCTTACACTAGTTTGAGATGCACTGCTTTAGTTACAAAGCAAACAAAGATTGCCAAATACTATTAAAAATTCCCTTTCTCTGTCCGTTTTATTTTCTAAAAAAGGGGATACCAAAATCTGTTCCCACATAATTAAATGGTGCGCTAGGACGTACTCTCTCTGTGGGTAGGGAACCCATGATTTGTTGTATAGTTATAGGGTTGCTTTTACTACATGTTACACACATATGTGTTATTTTTCTAGCTAAATTTCTTCCCTGTAACGGCCAAACCTTTTGACTCAAGTAGCATAACAATGCTTATGCACCCATATGAAGATATTTTTATGATAGTAAATTGCAATTATGCTACACAATTTATCCTTAGCTGGCAGAATAAATTGATGTTTTTGAGCAAACTTTAGGTCGGCATTATCTAAACGCTCTCCTACACTTAGCACTTCAGCTGCCTCCAAAAAGGGGTTTAACAATCGCAATTTACTTTTCTTAGAAATTTGCTTACTGTCTAACAATGCAGTATATTCTGCTTTAAATTCGCCCTTTTGAACCTCCCGTATCAAAAATGTTTTTGCTCTTGATAATTCATCCATACACTGTAAAAAAAAAGGGTTGATCTACTAAAAAAACTTTAGTGATCCTTGTAATTACTAAAAAATTTTTAGTAATATTAGTCGGTTACAAGAAAATCTGTAAGAATTACTAGAAAAAAGTTAGCAACGAAGAGAGTTAATAGTTTTATATTTTTAATAACTATTACTAAAACTCACTTGGTGGGGCCTTGATAGCATAGTGGTTATAGTAACGGACTCCAGACTAAAAGGTCCCGTGTTCGATACTGGCCACTGCCAAATACGCCCCGAATGCATGTAGTGTAAGTACTCGTTAGTAAAGGGATTATGAAAATCCTGTCGGAGCAGTTAGCAATGTTTGGTGCTGCCATCTATTGCAATTTTGCCGAAAATCTTCCGCTTCAGAAGTCTGGATGCAGCTCGAAGGAACCTCCTGCCATCCGGGCGCACGTAATGGTTATTAAAAATAGTTTTGGAGCTATTACTAAAATTTGCTTGGTGGCTCATACTAAAAAATTTTAAGTTATTTATACAAAAAATTCTTTTGCTCAGTTTACAAAAGAAATGCTTGTTTCACTTGCAAAAAAAAAAAGTTTGTAATGGTTACTGAAAAATTCCGTGGAATACAAATTTACTAGAAAATTTTTAGTAACTTCTTGAATTTTTTTTTTTTTACAGTGTACTTACGTGTCCTTTTCTTTTTCAGCCGATTTTCTTGTATTATCTAAGAACCTGAAAATATAACTTAAAACACGTAATATTTTAGTATAATTATTGCTAATACTTAAAAGTCATTTACAAATTCTGTAGAATCTAAAGAGATTAGTGCAGAACTGTTTTTCAGTTTTAATTCTGATGAAAATTCAATATTGTCTTTTACTTGTTCTAAATCATCGTTCTGATTGTATGTGATGTCTCTTTCTCTCAAGAAGAAAGGACCGTGCCACCGAAGTTCATAATCAATTAATTTGTCGAAGGTTAGTCCTCGATACACAAGGCCTGCTGGGCTGTCCTCTAATGTTTCCATTGAAAAGTCTGGGTCAACTTTTTATTTTTGTAAACGCTGTTGGCCACAAAAGTTTTAAGTAGATGAGAAGTTTTAATCCATGATAAGACAATGGTTGAATCACAGCACAATATTATTTTACTGATGTTCAAATTTAGTAAATTCACTATCTTAGATACGAGTTGAGACAATAAGGCAGCTTCGGACAGTTCCAATCTTGGGATCGTCAAAGGTTTCAAAGGTGCAATCCTAGACTTGCTACACAATGAATTTAAAGACGTATTAAATTTCGTGAAACAGCGTAGATAAATGGCTGCTCCATGTGCGAGCTCGGAAGCATCTGAAAAACCGCGCAGTTCAATTTCCGAATGTCTTTCGTTTTAAACAAAACGATTTATTTTTAAATTGTTTATATTTTGAAGTGTTCTGAAAATGCGTCGCCATTTATTTTTAATGTCATCTGTAAGAGGATCGTCCCAATCTAACTTTAATAACCAAAGTATCTGTATGAAAATCTTAGCATTAGCTATTCCAGTACCGAGAAATCCAAGAGGATGATAAATGCGCTCTGTATAGGATAGAACAGTTCTTTTTGAATATAAAAAGTGGTTCCTAAACTTATGAATTAAACAAAAAGGAGTTTTGAACTGGATTCCATAACAATCCTAGAGTTTTAGTGCTCTAGTCCTCATCACGATAATTGAATATATACTGCTGGTTGCTACTTGCGATTTTAAAGAGTTCAGGGTTACACCATCGTGACACCATCGGAAGCATCACCAAGCATCTTTACACCATTGGTGCAACTTCATGCCACCACGTTCAAGCAATGCGATCAGTTGTGCTCCCAGTTGTTGAGCATTTTTTTAAAGTGTTAGCTCCTGTTAATACGTCACCAACATCGAAATCTTGGAGAATTACACGCGATGCTAGCGGAAAATTGTCCTTTTCATCAGTTAGAAGTTGATTCAGAGACAACATAACGGGTGTCTGTTGTACAGTATGTAATCATCTTTAACGTTAATATTTTGACTGGTTCTTCTTCATCAGCTTTCCACAAAATGTGAAACAAATCTCTCTGATTTCCCGTAAACAGTATCTGGCGATGCATCTTTATGATGTCAGCTGTAAAGGCATACTTGTGAGTTCAAAATCGACAAATGATATTTTGACTGGTTCTTCTTCATCAGCTTTCCACAAAATGTGAAACAAATCTCTCTGATTTCCCGTAAACAGTATCTGGCGATGCATCTTTATGATGTCAGCTGTAAAGGCATACTTGTGAGTTCAAAATCGACAAATGATATTTTGACTGGTTCTTCTTCATCAGCTTTTCCACAAAATGTGAAACAAATCTCTCTGATTTCCCGTAAACAGTATCTGGCGATGCATCTTTATGATGTCAGCTGTAAAGGCATACTTGTGAGTTCAAAATCGACAAATGATATTTTGACTGGTTCTTCTTCATCAGCTTTCCACAAAATGTGAAACAAATCTCTCTGATTTCCCGTAAACAGTATCTGGCGATGCATCTTTATGATGTCAGCTGTAAAGGCATACTTGTGAGTTCAAAATCGACAAATGATATTTTGACTGGTTCTTCTTCATCAGCTTTCCACAAAATGTGAAACAAATCTCTCTGATTTCCCGTAAACAGTATCTGGCGATGCATCTTTATGATGTCAGCTGTAAAGGCATACTTGTGAGTTCAAAATCGACAAATGATATTTTGACTGGTTCTTCTTCATCAGCTTTCCACAAAATGTGAAACAAATCTCTCTGATTTCCCGTAAACAGTATCTGGCGATGCATCTTTATGATGTCAGCTGTAAAGGCATACTTGTGAGTTCAAAATCGACAAATGATATCGAAGAGCTCAACTTAGACTAAACCCCCGTTTAATAAAACATCATTTAAAGAACACACCTTTGGTAGTAGTTGCACTACCATCAAAGACGACCCTTAATTTCGTGCTGGGTTTCTCGGGTCTGTATACCCCATGATGCAGCAAATAATATGAAAATTTGGGTTTATTTTCCAAAGAGATTTCTTCTAAGTGTCCCAAATTATTATATTTGTTAATAAATTCTTCGTATAATGATTTCATAGTTCGATTGTGCATAAATCGCTTAAGTAGATGATTTAATCGTTTTATTGCGTTTTTTCCCCAAAACATGCAAGCCCGACAGTTTTAATTGGCATTCCCACAATGTACCTACCATCTTCTCTTCTAATGTGTGTACGCAGGAAATTTTCCTCATAATATTGCTTTTCTTTACTTTTTCTTGGATTTGTATCATGAACAACTTCAATTTTCCGAAATTTCTGCACAGTGTTGGATAAATCATCCACAGATCGAACAAGACTACAATAATTTTTAAAATTATTTTCTTGTGGCTCAGACGTAGAACCATTGGCGACATAGCCATAAACTGTTTCTTAGAAAATCAAATTTTACATATTTATTTTATTTGTTTCCATTAATATAAAAAAATTCTTCATTTGACAATAAAACATGTTTTAGACCTGGTTTATCAAGTTGTGGATCTGCTAACTGAAAAGTCCGTAAATGCTTAATAGGCTTGAACTTTAGATATGTAGCAAGCGTTATGCGCGTAACTTTAAGAACAACAAAAAATTACAATGTTTCATTAAAATTCCTTTTTTATTTGCTATGGCTGCTATAAGCCTTTCTTTTATATTCATAACTGAATCATTTAGCCCTTAAACTGATGCGTTTATTTTCTTTTCTTTGAAGAACGTATTCGGAACGAGTATTCGGTACATTCCTTCGTTTCATTACATAAAGCTATTATACGACCCTGATTCTAACAATGCTCTAAGAGGAACTAATTCTCTTCTAGCATCTTGTACATATATTATCGCATTTGAAAGCAATATTTGTTTACTAGAAGAAGACGTCATACTCATTACAGTATTGTTAATGGTTGAATGCGTATTATCAAATGAATGTGTATTTTCCCCCAAAGTGGTAACACACATCTGATTATTTGTGTAACTATGAGGAGTAAATGCGTTTGCGGTTGGCGATAAAGTACTACTAATATTATTTTCATCTTGAATTGCTATAGTCTGATTAGTATCAATATTTTTGTCACCGCGTTCCAGGTGGATCAATGTGTGGTGACGTTTGTTGCATTTTCTGCACGTACTTGAACTTTTGCACTGGCTAATGTTATGAACTGTTGATAAACAGTTGAAGCATAATTTTTTCATTTTAACAATATTAAATCTTATTTTTGCAGGTAAATTTAAGAATTGGGAACATCTCATTAATATGCGATCGCATTTGCACATTGAACAAATGTGTGGACCTTCTGCAAACAAAGTCAATGGCTTAGAAATAAATGTACGTTTCTGATCCTTACTGAAAGGTTTAACAGACGTGACTTTATGGATATTTTCCAAAAATTGATATCGTTTTTCAAAAAATAAAAGTAATTCATCTAACTTCGGAACTTCTTTAGAATTTATCGTTTTTCATAATTTTTTAGAGTATCTCTATCTAACTGTTGGAGAATGATGTTCAATATTACAACATCTGAAAGATTGTTTCTGTTATAGTTGAAAATCTTCAAGGCGCGAATGCTTTTTTTTAAATTATCGACTAGATTTCGAAGATCTTTAGTGGAAGGCTGTGTAAGTTTATCTGCATTTAAGAGTGAATTGATGTGTATTTCTGTTACTACTCTATCATTTTTCGTATCTGTCTTTTATTGCTTGAAATAAAGATGAAAAAGTGTCTTCTGTGCTAATCAAAGCTCTTGCATCACTTATTAATGCTGCTGATAAATAATGCAACTTTTGCGCATCTGATAGTTGCTCATTTGAAGTTATTAAGTTGTTAAATTGTAATTTAAATAGACCCCATTCATAAGGTTTTCCAGAGAATTTCGGAAGAGAAATTTCGGGTAATTTAATATTTATCGCGTTGTTTATTTCAGTAGAATTTGGTTGAATTTCATTGGAAACTTTACATTGTTCTAAATGTTTAAGTTGCTTTTTAATTTGAAATTTGGCCTTTATTTTTTTTCCTGGTATTCTTCGCTAATATTAATGTCAATTTCATATTCTTTTTCTGAACCAATACCAGATTCTATTTCCTTATTTAGGTTTTTTAGAGTTTGTTCTTTGTCATTTATTTGCTCTAAAATTTCTAAATAACTATCAATATCAATATTTTTATCATTTATTAATGTTTCTAATTTACTAATTAATTTTGTAATAGAAGTGCGTAATGTTGCACGCTTCTTTTTAAATTTTTCAAGACTTTCCATGTTCAAAAACTTATGATAACAGCAAAGGGAATGATAAATTATTCATACTTTTTTCCTGGCAGACGATTTCCTTTCTTTAATAAAAGCATAAAAAAAGTTCATGGAATAATGTTAGAAACTTCATTGATGAAAACAGTTCATTATTATCGAATTTTTCTTTTTAAAGTGAAGCGAAAGTATATACTTTCCGGGTGACGTGACGAGAAAAATATGTAGCGGCGGTGTGTATTAATGTAATTAATAAACTCACATGCTTTAATGGACTGTACATACTTTATTTTTAAGATACTGCGAAGTGTTGCTTGCCCTTCTAGCAAAACAAAACAACAACTAAGAAACACAGACAATTTGCATTTCTATAGTTACATACATTAGCGAACAAGCATGATGCCAGATTCCAAAAATAAATTACAAATAACTCTAACACCCATAATGCAGCTTTTAAAAAAATGATCAGAAATGCTGATAATTATCTTTAACATAACTCTAGGATCCTCTGATTACTTTAATTTTGTTTAATTGTTGATCTTAAGCTTGAAATACTAAGACATTTTAAGATGTTTCGTGCTAGTGTTCTGTTTAATTATTCATTGGCCCCGTTGCGCCCCCCTATTATAGGTCGCTTAAAAATGGTCTGATTCACTAGATTTTCTTTCTATCAACTTGTTAGGTCCTTTGTTACATAAAAAAACCCTTTAGATTTTTGCTAACATTAATTTTGAATATTAATTGACTTTTTGAGGTCCTTATCGAAGCTTTTTTAAAAATGACAAAATCTTAATGAAAGTTTCTTTAACATAATTCTAGCAACCTCCGATTACTTTAAATATTACTAAAAATATATTTATGTAACAGTATGCCAGTTAAGTTGTTTGCAGTTTGGAAACCGGTATCGTGCCACCGGTTTTTTTTTTCACTATAAATTGCTAATAAACCGATCCCTCTAAATCCGATCTTCATTTTGGGAACTATTTTCTATTTATTTATTTTTCCGTTTCTAGTTTCCAAAAAAAAAATCCTGAGTACGCTAGGGTCACGTGAGGCTCGACCCATAAACCACTTGAACTTTTTGTACGTAAGAATTTTTTTATCTCCTAATTTTCTCACATTCTCATTTTAAAATTTTAAAGTTGAGTCTTGGTCTCCCCTCCCCGGACCGAAACTCTCATATTTTTACAATTGCCATTGGGACCTGTTTTAAGTATTTTCCTCCAATGTTTGCACATTTCTTTAAATTTTTACCCTAATGATATTTTCTTACCTATGCCTTATTTTGATCAATTGAAGATCTAAAGTACTAATAACTGAGATCTTTTAATATATTTTCATGTTAGCTGCTTGTGTTGGCCTTTCCTTGAGCCCTTTGTTGTAGCTCCCTTAAAAATGTTCCGATTTGTTAGTTTTTTTATTGACATCTTCAAGCTACTATATAATCGAAAAAAAAATCTCAGACTCCAGCTACCACCAATTTTGAATATTAATCTCCTTTCTGAACCCTTTATTTCATCTTTTAAAAAAATCATCCGATTTTATTACAATTTTATGTAACATATTTTTAAAGTCTTCCAGCTACATAAAACCCATGAAATTTTTTTCTATTATCAAAACACATACCAGTTGAGATCTTTGCCCCTAGACCAGGCTCTTCTTTTTCCTTCAGCTACAATCTTTCCCGAACATTAATCTCCTTTTACGGCAAAAAGTTACGTTTACTCACTACAGGCATAAATTGAACCTCGCGTTAGTTTAAAAGTAACTTCAAATAAAGGATTTTAGCCGTTTATTAAACATATTGTTAATGCTAAAAGCAATTTGTGCAATTTACATAGGCGAGAGAGCATTTTCCACTGCTTTGAATCGCATGCTTTCCATTCATTTCTATGTTCATAGTTTCAAAAGGATTTGGTTCATTTAGCTTAGATGACAATTTGGTTACTTTTTGTATAATGAATTTTTTCTTAGACTTTGAACATAAATGGTGCATTCCATTTTCGAGTTCTATGAGCTTGCTACTAGGTTTGACTCGCTGAACTTGGTTTTGATTTTCTCCGTATCGTTACGAAGTATTTTAGGTCAATACCGCTGTAGGAAGTGGGGATCCAAATCACAGATTCGTTCGGTAATAGGTTTGTTACGGACACACAAAACAAGAAGACCTTGAAACTAGGTTCACATAAAAGATTTTCAAAAGATAGAAAATCATAAAAACTTGAGTTTAGTTTAAGATTATTACAACGTCCCCTGGGCAACGCCTCACGGATAAGCTAGCTAATTACATATAACTATACAAGTGAACAATAAGTAATAGACATACAAGCATTTGAAAACATATGTATGTTCTTATTTTTCTTTGGATTTTGTATCAAGTAGTGAGACCAAACATTTTATTGAGGATTTTTCTCCATATTTCTCTGTACAGTGTAATTAGTTCAATTAATTTAGAAAATATGCATGCATGTGATGAATCATAAAAATAAACTTCAAATACATTTTTACAAGGGAATAGAGAAAATTATTACCTACCCCTCTCTTCCTCAAAGATTTTTATTTTCAGATCTCAAACATCGTTACTATAATTTGTGAGTATCTTTATTTATTAATTTTGGAATAACTGAAATGTTCTCAGTATCAAATATTACATATTTTACAAATTTATAAACCAGTAAAGAGTAAGTAATTACATTTTTAAGGAGATTTAAATAAAGTGTTTTTAAAATTTTAAAAATCTCCAAACTATAAGCGCATATGGTGGAAGTTTAGCATCCAAATTTTGATAACTTTGTTTAACTGACTTTCTCTGTCTACTTTCAAAACAATTTCCAAATTTTGTGAAATGGTAAATTTTGCAATTTTGACTGTTTCAGAACATCGTTATGCCACAAGAGTTACTGAAGTAATGGGTATAAAATTAACAGAATTGATTTCAGAACGAGATATTCTCGTACACTGTAAAAAAATATTCAAGAGGTTACTAAAAATTTTGTAGTAAATTTGTATTCCACAGAATTTTTTAGTAACCATTACAAACTTTTTTTTTGCAAGTGAAACAAGCATTTCTTTTGTAAACTGAACAAAAGAATATTTTATATAACTAACTTAAAATTTTTTAGTATGAGCCACCAAACAAATTTTAGTAATAGCTCCAAAATTATTTTTAATAACAATTACGTGCGTCCGAAGGGCAGGAGCTTCCTTCGAGCTGCATCCAGACTTCTGAAGCGATAGATTTTCGGCAAAAACGCAATAGATGGCAGCACCAAACATTGCGACCAGCTCCAACAGGAAATTCATAACCTCTTCATTATAGAGTACTTACACTACATACATTCGGGGCGTACTTGGCGCTGCCCAGTATTGAACCCGAGACCTTTTAGCCTGGAGTCCGTTACTATAACCACTATGCTATCGAGGCCACGTTAAGTGAGTTTTAGTAATAGCTATTAAAAATACAAAACTATTAACTCTATTCGTTGCTAACTTTTTTCTAGTAATTCTTACAGATTTTCTAGTAACCGACTAAGATTACTAAACATTTTTTAGTAATTACAAGGATTACTAAAGTGTTTTTAGTTGATCGACCCTTTTTTTTTTACAGTGTACATTCTTCTATAAATTTATAAGCAATAAAGAGTAAGTGATTACAATATGAATGACATTTAAATATAGATTTTTTGTGAAATTGAAATATCCCCAAGCTGAAAGTGTACAGGGTGGAGAGTTGTTTAACTTCCAAATTTTTATGACTTTGTCAAATTGAATCTGTTTGTCTATTTTTAAAAGAACTTCCAAATTTTGTAAGTTGGTGGTTTTTGCAATTTTATCAGCTTCGGAAAACTGTGATGCCACAAGAGTTATTAAAGTGATGGATATGAAATTATATACAACTCTGCAAACATAGATGGAAACCTCAAATCCGTTCCCATATATGTACATCACATTAAAAAAGATATCTATTACAGACTTTGAAAATACCAGAAACACGCTCCTTGTAAAGTTATTTTCAAATGTCTCAAAAGTATACACAACAGATTGGTAATAATTGAACAATTTAATTATACGAGGTTCAAACTGTGCGTTCATGACGTTGCTTTGTTTAATATACAATATTAGTATGGTGTGCATATAATGACACAGAATTACATACAAGATGATGAAACATTGGGGCAGTAAATCTATAAAAGCATGGTAAAAAAAGCATAAAGTAAATACTACTACTCGAGTTAAATATTTATTACCAATGTCAGGAAAAGAGAAATAAGAAAGGAGTTCATTGTATCTATCATCAGTAAATGGATAAATATCACAAGTTATATTCAAGATATATATTAAAAATATGTAGATTATGTACATTAATGTGAATTTTTCATATTGAGATGTCTTGAATGCTTTCCTAAGTTTTATTATACATTTGTATGTGTCCGACATTTTGTTTTGTGAGAAAAACATAACACACCAAAGTAAACACGAGCTACCCTCTATTATGATGTAAGAAAATATTGTTTTTAACCCGTAATCTGTAAATAATCTGAGATTATAAAAAGTGGAAAAAAACATTAATGAAAGGAGCACAAAACATAGGATTGCAATTTTCTGGCAAATCTGGACTAAGTTTTCACGAAATTTATCATTGTGACTTGATACGTTCAAACCAAAAATATTTATAATATAGTGCAACACTGTCATAGAATTTAGTACATAGTATTTGAATGCCCATTTTTTTCTCTGAAAAATGTGAGATAATTTCATTAAGAATGGCGCCGTACAACCACACTTTGTCATATTTACTTATTTAATAATACTTTTGAAATAAAACTTCAAAGAAGTAGTACTTATATAGAATGTATTTGTATGCAGTATTCATACTCAGTAAAAATAATCGTTTTTTATATGATGAAATTTTACAATATTTATATATATATATATATACTTATGCGTAGTACAGAATCACTAATAAAAATTTTATAATGTTTATACAAAATTTGCAAAATGTTAGTAACTATAAAAAGTTGCTATTGCTTAAATTCCCAGGTATATTGCTTCAAAATTGGCTCATCATTTAATTTACTGAAATTAAGGAGCTAGTATTATTAGTAATAGTAGTACTATTAACATCAGTAATTTCAAATCAGATGCAATACTCATCCTAAAATGTTGTTAAATTTCATATGATTATTATTTTTTTTAATTTTACGTCGCTGTACTTTTTTACATAACCAGTAATAATGACTGAAAAGAATCACTGATAATATTCCAAATTCAATATTCTCATCTAGCTGTATTTCACAAAAAGAAGGAAAATCGATAAATTAAAAATAATTCAGAAAGTTTTATTAAACAATTTTTAATCCAGTGATTTTTTTAGTTTCCAGAATCATCATTTCAAGATTAACTGCAATTGACTGTTGATATTATTTTACTTTTCCCGAAAACTTATTTCGTTTCTTATTTTTCTTTTATTACTCTATTATAAAAAAATAGTTCAACAGAGACATATTACCAACAGCTTTGATTCTAATAATGGAAAACGAAATTTCAACTTTCAAAAATATTTAACATAATTTAGTACAATACACGAATATAAATTTGATCGTTATTCTTTTAAGTTAAATTACACTTGTATTAGTCGAACCGACAACTGATATAATGTTCGACTAAAAATTAGTAAAATGTTGAAAATGAAACAAATGCAGTCACGTAGATAATATCAATTCACGTAGATTCCCGAAATTGTATGACGACGGTTATTCTTTGAAATAAAAACGGTATGTATTTGGACCCCTGTTGGGATATTAACACACAGCTTTTAAACTTGACACCTCTTGATTTGTAATTCGCATTCTGATCATTAGTCAAATATACAGGGATCTTCGTTTTATAGATAAATTTAATGAAAATACATAGAATTACTTCTTTTTTCTAATGTTTTCTAGCAAGGCATATGAACAAACTTTTTTGATAGTTTAGTAAAACTATATTCATTTCAACAAATTAATTTGCACCATTAATCCATTTAATTTTATACTAAACTTTTTATAAAATATTTAGAATTCGTTACGTTTCCGCCGACTTTTGTTATTACATTTTTAAAGATACGCAAATAAAATACTTTCTTATTCTGATTATTATGAACTTTTTAAATGGCATTCGGCGATCAAATATGATTGCTAAAAAGATATTTAAACTGTGTTTACATCTGCTTGAGTTATGTTATTTTCCTCTTTTATTGATTATTCTTCCATTTTTTTTCATTCATCACTCAAATTTTACCGTCATTGATTATTAAAATTTTACAAAAGTACATTTTCCTCCTTTCAGTAATTATAAAAAATAAACTTCAAGCAATAAACTTTTATTATAAAAGATAAACTTCAAACATAAATTTGAAGTTTTTATTTGTTCTATGAATGATAAATTTGCACATACAATAATAGTCACAATTTTTTAAGAACACTTTATTCGGCTATAATTAAAGATAAAATAGCCAAATATCTTGTTTTGATACATCATTATTTATTTTCCTGCAAGTAATAATGCAATATTTTTAAAGCATAAATTATAACGATTTTTAACAATGTTACTCAAGAAATCTTACAATAAGCGACAAAGATTAAAAAAATGTAAAATTAGTTTGTTCTCGCTAGCTTTCAAAAACTAAGTAAGAAGAACGATTTGCATTTACACATCTCAAGATGTTACAAATGCTTTGAAAAAATAGAAAACATGTTATTATTCATGAACTTCTAGGTTGATTATTGATCAAGTGCTACATATCTCGTATATGTGACACAAAAAGAAATTCGTGTACTTTCCATAAAGTACGTTTCACAATAAAAGTATATCTTAAAATTTTCCAACCTTAAACATGTTATTATACTATTGTTGACAAGTTCTCTGATGAAAGATTGAAAATAAATATACATCTGTGACACATATGTTTACTTAAAATATAAATAACAATGAGAATAAAAATTTACTTATTCTTACAATACTTGAAAACGAATATTAAAATACGCGAAAACGCCCATTTCTATTGATAAGCAGACTTATTTAAAATGACAATATTTAATTTAATATCTTATCATGTTTCAGAACTAAATAGGCTTTTCTTGTATATTTCAATTTGATAAATAAAATGTTTGTTAAAGGAAAAACAACTCGGTTTTACTTATGAAATATGTTTCTTATTGTATGCATGTTTATATAACTTAGGTTATGGTGAACTAGGGTTTCCAATTTGTATGTTTTTAAGGCTATTGTACAGTGTACGTTTAAATCTGCTCATACGACGATTTCTTCCGTTTTTCAACCACATCTTTCTTTTAATAGTTTTAAGAATTTTTCTTCCTTTTCTGTTTACTACAAAATTTCCCCTTTTTGCCGAAAACAGTTATATGCGTGCACACGAATGCAAAAAGTGGAAAATTGAACTTCAAACGTCGCAAATGAGGAGCGCTCGTCTCGTACTACATAGCGAAATAATTTTATTATATAACATTATAATGAAATGTCTAAAAATATTCAGATTTTGGTGTTATAGTCTACAATACATTGGTACAGTATAGTATCCAAAATTTTTTATGTATCTCTGTAAATACTATGAGCTCTGTTATACAGGAATTAACTTGTAGTAAACCTCAACACCACGTATATCAATTTTATAAAATGTGATACAATTTAATATAATAAGAACGCGCCACAAACAATGTTTCCCCCTATGGCATTATGTAATGAAATACTTTAGTGTGGTCCTGTAAATTGATAACAAATATTCTTTTCACCACATATTCTACGGAATGTATATTTTAGTATTAGTATGCTTGAAAGAGTGTAACATCATTCAAATGCACTTGAAGCGACTTTTCCCCAATGACTGTAAAGGAACGAAATATTTTGGTTGCTCCTGTAAATAAATTATACATCCGATATTCATAAAATTTGAAATGACTGGTATTAAATGATTAAGAATAAGCAAATGACTCACTTAGAACGGGCATTAGTAAATTCCTCTCATTGTCTCACTTAGGGATCGAATAAAAGAAGTTCAACTCCTATATAACTCCCAGGAATACATACATATTCCAAATTTCAAAGCGCTACACTGTCAGGGAAATTCGTCAATATGAGCTAAATTATCCTTATTTTTTCACGCATAATATCTGTACTCCTAAAAAACATATTTGATCCGTGAATTCATTCTTAACGTTTAAAAAAAGGAAGAGAGTAGTTAATACCCATCACGCATGCGTATTGAGTCTATTAGTAATAAATTCAAATTTATTTTTAAAATGAAAAACAAAAAATCTCGTATATTAAGATGTCTAATTTTGTTTAAAAAGACAAAAATGTTTTCCAATTTAAAAATAAATAATTACTTTCTTCATTCATTCAAAAATGCACAGTTTAATATTTAAAGTACTATGAGTTCAATTTACAAAATTATTTATAAATAAATATTCGCATTTAAAATATACTTTGAATGAACACATTTAAAAGATATTTTAACTAAACAATTGAATGAAAAAAATCGATATTACTCAAAAAAAATATCGAATAAAAATAGAACATTCATATTTTATATCTAGCAATCTACGTAAATATATTTAAAATTCACATTTTTATGCTACATTAATACTAACTTATAAAAACCGCAGCAACTATCTTATTAAAGACGAAATCCTCCCGAAATTAACTTCAAAATTAAAAGCTTTTTAAAGAAATTGTTCAAGCCACAGTCAATTGAAAAAAACGCATTTTCTTCAAAGCGCTATAAGGCTTTACAACCGTAGCCCTGTGCTATCGTGTTTGCCTTCTAATGCTGGGTGATTGGTTCGATCCCAGCTGCTACCGCTTTTACTTTTTCCAAACTTTCTTGAATTTTACCTCTTGGAACGGAGAAAAAATAAACAGTCAATTGAAAGAAATATACCGGCAGCGCAGCTGACAATAGATTTTCCGTGAAAAAAATTATTATTTTTTTTTATTTCAGTAAATTCCCGCCCCCCGTTTCCCTAATTAGGGATTGAATTAAAAAAAATCAAAGTCCAATTCCTTTTATTGCTCTCAGGAATATATGCATAATTTAAATTTCAAAGCTCTACAGGAAATGGGTAAAAAATGTGCACGTATGTCATACACGCACCGGGATACCTAAATTGGCGTAAAAATGGTATTATTTTGTCTGCGTTAGTAACCTGACTATTATTTTTTAACTATTACAAGTGTTTCTTTACTTTCTATTAATTATTATTGTTGTTCTTATTATTATTATTATTATTTTTTTTGAATTAATAGAAAACAACTTAAAAATCTATAAATATTCGAAAACGATGTTTTCGCCAAATAGACTTTTGAAAAACATCGCGCCAAATCTGGTGCGCTTATGTAATCTGTGATGACAAAGGAGTCGTAATAATTGAATTCCCCTGAGAGATTTTCTCTAAATTAATGTCTTTATAACTTTTTTTTTCTTTTAAAGAGAAAAAAATAACAGATGTGTTTTCGTCGTTGATTAAATTTTAATATGTTTTAATGCATTTTAATACTATTGCGCGCGTAAATAATGTAAATGTGAATTTTCATCGTGTAAAGTTCCAGCTCTTTCACTGCGCGAAAATGCTTTCTATTTACATCATGTACTCTAATTCGGTTGTCTACGAAAACATTCCATCCGGTGAAAGTGACGCACACCAAATTTCTGTGATGTATGCCAATAAATTGTGCTTTTCTTATCGTTTTTTTTACATATAATTTTTAAGCTATTTGGAACAATTTTTTATAGATACCTTCTTACACAATCAGAATCGAAATCCCTCCGCGTAGGATCCAAATTACCATTTAATAATGAGAAAAGTTAATTAGGGGGAATAGCAACAAGTTGAATGTTAAATCCGCAAGCAAATTTGTATCCCATTTTATGAACTTGCTAATTTTATTTACTTGTTTATTTATATTGCACATTATCCAATTGAATGTACATTTTATGATTATTTGATTTTAAACTATTAATCGTTAAAAATTTATTTAAATTAATACTTTATTTTCTACTTTTTAGTCCTTAAATATTTTATTTAGCATTTTTACATCCATTTATGCATTTACGTATAAATAAGTTCTAAAAATATTAAAGTATTTTATACTGTTACAAAAATACAACCTGCGAACCGATGCTCTTAATTCCTGTCTTTCAAAACATGACTAAGGAATTTTTGTGATATTTCATCTTTACACTCAAAAAACACTTTTACCTAAGTATATGTGCAAAGATTTTTTAAAAACATTCTCTGAATATTGCAAATTGATTGACGCTATAAAAGCTAACCGTAATTATTTAGCATGATTTTATTTTGTAAAAATGTGTATTAAATTTATTTATCAGTACAGTCGTCCCCGCGTAAACGAATATTGACGATTCCAGAAAAAATATTCGATTAAGCGGGGTATTTGATTAAAGGGGGAGGCATATAAATGCGATATTTAATGTGTAATAAAATTATAATTGTTAAATACAATATATTTATTTACCAGAATAAGAAAATCGTTAAAAACTTTAATACAACAATGCAAACTGAATTAAAAACAAAATAAATCAAATAAATATGCATTAGTTCAATGTCAGTAAACATATGCATTTGCACATATGCACATATGCATTTTTATTACATTTAATGCAGATTGTGTGAATTGGGTCCAAATTTTGTTACAAGAATTTAATTTACATAATTCATACAGGTTTAAAAAATAGATGACAGTGATTAATGTGAAATTTTAGAGATGGACGAGTTATTTTTCGAATGGTATCATAATTACAATCTTGAGCCTCTAACTGACAACACATTATTATTAAGGGACTACTTCTGCCACACAAAAGGATTTGCTCGTTAATGCTAATCCTACAGAAGAAATTTATAAGCATAACCTCTACCGCAGTTCAATATCTTTAAATCTTTTTTTTTCAATGAATAGCTGAGATCGATCTGTTTAAAGGTCGTCGTCGTTTTTAAGTATTTCGATTTTTGTTGTTGATTTTTATTAAAGAGGATGATTTCAGTTTCAGAACTGGTTTTAAAAATGAAAGTGTTTCCATTAAAAATGCCTATAAAAAACGGAAAAAGTGAAAAAAAATGTGATTTGACAAACAAAAGTAAACAAAATTGAAAATTCATCGAAATTACTGCCCAATTTATTTCATCATTTTTTAAATTTATTCGAAAAAAAAAAAAAGAACAAGGAGAGGAGTTCACTTGACCAATCTCCTGTACTCTTGTCAGTCGAAATCCATGATAGAAGTTCTGGAAATTTGTTTTTTTTTTGTGCAAGAACTGAAAATGACAAAGTGTGGAAGAAATTTCAATTGAAACGTATTTTTCACACCTATATTTCAAATTGTCTCATTCAGTTGTTATTCGATTAAGCGAGGACATATCGTGAAAAATATTCGGTTAAGCGGGGATAAATAGCATTACACTGTAAAAAAAAATGGTCGATCTACTAAAAAAACTTTAGTAATCCTTGTAATTACTAAAAATCCCTGTCGGCTGGGCCTATAGGCGGAGGTAGATTTCCAAGATTGCTCATTTCAACCAATATATATATAAATGATTAGAGATAAACCCAGTTTAATAACTTCATTTGGCCGTTTATGAAAAATTTTTAATTTCATTTTTCTGAAAAAACTGGTTTTATCAGAATCATCTTAAGAAAAATTCAGCTCAAATGCCCATTTTGACAACATATTTTGAAATAGATTCTGAATTTATTAAAAAAATCGACCAAAACAGTACATTATACAGCTCCTAAATAACAAAAAACTGTCAGTTGAATGCATTTGAGAAAAAAATTGAATTTAAAAATGAGTCATAAAATAACCGATTTGTTGTTTGAATACATCCTTAATTCTATAATCATTATTGCTTCGGAAAATTTTGTGCGAAATACTCACTTTGACAGCATTTTAAAAAATATATTCTATCTTTATCAAAAAACTGGCCAATACGTCACAGTATATAGTTCCTAAATAAGAGGATCTGTAAATTGGATGCGTTTCAGAGCGAAAATGGATTTTAAAACGAGTCATAAAAAACGCAATTTGCTATGTGAAAACTTCCTTAAATTTTCAAATCACAAAAACTTCGGGAAATTCTGTTCAAAATACCCTTTTTGGTAGCCTTTTTCAAAACATATTCTATCTTTATCAAAAAACCGATCAATGCATCACATTATATAGTTCCTAAATAAGAGGATCTATAAACTGGATGCATTTGACAGCAAAAATGGATTTAAAAACGAGTCAGAAAAAAACGCAATTTCTTATTTGAACACTTCCTTAAATTTTCTGTCACGATGATTTCAGAAAATTCTGTTCAAAATACCGTTTTTGGTAGCCTTTTTTGAAATATATTCCGTCTTTATCAAAAAACTGACCAATGCATCACATTATATAGTTCCTAAATAAGAGGATCTGTAAATTGGATGCGTTTGAGAACAAAAATGGATTTAAAAACGAGTCAGAAAAAAACGCAATTTCTTATTTGAATACTTCCTTCAATTTTCAGTACCGATGACTTTCGGAAATTCTGTTCAAAATACCGTTTTTGGTAGCCTTTTTTGAAATACATTCTGTCTTTATCAGAAAATTGACCAATGCATCACTTTATACAGTTTCTAAATAAGAGGATCTACCATTTGGATGCGTTTAAAATCAAAAATAAGAATATAAGCAGTTTGGATTTGAGGGGTTTTTTCCAACTCCTATTTTTGTTTAATTTATTTTTGCTATACGAATTGGTCCTATGAAAAACTTGTCAATATAAAAGTTGTAGATATTTTTGAGAAGATGTAAAATAAATTTAATCAGATTTGATATCTTAAAAATTGACGGAGTTATGGATTTTTCTCTTTTTTCAGCGCCCTTTTTCTTTTCGTTTTTAATTTTTTTCATCGGTAAAAGTTGGTCCAATCAAAAACTTGTAAATACAAAAGTTTTAGATAATGTTAAGAACATTTACAAAAAATTTAGTTGGACTTGATATCTTGAAAATTGACGAAGTTATGAATTTTTTTCTCTCAAAATCCCTGTTTCTTTCGCCCCTTGAGCCCACTTCTAAATTTATCAAAAATCTGTCATGCATATACCTTTTGCCCATTTTTAAGAAGTAATATAAACTTTAAACCGATTCGATATCTACTTTAATTAAGAAGTTATGGCGTTTTTTCGGTTTTCACAAAAACGCCCCCTCTTCCGCCCCCCTTGGTCTGATTTTGCCCATTAACGAACTTAGCCAAGATTTTATACTCTTTGATTTTATGTACAAGTTTGGTGGAGATTGGTGAAGAATTATAGAAGTTATCGTGTCCATAAAAAAGTGAGATATATAGATAGATAGATATATGTAAATATAAACTGGTGCGATTGCAATAGGTAGTATTTCTTACGAAATCTACCTAAAAATGTTTAGTAATCTTAGTCGGTTACTAGAAAATCTGTAAGAATTACTAGAAAAAAGTTAGCAACGAATAGAGTTAATAGTTTTGTATTTTTAATAGCTATTACTAACACTCACTTGGCGTGGCCTCGATAGCATAGTGGTTATAGTAACGGACTCCAGGTTAAAAGGTCTCGGGTTCAATACTGGGCAGCGCCATATACGCCCCGAATGTATGTAGTGTAAGTACTCTATAATAAAGGGGCTATGAATTTCCTGTTGGAGCTGGTCGCAATGTTTGGTGCTGCCATCTATTGCGTTTTTGCCGAACATCTATCGTTTCAGAAGTCTGGATGCAGCTCGAAGGAAGCTCCTGCCCTTCGGACGCACGTAATTGTTATTAAAAATAATTTTGGAGCTATTACTAAAATTTGCTTGGTGGCTCATACTAAAAAAATTTAAGTTAGTTATATAAAATATTCTTTTGTTCAGTTTACAAAAGAAATGCTTGTTTCACTTGCAAAAAAAAGTTTGTAATGGTTACTAAAAAATTCTGTGGAATACAAATTTATTAAAAAATTTTTAGTAACCTCTTGAATATTTTTTTACAGTGTAGCCCAATGAGATTGAATTCGGTTCCGGAGGATTTTATTCGAATAAGCGGGCTATTCGATTATCCGTTACCCGATTGAGTGGGGAGGACTGTATATAAAATCTACTTTAAGAGATTTCGTAAGATTTATCGTTTAAATTGGCAGATAAATATAGTTTACCTATAATAATGGTATAAAAATATTTCATGCTTTTGAAAATGATTAAAGAAAATATGTCAGTAAACAACGGTTCGGCATTCAAAGAATTTATATTAGAAAGTATATTTTTTTCCCCATTGAGTAGAGCAAAAGATGAAATTGTCATAAGTATTATACGTTCGTAAATTCTATATATGTTACAATAAGTCATAAATGCATGAATTTGCAAACCATCATGCCTCTAACGTTTTATCAAAACTGCGGGATAGTCTCGAACTGACCATATTTATTCTCCTTATGTCAATTCGAGATAATATATAACCAGAAGTTCATCCTAGACCAGCCAATTCTGTTTTAAAGGAGTAAATTTAGTCCAAAGTTGCCCACAACTTCATTACAGCTATAGGAAAGTAAACACCGATTTAACTTTATTCGATTTAGTGATTATTTCATTTTAAGGATATATTCTAATGTCATAGTAGATATTTGTATATTTCAATGGTTTAAAGTTCCTTTTTTAATGAGACGTACATCCAATTTAGCGAGAACTCTACCAGATATTGATACTAAATTGGTGAATTATAAATAATTTTTCTTTTTTAGATTTTTTCAGATTATTTTTTGATTTCTTTATTTTTTATCTATTGATTAATATTAAAAAGGGTCAATTTTTAAAAATTGAATTGTGGTATGTTTAGTGGATGTATTAAGTGTAAAAAAAAATATATATGCATATATGTGGTGGTTTTCAAATTAAAAAAAGTCATGATAAGCAGGTTTAAGTTAAAAGAAATTCTTTGTAATTGCCTTTTTTTAATTTTAATCAATGATTTGGGCATATATTTAATTCACTAAGAAGATTAAACTTCCTTAAATACTACTGATAAGCTTTTTTTTCCAAATTTTAATAACCTACAATTACGTACATTAACCTACACTGTAAAAAAAAATTCAAGAGGTTACTAAAAATTTTTTAGTAAATTTGTATTCCACAGAATTTTTTAGTAACCATTACAAACTTTTTTTTTGCAAGTGAAACAAGCATTTCTTTTGTAAACTGAACAAAAGAATTTTTTGTATAACTAACTTAAAAATTTTTAGTATGAGCCACCAAGCAAATTTTAGTAATAGCTCCAAAATAATTTTTAATAACCATTACGTGCGCCCGAAAGGCAGGAGGTTCCTTCGAGCTGCATCCAGACTTCTGAAGCGATAGATTTTCGGCAAAACAGCAATAGATGGCAGCACCAAACATTGCTAACTGCTCCGACAGGATTTTTATAATCCCTTTACTAACGAATACTTACACTACATACCTTCGGGACGTATTTGGCGTTGACCAGTATCGAACCCAGGACATTTTAGTCTGGAGTCCGTTACTATAACCACTATGCTATCAAGGCCACACGAAGTGAATTTTAGTAATAGTTATTAAAAATATAAAACTATTAACTCTTTTCGTTGCTAACTTTTTTCTAGTAATTCTTACAGATTTTCTTGTAACCGACTAAGATTACTAAAAAAATGTTAGTAATTACAAGGATCACTAAAGTTTTTTTAGTAGATCGACCCTTTTTTTTTACAGTGTACATTACAATAACCAACATTTTTGATTTATACGACATGATCCTCTGTTTAACTCTTTCCGGATAGGGCAAAATCTCATAGTAAAATGAGAAGTTATCGACTGACGCCGGAATTCACAAATACATTTTTTAGATATTTTGAAACCCCTAATTTAATCTTTTACCGTATAATCAAAATTTTACTGAAACATAATTGGTGTCATTGCAAGTTTGGAATTTAAATTAGGTATCCCAGATCGGGCACAGTGTGCCAGTAAAGATTATAGATAGTCCTGATTTAGCAATTATTTTTAACCGTTTCCGGCACACTGTGCCCGGTCTGGGATACCTAATTTTAATTCCAAACTTGCAGACGGCACCAATAATATTTTAGTAAAAATTTGCTCTTACAATAAAAGCTTAAATTAAGAAATTTAAAATATCTAAAAAGTTCGTTTGTGAGTTCCGGTGTCAGTCGCTAATTTCTCATCTTACTACAGATTTTGCCCGTGCCGCAAAGGGTTAAGAAACCAATTGCAGTCGTTATATTGAGGTTCTTAGTTTCTTTGAGCTTGCGTTTTTATTCTTCTCTCTTAAGATATTCTACACTTGTGTGTGTGAGTGTGTCTGCTTAAGTGTCGGAATTTTCCGACACATTTTGTGGTGATTCATTTTTTAAACGTGAAAACATGACACTTTATCGAATGATTATTCCACCGATTTGTCACCAAAGAGTTTTCTTTTCATTTATCTATTTATTTTTTTAATATATGCGTTCAGTATGCCTCATTAGCGATACTTGATAAATCTGCCTGTTGGCTTCTGTGGTGACATTTATGGTGCTTTGCCATAACTGTTACCCTTGTTTTTCTTTGATTTATTATTTTAATGAGAAATAAAACTGAATTAACAGTGTATGTCCCTAATTTAGAGAAATAGAATATTAATATCTTTTTAAACGGAAAAAAATGCATTATAGTTGTTTTTTATCTATTGTTTTGTTATTTTAATCTGTAAGTGTGATTTTCCGAATGGAGAGTAATAAAAGATTAAAATATTTCCAATAAAAATAAATGCATTATAAGTTTTTTTGTAATCTAAGATTTTGTTATTTCAAGCTTTACAGATCTGTTTCCTTAAATTATTATGAATTTACTACATTAGAATTAATTTATGAAAAGGTTCTGATTTCGATGAAATATAAGATTATGTAGCAAGTTCCGAACTGCAACTAAAGATGTAGCACTCTATACTGATGACGTCAGAGCTCCAAAATTGAACATTTGATGTCTGATTCGATCATGATATATAAGGTAAATACCTCAAATTAAATTATATTGTATAAACTGAATTATATTAAATGTAATTATTGGGTGAACTATATTGAATAAATTAAATTAAATTCTTTATTTTACAATGGATTTCGATACACTTAAAAAAAAAAAAAAAGGAACAACGATTCGTACTCAAACTGCGAAAATATTTGATAAGATAAAAGCTTTGTTAACACATTTTGGCGCAGTGGTCCGTCCCATTTTGGCACATCTAATTTTAATTCCAAACCTACAGTGGCACCAATAATATTTTAATGAAGTTTTGCTTTTATAATAAAAACTTGTATTAAAGAATTCGTAATTTCTAATTTCGTTTGTAAATGCAGGCGTCAGATAATAATCTCTCATTTTACGAACAGAATATGTCAGTGACGGAAAGGGTAAAGTGATACAGAAACTTTAGGTCTCGAAACACACACACATCTGGATATTTTAAAACAGTGGTTGAATGAATAAAATGTAAACTTTAAAATCGTTAAATTCTGAGATTGAATCACTGGTTCCAGATATTGAATTTGAAAATGAAATCGAAAAGTCTGAAACATATAATGAAAATATTATTAAATGGAAATTTAATTTTCTTAATTTCTAAATGATAATATCACAAGTCCTGACACCAAACAAGATGCTTCAGACGATGAAAGTGATAGTAGTAGTAACAATAATTCTCTACTAAAAAGCCAACAAATTCTGAATCAAAATTCGGTAAAACTTCCTTCATTTAACATATCTAAATATGATGTTGATCTATGTTTATTTCACAAGTCAAGTTTTGAATACAATTGATAATAATGAGTAATTAATTCCGATTGATAAATGGCCCCACCAGTGGCCGAGAGGTTCGGACCTCTCAACTGGTAGACGGCAGGTGCTGGGTTCGAACCCAATCGCGGCTGTTGGCCTAACCGTTCGGAGTTTTCGTGGTTTTCTTCGAACCTTGCGTAAATACGGGTTAGGTTCCCTTAGAAAGACCCCCACGAAGGGCACTCCCCCCCGGTCCTATATCCCTAGCGCAGATAATTGGACGTCAAAAATCAACCAACCAACCGATTGATAAACTTTTGTACTTAAAGCCACTTTCAGACAGAAGTGCTGCGAATACTATAGCAGGCTTACCTTTGTCTAAATAACATTATTCTCATGCTGTAGAATTTTTTAAAAATCCTTTTGGTCTTATCGGTCTGGTAATAAATGTCACATGACAAAGTTAATAAATTTGAAACCTGTAAGAAATTCTAATGATATTAAAGGTCTTAGAAAGTTATATTATAAATTTGAAATTAAATAAGAAATTTTAGTTTGCTACTTGTTGTATCAGGGTCATATGGACGCATGGTATGTCCGATTCTTCTTAAAATTATTCAATCTGATATTACACTAGAATTTATGAAGAAACTCACTGAATGTATTTAATGAACTTATAAATTTAATGAAAGAATAAATTGAATTTCATGAGACCAGTATACAACTGAACTTTTTTGAAAAATAGATCCTGGTAATAAATACGAAACAATAAATATTTTCAAACCTATAAAAGAAGCATTTTGAAAACTTCAGTCTTATCCACAAATGTTGAAAACAACTGTATTTTCTGCAATAATAATGTTCATAATACTGAAAATTGCACGTATTTCTCAATTCCAGAAAACAGAGAACAATTGAAAAAGGAAGGTATATGCTTTAAATGTTTCACAAATTTTCACATTTCCAACTTTGTAAGTTTTCAAAAGAAAATTATAAAATATGTGCAAAACTTTTCACTATTCTACACTGTAAAAAAAAATTCAAGAGGTTACTAAAAATTTTTTAGTAAATTTGTATTCCACAGAATTTTTTAGTAACCATTACAAACTTTTTTTTTTTGCAAGCGAAACAAGCATTTCTTTTGTAAACTGAACAAAAGAATTTTTTGTATAACTAACTTAAAAAATTTTAGTATGAGCCACCAAACAAATTTTAGTAATAGCTCCAAAATTATTTTTAATAACCATCACGTGGGATCGAAGGGCAGGAGCTTCTTTCGAGCTGCATCCGGACTTCTGGAGCGGAAGATTTTCGCCAAAACCGCAATAGATGGCAGCACCAAACATTGCTACTGTTCCGTCAGGATATTCATAATCCCTTTATTAACCAGTACTTACACTGCATACGTTCGGGGCGTATTTGGCAGTGGCCAGTATCGAACCCGGGACCTTTCAGCCTGGAGTCCGTTACTATAACCACTATGCTATCAAGACCACACCAAGTGAGTTTTAGTAATAGCTATTAAAAATATAAAATTATTAACTCTTATTCGTTGCTAACTTTTTTCTAGTAATTCTTACAGATTTTCTTGTAACCGACTAAGATTACTAAAAATTTTTTAGTAATTACAAGTATCACTAAAGTTTTTTTAGTAGATCGACACTTTTTTTTTACAGTGTATACGTTGTCGTTCTAATGATGAAAAGACCGAAATATCGATACACACAGGTAGTATCATTTTATATGTACCTGGCTATAATTGTAATGCAAACAATCTCCCTAAAAAAGTAATATTAAAAACTCTTTATGTAACAGTAGAAGCGGGTGAAAATTATGAAATCAACCAAATTCATCGAACATTTGTTACAGAAAATTTAGTTTGTAACCTAAAACCAGAAATCAACAGAAAGGAGAAAAAATAATTGAATTTTTTTATACAAATCTCCGCCCCCTTTCAGTTAAAATAAAGAAAAGTTATTTAAATTTTGTCTTGACAGATGGGAACATTTTGAAAATCGTGATGTTGATACACTAATAAAAGCACACTTTTATATGAGATTAATTGTACAACATATTCAATAAATAAATCATTATTCGTATGCAAAAATTTATTTGGTTGGTTGGTTGGTTGGTTGGTTTTTGTCGTCCGATTATCTACGCTAATGGGATATAGGACCAGGGGAAGTGCCCTCCGTGGGGGTCTTTCTAAGGGAACCTAACCCGTATTTACGCAAGGTTCGAAGAAAACCACGGAAAACTCCGAACGGTTAGGCCGACAGCCGCGATTGGGTAAAATTTATTTGGACATTCTCTGTTTATTTATTTAGATATTTAGATAATTTATTATAGTGTATAAAGTTAAATATTACGCACAGTGTGGTAAAAGGCAGTTATTTAAAGTACTGGCAATAAGGCTCATTATCTGCAGATTAATTAGTTTATCAATTAATTCCATTAATCAAAAAAGCCATTTTTTTTCAACAAATGAAAAAAGTCTAAATTACCATAGGAAAGCATTATGGTGCAAAATAAAATGTTCTGTATTTTCCAAACGATCAGACCAAATTTAATAAAAAACTTTACAGTTAAATACGCGTATCTTATGAACTTATTTACTTAATTTCAAGAAAATCTGATACTTTTTACGGCAATTATCGCGGAACAGACAGACAGTCAGAAACTAAAATATTTCCTCTCTCCAAAGTAAGCGTTGGCTGACAGTTAAGCAACGAATTTCTTATCATGATATTCTCAGGTAAGCGAAAAAAGTTCTTTATATTAACTTAAAAATTAATTTACCTCTAATCTAAGTGTTTTTCATATTTATTTAGATATATTTTCAGTATATTACAGGTATATTCTCCTCGAAACATAAAATAAAATAATATATTTTTCACCTTATGAGAATCTGCATTTGCACAACTTGAATTCTATCTACGACAGATCTTACTTATATAGCTTTTATAGGAATAAAGCATACCATTTTAATTTTTTCAAGTAACTTAGTTTAAAAATAGAAGTGCAGTAGGGAAACGGTCTCCGATAAGAAACAAAATTTAAACCATGAATATAGTTTTAAAGATTTGTTAATAGACGTCAGCATAAAAAAATGCAGTATCACCGTTATTAATTTAATATTTAATGGCGAAATTTCGATACAAAAACAATTGTTTTTGAGCTGTTTTTTTTTCTCTTTTCGCCTTGTAATATATACATTTGAAATACACTGCTCAAAACAATTAAAGGATATTGCAGTTTTAGGTGGATTTTGTATCTGGGAAACTTTTTAGCTGATTGATACATGGTCGACAGACATAGTAGGTTATATGAGAATAAATTACACGTTTGGCAGAAAAAAATGCATTTTATTGCGAACTTTTGTACAAAAGGAAAAAAGCACAATTTGTGCATATGAGAAAAAAAGAATAAGAAAAGGTGTTTTCTTCAAAGAAAATCATTTTCAGTAGGGGGTATGGTTTCCACGGGCGGCCAGGAACGTTGAACACCTTTGAGGCATGGACTCAATGAGGCTATTAATGACGAGTTGGGGTATTCTGCCCACTCTTCCAGAAGAGCTCTTTCCAGTTCTTGGAGAGTTTGTGGGGGTTGTTGGCGGCCAGAAACTCGTCTTCCGAGAGCATCCCAAACGTGCTCGATTGGATTCACGGATCTGGAGAACACACTGGCCATTCCATTCGAACGATTCCTTCCTCGAAAAAGAAATCCTCCACCAGGTTTGCACGATGTGGCCTGCAGTTATCATCCATTAAAATGAAGTTATCTCCGATTGCTGCAGCGTAATTGACTACAATAGGTCTGAGGATCTCATCCCTATATCGGCGACCAGTCAGAGCTCCATCTCGAATGATGTACAGGTCAGTGCGCCCGGCAATGGAGATGCCACCATACACCAACACTCCTCCAGCGCCAAATCTGACACTTTCGTGCACGAACGCAGGATTATTCCTACTGCCACGGTCCCTCCAGATGAAAATACGCCTATTATCCGGATGCACAGAAAAACGGGACTCGTCAGAAAACAGAATATTGCTCCATTCATTTCTCCTCCAGTTGACATGCTCGGTTGCCCACTCCCTGCGGTCGCGACGATGCCTTGATGTTAATCTAACACATACCATCGGTCGGCGAGCATACAGACCTACAGCATGGAGCCGGTTTCGGACAGTCTGAGTTAAAATCGTTGTGCCTGTAGCTGGGCGAAGGTGTTGTTGGAGAAGAGTAGCGTTCATGTTTCGGTATCTCCGAGCTGTTAACGCTAAATACCGATCTTCATTTGGCGTTGTTGCCCATCTACGACATTGCCCTGGTCTTTGGCCTGCACATCTACTCTCCAAAAAACGGTTTCAGATCCTGGAAATGACACTTTGTGACACTCCAATGGATTGCGCTACTTCGGCTTGAGTACCTTGCCCTTCTAACCTACCAAAAATTCTCCAAACTTCTGAATCTGTCAAATGACTTCGCTGAGACATCGTACTCATCGAAACAAAGCAATCACTGAATGCCGATCATCCTTGTCTTCATTCTCTTTTATCCAGTTGAAAGTCAAATTTCATTCGCTGCCGCTGAAGCGACGTTTTTGACGTCGAACTCAAAATTTGCATACTCCACAGTTTGAAAACCAGAAAAATTTGCATTTGTGATTCTCTTCTTCTATTTTCGGCAAAAAAAAAATTTCGTTTATATCTTTATTTTATATAAAACTTCAAATATCCTTTAATTGTTTTGAGCAGTGTATTAGAGTTTGATATGCATTAAAACGAAAAACGGAATTGTTGTTTTTATGGTTTTGTATCTCAATAAATGCTTTCAAAAACTGAGATTTAAATGTAAATTTTGAGCTCAAAATCTGAATTGTTGGGAGTGGTTAGATAGTGCAAACTGATCTGCGTTCAAATTTCAACTTCGTCCGCCTCTACCCTGCTGATTGCAGTTCAATTTACGCTACTTAACTACTCCCAACGATTATGATTTTGAGCTCAAAATTAAAGTTTAAATCTCAACTTTTAAAAGCATTTAATGAGATACAAAAAACAACGGTAAAAAAAAAAAAAAAAAAAAAAAAACAGTTGTTTGTTATTTTAAAGACTAAAGCACCCTCTATTCGCAATTTTTTGAACTTTATCTTTAAAATTCATTTTGAAGAAAATACTGACATAAAGAATAGTTTTAGAGAAAACTGCAAAGGAATCGATCAATTTATTCAATCGATCAATCGATTATATTCATTTGAAATTTTGGACACTAAACTTCAATGGCGCTTATCTCCTTCAGAAGATGGACCTCTCAACTGGTAGACGGCAGGTGCTGGTTTCGAACCCAATCGCGGCTGTCGGCCTAACTGTTCGGAGTTTTCGTGGTTTTCTTCGAACCTTGCGTAAATACGGGTTAGGTTCCCTTAGAAAGACCCCCACGAAGGGCACACCCCCTGGTCCTATATCCCTAGCGCAGATAATCGGACGACAAAAAATACAGAAGTGTACTATTACCAGGGTTGGCAAGTTTCTGCCGGGGTGGTTAAAACCGGTTAAAACCGGCATGGCAGAAACTGGTTTCTGCCAGTAAGTGGCAAAAACTGGCAGAAACTAAGAAACAGTACTAAATAAGAACTTTACTTAGCAATGATTCATAATTCACACTTACATTTGATATGTAAACCATTGAGCTAAAAATTAAAATATAAGATTATGAATGTTATTCAAAGTATCAAAGTTCTGAATGTAAGAAAAGTTTGAAAAAATTCTTTCGAGGCCAGCATTACTTGCTGGCAATGTCATGATTAAGGATGCAAAATTTGCAAAATCTTCATTTGTTTTGTAAGTGAGATAAAAAAAAGGTCAGATTTATTCTTTTGAATATTGTATTTAAATGAAATCTTTTCAAAATCCAAAGAATTACTACACTGTAAAAAAAAAGGGGACGATCTACTAAAAAAACTTTAGTGATCCTTGTAATTACTAAAAAATTTTTAGTAATCATAGTCGGTTACTAGAAAATCTGTAAGAATTACTAGAAAAAAGTTAGCAATGGATAAGAGTTAATAGTTTTACATTTTTAATAGCTATTACTAAAACTCTCTTGGTGTGGCCTTGATAGCATAGTGGTTATAGTAACGGATTCCAGGCTGAAACGTCCCGGGTTCGATACCGGACACAGCCAAATACGTCCCGAATGTATGTAGTGTGACTTAACTACTTGTTAATAAAGGGATTATGAAAATCCTGTTAGAGCGGGTCGCAATTTTTAGTGCTGCCATCTATTGCGGTTTTGCCGAAAATCTATCGCTTCAGAAGTTTGGATGTAGCTCGAAGGAAGCTCCTGTCCTTCGGGCGCACGTAAAGGTTATTAAAAATATTTTTGGAGCTATTACTAAAATTTTCTTGGTGGCTCATACTAAAAATTTTTAAGTTAGTTATACAAAAAATTCTTTTGTTCAGTTTACAAAAGAAATACTTGTTTCACTTGGAAAAAAAAAGTTTGTAACGGTTACTAAAAAATTCTGTGGAATACAAATTTACTAAAGAATTTTTAGTAACCTCTTGAATTTTTTTTTTACAGTGTAGATCCACATATCACTATAAAAATTCTATGAGAAAGTTTTTTTTATTACTTATTTATTATGTTATTATTAAATCATGTTAGATTACAGAAAAATATTTTGAGTAAATATTTTTTTTCTTTTCAGTGCTTTATTTAAAATAAGCATTGCATATAGTTTTCTATTTTGGTTTTTAAACTGAGATTTTTAAATAATTGTTTAAACATAAATTACATATGCATATGTAACAAAATATATATATATATATGTTACATTACTCAATTTTTTTAAAAATCAAATTTTTTTAAATTAAAACTGTCTACAATATTTTATTAGTGTGCATATATTTATTCTGAATTATTTAAGGATGAACTACTTAATAAATTTAATATTACAAAAAAAAAAATTCAGAGATTATGTCACAGAATGTCTTTATGCCAGTTTCTGCCGGTTAAAACCGGTTATAACCACTTTCTGCCACTGGCACGGCAGAAAGCACTTTCTGCCGGCAAAAAACCAACCCTGACTATCACCCTTTAAACTTTTGCCTGTACACTGTAAAAAAAAAAAGGGTCGATCTACTAAAAAAACTTTAGTAATCCTTGTAATTACTAAAAAATGTTTAGTAATCTTAGTCGGTTACTAGAAAATCTGTAAGAATTACTAGAAAAAAGTTAGCAACGAATAGAGTTAATAGTTTTGTATTTTTAATAGCTATTACTAAAACTCACTTAACGTGGCCTCGATAGCATAGTGGTTATAGTAACGGACTCCAGGCTAAAAGGTCTCGGGTTCAATACTGGGCAGCGCCAAGTACGCCCCGAATGTATGTAGTGTAAGTACTCTATAATGAAGAGGTTATGAATTTCCTGTTGGAGCTGGTCGCAATGTTTGGTGCTGCCATCTATTGCGTTTTTGCCGAAAATCTATCGCTTCAGAAGTCTGGATGCAGCTCGAAGGAAGCTCCTGCCCTTCGGACGCACGTAATTGTTATTAAAAATAATTTTGGAGCTATTACTAAAATTTGCTTGGTGGCTCATACTAAAAAATTTTAAGTTAGTTATATAAAATATTCTTTTGTTCAGTTTACAAAAGAAATGCTTGTTTCACTTGCAAAAAAAAAGTTTGTAATGGTTACTAAAAAATTCTGTGGAATACAAATTTACTACAAAATTTTTAGTAACCTCTTGAATATTTTTTTACAGTGTACCCTGCATATGCATTTTAGTGACTTTCTGTGGTAATAATGGAAATCGGGTTTTAAAATGCGTTATGCGCTTAACAAATGTTTCATTTAATCATCCTTTATTATAGTGAAATGTGATCTTTTGTTATATTTTCTGAATGTGCAGTCGTTTGAATGTAAAATGTTTCATTATCTGTGCTGTACGCATGCTTTATTGTTTTTTGAATAGATCCAACATTTAAAAAATATTTTTTATTTTCATTTGTTGAAGCTGAAACTAATTACTAGATACATTCAAATATTTTTCAGAAATTATCAAAAATTATTTTTTAAATATGTGTGAAATACAGCATATAATCCGAAACTTTTTAGTTCTTTACTACAAAATTTTTTCCTATTTTTATGAAAAAAAAAATAAAAAAATAAAAATAAGTTTCTATATATCAGTCTTATAATGGGAAAAATAGTTAAAAAAATGAATTTAAATTTTTAGCTAAAAATTGGTATTTTATAATGTGTACCCTATATACACCATTGGGGTTTTTAAATTGCGGATTGCTATATTTTGCTGTTAACTATGCTTAAATCAATAATTTTTTTCTGCTTAACACTCAGGAAGTTTCTTTACATTAATATTTTTAAGTGTTCATTAAAAATAATAAAAGTAAATTTTGCTTTAATAGCTTCATGCTTTTTTTTTCTCAAAAATTTTTTTTTTCCCAAATGCAGCCATTTGACTAGCCAAAATAAGTTATTCTATTCTTTGGACTGTTCTTGATCAATTACGGTGATTACATTGGTCCAATTCATAAGACATAATAAGAAATATATATTTTTTAAAAATATGTGCCAGTCGTAGGACACGGTGCAGTGAAGGTTTAAGCATGTAATTCACATATAGAACCATAAATGATAGAACCTTACTAATTTAAGATGACACAGCTGTTATGAGACAAATGAAACGCAATCCTGTATTTCCTTCTAGTTTTACATTGAATTTATTTTGCGCTGTACTGATAAATGGTGAATAAAGGAATAACTAGAACTCCTATAATAGCCTTAGGAATAACGGGTGACGTGAAAATACGTCATAATGTAGTAAGCACGGCAGCATGAAAGGCGGGTAGAAGAATCTGCGGGTAAGATTGAAATTCATTCATGGGGAAAATGACTAATTTTGTATTTCATGCTGCTGCCATCTATTGAGTAAAGGCGCGATTTTATATGAAAACTTTTACCTTATTTTAAAAGATATTCAACATTTACTGAAGTAAACATTGTATGATTAGTGTTAATTAAATGTATAAATATAAATTATATATGTCTAACCAGATATATTTCCATACATATTATGCACGCAGTTTCTTAAAAAAAATAATATATATAAAAAGAGGGAAAATAAAAACTTAGAAAAAAGTAAATAGTAGTATGAAAGTTAAAATACATAATTTATTTTGCTTTGTAATAATCAGTAAAATTACTTTATCTAAACTGTAAAATATTACATTAGAATAATGTGTTATAAGGGACCTCTAGAAAGTAATACAATTGTATTTAATAATATTAAGGAACTACTTCACTCAAATGAAAAGACCCATTCGCTAATGCTAATCCTACGGAAGAAATTTATAAAAATATCTCGGTTGCATTTCAAAAGGGTTTCTTTCGTTGAACTGGATAGTTCAGAGGGATTGGAATGCAGTACGTTTTTCCCTTTTTCGATTTTGGGTGCAGATATCTTTTATGAGGGTGCTTTCGTTTTGCAAATCGGTTCCGAAAATGAAAGCGTCCTCATAAAAAAATATCTGTAAACAAAATTTAAAAAAAGTAAAAAACGACCTTCATACAATTCGATCTCAACTATTCAATGAAAAGAAAAAAAAACGTTTAATAATAATAAAAACGCAACCACGATTTTATAAATTTCTTCCAAAGGATTAGTATTAACGACCGGGGATTTTCATTTGAATGAATTAGCCTTTTAATATTATTAATATTGAGATACAGCTTGGTGCAATGCATTGGAATACAAATATGAGCAACGTTAAAAGGCACCAAATATATTAAAAATACATTACAATTAAATATATAATACTAAATATATAAAAATATATATTTAAGACATTTGTTGCCTTTTAACGTTGCTCATTTTTATATTATTGATATTATTATCTATTATTATTTCTAAATTCGCACTGATAAAAAACATGGCTTGAATTTGTATTTAATTCTGCTGCCATCTACTGAATAAACCTAAAAGCTTTATAGGATTCACTAAAGGGTAATTTTAAATTGTTAGTGTAACTTAATGTATGCTTATGTATATATATATATATATATATATATATATATATACAGCACATATATATATATATATATATTACAAATTTAAATTTTTTTTTCGCCAAAACTAACCTTTATACTATCTTAATTTTCTTATAATAATATTCCGTACTTACTTCAAATTATTAAATTAAAATCTTATTTCTAGATCTAATCTGTTAATCTGTGTGCAGACGATATAAATTCTTAATTTGCCTTAAAAAACATTATTCCAGTATGCGTAAATTTAAAAAGATGGCTCTAAATTAAAAATATTCTTAATTAAAACTTTATTTCTTAATATTCCAAATAAAACTGATTTCTTCTATGTTTTTATCAACCCTTTTTAAGAAAGTCTTATTAAATTTATTCCAAAACCATACCTTTCAAAAAATATCATTATTTTATTTTATCTATTTATTTATTTTTCCGCCGTCAACGATAATGTGCATATTAATAAATTCATTTCTTTTCTTTTTCTCTTAAAATTAATCATGTATAAAAATCGTCTGCCTAAGATATTTAAAATTCGGAGTCAATTATAAATTGGTTAAATAATATTTTTTTTTAAATAAATTTATCGTCTGTTTAAAATAGCCTCGTAACTGGACAAGGATTCTGTTTACATAAAAGAATGATGGTTTGAGGTTACCGAATGTTCCAGAACTTTCTTTTCTGTTTAAAAGGGGGAAGTCTCGAGATGAAAAGAAGATTCTGAAGATTTCTTGGGTTGCTTCTTCGATGAGGACAGCTCGCTGAAATAATGATGGAATTTTCGCAATAGGAGCTTTTCCTTCCTCATTATTACGAATTTAATAAATGAATTTACAGCAGCCCATGACTAATTATTGGATCTTCTACATTTATTTGTTATTTTTGTTTTTTCCCTCGCTTGCCATGACTGCGTGTTTCTGTTTAACCAGTGGAAATAATTCGAGTTCTCCTGAAATCGTCACAACTAATCGAAAAGTCGCACAGGATAGGTAATGCCTGTGCTAGTGCCTGTTTCGGATTTTGAAATGAATCTACTGAAGAAGTAAAATGCTATGTAAATGAATCTAATGAATCTACTGAAACGAAGTGATGACAAAGATATGAATCGCCGAAAATTTTTCCCGCCATGATTGAAAGTGTTATTAAGCAAGAATTGCCATTATCTTTTGATTCCTCGAGTGAATGTAACAGAGGAGATTTTAATGTTAAACAGCTTTCTGTCCGAGTGGTTTGAAAGATTTCTTCTAAATATCTCGTGAATTCCTGAGGCCTGATATTCCACCTTTTTGCTGTTTATGTGTAACTGATGACTCAAGATAATCATGGTCATAATGACAAGAAAAAAAAAAAAACTTTTAGAGACAACTGAACGCAGATTACTACTTACTTTCATAATTTTCGTTATTCCTGTCTCCCCTAGGATCAGCTTGAAAATTTCTCCTTATCCGTGAGTTATTTTTAGATGTATTTAATTATTATGTGTATCCTTTTTACTGTATTTGTGTAGATAGTTCTTTGTTTGTAAGGTTTATTTATTTGTTTGTTTATTTTTCTGTGAGCCTTATTTATTTATCTTTTTATCTAGTTATGAGTCTTATTATTATTATTACTATTATTATTATTACTTGTTGGAGTGAAAACATGCTTGTTCTTAAAAATTTAATTGAGGAGTATGATGTTCTAAGATATTTACTGTTACTTATTAAGATTGTTATGATATTTTTATGCACGTTTAAAGATAAGTTCGTAATAATAATGAAGTATAAAAGAACTCAGAAGCTCAAGTTATTTTTTAAAAAAGTATATTTTCTATTTTATTGATATTTGTTTGTTATCAAGAACTATTCTCAGAATACAGTATTTTCATGATAATGTTCCTACAACTAAACATTTGAGCTGAAAATTAAGTTAACATTTATGTTTTTCATTTTATTTGTTAGAATTTCTGATTACAGTGAGCTTTGGTTCCCGGATTCTTATAATTTATTTAAATTCAGTAAGAAATATGGAACTGTGCAAGGCTGTTGCTAGAATTTTGACTGATAAATATGATTAATTTTTTCAGTAAATTTTGTGATTTTAAGTAAGAAATTACCTATAATTAAAATTTTTGAATCTGTTTATGATCTATAAAATAATAGAATTAAAAGTTGATCCCAATTTAAGGTATATCTATGATATTTACAATTTCTGTTTTATTAGATAAAATTTCTGGTTAAAGTTAGCAGCTAAATATAGTAATTTTGAAAAAATATGTAATTGATAGAAATCATTAACTTTGAAATTTATTGCGAATGATTTTACGATCGGGATTTAATAAAGAAAATAGAAGTGCTTCATTTATTCTAATGAGTAAGAATCAAAAAATTATGGAAGATCCTAAGTTCGTACCGTTTGACCCGAGTTCTGGAATGAACATTTTGTCGTGGTTAACTTATTTTGATACAACATGTGAAAAGGAAAAGAAAAATCTAGAATGGAAATTTAATTCCATTGCGCAATATCTGAAAGGGGAAGCGCAAAAAATTTATATCAATGACTGTTTAAATTGTACGGATTATGAACAAATTAAGAAAATTTTGATAGAAAGATTCATTCAATTAGACATCCCGAGTTTTTCTGATTTTTCAAACCTGAAATTAGATAATTTAGACAATTTAGAAACTTATTTTCGTAAGAAAGTGGAAATTGGTAGGAAATTACATCTTAGTGAAAATATACTATTACAAGGTTTAACTGATGGTTTAAAACCAGAATTCAAAAACAGTATTATTATAAATCCTCCTAGTAGTACCACCGAATGGTACCGGGTTGTCAAACAATTCGTGGAAGTTTCCACCCCACTAGTTTCAAACCAAGTAATAAATCAACCATCAGCTAGACAAAATTTTCAACCTTTTCAACCAACTAGGCCCTGGATTCAGCCAGTTAGGCCGAATACTACACCTAGGAATTGGATTCCCCAAAGGCAATCTCAGTTTCAAAGACCTAGAGTTTGTCAAAATAATTATATTCAAAATTCATACCCTTCAAGACCTTGTAGGATATGCACAAATAGGGGTGTGAGTAATGCTTTTCATTGGGAAAGAGAATGTATTTTTAGGAATGAGTTGCCATCCTCTGATACTCTTCCAAATATCTCACAAAATAATTCTCATAATGTTTGTCAATTAATTGTGTATGGATGTACAAATAATTATAATTTACCATGTGTTGTAGATACTGGTTCAACTATTGCAATATTGCCACTTAAATTTGTTAAAAAACTTAATGCTAAAATTGAGACTATACCCTCAGTTACCATTGGTCAGGCAAAAGGATTCTTACATATAAATAAAAAATGTAAATTAGGCCAAAATAAAATCAATTTCTTAGGTTATGAAATTACTAATGGAACAATAACACCAGCAAATGCCAATATTGAAACCATCAAAAATTTAAAACCTCCTTCCAATGTGAAAGAGTTACAACGATTTCTAGGTTCCATTAATGTTTACCATAAATTCATAAATAAATATGCTGAAATTAGATATCCTCTAAATCGATTACTTAAAAAAGACACAATATGGGAATGGAACTCAGAGTGCCAGGAGTCTTTTGAAAAATTAAAAAATTCTTTAATTGCAAAACCCATCCTCAAAATTTATGATCCTAAATTACCTTTACATATGTTTGTAGATGCCTCTCAGATAGCAGTAAGTGCCGTTCTAAAACAACCTGATAAAGATAATTTCTTACATCCTATTGCTTATCATTCTAGAATTTTGAAGAGTTATGAACAAAATTATTTCATAACTGAATTAGAATGTTTAGCTATTATAGATACTCTTGACAAATTCTATCATTACTTTCATGGTGTCAAGTTTACAATTCATACGGACCACGCATCTCTAGTATGGTTAAAGAGTGTTAAAAACTTAAGAGGTAGGCTTTTTAGATGGTCACTCAAACTTAGTATGTTTGATTATGAGATAAAATATGAAAAGGGTTCAACAAATGTCGAAGCAGACATGTTGTCACGAAATCCTGTTTGTCATTTTAATCAACATATTAGTTTATTGCTAGATAGGAAAGAAATTATAGAGATGCAAGACAAAGACAATGTTTGTGACAAAAAATATAAAAAAGAGAATGGAATTATTATAGTTCAGAAAAAGGGATTCAAAAAAATTGTTGTACCAATGTCATTAAGAAGAAAATTACTTCATATTGCTCATGATAATTTTGGACATTTAGGAATTCAAAAAATGCTTAATTTAATATCTCCCAACTATTATTGGCCTAATATGACAATAGACATTACCGAATTTGTTAAACATTGCGATACCTGTCAGAAAAATAAAAAACCAAAACAGAAAAGATTCGGCTTATTACAAGCTATGCCAGCAACAGATCAACCTTTTGAATGTCTTTCTATTGATACTGTTGGTGGATTTAACTATTACAACTCAACAAAAAAATTCTTACACATAATAATAGATCATGCAACTAGATTTGTTTGGGCTTTTCCCTCCAAAAATGTTACCACTGAAACATACACTAACTGTTTAAAACAAATTTTCAATATCAAAGCACCTCAAAAAATACTTAGTGACAGGCATAAATCTTTCAGATCTCCAAGGTTTAAGAAATTCCTTAGAAATCATCATGTTCAACAGCGTTTTACATCTGCACATCATCCTCAGACCAATGGAAAAGTAGAGCGAGTTAATCAGACTATAGTTACCAGGCTTAAATGTAAAGTTAATTCCACTTCTTCTAAAATACCTTGGACTAGATTATTAAACCAAGTCATCGAAGAATACAACAATACGCCCCATTCTATCACCAAATTCCCACCTGCCTATTTATTTTATGGTCAATTGCCTTATGAATCTCCTTTAAAACAAAACTATTACCCATCAGTAGACAAAGCCCTCAAAATTGCGAAAGCGCGAACTCATGAATTTCACCTTAAAAGTAAAAGACTCTATGATCGAAATTTTGTTGAATGCCCATTAAAAATACAAGACTCTGTAATTTATGAAGAATTTAAATACCCTAACGCTCGAAAATTAGAACCTACTTTCTCTGGACCATATAAAATTATAAATAAACTTTCTGATGTAACTTATGAAATAGATAAATTTAATTATGAGACAGGACAGAATTCCGTTATTGTGCATGTTTCTAAATTAAGACCCTATTTTTCACCCGAAGATTTTAAACTGTTTCATGAGCAATCCAAAAAACAAACAAAACCTCAGATACAATCACTAGATCAAACTAAAGTCAAGACAATAGATTAAATTTACCATAAAAAACCATAAAAAAAATACCATAAAAAAACTTTTACCATAACCATTTACCAAATACCATTAAACCATTAAACCATTAAAACCATTTACCATAAAAAAACCATAATTTTCAACATCAGCGGGTATGTTCTTGGAGCGCTACAAGAATATTACTTGTTTTTGGGAGTTTTTGGGATTAAATTGGGCTCCTTATGCAGGCATAAGGTGAACACTTTGATTGTAAAAGCTTTCAAATTGATGTTGATAAATTAATTTTAAGGGTGTTTAAGTCTAACTATATTTACTCATTTATTTGACATTAGTATTACTCTATTTATTCAGCAGATATTATATGATAATAGTTATAAAATCTAATGACTCTACTCAAACCTATAACATAATATGTGATTTTCAGTGATTGTGAAAACTAGATATTAAAAGTTTTTCAAAAAAGCACACTATTTTTATTTCCATTTCTCAATTAAGAATGACAACTTTCATTCCTATTGTATTTTGTTATTAAAGTTTATAAACCATGTGTGGATAAAACATTATTCTACATTTGGCATTGAAAACTTATAACCAAATTTGACAATTTTGTAAAAGAGTATCAGAGAGGAATTATTGTAAGGAAATACTGGTTGAGAGTCCATTTTCTAAATAGTTAGATTTAATTTTATTTGGATTTTGGAATTATTATGATTTTTTTTTATTTATGCTTTCGGCTAGCAAAAAATACTTTCTTATGCTATTAGAAGATAAGAAAATTATTTAGTTGCTATGTAATTATTTTTATCCTCAACCAATATTTTCCCTATCAATAATAAACAAATAGTGATATTTTCTTTTGATTATACTCTTGTTTTATTATTATTATTATTATTATGATTTCTATGATGAAGTTTAGTATTAATTATACTCTTATTGAAAAATATTAGGATATGGAGTCTTCTTATACTATTACTTATTATTGTTGACATTGTTATTATTTAAATTTTTCTATATTATTTATTATTGATATTGAGAGTGATGCTATTTATTATTGAAAAATTGATATATTACTGAAAGATGTTGGATCCAACATAACATAAAAAACAAAGCCTAAACTAGATTTGGAGATATTTAATTAAAGAGACTGTATTCACTGGACATTGAAAAAGACTCTTTTATATATTCTTGAAAGACTTTTTTCATTTAAAGGACTTATTTAAAATAAACTATGCATTAAGTCATTGTAGTTATTTAAACTTCCATGAGAACGAACTTTTATTGTTTTTATTATATTTTTATCTCTTGCTTATTAATATTCATAACTTATTTACTGTTATTATATGTATTATCTCCTATGCACTTACAAATGGTAAGTGATGTTGTAACATTATTGTATTTCTTTCAGGGAAATGCTCCTACCTAAATTCAATTCAGAATTATTTTCTGTTAACTATTTTATTTTAATCGCTAATATTTTTTATATTGCGTTAATTTTCTTTTCTTCCATCTCTTGTCTTCCTGAGTTTGACAGTTTTATTCCAAAATTTAACTTTTCTAAATTATTATATTTCTGTTGTCTGAACTTGTAGTTTTATTTAACTATCAATTTCATACAAAGTCTTGGGGAGGGGGGGATAATATTACAAATTTAAATTTTTTTTTCGCCAAAACTAACCTTTATACTATCTTAATTTTCTTATAATAATATTCCGTACTTACTTCAAATTATTAAATTAAAATCTTATTTCTAGATCTAATCTGTTAATCTGTGTGCAGACGATATAAATTCTTAATTTGCCTTAAAAAACATTATTCCAGTATGCGTAAATTTAAAAAGATGGCTCTAAATTAAAAATATTCTTAATTAAAACTTTATTTCTTAATATTCCAAATAAAACTGATTTCTTCTATGTTTTTATCAACCCTTTTTAAGAAAGTCTTATTAAATTTATTCCAAAACCATACCTTTCAAAAAATATCATTATTTTATTTTATCTATTTATTTATTTTTCCGCCGTCAACGATAATGTGCATTTTAATAAATTCATTTCTTTTCTTTTTCTCTTAAAATTAATCATGTATAAAAATCGTCTGCCTAAGATATTTAAAATTCGGAGTCAATTATAAATTGGTTAAATAATATTTTTTTTTTAAATAAATTTATCGTCTGTTTAAAATAGCCTCGTAACTGGACAAGGATTCTGTTTACATAAAAGAATGATGGTTTGAGGTTACCGAATGTTCCAGAACTTTCTTTTCAGTTTAAAAGGGGGAAGTCTCGAGATGAAAAGAAGATTCTGAAGATTTCTTGGGTTGCTTCTTCGATGAGGACAGCTCGCTGAAATAATGATGGAATTTTCGCAATAGGAGCCTTTCCTTTCAATTATATTACGAATTTAATAAATGAATTTACAGCAGCCCATGACTAATTATTGGATCTTCTACATTTATTTGTTATTTTTGTTTTTTCCCTCGCTTGCCATGACTGCGTGTTTCTGTTTAACCAGTGGAAATAATTCGAGTTCTCCTGAAATCGTCACATATATATATACTGGTGTGCAAAACTCAAGGACGAGTCCCAAAATGCCAATTTTCAAGGGATTTTCAAGCGATAATTTTCACGCAAACATTCAAAAGGAAGTAATATAATTCGAATAATTACTATCACTGCATAACCGCTAGTCCATATAACATCTCATTCAGGTCACACTTTGTCACAAGAGTGATAGTCACTACGGCGAAACAAAAAGTGATAAATTTATGAGTGTCAAATGACTACTATATGTGACTCCACTGACAGGTGACTTTACAATGTTGTTTTATTGAGACTCTCATGTGACTGACATTTGGAGACTAAATTTCAAAGTCATTGTGAATGTTGTATTATGATAAATCACCAAATAATGTCACATTAAAGTCACATGGTGACTTTCTGTCACAAGACTTAGTCAAATGGTGACAGAGACCCTACTGTGAAGAAACCACTGTGAAAAGAGATGAAAAGTCACCAAGTGATTTTAATGGGACATTATTTGGTGATTTATCATAATGCAACGTTCACGATGACTTTGAAATTGAGTCTCCAGATGAAAGGTCACACGAGAGTCTCAAAGAAACTGATAGACCAATTTTTCCGTTTTTTATAATCATTTAAAATTTGAAGCTCCTCCCCTCTGAACACAGTTTAGTTTGCGCTACTTAACCACTTCAAACTATTCAGATTTTGTGCACAAAATTTAAGTATAAGCCTTTGCAAGCATTTAATGAGGCTAAAAAAATAACGGTTGAAAATTGTTTTACGTTACTTCAAAGTCTAAAGCACCCTCTATCGGCATTTTTTGAAATTTATCTTTATAATTTATTTTCAAGACAATGCTGACATAAAGAATAGTTTTAGTGAAAACCACAAATCAATCGACTAATTTTTCCGTTTTTTATGTTTATTTGAAATGTTGGACCTTAAACTTTAATGTCGCCAATCTCCTTTGGAAAAAGTTTGGGACCCTTGGTTTCCTATTTAATATTTTTTGTCTTGATGTGTACAATCACCCCTTAAAGTTTTGCCCAAGAGTTTAGGTACACCCTGTATGCATATATTTTTTATATGTGCATACATACGTACACCCCCCCCACATATATATATATATATATATATAACCATTAATTGTATTACAATATGTGAACCATTGAATTTAATAACTTATAGCACATTGAACATGAAAGGAAAAAATAAATAATTAAAATGAATACAAATGGAATTAGTGGAACCAAAGCAGAATCTTCTTGCCCCAAATACTTTGGAGCTACAAATGGAGTGTACGATTTCATCTTCTTATTTGTCATGAAAAAGCAAAATAATACGAATTTGGGGCTACCAATACACATAAAACCAAAATTAAAGGAAGAAAAATCATCAAAAACAATGCACATAAAAGAAAATAAATTGAATAGCAAAATAAAAAGGGAAAAAATAAAAATAATTATCGTCAATATGATAATAATAAATTAATTAATTCATTAAAAACGGAGTAATGTGGTAAAAGAAAAAATAAACCATACACCAAAGTTTACCCCATTAAGATTTAAAACAAAATCATTTAATTAGACTATGCTAAGTTAAATTCAATATCTTAAAGATGATTTAAAATTTTAAATAAATAATATGCATATATTTTCTTTTTTTGTTGATGTATATTCTTTTATAATTAATGGTTATATATATATATATATATATGTGTGTGTGTGTGTGTGTGTATGTGCTTGTATATATATATATATATATGTTATGTAATGTATTTATATATGCATAACTGTATATTATTTCATTTCTTAAAAAAAGAAAGCAGAAAAAATGCTTTTGGTTTATAACATTATTCCTTGGCTTTTGCTAGATTGTCCCGACAGAAATATTTTTGGAAGTAAATGCGAGACTCCGCGCTCCGTGAATTCTGCGACAGCGATGTGTTTACTTCACTATAAAGCGTTAGGTGTAACGTTACTCCATAAAACTGGAGGCAGCAACGCTGCCTCCAATCTTATAGTGGTTTTTACCTGATGCAATTGGTTTAACATTACACAGCTTTTGTGTAAGCTCACGGCATAATTTGTGCAAGGTTGTTCCATTTATGTGTAAGGTTACACCACTATTGCCTGTAAGCTTACACAGTAGCTGTGTGTAAGGTTACACATCTGTTGGAGTAAGCTTTCACCACATTTTTCTGTAATCTTACAAAGTAACTGCGTGTATAATCACACCATAATATTATGAAATATAACACAAATTCTTGTGTAAGGTTATACTTCATTTGTCTGTAAACTTACACATTAATTGTGTGTAAGTTTACACTATAATATTGCGAAATATAACACAAATTACTGTGTAAGGTTACACTACAATTATCTGTAAGCTTTTACAGTAATTGTGTGTAAGATTACATATCTGTAAAAGTAAGCTTTCACCACATTTGTCTGAAATCTTAAACAGCAATTGCGTTTAAGGTTACACCATAATTTTGTGAAAAATACCACAAATTCCTGTGTAAGATTAAACTGCATTTATCTGTTATCTTACACAGCAACTCTGAGTAAGCTACACCATAATATTTAGAAACATAACACAATTCCTGTGTCCCTTCAATTGTCTGTAATCATCGACAATAATAGTGTGTAAGGTGACACATCTGTAAGTGTAAGCTTTCGCCCCATTTTTCTATAATGTTACACAGTATTTTTGCGTAGGTTATACTTTAGTAGGAATAAATATCCACCACTCTTTCCGGGAATATCGCATATTTTTTAAATAACTTTTCACTATATTTAACTGTGCAGTTTCCATCAAGTGTGCAAGGTGAACCAGTACTTTTTAGTAAGGTAATACTAATTATCTGCAACATTTCACACAAGATTAAACATAATATTTCAATATATATATATTTGTATAGTTACGCAACATGTGTTTATAACATCTGGTCAGCTCAACAGAATAAATTGCAGGTAATATAAATCTAGTAAATTCTGGATACGTAATTACACTAGAATAATTTTAATACAATAATTTTAACGGTAAATGAATGATTTTGTTTTTTGCTTTGGCAGAAAATATCTGGGCCTAGTAAGAAAAATCACAATTACTTGTGTTCAATGCTTTGCTATGTATTCTTTTGGAAACAATAAACTTCTAAACTTTTAATACGCAGAAAAATGTAAGATTACATGTGTCATTCGCACCTCATGAGTTTCAGAAAAATTCATTAAGCATTCTTCTTGATATTGACTGGAACATCTAAAATTGATTGGGACCGATGAGCTTTGGTTATACATTGCATTCTTTTAAATGTAAGATAAATGTACATTACAGTATAGTTATTGTACATAACGATACATTACAAAAAAATTTCCACTAAACATAATGAGCCTATTTATAAAAGCTAATTTAATAGTTGTTTTATATTAAAAATGTTTTACCAATCAAAGTATAAATGTTTAAAGTGCTTTTCATACCAATTACTAAGTATTAAATCATAGGTCACTCGTAGAAAACATGATAATGGGAAATGACATAAAACTTATATAACTCTGGAACACCTTCCACCTTTATATTTAACATAATGTTTGGTAAATGTGTTTTCATGTTTTCGTGAAGACAAATTTTGAGCAACTATATTGCATCGGAAAATAACATGGGTAATTGTGTTTTTTAAGATTTATTGACATTTGTCCTAAAATTTTAACACGAAGTACATATTTATACATTTGGAAGAATAATACTTCAATAATAAACAGAGCTACACTGTAAAAAAAATTCTGTAACGTTACTAAACTTTTTCTAGGAAACTGGGATTCCAAGAACTTTTCCTGTGACGGTAACAGCAAAAATTCAAGTTTTAAAGTCGATTACATGAAATTTTCATGTTACCGTAACATGAAAAGTTCTTGGAATCCCAGTTTCCTAGAAAAAAGTTTAGTAACGTTACAGAATTTTTTTTACAGTGTAGTACAAGCAAATAAATCTTGATACTTAACACACATTTTCAATGCTCGAATGTTTTATTTTATTTTTTCCAGCTCTAAATAGAAGAGGTTGGTGAGAATTTCTGTAAAGCGTTGCTTACGTGGAGTAGTGGCCTGTATAACGTAACATTATTTAGAGTTCTCTCATAATTTTTTTTATTCTGAAAGAAGAATTTTTTAAATTCCTTTCTTAACAAAAAAGACTCTTCTGCTGCACATAATCGACGTAAAAAACTCACAACTGTTAAACAACATCTTACTTTGACTTTTTTTAAATAAAATGTTCTTGCAAGTCGTAAAGCCTTAAATTTCGAAAAATCAAGGCAAACGATCTGCTTCCTATGGAAGGCAAGACCAGTGTAGCACATGGCAGCACACTAAAATGATAAAACAGATACAAAAGACTGAAAAAGACAGCAGTAAGGTCTGATATTTTTTTAACGTGAACTTCTCTTAATATAGACTAAAGCAACTGCTGAAATAAAAAAGAAACATACCTAATGAACTTATTAGTATAGACAATCTGTCACATTTTTACATTTTTCAACGGATGTCAAGAATTTTTTCTGTCACTGTGTAATATTTTTCTATGTTTATTAATTTTCGAATACTAGGATCATTATATTAAACTGCAGTAATTCGAAAAGTTAGATATTTCTTGAATCATGGTATATGAGTTTAGCCAATAATCCAATTTATGAAGCAGAACAAATTCCGAATAAATGTTTTGTTTTGATATAATTTTATTTTTAGAATTAAATATTATGAATGATATTTCTAGTTTGTAAGTTGTTTATGTCATTGTTGTGTTTCCAAAATGGAAGGATGGGGACGCTTGTAGCTTTCGTTCCATCATATAGGCCAAATGATCTATAGTGGTATTAGTACAATGTGCTGAATGAGGGCCAGCAAAATACCCAAAAAAAAAAGACATGACAAAAAAATATCTTGAAAGGTTCTTTGAAGAAGATTCTTTGATAATAAAATTAAATCAAACACTTGAGAGAAGAAAAATAAAATGAAAAGATATTACCTGAGTCTTGACGAATGATGAATGAGACAAACATGAGGGAAAAAACCACTTAAGACGAATTTTGTTGAAGATTGTAGAACAAAAACTTTATTTATTTTTTCTTGAAGCACAAATAATGATATCATATTTTATAATATTTTCTTATGAAGAATAATATATATATATATCGTTATTTATCTTGTAATAATTTTCCCACGAATGGTAACAGATGTCGAAATTCACTTTACAATAATTTTTCTTTATATATATTCTCTTGACAGAAACAATGATCTATCATATTATTACAGATCAAGAAAAAAAACAAACTTTTAACAACTCAAGAAACATAAAAGGGGAAATCGACAAAAGTGATGAATTTTCTTCTTTCTCTTCTGGGGATGCCATTGCAAATATAATTATATATATTTTTTTTTTTTAGGAAAAGCACGATCATAAAATATCAGAAACTTCTTTTTACGAGAACATTAATTGATTCTTCATAGGTTTTCAAAGGAAAAATGATCTTCATGAAAGATATATGAGATGGAAGAGGAAACTTTCGAAGAGGAGCAGAACACGATGACATCGGATGGTACACCCGATTTTTGCATAAATCCTCACAAAATATCATTCTATACCTCTTAAGCTACTTGGATTATAAAACGGCCGGTGAAACGACCGCAGGATTAGATCGGTGCGGAAGACGTGCCTCACTCTAAAATCTCAACCCCAACTGCCCAAGCGGCTGTCAGCGAGGGGAGAGGAAAGAGAAAGGTTTGCTGTAATCTCGCAACACGCCAAGTTGGCAAAGTTAGAATGAGCGAAGCGAGAGAGAAAAGCCAAGCTACGTACAAATGTATAGGGAAATATGAATTTAATAGGAAAAAAATGATAATACTCTTAAAGAAGGAAAGCCAAAAAGGTGGCCAGGCACTTAACTGCTTAAATCACGTCATCTGAAGAATTTAATTTGATAGGCCAAGGGGAGGGCCTGATTAAACGGAAGTAACCACCCATAGAACGTTGGAGAAGCTTCTAGAAGCTTTTTAAACCGGAAGGAATGAATTCAAACAAGATTTTACCGTTTTAGAACATTCAATAAGTTATGTAAGGAAGGAATATTTACAGGAGAAGACATCAAAAGAAACGAAATCGAAATAATATTTAAAATGAGAACATTAATAAAAAGGAGATGATAGGAAATAAAATAGTTAATACAAATAAATTAAAATAAAATATGGCAGGGGTTTTCGAGAAACCTCCACATATTTACCCGGGCCTCCCCAAAAGAAAATATTGGAGAGATGACAAAATTCAATAATTTTTTCATCGAGACAATATTTTCTAAAACATGTACAAAAATATAAAATAATCATACAAAATAAATGAACTAGAAATAACTGTATGATGCTTTACATTATATTAAATAATAATAAAAATTACTATCATAATAGTAGTTCTTATGCTTATACACAAAAGATAGTAAATATTAAAATAGAAGGTATACACAAAAGATAGTAAATATTAAAATAGAAGGTATACAAAAAGTAAGTTTCTTCCAGGAGTAGCTATCATGTATCAAAGAAAAATGTTAAAGTCTATATATTTGCAGAAATGACAGTCTTTAACTATTAGTAGTCTCTTGTTAAGCTGTGCAAATGCAATATAATAATTAAATATTAGCATATGTAAGAATAGTTGATTATAAAAATAACAACATGTATATGTTACAGGCCAAACTAGATTGGCCTAGGCCAAACCGGTCTATCCTAACGACCATCGGATAAACTAGTTTGTCCTAGGCCAAACCGGTCTATCCTAACGCCCATCGGATAAACTAGTTTTTCCTAGGCCAAACCGGTTTATCCTAACGCCCATCGGACAAACTAGTTTTTCCTAGGCCAAACTAGTCTATCCTAAAGCCCCTAGGACAAACTAGTTTTTCCTAGGCCAAACTAGTTTGGCCTAACTCTTATAGGCTAAACTAGTTTATCCTACTGTTTATTCGTCTGAACTAGTTTATCCTAGGCCAATTCAATTTGGCGAGATTTTATTGAATTCAATGACCGCCTCAGCGTCAACGTTCTAGTTTGTCCTAGGCTGATCTAGTTTATCCTAGGCCAATGTATTTTACGTGTTTTTAGCTCACAGGCGTCAAAGCCTGAGAAATAATGGGCTCGCAAGTTCTGTATGTACGCATATATGTACGTACGTACGTAACACGATAACTCTTGATAGAAATAATGTAATTTGACGTGTTTTTATCTCATGAGACTACCAAAGCCTGAGAAATAATGTGCCCGTGGATTCTGTATCTATGTATGTACGTAAGTAGGTAACGCAAAAATTCTTGATAGAAATACCCGATTTGCATCAAACTTTCAATATAGGTTTATTCTTATGAGGAGTTTTTCTGTTTAATTTTGGGAGGTCATTGGAGAATAATAAGGGGGAGGAAGATCGAGAGGCTGATTCGCGACTTTCCTTAAATCAAATAAATGGGTTTCCATGCATTATTAGCATATTTTATAATTAAAAAAATTAGATATAGAAGCATTCTGATGAGGCGCCTCCATGATTAGTTGTGGATGTTCATTGTTTAAGTATAAAGAGAGGGGGAAATATAGGTAACGCCCCATAATTTATGTAAATGCTTTTTTCAAGCAGAATTTGCTGATTTGCTTAAATTTTTGAAATAGATTCATTCTGGTAAGGTGCTTCCCTAATTAGTTTTGGAAGTAAATTGGTTTAGAACAAATGGAAGAAAAGGAGACTCCCGCCTAATTTTGCCAAATGGGTTTTTCACGCAGAATTAACCGATTTGCTTCAAATCTTTGATTTGTTCATTCTGATGAAGCGCTTCACTGATTAATTTTTAACTAATTATCTATTCTTTGGTTAAGTATAAAGGGGAAGCGTACAATTTATTTCCTTAAATTAGATAAATTAGATAAATTAATTATAATACAGAATTATCCAATTTGCTTAAAATTTTGGACATGAATTCATTTTGACCTGACGCTTCTTTAATTAATTTTTCTTTTGATTAAGTATACTGGGGTAGTGGACGATTTATTGCCTTCCTTAAATTAAATAAATGGGTTTTTAAGCAGATTTATCTGATTTGCCGATTAAATTTTGAACATAGTTTTTTTCATAAGGCGAATCCCTGAATAGTTTTGAGGGTTTAATGATTAAGTATAAAAGGAGGAATGTAGGATTACCCTCCTTAAATCAGATGAATGGTTTTTGAGCAGAAATATCTGATTTGCTTCAAATTTTGGATAATTGTTCAATTTTATAAAGCGTATCTGTGATTAGTTTTGGGGTTCAATGGTTAAGTATAATTAGGGGAAATGGGAAAAAGTAATCTCCCTTACTTGTTTCTTCGAGGGTGATATTTAAAAAAAAAGTCTGTAATACACAATTAGTGTAAACAGCCTGTGAATGCAAAGCCATTACTTTAACAGGGCAATATTCTTTTTAATATTAATCCTGACTACTGCTCTCTAATCTTGTGCAAAGTGGTTTTTGCTATCACCCCTGTATAATGTATTTTATTTGAAGGGTAGTAGAATACTGTTACAGGTTTGCACGGGCCGGAATTTCGAAGCCCGGTATAAAAATTAAAAGTTCAGCCCGAGCCCTGCCTGTAAAAAAATCAGTGAAAAGGGACTCAGTCCGGCTCGACCTGGCCCTACTCAATTTCTGCAAAAAATTCAGATTTTAATGCACATACATTTAAGATTCCTTTAAAGAATACTGCATACATATTTATGGATAAATTTACAATGTATTTTTAAATTACGATGTGTTCGCTAAATGGAAAATACACAATGTATTATTGATTATTTAGATTCTTAGTCCTTCAATATTCAAATAGGAATTCATTAAATAGTTAGAACAAAAGAAAAAAGGAGTGTTATAAACATCATAACTTTTGAATATGTTTAGTAAAAAGTAGATTTGTAAATATATTTTTTTATCATTCCTTAAGGGTTTTCTCAAATTCAAAAGAGCTACATCATAAGACATTTATTAATTAATTCCTTTTCGGAAATGCATAAGATTAACAGGAATTCTCACTCAGAAAATATGTAATCGAATAGCATTAACCATTTTTTCATAAAAGCGATGTATCTTTGAGAAAATACTATTAAATCTACGTTTTGAATCGAATTTCCAGTTGCGACTTTACGGAAAAGAAAAACTTGACGATGTGACAAAAATAGCTATATGTCGACAGGTAATTAATTTCTCAAAAATGGAAAACGCTGTTCGATTCCAAATTATGTTCAGCTGCGATCTGGCTCGAATAATAGTAATAATTATAATAGTAATAAAAGCACTGTAAAAACAAAGGAGCAATATTACATTTAAATCGGGGTTATGAATTGCTGAATAAAATTTAAATCTACACTATTTTCGGTAGTAGCTCCTTAAAAAGTGCAAGAATAATCTTGGAATGGTGCTATTTTAGTCTTTAGTCGCATTTATTGAAAGGTAACACCAAATCCAGAGTAATATATCATCTTTCTGTTATGATTTCGTATGTTTGCAGACGACCGACAGGCCGCCATTTTACTTCGCATTTAATCTTTCTTTCTAACTTTCGGATAGCAGGTGAAATAGTAAACAAACGGTAAGCAATATTATTATTATTCTTTGTAGATTTAAGATCTAAATAATGTTTGCATGTGGTTTTTTTAAATTAGGTAAAGCTTTTTAGTAATGTATTAGTGCACTGCCATTTTAAGAATAATGACGACATGTTCGAATTTAACGGGAAATGTATTCCTTTAGTATAACAGTTGTAATCAACTTTTTTTTTTATACAGCTTTGTTTATTCGATAGCTGGCATAGTTAACCGTTTAGATGCTGAATTAATACCGCAATATAATTATAATTTTGTTTTTCCTATATTACAGCTTCAAATCTTTTAATTTATGCATACAAATTTAGAAAATGCCAAAAAAATAGATTTTTGTATTTTGTTTTTGTTTTTAGCTGTTTTTATTTCAGTGTTCTCATTTTGGAACGTGATTATTGATTGACAACCTATGCAAATAAAACAAATTAATTTTCGTTATATGCTATTGTATATTGTTCTTGAGTGTTTTCTCGAATTCCAAAAACATTTAGATTCCTAGCGGTCAAATGAATGTAATATAAAGAAAAACGATAAAAGCAAATAATATATTTTTTATGCAAATTAATGAATTTACATATTCCTTAATAATTGTGATAAATGCTTAGACATAAATATTTTCTTTTCAAAAGTTCAAATCAACCTTACATTGTATAAGAAAAGTAAGGACATAAATATTATATTGGAAAATATACGTTTTGTATTACAAATAATGCAATGTTTTCATTTGGGGAACATTGGCGTTTAAACGATTAAGCATTTTTTATATTATGCTTTAAGTTGTATAATTGTTAGTTAATTTAATATCATATGTAGCTGATGTTTGTTATTTTCTTAAGAAAACTAGAAATTCTGAATTAAACTAGTAGTGATAGTTACGAGTAATTATACATTGCGTTACAAAAATATTTTATATCGTGTGACTATAGTGTTTGCCCACACCTCTAATGAAAAATATCTTCATAACAAAATTTGTTATTGTAATGTTTTTAATATACTGAACGCATTATTGACCTATGAAAAAGATATTTTTAAGAATGTAAATATAGGAAATTGCTAGTAATATGCTTAAAATTGCTAATAATATGCTTAAAATGACTGTTATAATAAATTGCCTCCATTAAAAGGAAGTTTTGCTGCCTCTTTGCGTCAAACTATTTATTTTAAATTATGGCTGCATTAAATTTAAAATGTAATCTCTAAATTATTTTTTTATTTTGCTGTTAAAGTCATGTAAATATTAGGAAATTTCCTTTTTTGCCATCTACTTATTTAGTGTACTTTAATAAATGGTAGCAAAATAAAAAATAATTTAAAAATTACATTTCAAATTTAATACAACCATAATTTAAAATAAATAGCTTCACGCAAAGAGGCTTCTAAACTTCCCTTTAATTGAGACAATTTATTATAACGTACATTTTAAAAATATTACTTAATTTACACCAAAGAGGGTGGCAACTAAGTTGCCACTAAAAATGGTGTTTGTTTATACCATTTGAAAGTTGGTGGTTCATTACACCAATTTACAAGTGGAATTTCATTACACCACTTGGGGTGGCAACTTAGTTGCCACCCTTTTTAGTGTAAAGTAAGGGAGGTTTTTTTTACAGTGAGCAAGCTTATCACAGCATGGCCTGAGTCTGCAGAAAGAAAAATAAAAATAAGCAAACACCATGTCCAATGTATCATGTCTCTACGGTGGACATGTTAAATTTCTGTATTGATGTTACAACCAATGACTCTTGACACACGTTTATACTTATTCTTGTGTAAGACATGTTTTTTACCGGCCAAACCCGATTTCGAGCCAAATTAGATTAGCCTAGGCCAAACTATTTTATCCAAATTGGATAAATTAGTTTTCCTATGCCAAACTTATTTCTCTAAATGTCCGTAGGATAAACTAGTTTTTCCTATGACAGTTGGTAATCCTTCACTTTTCCTTTCATACTTAACCATTAAACTCACCAAAACTATTCAGGGAACCTCTTATCAGAAAGAACATACATCCAAATTTGACGCAAATCCGTAAATTCTGCATCAAAACCAATTATCTAAATTATTGGGGGGTTAGTTACATTGCCCTTTGTTTTACACTTAAACGATAAGCATCCACAACTAATCACGGAGGCATCTTGTCAGAATGATCCTATACCTAAAATTTTAAATTAAAACTGATAATTCTGCATGAAAAATCCATTTCTCTGAATTAACAATGGGGGTATTAGCCTCCCGTTCACCCCCTCTTAATCTTATCCAATGAATTCCCAAAACTTATCAGAAAAGAACCTTATCAAAATGAAATTACTTCCAAAATTTTAAGCAAATCGAATATTTCTACCAAGAGTTATCGCATTACGTACATATGTACGTACATACGTACAATCATGCGTACATACATGCGTACATACATAAATACAGAACCTGCGAGCTCATTATTTCTCGGGCTTTGACGCCTGTGATCTAAAAACAAGTAAAATTACATTGGCCTAGGATAAACTAGGTCAGCCTAGGACAAACTAGATCAGCCTAGGACAAACTAGAATATTGGCGCTGAGGCGGTCATTGAATTCAATAAAATCACGCCAAATTGAATTGGCCCAGGATAATCTAGATCGGCCTAGGATAAACTAGTTCAGACCAATAAACAGCAGGCTAAACTAGTTTATCCTATAAGAGTTAGGCCAAACTAGTTTAGCCTAGGAAAAACTTGTTTGTCTTATGGGCCTTAGGATAGACTAGTTTGGCCTAGGAAAAACTAGTTTGTCCGATGGGCGTTAGGATAAACCGGTTTGGCCTAGGAAAAACTAGTTTATCCGATAGGCGTTAGGATAGACCGGTTTGGCCTAGGAAAAACTAGTTCATCCGATGGGCGTCAGGATAGACCGGTTTGGCCTAGGCCATTCTAGTTTGGCCTAAAATCGGGTTTGGCCTGTAACATATACATATTCAGTTGAAATCAAAATGAACCACATTATAACTGTATACAAGTAAATGGTTTCAAATGACATATGTTGACCATAATTAAATTCACTGAAATTCTAAGTTGAAAATTTGAAAAAGAAAAAATATATACAAATGGTCAAGAGAGAGTATTTAGGCTCTCAAAAAAAATATATATATCAACATATAGTACCTTTTTTAAGATTTTAACTAATCTTAACTGAATAATTTTAGTTTCATCCAACAACAACATTTTCAAAGAAAATATAAGTAATTCTAAAAAGGTATGTGTAAATTCTCAGAAGAGGACAATGTTATTTTCCAATAAAACTACCTTCAAATTGAATATAACAAATTTCAAAGAGAGAATTATTTATACTCTCATAAACGGATATTCTTGAACAATTTTAACATAAATTCAAAATAATTTCAAAAACACTTTCAATAGTATATTCAAAGTAAATAAAATACAGAGGATATTTACACTCTGATAGAAAGAACTTACATGAATATATCAATCTACCATATGACTTTGATAATGTCAACATACAAACAAAAATCTATTATGTCAAAAATTTATATAAAAATATTTTGAATATGTTTAATTGTAATATTCAAACATTTTTAAACAACAAGTGATCATTTTTTTTATTTATCATATATCAAGTATTTGTTTTATATAAATATATAATGACTCAACAAATATCTTTGGATCCAAAGTATGATTATAGTATAACAAAAAAATAATCGTTTTTTTTTTTTTTTTTTTTTTTTTTTTTTTTACATCTCTATGAACTTTCAAATACTTAAAGGCATACACAAAAAAATATTTATTCTGAATCATTCATCATTTTTTTTTCTTAAAAGAGGTTAAATGTTAGAGCATGCATGCTTTGTAAAAAGAAAATTACTATATAAGTCACAATAGGGAAATTGATGTCATGAGTACTCATGTTTACCTTACAGCAATAACAAATTACATTTCTTTTATAGAATAAACATTTGTCAAAATAATTCAAATAATGACACAATATTTCAACAAGTATATAAAAGACAAATTCTTTCCCAATTTAGCTCCAACTATTGAAATTAAAGGTTTTGTAAGGATATAAGTACCAGTATATGACATATTTGAGCGTATATACATATTACAATAATTATGGTTTAGAAGAGAATACAGTGAATAGTGAAAAATATTAAAACTTTACATACTTTTGGAGGATGACAATTGCATTGCATCAAGGAGAAGATGACTTAAATAAAGAAGAGAAAAAAAATATAACAGCTGCCTGCAGCTTGGAAGAAGAAAACAAAAAAAAAACTTTTATACAGTCACTCTTCAAACTCGATTATTCAGTCGAACTAGTATTGACTGAGTATGTTACAAGTCAAGAGTCATCCTGAAAAAAGAAAAGAAGATTAGTTCATTTTTTATACATTTTATGAGTGCGAGGGCGAAGATCATAATTTTTGGATTCAGTAGACCTGTTTCTAACAGCAGTGTGAGTGCTATCAGCAGGAGCCTGTGAATGTACTGATTTACACGAATATGAAGATGTTTGTTGGCACTTAGAAGAAGAAGGAATTTGAGGAGATGTGTTACAAGCAGCATCATGATTAGAAATTTGAGTAGGAAAATGTTGTCTCACAGGAGCAGAAGATGGACTATAACAGCTGTTTGATCATGTGATGCATCTTTAGAAGAAACTGAAGGATATTGCAATGCATCATTTCTTTTTTGAAGTTTCAAGATTCGATTAGTGTGAATCAACATTGGTGATGCTTGATTATTATTGTGATCTTGAATTTGAATAAGTACAGGAGAAATTATTTTCTTCACCATGTATGGGCCTTGTACTTTTTTGTTAAACACAGTGGGAAATTTTACGTAAACAATATCATTAACATTGATGTTGGCAAATTTTAATTTTTCTCTCGATTTTTGGTACACTTTTTGTCTAGAAGATTCGTTATTCTTGTAAGCTTGATAGTATATTTTCTCAATAACATCCATTAATTTATGAATTTCATAGGCAGTGTTGAGAATTTTCCAAGAAGCTTGAGTTTTGTAATTAGCATAAATGTCATTTACCTCTCTTCCAAAATGAAGAAGATTTGGAGTGAATTTTGTGGCTGGATGAGGCGTAGCGTTGTATATGGATTGGTGAATTTTTAGAGCAGTTGGTACATCAAATCCTTGGGAAGCCATTGTATTTACAGACGATTTTATTTGAGTATTCCATCGCTCACTTAATCCGTTAGCCTGGGGATGGGCTACAGAACTGTGTTCCAACTTAATGCCAAGCTTTTTATTAAAATAAGAAAACATATCACTAGTGAACTGAGAGCCATGATCAGTAAGAGTTAATTCGGGCTTTCCATGAGTAGAAATGTAATGTAATAGAGCTTTTGTAACAGACTCAGCGCTGATGTTATTCAAGGCATATAATTCTAAATGACGAGAAAAAAGATCAATAACGGTCATGACATATTGGCGATTTCTCAATGGGCCAAGTAAATCCATGGAAACTTTTTGATTGGGAGCTGTAGGTAGTGGTGCAGGTAAATATGGAGCAGTATTTTTTTATGATTTTTGTTTACTAAACAAATTTCACAAGAGTTGACATAATTAATAGCATCAGAAACAAGGGTTTTCCAGGTAAATCTTTTCTTTAAATTAGCAATAGTTTTATGAATTCCAGTATGAGTAATATGAGCAATTCTTAAAGCTTTTGCTCTAAGTGACGAAGGTAAAAGAGCTTAATGTAGCTCAATATCTTCTGAAGAAAAATGTCCATTGTAGCAAAGTAAATCATTATTTGGATTAATATAATAGCCATTTAAACTTTTAGATTTTTGTTAGCTTTAAGATCTTCATAAATTTTCTTAATTTTTGGGTCTTTTTTTTGTTCAGAGAAGATGGTGTGATCAAAAATTTCTAATAATGGATCTTCGTTATTGACATTATTTTGAGGTGGAGAGTCACTTTGAAGATGACAGGTGTGGTGTGTCTTGTCAATTAAACCACATGGAAAGTGAGGAATTTCCTTATGTAAATCATTTTGATTATCAACAATTGGTAGGGGTTCTTGCGTAGAAACAAGATCTGGATTAGTATGGAGATCTTCAGTAGGAATGTGAGGTGTTCTACTGAGAAAATCTGCTAACACATTTTCTTTGCCCGGTACATGTTGGAATGTGTACGAGTATTCCGACAGTTCTAACATCCACCGCGTAGTAATATCGGCTGGTGATGTAGCTTTCTTGTAATTATTGAGAGGTTTGGCATCCGATAAAAGAATAAAGGATCGACCAAAAATGTAATATTTAAAAGCCGTTATGCCTTTGTAAATGGCATAAAGTTTTGGAATAATACGCGATGGGACGCAGTTCACCGTCAAATTTTTTCATAAGAACAGCTGAGATTGCTGTCTTTGATGCATCAGTATTAACATAAAAAGTCTGATCCCAATTTGGAAGATTTAGCATAGGTTTTTGAAAGAATATGTCTTGTAATTTTTTAAACGCATTTTCTTGTTCAGATTTCCAAGAAAATTTATTTTTAGGTTTGTTGACTTCAATGAGGGGAGTAATCAATTTAGCAAAATTAGGTATAATTGACCTATAAAATGAACATAATCCTATAAAGCTTTTGGTTTGAATCTTGGTTTTAGGCTTTGGAAAGGAAGTAATCTTTAAAATGTTGCTTGTAATAGGAAGAATTTTATGATCCGTGAGTTGGAAGCCTAAAAAGTTAATACTAGTTTTCATAAAGGAACATTTTTCAGGAGAAAGAGTGATATTGTTGGCAATAAGAGTGTCTAAGAGTTTTGTGAGTTTCATGACCATCTCTTCAAATGAATTAGCGCCAACCACAATATCGTCTTGGTATGCATAACACGAATCAATTTCAGATAATTGAATAACTGAATCAATTAATTGTTGAAAAGTGCTCGCAGCTGTCTTCAAGCCAAAAACGAGACGAAGGTAGGTAAAAATTCCCCATGGAGTAGTAAAACTGAGCTTATCTTGCATTTCTTTAGGTACAGCGATCTGCCAGTATGCAGAGGGCAAGTCAAGAGTAGTATAATACTTAAATTTTGATAATTGCACCAATAGATTCTGAATTCTTGGAAGAGGATATGAAGATGAGATAATAATAGAATTTAGCAATCTTAAATCAAGAGCCAAACGATATTTTTGAGGCTTCGACATATCAGTTCTCTTTTTTTTAACAAGAAGCATAGGACACGCCCAAGATGAATTTGATCTTTCAATAATACCAGCATTTAGCATTTGATTAATTTGGTCAAGAGCTTCTTGCTCGAGTGCCTGTGGCACAGGAAGAGGTAGGGTTTTCACTGGATGAGAATTTAACATTGAAAATTGAGGATTAACCAGGTTGGTATGACCTAAAGTGTCCAGAGATTTGGAAAAAGCTAGAGCTTTACTACACAATAATTTTGTTAAAGAGTCTTTTTCATGAGGAGGTAAGTGTTTTAGGTCAAAATCATTTGGAGACAGTTCTTGAACACGTTTTTTTTAATTTCTTCAGATGGTAAAATTAAATTGCAATATTCATTTTCAAAATCTAAATCAAAAGAGTATTCCTCAATATCCTTCTCATCTACATTAATGCATTCGCCAATAATTGAATTTTTATTTAAATGAATGTCCAGCTTTGATATATTCTGACATACAACCAAAAATAAATTATTTTGAATTGAAGATTTAGAATGCAGTGACTCATGTAAAACAAGACCTTTATTTTTTAAAGCTGGTTTAAAAATAAAATATTCAGATGGAGGATTCAAGTACTTGACATGTAAATAAACAAAGGAATTAGGAGGGATTAATTCTCTATTAAGTGTTTGTACCATGTTGGAATTCACCAAAATTTTATTACCAATATTTAAATGAGTTTGCTTTTCACCAACATAACTAACATCATTAACACTTTCAGATGTAAAATTTTTGTCAGGCATATTATTATCAGTAGATAAATAGTTCACAACATTACCATAATCAGTTGGAAAATAGTTAGGAAAATAAGTAAAATTACCATCCATATAGGGATTATGAAAATTCATAGCAGTATTAGCAACACTATTTATAAGAAAATCATTATTTTGGAAATTATAATTGTAGGGATAAGTTGCATAATTATTGACTAATTGTAAATTGGTGTCACCAGAATTTTCATATACATCATCAATATAAGTACCATTACTTAGATTATTTGGTATAGAATTTTCATAACAAGGCATTTTGTGTGCATCTAAAGAATATGGTACATTTAAATTGTCATAAGCACATTCAGAATTCATGAAATTGCAAGTAGGAGATTCATTATGACTGTGAAAAGAGATATGTTTTCTTTAATTAATATAGATTTAAAAATTGAAGAAATGGTTATAGAATGTTTATTGATGAACTCAAACCCAAGAATGGCTTGAAAGTTGACATTTTGTATCTTTGTAAGGTAAAAGACATGATGAAAAAAGTATTTGTCGATTTTAAATGCTATTTCGATGCATCCTTTGAAAAAAACTTTGGAATTTATAGTTGACACTGACACATTTCTGGATAAGAATTTGTAGTGAATTCTGGATTTAATGCTATTAAAGCATTCTTGATCCAAAAGGGACAAACTTGATCCAGTATCAATTAAAGTTGAGATTTCATTATGTTGTATATTTATCAAGATGCATGGAAGAGCATAAGAATTATCAAAGGAACTACAGATGACGTGTCTTTCTTGTACATCATCATCAATTTCAAAAGCTTGTTTGGCTGTCGTAGAATTATGAGAACATGAAGATTTATTAAGTTTAGGTGTTACAGGGGATGTCTGTACAGCAGTAGATGATACTAAGGTGACTGACGAGTCCTTGTCAAAGTGACGTTTGTTTTTGTCATTAAAGTGTACTGACCCTGAATGAAAATTATGGGAGAGAAGGCGGTCAGTCGAACCAGTCTCCTCTATTTGTTTAAATGATAGGCACTATTCTTATTTTCAGAAGAAGAAGTGTAGTTCTTCCTTCTGTGAGAATTAGACGAAAACTGAGATGAAGAATTTTGGTTAGAAGGATTGATAAGATTTTTAAATTTGTAGCATGTGTTCATACGATGATTGAATTTTCCGCAAAACGCACATTGCAAAACGTTTTGTTTGTGATAAAAGGATGCAGAGTTTTTTTTGTGAGAAAATTTGTCGAAGGTGGGTTGATTGAAAGGACGTTTTCGATATGACCTTTGTTGACGAAAATTAGTTTTATGTCTATCTGCAACATCTTGTCTATTTGGAGAAGGTGAATATGTTCTAGCTTTTGTTTTAAAATTACGATAAGTATGAGAATTTTCTTTTTGAGTTTGAGATGGTGAGAAGGTAATTTGAGAATTGACATAAATTTTATCCTTCGTATGTTTTATAGGAGTCTTATGGAGCACATTACTAGAAGCCATAGAATTATCATGACCTTTTTCACTATCCAAACAATAAACTTGATCATAATTCTCATAAGATTTTTTAGGAGGAGAATCATATATATCTTGAAGAAAATTTGCTCGTTCAAGAGCTAAATCAAATGAGGAAATGTTTTCTTCTAGAATCTTTCTCTTAATTTGTTTAGGCAAAGCCTCAAGAAAATGAGTAAATTTTAGTGAATTTAGAGCAGCAGAATCTAATTTGGGATATGCCAGGCGAAGCTGCTTATCAAGACGCAATGCAAAATTTTTGACTGATTCATTTGAATCTAACTTTAAATTTTGCAAGGATTGGAGAGAAACAGCCTTTTTTGAGGGTAAGAAATAGTCTATAAAAGTTTTACGAATGGCGTGGAAATTAGTGTTCTTGAATTGAGACTGTGTTTCAAGGAAAAAAGATAAGGCATTACCTTCAAGCTTTGATTTGAAAAGAACAAAAAGTTCTTTGTCAGAAATATTATTTAAATCTTGTAGATCAGATAACTGATCAAAGAAGAATTCTACAGTCTGTGGGTTGCCATCAAACGGCTGTATTGCAATGTTTAACTTTGGTTTAGGAGGCATAATGAGATATTTAAAGTAAAAGCTCAATAAAGGACAGGGTAAATTTGGTTATAGACTGGTCATATAATAAACAATATATAAATTGACACATTATCTAAAATAATAACGAATTTCATTTACGTTATGCACCATTTTTATATGTTAAAAAAAATGTATGACGAAAAGAAGAAAAATGGGAACATATCTCTCCTAGCATGGGATCAAGAATATAAGACCCGAAAATTTTTATCATATCTTGCAATACATATGTTCTTATTTTTATGAAAAGAAGAGAATAACTTATATTAAAATAATCAATTATTTTGACCAGCACTTTCGTTAAATATTATATGATATCAATTATAAAATATATCAAGACAAAAAAAATATCACCAAATTATATTATTCGTATACTGTGACACACCTTCTTTATTAAATAACGTATAGAATCTTCTGTTCTCAAAAATTATTTTTAGCATAAAATCAAAATATATTATATAATCATTTATTACACCTCTTTCAATAAAGAATCATCATAAAATATTGATCACTGTATGAAGAACACAGATACTGAAAACGAAATTTACTTTACTTTCAAACATATTTAGATAAACAAATCATAATATCATTTAATAATTGTCATGTCTAGAAGAATATTAATTGATTCAAAAAGGTACATGGTGCCAAAAGAAGAATATTGGTTCACAAGGAAACACGGCACCAAAGAAAAATAGTTTGTTGTGTTTCCAAAAAGGAAGGATGGGGACGCTTGTAGCTTTCGTTCCATCATATAGACCAAATGATCTATAGTGGTACTAGTACAATGTGCTGAATGAGGGCCAGCAAAATACCCAAAAAAAAGACATGACAAAAAAATATCTTGAAAGGTTCTTTGAAGAAGATTCTTTGATAATAAAATTAAATCAAACACTTGAGAGAAGAAAAATAAAATGAAAAGATATTACCTGAGTCTTGACGAATGATGAATGAGACAAACATGAGGGAAAAAACCACTTAAGACGAATTTTGTTGAAGATTGTAGAACAAAAACTTTATTTATTTTTTCTTGAAGCACAAATAATGATATCATATTTTATAATATTTTCTTATGAAGAATAATATATATATATATCGTTATTTATCTTGTGATAATTTTCCCACGAATGGTAACAGATGTCGAAATTCACTTTACAATAATTTTTCTTTATATATATTCTCTTGACAGAAACAATGATCTATCATATTATTACAGATCAAGAAAAAAAACAAACTTTTAACATCTCAAGAAACATAAAAGGGGAAATCGACAAAAGTGATGAATTTTCTCCTTTCTCTTCTGGGGATGCCATTGCAAATATAATTATATATTTTTTTAGGAAAAGCACGATCATAAAATATCAGAAACTTCTTTTTACGAGAACATTAATTGATTCTTCATAGGTTTTCAAAGGAAAAATGATCTTCATGAAAGATATAATAGATGGAAGAGGAAACTTTCGAAGAGGAGCAGAACACGATGACATCAGATGGTACACCCGATTTTTGCATAAATCCTCACAAAATATCATTCTATACCTCTTATGCTACTTGGATTATAAAACGGCCGGTGAAACGACCGCAGGATTAGATCGGTGCGGAAGACGTGCCTCACTCTAAAATCTCAACCCCAACTATACAGTAATACGGGTGATGGCAAATAATTCGGCCTTTGTTAAATGTGCTTATTTAGTTTGGGCTAAATGATTTATTTAAGTTTTAGAAATTACAAGGAACTAAAAACGAGTCAAGAAGAGGATAGAGACTCTTGTTTGATGTTGTAAATAATACACCTTCACCATGATACCTGATTTAAAGTGAATTTATTAGTTTTTTTTACCTATAATAGAATAAAATATTAAAAATAAAACATTGGACAGGAAGTCAAAATGCATTTCCACTCCCTGTATTCAGCTGATTTACAGGTCTGAATAGTAGAAAGTCACAATAAACATATTTTTACAAAATAACTGACTTTTCATTTGCCTGTGGATACTTTTAGTATTATCGAAAAATAGGGAAAGGTGGGGCACGTGGGGACATGGCCCATCTTGAGACATGGGGACAATTTTCATGCTTTATTTTGCAGTTAAAAATTAGCATACAGAAGTGACAATACATGATACTGCAATCTACTCTCTCAAATATTTAGGATTAACTGGTGTTTTTTGGCAACAAACAATACCATAATTTTTATTTTGAATGAGGTTTAGTAACATTAAAATGTGTTTTAAAGAAAAAATTGTTTATTAAACAATTGGAATAAGATAAGTGGGTGTATATTGTAATGATAAACGTAGATTTATTGTTATTTTAATGGTTAAAAAAATAGACTGTAATGCTAACAAAGCAGGTCTCCATAGTGGCCATACTCAGAATATTTTGAAAAAAAAGTACAAATAATTCTACTTATGTGTGTAATAAAGAATGAGTGTAATTTAGTGGTTTAATTACAGAAGAAAGCTTGTAAAAAATAAAATACTTTCGAATATTTGGCGTGAAAAGACGAAAGTGCCATTCGATTTGGTGAGCAACATTTTTACTGCCCAAAAGCAAACGATTTTCACGTAACTAAAAATTGTTTGTTAATATATTTTTAAAATGTCTGTAAATGGTATTTAATGAATTTAAACTTAAACAATGAGATAGTTTAATATAAACACATAGGGGGAACTGGGATACATTGATACATGGGGCACATTGATACACCCCCACTACTGCTCACAGGGTCATTACATGAAGTTTCACAACAGTTCCAAAATATGATACTAGTGCACGCAACTACATACAAAAAGTCTTGTAATGATTCAGTTGTTTGATGAAACGGGATGGGTGATTTATTGTTTTTGTAGATCAAAAGTAAATTTGAGTTGTACAACTGAAATGGTATTACACAACTGTTCTAGTGTTTTCAACTGATAAAATACTTTCCCTGGCAAGTAAAACTACTCCTTATCAGTTTCTCATTCTTTTTTGTTAGATAAATTATGAAATATTGGATTTGAGACTCATTTTATTCAAAATGGCTGTATGGGAAAGATTGATACAGTCTTTGTCGGGGCACATTGATACAACCTAAATCCTTTTCTAGTTCATTTTTTCATTGCCTTTTATTATTTTTTTTTTCAATGAACTCCTTAATCCAACCATTTTTTGCTAAAAATTTTTAATATTACTTTTTATTGAAGTGAAATAACTTTAATTTCTTTATAGTAGCACATTTTATAGTATTTTTGCAAAGAGAAGACCTACGAACTTGCCCAACTCATAGTACTAGTAGAACTAATTAAAGAAAAGGACGGCAGCCTGGAAAATCTCAAATTTATATCAATCCTCCAGAGAAACATAATTTTGTCGAGTCATTTCAAATTTTATGAAAATCGGATGGATAGACCAATTACAGGGACATTCAAAAGGATTCCGTTACATTAAGGTCAATAGGGAAAAAAGTTTTAAATAAAAGTTTTACTAAGAATCTGTGAGTAATGGTTACTTAAAAGAATTTTGGAGCTGTTACTAAAATTTGCTTGGTGGCTCATACTAAAATGTTTTAAGTTAATTATACAAAATATTATTTTGATCAGTTTAGAAAAGAAATGTTTGTTTCACTTGCAAAAAAAAGTTTGGAATGGTTACTATTTGTACTGTGAGTAATGGTTACTAAAAAAGTCTGTGGAATACAAATTTGATAAAAAAAAGTTTAGCAACCTCATGAATTTTTTTTACAGTGTATGAGGCATTTGAGTACGCCATTTCAAAAGTTTTTTTTTTTTTTTTTTTTTTTTTTTTTTTTGCGCGAAAGCTATTGTTTTACGAGGTTGCATATACTCTTTGGGTCGTTATGATGTTGAAACATATAGTTGAGACCACAATTTTCGTATAATAAGGAAGCAAATGTTCCAGCAAGATATCCTTATGCATTGCATCATTCATCTTAACTTGGATCAGACTGACACTTTTTGAAGAAAATGTTTCCCGCCATTTTTCATTGTAGGGAAAAAATGTATATATTTTATCGTTCGATCATTGGACGCAGTATCTGCCATCATTCCAAAACCGTTTTGAGCTTCATTTTATAGGAAAATATTTTTTCTTTTCAGTTTTCACTTGACCTGGCTTTGTGCTTTGTGGAAAACACCAGTCGGGTATGTTGATTTTTTTTTTTTTTTTTTTTTTTTTTACTTATGAAATGTTTTTCAACACCGTCTCTTCTATAACTTTTACGTCACGTCAACATCTTGATGCTGCAGACCAACTTATTTCAGCAATATTCTCATTCCATAAATCGCGGAATTGCAGTGACTTTTTTATGCGGGTTATCATCTGCTTTTCTCCTGCTAGTTCTCTCCATAAGAATAGTCATCTTCCGGGTTCTCTCGGACCTCAGAAAATCACGATGGTCAGGACCATCTTTGTATACTTTTAAAATAACGTTCGTAGTAGATTTCCGATCAATAACTTTGCCACAATCTCACGAGAAGATCTATACTTTAGCAACAAGATAATCACTTAGTTACAAACAATAATTGCTGAACTTTTCTTTTCATTACACAATTCACGTCTATTTATTCACAAACACGGCTAAAATGTATTTTATCGGTAGGAAAAAAAACTAAGGAATTACGAATGGCTGGAAATTTTTGAGCACGCCAATTTCGAATTTCCCCCCGTTGCATCAGGTGTCTTCAAAATGATCACGTGATCAGAGTTCATATACATATCTCTAACTTTTGATCTTTACATATCCATAACTTCTTCACTAAACCCTTCTAGTAAACAAATCAAAGAAACTAACTGACCGGAAACCTTTGACCGCCACTGTTAATATATGTTACCGGGTGATCCAAAAGTTTCGGGAGTTATGAAATCTTAATAATTTGGAAACTATGTACAATACAAAGGTTCGGTTTTCAGATATATGCTCAGAAACACGTGGGATTTTGTTTAGCATGATTTTTTTTTACATGTATATAGTTACAATTTTTAGCAACAGGTGGCGCTGCTGTACAACACTGGATGTAACTATAAAATATGCTTTATAGACACATGAGTATGAGTTCATTGCGAAACATCTTTTGTAGGCTATTAATGAGATTTCGTTTTAAGGGTGGTTTATGTTCAATCACTTTTTTTAAAGTGGTTGAAATTGCATTGAAAGGGAATTTTGATACAAAATTTGATGAGTAACTGCCATGTTTAGACATGCTTTCTTTGCATGTCGAGCTGTGTTCTTATCGTATAATACGGTAGTAAAAACAGAAAAAGATTCGATGGCCATTAGTAATGTGAAATGCCATGGTAAGAAAGGTTTGAGAAAAGGGCTAATTGAAAGATCGTAATAGAAGCAGGAGATCCCAAATGTCTGTTGCAATCGTAAATGAGGTAGAATTCGATGCCAATACTCGGTGGAAATCACCAGCTCATAATGAATCAGTACACTTGTAATATCACGATAAATTTGAAATTTCATCTGGAATTTCTTTCTCCTTTGAGGATACTGTGCACGTTGTTTTGCGTCGGTTCACAGCGGTACTTATAAGCTATGGGCGTCATAATGAAAATTTGTAACTCTTAGACACTAATTCTTTCTTTTTAGCGAGCTATATCATACCATAAAAATAATACTGTCAATTTTAGCGCCATCTGTTGGCAAAAAGTATAACTAACATAATTTGTTTGTTTCATCAAAAATACAAATCCCATAAGTTTCTAAGCATTTCTGTGAAAACCGCATACTTCTATTGTTTATAGTTTGTTAATTATTAGCATTTGAAAACTCCCGGAACTTCTGGATCACCCGGTATATATATGTTATATATATATATATATATATATATATGTATATATATATATATATATATATATATATATATATATATATATATATATGTGTGTGTGTATGTATATGTGTGTGTGTGTGTGTATACATGTAATAATATTTTGTGCGCCTCTTTATCCTTAAAAAGAAGAAAAATAAGTTTAACTTTTAAATTTAAATATTTAGCACTTTGGGAGATCTTTTTTCACATATCTTTTAGAAAAGGCCATTATTTAAAATTTTTGTTATGAGTAAAAATAGTGCAAAGATTAATACTTCCTACAAATTAAAATTTTACTTAGACTTGACTGCCATAAATAAAATTTTAAAAAAACTTTCAATTTAGAATTAAATGATTGTGTATCAAAAAAGGGAAAACGTTGAAAATAGCGATAAAAATATATTTATACATAAATTTTACTAGAGAAAAAAAATTAAGATAAAAATATATTAATAGCTGTTAAATCCGCAAATTGAGAAAATTATATCACATTTAAAACGGCTATAAATATTTAAACTATAATATTTCTATGCAGATTAATTTGAAAATTATATATATTTACACACATTTATTTCTCATTTCTAAATTACCTTTAAAAACTGCTGTCGCTAGATCTAAAGCAACCCAAAGGAAAATATTTCCTTTATAGAAATAAAAATATTTAACTATAAATTCTAAAAAGACAGAAAATTTTAAAAGAAAAAAAATACATTAATGTGCCTTAATAATCTTAAATGAAAGAAATTACACCAAATTCAAAATGGCAAAGTAATAAGATTGCCAATCCATTTAAATTTTAAAATATATCTCCGCGACAAGTTCATTTCTCATTTCTAGATGATCTTTTATATTTATTTTGAAAAGTCTGAGCATTGCAAATATTTTTATTGAACACTTTATATAACAGTATATTCTTATTGAATTTTAATGAACAGCAAGTAACAGAATAGCGTAATTTATTAACTGAATTTTTAATCTGTAATTTAAAATAAATAAATAATTTAAAATATTTGTGAGAACAACGAAATATTTCATTTACTTGTCTTAAGATGAAGGACACCCCCTATGTCTTTAAAATTACTTGACGTTATAACTAATGGTATAAAACTAATGATATAAACTAATAGCTGATGGTATAAATTAAAATAAACAGTGTTTATCAACTGCGGATTTCTTTATATTTGCTATCGAGATGGGTGTGGATGTTCCTTGTATCGTCACAATAGAAGACCAATTGACCATCCCAAAAATGCGGCTTTTTACAGTTCTACAATATTTAATGCTCAAATGTTCATACGGGACTCTTCACTAATATATTGCTCTTCTGCTCAGTGTGATCACTCAATTTTGGTTAATTTTACTTTTCAAAATAAAATAATTACCATCGATAGTAATTATTCTCCACACATTGCTCATCCACAGGCCGACTTGTGCGATAGGGAAAATCCCAATGCATTAAATAATTTTTTCATTCTTCTGGGCTTAAATCCCCATAGCGAACTTAGGGGTTATGATAATGAAAATAAGCATGACCGGACCTTTCTTTACTTCATAAAGCATAAAGAAATTAATTATTCTTAACGATTCCAAGTGTAAACTGACTTTTGAATTAAAACACATCTGCGGTTGATCCGATCTATCATATGTTACATATATCAAAATGTCGAATACAAATGTGTCTCAATCTATCTCAAGGCTTACCGTTCTTAAAGACAAAACAGAGCAAATTTTTGGTTGTCTCAAATTTGAAATATATTGACTATTTCAAGATTGAAATAGATTTTTATAAACTCTCATTAGAGATCAAACTGTCTTCACCCTTTCTGAAGTACGCATAACTTATTTTTCATTCAAAAAAAAAAAAAAAAAAAAAAAAACTTCCGGTACAGATCAGACGGACCACAGTATGGTTAGGGTAGTTTTTTTAATTTTACCAATACTTTTCTAAGTATGTTCATTATGCTTCTAAAGTTGAATTATTTCCCCAAAGCCTGAAAAACTGACGAAATCGTTTATTTTATAAAAGAAAGTAAACCCCCATTTCTGGCCTCATCATATCGTAAAGTAACATTACTAACGGTTTTAGGAATTTTTTTGAAAAACTATTGTTGAAAACAATACATTTCGTGTTACATCAAAATCAACCCCTTTCAGGTAAACAACATGATGTTAGTTGATCTTCGATCTACAGAAATAGCTTTACTCACGGAAATTTTACTATTTAAACTAAACAAACAAAGAAAAAACTTTACATCGCTAATATTTATTAATTTTAAAGGTGCTTTTAAAAATCGTTCTTGTGAGAGCTCAACTCTCTCTTTACATAGACTAAACATTTCACAACAATATATTAACTTAATTTCCTCTTTCCTCACAGAAAGACGAAGTCAGGTGGATTGGATACTTGGCCACATTGAACATTGTTTCCGTAAAGGTTATCCACAAGATTCATGTTTTGGACCATTTCTGTGGATGGCATTGCTTGAAACTCTGCTTCCATTGTAATTACTGGCTAGCATTTTATTGATCCTATATGCGGATGTGCTCCTTTTTGATATTCTGAACTTCATCGCGCTCCAATTTCGAAAAGGAAGGGAACGCCAAATTTAAAATTTTAGAAGAGTGCAACAATACGGTATGATAACAACATATTGTAACCACCACAGAATTTAGAGAACTATGGGTCATTCCACGTAAAATAAGCAAAAAAAAAAAAAAAAAAAAAAAAAAAAACCGTGGCTGCATAAGAGCCAGTTTTAATAAAAGTTGATACACATGTTCAATTCATATTCAAATGTAGCTTTTGAAAATATCTTGAAAATTTTCTTAACTGTTTTGGATATTTAAAAAAAGATGTGATAGAGAAGGACATGTGTGTAATTGTCGAAAGTTGCAAGTTTGAAGTTCTGTATCTTGAAAACTATTCAACAAAAATGATTTTTTAATAATATTTTAACCTCTGAATTATTAAAAAAATCAAAACTATAAAAAAAAACTATTCTTTATACTTATTGAGTAATAATAATCTGTTAATACCATGATTAATATTAAATTGGTTGTGAATATTGAAAATGTTTTATTTTATAAAGAATTTGATACGCTATAAAAATTAAAGGTATTAAAAAACAGCTGTGAAATTGATTCCTGATGTAGTATTACGCATGTAGATTAAATTTTCTAAGTTTGAAAGGTGTAATTTATTTCCTCCTATTAATCTGCTAAAATCAAATGAAGGAAAAATCCGACATTGCACAGTCATAAGCGTGTAGAAGTCCATAATATACTTAAAGAAAAAAAAACAGGATTTACTTTTGATCCTAAGATAACGAAAATTGGTTAAAAAAAAGTAATGTTTATGACATTCTATAGACTATTCGTCTTTGAAATCACACGGGTTTCTTAAAATATTGCAGGATTTCTAGCTAAAAAAGATATCTGCTGCCATCTACTTTTTCTATCCCATTTTAGGATAAATTAATACTTATTTATTCAAGTGAAACTTATTTCTATTTTACTCAAATTTAAAAGATTCTTGTAACAAAAATAAACTGAAAGCAAGAATAAAATTTTATATATTTAAAATACATACTTTTATTTATAATATCAAAGAATTTAAATGTTTTGAAAGCTTTTCTTTCTTCCAAAACAGTCATAAAAACATTGAATATTTCCATCAATAGTTTTTACTGTTTATTTTTATTCTTATTAAGGAATAAAAGACAAGAATGAAATTTTGATGTATAAAATATTTACCATTAGCTATAACGTCAAATAGTTTTTAAATCGTAAGAGGTGTCTTTCAACTTAAGGCAAGTAATTGAACTTTTTCCTTTTTCTCACAATTTTCTTATTATTTACTTATTTTTAAATTAAAGAATAAAAACACAACTACAAAATTATGTTAATGTGTTATTTATTGTTCATTTTTAATTACAAATATTTTTTAATAAGTCTTTCCGTTACTAATGTTAATATTCAAGCTTGAAATTTCAAGCATATGCACAAAACTTCAATTTTGTATCAACATTTAACATAATTTTTTTATTCTATAACAAACAAATCTGAAATCTATTATTTTGCATCTGCTTGTATAAATATGATCTAATTATATGATGATTTTCAATACAATCTGTAACATGTAAGCTCAATCTGTTTTTCTTATTTTGTACGGAATAAACATATATGTTTCTGTGTTTAAGTTAATATATTAGCAGTATTTTACATTAAATTGAACACATGTATTTAAATATAATAATGAAAAAATGTGCATAACTTCAAAAAATCACGTATTTTTCTTAAAGAAAAGAGAACCATGAGTTGGTTTAGATCAGAAGCAACGAAGTACACAAAAAAGTACTTGGAGAAAAAGAAATGCTCAACATATGTGGTTTATGCATTGTCTGCACGACTACCGGATTTGTGAAGAGCAAGGGAACCTCGTTATGCTGAAAAACTTCCATCATTATAACGTATATAATTCTAACAATTAGGAATGCTATTATGTTTGAAGTGCATGTATTATACTTTTTATAGATCCTAAAATTACAACAGGGTGGGTATTAAATGTTGTTATGTTCCTCTCCCTCCTGAAAGAAAAGGCTTATTTTTAATCGTTTGTCAAAACAATGAGGGCTTTTTTTTTTAACTTTAGGTAATTTCCTACTTGAGCAGACAATTTTTGTATAAAGCAAATATTAAAAGTGATTTTAAAGATGGAAGCCAAAGGAATGATAATCGAACAGTTCTTTTTTTTTTAAATTCTGTAGGTAAAATATTAAAGTCATGAAAGTTCTTCGGTTTTATTACACTGTTAAAAATAAATCTGTCAATTCACGGTGAAATTACTGGCAGCATAGTAGCCGAACTTTTACTGTTCCGTTAGTAGATTTTCCGTTGTGGGAAATACAAGAAAGGAAAACTCCGTTTGAAGAAGCAGTAATTTTCTGTTACAAAGTTTGACTTTTAATGATAATAATTTAATATAATTTTTAAAATTAATGAATCGATTATTCGTCAAAGAATTTGAAATTACCGAATGATTTTAAGCTGCTATGTTATTTTACTTAATTATCATTATTATTACTTTGTATAATTTAGTTCACGCCGTCCTGAGGATCGAACTCGGGACCTTTTGACAGCGGAACAAATCGTTACTAACTAAGCCAAAGCTGCTGATTTCGGTTTATATAAAATATGTCTTTTATGAGTTAGTGGGAAAATCTGTTGCACAATTTAAAGATTTCCTTTCAAATATATTCCTTTGAATATTTGAAAACGGTTTATGTAATTTTATTTTAGACTGATGCATAATACTTATACTTGCGTAAATACGTGTTAAGTTCCCTTAGAAAGACCCCCACGGAGGGCATCCCACCCCATAGGGCCTATATCCCATAGTGTAGAAAATTGGCCGACATAAATACAAACAAACAAACAAGCATAATACTTATTATTTTTTAAAAATCAATTTTAATTTTTTAAATAGTTTAAATTAAAAAAAATCACTGTTTAAAACCACTTTTTTTTTGAATGAAGGAATGAATGAAAAAAGCTTTTTATAATCAATTTTTTTACAAAAATAATGTATAGACAATTTTTCTACACTATATATTTTTTTTTGGCTAATTAATTAAAAGATTTTTAAATAAGAAATAAGAGAAAAATAAACAGAAAAAAATGTAACTTAAAAAGAATTTTTTATGGTTTCATTCTTCCATGGCACCAGTGGTGTTCGAACCCACAATCTATGCTCGCAGGCGATTAGCGGTGTGGTGCCTTGACCACTCGGTCATGGAGTCCCCCTCTCATCCGAGTGTCTCAGTTTTTTCTTTCTATTTCCACCAGCTTCGTTATTTTCAAGAAATATGGTGGAATTTTGCGATTTGTAACGGAAAATGCCCTTTTGTTGTGAAAAGGGACTTTTTCTGTGAAATTCAGGAAAAAATATTCGTGAATTTCAGATTTTTTTTTAACAGTGTAGATGATATAAAATTTTACTTTAAGTTCTTAAAAAATTGCTAAAAACTGAGACAAAGAGTTACCATTTTACTTAAAAGCGAGCTAAAAATATTTTCATATAACAGTACTTTCAGACCATTCCCATTTGCATATTGGTAAAAAGAAAAAAAATATGAAGACTATAAAAATGTTTTTACTTTCTAACTTCAAAAGATTTCTTTGGAAAAATCAAAATGGAACTTTCGGACCAGTTTATTCCATTATTTTTAAAAGTATATGCAATCTTGCAATGCTCAAATATGAAACCTTTATTCAGTTTTTAAAATAAATCTTTCTAACATTTTCCAATATAGTTGAAAATTATTTATCATTTCTGTTGTGATTCAGTTATACTTTTGTGTGACTGTATATCCGTACTGTGACTCTTATAAGTAAAATTAGATTTTCATGTAATTTTTATGTCATGTAGTTTTTATTATAGATTGCTTGAAATTGAAAATTTTGTATGTTTGCTTATAGTTCGATTTCAGTGACATATAATAGAATTATGTTAAGTTCAGGTCTACAGGGAAAGAAAGATTGTGAATCATTTTAATGATGTTGTGATTATCTAATTATTATGCCATAATTATGCGTCAACGTTGTTGGCCAAGCATTACTTTCTGTATAGTATAGAATATACAATATTTAAGCTCTATTGCATCCCGCACAGAACAAATTATTTTACATAATTTTTTTTTTTTTTTTTTGCGAAAAATGTGTTTAAACTACACTTACAGATATTTTGCTACTGAATACATAATGGAATTCATATGGATCACTTAGGTACTACAGCATAATTTCTAAAAGTTATCTCTATACATAAAAGCGATTCCCTGTATGTACATTTCTTTATACAAATCTCACTTTTTGACCAATTTGCAAGAAACTTGTTGGACATACGTTTTAAAACGTGAAAAAGTTATATTTCATTCATTTCTTTAGTGTTGCCACAATCTAAAATAAAGGTGCAATAATTTAAAACAAAATTGATATCGTATGTACCTTCTTTTTATAAGCTAATAAAAATTCAGTCTAATTCGCTATATTTTTAAATCAGTAGAAATTTCTGTCATTCTAATTAGAAAATACACGTTTTGCATGTTAAAAAATACTTAATAAAAATACTTAACTTAATAAAAACTTAATAAAACTTAAGGAAATAACAAAAAAAAAAATGCTAAAACAGAATAAAAGTTAAACATTAATAGCGGTAGAACAAAAAAAAAAAAAAAACTTAAAAGAAAAAAGTAAAAAAGAAAAGGAAAGCAAATGAACAATTTAGGATTAACTAAACAAAAATAGCTGGGTTACCATTTCAGACACAATAACAGCATTTAATGTTCCAATGGTGCCAAGTAAATGTCCCAGTGAGTATATGGCATCTATGTGTCGTGAACATTTTGGTTGTTCGAATTGGCGAATTTATCGCATAGTTGCCTAAGCAGAAGCCAAGTAGTAGTAAAATCTGCTGTTTAGCCATAAGTATAAATGTAAAAAATAAATAAACAAACATTCTTTTCTTAAAATTCACAAAAATGTAGCCAATATATAGTACTTCGGAATACATAATTCGGGATACATAAGAATCATAGAGATACTTCGGAAAGATCTAATTCGTGAACTGATACAAGGTGCACGACCATTTAATTTAAAATAAAATTTCACTCTGACCAGAAATAAAAAAAAAAAAAAAAAAAACAAAAAAAAAAACAATATTGAACGCCATTCGTTCGGCCGCAAAGGCTATTTATTCTCCCTAAAATGTGAGTAGATCCAGCTTTGCCTTCTGCCAAGCAGAGGTCCAACACTTGTGGTCTTACAGTATGCGTTTTATGGGTTTTATGAGTTCGTGTCGAATATTCTTCTCCGCGGCTATGGGGTCTGGCCCTTCATAGATTCTTTTCCTTTCTTTCATACACTGAGAATTAGGATGGAACAAAAAAATTTTTTTTCTATTTTCGATGATGGCGGATGTGGAAAAGTGATCACTGGTGGCACTCAGTTCACACAAAACAATTGAGATTTTTTTTGGACAATTCTTTACTCTGCCGCTAATGGCTTGAAGTTTTGCAAAAAATGTTAATTTTTTAACTTTTTTGCAAAAAATTTTAAAATTTATAAATAAATTTAGTTTGGTTTCATTTACTTGAAAAGCATATTTAATGTACCAAATGTTTAAATAACTTCTGATAATGTATTATTTAATTGCTATGTGTATTTTAAATTAGCCATTTTTATAGCTTTTTTTCGTATAAAAGCCAAAAGTTGTATTTGATTGAATCGTTCATTTGTTTCTGTCATATTTATGTCTCTTGGTCTTCTTTATTTTTTTCTATGCGTCAAAAGTCATATATTTGGGCAACGGACAGCAATATACTTCAAAAACAAATATGACAAAGCGGAACAAAGCGGAAAAGTGGCCACTGGTGGCACTCAGTTCACACAAAAAATTGAGAATTTTTAGACAATTCCTTACCCTGCCACAAATGGCTTGAAATTTTACAAAAAATGCTGATTTTTGAACTTTTTTGCAAAATTTTTTTAAATATTAAATTAAATTTATTTTGGTTGCATTCACTTGAAAAGGCATATTTAATGTACCATATGTTTAAATAAGTTCTGATAATGCATTTTTTAATTGCTATGCGTATTTTAAATTTTGTAAAGTAAAGAATAAAAATCATAAAGATGCCAGTTTATCCTTGAAAAATTCTTTTAACTTTTCAAGCGAAATTTTTTCATAAGGAAATATTATAAAAACGGAAATATTTTGAGAAAAAACAGAAATATTTCTGGAATTTACGGAAGATTTTTTCCGTTAAAATACGGAAATAGTACTGGCATCTAGATTACCAGTAAAATTTTCCGGATTTTAACGGATTTTTTTTTTTTTTTTATCACAGTGTAGAAAGTAGTCGTGGATGGTCCCCGTAATAATTATTCATCATCGATTTGCATAATTTAAGATAATGTGTAAATTATCATCGCAAATATTAAGGGAACTCATTCTCCAATCTACTTCATTCGTTATGTAAAATTTATGCTGCATTCATTTTCAAAAATAACAATTCCGAACATTTCTATGTAAGCTTCATCAGAACGAATATTTCGAAATTCCGAAAAAAATAGTTACAGATGTTAAGGTTGCTGAAAATTAATAGGCTTTGCATCCTTATGACATTCTAAGTACAAACCAATTTCCAAGCTTCTAGCTCAATTTCTTTGGTAGGTAAATTGCTTAAAATAGTTGTTTTATGACGTTTGAAACTTTAATTGCTCTCTAATTTGTGTTAAAAACATCTGTATAGCTCTAAAATCATAATAATGTTGATAACTAACAGTTTATTGCGTCACATTAAGCAACTTTTTTTCAAATGAGTTATACCTTAAACTAAAATTAGGATGAAATACAATATCATGAAAAATTGAAAAGTGTAGAAAATCTGATTAAAAATATTCCAGATTAGTAATTTATTATTTTTATTTTCTTTTACATTCACTCGTTAAAATTATTGATTTCGAAAAAAACATTTATACCTTTTATCAAAATGAATATTTTAAAGATTCTGAAAAGAAAGTTCCTAATAATGGAGGTTACTGAAATTCAGTAAGTTTCATCTCATTACTACATCCTAAGAGCCTATCAAATTTCAAGTCTCTGTCTCAATATGTACGGGAGGTAGAGTTTTTGCAGACACGAACGCAGACACACAGAGACTGGTATACAGCACTCCCTCCCTTCCTACCTAGTAACATGTTTGTTCGACTCTTCAATTTCTAAAACGCGTAGATCCGCCTTTTTTTTTTTTTTTTTTTTTTTTTTTTTTTTTTTTTAACAGTTGCATGACTTTTTCTATACTATGGTTGATGGATAAGTTTAACAGTAGACGTTTGCATAGCAGTAATTTGCAAGTATTGGCAAGTGTTTCATAACCTGTTCGTATGCATGTTTTTGTTTACCCACCATCCATTCGCAATATGGAGAGTATGGAATGCTATGGAGTTCTTTAAAATCTTGAAATTGTTAAAAAAAAAAAAAAAAAAAAAAAAAAAGTTTTTTGATAGATTTACAGGTTTTAGACATTAGATATTCCAAAAAATATTTTTAAAGAAAATGAAATTGCCGTCCGTCTATGTGCGTGTCTGTGAACGCTCTACACTGTTAAAAAAATCTGTGAATTCACGATAAAATTACTGGCAGCAAGAGTTGCCACACATTTACCGTTCCGTTAGTAGATCTCCCGTTTTGTGTCTCATTCTGTCATTGCCTTTAAGCAATTAACAAATAATCGCAGTTTCTCTGCCACGTACGATAGCGTAATATAAAGATACACTAGTATAAAAATGATGATAAACTAATAAAAAATAGTTTTATTAGTTATTATTTTATTAGTTTATCATCATTTTTCTTTTCCACCTGGGCTCTTTTAGCCAGCGCCACCTGTGGCACTCTTTGTAATCTCCTCCCTTTTTTTTTAACTTTATTGTTACTTTTCTCTTCTTCCTTGGCTCTGTCAGGTAGCACCACCTGTTGCACTCTTTGTAATCTCCTCCCTCTTTCTTTCACTTTTATCTCCACTCTATCCCTTGTGACACGTATTTGGATTAGCTGATGACGAGCTGTATTTTTGAAGCTCGAAACGCGTCCTGTTTAATTTTCTTTTTATGGTGATTTTACAAAGTTTTTTTAGCTTATTTACTTTTTTTTGTGCTTGCAATAACTATCAAATCTACTGTATTTTCACAAATTAAACAAATACAATTAGAACAGAAGCTATTAAATGTATTTCAAATATTTTTATGCATTTTTCAAAATTTATTATTGGTTATACAATTTTTTAATATACACATGTTTGTTTGCTTATATATTTTTTCACTATAACTAATTTGCTTAATGGTATACAGAGGTATCTCAGGATTATTAAGAGAAACTTTTACTGGCGGAAGAGGAAGTCACAGAAATTCAGATTTGCATAACAAGCTCTGGTCGGAAACGTTTTCTTGTCGCAGTTGTGAAGACACAAAACACAAGAAAGACGGTACACTTATAAGAGGAGAAAACATATTTTTTATGCTTAGTACAATGGAAAAGATAAACATAAACATAAGAGACAACGATCGTTATCAAGGCAGGCTCTCGAATTTACGACTCCAGGCCGTGATTAATGGAATTTCAAGTTCGGCGCATGGAATATCTAATGATCTTGGAAATATTGGGAATGTGACGCGCTTCCCCAACCGATGTGACATTGAGCGCAACAAGATAATCAGTGCTCTCCAGCATTATGCCGGCATTTATTTTACAGCACAAAGAATAGTAAACATGTTTTCTCTCCCTTTTCTTTTCTTTCTTGTATTTTATGTCGCCACTAAAGCGCGAGGAAAATGTTTCGAACCATAAATTCTTGTGTAAATCTTAATCTTTGAGATGATACTTATATCCTTTTAAAGTTTGTCCCAATAAACATGGAATATCCTGCATAATTATAAAATAAGGACTATAATCTACTTATTCAAAGCAAGATGTTTAAAAAATAATTAGTTTTAACAAAAGAGAACATTAAAAAATTGTATGTGATAATAACTAGAAAACTTAAAAGAAAAACAAACCTTCACATTATACCTCTATTGGACAAAACAAATTATATATAGAGTACAATTTTATTTATTTTAATCATTATGAATCGAAATAAGAAAAACTAAAAATTGTACTTTTTCTATATTAAAGGGATACCAGCATCTTGAGAATTTTCAAAATATCGATTTTTTTTTTCTATATTAACTGAAAGCTTCTGTGATAGTGAATATTTTGACATATCATTTTTGCCTATACGAGAACTACACCGCGAGATATCACAGATTGTAATAATAGATCCAACGCAAATTAGTCATACAAATAAAAACTTTATTTGTAGGACTAATATTATTTAAATTGATTTTTGTCCCTGTTCTTACTTTATAACTTGCTTGTTCAATAAACACTCAGTTTTTTTTTTTAAATAAAACTTTATTTGTATGACTAATACTATTTAAATTGATTTTTGACTCTGTTCTTACTTTTATAACTTGCTTGTTCAATAAACACTCAGGTTTTTTTCAAATAAAACTTTATTTTTATGACTAATATTATTTAAATTGGTTTTTGACCCTCTTCTTACTTTTATAACTTGCTTGTTCAATAAAAACTCAGTTTTTTCAAATAAAAATTTATTTGTATGACTAATATCATTTAAATTGATTCTTGACCATGTTCTTACTTTTATAACTTGCTTGTTCAATAAACACTCAGGTTTTTTCAAATAAAAATTTATTTGTATGACTAATATTATTTAAATTGATTCTTGACCCTGTTCTTACTTTTACAACTTGCTTGTACAATAAACACTCAGGTTTTTTAGTCTATTTTTTCCTTATTTAGATAGAAGTTTTATTTTTTTATGTATCATTGTTTTTTTAACCTATTCTAGAGGGAATAATTAATATTTTTGTCTATGGATTTAACATTCAAGTTTATATTTACATTGAGAGTTTGTCCAGTTTTTTTCATTTTTTTATATACCCACGAGAGAAAAAATTATTTTCATATTAGATGAAAAATCTTTTACGTTTAAAAATTCATGCACAGTTTTATGTAGTATATTCTAAAGAACGAAGGGAAAAATCGAAGCTTAAATATTCATATTGATAAAAATAGTTGAGATCTGGAAAAAGTTAAAAATAAATTAATAAAGTAGGTTGTTTTATATTTCAAAAAATTAACTTTTAGTACTAAATTTTGTGCTACCACATACATTACAATATCATTTAAAATTGAAAAGATAGTTTCAAAAGTTCTGTATACTTTTAGCCCTTTCGGGTCTGGTGTACTATTAATAGAACTTGTTTTATAATAAATATAATTTTGTTTTTAGAATTACGTTTGCTCATACATGTGGTATTTTGTACATGTGGAAATGTTAGCATATATCTATGCACTCACTGTGTAGCTTCATTTATGTTTAGGCATTTAGTAAAAGTAGTAATTATTATTATTTGCTTAATTCTCTTTGCTTCGTTTGCGATTCTTTTATTTTAAACATATAAATCACTCTTTACAGTTAAAATAAAAGTTACTTTTCTGAAAGAATCATGTGTAACTAACAACAAAAAGTATTAGAAAATTATACCATAATTAGAAAATTATTGCAATATAATATTTTTGAAACATCTTCAAAAAAAAATTCCCTAGCCTATTGTCATATGAATAAATTGAATAGTGCGCAAAGCAACAACTTTCATTATCTTTCAAAGAATGAAATATTTATTTTTAGACTAATTAATCTATTTGGATAGCTGGTGTTAATGCTTTTGACGTAAAAGTAATTTCTTCCTAAAACGTAAAAAAAAAATGGTCCCGAAAGAGTTAATCTATATATGCCATGTATGAAAAAAGCGAAAATGATCAGTTAAAATTCATGCAATGTCTTTAAAAGTCTATTATCTTGTGTTAAGTGAGATGTCACCTTATATAATATAAAATTTTGATACACGTGGCAACTTTTATCTCTGCTTAAAATAGGTTTCTTAATAAGTTGAGAGTCCACTTTACCGTTAGATGTTGTAAGCTAATTTATTTTAAGTGTAACTAACGGTCAGTGTTTGTCCATTCCCGAAAATTCTGCACTTAGCGAAAGCATTACCGTGTAATGAACAGATTTTACATTTAAAAGGAAAGTGTAAACATGTGCATTTCGCTAAAGGTTTTTAATAATAAAAAAAAAAGATCTAAAAAAGAAAAAAAATGTGAAATTCGCTTTTACGTTAAAATATACAAGAAAAAAAAATTAAGATTTAATTTTGTTTTCTATTGATTCTATTGGACTGTTTCAACACTATATTAAATAGTATGCTTATAATAAAATAGTAATAAAGAATAAAACAAAACTTAGCTCTTAAAACTACATATATGAATTATTTCCACTGCTTATGAACTCAGCTTGTCTGGCCGTCTGTCAGTCTTTCTATCCGAAATCAAAAACGCATTAATATAAATGGATTGCTCTATTACTGAAACATGTTTTTGATTTTTTTCATGACACGGTCGGTGTTTAAAATAAAGTATGTAGCATTCATTTTTTATTTATAGAGCCAATCAAACATATTCTACTGCATTACGGTGTATGGGAAATGTCGTAATTATACAAGTACCTGCATCAATATTTGTTGTCTAGCCCAACTGCCTGTCTGTAAGTCAATCTGTATATAACAGCGCAAAAACTATCCAATAAAATGGTTTGAAATTTAATATATATTTAAATATGATTAAGGGAACCGAAAATATTTTTCGCTTAAAAAATCGTAAAAAGAAGAACAAAATTTAAGAACAACAAAAAGACAAAAGAAGAACACCGATGTTTTCGGTACCAACAAATTTTGTTAAACTACTGGTAGTTTACATACATTAGTATAAAAATCTAGTAAAAATTACTGTTTTCATGAAAAAATAAATAAATAAATAAATAAATAAATAAATAAAAAATAATTAAAAAACGGAAAAAGTGCCTTTTTATGTCTTCCTACTGTCCACAAATTGTTCGAAATTATCCTTTCTTTTATTCATCTCTTCATTCAAATACTCGTAGACCACTGACCAAGCACCTACCAACCGGGATTTGACCCATTTGAACGGGTTTGAGTTACCTGGGCAGTGGGGTGGAATTCGCCAGATCGCCGCATGGGGCGGTCTACCATGACAAGTGCCCGGGACGGCTGATATGACTAATGGCTGCTGGGCTGAATTCTTTATTGCCTGAGTTAAAATTTTGTGTTTTAGCGCCGTACACACCACACTCAATTGCCATGCCTGACGGAATGGGGCTGGATCGTTTTTGCGCCAAAATGGTGGCACTGACTTAGCAATAAAAAGGGGACAATTTGGGGGGAAATTGCATAGCGAAGTTGTCCAATGTAGTGCCACTAAAGGGAAGAATTTTGGGCCGAAATGCTAGGCAGACGAGTCGCTGCTAGTGGTGACAAGATCCTGCCTTTCATTCGATGATTATCCAAGCAACTGCGAGTATTTTTTACAATTTTCCACATTTCTGAAGTAGGGGGGAAAATATTGCATCGCTCATTCCGTTGTCAGATTTGTTGTCGAAATCAACGTAGGTGGAGTCATTAGGATTATGAACGACGTCGAAAATCTCCTTGTCTATCACAATCAGTGCTGTAGACATATCATCATCGATTGCAAATTATTTATTTAATGATATTGTAAAATAATATAGTAATGTTGAGAATTTCCCATAGATTTCATTAAACTTTAGAAAAGAAAGGAGTAAAAAAAATTCAGTTGCTGAAAAAAAAAAAAAAAAAAAAACAATAAATACATTTTTCACTGCTTTGTCGAAAACAATTTTTTTTTCGTCTTAGCAGAGCTTTGTTACGCGTTTAAAGAAAAACATCTTATCTTATACTATAATGCGAGCAAAAATTGTGTGTGTGTGTGTGGGTGGGTGGGTAAATTTTATCTCAAAAACGGCTCTAACGATTTTCGCAAAAATTTGGATTTTACCATTTTTGGGCACGAGAAGACCATTGGGCTAGGTCCCATGTTCGGGAAAATTCGATTACTGGGTCATTTTGGGTCATAATGGGTCAGGATAAAGCTATTTATATCTATAGAACGGCTGGATCGATTTTAAGGAAATTTTATATCCAATCGTTTTTTGGTACGAGAAAACTATTGGGCTGGGTCACATGTTCGAAAAATTTCGATTAGTGGGTCATTTTTGGGTCATTATGGGTCAAGCCATTTTTATCTAAAAAACGGCTCTAACGATTTTGACCAAATTTTATATTGTATCGCTTTGGATTACAAGAAGACCATTGGGTTTGGTAACATGTTCGAGAAAATTCGGTTAGCGGGTCATTTTTGGGGTCATTGTGGGTCATGTTATTTTTATCTAGAGATTTTCTCACGCAATTTTGATTAAAAATTGCATTCTATGGTTTTCGGGCACAAGAAAAACATTGGGCTACGTTACATGTTCGAGAAAAAATTTTAATGGGTCATATTGGGTCATTAAGAGTCTGGGTCAAGCTATTTATATTTAAAGAACGGCGTGATGGATTATAAAGAAGTTTTGTATGTAACAGTTTTTTGACATGAGAAAACTAATGTGCTAAATCACATGTTTGAGAGATTTTGACTATGAGGGTCATTTGTGGGTCATGATGGGTCATAATGTGTCATGGTCAAGCTATATCTAAAGAACAGATGGATCGATTTTAACAAAATTTTGTACACAACATTTTTTTGGCACGATAAAATCATTGGACTAGGTTACATGTTCGAAAATTTCGATTAATGGGTCATTTTGGGTCATTAAGAGTCAAGCTATTTATATTTAAAGAACGGCGTGATAGATTATAACGAAATTTTGTATGTAACAGTTTTTTGACATGAGAAAACTAATGGGCTAAATCACATGTTTGAGAGATTTCGACTATGAGGGTCATTTGTGGGTCATGATGGGTCATAATGGGTCATGGTCAAGCTATATCTAAAGAACAGGTGGATCGATTTTAATGAAATTTTGTATGCAACATTTTTTTGGCACGATAAAATCATTGGACTAGGTTACATGTTCGAAAAATTTCGATGAATGGGTCATTTTGGATCATAAAGGGTCTGGGTCAAGCTATATATAATTAAAGAACGGCAGGATCAATTTTAACGAAATTCTGTATGTAACAATTTTTAGAAACGAGAAAACTAATGGACTAAGTCACATATTCGAGAGCTTTCGATTATAAGGGTCATTTGAGGGTCTTAATGGGTCAAGGTCAAGCTATATATAAAGAATAGGTGGGTCGATTTTAACGAAATTTTGTATACAACATATTTTTGGCATGAGAAAATCATTGGGGTAGATCACATGTTCGAGAAATTTTGATTAGTGGGCCACTTTTGGGTCATTCTAATTTTATCTAGACAACGTTTCGCGCAATTTCGACTTAATTTTGTATTTTATCGCTTTCGGGCACAAGAAAATCATTGGGTTATGACAGAGTTTTGAGAAAATTCGATAAATAGGTCATTTTGGATCATAAGGGGTCAGGGTCAAACTAACTATATCTAAAAAACGGCTCAATCGATTTTATCTAAATTTTGTATCTTATGTTTTTCGGCATGCTAAAACTAATGAGCTAGGCCACACGTTCGACAGATTTCGATTATAAGGGTCATTTGTTGGTCATGATGGGTCATGCTAAATTTATATAGAAAATGGTACTCACCATTTTCACTATACTTTGTATTATATCGTTTTTGAGCAAGAGAAAATCATTTGGCTTGGACAAATGCTCGCGAAAATTCGATTAGTGAATCATTTTGGGTCTTAATGAGCTAGGGTCTTTCTAATTATATATAACAACGACTCAATCAATTTTACCTAAATTTTGAAACGAAACGTTTTTTATCACGAGAAGAGTATTGGGCTGAGTCGCATGTTAAACAAAATTATATTAGTGGGTCATTTCGTTTCATTGCTGAATGCTTCCAAGCTAATTTTACCTAAAAAATGGCTTAAACGATTTTGATTCAATTTTATATTCTACTGTTTTTGATTACCTGAAGACGATTGAACTATGTCAAATGCTTGATTAAATTTGATTAGTGGCTCATTTTGGGTAATACGGGTCAGGGTCACGAGAATATGGCAAAAGCCAATAACTTGGTGATATGTGACAAAATATTGGCGACATATGGCCAAAAAATCGACTATAAAAATTACGAAAACCAAAACACGTATTTGGAGCCAAATAAAAGAATGCCTTCAAATTTGGCTATATTTAGCAAAAAATATTGTCTTTCAGAATGTAAAGAACTTTTTTATACATTCTTAAGAGGATTCGAGATGCATGGTTAAACTAATAAGAGTCGAGCTAAAAAAGTGATTTAGATCGATGTCCTTTCGTTGTAAATTTTAAAATAAAGTAAAATTTATAAACATGCGCATAAAAACATAGTTTTCTTATTAATTGTTTTTCTAAATAATACTATAATAAACATGTTTTACAGTAATAATACAGAGTTAATGATACAGTGAAAATACTATATCAAGTTGAACACAAAGTTAATTTTGACCGATCTAAGATCGGTCTTCCCTGCTAGTGTGTATTAAATTGCATAGTATACTGTCCGGATTTAATATATAATTTTGTAGAAAAATTTAGCCGATTTTTCATGTTAAGCATATTCGTATTAAACGTATTTCATTGTATATACAACTGTTGCAGAAATATTTAGTCGAATCATTTAAAATTTCATGAAATTCGAATCAAAACTTGAAAAAATATATACAAGTTTTTTTTCTGTTAATGCCTATAATACACAATTAATTCAGTGATGTTCCATAAAAAGTTATGATTCCAATTTGCCATCTCAATCGCGTTGTTTTCTGACGAAGTCAAATTGAGTTATTCCTGTATTATTAAATTTTATAATATTTATTCTTATTTTATATTCATTACTAAATTATATATATATATTATTATATAATATTATATGTATTATAAATTTTGTTCGGGTGCATTTTGCATAAGAGTATAATGTTTGTTTTATTCATCTCTTCATTCGAATGCCCATCCAAATAATTGCGCGTATTTTTAACAATTTTCTGTATGTTTGAAGTAGAAGGGACAGAGCTGCATCCTTTGTCCCGTTGTCAGATTCGTTGTCGGAATCGACATAGGTGGAGTCATTTGCATATGAACGATGCCCAATGTCTTTATGTCTGTCACAATTGGTGCTATATACACAACATAATCGACTGCAGTATATTCATTAAATGTTACAGTAAAACAATGTAGCAACGTTGAAAATTTCCCAAAAGTTTCATTGAACTTCGGAAAAAAAGAACCGTAAAGAAAGAGGAACCGATTGCCGCAAATACAAGAAAAAACTAGTTGGATGTGCCAATCCCAAAACTTTCTTCTATCCCATATGTATATTTTAATATTTTAAAAAATAGTTACTTATTTTAATTTTTTAATAATTTTAATTGAATACCATACCAACTTGGATTTTCATCTTAAATTTCTGTTTCAGTCGAAACGAATTTCCGCCTCTGCACCAGCCGATGGACAATAGAATGATAAGCAGATTTTTTTTTTCCAATTTCAAGGCGGACCTACTTTCCACACCAAAAAATAATCATACACAAAAATTTTAGTTCAGTTCTAGGACTAACTTCATACACTTTTAGGTGGTGCAAGATTGAAAATGACATAATATTTGCTATTGCAGCGCTCCCTTCTAGCAGATTTTTTTTTTTCAAATTCAGGGAGGATCAACTAGCGATAGCCATACACTTGCACAAAAAAATTCGTTCAATTCGATGCATAACTTCATACACTTTTGATCGGTAAAATATTGAAAATGGCACAAAAATCACGATTGCAGCGCCCCTTCCGGCAGAATATTTCAAAATTGAAGGAGAACCTGCTCGCCACAGCCAAAAACATTCACAAAAAATTTGGTTCAATTCTATGATAAACTTCATATACTTTTTGATGGTAGACAGGCGAATTACGGACACACAGACACACGGACAGACAGACATTTTGTAAAAATATGTTTTCTGAAATCTCTGACCCGTAAAACGTGTAAATCCGTCGAAAACCGGAAGTTGAAAAAAATTTCGATTACAATATTTTCTTCTATTGAAGATAGAAGAAAGTAAAAACATAAATGAATTCTCCAATGAATTGTCAAAAGCGAATTTTTTTCGCGTTAACAAATCTTTGTTTCGTGTAAAGGAAAAAAAAATATTAAACTGTATTGTATACTATCCGGACCGTTATATAATTTCGTGATAATAATTTTTCATATTAAGCGTTTTCGTGTTAAACATATATTACTCTACATAAAATCGTTGCAGAATTATCCAGCCTAATCATTTAAAATTTATGAAATTAGAATCAACACTTTTAAAAAATATTAATAATAGTTTTTTTTCTGTGCTCAATGCTATCATACATAATTAATTCAGTGATACCCCATGAAAAGTTATGATTCCAGTTTGCCATGACAATTACGTTATTTCAGACGAGGTCTAATAAAGTACTTTCCTTATTACTGAATTTTATGTATTAAATTAATAAATTTTGTTCACGCGCATTTTTGCGTAACAATATACACTATATTGCCATTGATTATGGGACACATGCGATTTTAGACATTTTACTAAATATCTAGAAAAATACATGAGGCATCATCTCGAAACTCTTAGTGTATAAATATAATAGTATAAGTCATACATCTCCGTGAAGATTTTTTCCCGAAACTCCAAAGGGGGCCGTCAACAAATTAAAAAAGAATGAATATATTTTGAATAACCCTGTCAAAACTAATGTAGCAAAAGCGCTCAAACTCTAGACTGTGATTGAATGCCTTATTGTAATACGCCTTGTTCATTTTTATGCAAATAGCATGCATACTCGCAGAGTAATTAAGGTTTTTATAAAAATGATCCCAAATTTTTCCAAGTTTTTTCCTTATAATTTTCAGAGTTCTTAATATAAAATTTTTTTTTTCAGAAAATATGACAAACAGCATAGCACACAGTACCCTGTAATCAGAATAAAAAAATAATTAAAATTGTATAAAAAATAAGTTGGTTTACTAAATAATTTTTCACTGCGCATGCGTCAACGATATCAAAATTTCATTTGCATATTATGTTAGCTAAATGTATAGAGCAACTTTTGTGAAAGTCGCAAAATCATAACTTGAAAATTCTGACAATAATCGTCAATTGAATAAGTCGAAAATCCGTTATTCTCAAAATGAAGCAAAAACAAGAGGGGTTGTATCCATATATTCATTGATTAGTGTCAATATAGAATACACAATATGGGATGTACTACTGCATTTGGATAAAATCCCTCATTTTTTTGCTTCATTTTGGAAACAACGGATTTTGTCCTTTTTCTATGGACGATTACTTTCAGAATTTTCAAGCTATGATTTTGAGACTTTTACAAAAGCTGCTCTATACATTTAGCTAACATAATATGCAAATGAAATTTTGATATCTTTGAGGCATGCGCAGTAAAAAATTATATAGTAAACCTACTCATTTTTCATACAATTTTTATTATTTTTTAATTCTGATTACAGGGTACTATGTGCAATGTTGTTTGTCATATTTTCTGAAAAAAATATTATTTTAAATTAAGAACTCTGAAAATTATAATGGAAAAACTTGGAAAAATTTGGGACCATTTTTATAAAAACCTTAATTACTCTGCGAGTGTGCATGCTATTTGCATAAAAATGAACTCAGTGTATTACAATAAAGCATTCAATCATAATCTAGAGTTTGATCGCTTTTGCTTCATTAGTTTTTACAGGGTTATTCAAAAGATATTCATTCTTTTTTAATTTGTGTACGGTCCCCTATGGCGTTTCGGTAAAAAATCTTCACGGAGATGTATGACGTATACTATTATATTTATACACTAAGAGTTTCGAGATGATTCCTCATGTATTTTTCTGAATATTTAGTAAAATGTATAAAATCGCAAGTGTCCCATAATCAATGGCAATATAGTGTATTAGTTAATGAACGAAGATCTAAACCTTTTTTTAAAAAATTAGTTATTAAACAATTATCATGTTTGATATAAAATGTCCTACATTTTTTAAAACTCGATTGTACTTCTGATTTATTTATCCTCTTAACCGTACTCTTAAATCTCATTTAGTTAGTCATTACCATGTATAACTTTATTATCAATTAAAGGAGATAATTTTAAACATCACTTGAACTGGAATTTATAGAAAGCATTTTTAAAAATTTTTAATGTTGCAATCGATTCTAATGCCACTCGATAGTTGCTGTTTATAGATTCTTGGAAATTATCTGGATATTGTTTATAGATTCTTGGAAAATTATCTGGATACTGTTTATAGATTCTTGGAACTTCTCTGTTCGTAGAAATCATTTACATTTTACGACAACATTTTAAGAATTATTGTTTGTATAATATATTTATCTTTCAGAGCTTTTAATGAATATTTCTAAGAATTGTTTATTTACTTTTGAACAATATATTTTTTTCTGACGAGATAAAATGGTACGAAATAAAAACAAAGTGTACACTGAAAAAAAAAAAAAAAAAAAAAAAAAAGAAAAAACAGACGATTTTACGGAAGTATTACTGGTAATCTGGACGCCAGTACGATTTACTGTTTTTTAACGGAAAAATTTCCGTAAATTCCGGGAAAAATACTAAAAAAAGGAATACTTTCCGTAATTTTTCCGTTAAAAAACAGTAAATTGTACTGGCGTCCAGATTACCAGTAATACTTCCGTATTACTGGTAATCTGTTTACAGTGTATATTTGAATATTTTTTAATTAGTAAAATAATTTTAATGAAACAAAATTAAACTTAACTATGCAAGAAAGTATGGAAACTTGAAATTGAAAATTACTTAACATTCAAGGAAATATATTTTTATTGGGATAATAAAACTTTCCTTAAAAAAGAAAGGGAAGAAGAGAAAATGTAAAAAAAGGAAAAAGAAAAAGAAAAATTGTAATTTAAAAAATTACACCAACCATTTGAAAAATGTTTCACTCGAAACATTCATTTATTATTTTAAGCTAAATACCAGTTTTTTTTATTGTGTATTATCCGTGCCACTGCTATAAATGACTTTACACATGCTGCAATTTGAAGGTACGGTTCGTTTAAGTTACATCACTCCATTGTCGGCAAGCATAAAAGTTGGCGACGAAAGAAACATTTCAAAATATGTAACATTGTTGGTGCGAAAGTAATCATTATTAAAATACAGCTTTGGCATATACTGTTATACTTGTAAGACTTTGGCATATACTATTTGATTTTACAGAGCAGAATTTTGGTGATGGAGGTTTTAAACCAAAGATCGCAGCACATGCATCTGTGAATGGGTCCATCAGACATTGAATCAAAAAAGTTTTCTTCCAGTTTTTCGCGAGCCGATTGCTTTTTAGTTTTCTTTTTAGGTGGTGGAAAATCAAGAGTAATAGCTATAACATTTTCCTGTTTGTTAGAATCACTATTGGCACTCAAATTTTCCTGGTTAGAAACAACCGATTGTAAAACGCCATGGCTAGTGGATTGGTCGCACTCGAGACATGATGTTTTACAATTAATCGGTTCGGCATAAAATTGCTTCCTTTTTCGTGATCGCCTTTCAACATGTAATTGGATTTCAGCGGCTCGATAATCTTTTGATTTTCTCGTTTTCTGCATTGAAAGACTTTTTGCGCGAAACCAAATACAGTACTACTTAGTTATCCCGTCGACCAATTTCGCCAAATGATACGAATCACCAAACTAATACGCAACTTATACATATTGACTAAATTCTTATTTTAAATAACAAAAGCACAAATAAATTAGTAAAACATTAATAAAAGTCGAAATAAAAATCACTTTATGATTGTTTAAGTACGCGTATTGTGTTTAATGTCATTGAATGCGACATTCACGGTCATTCATTTCTTTAGCTTCGGCTTTTTCCGTGTCTGTTTATTTCCTTCCGACCATTTTTAAAATTGTTAGTTTTCTCCTTTATTACAATGATTTTAAACATTTTAATTTCCTATTCAAATAAAAATTCTTCTGAAAGTGAAGAATTTAATTTAAATTCAAAAGTGCACTGTAAAAAAAATCTGTAACCTTAGTAACCTAAATTAACCGAAATCTCTTATGCTTACTAAAATTTTATGTGTACACTGTACAAGAAAATGATGTCAATCTACAAAACTTGTAAGCAAAACTAAAACCATCTGTAACTTTACAAAAGAATTTACTAAAATTTTGGTAACTTTACTAAAATTTTATCTATAATGCTCGTTATCGTCACTTAAAAAGTTCTTGCAATACGATTTCCCAAAAAAATTCTTAGTAACCTTAAAATTTGTTTGATTCAAAGTGCAAATCTGTATCTGTTACATGAATTTTTATTGTTGCCGTTACATAAAAAGTTCTTGGAATACAATTCTACTAGAAAAATTTTTGTAACTTTCCCAATTTTTTTTTACAGTGTGACCACGTCGCTTTGTCAATCCTCCACCGAAAACAACAACCATTTTTCAATGGTTAAAAAAAAAGTCTTTGTGTGTGCGCGTGCATTACGAGTTCATATCTGTGGCTTCCGGTATTAACCAGGTAAGGTACATTTTTAATTTTTTGAGTAATTTACGTTTAAAGTTTTCAAATGTCTTTTTATCATTATTTTTATAAAATAGATTAGAACTTAATAATTTTCACTACATTCAATTACGATATAAGAACCACTTTTTTGCCAAAACAGTTCTATAAAAATGGTTTTTATTAATTGAGAACCAATTAATTTTATTTTCAATTTTTAAATGAAAATTTATAGTCGCTGTATGACGGGAAGTATTCGATTTTCATTTTTCAGTTCTATAGCAGATGAAAGTACGCTCTTAAAGTTACATTTACTCAAGTTATATAATTTTTTTTTTCAAAAATGTCCCATACCTGGTTATTACCGGAAGCAGCAGATATATACTCACAGAGTTTCCAGTAATAAAAACAAATATGGCACGAACCATGAATGAAAGGAATTTTTAAGAGATTTTACAAAGTTTCTTTAGTTACTCGGAATAATTGCTATCTTTACAAGAAGATACTACTGCATTCGTTAAAATTTTAAAGTTTTGATTTTTGACGAATTTACACGTATTAGGGGTCAGAGACGCCAAAAATATGTTTTACAGTGTGTGCTTTGTATGATGAGTAGGTAAAAATAAGAAGAAAATATTTCCTAATCTAGAAAAATATTGTATAACGATAAATAAATACAAACAATAGCATAAACTGCACAATATGAGACTTAAGAAACTCAGCATTATAAATAGAAGTCGGAAAAAGATGATAAATTTATAAATATTAAAACACTCATACACACATAAATAATGCCTGCTTTAAATTATTAGAAATTATATACAGGTATTCTACAGGGATACATACACAAAACTTCAATAAAGTGAAAAATTAGGCAGAACCAGGAATTGAATCCAGAATCGAATCCTGTCGGGTTTGTGATATGTAGGTCTGTAGATTATTTGTGTATACATTTAATAAGGATGGTACAAGTTAAAAACATATATTTTAGTAAAATGTCCTAGTAGTCTCGAACTGTAATCAGGGAGTCACCGTTAGGAAATATTTTTATTAACCATTCCAGCGGGCGCGCCGTTGCAAAAAGTACAACATTCACTTTTTTTCTTTAAAATTAAATTCACACATAATATGTTATAACAAAATAAATCTAAGTATATTGCGGAATACTTTCACAAATTGTAAGCAGAGAATATTATAACTTATATTACATTATAACTTATATCTCATATTATAACTTATAACTTAAACTCATATATTATAACTTATATTATATTTGTATGTTAAATTATTTGTAAAATTAAAACAAAACAGCAATAATTAAATGTTTTCCTCCTGTTGTACAATTTACAACGCACGCCTGCTCATGTGATGGAAATTTACGCGCCCGGCGAAAGGTTAAAAACTGTTGGATTCATTCAAATACGTAACTTCGTTTGGAATGAAAGAGTTTATTATGATAGCTGAAAGTAGAAGTGGCAGCGAATTGGGTTGAATCAATGCAGAAAAATATATTTAATAGACATTCCATTTGTTTTAATGCTACACTTTCATTTTAAATGCATAGATGGACAGTAATAAAAGTAGTAGTGTTTCGGATTAAGTATGTGTTCAGAAAACATTTTAATTAACGTAACATTCATTTTAACAAGTAAAGTTGTTCATATACGTGTTTATAGCGTTTGTCGCTATTGTTCATAATGTTCATTCTATTTTTTAATAGCAAGTAGTAGAAGGAAATATGTCTTAATTAAAAAATTACTGAGTATTTAAATCTTCAATTTATTTAACTACACATTTTATAGATTGTTTGATTACAAACGATGCGCATATCCGACTAATGTTTGTAAAACATGCTCTTTATCTTAAAAAAAATAAAAATATAACATATTAACCACATATAAGGACTCATTTAAGACATTTTGGTTGCAACTGCTAGGTTTATAACTTATCATATTTTACTTTTTGTTGGTGAAATGAGAATTTAATTTTGAAGTCTACCTGCACCTGTGGGCGAGCCTACAGAGTTTTTTTTTTTTTTTTTTTCATTGTGAAAATCCAAGTGCAACTATTATGCGGAAAAATTTTGTGCACACTATTTTATGTTCTAGCGCTTAAACATTACTTGTGTAAGAAAGTACAATGTAATAAAATTAGTAGCGTAGCAAAAGTTTTCAAACTATGTGCTGCTTGTAAAATGCAATTTTTCTGCTTATGATTATAACATTTATAAATTATCCTTGTAAAATTTAAGTCCAGAAAAAAAATATATTGACAAAAATGAACAGCCAATCTTTACAATGCTATGGAGAATAATTTATGTAATAAAATATCTATAAATTAATTTTAAGTAGAATGTTACTGCATTTTACCTACTTTTTTTTTTTTTTTTTTTTTTTTTTTTTTTTTTTATATATATATATATAAATAAAGAAATTTAAGTATAGAATGTCACTTTATTTATAGAAATATATTTTTTAATCCCCTAAAAAATATTTGCTTTTCTATATAAATATAATAAGTGAAACAAAAATATTATGAAATATTCAGTTTTACTTTGCGTTTCAAATAAAGAGAGTACACCGTAAGGAACGCATTGCCCTACTTAAATTTTAGTTCGGATTCAACTTTACTTCTAAATATCTAAAAATACTCTTTTTATATAACGAATTTGTAATTTGTTTAGACACATGAAATACAAGTCTCTTATGACTAATTATGTATTCCATCATATAATAAATATGCTAATAAGTGAAAAAAATTAACCCGGGAAGAACTCGCTGCATGAGATTTTCTTGCTCCATCGTACCCTTTTTAAAACTATTATTTAAAATATTTTTCATTTTAATAAAATTTCAAAATGTGATTTCGATTACTTTACCTGTTTTGTGAATAAAAATACTAAGCCAAACAAAAAAAAAAAAAAAAAAAAAAAAAAAAAAAAAATGATATTAAGTGAATGTAAAATAAAAGAAAAAATTGGGCACCGTGAGAGAAATTCTCACTCGCGAGTTCTACCAGGTTAAAAAGCAAACAATCAGTTTAATTGAATGTTTCCTTTATTTCAGCGAAATGAATAGAATAACATAAGAATTCATTTCAGTTCGACTTTAACTTTATTTCTTAACTCTTTCCGTCGCAGTGTGCGCACTCCCTGGCGCACCTAAATTTAATTCCAAACTTGCAAACTGCACCAAGAATATTTTAAAGAAATTTCGCTTTTAAAATGAAACCGTAAATTTAGGAATTCTTAATTTCTATAAAAGTCGTTTTTAAATTCCTGTGTCAATCAATAATCTTTTATTTTATGAGCAGAATTTGCCTGCGCTGGAAAGGGTTAATACCTAAAAGTATTCTTTATACACTGCTTGCTAGCCAAAATGCAATACCCTGAAAGAAGCATGTAAATCATGGGAAATTTAAATCATGCGTTTACGGCGAAGAAATATGCAAATCATTAGTTATGCAGCGCAGAAGCACATCACGTGCGAACGGAGAGGCACGTGCAAGTGCTATATAAGGGAAGAACAGATTGGAAATTTGAAATAGGCGATTGGCAAATTTATTTATTTATTTATTGCGCGTAAGGTAAGACATCAAACGCCTTTTGACAAAGTTTTTGATTTTGACCGAGGAAAAACAGTAAGCTATGGTGATTGCGGATTATCCTTAAGAGAAATTGATCAATATATTGGACGAAACCACGCAATTGTGATGCAGATCTGTAATCGCTGAATGCAGGAGGGAACGACTGACCGAGAGGTTGATTGCACCCACCTCGTTGCATCACTGCGGATTGTGCGCATGGCAGTAATGGATCGCGCAATTACATCACGAACCATATCCCAACAGATTTAGTCTGCTACGCATCATTCCGTGTCCGCTCGTAAAATTCCCACCGTTTTCAACAGAATGGGTTGCTTTCAAGGAATCCAATGCTTGGTTTACCCTTGATTCGAAACCACAGGCGTTTGCGCCGTCAGCGGGGCGAAGAACGTTGCACATGGACAACGGAACGAACGATGTTGTGTTTACTGACGAATCCCACTTCTGTCTACAACATCACGATATTCGAATTCGAGTTTGGAGACACCGTGTTGAAAGGCTGCTGAACTGTTGAATTACGCATTGCCACACTGGTCCTGCACCTGGTATCATGGTTTGGGGTGATATTGGATTTCACTGTCACCTCAGCCAGCACTATATAAGAGAGGTGCTTAAACCCGTGGCTCTTCCATATATCCAGTTTTTCCCATCAGCCATATTTCAACATGATAATCCGTGGACACACATGGCACGCAATGCTCATGAACATTCTTTACTCATCAGATTGAATTGCTTCCTTGGCCTGCTTATTCTTCTGATCAGTTGCCAAACAAAAACTTGTGGTCCATGCTTGCACAACGGCTGGCTCGAGACACAACACCCGCTGTTACATCAGATCATCTTTGGCAACATATGGAAGCCGCATGGACCGCTGTATCCCAACGAGACGTTCAAAACCTCTTTGATTCGATGCCGACGCTTATGGCAGTAGTTATAGCCAACAATGATGACTACAGATTTTATCATGATCCATACATTGCAAGAGTCTGTAATTTTAATCGCATGATCTTTGTACAACATGTTATCTGCCGGAAAAATTTCGCTTTGATATATTTAGTCCTTCTTGGTGTTGCATTTTGCGTGGCCAGCAGTGTGTATGGGGAGAATGTAATTTGTTAAGTAACATGAAATGCGACATTCCTATGACTAATTATGTATTTCATTATACAATAAATATATTAGAAAGGAAAAAATAAATAAATAAATATTTAATTTAACTTTGCTCCTGAAAAAAATAGTACGCCATACGAATACATTACCATTCTTTCAGTTCAGTTAGAATTCAAATTTATTTCTAATATCTAAAAACACTCTTTTTCTATAGGGACATTCTAATTTGTTTAGCAATATGTAATGCAATCTTTCTATGGCTGATTATGTTGTCCCTTATATTCAATTCTTTATTTTTTGTCTAGCTATTGAAAAGAAAAATCACATTACTATTGAAAAAAAGATAAACACAAAGTCGACACATTTTAGAATAGAATAATATTTACGTACTTCACTTCAATTTAAAAATGAAAACACTCATTTTGTCAAATACTTCTTTCATTCTATAGAAATATAAAAATATTTCAAGAAAACATCATTTTCTTATAAGAACAAAATAAACAAACACACAGATTTTAAAAAATTTCAAAATACGGGAAAACTTATACAAATCCATTTTCATGTAAAGCTGCACACATAAGAAATCATTCAGAAGAAAAAACAATGTAAAAAGTTTTAAATGTTTAAAAAAATTAATTATTATATCAGTTTATTTGAATAATAATAAATAGGTGAATAGACATATATACATTTACATATACACTATTATCTTGCAATAAACTCTTGAAACCAAATGATTTTCCCTTATTTGCAGATTAAATTCCTAACAAAAGGCATTAAAAAAAAGGTATATATTCTCCTACTTTATACATAACATTCAGTTTAAAATTAAAGACTATAATAGCACACATAATTTAACTATTTCTTATAAGGTAAAATTAATGGTACCAAAAGTATTAAAATTTCAGTGTTATTAAGTATCAATACGAAAATACCAATGTTAAATAATTTTACTAAAATTACAAACAATAAAATATATGGTAAAAATACACAACTTTTTAACGAAGTTAAATCTTTGCTTTTTATTTCCCTCTAATGTTCTAGATGTACAAAGCTAAATTCTTAAAATTTCCCATATGTTGTAATATCAAGGCCATTTATTAACAGAAAATTTCTCGAGACTTGTATTTAATGAAAATTTTTTGTATTTTACCCTATTTTAAAAAAATATAGATAAAAAAAAACTTTTTTATCAGTCCTAAAATGCAATGAATTTTATTTATGAAGGAAAAAAATACTTTGTACAGAAATATTGCGAATAATAGTATTAAAAACTAGGCTTACGAAAATGAAGAAAAATGAAAAATAACATTGCAGCTTTATTTCAATGTCTTTCATTACAGATACCGAATTTTCTTATGATTTTCCAATTTTCGTTAAGTACTTTCGTGTTTTTAAAGAATACCTACATTGAAAAACAAAAATTAAAGCTATTAGAAATTCTTAGGGAACTCGTATTCCAAAAACTTTTATGTAACGGCAGCATCAAAAATCCATGTAACAAATAGAGATCTGCACTGTGAGTAAAAAAGTCTAACCAAATGTTAAGTCTCTCTTTACATTCGTTCGGGAGATAAAACGTTTACAGACAGACGGAAGGCGAATTTTTTTTCTAAAATTATGTTTTACGTTATCTCCACTGTCTAAAAGATGTAAATTCGTCAATTTGTTTTCAAAACGATTGCAATACTTACCTTATGGGGTATGATGGGTAAATAAAAAGTAACTTAAAATGTAATCAGCAAGACTTGTCACTTTTTGCTACATTAAGTAAGTTTTGCAATCGTTTTGAAAAAAAAAAAAAAAAAAAAAAAAAAATTCAGATTTACATGTTTCAGATACTGGAGATTATGAAAAAATATTTTTGAAAAAAAATAGTCGTTGGTCTGTCTGTGTGTCTGTCTGTGTTTCTGTCTGCCTGTCTGTAAACGCTCTATCACCAAATCAGATGAAAATAATGTTTCTTTTACTGTTACAAATTTTGTGAAGCAAAGAGAAAAAAAAAACGCTGAAGATTTAAAGGTAAAATAATTTCAATTCCATCCTTTTCAAGACAGTTAGCCCTTAATTAAGCATGGATTATCTTACAGAGTGTACAAATGGGCTACAGTATTCCTTGATTTATCTCCATTTATTTCTCTCCAAACTAGCCGTTGCGGTGGCCAACGTAATACTTACACATGATGGATATACATAATGTTACCGCGTATATAGAGTTCTTTTGATCTTATGGTTAGACAACTTCAAACTCTTGTCTTTTAGAAAAATAGAAAATAATTTATTTAAAGATCTTCAGAACAACAGAGTCTTCGAAACTCACAAATATTACTAGATATTCAAAAATAATTGTTCAAATCTATCGTACAAGTGCAGATATAGGTTCCAGAGACTCTTTATACAATGTCTCAACACTAAATCACATTCAAAACAGCGTAAATAAAACTCAAGCAAACTTGCTTTAACAATCGTAGCTCACTCAATGACTGACTGATAAATAATAACAATGACAGCTCGTATTGCTCTCCTTATATAGACTCGCAGCATGTGCTGGAAATTTCTACAACCTTCTCGAAAAATCCACAAACCCCGGAACAACATTCAATGTATCAGCATACCTAAGGGGGGTTACCATAGCGAGGGAAGGGTTACCATCGCCAACAATCGCCAACAATCGCCAAGTTTGTCGCCAACTTGGCGATATATCGCCAAATTTGGCGACCAAAATTAGTCGTCAAAAGTGGCGCCAACTTGGCGATATCTCCAATATTTCGCCAATCTGCCGTAGACATACACTGAAAAATATTAGACAAGTTTGCGATAGCAGAGACAATGTAACAAAAACTAATAGTAGTAAAGGAATGGAGCTTAATGAGATTATTTACTTTATTTTACAGTACAAACACAAACTATTTACAAAATTCGTAACACTATCCCCTCCTCAAAGACTGCCCGTCCCGGGCAGTGCAATCCCTGAGTTAGAGGAAAACACTTAAATAAACAAATAAATAAATAAATAAATAATAAAAATAATAATAAAATTTGCATAAATAAGAACGAATTACTATTTACATATTTACAAAAAGTGACTTTCATGACCATGGTCTGAAATTCTAGTTTTGAATTTCTAATCACTTTGGCCAAAATAAGGGGCTAGCCGGTTATAATGTACGACCTTGGGTTTGGCGTGTGGCGATTTTTGTATGCGTACGACGACGTCATTCAGCCTGTTGACGACTGTGTAATAGGGTGGATCGAAACATTTTTTTTCACAGGGTCAAAACCTACCTATGAGGAAAAGATGTTCTCTTGGATGGAGATTAAGGGAAAAATAATTTAAAAAATTAATTTTCAATTTTACTACTGCCACAATGACTTTGAATTTCGAAAAACAGTGAAAAAATACCTAATTTTGGCTAGATGATTTTTGATTCAAAATAATAGTTAAAAAAAATTATCCAAAACCTACCTATGCGTAAAAGATGTTATATTATATGCTGAGTATGAAAAAAATAATTAAAAAAATTAATTTCAAAATTTAAAGCTGCCGCAACGTGGCTCAAATTTATGTATTTGAACGTTTTTACGGTAAAAAATCTTTTTTTTTTTTTTTTTTTTTTGTAAAATAAAATATGAATTTTAGAATTTTTAACATTTATTGCAATGAGGGGATATTTGATTGATTACAAGATAAAAACTTTAGTTTCTTAATTAACACCTTCATTAGTATTAAATCAAGAAAAATAAGCAACATTGCAATTGACAATAATGACGTTCGGTATTAAAAATCGGCATGAGATTTTGTAATTCAATTTGATTTTTATAAAACCTTCTCTTATATACTGTGGTTCATACACAGCAGAAATACTTCCGTGACTATATTGATTATGAGTTTTGTAGAATGAGCGTTGCGTGAATAGATATTATTAATAGTAGATGCTATTGCCACTGGAATGATTGCTGGATTTACCGATCAATGAATCCTTCTGAAACCATGTCGTTACTAAATCCGTCAGTTAGTAGAGGTTCGACACATTTTCCTACTTAATTAAATCTATGTAATCCGTTGCAAAAGGTCAAAAAGCTGGTAAATGGAAAATATAGATATTTTTTAATGTAATGATTAGGATTACAGCAGACCGTTTGATTTCACTCGCGCGCTTTTAGAATTCATATACTGACATAAATGAAAATGCAAAAAGCTTCTAATATGCTGCGAATAATCTTTCTATTTCACCAGTGAAACATTTGTGCCCAGCCGCGGTTCCATCCACGCTGCAAAAAGATGACATAACGGAACCTCATTGGTGTAACTAGCACAAAAACCATTGTAATGGTCGCTTGAAGATCAGTTCCATATTTCGAATAACACATCCTTTAACATCTATATTTACAGATATTCCGTCACAACAGATCGCAACCAACTTTGTTACATGTATATTATTGTTAACACATGACAAAAAAATGTACGTCGTGTTTTCAAATTGTTTGGTACTCTCCCAGAATTTATATATATGTGGCCGATGTATTCAGAACCAAGTTCTTTTTTCAAGCTCAAGTCTGCTTCTATTATGATTTTTCTTCTGTTGTTTTCTAGTGATGTAGTCTGTCTTTACACGCATCAAAGTTTAAAGAAAATGGCCATGACAATAATCTTTTACAAATGACTAAAGAGAATGACCAAAAGTGGTCTTTGGTTTGGTTTGTCATGCCGATTTTTTTCTGTCAATAGCATTCGATTCATAGTTTTGTGAGATAATGCCCACATCTTGAAGTACACCAGACACGATGGCAGCACCTGCTTGGTCGGAAATGCACAAACTGTCCAATATTCTGGCTGATGCCAATCTTCGTCACTACAGATGATGGGACACCTAGCTCGGTAGCATTTTGGCTTTTCAATGATAACCGATGATGCAGAAAAGTGAGTTTGCTCTCAATACGTCGGTTAGTTTACACTCAATATTCATATTCATATTCAAATCTATTGAACTGAAAAAAAATAGGCAGTACTTTCGAAAATGGTCGAAAAGACTGTAGTAGCTTTCAATATCTTATTTTGTTTTACAAGAATTAAGAAGAGCGCAATATTTGTCGTGAAACAGTTTAATTTTTCTTAAAATGCTGGTGTGGTAAATTATTGAGATTGAATCTCATTTACAGATCATTTGTAACTTATTATCAACTCCTTCTCACTGGCAGGAAATAAATAGATGTTGACCGATTTCTTTCTTCGGTTATTTTTTAAATACCAATATATAAGTTTTATAACTTTTTGTAATGGGGAGCATATTTACTGGAAAATCAAAGCCAGACCCAAATAGGGTGTAATTCATATCTCTCTGTCTCTGTCTCTCTTTTTATTTATTTTTTTTAACAACGCCATGGTACAGTAATATTCAAGGTATACTAAGCTACACAATACACAAGCAGACAAATCCTAACTGAAAAAACTGGAACTGTCAGTTTTTCAAAACTTTAAATCACTTGCAGCAGTATTAAATTTCGAAATTATATATATATTTATATATTTACTTAATATCCATGCAATATAATATTTCTTACGCAAAGATAGGTTTTGATTGATATTAAAATGATTATTTTGCGTCAAAAATAAGTCTAACCAAAATTAGGTCTTTTTCCATTTTTTCAATATTTTATCGAATTTTCAACTTTTTTGTGGCAGTATTAAATTTCGAATTTATTACTTATTATTGTTTTTTACTTAACCTCCATACAATATAACATCTTTTCCGCATTATTGAATTTTAAAAATTATTAAACTAATTAGTTTTTGACAAAAATAACTAACCAAAATTTGGTCTTTTTTCAAATTTTTTCGAAAATTCAACCCTTTTGTGGCAGAATTAAATTTTTAAATTATTTTTTTTTATTATTTTTCCCTTAATCTCCATACAATAGAACATCTTTTCCGCATAGGTAGATTTTGATGAATGTTAATTTTTCTTTCGCCATAGACAATCGATCCACCCTACTGTGTAAGGACCGTCCCAGTTTCTTTGTAATTTTGGTGACAATCCCTTACGACGTATGGGATTCCACAACCAACTTTGTCACCTTCGTTGAACTCATGTCCAGTTGCCTTTGTGTCGTACCGTGTCTTCATCTTTTCTGATGCCAGTCCAATTCGGTTCCTCGCTAGACAATGAATCTCCTCAATCCGCGCCTGGAGTTCATCGACATTTTCCTCAGGCGATAAAGGAGCGTCAGGAGGACGGCCAAACAAAAGATCCGCAGGCAGACGAAGATCACGACCAAAGAGTATTTGAGAAGGGGAGTAACCAGTGGCCTCATGAGTTTCACTGCTGTAGGCAAGCAGGAAAAGAGGCAATTTCTTGTCCCAGTCCTGTTGGTCTCTAGACACCAGGAGAGAGAGGCTATTTAGGATGGTACGATTGAAACGCTCCACCATGCCGTCCGATTGAGGATGTAGAGGTGTAGTTCGAGTTTTGTCCATGCCGAGTAGTCCACACATTTCCTTAAACACAGTCGAATCGAAGTTTCTTCCTTTATCGGAATGGATTTGAAATGGAACTCCGTATCTGGAAACCCAGTGTTGAACCAGTATGTCTGCTACGGTTACTGCCTCTTGATTAGGAATGGCGTAGGCTTCAGGCCACTTAGTGAAGTAGTCCATGACAACGAGGCTGTACTTATTGCCATCAGATGCTCTAGGAAGAAGACCCAGGATGTCTAGAGCAATTCGTTCGAAAGGAGCTCCTACATTATAAAGCTGCAATCGTCCACGGGTGCGCCTCTTTGGACCTTTATGTGCTACACAGGTGTCACAAGTTCGACACCACTTCTCTACATCACTAAGAACATTATTCCAGTAACAACGCTCTCGAACCTTTTGAAGGGTCTTCATTACACCAAAATAACCATCTGTGGGACTACCATGAAGTTCTTGAAGGACCATAGAAATTCTAGACTTAGGGAGTAGTAGTTGCCATCTACATGTCTTTCCATCGTCAGACTCCCATTTTCGGTACAAAATACCGTTCTGCAAATGTAGGGAATCCCAGAGAGCCCAATAACGTTTAGTCGTAGGATGGTAATGGGCCATGCCTTGCCAGCTGGGCTTCCTGTTGGACTCCTCTTTCAGCTCTAAAATTGGCTTAATTTCAGGATCAGTAAGTTGATCTTTACGCAGGCTCTCGTCACTCCACGGATCTTGCGATGATGTAGACCCAGTTGTAACCTGTCTTACTATAGGACCTTTGACATTAAATTTCTTCTCAACCTGGTCGCAGTATCTACAATTCTCTGAGCAGGGTCTTCTTGAGAGAGCATCAGCATTTCCATGTTATGAGCCTTTTCGATGGCGTATCTCCATATCGTACTCTTGAAGCTTTTGAATCCACCTGGCTATCTGGACTTCAGGGCTCTTAAAATTCAACAGCCAAGTTAGAGAAGCATGATCAGTTCGGATCAGGAATTTTCGACCGTAAAGATAGTGATGAAAATGGTCTATGGCTTTCACTACAGCAAGAAGCTCTTTCCTTGTAACGCAGTAGTTTCGCTCTGCCTTTGATAAGCACTTGCTGAAATAGGCGATAACACGTTCCTGGCCGTCGATTTCCTGGGACAGTAGTTCCTGGGACAGCGCCAATGCTTTCGTTACTTGCATCCGTATCAAGTATAAACTGTTTATCGATTTGAGGATATGACAGAATTGGAGTGGATGTTAAGGCCTCCTTAAGCTTTTCGAAAGCAGCGTCACATTCCTGTGTCCACATAAATTTTTGATTGGCTTCTGTTAATTTATGAAGTGGTCTTGCAATCATCGAGAAGCCTTTGACAAATTTTCTGTAATAGGTGCATAATCCTAGAAAGCTCCGAAGCTGGTGAACATCTGCTGGTCGGTTCTAATTTTTCACAGCCGATATCTTCTCTGGATCAGTCCTAACTCCTTCCGCTGAATTGATGTGTCCAAGGTAGGCGACTTCATTTCGAAACAAACTGCACTTCGAAGGGCTTAACTTCAAATTAGCTTCCTTTAATTTTTGTAGCACCCGCCTAATGTTGTTAAGACGTTCATCAAAAGATTGTCCTATGATAATGATATCGTCTAAATAAACAAGACATGCCTCATATGACAGCCCCCGGAGAACCGTTTCCATAAGCCGTTCGAAAGTTGCAGGTGCGTTACATAGACCAAAAGGCATTACCTTGAACTGCCATAATCCTTGTCCCGTTGTAAAGGCAGTCTTTTCGCGGTCGTTCGGATGGATCTCTACCTGCAAGTAACCACTCTTCAGATCCAGAGTCGAGAACCAAGTGTTGCCCGCAAGTGTATCGAGAGTGTCGTCGATCCTTGGTAGAAGGTAACTATCCTTTTTAGTGACGTCATTGAGTCGGCGGTAGTCTACACAAAATCTTGTTGAACCATCCTTCTTTCTTACTAATACAATGGGAGACGCCCATGGACTTGTCGATGGTTCGATGACGTCATTTTCTTCCATATCCTTAATTAAATTTTGCACCTCTTCTTGCTTGGCAAAAGGTAATCGTCTGGGGTACTGCTTAAGGCCCTACATCAGTAACGCTCCGAGATAGAACGGCTAATGTTATTTCAATGGAAGAAATTTATCTCTTTCCTTCCTTTGCATTTTACTCAAATTTATTAATTTTTGTTGTTTTGAAAACCTGTAGGTTTAAACTATGCACGTCATTTTGAAATTTTATTTCTTTTTTTAATTTTAAGGCGATACAAGTACGTTTCCTTATAATCTTTAAAATTCACCTTTAATGTCTTATTACAAAAAATCTGTTTGACATTTTAAAATTTGGTAAAACAGCATGCAGAGTTTAATTATTTAGCTTTCAGAAAATGTGTTTTATTTTGATTTTTAAGAAAATTTAATCTATGCTATTTGTATAAAAATTTGAAACACTTTGATTTAAAACAGTTGAAAAGGCCGTAAAACCACCTCCAAAAGGGAAACGCCCTAAAACCCATTAGCGTGTAAGGTGATAAGTGTTTACTCTACGGGGAGTCTCGCAGGGAAGTGGGAGAAATTTCTTGCCTCTGGCTATTAGTAAAACGCTTTTGGTTACTTGTAGGCAAAAAAGCAAAATAAAAAAAAAATTCTTCATAATATTTCACGCAAGAAATTGGATCAGAAATTACGTAAATAGATGTTGATTTCAAAAAGTATGTTTAACTAAAAATGTAATCTCAAATGTACTTTAAAAGCATTATTGATTTCGAAAAAAAAACACATTTACCATTTTTATTATTTTTCTTTCATCTATTTGAAGTTTAATTTCTAAAAAAATTCTTTAATTGTACCGAAAGATCTCAGCTATCCCATGACAAAAAAAATTATTTAAAAATATTAAAATGTAGTAGAGATATTTTTATAAATTTCTAGCAATGGATTTCACTTGACTGAAGTAGCTTCTTTAAAATTCCCCTAAACAAAGTCGAAAAAGTACAAAACGGTCTTTGTACCAAAAGATCTCAGCTATCCCATGACACACACACACACACACACACACACAGAAAAAAAACATTAAAAAATATTAAAATGTAGAAGAGATATTTTTATAAATTTCTACCAATGGATTTCACTTGACTGAAGTAGCCTCATCAAAACACCTGTAAACAAAATCAAAAAAGTACAAAAAGGTCTTTGCACCGTAAGATCTCAGCTATCCAATTCCAAAAAATCATTTAAAAATATTAAAATGTAGGAAAGATATTTTTAGAAATTTCTACCAATGGATTTCACTTGACTGAAGTAATTTTTTTAATATTCCCCTAAACAAACTCGAAAAAGTACAAAACGGTCTTTGTACCAAAAGTTCTCAGCTATACCATGACAAAAAATCATTTAAAAATATTAAAATGTAGGAGAGATATTTTTATAAATTTCTACTAATGGATTTCACTAGACTGAAGTAGTTTTTTAAAATTCCCCTAAACAAACTCGAAAAAGTACAAAACGGTCTTTGTACCAAAAGATCTCAGCTATCCCATAACAAAAAATCATTTAAAAACATTAAAATGTAGGAGAGATATTTTTATAAATTTCTACCAATGGATTTCACTTGACTGAAGTAGCTTTTTTAAAATTCCCCTAAACAAACTCGAAAAAGTACAAAACGGCCTTTGTACCAAAAGATCTCAGCTATCCCATGACAAAAAATCATTTAAAAATATTAAAATGTAGGAGAGATATTTTTATAAATTTCTACCAATGGATTTCACTTGACTGAAGTAGCTTTTTTAAAATTCCCCTAAACAAACTCGAAAAAGTACAAATGATTTTTGTACCGAAAGATCTCAGCTATCCAATGCCAAAAAATTATTTAAAAATATTAAAATGTAGGAGAGATATTTTTATAAATTTCTACCAATGGATTTCACTTGACTGAAGTAGCTTTTTTAAAATTTCCCTAAACAAAGTCGAAAAAGTACAAAATGATCTTTGTATCGAAATATGTCAGCTATTCCATGACAAAAAAATCTTTTAAAAATATTAAAATGTAGGAGAGATATTTTTATAAATTTCTACCAATGGATTTCACTTGACTGAAGAAGCTTTTTTTAAAATTCCCTTAAACAAACCCGAAAAAGTACAAACGGTCTTTGTACCAAAAGATCTCAGCTACCCAATACCAAAAAATCATTTAAAAACATTAAAATGTAGGAGAGATATTTTTATAAATTTCTACCAATGGATTTCACTTGACTGAAGTAGCTTTTTTAAAATTCCCCTAAACAAACTCGAAAAAGTACAAAACAATCTTTTTATCGAAAGATGTCAGCTATTCCATGACAAAAAAATCATTTAAAAATATTAAAATGTAGGAGAGATATATTTATAAATTTCTACCATTGGATTTCACTTGACTGAAGTAGCTTTTTCAAAATTTCCCTAAACAAACTCGAAAAAGTGCAAAACGGTGTTTGTACCAAAAGATCTCAGCTATCCCATGACAAAAAATCATTTACAAATATTAAAATGTAGGAGAGATATTTTTATAAATTCCTACTATTGGATTTCACTTGACTGAAGTAGTTTTTTTTAAATTTCCCTAAACAAAGTCGAAAAAGTACAAAACGATCTTTGTATCGAAAGATCTCAGCTATTCCATGACAAAAAAAATCATTTGAAAATATTAAAATGTAGGAGAGATATTTTTATAATTTTCTACCATTGGATTTCTCTTGACTGAAGTAGCTTTTTTTTAAAATTCCCCTAAACAAACTCGAAAAAGTACAAAACGGTCTTCGTACCAAAAGATCTCAGCTATCCCATGACAGAAAATCATTTCAAAATATTAAAATGTAGGAGAGATATTTTTATAAATTTCTAACAATGGATTTCACTTGACTGAAGTAACTTTTTAAAAATTCCCCTAAACAAGCTCGAAAAAGTACAAAACTGTCTTTGTACCAAAAGATCTCAGCTATCCCATGACATAAAAATCATTTAAAAATATTAAAATGTAGACTAGATATTTTTATAAATTTCTACCATTGGAATTCACTTGACTGAAGTAGCTTTTTTAAAATTCCCCTAAACAAAGTCGAAAATGTACAAAACGGTCTTTGTACCAAAAGATCTCAGCTATTCCATGACACACACACACACACACATAAAAAAAACATTAAAAAATATTAAAATGTAGAAGAGATATTTTTATAAATTTCTACCAATGGTTTTCACTTGACTGAAGTAGCCTCATCAAAACACCTGTAAACAAAATCAAAAAAGTACATAAAGGTCTTTGCACCGTAAGATCTCAGCTATCCAATGCCAAAAAATCATTTAAAAATATTAAAATGTAGAAAAGATATTTTTAGAAATTTCTACCAATGGATTTCACTTGACGGAAGTAATTTTTTTAAAATTCCCCTAAACAAACTCGAAAAAGTACAAAACGGTCTTTTAACCAAAAGATCTCAGCTATCCCATGACAAAAAATCATTTAAAAATATTAAAATGTAGGAGAGATATTTTTACAAATTTCTACCAATGGATTTCACTTGACTGAAGAAGCTTTTTTTAAAATTCCCTTAAACAAACCCGAAAAAGTACAAAACGGTCTTTGTACCAAAAGATCTCAGCTATCCAATGCCAAAAAATCATTTAAAAACATTAAAATGTAGGACAGATATTTTTATAAATTTCTACCAATGGATTTCACTTGACTGAAGTAGCTTTTTTAAAATTTCCCTAAACAAAGTCGAAAAAGTACAAAACAATCTTTTTATCGAAAGATGTCGGCTATTCCATGACAAAAAAAAATCATTTAAAAATATTAAAATGTAGGAGAGATATATTTATAAATTTCTACCATTGGATTTCACTTGACTGAAGTAGCTTTTTCAAACTTTCCCTAAACAAACTCGAAAAAGTATAAAACGGTCTTTGTACGAAAAGATCTCAGCTATCCCATGACAAAAAATCATTTACAAATATTAAAATGTAGGAGAGATATTTTTATAAATTTCTACTATTGGATTTCACTTGACTGAAGTAGTTTTTTTTTAAATTTCCCTAAACAAAGTCGAAAAAGTACAAAACGATCTTTGTATCGAAAGATCTCAGCTATTCCATGACAAAAAAAAAAAAATCATTTAAAAATATTAAAATGTAGGAGAGATATTTTTATAAATTTCTACCAATGGATTTCACTTGACTGAAGTAGCTTTTTTAAAATTCCCCTGAACAAACTCGAAAAAGTAGAAAACGGTCTTTGTATCGAAAGATCTCACCTATCCCATGACAAAAAATCATTTAAAAATATTAAAATGTAGGAGAGATATGTTTATAAATTTCTACTAATGGATTTCACTTGACTGAAGTAGCTTTTTTAAAATTCCCCTAAACAAACTCGAAAAAGTACAAAACGGTCTTTGTACCAAAAGATCTCAGCTATCCCATGACAAAAAATCATTTAAAAATATTAAAATGTAGGAGAGATATTTTTATAAATTTCTAACAATGGATTTCACTTGACTGAAGTAACTTTTTTAAAATTCCCCTAAACAAACTCGAAAAAGGTCAAAACGGTCTTTGTACCAAAAGATCTCAGCTATCCCATGACAAAAAATCATTTAAAAATATTAAAATGTAGAAGAGATATTTTTATAAATTTCTACCAATGGATTTTACTTGACTGAAGTAGCCTCTTTAAAACACCTGTAAACAAAGTGGAAAAAGTACAAAACGGTCTTTGTACCGAAAGATCTTAGCTATCCCATAACAATAGAATCATTTAAAAATATTAAAATGTAGGCGAGATATTTTTATAAATTTCTACCATTGGAATTCACTTGACTGAAGTAGCTTTTTTAAAATTCCCCTAAACAAAGTCGAAAAAGTACAAAACGGTCTTTGTACCAAAAGATCTCAGCTATCCCATGACAAAAAATCATTTAAAAATATTAAAATGTAGAAGAGATATTTTTATAAATTTCTACCAATGGATTTTACTTGACTGAAGTAGCCTCTTTAAAACACCTGTAAACAAAGTGGAAAAAGTACAAAACGGTCTTTGTACCGAAAGATCTTAGCTATCCCATAACAAAAAATCATTTAAAAATATTAAAATGTAGAAGAGATATTTTTATAAATTTCTACCAATGGATTTCACTTGACTGAAGTAGCCTCTTTAAAACACCTATAAACATATTAAAAAAAGTACAAAACGGTCTTTGTACCGAAAGATCTTAGCTATCCCATAACAACAGAATCATTTAAAAATATTAAAATTTAGACGAGATATTTTTATAAATTTCTACCATTGGAATTCATTTGACTGGAGTAGCTTTTTTAAAATTCCCCTAAACAAAGTCGAAAAAGTACAAAACGGTCTTTGTACTGAAAGATCTGAGATATCGAATGCCAAAAAATGTTTTTAAAATATTAAAATGTAGAAGATATTCTTTTTTTTTTTTTTTTTTTGTTATTACTACCATTTGATTTCACTTGACTGAAGTAGCTTTTTTGAAATTATCCTAAACAAAGTCAAAAAAGTACAAAACGGTCTTTGTACCGAAAGATTTGAGACATCGAATGCCAAAAAATCATTTAAAAATTTTTAAAAGTAAAAAGACATATTTATAAAATTCTACTATAGGATTTTGCTTGAATGAAGTAGCTTCTTTAAAACACCTGTAAACAAAATCAAAAAAGTACAAAACAGTCTTTGTTCCGAAAGATCACAGCTATCCAATGCCAAAAAAATCGTTTAAAAATATTAAAATGCAGAAGAGATATTTTTATAAATTCCTACCATTGGATTTCACTTGACTGAAGTAGCTTTTTTAAAATTCCCTTATACAAAGTCGAAAAAGTACAAAACGGTCTTTGTACCGAAAGATCTGAGATATCGAATGCCAAAAAATAATTTAAAAATATTAAAATGTAGAAGAGATATTTTTATAAATTCCTACCATTCGATTTCACTTGCCTGAAGTATCTTTTTTAAAACATCTGTAAACAAAATTAAAAAAGTACAAAACGGTATTTGTACCGAAAGATCTAAGCGATCAAATGACAAAAAAAAAAAAAAAAAAAAAAAAAAAAAAAAAAAAAAAAGTCATTTAAAAATATTAAAATGTAGAAGATATATTTTTATAAATTTCTACCATTGGATTTCACTTGACTGATGTAGCCTCTTTAAAATACCTGTAAACAAAATAAAAAAAATACAAAACGGTATTTGTACCTGAAGATCTCAGCTATCCCATGACAAAAAATCATTTAAAAATCTTTAAATGTCGAAAAGACATATTTATAAAATTTTACTATAGGATTTCGCTTGACTGAAGTAGCCTCTTTAAAAAATCTGTAAACAGAAAAAAAGTCTTTTTACCGAAAGATCTCAGCTATTCAATGACGAAAAAACATTTAAAAATATTAAAATGTAGAAGAGATATTTTTATAAATTGCTACCATTGGATTTCATTTGACTGAAGTAGCCTCTTTAAAACAACTGTAAACAAAATCAAAACAGTACAAAACGGTCTTTGTACCAAAAGATCTGAGATATCGAATGCCAAATAATGATTTACCAATATTAAAATGTAGAAGAGATATTTTTATAAATTTCTGCCATTGGATTTCACTTCACTGAAGTAGCTTTTTTAAAATTCCTCTAAACAAAGTCGAAAAAGTACAAAACGGTCTTTGTACCGAAAGATCTGAGCTATCCCATGACAAAAAAATCATTTAAAAATATTAAAATGTAGAAGAGATATTTTTAGAAATTTCTAGCATTGGATTTCACTTGACTGAAGTAGCTTTTTTAAAATTCCCCTAGAGAAAGTTGAAAATATAAAAAACGGTCTTTGTACAGAAAGATCTCAGCCATCCCATGACATAAAAATCATTTAAAAATATTAAAATGTAGAAGACATATTTTTATAAATTTCTACCATTGGATTTCACTTGACTGAAATAGCTTTTTTAAAATTCCCCTAAACAAAGTCGAAAAAGTACAAAACGGTCTTTGTACCGATAGATCTGAGATATCGAATGCCAAAAAATAATTTAAAAATATCAAAATGCAGAAGAGATATTTTTATAAATTTCTACCACTGGATTTCACTTGACTGAAGTAGATTTTTTAAATTTCTCTAAACAAAGTCGAAAAGGTACAAAACGATCTTTGTACCGAAAGATCTCAGCTATCCAATGACAAAAATTCATTTAAAAATATTAAAATGTAGAAGAGATATTTTTATAAATTCCTTCCATTGGATTTCATTTGACTGAAGTAGCTTTTTTAAAATTCCCCTAAGGAAGGTCGAAAAAGTACAAAACGGTCTTTGTACCGAAATATCTGAGATATCGAATGCCAAAAAATAATTTAAAAATATAGAAATGTAGAAGAGATATTTTTATAAATTTCTTCCATTGGATTTCACTTGACTGAAGTAGCCTCTTTAAAACACCTGTAAACAAAATCAAAAAAGTACAAAACGGTCTTTATACCGAAAAATCTCAGCTGTTCAATGCTAAAAAAATCATTTAAAAATATTAAAATACAAACGAGATATCTTAAAAATTTCTATCTTGGGATTTCGCTCTATTGATGTAAGCCACTATAAAATACTCGTAACAAAATCGAAAAAATATAAAATGGTCTTTGTACAGTTCAATGATCTCAGCTGTTCAATGCTAAAAAAATCATTTAAAAATATTAAAGTGTAGAGGAGATTCTTTGGAAAATGTTTAATGTGCAATCTCTGACATAATAATCACGATCTGTATGTTGTCTTTTAAAATTACATATAAATGATTCAATTTCACTTGAAACTATCTAGCAAAAAAGGTCAATGTCGACTTGTTTTAAAACGGATCCGAGTGTTTTGGTCAGAAATTATCTCGAAGAAACTATCCAAATGCACATATCCCTCGGGCTATGAGTATTGAAAAGGTGCGAGAGTTTTTAGCATTTGCTAATGACTTTTTTCTTCCTGGGGTATCTTATCTCCTTTTTATCGCCTGGAGGTAAAGAGTGGCGTGAGATGACCATTTTCTTATTAATTACAAGCTTGGAAAATATCATTGGTCTTTTAAAGTGTCAATCTTTGGGTTCGGGATACGCCTTCCTGGTGGCAACACGCATAGGTTTGTGATAGGATTTTGAGTTTCGGTTTGACTGATGCAGGCTCTTAATAAGAGAGTAATCTCCCGTGTCAATTCGGTGTTGTGCCATTTTAGTTCGTCCAAAGTCTTTAGATGTTTGGGAAAATAAACTTTGGAATTCTCTAATTAAACTTTCCGCAGCATCCCTTTGTTTTGGATCTAAGTCTGTATTCTGTAACAAATCTTTGACTAAATTATCTGAAGATTTCTCAGAGTGACTGGAATTTTGACTTATGCACGTCAGAGGAGCACATGATGCTATCACCTCTCCTTTCTTGATAGTCCTCGTCTTATCACTGATGTTAGCAATTCTGACTGGAATGGTCTTCTCCGAGAGGTCCACTACAGATGAAGCCACCAATACTCCTGCTTGTTTACTATTGTCTTCTGGATAATCTATATGGCCAAATCGGTAATTAGTTTCATTTTTAATTACAGCTGGAACTAAAAATTCTGTTCTTGGATCTAGATTGATGTCTTCTTTGGCTATTACTGCTTGTTTACATTCAATTTCGTTATTCAATCCAAAAAGACTTATTTCTTCAAATTTTGAGAACATTTTGTTATTTTTGAAATCAAGTCTGAAGCCAAACGTCTTCAGAAAATCTAGTCCGATTAAGTAAGGATGTGTTATGTCAGCCACATATGCCGTATGGTAATATTTCGTTCCTCCAAAGTTGATAGTTAAATTGGCCTTTCCATATATGCCTACCTTGTCGCCCGTCACAGTTTGCAGGGTAACGCATGGTGGAGTCCAGATGAGTTTAGATTTCAATTCCCGAGCCAAATCTTCTCTTATTATTGTCACATTAGCTCCAGTATCGACAATCATACGGCACTGAATTCCGTTAATAAAGCCTATCACATATAACTCATTATCACTGCCACTCATTTTTGATATCTGGAGGATCTTCAGGTGGGGCTTTTCATTCTCTGGCAACCTCCGCCCGCGAGATGGCCAAAATTTAGTTTCCCTGCTGACTGTTTGAATTTATCTCACGTTCGTGGATTTTGGGGCAATTTCTTCGGAGATGTCCTGTATCACCGTATCCCCAGCACGTGGGATTCTGTCTCCTTGAGCTTGTTCTTCCATATTTTAAGGCTTCAAGCTCTTGATTTAATTTCCTAATTTCTTTCAAGACGTCGATTTCAGTGTCTGAGCTTTTGTTCACCGTTGCCCCTCGGACTAAATGACCATCTCTTCGGCTGGCTTGTGTAGCTGCTTCCAACTTTAATGCATATAGTAATGCAACCTTTAAATCCTGCACATCTGCCATTCGTACCGCTCTCTGCACTTCTGGATCTTTTATTTCTTCTACAAAGTACTGCAGTGAGAGCATTTCCCGTACATTTGTCGGGCAGTCGATGAATGCTAAATTTGCCAGCCGTTCTATTTCTGAGGCAAACTCTTGAAGGGTTTCACTCGATTTTTGATGGTGGCTCTTCATTTGTATTCTCGTATAATCTTTAAAAAATTTTTCTCCGAATCTCATTTCAAGTGCACAACTTAGAGTCTCAAAATTGAGTTGCGTCATATCGGGCATTGTTTGCAGCACGTCGGCGGCTTCTCCTCTGAAAGATGCTGCCAGTTGACAAGCTTTTACCTCGTCACTCCATTTGTTCGCTTCGGCTACAATGGTGAAATGGGTCTTGTAAACTTGCTAGGAACTCTTTCCGTCGTATGTCGACAGCTTAATGTGCACAGGAGAAGCAGGCAGATTCCTAAATTCTTCATAATTACCACTGGACGCTGAAAGCTTCTTCTCAAGATCTTGTACTCGTCTATTTAGCTTTTCATCTACTTTAACTATTTTCTTTTCCATTTTCTGCTCAACATTATTAACTTCATTCTGAATTTTCTCTTCTACTTCCTCTATTTTCTCTTCTACCGAGTCTATTCTTCTCTCTACCGACGAGAATTTTTCTTCTAAATTTTTCTTCATTTCTTCTTGGCCTTTATTAATCTTTTCGGTCACTTCTTCTTGGCATTTATCAATTTTATTTGTCAACTGTTCCATTCTTTCTTCGTTTTTAGTCATCTTTTCCGCCAACTCTTCTTGGCCTTTATTCATCTTTTCAGTCACTTCTTCTTGGCATTTGTCAATTTTATTTGTTAACTGTCCCATCCTTTCTTCGTTTTTATTCATTTTATCAGATAACTCTTCTTGGCCTTTATTCATTTTATCCGCCAACTCTTCTTGGCCTTTATTCCCTTTATCCGCCAACTCTTCTTAGCCTTTATCAATTTTATTTGATAACTCTTCTTGGCCTTTGTCGATTTTATTGGTCAGCTCTGTCCTTAATCCGTTAATAGCTTTCAACAACTCACTCAGTTGCTCTTCCATTGCTCTTGTTTTCGCCATAAGATCTCGAATTCTGACACCAAATGTTACCGCGTATATAGGGTTCTTTTGATCTTATGGTTAGACAACTTCAAACTCTTGTCTTTTAGAAAAGTAGAAAATAATTTATTTGCAGATCTTCAGAACAACAGAGTCTTCGAAACTCACAAATATTACTAGATATTCAAAAATAATTGTTCAAATCTATCGTACAAGTGCAGATATAGGTTCCAGAGACTCTTTATACTATGTCTCAACACTAAATCACATTCAAAACAACGTAATTTAAACTCAAGCAAACTTGCTTAAAAAATCGTAGCTCACTCAATGACTGACTGATAAATAATAACAACGACAGCTCGTATTGCTCTCCTTATATAGGCTCGCAGCATGTGCTGGAAATTTCTACAACCTTCTCGAAAAATCCACAAACCACGGAACAACATTCAATGTATCAGCATACCTCAGGGGAGTTACCATAGCGAGGGAAGGGTTACCATCGCCAACAATCGCCAAGTTTGTCGCCAACTTGGCGATATATCGCCAAATTTGGCAACCAAAATTAGTCGTCAAAAGTGACGCCAACTTGGCGATATCTCAAATATTTCGCCAATCTGCTGTAGACATACACTGAAAAATATTAGACAAGTTTGCTTGATAACAGAGACAATGTAACAAAAACTAATAGTAGTAAAGGAATGGAGCTTAATAAGATTATTTACATTATTTTACAGTACAAACACTAACTATTTACAAAATTCGTAACAATAATATAAAATATGAAAATAAAACATGTGTAAACTATTTATAAATTGCATTACAATTGCAAAACAAAATTTAAACGCATATTTGAGTATTTTTAACACATAGTAATGCTCTATTACAGAATTGCAAGTATTACTTGATTATGCCGTCAACCAATTTCGCCAAACTATAACTAAATTATGAAATTGGCACAATTTTTATTTTAACTAGCTAAAGAACAAATGAATTAGTAAAATATTAATAATACTACAAATAAAACATCGAATTAAATATCACTTGAAACTCTCGGGGGAAACAATCACATGGGAACTATTTTTTCGGACTCTCGGAATATCCGTTCTGATGAAAAGTACATAAAAATTTTCGAAATTTTTTATTTGTATAAGAGGTTGTAAAAGACAATGAAATAACAGAAATTTTTCTTACAAAACGAAGTCTATCGGATTATTAGTTGCCGAGATATATGTAATCCTATTTTATACACTCTTCGATTTTTCATGACGCTGTATTTCACTCAAATTTCAATTCAGGGATATATTTTAATTTTATATAAGGCTCTGGCACCCTTGCAGTAAACTGATAATTATTATAATTATTAGTTTTGAAGTTATAAGGATGTTTTTTGTACGCAATCCGGTACCACTTGTGTAATTTGGCGTTTTATATAACGTGTCGAAATTTATTCATCAGCAATTTATTAATAGAGCATTGCGATGTGTTACAAATATTTAAATATACGTTTAAATTTTATTTTGGAATTACGATAAATTTTATAAATAGTTTACACATATATTACTTTCATAATTTATATTATGCATATCCATAATGGGTAAGTATTACGATACCCCTTCTCCTAGTGTCTAGTTTACATTAAGATTATTACTGAAGAACGCAGAACAAAACAAGAATCAGATATATTGTTGACAGACATTACAAGAAAATAGAGACTTACATTAAAATATTATATTACAGTCCGCAGGATCATTTCTTTTATCTGGGGATAATGGTTACCTTTAATATGATGTCATGTAAATATCCTTAAGATGTCGTTATGTTGACAAGGTTATAGAACAGCGTAGTTGAATTTAACCGCATTCCTATTGTAGAATATATTATCTTCGAAGGATAAACAAAGTTAATAACAAAATTGGAAAGAGAAAAATATGAAAAATAAATATGCGAAATTTAAGCGAAAGGAAACACAGTAAAGTAGTTTTATAGTTTTATTAGAATAATTTAGAAAGGTATCATTTTTATTTATTTTTTTAATAATAAAACGCTATCTTAAAAGTATAGAATTATTAGGAGAACATTTTTGGATGCTGGTTTCAATTAATCAATGGAACGGTTAACCTAAACAGTAAAACTACAAATACTTAAGATACTTAAAGCTCCGGAATTCTAAAAAATAAGAAATTATAAAAATATTTTAAATGATGTTGACAAATATTCCCAGAATATTACATAACTTGAGAAGAAGAATTTACATATCAAAGCATTTGTTTAAAATAACTATTTTCAGAGCAAACCAAGATGCGATCAACCGCGTGTAATAGGTGTTCAAACTGATTAAAAATAATAATAATAATAATAATAATAATAATAATAAAGATGGTTTTTATCGAAAGGACGTCCAAGAGTCAGATTAACCCAATTGTTCTTGATTTTGTTTTCTTAAATTTGTCAAATAACTTTAAAATGTTGCAAAACGAAGTGAAAAAACAACAACTTATAGGGTAACATCGCCAGTAATTGGCACATTAGGAATTTGTCTTTAAACTTACTGCAATTTTCCTTGACAAGAAATAAAATACTTACTTGCAAATATTTTTAAATCAAAGAATGCATATCTGTGCATGTATTTTGCCCACTAAAAGCAACAATTTTTGAAAAAGTATTTTTATAAAAATAAATTTATAAAAAGTTGCTATAGTCACCTGTAATTGGTCCCTAGAGCACCATTGGATGAGACCTTGTGATCCAGTAATTGGCACATGTTTATATAAAAAAAACTTTGTATTTTGCATTGGGCTTAATCGCTTTAAATGAATTTACTGTAGATGAAGATACCATAATTCAGGTATTTGAGAGTAAGAAATCAGCATATTTGTCTGAAATGTGAACACTTTAAAACAATATAATATATTTATGTTAATACCCAGTAATTGTCATGCTGTCCCCAGTAATTGCCATATAAAGCTTTAATGGATTCTAATTACTGATAATATTTTATATTTTCAAATAAATACCACTGTTAAACAAAATTAGTCCATAACTAACTTAGTGTACTGCCAAAATAAGTGGTTTAATCTCAAATCATGCGATTCCCTTGTAATTGGAATAGGTGCCATTTACTTGGAACTATCAAAATTGAAGCACAATTAATTGGCATCTATCATTAATTCAGAAATCCAAATATTTGTGTCAAAAATACTTTTACACAATTAAAGTACCCCTTTTCAGCTAAACAAAACTGTTGTCAATTAAAATTAAAAATATATTAGAAATCAGATAATAATGAATTGAAAAGCATGCCTTTCTTAAGCCAGAAAAGAAGTATTTGCAACAAAATGGCTTATTTGATACAAACCATAATTGTTTCTCTTTCCTAGGCACTATTGTCATCTAGTAGAATAAATCGAAGTTATAATCTTTAAAGTAAATGAGCATATAACTGGTATATGGTCTTGCATTTTTAAAAGATAGGATATAAATCTTATTTTAGGACATGTTTGTAGGATGTGCCAAACATTGGTGCATGCCAATTACTGGGGATGTTACCCTAATTACAAAAATATTTTTGAATTTAATTGATAAAATGTAAACGAAGTAAAAATGGAAATATTTATAGTATTTATAATATTATAATATACATAATGATATAATTTGTCTAAATTTATATGAACAAAGCTTGTATTTTGTATATTATATATTATAATTAATATTTTTATGAACAACTAAAATATGCATACGTATTTATTTATTTCCAGAGACTGATAACATTATTAGTATTATTACTAATGATCATCTATGATTTTAAAACCTAAGTCATGTGACTGTTATCAGGAGTTCCGGGCTACCTGCTTCACTTCTTATATCCTATGCAGGCAATATTGTACTTTTAATTCCAGCAGATGATGGTGATAAATTGCCACATATGTATGGATTATGGTTATTAAGAGCAAAGCATTTATCTCTATCAACAGTTTGCGGGAATCATATCTAGCTTTAACGTTAAGCGGCCAGTTTTAATCAACATTCTTTTTTCGGATAAAACTGAATATAAAAATTATTTTTTTATAGAGATTGTTTAAAAAAATGTTTGAGGGATGAGTTACATTGAAGTATATATTTTTTGAGATTGCTTCAGTGAAAATCAACATCATTTTCTACGAAAGTAAACGAAAAAGAGATCCATTACTCAATTAGTGAAAACAAGTTGAAAATTGCACGTGTAGCGTAGCAAATGAGGTGCGTTCGTACGATAACGAAGTTTTAAAAATATTACTCTAATATATCAATCTCATAAAATTGTAAATAGTGAATTACAATTAAAACGCTCATCAAAAAATGTTCTCCCTATACCATTATGTAATGGAATACTTTTGTGTGGTCTTGTAAATCAATAACAAATATTCTTTGCACAACAGATTATGCAAAATGTATATTATAATATGTACTTTATAGCTGCATATAAATTTTATTAAGTTCGAATGAGTGTAGCACCTTTAAAATGCATTTGAAACATTTTTCCCTATTGATCGTAATGTAACGAAATACTTTTGATTGTCCCCATCCGATTTTCATAACATTTGAAATAACTCGACCAAATTATGTAATAATTATGTATTTTAAATTTCAAATGTATAAAATACATTTGAAACTTTTTCCCCATTGACCACAATGTAATTGAATACTTTTGATTGCCCCTGTCTATGCACACGATTATCAAAAAAATTGAAATAACTCGACAAAATTATGTAATAATTATGTATTTTAAATTTCAATTGATTAAATTGCTTTTGAAAAATTTTTCCCCGTTGACAATAATGTAATGAAATACTTTTGATTGTCCCTGTAATTGATCTATTCATCCAATTTTCATAAAATTTGAAATGACTCGACAAAATTATGTAATAATTATGTATTTTAAATTTCAAACGATTTGGTTGGGTAGTTTTTGCGTTGTTATATGCGGACAGACGGACGGACAGACAGACGGACGGACTGAACGACCACTATAGGTGCTACGTATTTACATAATTACGAACGCACCTAAAAATACAAATTAATGGAGGTAATAATTCAAACAGCAAATTCTTCAATCATGAATTTTGCCATTCAAAAGAATTCGAGCAGGTAAGCCATTGAAACTTTCGTATCATTCTGTTAGGTGAAGAGCTGCACAATTCAGCTTTCAAAAAATTTTCATGACAAAAAGCGAAATGTAAACAAGTCCAACCCATGTAACATTTACCGAATCAAATTTCATATCTCATTGTCAGTTAATTAGGAATTAGGTATCTACGTATCATTTACGTAAAGCTCCGTAAATTAACGTCAATCATAAATTATATTTAAATTTGTCAAAGTCCAGTCGCTTTCAAAACAGTATTTTGACATAAATTTATTAAATACAAAACACGAAAAAAAAATCTTTACAGAGTGGGGGGCGGGGGGTTGGGCGGTAAACGTTTTCATATGGCTGTTGCGGTAACTAGAGCATTGCGAGTCAAAAAATTTCAGTCATTGCAATTTTTCGACATTTTTAAATTTATGCGTGGTAAATTGAAATAATTACTTTCTTTAATTTCGTACGTACTTGTGTTCGTTACGACAGAAAATTATTTTTAATTATTTTTTTTTATTTTTGAAAAAGTTTTACTAATTTATTCGTTTGTTTACTTTTTAAAATATTGGTACAACTTGGTTATCCCATCGACCAGTTTCGACATATATATAAGTGGCCAATCTATTCACCAAAGTGTACAATTTGCCAGAAATATTTTTAATAACGACAAAGAAAAAAAAAGGAAAAAAAAAACAAATAACTAGGTAAAATTACAATAAAAAGTCTAATTAAAAATCACCTAATGAAGTAACTAATACTTGTAATATGTTTAACTTCAAGTGAATATGGAAACATTTTGGTCGACGGGATAATCAAGTAATACCCAAATAAAATTATATAAGTTTGAATAATTTAGGGAAGTATGGCCACGGAATAATCAGATATTACTTGATATTTTAAACGAAATTAATGAAATGCGAAAATATGCGGGGAGAACACTATTTGGTGATTTATCCCCTGCGTCGAGCTAAAATAAATGAACCGATTTTTTCGATTTTTCTACCACAATCTTCTGATTTAGCAAACGATTGAAAAAGTAAGTTAAATTATAAATAAAAGTAAATTCATAAAATACTTAGTATTATCCCGTCAGTAGTCGCGTGTCGGTCTTTTCGCCGCCCGTATAACTTATCTTCTCCTAACTTATATCACATTACAAATACAGCGGAGATCTACCGTGTAACTGAATTCGAAGCTTTCTCGACCACCCTAGTGAAGTAACAGGACACCTCTGTTTTTCCTTCAGGTAGATTTTTAGAAACAATATTGAAATTGGCGGAAAAGTCTACGTAAAAGTCACTAATGTGAGTTCATTTTTACTTTTTCCAATTACTCCAAATCTCATGAATAAAATGCATAATTTAAGAAAACTGCAAATTTATATCTTCGTTGTAATGTTATTTTCGTATATTAGGTGAAAAATATTTCTTATTTTACATAATTGGTATAAGGGGGGCCAGCGGCGAAAAGACCGAGCGCGACTAATGAAGTTGTGAAAAATGTCGCGATTACTCGCGGGTTATATTTAAAGGTGACCAAACTGGTCACCACGGCCGGCTAGTAAGCTCAGAATAACCTTATTTTACGCTTAAAAACAATTTAATTCATAATGATTTTGAAAAGAACATAACATGAATGAGCGTCTGCAAAATCACTGATAAAACTGCGCTAGATAACCACCCGGCGTTGCCCGGGCAGAAACTGTGTCGGGACTGTCACTGGAAAATATAACACAGGTGTGGACTTAAAAAAAAGACTAAATAAAATTATATGGCACAGGTGTCATACACACAACACATTGGCATAATTTTTTTCCGATGCTGGTTTGGCAAAAAATTAAAGAAGTTTCAAAAATTTAAATTGTAACCCATTATAGGTCCATGATGATCCTGAATGAGGAGAATTTTTTTTTATGTTAGCTTTGTTATGTATGGAGCATAAGCTTTCAATCGGCATATTACATCAAAAAATGAGGAATGCCCTCCCCCTTTTCCTTCCCATCAAAAAAAAAAAAAAAAAAACTGGAAGAATAAATTGCAAAAAGAATGGTAAAGAAAATGTAGCTATACTAGAACTTTTCTCCCCACTGTAGCTCCCATAGAAGCAAACTTAGAGCTTTTTAGAGATTAAAAGTAAGTGAAGAAATGAGAAAAATTAGGTGAGTAATCGAAAGGAGGGTGGGTCCGCAGCCCCCGGGAATGCCATATAGCTTAAACTTTGAGGTTAAAAATGGTAGAGAATTAAATGAGCAAAATTTTACGCGTTGTTGGGGAGGGGGGTGAAAGTCCTCCCCTTCCGTTGGGACAGGCTCTCAAAGACAGAATGTGTCTTGATTCCAATAAGCAAAAAGTTTTCTTCGCATAAAGTTGTGAACTTATATTTTTAATGAGTGATGACCCCAGCAGACCTAAATTCCTGAATATGAAGTACAATACTGCGTAACAAAGCGAATTTACTTCTTCTGCCTAAATACTGCCAAAGGACTTTTTACAATAACCAATGATATGCGTTTTGTTTCGGAATTGGCATTAAACAATAACAAATAATCGTGATTTCTGTGCATCATAAACGAACGATATATGTATATATATATACATATATATATACCCATTCGTGCTTAGCGTGTCATATTTTACAGGTTACACAAATGCTTAAAAAATAGGCTTGAACATATAGTTGGAAAATTAAAAAAATACGTATTTAAAAGACGTCTAAAGACGTTTAAAAGACGACTGAGATATTGACTTATTTATTTGGATCCATGATAAAAAGAATAGAAATAGTTTTACTTTATATACTTCGCCATCTTGAAAAGTGAAAAATCTACAAAAGAAAATAAAACTTTCATTTAATCAAATAAACATTCATCTTGTGCTAGCATCTTTCGGTAACGGAAAAAAAATTATAGATAATTATTTTATAAAATTTTTATATTATTGCTGGACAGAACTGAGCTCCTGTAACGGAAATCTTTATTTCGACATGTTAGCATAACCCAAATCCTAGAATGAATTATGTTAGTCACTTCTAATCACTTTAATTCAGAGTATTCATAGTGTAAACTCATGCATTTTTTTTAATCTAATACAAAAATAACAGTGATCGTTCGTTTCAATCCTGGTTAATCCCTTCGATATGAGTGAGGCAACTGCCTTCATTACCAAATTGCGTTGTGAATATTTTTGAAGACGGAATTAACTTATGGATCGTAAATAAAACATAACTCTAAATTAGATCATAATAGAATTAAATAAAGTAAGACTCATGTTCGAAAAGATACTAACAATTCTTTAACAACTAACATATAAAGTTATTTACAATTATCTTACAAATTGTTGGTGCGTCATAAGACACATTATTTTCAATATAGATAACACAAAAAAAACAAAATAAAACACTTTGTGTAATTATTGTTTTTAATACTATGATTGAATACCAATTGGAGCGTGCAGAACCACCTACTTGGCATTTTGCCCTACACATTTTGGGAAACAATATAAATTATAAGAAAACCGTACCTTCATATTCTTTTGTGCCCCGCACTCAGTTAAGGCTCGCATTCGAAAACATCACAGGCGGTCACACATCAATACTGGCGGACATCACATTCGGATCACAGGCTATCACACATCATTACTGGCGGACATCATTTTCGGATCACAGGCTATCACACATCATTACTGGCGGACATCATTTTCGGATCACAGGCTATCACACATCATCAGTGGCGGACTTCCCATTCGGATCATCGGCGATGTTGGTAGGTCTTCCTTGGCATTAATCACGTTTTTCTTCTAACACATCTTCGCCTCTCGGAGCGAACTTTTCATCTCAACTTTTTTGAGGAAAAAAAAAATCTATATTCTTTTTTTCTTTTTTTTTATGGCGGGCGTGGCTAATCAATCTGCCCGAAAAAAATGACCATTCAGTCTCTCGCCCGGCCTGTTCCTGAAAAAAGATTCGTTGGCTCCTTCTTCGAGCGTGGGGGGCTGGCCCCTCTTGTCTGCAACGCACTCCCAGCCGGAAAAATGACCGGTAGCCTCAACTAGAGAAACGTGTGGGGTCTCGCTTAATTGGCTTGTAAATCTACCAATAAACCATTCTTGACGTAAATGTCAAGCGATTGTTACGCGAGAGCCCAACTGGTGCCTTCTAGATACCATCTGAGATAGGGGTCTGCCTTGCTCCTGACATGAATAGCGTTAAACATACACTAGTATTTACAACCACTATACAAAAACATCAAAGGATACAATATGTATAATATACCATTTATATATATGTATCTATAAATCACGGAAGATTGCTGGATGCTTATGTTTCCAGCAATTATATAAAAAAGAAAATTATATAAATTTATTAAAATCCGAAGCGTCCCAAAAATGGGGCATTAGTGATATAACAATGAGAAATATATACATAAATTTTAAAGCGGGTTTATAATGCAAATTTCCTCTTTAAATACATCATAAACAGATGAGAATAAATTGGGCTCGAAAACGAATGTCATTTCATTTGTGGTCATGTGACTGAAGGTAGGAAAATAAGGTGAACTGTGGATGACGATAGTGGAGATTGATATTGATATGACCAAAAGAAATAAAACCTTACGTTCTTTAGTTTGCTCCAAACATTAATTTGGTAATGCCTTGGTATTCGATGTATTTTAAATTACACACTGATCTTGCCATTTCTTTATTTAAACCACAATTCCATAACTTGTGAGCAGACATTAGAGCAATATCTACCTCCACTTGGTGTTTAAGGAGGTTCCGAGTAAAGTTTCAGCAGGAACATTTTACCTATATTAATTAATTGTTTAATTTTAATTAATTGTTTGATGTGAATTTACACTATACTAGTTTATAATAATTTGTTTAAAATAAACCATACATAACTAACAACTGTCTTTAAATGAATATTTAATACATTGCTAACTAATTGCTGATTTATCACATTGTTAACTAAACGTAGAACCACAATGTGAAAAACGTTTAAACCAGGATTCGAACCCGGAACCCTTGAAATAGCATTCTAAGTGCTCTACCATTAAAAGCTATATGGAAGGTGCCTAGTTTAATATTTCTCATACATTTTTTACATGCTTGACTTTCCGCTTAGTTAACAATGTGAGAAATGATGTATTGAATATTCAAAAATTTTACCATTAAAATCCAAACCGTCCTAAAAGCTACCGTATTCCCCCGCATTTTCTGACTTGCTGCAAATTTCGAGTGAGACCAGATTTTTGAATATTAATCCCTGGTCTTTCCCGGCAGCATTTTCAGAAAGAATCACGTTTTGAGCACCAGCCTTGGCGAGTTGGCGAAAGCGAGAACTTTCAGCTAGCTGCATCGCCAAACGCCAATCGTTGTTTTGTTTTGATTTTCAAATCCGAAATCATTTTAATCTGAAAAAGCTCTTTGTTTTAAACTATGTTTTAATTGTAAACAACGGTGAATAACATTTCCTCATATTATATTCTTTGCTTGATAACATTTAGGGAAAATCAAATGAACAATAAATACGATCTCTTTGCAGAAGGAAGGGTTGCTATTCGCTAGGCGTTTGACGTCACAAACAAGAAAGGGTGCATAGCATTGACTTCATCTCCGGGCCAATCGTTGTTCTGGCGATAAGGTGCTCAAAACGTGATTCTTTCTGAAAATGCTTCCCGGCATTCCGAAAAAAGCGAGGATTTTCGAAAACGGAAAGGGATAAGGTTCATTAGTAGTAGTCAGTAGCAGCAATTTCTATTAGAGAGGATAGGGAGCAATATAGAGTTAGTCTCCAATTTTATAATTATTTGTTCTACCTTTTTTACATATTAAAGAGGATACTAACTTGTTTCATGTGTCTCATACCATTTCACAATCGGCTTTCTCCACAGTACAATCCGATATTTACAATGTAGAACAAGATAATCTCATAAATTATTACATGAACAGAAAAATTCTTAATACATACGCAAGAAAAAATATAATAAATGCCGAAATATATAAAGAGAAAAATATGTGCTTACTAAACATATCAAAAAATGTTTTATAAGATAATGCAATTAACTCAATACAAACATCATACATGATAATTTTCTTTTCTTAATAAGATAAATAAAATCTAATAATAACTTAAATATAAATGAATATATATACATAGAGAGAGAGAGAGCGAGAAAGAGAGAACAATAAGCATTTATTATTTTTATTTCTTAAAATGAAAATTTTTTTTCAAAAATGCAAAATAAATCAGTAGCCCGTCCTCTAGAATCGAAACCTCATGTTTTACGGCTTGTTGGTAAACACGAGTTGTGCCTCGATTTTTTCCCGAATACATACAGGGGAATACGGTAAAAATGTACATTGTTAAGTTTTATGTCCTGAAACTTGATTGAAATAATTCGGGGTACTTTAACTTCTAAGTATGTACAAGATAGGAAAAAACATTAAAAATGGCCATTGACGCAGAAGGATAGTGCGATACTTTGACAACAATAACTTTTCTAAAAACAATTGATTCATTTGAAATACAATTGTAGGAAGCTATTTGAAAACAGAGTATTGTTAGTAAAAAAATAGAAACATGAAATTTTTTTAATGAGGTATTTATTCAAATATGCTTAAACTTCTGTAAAAAATGCAGTTACGGACTTATATGAATTTCCAGCAAAGTTACGATAATACACCTTTTTTAATTTTGATAATATGTTTAATTGAAAAATGTTACAAAATATAGTAAATTGTTAATATGTTTTCTTTAATTTTATGTTGTTTTTTAAAACGCCATGTTATGTTTTAGCCTAAATTTTCTAGAAAAACTTTAATAGTGATTCGCATACATATAAATAAATAGCATCATGTAAAATTATTAAATGAGATACTTTTTCGCTTATTATCTAAAATATTAAGCCATGTACAGGTACTGATGTTTATAAATGTTTATCAAAATTATGAAAATAAACCTTTTTATTCATTTTGATAATATGATTTACTTGAATAATTTTAATAAAATTTAAAAATAAGTAACGTCTTTTTTTATCTCGTAATTTTGTTTAATAAGCGATATTTCCTGGTTGAATCTAAATTTTTCAGACAAGACGATATAGCCTACAACTGTTATCAGTAAATAAGCACCCTGCGTTTAAAAGTGCTACTACAGAAATTCTAGTGACATGACGGTGTAAAATTTGGTAGATATAGTTTAACTATTATTAAGAAAGGTATGAAATGTACAGATATTAAGCCACCATTTCTGTTTAAACTAAAATTGTGTTACTGATCACATATATATATATATATATTTAAATAACACATTTTTTTCTATTCATTTATTTTTGTTCATACAGTTTATTTGTAAATATACAGACGTGGCTAATTCAAATAATCATTTGTTACACAAGAGAACAGTCTTACGAAATTTAATACACATGCTTATTGACAAAAAATAAAACCGAAAAAAATTTCATAAATATATTTTTCCTATGAGATCATCATATATATTAAAACAGAATGGTAAAATTTTCAGTTAAGTTCACTAATAAGCTACATTTACACATGCGTCAAATCCTCTTCAGTGCGGTCCTATCTCATTCATTGAAGTGAACGATTCACCGTACACAGAAAAATATGAACACATCATCGGAAGTCGAAAGAACTTTTACTCTATGTGTCATCGTCATCCGGGTAAACAGCGCATGTGCGGACACTGTGCTCCAATGGGAGTTTAGGGTGTGTAGAAGACATTCAAATTGATTCTTAGAGTCTTAGGAGTTACGATTCATTTATTCTCCCACGCTGTAGTCGTTATTATAGCAGCACGCACGTTGCTATCGCTAATATTATTTACTCTAGGTGCTGCCTTGAAATATTAAGTTATTTATATATATTAAAACACATCGGTTATTTTTTAAGACGACAGAATTATGATCCGTATGCGCATGCGCGAATTCTTTTTTTAGAACACCTTGAATTTAGAGGGATAAAAAGCGAGTTCTTACTAGTATAGCCGTGTAAAGCAATATTTTAAAGCTTTAAAAATTTGTAGAGGATACAGGTTCGAGCCCAACGTCCGGCAAAATATTCTTTGTAATATTTTTGTTGCTAATTTATTTCAATAATAACGTTTTATTAGAAAAAAATATATCTGATAAATTTAAACTACACTGTTAAATATAAATCTGTGAATTCACGGTGAAACTACTGGCATTAAAGTAGCCGAACTTTTACCGTTCCGTTAGTAGATTTTTCCGTTGTGGGAAATATAAGAAAGGAAAACTTCGTTTGATGAAGCAGTAACTTTCTGTTGAAAAGTTTGATTTTTAATGATAATAATTTAATATAATTTTTAAAATTAATGAATCAATTATTCGCGAAAGAGTTGGAAATACCGAGTGATTTTAAACTGCTGTATTGGTTTACTTAATTATTATTTCATATAATTTACTTCACGCCGTCCAGAGTATCGAACGCAGGACCTTTTGATAGCGGAACAAATCCTTACTAATTCAGCCAAAGCTGCTGATGCCGGGATGTACAAAGTATGTCTTTTATGAGTTAGTGAGAAAATCTGTTGTGCTTTTTAAAGATTTCCTTTCAAATATATTCCTTAGAATATTTGTGAACGGTTTATTTTATTTTATTTTAGATTGATGTATAATACTTATTATATTTTAAAATGAATTTTAATTTTTTAAATAGTTTAAATAAATAAATAAACCGCTGTTTAAAATCACTGTTTTTTTTTTTTTTTTTTGATTCAATGAATGAATGAAAAACAATTTTTATTCATTTTTTACAAAAATAATGTTACAGACAATTTTTTTCAAATTGTCGTGCACTATTTTTCTTTGACTAATTAATTAAAAGATTATTTTAATAAGAAATAAGAGAAAAATAAACAGAAAAAATATAATCAAAAGGGGATTTTTTATGTTTTTATTAGTTCATGGCGCCAGTGGGATTCGAACCCACAATCTGTGCTCGCAGGCGAGCAGCGTTATGGTGCCTCGGCTATGGAATGTCTCCGCCTCTTGTTTCTCTTGTCATCCCTTTCTTTATTTTCAGGAAATGTGGTGAAATTTTCTGATTTTTAACGGAAAACGCTCTTTTGTTATGAAAAGGGACTTTTTCTGTGAAATTCAAGAAAAAAATATTCGTGAATTTCAGAATTTTTTAACAGCATACGCTATGTGTAAATTATTCTTAAAGATGACAAAAAATGTTTTAAAAGGTGTTAAACTACTTTTAATCCTTAGTTCTTTCAACTGTAAACACATCCATTGACAGAGAATATAAAATATAAACATAAATAAAAATACTAATAATAAGATAAAACCGTCCCGAACAGTATTTATTTGCTAATTAATATGATTTTTATTTCATTGTTATTATTAGTTGATTGCTTTTAATTGAATAAAAATTAACATTCAACAATAGTTTGAAAGAAATAATCATTTTATATTAAAAATATTTAAGCTAAAATAGTTTGCATGCGATTATCAATTAAATAAATTGAGCTGATCTACAATATTTGTTACATTTTATAACCATTAAAAAGAATAGATTATTATGCATGTGTATGTCAGAAAAGAAAGTTTGCCCTTCTTTCTGAGAAAAGGACAAATATTCATAAAAGAACTATAAAAGAAATTATCTTTATGTCCATGATTTAGTATTTAAAAAATATATAAAAATGTCAAATAAAATTCGAATGATTAAAATTATACATATATATTATAATACATTAGGTGCATCAAGATCCGAATTTAAGCTTTCGAGAATAAGACTGATAAAAATAAAATTCATGGAAACTTTTAATAGTCGTCTTTTAATAATTGTGCAGACAAAAAAATAAATAAATAAAATAAAAATAAAAATAATTTATTTTTTAGAAAAAAAAGGCCGTAGTATGTAAAAATAATTGCTCTACCCAATTAGTTTTAGGTAAATTTCTGATTAAAAGCAAGCATACTTAGTTTTAAATTATGAACTTAAAATTCTTTCGCTTCATTGAATGGATAATGCTTTAGACTGAAAATACCATCTATTTCTTTAACGAAATAGTTTATGCACTACAGAAATTTGTCACGTTTTCAGTAATTAATTTAAACGCAACTAATTAAAATTTCACGAATTTTTTAAATAAAACGATAGCTTATTTACCGTCAAATTTTGACGGGTACTACCTACTTTTATTTAAACCCTTGTTCTGATAAGGGAATAATAATAAAGAAAATAAGCTTTTTTCAAATTTGCATTTTTTATTTGAGTGTAGTTATATAGTCCTTATAATTCATATTCTTCATAATATTAGATGTGACTGTTCATATTAGAGATAGATTTTTTTAAAGATTTTTTACATGTTTTTTCATTATTGTGAGTATAATAATAATAGCAATGATAGTGATTAATATTTTTAATAATAATAATAAATATTATTATCATAATTAATACTCCTGCAGTAATAATACTAATAACTATATTATTATTATTACTATTTTACAATATAATGCTATATTTATTACAGTACATATTATCTTACGTTTCAATTTGTATAAGTTTTTATAAAATCTTTAATACAGACAAATGTGTGTCTTCTGAGACATTTTCAAGAAGTAACTTAATAAGTTAGAAATATTTTTATTTAATTTGTAACAACATTTTAATATCAGCATATTAAACTTATTAAATTAAATTAAATTCAAATCTTAAATGTTAAAGATAATTTGTGTAGACTTTCGATTATATAGCATCTATGTTTAATACTTCTAATTAAAAGATCAAAAATGTTTTAACAGCATTTACAAGCCATAATTCTCAAAATAATATCTCGCTTGTATCAAATTCTTTGTCCGGAAGTTATCCATGTTTCGAAGTATTTAATTCTGCAAATTAACAAATTCCGGGAAAAAACATTGTTACAAAAATAGATTAGTTTTCGGTAGTCAAAGTTCTAAATTAAAAACGATAGTATATCGACGGTTATATCTCAGAAGTGTAATTGCTGCTCCAAAAATCTCTTATCAATTTTAAAATCAAAAAAGTAATTAAATAATTAATTTAGTTTAATAATTGTTGTTTAATTTTTAACCACTATTAAATAACTAAAAAAAGATGTACATAATTAATATTACTATTAGTTATAGTGTACTATAAATGGCTGCAAAATGCTTTGCATTTAAATTCTCAAAGAATATTGCTGACATTTTGCTTTTGTTTACATATTGAAAACATTCGTTTAAAACTCTTGAAATTTATTTTTCGATATTTTTTTAAAAAATCAATCCGTATTTTAATGAGTGTTTCTCAATATTTAAAATTTACACTGAAAAATAAAAACGCATGCACGAGAACTGCTGACGTCAATTTGTCTTTGGCGATCTTAAATATCAAATTACGCTTTTGTTGCAATTCTTGCACCATTGAACATCGCACATTTCTAATTTTTATGGCGTGGTGCAGGTACATATTTTTTTTCAAATGCAATTTATTCGAAGGATATATGTAATATTAGTACTATTATAAGTATAATAATAATAGCAATGATAGTAATTAATCTTTGTGTAATAATAATAAATATTATTATCATTATTAATGCTCCTACAGTAATAATAATAATAACTATTATTATTACAACACGATCGAACATCGCACATTTCTAATTTTTATAGCGTGTTGTTGGTACATAATTTTTTTTTTTTCAAATGCAATTTATTTGAAGGATATACGGAATTTTTTTATTATGTATGATTTTACAATTAATTAATAATTAATTTTCCAATTAACTTTCAGCAATGGAATTATTGAATATTTAATACGTTGCTTATTACTTGCTGTCTAAGCGTAAAAACCAACATGATTTAAAATGTCCATGCCGGGAATCGAACCCGGAACGTTAGGAATAACTCTCCACGTGTCGGCTTGGCACTTTAATCTTCGATGACGATGCCCACACTGTAAAAAAAATTCAAGAGGTTACTAAAAGTTTTTTAGTAATTTTGTATTCCACAGATTTTTTTAGCAACAATTACAAGCTTTTTTTTTGCAAGTGAAACAAACATTTCTTTTGTAAACTGAACAAAGGAATTTTTTGTATAACTAACTTAAATCTTTTCAGTATGAGCCACCAAGCAAATTTTAGTAATAGCTCCAAATATATTTTTAATAACAAGTACGTGTGCCCGAATGGCAGGAGCTTCCTTCGAGATGCATCCAGTAGGTAAAAAAAGAGACTTCTGAAGCGGAATATTTTTAGCTAAACCGCAATAGATGGCAGCGCCAATCATGACTACCTGGCCAACAGGATTTTCATAATCCCTTTATTTAACGAGTACTTATACTGCACACATTCGGTGCGTATTTGGTGGTGTCCAGCATCGAACCCGGGACCTTTTAGCCTGGAGGTCGATGCTATGACCACTAAGCTATCACGGCCACACCAAATAAGTTTTAGTAATAGCTATTAAAAATATAAAACTATTAACTCTATTAGTTGCTAGCTTTTTTCTAGTAATTCTTACAGATTTTCTTGTAACCGAGTAAGATTACTAAAAATTTTTTAGTAATTGCATGGATCACTAAAATTTTTTTAGTAGATCTACCCTTTTTTTTTACAGTGCAGCTCGATATTTTTCACACATATATTCGCATGGCTGCACTGTAGCAGGAGATGGCATAGTCTTCATAAAAACACAATCTTGAGGTGTAACATGAGACACAAATAAACCTAGCATCGGTGAACACACATACAATTTTTAATTAATTTTCCAATTAATTTTCAGCAATCAAATAACACTTCAAGATACTGAATATTTAATACGATATTTATCACTTATTAACTAAGCATAGAAACCAACATGGTGAAACTTGTCTCCCATTTGGAAATTTTTCAGATTGTTGTTTTCTACGCTTAGTTAGCATGTAATAAATCACGCATTAAGTATTTTATTTGATATTTTGTTTAAATCTCTAGATAATTATTATCGTGATTTCTAACATAGGCCGCAGATCAAGCAATTCTTTTTGGATCCAGAAATTTTATTTAGTAACTGAAGCCACTTATTTACTTGTATCTAAAATATATATGCTTATTAGGGTGGAGCGAAAAAAAATTTTTTTGGAAAATAAAAAACGGGTAGGTGCCAAAAGTTGCCTTCATACTAGTACATTAACTGCGTGAAATTTTACCGCTGAAAAAAAATGGCTTGAGTCTGCGCTTTTGCTCCAAAAATCGAAATTTTGAGTAAAATTTGTCATTTTTTGACATTTTTTCAAAAAAATTAAAAATTCCTATAGAGCTAGTTAGTATTTAAAAGTGTTGCTTAGACCTTTATATTTATCTTCTTAACATATTTAAACTATAAAACAATATCTGTAGCCTGTATAATTGGAGCAAATCTGACAACTTTTTCTGAAAAATCAGCGTTAGCCTCTCTATTGGAGCATACAACGAAATGCTCTTTTAAATGCATTTCTTACCTAGCTGCTTTCAAAACTACTGTGTATATAACTCATTAGAGGTGGTTACATTATCCCACCCGTCTCAACTACCCAATCATCTAGGCCCAGTGTTTTATTTATGCATTGAATTGTTACTCATTTCCCGAAGACAAGTATAAGATTTCGATATATCAAAGTAATTTATCTCTTCTTTGTATTCACTGACTTTGGATGATTTGGACTGCTGGTGTGATCTGCTGCACGTATATTTTTATACCATGTATAACAGAAGAGAAGCTGAGTAATGTATTGGGTATGTTCTTAATTGAGCCTATTCAGCAGTCTATTATCTTCATTACATTTTCATGCAATTAATACATTATGATTGGAAGTTCTGTTACCACAGCATTTTTTCAATCAATTACATTTTATATATAATGATTTTCCTAAAAATTGATTGTATGAATTCAATTTTTAGTATGTCATCATTTACTGTACTTATTACATTGAATATATTTTGAGAAGCTGCCTGCTTAATATTATGACGATCGTCACAGAGGATTGCAAACAAAATTTGCGTATAAAACAACAATATTTCTAAAGAAGTTTTAGTATGCTTTATGTCGTTTCCTGTGTTGTTCCATAGTCTAGTAATTTCTAATAAGATTTTAGATCTATTATTTAGGTGTGTAGTACATTTGGATAAAACATCCCGCGATATAAACTTGGATTATACATTTTGTGAGTGAACATATAGACGCTGATTGCCAATCTGTGCTTATATAACGCGGAAAATTTTATTAACTTTATGAGCTGTATTTTGTGTGAGATGTTTTCTAAACTCCTATTCCCCATTCTTTCTGAGAAATAGCTTTCCTTATAAATTAGCTTTGCAATCTCTGACAGAAATTTCTAGTCTGTTCTGAGTATCTTTTTCTCAATTTGAGAAAATAATTTTTCAAAATTATTCTGTTTTATATAAAGAAAAAAAAAATACAATAGGAAGTGAATAGTACGTAGGCAAAGATTTTCCTTATTAATCCGGTGAATCCATGTAGCTTAGAAGGTTTTATATCGACTTCTCTAATAACTGGCGCAGAGGAAATTCACTGGAGTTGAAGTAGCGAATGATTCAATATTATACACAATTCTAAGCTTTCCCTATGCAAAATGGTTCACAGTAACAAAAAAAATTCTCCTAATTTTAAATGAGCACTTATAGTCGATTAGAATCCGTACATTCCCTCATAAAGTACTATGCATTATATGTTTATGCCAAGGACATTTCACCATCAAATGTTGTCCACTCATAAAAAGAAGATCTAAAAGTTAATAGGAAATTACCTGGACACGAAAACACTTAGAAAACGGCATAAAACTAATGCAAAAAAAAAGTTATTTACAACAGCGGTTGCTTTACACATGGAGAACAAATTTTCATTGCAATTCTCGCTGATGATCACCATCACGTTAAACAGCTCGCTTCTCAACATATAAAAAATGCAAAAGTAGAATAAATGATGGCATATTTATAGTTGAACTATCTGAAATCATCTTTGAAGCACATCATTACGTAAAAAAAAAATACAATTGACTGAAAAAATGTTGTGGTAACAGAACTTCCAATCACTATTCATCAACTGAATGTAAGTTTGATAAATATAATAGATGGCCGAATAGATGCCTTTAATAGATTCCCGTGCATTACTCTGCTTGTCATTTTTTGTATAAACTGTAAAAATATACCTGAAGATAGTTACAGCAGCATGTGGATGCAAAGAACAGATAAACAAGGTGGAAGCATCGAAAACATGCCAAATTTTTATAAAGAAAATCACAAATCAATGTATAAATAAAACACTGTACTAAGATGATCGAATAGTTGGGCCGGGTGGTATAGGAAATATAGCCACCTCCACGACGCATGTCCAAGGTAGTTTTGAAAACAAGAGCTGTATTAAAAACAACAATTCGTTGTATGACCCAATAGAGTGGTAATGCTGTTTTCTTACTAAAAGTTGACTGTTTTGCTCCATCTATAGGGAATAAACATATTGTTTTATAGTTTAAATATGTTAAGCAGATAAATATAAAGGTCTAAGCAACACTTTTAAATACTAACCAGCTCTGTAGGAATTTTTTAATATTTTTGAAAAAATGTCAAAAAATGACAAATTTTACCCAAAATTTCGATTTTTGGAGCAAAAGCACAGACTCAAGCCATTTTTTTTCAGCGGTAAAATTTCACGCAGTTGATGTACTAGTATAAAGGCAACTTTTGGCACCTACCCGTTTTTGATTTTCAAAAAAAAATTTTTTTCGCTCCACCCTAATGCTTATTATTAAAAGTACTGTAAATTTCGGTGCACAATCCGCGAATAAAACTTTATTTGTTTTTTTAATTCCAGAATCTTTTTTATTTCCAGATTTTTAAATTATATATATATATATATATATATATATATATATATATATATATACATATATATATAATTTAAAAATCTGGAAATAAAAAAAATACTGGAATAAAAAAAAATGATTGTTTTATTCGCGGATTATGCACCGAAATTTACAGTACTTTTAATCCTTCCAGGCGCTGTACATTTCTATTGCGAATATCTCGAAATGACTGAATCACACCGGTATTTACATACAAATTTATTTGATAGAATTTTTTTCCCATACATATTAAAAGGAAAATATTTATGCCGAATCTGGGTGGCATTATGGCATTTCGGTATCATGTCGTGTCTCCATGGTGTACTATGTATGACGGCAGAGAAATATAGGCCTTAGGGGAGATTGCCCTCCGTGGCAGTCTTTCTAAAAAAACCTAACCCGTATTTACGCAATGTCACTCAAGATTCGAAGAAAACCATGGAAAACTCCGGACGGTAAGGCCAAAGGGCACGATTAGGTTCGAACCCAAAACCTTACGTCTACTAACTTTGAGAATAAAAACTCGCAGCCACTGGTGGGGTAGGTGTTGTATGTATTGGAACAGATGAAACACAAAGAATTAAACAATGAACAAATTGTATTACTGAAGAAAAGTAAACCATTTGTAATTAAAACAAAGCAAATAGATGAGTATTTATCTCCGGGTAATATTCCATAGCCAAATCATTTTTTTAGAAAAATCAAATACTTTTAAAAAAGGATATAGCACCTATTTATCATGAAGGTGGCCTAAAAATTTAATCTTTACACTGGCGAATAATGAAAAATGCATTTTTAAACGGATTTTGTTTCTAAGTCGTAATGAAATTTACTAATTATCAGTATTAAATATTTTTTTATTGGTTTGCAAAGGCATTAAAAGACTATAACTAATATTAAAATAGAAAAAAATATGCTTTTTCTTCACTTGAAATAAGAGAAATAATAACACTACTAATAATAATGTATCGTAATAAATGTAACTCAAAAAATATAATGTATATATAATTCCAGTGGGTTGTTAAAGTAATAATGTGTTAAAATTTATGAAATTTTTTAGCTGCTTTTTAATTTTTTGCACAAAAATGTTATCTTTATTCTTCATTAAAAAAATCAGAAAAATAATAGAAATAAAACAGTAAATAATAATGACCACAGATAAAATGATAAAAAGGCAAAATCAAGTATTTTGGTAAAATAATTCTCCTCATCTTTTGAATTTTATGACTGTTCTTAGATCCTTTTGAACATTGGAAATATAATAATGGAACAAAAATGTTACACGAAAATAAAAATTGCATCCCGTTTTCCTTTATTTTTAATTAGTATTAAAATGCATTTTTATCTGTTCGTAATTAACTGTCATTCTTTTTACAGTATAACAAATTTTCCAGCAATGGCGGAACAAAGGGGGGGGGGCGATGCACTGCACAGTAAGGCAAAATCCAGAAAAGCTGGCAAAAATATGAAAATGTTATTGAAATTGTACGAAAATTCGAATAAAGGTGTTTTTGAGGATGCTAAGTAAGAATACAAAATTAAAAAACAAATGGCGGATACAATATGGCGGAGCAAAAATTTAAATGTCTCGAAAGTAATTCAATTTGTATGAAATTTCGTAAACTTATCAGGATGCTAATTAGAATTCAAAAGTTAAACTTTAAAAATAAATAAATAAATAAAAGGGCAGATTAAAAGTAAAAACAATTATATTTAAATAAATTTTAAAATTCCGTAGCTAAATTTAAAAAGGAATTTTCAAGGAATTAAGACATATTTAATTGAAATTTAAGTACGTTAATGGAAAGTAAAATATTAGATTATTAAATTTTTATGTTTTTAAAATAAAAACGAAAATATATTCTAGAAATTCAACTTTAGAATCAACTGTAATATAATTAAAAGATTCTTCAGAGATCAAGGAGTCGAAATAGTTAGCAGAACTTGTTGGCGGTATTAGAAGATCCTGTGACTCTTAGAATCAATGATTTTAATTTCTTCCACGATAATTTATCTAAACTGGAAATGAAAGAATCTGATGACATTAAAAACATAAAAATATCTTTCTTTTTTTTTGTATTACTGCATGTTTGCGATAAATCTTCTCGATCTCTTTTGATCAGTTTGTTGCATGATTCTTGAGTTTCTAATGACATTTGACAAATTGGCAGTAATGAAGATAATGTTATTTCTTTGTTATTAATAAGTAGTTTGCGTACAGAATTAGGCATATTAAACCAGGGATGTAGTTCAAATCTATGAGATGTTTGAAAGGAAAAATCTTCAAAATTGATCAAATAAATGACATGGCTACAAGAAATCTCTCATGACTTAGAATCGTTTAATAAAATCTTCGTATACGCTCGTTATAGAAGCACAAATAGTTGCGGTTTCAAAGAATCGTTGAATTGTATTACCATCATTTGTACTTCCAAATCTGGGATTTGGTTTCTCGAGAGAAATTTTAATTGCAAACGAAGTATTTTTTTGCAGACTTTATTTTGCAATTTCAGTGTCCTTCTTTTCATGCAGAGTACGAGCTTTTCATTTTTTCTATCGAGTTTGTCTGCCAGGTGCAAGCTCTCTCTAAACATCTTAGCATGTAACATAGAATTCTAAATTATCTCTATTCACTTTTGATTAAAAAATGTCATATCGGTAAGAAGCTGTTTTGATGTTGTCTGACACTGGTAACAACGTTGAGTATTACACTAATTCGTTATTAAATACTATTTCTTCTGTATCAGTGATTATATTAAAAGAAATAAATTAATTCTCCTTGTGTTTAATACAATCCCATTAATTGACAGTAGCTTCCGTATTTCTTAAAAAAAAATGGATCTTGATTGGCCCGATAAAATCAGTGAAATGAAGATCTTGGAATTTTTAAATTGATGTTTTATGAATTATTCGCAACATGTATGTATTCTTGTAGCAGGGAGAAGTGAAAAATATATTAGAACCTCCTGCAATCTTCACAGCTAAATATTGTTTAAATGTAATTGGAATAGATATGACATCACATCCTCATTTGCAAACTAAATCCAAAATGCTAATGTAGGCGAAAGTCTTATTTGTAACGATTTTCATAACCATTTGTAACGATCATATTAACAAAATACGCTCAGTAGTTTGACCTAGAAAATATTGCCATTGACAAAATAATTCTTCTAATTACAAAATTACAATAGAACTAACAAAATTACTACCTATAAAGATAAGAAAATATTATTCTATCAGAACAATAATAGAGAATTATTTTCATTTTTTCATTACTAAGCTTACTTATCAAATTAATTTAATCTTATGATTATAGTACTTATTTGCAATATCATAGGTAAAAAACTGTTATAAAAATGAATAATCCAAAAATTTAAGAAAGATTAATAGGTAAATTAATGTGAAAAGTACTCAATTTCAATATTTTTAAAGCTACCGAAAAAGTGGCATTTTTACTTGCGGTTACTAAAATATGCGTAAAATGCAGAATGGCAGTTTTTGGCAGCTGGTTTTTCATGAATCATTAGACAATAGCCCATGTTATTATTTTCATTAAATTTCGTTACGGAACACTGTGGAACATTTAAACTTTTTCATGTTTGAAAGAAAAAAAATAAAATAAAATAAAATATTTTTTCAAAAATGACTATGAATTTATTAATTTTTATGTGCTGAATATAAATTTTGTAATGCATACAAATAAAGTACACACTATCATAGTGTGAATCCATTTCAAATCATTAAAATCGAATTATATGGTAAAATTTAGCGCGCGTTTAGAGGAACTGTTGTTTTGCTGTTTTTGTTCGCTCTAAATGATACTCCTTCAAGCATCATGTTTGAAATATTGCTGCTTGTAACGGCAAAGCAAAAATCTTTTTTTAAATACAGATTCTGACTCTCCAAACATTTTTCTAGCCGATTATATAATCAAAATACCCTAAATCGTAACTTCATTTTTCGACTTTTGGCCAGCTTTTTGGGTTTTTGCCCCACTGTGCGATGGGGAGATCGCCCCCCCACCTTGAGCCCATAAAGGTTTTCAAATGAGTAAACTGAGTTTTAGCCCACTTCTTGGCAACCTTTTTTTTTTTGACGCGCGATAACTGCGCCATGCCTTGCTTTCTTTTCCATTTAGGTGCTGCTCTTCTTGACAACCCTGGGAGATTTGGAGAGATTTCGTTCCTCGGCTTGCGCATGCTCCGTTCGTTCTTTCTTTTCTAGTTTTCTTATTGAACGAGAGATGAGAAACATTAAGTTTGAAGTCTCGCGCTTTGAAATTAATTAAATTTCTTGTGTCTCATTAGAGGCCGTTGGATTTCGAAGAGTAACATCGAGTGAGTAAACTTTTTGGGGGGAATATACGAGTGATTTTTTTAATTAGAAACCTATGTTTTGTATTTAAAAGGAAGTATTTTCTACATTTCTCTTGTTTTTTGAATGTAGAGACCATGCTTTGTAGTTAAAAGTAAGTGTTTTAGGCCTTGCTTTAGTATTTTAGATGTTTTGAATCTTAATGTTATTTAGTTTCATATTAAATATAAAAGAAAAACATTATTTGACTTGAAAGCTTAGTATATTTCTTTAGAAAATCTATTCTTGATTTCTTTTTCTATTTAAAAAAAGGCTGGTTTTTGTTTTAAAAGAAGGTTTGTGTACAATTTCTTTGTTTCTTGAACGGAATTGTTTTGCATGTTTTGATGTTATACATGTTTTAAGGAAATTAATAGCCGGGGGATTCAGAAGGGGGGGGGGAGCCCCCCTGAGAAAGAATTTTTTTTCTTCTAAAAGCTGTGTATTGCGTAGTGTCTCCTGGACTTAAATCCCGCTCCGGGTGACAAAACGCAAAAGTACGCCAACGAGGCGATATTTTGGAAACGCTCCAAGAAGGGGGTTAAAACTCAGTCGCGCCTTTCAAACTAAAATGAGAAACCTTCATGGAATAGGACTTGGGCTGAAGGTCAAGTTCGGCGTGGCGCGGCCCGGGTTGGGCACGCCAATTCATGAATCAGGCAATTGCGAAGGAGCGATCGTCCACCCTAGGGTCGGGATGGGTCAAGTTTTCTGACTTTTAGAGCCGGGCCGTATCATGATATTTATTTTTCTGCCAATTTTGGTCGGACCAGACTTCTTTTTCTTCAGTGTTAAATTCAGACAATTTTCTCCGGGAGGGGCTCCTGTGGCTCCGGGGGAGCTATTATAGAGCTCCTGGGGGAATTGTAATTTTTGTCCATGGAATACGCAGAATTTCAAATTTTCCGGGGGGGAATGCCCCTCCCCCCCGGGCCACCCCATGAATTTAACACTGTTTTTCTTCCTGGTTGAGTCCGGCCTGGAGTCATATTTCCTAAATGTCTGTATTAGAGAAGAGACAGTGCTCGGATTCGGACTCATTTTTTTTCTGAAACGTATAAATTTTACTTATCAATGAATAGAAAATATTAATGTAATTTTTTCCCCATTAAACATTACTTATTCCTTTTCAAATCACTATATTGACATTTTTATTAGAATGAAGGGGAAGCAGAAATTGTGTTTTTTCTATTTTAGTGTTAGATCGCTATTTTAAAAGTTAATTATTAGTCCTTTCTACAAACCTATTTTTGCCATTTCCGACAAAGATCTGGCGCCAACGAAAAGGCGGGAATAGTGAATTTGTCTTTAGTTTGATTTTTATTTATAGCAGAGGTTATTTTGCGATAGGGTTGTTTATTATTATTATTTAGACATATAATGCAAGAGAATATTTTCTTCCAAATTTAGTTTGAGGTTGGCGAATAATTTAGATTTCTATTGCACACAGCGTACATAGGTCGTAATCGCTTTTCATATGGAAATATTTTTAGTGATTGTCGCTTTTTTGTGAATTCTGCTAATGCTGAAGTTGTACTCGGCAATTTATGAAGTCACATTTGATCGTATGTAAATTTAATTTCCATACTATTCAGATAGAAAGCAATTGAGCAGAGTTTCCTCTATTCTTATAAAAGCATCGGAATTTAAAATTTTTAATTTAATGTTATTGTCTGGGTCACGCCTATCCCAAAAATTGTTATGAGGAATGAAATGGTTATAGTTAAAAATGTGCACTTTTTATAGAAAACTGATAAATGTTGTTCGATTCGACAAATAATCGACAACAATTTCTACAAGTTTTATGCATTTATTCATGAAACACACTTCATTAACATGTGTAATATATTTTCTTATTGAAGGAGAAAAAATATGAGATTTTTTTTATGTATAAAGTACATTTTTATTTTATATCAAACTTTTCTTTTGATAATATTAAATTTAAATTTTCGTTTAAAAGTAACATTTCTATATAAAATGTAGTTTAAAAATTATAATTTTTTTGGAACATTAAAAAAATGTATTATGCATTTTTTTCTTTTACTTTATACTTTCGTTATCGAGCTCGGGCTCTGATGAAGCAAAATGTTTCGGGTTCGGGCGGGCTCGGATTTAAAATCGTCGATCTCGGTTCGGACCTAATCCTGAAAAAAAAAAGCCCAAACTCATGTTTTGTCTGCACTGATCAAAATTTCCAAATCGGGGTTCGGCCCTGAGTGAAAGCTAAACGTTTGTTCTGTGTCCGATCCTGCCTGTATGATAAGCATTATTGGTCCGACCGCTATTCGAGCAATTCTACACTCCGAGCCCAATTTGGGCTGGCATTTTACTTATTTATTATTCGTAAAAAATATATTTATGTTGTACATTTGTTTAGCAAAATCTTAAGAAATACATTTTTAAAAATTTACTTTTGTTCTTATTGTAGAGCTTTACTATTATGATTTATATTATACGTGGAAGTTAACCCGACCCGCATGAAAAAAAGAAGTCAACCGGACCCAAACACAACCCACAGAAAAAAGTGTAAATTAACCCAACCAGCAGCAAAAACAGAAATCAACCTGACCAGCAGCAAAATATAGTCGTCAACCGGTCTGAAACCTAACAAGTAGCAAAAAAGTAGCAGTTAACCTGACCCGCTGCAAAAAGTAGAATTCAAACGCACCCAAATGCGAACCACAGAAAAAGTATTAATTACCGCACGGTGTGAAAGGGTGGGGGCAAAGGAGGCGGTCGCCTTGGATTCGGAAATTTAAAGGACGTCAAATTTATACTACTAACGTCATTCTTGGCCTGTCACAAAAAAAGTCGTTTGGGGGGGGGGAGGACAAACTGAAACTTTGCCCAGGCGCAGTTTTCACTTCGCACGCCCCTGATTAGTTAACACGACCAGCAGCAAAAAATAGAAATCAACTGGACCCAAACCAGAACCGCTTTAAAAAAAAGTCGACTTACCCAAATCCGACCCTCAGAGAATATAGAAAATAACCGGACCCAAACCCGAGCCGCAGAGAAAATATTAGCCTCGACCTGCGCTTGAGATTCGAGTCTCCCAATTTTTAAAATCCCCCCCCCCTCCCCCTTGAGGACTCTCCAGATCCGCCTTTGTTTTCCAGTAAATCTCAAATCGGTTTTTCCCAAAAATTTGCTAAGGTGAGGTAAAAGTTTTGAATTTTAAGTTAAAATACCTTCTTTCGGATATTGATGTTTTTAATTAATTTTGATTTTTAATGACACTTTTAGTTATAGCAAATTGTTGTATTTTTTATACTTAAAAGATGTAAAAGGGAATGATATGAATTTTCCTATATATTTATATATTTTTTGTTTCTAGGTTTTCGTTAGATTTCTAAAAGTATTTTGTAAAGAAAAAAAAGAAAAAAAAAAGTGATTAAAATATATTTTTAAATAAAATTGGTTAAAAAAGTAATACTTTTCATCTTTGCGAATTAGCTTATTCTAGGGGAGAAAATATGATGTTCACACCTAGCTTTGTAACATAATTCCTTTTGTGGTCTTTTAGGTCAAAGTTAGATAAACGAAAAAAAAAAAAAAAAAAATAGATACTGTATTATTTACTTAACAGCAGTTTTACAATTTTTGAGACTACTTAACTTTTTCAGCCCTGATTTTTTTTCAATTTTGTGAGGAAATTACTTTTGCGCTAATAAAATTAAAAGAAGCTTTCAGTATCACACAAGTTATGGTTTATTCAAATTTACCGCATGTGTTATTTGTTGAAAGTTTACGAATGCATTTATTTTGTGTGTTTTTCATATAAAAATAGTCTAATGAAGAATTTTTGAAGAGATTTGGAAAATTTTGTATTACGAACATAATAATTAACAGATTATACAGATTAAACAAACATTACCATTTACTAATGTGTCTTAAAATTTATCACAAATTATTAGTTTGAAAATGAAACATCTAACTTAAATTAAAAAAGCAAAACGTGTTTGAAATTAAAGACACTTCAATAGTTTGCTAATATTTAAAAAAAAACTTCTATTATTGTTATTATCATAACAATATTCTGAAATATAAATGAAGTCATAATAATAAATGTACAGATATATGTTATCAATATTAAATGCTGGAATTATTAGAAATAATTGTTAGCGTAAAATAAAAATCTGTGATAGACATGTGCTATTAATAGGACGTCACGGCCGAAGAGGTTAACATAGAAAATACATTAAGTGATACTTAAAATATCTAACTAGTTAATAATAAGATTAAAATATTTCTTAAAAATATCTAAGAATCTACCATTTTTATTTTGAAAAAATAGAATTTTATTTGGCGATGTGAAATAGTTTCAATGTGTTTATTGGCTTTATTAGAATTTATTTCGGCAACGTTCGCGGAATGTCATGATAATCTGCTGTGCTTTTATTCTGCTTTGTTTTTGAAGCAACAATTTTGTGGACTTACTTTAATTTTAGAGCCAAATCTAAAAATTAAAAAAATCATTACTTTAAATATATATAAAATATATACCTCATTATTAAAGAGGAAGTTTATGGGTTCTCAAATTTTATCTTATCCTCTTCAGTTCCGAATAAAATAATAATACAAATGGTTTTTTACAAACGAAATGAAATCATACACAGCAGAAAAATATCTTTTCTGAAATTAATCTTTTAAGCGCTTCGAAATTTAGGTTAAAAAATATGGGTCAAAGCTACAAACCCTCTTAAAACACAAATTGAATAACCATTAACCTACAATAACGCAATCGCAAATTTAAGAACTTTGAACAAGTAAATGATCTAAAAATCTTCAAACAATTTTACTGAAAGAGAATTGAGTTAAATATTTATGAAAATTTATCACTTTCTTTGTAACAATGTCTTTTTGACATTTTTAGGCAATTTGATGAAATAACATTTATTTTATGAAGTATATTGTTTAGATGTAGATATTTATTTGTTTATTTTCAACGAAATGAACTTTCATCAATTCCAAAGTGAAACGAAAATGCAAAAGAAAAAAAAAGATATTTTAGTTTTTACAAGGAAAAGAACAGGGGTTCCCGAATAGGGATCCAGGGATCCAAGAAGTTAATGGGTTATAAAATGTAATGTCTTAATGTTTAGTGGTAGTTTCTCCAAAAATGATTCCTTTGTCTAGAAGCTTGAGAAGAGGAGATCACTTTAAAGCTCTTAGAAGAAAAAGAAATTGTTTATTATAAAGGAATAAGATATGACTAAAAAAAACATATATAGCGATATTCCGATTAAAACTGGTTTTAGGATAAAACGCGTGAAGCCATATATAATCAAATCAAAGGGAATTTTAACTTTAAAGCTAATTTTTGTCAAATCAGATATTTTTACCACTGGGCGTATCCTATTTTCAAAATTAAAGAACACAGAAACTTAAAATTGTGAATTATATTATTTCTTATATACGTTTATAACTCCTATCTATTTAAATAAAAAACTAACAGTAATATGTATTTTTTACATTTTTATTACAATTTTATCATAGATTTTTACAGTTTACTTGTTTGAAAAAATATTTTCATCTATTTCAATTCATTATTATTTTAGATTCACTGTTAAAAATAAATCTGTGAATTCCAGGTGAAACTACCGGCAGCAATGTAGCCGAACTGTTACCGTTCCGTAAGTAGATTTACCGTTGTGGGACATACAAGAAAGGAAAACTCCGTTTGAAGAAGCGGTAACTTTCTGTTACAAAGTCTGATTTTTAATGATAATAATTTAATATAATTTTTAAAATTAATAAATCGATTAATCGTCAAAGAATTCGAAATTACCGAGTGATTTTAAGCTGCTATGTTATTTTATTTATGATTATTAATGCACAATTTAGTTCACGCCGTCCTCAGGATCGAACTCGAGACATTTTGATAGCGGAATAAATCCTTACTAACCGAGCCAAAGCTGCTGATGCCGGGTTGTACAGAATATGTCTTTTATGAGTTAGTGGGAAAATCTGTTGTGCTTTTTAAAGATTTCCTTTCAGTTATATTCCTTAGAATATTTGTAAACGGTTTATTTTATTTTATTTTAGACTGATGCATAATGCTTATTATTTTTTAAAATAAATTTTTCTTTTTAAATAGTTTAAATAAAAAAAATCACTGTTTAAAACCACTGTTTATTTTTTTTTTTAATTTTTTAATTGAATGAATGAATGAACGAATGAAAAAAACTTTTTATTAACAACTTTTTTTTAGAAAAATAATGTTATAGACAATTTTTAGAAATTGTCGTACATTATTTATTTATTTATTGGCTAATTAATTAAAAGATTTTTTAATAAGAAATAAGAGAAAAAAAGTAATTTAAAGAGGACTTTTTATGTTTTCATTATTTCTTCTCGCCAGTGGGATACGAACCCACAATCTGCGCTCGCAGGCAATTAGCAGTATAGTGCCTTGACCATTCGGCCACGGAGCCCCTTACACAACGGAGTGTCTCCGTTTTTTGTTTTTATTTCCACCTGTTTCGTTATTTTCAGGAAATATGGTGGGATTTGCTGATTTGTAACGGATAATGCCCTTTTGTTGTGAAAAGGGACTTTTTCTGTGAAATTCGGGAAAAAAATATTCGTGAATTTCAGAATTTTTTCAACAGTGTTGAACATAACGTACAATATTGTAAGAATGCAAATATGTACATTATATTTGTATAAATCGAATATATTTTTTATAATCTTGCGTGCTATACATGTATGTCATTTAAAATGCATAATGAGTATGTCTCAGTTAAATCAAATTGTGTCTTATATATCATTAAAATTATTTAAGGGTGTTCTTAACTGCTCCGCTCAACAAGCGCAAAACGTTTTGACACATTTACAAATTCATTTTTTAGCAGAAAGTTATAAAATTGGATTGCTTGAATATGGAAGCGATTTTAGATCGAACTTAGTTTTCCATTTTGGGATAATTAAATTACCTACCATGTTCTAAGGTATTTCGATCACGTGATCACCCGTTTTTCTCCTGCTTTTCGACCGGTTTTTCTGCTTTCGTCTTAAAATGTGCTCAAAAATGTCAACTTTGAAGGCTTGTTATGAAAGATCTATTGTCTTAAAAAAAAAATAGAAATTAAGTGGAATTAGATAGTTTCTGAACAACAACACTTGCTATTTTCATGCATTTCCAAACAAAAATAAATTAAAGCATATGTTATAAAGTAGTCCTTTTTGATTTAAGAACACCCTTAAACGAATGTTTAAACTAAAATTTGTGCAATTTATTTATTTATTTTTAATTTTGAATAAATACTTCGAGATCATTTTAAGGTGCGTTTGTAACGATATAAATACGCTGCAACTGTAGTCGTCGTTTAGTCCGCATATAACAGAGCAAAAACTATCCAACCAAATAGTTTGAAATTTATAATTTACATTTGTCGCATAAATTTGACGAGTCATTTCAAATTTTATGAAAATGGGATGCATTGTTTAATTACAGAGACAATCAAAAGTATTCAATTTCATTACGGTCACACGGAAAAAAAATAATTTCAAGTGCATTTTAATGCTGCTACACACTTTCGCACACAATAGAATTCATATGAATCTATTGTATACTAAACTATACATTCTGTAAAATCTGTGGTGCAAAGAATATTTGTTATTAATTTACAGGGCCATTAAGAAGTATTCCACAATATTATGGTATATAGGAAAACATTGTTTTGGGAGGCGTTACAATTATAGTAAACTATTTCATATCTTATAAAATTGATATACGTTAGTAAGTTTACTACAAGTTACTTCCGTTATAATAGAAAGCAGATAGTATTTACAGGATACCGTAAAAGACTATCACCACTATACTGTATTCGTGTACTGTATACTACAACAGCAAGATCTGGATAATTAAAAAAATTCGTTATAACAGAAATGCACTTCATTTGCTACGTTTCACGTGCAATTTCCCCAATTTTTTAGGTGTGTTCGCAATTATGTTAATATGTAACAGGTGCCCAGTAGCCAAACAATATTGGATCAATAATGGCTACATCTTGGAGCATTGAAGCAGTGGCTTGACACATTGGCGCAATACTGGCATGAAATATTGCTCCAATATTGGGGTGTTCATTGGAAATATTGCCAATAAAACACCAATATTGGTTAAATATTGGGTTTTCATTGAAAATATTTCAAATGTAACGACAACATCTGTACAATATTGGGAATTCATTGGAAATACTTTCAATGAAATGCCTATATACACAGGTGTCCAAAAGTTAAGCATAATTGGCAATTAAGTAAGTAATGAAAGAAATATGAATCGGAATGTGGTGAAACTCCAGGTGTGTAAACCAAATAGTACGTGTCATATATTTTCGCGAAGAGTTTTACCCGAAATCGAACAGGGGAGCGTCAACAAATTGAAAAAGAACGAAGATCTTTTGGATAACCCTGTCAAAACTAATGTAGCAAAAGCGTTCAAACAGCATTAATTATGATTAATTGGCTTATTCTAATGTACTGTGTTTACGATTATACATGCTATCCTTGTAGAAATAGAGAAATTAAGGTTTTTATAAAAACAGTCCTAAGTTTTTTGCTTATAATTTGCAGAGTTCTTTATATAAAATAATGTTCTTTTCTGAAAATGTGACAAACATCATTGTACATAATACCCTGTCATCAGAATTAAAAAGTAATAAAAATTGCATGACAAATGAGCAGGTTTACTAAATAATTTTTTACTGCGCATGCGTGAACGCTATTAAAATTTCATTTGCATATTATATTAGTTAAATGTATAGAGCAACTTTTGTGAAAGTCTCAAAAACATAGCTTAAAAATTCTGAAAATTATCGTTGATAGAATGAGATCAAAATCCTTTATTCCCTAAATGAAGCAAAAAGATGAGGGGCTGTATTCATATTCCATTGTTTAGTGCCTACACAATATTGCACGTACAACTATATTCAGGTAAAACCTCTGATTTTTTTGCTTCCTTTAGAAATAACGGATTTTGATTTGATTCTATAGACGACAATTTTCAGAATTTTCAAGCTATGTTTTTGAAACTTTTACAGAAGTTGCTTTATACATTTAGCTAACACAATATGTAAATGAAATTTTGATATCGTTGACGCATGCGCAATGAAAAATTATTTACTAAACCTACTCATTTTTCATACAATTTTTATTATTTTTAAATTCTGATGACAGGGTATTGTGTAGAATGATGTTTGTCATATTTTCAGAAAAGAACATTATTTTATATTAAGAACTCTGCAAATTATAAGCAAAAAACTTAGGACTGTTTTTATAAAAACCTTAATTTCTCTACGAGTATACATGCTATCCTTATAAAAATAAACACAGTACATTACAATAAGCCAATTAATCATAATGTGCAGTTTGAACACTTTTGCTACATTAGTTTTGATAGGATTATCCAAAAGAACTTTGTTCTTTTTCAATTTGTTGACGATCCCCTGTTCGATTTCGGGGAAAACTCTTTGTGAAAATATATGACGCGTACTATTCTGTTTACACACCTGGAATTCACAACATTTCGATTTATATTTCTTTCATTATAGTCTAAGAGCTAGCAACGTTTTCGTCACCTGATTTTATCATGGCTCATTTTTTAATATGTTTTTCCCTTTTATGGTAGAATACGTTTGCTAGCGTTCTGGCCGTCGGGAGACGTTGCGTTTACCTGTGGCAGAAGGGGTTATGCAGGTCAAAAAGCTTCAAAATAACGTCATTTTATCAAGGCTCATTTTTTAATATGTTTTTCCCTTTTATGGTAGAATACGCTTGCAAGCGGTCTGGCAGTCGGGAGACGTTGCTTTTACATGTGGCAGAAAGGGGTTATGCAAGTCAAAAAGCTTCAAAATAACGTCATTTTATCAAGGCCCATTTTTCAATATGTTTTTCCCTTTTATGGTAGAACACGTTTGCAAGCGGACTGGCAGTCGGGAAACGTTGCGTTTACCAGTGGCTGAAGGGGTTATGCAGGTCAAAAAACTTCAAAATCACGTTATTTTCTCTAAGCTCATTTTTAAATATGTTTTTATCAAGCTTAAAAATTACAAGATATTACTCTTTGCATAGCACACAACCTATAATTAATATTCCAGACACAAATTCGGTTGCAAAGTTAATGCCAGATGGTTTTAAATATGGCAACGAAAGTGCCTGTTCTCTTTGGATAGCAGACAACCTAAAATTAATTTTCCAGACACAAATTCGGTTGCAAAGTTAATGCCAGACGGCTTTAAATATGGCAACGAAAGTGCCTGTTCCAAAAGTGGTTTACAATTTAAAAATTATAAGACCTCTTTACGTCATTTTATCAAGCTTAAAAATTACAAGATATTACTCTTTGGATAGCAGACAACCTACAATTAATTTGCCAGACACAAATTCGGTTGCAAAGTTAATGCCAGACGGCTTTAAATAATGCAACGAAAGTGCCTATTCCTAAAGTGGTTTATAATTTTAAAATTATAAGACCTCTTTACGTCATTTTATCAAACTTAAAAATTACAAGATATTACTCATTTTATAGCAGACAACCTATAATTAATTTGCCAGGCACAAATCGGTTGCAAAGTTAATGCCAGCGGCTTTATATATAGCAACGAAAGCGCCTGTTCCAAGAGTGGTTTACAATTTAAAAATTATAAGACCTCTTTACGTCATTTTATCAAGCTTAAAAATTACAAGATATTACTCTTTGGATAGCAGACAACCTACAATTAATTTGCCAGGCACAAATTCGGCTGCAAAGTTAATGCCAGACGGCTTTACATAATGCAACGAAAGTGCCTATTCCTAAAGTGGTTTATAATTTTAAAATTATAAGACCTCTTTACGTCATTTTGTCAAACTTAAAAATTAGAAGATATTACTCTTTGGATAACAGACAACCTATAATTAATTTGCCAGACACAAAATCGATTGGAAAGTTAATGCCAGACGGCTTTATATATAGCAACGAAAGCACCTGTTCCAAGAGTGGTTTATAATTTAAAAATTATAAGTCCTCTTTACGTTATTTTATCAAGCTTAAAAATTACAAGATATTGCACTTTGGATAGCAGACAACCTACAATTAATTTGCCAGGCACAAATTCGGTTGCAAAGTTAATGCCAGACGGCTTTATATATAGCAACGAAAGCGCCTGTTCCAAGAGTGGTTTATAATTTAAAAATTATAAGTCCTCTTTACGTCATTTTATCAAGCTTAAAAATTACAAGATATTGCACTTTGGATAGCAGACAACCTACAATTAATTTGCCAGACACAAATTCGGTTGCAACGTTAATGCAAGACGGCTTTAAATATGGCAACGAAAGTGCCTGTTCCAAGAGCGGTTTAAAATTTAAAAATTATAAAACCATTTAATAATTAATTGATAAACTAATTAATTAATTAATTAATTATAGGTTGTCTGCTATCCAAAGAGCAATATCTTGTAATTTTTAAGCTTGATAAAATGACGTAAAGAGGTCTTATAATTTTTAAATTATAAACCGCTCTTGGAACAGGCACTTTCGTTGCCATATTTAAAGCCGTCTGGCATTAACTTTGCAACCGAATTTGTGTCTGGCAAATTAATTATAGGTTGTCTGGTATCCAAAAAGTAATATCCTGTAATTTTTAAGCTTGATAAAATGACGTAAAGAGGTCTTATATTTTTTTAATTTTAAACCGCTCTTGGAACAGGCACTTTCGTTGCATTATTTAAAGCCGTCTGGCATTAACTTTGCAACCGAATTTGTGTCTGTCAAATTAATTGTAGGTTGTCTGGTATACAAAAAGTAATATTTTGTAATTTTTAAGCTTAATAAAATGACGTAAAGAGGTCTTATATTTTTTTTTATTTTAAACCGCTCTTGGAACAGGCACTTTCGTTGCCATATTTAAAGCCGTCTGGCATTAACTTTGCAACCAAATTTGTGTCTGCCAAATTAATTGTAGGTTGTCTGCTATCCAAAGAGTAATATCTTGTAATTTTTAAGCTTGATAAAGACATATTAAAAAATGAGCCTTGAGAAAATGACGTGATTTTGAAGTTTTTTGACCTGCATAACCCCTTCTGCCACATGTAAACGCAACGTCTCCCGACTGCCAGACCGCTTGCAATCTTATCCTACCGTAAAAGGGAAAAACATATCAAAAAATGAGCCTTGATAAAGTGACGTGATTTTGAAGTTTTTTGACCTGCATAACCCCTTCTGCCACAGGTAAACGCAACGTCTCCCGACTGCCAGACCGCTTGCAAACGTATTCTACCATAAACGGGAAAAACATATTAAAAAATGAGCCTTGATAAAATGACGTGATTTTTGACGTTGCTAGCTCTTAGACTATTACTTACTTAATTACCAATTATGCTTAACTTTTGGACACCAGTGTATAATCAATATTGGTGTTTTATTAGCAATATTTCCAATAAATGAAATATTGGCGCAACGTTAGACAAATATTGGTTTGCTACCAGAGATGTATTCATCATTCAGTTCGTCCGTCCATCAGTCAGCAAATAACAGAAAAAAAAACTAACCAAACGAATTATTTAAAATTCAAAATATATAATTGTTGTAAAAATTGTGGAGTCATTTTAAATTTTATGAAAATCGGATGTAAATTTTAATTACAGGAACAAATAAAAATATTCTGTTACATTACGGCCAATGGAAAATAATAGCTTCAAGTGCATTTTAATGGTTTTTCACTCCTTCTATCACAATAAACTTGATATGCTTCTATGAAATACATACAAAAATGTATATTCTGTATAATGTGTGACACAAACAATATTTGTTATTAATTTACAGGGTCATTTAAATGTATTCAATTCCATAATGGTACAAGGAGAAACATTGTTTGGAGCGCGTTTTTATTATGTTGAATTATTTCACATTTTACGAAATTGATGTACGTTGCCGAGTTTTACTACAAGTTATTTTCTGTTTAATAGAAATGAGAAAGTATTAACAGGTATGTACATAAGATTTTGGTTACTGTACTGTATCTTAAGTACTGCATACTATTATATCATGATCTAAGTATTTTTTAAAGTTCATTAAAGTACGAACGCAAATGATTTTCTACGTTTGACGTGCAACTTCCAACATTTTTTTTTTAATATGATGCCAAAATCAAGCAATACTGGTGGTCTTCCACTCCTTCTTAAAGGGAAACAAGTTTTATCTACTTTCATTTCATATTTATTATGTAACATTAAAAAAATAATAATAAAATAAGAAATGCAGAGATTTTTCTAAGATAGCACTTATGACAACTATTAAAAGCGGAACGATTGGGGATGAAAATAACAATTTTTAAGCCTTTTGTTTTATTTAATAAATCTGAAATATTTTCTTGATAAGATGACCAAATGATGTTATTTATCAATATTTTTGTCCAAATGATTTAATTTTCATATCAGCAGCTCGAAAATAAAAAGTTTTATCATAAAAGAACACAGTCATTTTTAGAATGATGTATATTAAATGTGCATTTTAATTGAATAAACATTTATTCGACGTCGCAAATATGATTCATCTCTTCAAATTATTAAGCATTTAATAAAATTGAAATTGTATTTTATATAAACATGTAAAAACATTCGATTGCATTTACTCAAAAAAAAAAAAAAAAAAAAAAAAAAAAGGAGTCATACGACTGTTAAAAGTCGAAAAATCACAAAAATTATACCTTTTTCGACATTCTATATCTTGAAAAGTATAGGGGGAACTGGGGCACATTCATGCAGTTTTTAGGTGCGTTCGTAATTATGTAAATACGTAGTACCTGTTGTTGTCGCTCAGTCCGTCCGTCTGTCCGTCTGTCCGTCTGTCTGTCCGTCTATCTGTCCGTCCGTCCGCATATAACAACGCAAAAACTATACAACCGAATCTTTTGAAATTTAAAATACAAAATTACAACATAATTTTGTTGAGTCATTTCAAATTTTATGAAAATCGGATGGATAGATCAATCACAGTGAGAATCAAAAGGATTCCATTACATTACGGTCAATGGGGAAAAAAGTTTCATATGCAATTTAATCATTTGAAATTTAAAACATATAATTATTACGTAATTTTATCGAGTCATTTCAAATGTTATGAAAGTCAGATGCATAGATCATTTACAGGGACAATCAAAAGTATGCCATTACATTACGGTCAATGGGAAAAAAGTTTCAAATGCATTTTTCTGATGTTACACTCATTCGAACATAATAGAATTGGCATAAGTCCATGAAATATATACTAAAATATGCATTCTGTACAATCTGTGATGCAAAGAATTTTTATTATTAAATTACAGGGCCACACAAAAGTATTCCACTACATAATGCTATACGGGGAAACATTGTTTGGGGTGTGTTTTAATTATATTCAACTATTTTACATTTTATGAATAAGATATACGTTTCTGAGGTGTAATAAAAATTACTTTCTGCATATTTACAGAAACACAAAGATTTCGACTACTATTCTGTATCCGAAGTACTCTCTACTATATCAGCAAGATCTGAATATTTTTAAAACTTCGTTATTGTACGAACGCACCTCATTTGCTACGTTTACGTGCAATTTCCAACTTGTTTTCTAAGAATTTTTTGGTGTCCAGAAAGTAGAAATTTTGTAGTTTTTTTTCCATGTGGTGTCAGCAAAATTTGTGTACTGGGTTATAAAAATGTACAATCGTTGTTTTATGTAATATTTTACATGAAATTTAAAAAAAAAATAAAAAAATTTGTATCAATGTGTCCCATACTCGGGGCAGATTGATACACCTCATGGGGCACTTTGATACGTTAGGGAAAAATCCAGACAAAATAACAACAATGCATATTTTTTATAGAAAATTAATTAGCAAAGCATTCTATATTTATTTACAGAAATTCAAATCACCCACAATTTATTTGTAAGTAATATTAAAGCAAACAAAATTAAATGAATAATGACTTGATGTTCTGCCTGTTCCTTGTCTGATTGTTGGCTGCGGTAACTTTGTCTTATCTGGTAATTCAACCCCAGCATTATCTTCTTTCTTAGGAAAGGCCCCACCAGTGGCCGAGAGGTACGGACCTCTCAACTGGTAGACGGCAGGTGCTGGGTTCGAACCCAATCGCGGCTGTCGGCCTAACCGTTCGGAGTTTTCGTGGTTTTCTTCGAACCTTGCGTAAATACGTGTTAGGTTCCCTTAGAAAGACCCCCACGAAGGGCACTTCCCCCTGGTCCTATATCCCTAGCGTAGATAATCGGACGACAAAAATAAACCTTCTTAGGAAAGATGAAAAAATTACCAGGTTTTCTGTATATATATCGGTTTATAAACAGCAAATAAAGTATAATTATATTAAATATTCTGTTTATAATATAATTATCCATTGCTGTTCTGCAGCTTGTTTCTCTTAAATAACATTTCTCATTTCAAAAATACTTTTTTCTTTGGAAAATCGATATAAATTCGAGATTTGACGGGCTGCCATCTTTTTCTTTTGTTAGTTTGACTAGCATTAGATGTTATATAAATTCGTATGTCTGCTGTTTTCAAAAAGGCTATATAATGTTATAATATAAAAAATTAGAGTTATTTCCCTTCAATAAAAATTATATTAGAAAATTTTGACGAAAAATGTTTGGATAAGGATATTATGGTAAAAAAAATAAAAGCTAGTGAAAAAATGTACAAGAAAAGATTTATGTTGTTTCATTGTGCCCCGACATAGACTGTATCAATGTGCCCCATACAGCCATTTTGAATAAAAAGAGTCTCAAATCCAACACTTCATAATTTACTAAAAATAAAGAATGAGGAACTGATAAAGAGTAGCTTTATTTGCTAGGGAGAGTATTCTTTTTGTTTGAAAATGCTGGAACAGTTGTATAATACCATTTCAATTGTACAACTCAAATTTACTTTTGACCTACTAAAACAATTAATCATTACCTGTCCCATTTCAACAAACTACTGAATCATGCCAATACTTTCTGTATGTAGCTGTGTACACTAGCTTCACCTTTTGGAGCTGTTGCGAAACTTCCTATAATGACCCTGTGAGCAGTAGAGGGGGTGTATCAATGTGCCCCAGTTCCCCTAAGCCTTAAAAATCATAATTTTTTTTGTGTTAGTAGATCAATATTTTATGTATACACATATACCTCATTCTTGTTTGAAAGTGAAAATTAGTTTGTTTTAGAGAATCATAAATAATAAGCAGTTTGATATGGAAAAAATTTGATATCAAAGATAACGCATTTGAATACTCAAATTATATTGTTTTCGTAATAAATACTAGAATCTCTATTAATCTAAAATCTCTTACCTGGGTGTAAGTTATTCGCTTTTATGTGGTTTATCTCGTCTGAATGATAAGTATATTCTTCCATAAAACATTCCTTTGGACGAAACTATAACATTTAATTTCCAGGACGAACACAAATATTACATGAACAATATTTCCTTTCGTTTACATCTCAATTTATAATGCGTACAAAATGTACGTCTCGTTCTCGTTTGCTCAGAACAATCATAGAACAACAACATAAACAAAACAATAAAAGAATACAAAAAAGTCATTAGTTCACGCAGCTTGCAAAATGTTCGTGCGCCATGGAGTTTCGAAGTTTAGAGTCCGAAAATACAACATATTGAATTTAAAACAAAATTTCTGTTTTTTTACACAAACTACAAAAACTAAAGGTTAATTTGAGCCTAAAATTTTATATATTTAAACTATATTTATATTTTTAAACCTAAACTGAATATAGTGTATATTTTCCCCTAAAAAATCAAATTTTATCTATGCATAGAAAATGTATCCTATAGCAATCTGAAAGCAAATTTAGGTTCATTTTCAAGGAAATGGCATTATGGATCATCTGTAAAAATTTCATGCAAAAATGTTAAATAATTTTAGAGATAACATATGCGCTATGTGAAAAAAAAAAAAAAAAAAAAAAAAAAAAAACACATTTTCAGATTTGCTCGGCGAAGTACTGGCCCTTGAAATCTGTTTACAGTAAACAGCTGACACTTTTTTAAATCATAACTTCTGTAATTATGGGAATTTTGTCTTAAAATGCGCAGAAAAGGCTAAACTTTTACGTAACTGTTTTTCAATCTATCAAATTTTTTGACGGTTTAAGAGTCGTACCCCTTAAGTATTTTTTTTTCAATTGAAATGCAACAAATTAGACTGCTGAATCAATTAGTATTCTTTAAAATTTAAAAACATTATTAAAAAATGTTAAATAATTTTAGAGATAACATATGCGTTATGTAAAAAAAAAAAAAAAAAAAAAAAAAAAAAAAAAAAAAACACATTTTCAGATTTGCTCGGCGAAGTACTGGCCCTTGAAATCTGTTTACAGTAAACAGCTGACAGTTTTTTAATCATAACTTCTGTAATTATGGGAATTTTGTCTTAAAATGCGCAGAAAAGGCTAAACTTTTACGTAACTGTTTTTCAATCTATCAAATTTTTTGACGGTTTAACAGTCGTACTCCTTAAGTATTTTTTTTTTTTTTCAATTGAAATGCAACAAATTAGACTGCTGAATCAATTAGTATTCTTTAAAATTTAAAAACATTATTAAAAATCTTAGATTTTTTTGGTGCTTTCAAAGTAAACTTCTAACACGTATGAAGCCTTAAGATGATAAATACGGTTTATTTTACAATTATTCTGGAAATATGGTGTACAAACTTTAACTCGTATAAAAAAAGGAAGAACTAGTAAACAATACAGAAAATTACAACAAAACTACAACATCGCTAATGAAATTTTTCTTAAAAACTAGAAATCGCTCAATTTCTTCAGACCTGGTGTATCATATACGATACACTTCTTTACATTTTTTTTCACGTATCTATATTATAAAGGCCAAATGTATCTGTGAGTAACGCATACGTCATTTTGCGAATGGCAACACTTTCACCTGCAGTTTCGGTTTTGCAATTTTCGGTACTGCAAGTTTCATACTTCTAAACATCGTATATTTTAAATTTTTACTTCGTCGTATGAAGAAAAAAAGGTACTTTTAAATGTAGTTTGTTTGAAAGCTGTATCTCAATTTATTTTTGAGATATTATTTTTTTAATAGTTTTTAGTACCAATTTTGTAACTGTGGCAACAAAATCACTCCATTTTCTCTCAAAATTGAAAAAAAAAAAAAAAAAAAATAGAAATTAAAATGCGTCTGTTATACAATCCGATGAATTTCGGTTTTGTTTGTTTAATAATTTGAATAATTGAGATTTATAGTATTTTGTTAATTGCAGTTTAAAATGATATTTGCTTGAGAGTTAGACTGAGCAATATAAGATGTATTTTTTACTGTAACTAATTTTGTAATTTTTTTATAAATAAATAAAGCAGTTATTTTTTAAAGATTTTATTTCTTTGAATTTTGCCGGGTTCCACCTCGTATAAATAATGTTAAAAAAGAGAAATCGGCATGAATGGACTCAGAGATAAGAAAACTAAACAAAATAGCAATTTGTTTCTTATAGTGCATTTTTGCGAGCTCCGCGTTACAGCAAAATATTTTGCAGTAAAATGTATGAAATGTGCAAAAACAAAACAGTAAATAATTTCTAGCAACATTATTGCCAGCAGTTTTTGCCATAAATTTATTATTATTATTATTATTTTACAGTGTAGAAAACCACTTTTGGTCTATAAAAGACATTATTTTATTTTCCCTTATATATAAGGAAAATAAGTGAAAGTGAACACTGTTAAATAATTGAAACTTTTGGCTTCATCGCCACTCTATTGCTTTTATTTAATATTGCTATTTTGGCCAATGAGAATTTTGGCTAATTCAGTGAATGAAATCGCTTTCTATAAATTCGGTAAAGTGACGTAAAAAAATAATAAAGCAAAATTTTAAATTTTTTAACAGTGTAATCGTCAATTCAATTTACATTTTTTTTTAATTTTAGGTATTTTTTATCATATTATAATATGCTAGGATTTCGAATCCGGGCTATCCAAGATACTGAGTTTTGTGGAAAACCATTTTCAGTTTTATTTAAAACTCTAGTAGTTTTTTCAATGCAATATATTTTTAATTGCGCAGTAATAGCCCAAAAGCATTTTTGTGTAAAAAATATCCATTATGCAATTAAATAAAATTTTGGAATTAATCAAAAGTGACGTTTTCATATTAGTCTATGATAACATTTGCTAGCCCAAGATTTTACTATTTACGACAGGTCATTCTGATCATTTTAGAGATAATTAAATTAAAGATTATTTTCCTCACAAAATCTTGTGTTATAAAGCGTAAAATGTAACAGGAAGTTCTAATATCAGTTGAACTTTGTTGTAATATAATTTTTTTTAAATATCACCAAAAATTATTCCTAAGCCTATTGTCATATGAATCTGATTTGAATAGTATGCAAAACAACCACATTCGTTCAGGCAATTAAATGTTCGGTAAATTCTAATTAATCTATTTATATAGTTTGTGTTAAAGTTATTAATGTAAAAGTATTTTTTTTTTCTAAAATGTGAAAAAAATCAGATACGAAAGGGTTAAGTATTTTCTAAATCCAGTTTACTAGATTGAAATCTAATATATTTATAAAATTATGTAATTTTCTCTTTACCAGTTTAAAATCGGGATGCGTTCTTTAAATTAATTCCTAAACTATTCTAAGAATTTGTTTACTGCTATCACCGCATTCATTAGTACGTTAATTAAAATCAGCTCACATATAGCTTTTGACATTTTGATAATTATTATTTTTCTTTTTCTATATACTTTTAATTTTAGAGTTATTTTTATGTGAACAATTTTTTAATAATAATACTAATAGTGTATTTCATAGTTATTATATAATTTATAATAATAATCTGAAAACAATTTATAAATTAATAAGCAACATATATTTTCTTTAGTAATAATGAAAACTTTTAATTATAATTGTAATTTAAAAGTAACATAAAGATTTATAAGAAACAGTTTTTTTCTATAATACAAGTAATTAAAAATACTTTATAAATTGATTAGTTTTTAGACCTATTTTTTCTCCCATGACACCTGATATTTAGTATTGATATATGGGATTATTTTAGCAAAAAAAGAAAAAAAAAAGACTTATAGAAATGTTATTTTACAGTTAGTTTTTTGCAATAATGTCTTACTATTAATTATTGATATTTTATGATTTAAATATTAGAAAGTGTTTATATCTGTGCGGGGGGAGGGGAAATGACTATATAATTGACAAAAATGTTTGAATAATTGTAGAAAACAAATCTGTTGGGATACACATATGATTGAGATTTGCCAATACTTTCAAATACAAAGAAATGGATAAACATAGTCTAGCAAGGAAATAATGAATAATGAAGTTTGGGGAAGCGGTAACTTTCCGCTACAAGGTTTGATTTTTAATGACAATAATTTAATTTAAATTAATGAATCGAACAATCATCAAAGAATTCGTCCTTTCCATGTGACTTTGAGCTGCTATGGTATGTAATTTACCAATTTTATTTTTTGTATAATTTACTTCAAGCCGTTCTTAGGATCGAACGCGAGACCTTTTAACAGCGTAATAGGCCTTTACCCACGGTGCCAACGCTGCTGAAACCCATCTGTACAAACTATATCTTTTATGAGTTAGTGGGAAAATCTGTTGTGCTTTTGAGAGACTTGCTTTCAATATATTCGTTAGAATATTCGTAAGCGGTTTATTTTATTTTATTTTAGATCGATCCAAAATACTTATTTTTTTTTAAATCAATTTTAATTTTTTAACTAGTTTAAATTTAAAAAAATATCTCTGTTTAAAATCACTTTTATTTAATTGAATGTATGAAAAAACCTTTTTATTCATTTTCTACAAAAATAGTGTTATAGGCAATTTTTTGAAATTATCGCTCACAATTTATTAATTTTTATGGGAGGGCTCATTAGTTAAAATATTTTTTTAAGAAGAAATAAGAGAAAAATAAACAGGGAAAATGTTATTAAAAGGGCATTTTTACTTTTTCATTATTTCATGACACTAGTGGGATTCGAACCCACAATCTACGCTCACAGGCATTTAGCGGCGCGGTGTCTTGGTCTTTTGGCCAGGAAGACCCCCCCCCCACACACACACACACACACCCAGAAAGGAGTGTATCCATTCTTTCTTTCTATTTTGATCTGTTTCGTTATTTTCGGGAAATATGGTGGAGTTTTCAGATTTTTAACCCTTTAACCGTTTGTACCGGCTTTTTCCGTTTCTAGAAATCATGTTTACATAGCTGCAGACAAAAATATTTTAAACAGAATGTTATTTTGAATCATACATAGAAAGAAGTGATATTAAAGATATTATTGCATCAAATTGTGATTAATTAATATAAATATCTTGCGATTTATAAGCCTTCTTGTAAAAATACATGAAAACCCTTGGACAGTGAAAGGGTTCGAAAAATGCAATTTTGATGTAAAAGGAGATTTTTTTTCTGTGAAATTCAGAAAAAATATATCCGTGAATTTCAGATTTTTTTTTTTTTTTTTTTTTTTTTTTTTTTTTTTGACAGTGTAATACACAGCATCTTGTCTTTGAAACAGTCCTCAGTTATAAAATAAAGAAAAATAATTAAATAAAATACGTGGGAGTGAATGCGCGTAGGTATGTGTGTGTGCAGGGGGGGGGGATATTTGACCTGAAATAATCTTCTCATATAATATACTATTTTAGTACATTTTTTTCTGTGCTTTTGATTTTAAGTCAAGTTACCAAATTCTAGCCTATAAAAAATTTACTTTCAAGATTATAAAGCTAATTTAAATTACAATTTTTAATACATTTTATAAAAATAAAAAAACTGTTATACTTTTACAATTAATCTTGAGATTTTTTTTTTTTGAATATATAAGTTTATTTAATATTTCAATGTAAATTTTTTTATGCTTATTCCTTTAAAATAGTATGATATTGATCAGGTAGAGAAAATATTCTATTTCTAAATTAAATCATATATGTTTAGAAATCCAAAGGCCTAATCCAATTTAGTTTTGTCTTTTTTTAAACAAAATTGTATTTTAAGTCAATTTCTAGTATAAATTTTATACAAAAAGTATTCTTCTTAATTACTTTTTTTTTTGTTTGTCAAATGTTCTTAAAAGAAAATGTAATTTTTTAAACTTTATTAACATACCTTTATATTGTAAATGGTTGTGTAAAAAAGGAGGACTGAAAAAAATAAATTTCATTTAAAAAAATGAAATTTAAACAAAAACGTGATTTAAATGAAAACAGAAAAATCATACAAGTAAGTTATGCAAAATATATAAATAAATAAAAATAAAATAAAGTAAAATTTAATTTTTTAATATTAAAGTATTTTAATATGAATATTTTAACATTAAATATTTGTAGCATTTAAATTACAACATTTATTTACTGGAAATGGCAATTATTTACTTGATTATTATAAATAAAAACATTTAATAAATATAGGAGAAATCCAGTTTTATTCGAATTTTTAATTAAATGAGAAAATAAACTCTGGGATCGGGTAAACTCGGGTAATGGACATGGGAAGTAGGACTTCGTAATCGGCCATCTTGAATGGGTTTTGGCTATAGGGGTTGTTTTTTAAGCGTATTGTATGTATTTTACCAAATTTTTTAAGCCCTCATTATGAATATGTCATTTTTTTATTTATAGAACTTTATTTATTTATCTATGCATGAAGTTATATTTTTTTCCTCTATGAAATAATTACAGTAACAAAAGGTCGAAATGTTTAGATTGTTTTGAGGGTAAGCGAAATATTCATTTATATACGGACTCTACGCAAAAGATGCAAATGTAAAAGAATAAATTTCATGCTTGAAAAATTTTTTTAAGACCATAGAAAATTAGTAAATTGAGATGAAGTTTGCAAATGAATTTGATTTGAAAAGTTCTTTATCATTATTATTAATTTTATAATTTGGTCGTGCAAAAAATAAATTTTGTTCGATTACATACATTTAATTTTTTAAATAATATTCATCTTTTAGTTCATTTATTTTTTTATAAAGAAAGTTTTAATTTCGTCATGGAAATTTTGTTAAAAATAAATGCTGATCATTTTTACAGCCTTGTGTGTAAAATGATTATTATGAAATGGAGCCGGCAAGTGATGGAGATTAATTACAAACTTCATGCTTGATTTTTTTAATTATTATACTTTTACTATTTTTTTATTTATTACTATAAATCAAGTAATAAAGATAAAGTTGTGAAACTAATTGTTTTTTAGACTAATTTTATTTGCTACACGATATAAAAATTGGCCATGGATAGAAGATTTTTTTAGACTTATTTCACATCAATTTTATTCTTAGATTTTTAGAGTTGTAACGTTTTCTGGAAACTTCAAATTTAATATTTAAGTTTTTTGTTCTCCCACCCTTTCTGAATATAGAACAAACTATGTGAAAATGGTGCAAAATAATACAGAAATGATTCGTAAGTGATATAAACATGAAAACAGAAATGTTGAAATTTTATGCTTGTTTATATATGGATTTTAATTAAACGTCTATTTTTTTTATACGCGAATTACTTCCATTTCTTAAAAAAATAGACGAATGGTTACTTTATGTTAAATAATTTATATTAATATACATTTAAAAAATGCGTGTATATATGAAATGAAACAAAAAATAGTTTGCAAGAAGATATGTTGCCAAATTTCCTTCTTCGCCAAATTTCCTTAGTTTCAAAAAGTCAAAGAACGGTCCAAGTCCATATCAGAAAGGTACCAAGAATTTATTTTTTGTATTCGGCTATGTAATTTACATTAAATAGATCTCTTAGGAGCTTTGATAGTACAGCGCAATCTAATAAAGGCTATTTATTGGTAGCAGCAAGGTGAGGAATTTAAGACTTTTTATATATTACACTTTAAATTTTTATCCATAGATTTTTTAAAAACTAAATATGCGAGGAGTTTAAATTAATGAGGGTTCGATTATAAAATATTAATAGGTTACAATGGGAATTTTCGCTAATCAACAGCTATCGCTGAATTGGCTTAATGGTTGGTAACTTATTTTTGACGATATTTCGCCAAGTTGGTCGAATTTTTAGGTTATTGTGGTAATCATTCGTTATTAATTTTAAACAATTATTCATTGTTGCAGCTGATAACAAGTTTTTCTATAGAAATCTTAACATATAGCCGCGACCAATGAGGTGTTCCAACTGCAATTAGGAAGGACATACATAGGTTTCAATTTTATAGAAATAGATACTGACAATTAGCTATAATAAAACTAGTGTTAAGTCAGTTTGGTGATTAACTTTGTATCGAAAGGCTGATTTGAATGTCATGTTAGTGATAAATAAAAATTAAAAAATATAAGAAATTTTTTGCGTGTTCATATTTTTCATTTCATACAGCGAAAATTATGCTTTCAATTACATTTTCTAACGTACTCAAAATTTTATAACAAAACATCAGACTATACTAAAGATAATACATAAATAAACAACATGAAATACGCGTAACGGATTTGAAGATCCAATTCCTGCAATTACCACCAATGCTCGGGAAAAAATCTGATTTTTTTGTCTACAGCACTGAATATGACCAAAATATTTTTACAATGCCAGCAAAAAAATTTTGATCTTCATTGATTTTTTTTTTTAAATGAGCTCTTTTCAAACCACTACCAGAAAAAAGAACACTGTGCCATCTCAAGCTGTTACAGTTAGATTGTCAATCTACCTGTTCAGTGGTGATAGAAACTCTCGTCCACCTCTTTTATTTAAAGTAACAACAACAAAAAAAAAGCATACGACCCATGAGATTAAGGCTTAAATGTATTTTGTGTGTGTGTGCTGAATTTGTATGTATGCTGAATAAAGTCTAAAAGACATTTTTAGAAGATTATAAAACTTAAAAAAGCTCAAAGTGTTTGAAAATAACTAACTTTTCTTTCACTGATAACAAGAAATACACAATTTTACTTTCAAAGGATAGGAGCAATACAATACTATACTGTATTGCATGTAAAAACTTTACGAAGTTGAAAGAATAGCACAGTTAAAAATTTCCCTTTAGAAATTTGTATCATTAAATGGAAATGTAGCTCAGATCTTTTATGCAGTCCTCTATAAAATCTATACAGCTTATACAGATAAAGCATTACACAAAGCATAGTTAAATTTAAAATTCTGTACTACAATAAAAAAAAAGCGCTTACAGCATTCATTCTTCATATGCTTGTAGCATACGGTATCCAAATTCTTTTGTGTGCCCCTATAAATGACCAAAACGTTCGATGCACACTATATTCTACAGTTGAAGACTTGCTATAGTTAATTTTTCTGTAAAAAAAAAAAGTGTTGATAATATGTTTTAGAAGTAATTACCTATTAATTGCTATATAATTTGTAGCTGCATTTGTTAAATACACTTTCCGCCGATATTTTATAAAATTTAAGTTACGAGAATTCATTTTGAATTTTTACTCTTCAACTATATAATGTAGAATTTTAAGTTTTAAATTAAGTTGTTTAAAAACTTACAACAGAAAATTCTTCAAGGTAAAATACTTGTCTTGTGTAATATTTCCTAAGGGATAACATAACATTTAGTCAACGGAAATTAAAAGAGGAAGAATAAAAATAACCGATACATGAAAAGTCAGACTAAATACGTCAGAATATTTTTCAATTTAAAATAGGTGCTTGTGACAGTGTTATTTTTTAATATGGAATTATTTCTAAAAATGTAAAAATAATTTAGCAACAATTCCTTAAAAAATTTAATTAAAAATTTCCCAACACATGTTAAGTAATTTAAGCTTGATTAAAATTATAAAAAAAAGATAACTTTAATGCAATATATGTTAAGTAAAACAAAATCTTAGAAAATGCCTTACATGCGAAATAATGTTAATAAAAAAATATTTTGTCTCTTAATACGTGAAACAATATTTTTAAAATATCGTCAGTCATCGATGCATATATTTTTATTTATATTTTCTTGAATTTCTCCGATTTAATTAGTAGATGCATAAGACATTTTGTTTTGTAGAAACGTTATTTGATAATCATAAATATATCTATCTTTAATTTAAATTATTATTTGATAGCTTATACAAAATTCCTTAAATATGCTGTAAACGGGATTGTTATATGTTAATATGTTTTATTTCAGTTAAAAATATTCGCACTTTTTTATAAACTACAATTCTTGATAAATACTTCTTAACTACTGAATGAGTAAAAAAGAGCGAAAAAGCAGTTTTGCGCAATGGTAGAACAGCAACTTAGATACAGGAAGGTCATAAAAAAAATTCCCCGATATATGTACCTCTATCTACCTAATCGCTTACCAATCGAAAAGAAATTTTAGTTTATATTATTTAAAGGTATGTGGCCAGGATCATGATAATTTAAAACAACAGATCTCTCATGATTACTGTTAAAGTGAAAACATTTCGATATAATTCAAAGCTGTGAAGAAATTTTTCAAAAGTCGTACCATGGTGATGATTGCAATGGGTAATATTTCTTACGAAATCCACCCAATAAATCGGCTACGAAAACATATATGTAGCCACAGATTCGTTCCTTCTATATTAAAAACGTGTTTCTTCGGTACAACACTGAAATCAGCCAGAGGCAATTTAAAAAGCCTTTGATTTAGAGCAAGTCTTTCTTTGGTATCTTATAGTGTATACGAAGTTTATTTGGGGTTTTGCATCTGACAAAAAAATCAGCATTTCAAAGTTGACTGATATTTAAGGTTGTTATACTGGCATAAATCATTTAAAAATAAAGCGTTCTAATGAAGCAATGACATTTCAAAGACGAAGTGAACTGGTGAACTTTGCATAATTCACAGTTTCATACTAGAAACACCAATCACAGATCAACATTTGAAAATCATTGCATATTAAAAATTTTTATTAAAAGGAGTTGTAATATTATTTCTTGAATCAATTTTTCTTATGTGCAAAAAGACCATAGTTACAATAAAAACACAAGGTAAACTAAAAAAAAAAAAGATTATTTCTGGGAAAGGGAAGATGCAGCTAAAGCGGTTCGAGTATATCACCAAAATCATCAGATACGAAGAGGTCAATATTCCGCAAATCATGTACGTGATTTGATGAAAAAATATCGATTTGATTAAAAAATCAAAACAAGAACGCAGACAGCTGTTACCTGAAAAGATGGTATCACAGACAGAGCAAAAAAAAGAAACATACTCTGCAAAAAATTTCTAAAGTTAGTAAACTTTTTATAAAAAACCGGGATTCCTGGACCTTTTTATGTAACGGGTAACAGCAAACATTCATGTAACCAATTCTGTTGCATGAAGTTTTGTGTTACAGTGACATAAAAATTTGCTGGAATCTCAGTTTCTTACAAAAAGTTTAGCAACATTACAATTTTTTTACGATCTACAGGGTGAGTTATAAATAAACAAACAATTGGCTATCGCCTTAAATATTTCCCATAGACACATTATTCCAAGTTAAAAAAAAAATCAAAAAAAATCATATATCTTTGATAAGATAAGTTGCAACTCCATGGGGGGGGGGGGGTCTATTTTTTAAAAAAATGCGAAAATTAAATTTTTATACGGCTCCCGTAGGAAAAAGAAATTCTGTTAGGAAATTTTTCCTTATTCAGTGTTGAATTAGACACAAAGAATTGCATCTTCATATCTTTGAAAACTTACAGAGCTATAGCCGTTTAAATAATTCATCAGATTTTAAGGAATTAGACACAAATTAAAAGTGCACAATTAAAAAAATTTTTTACTTTGACAGTTTTAGGAAACATAAAAAAAAACATCTTTTGAGTTAGAGTTTTGATTTTTTATCTTTTTTTGCGATAGTTAGCATTATAATTTGCTAAGAAAACCTAAAACTTCTCATAAAATTTATAAAAATTTCAAATGAATATTACAGGTTTAATTGGGATAATTTAAAATCGTTATAATTCGAAACATTATTTATCTGATTTCAATTTCTTTCCATTTCATTAAAGATGAAAATCTGCTTTCAGTTTTGTTCCAGGGTTTTTCTTTTTCAATATTAATTTTAAAACTATTAAAATATTTATTTAAAATATGATATAACATTAAAAAAATTCATTTTTTTCAAAAATAAATGCATATATTTTTTTATTTGCGGAAACAAAACTAATTTAAAATAATCAAAAATCATATATTTCAAGTTTGCACTTTCTTTTATTTATCAATTCTTGACTTTTAATAATTTAAAGTTGATAAATATTTGGGAAAAAATTATCATGCAGAAAAACGAATTTAAAAATTTAAATAAAATTTGGCTTCTAATAAAATTTTAAATGCTTTTTAAAAAATTGAAAGTAGAAAGTAACTTTTTTTGTAGGTCAAACTTCCGATTCAGTTTAACTTTTCCCGTTTCCATTTTTCTTCTATATTATTTAAATTGCCGTCAGTTATTTAAAAGCAGTGCTGTTTTTTAAGATGCAGGTTAAATCTTTTTTATAAATTTAACTCTTACGACTTTTTATCTTCCTGGAGAGGCTGTTAAAAAATCTGTATTTTGGGCCCAGGCCGGACCAGGACCGAGACACGTTACTTTTTTCTAAAAAACTCGCCTGGCCAGACCTAACGATTTTTCATATCGGAGGGGATTGCTTCTTTCATCCTAGGTCTGCACTGGACGAAATTTTCAATTCCAGTCTTGATAAAACCCGTATTAAAATCGCGATCTTTGACAGACCTAATGCGTGCATAAAATAAGTAAAGTTTGGCTCAATCGAAGTTTTTAAGAAAAAAACACCTGTTTTAAAATCGTATTTATTTGACAAAAAAAAAAAAAAAAAACTTTTAAAATTTATTTTATTTTTTAAAGGCTAATAACTTAAATACAATAAAACCAGCGAAAAAAATCTACCAAAGACGGAATTCTGTCTTAAACGGAAAATGTATTAGACTCCATTTAAACCTCAAATAGAACATTTGCCTTAAATGCATTTTTCTTTCTTATGTGATTCCATTTTAAGAAGGTTTCACTGTATAACATTTTTCAAAGTCTCCAACGCATGGAATATGGATTAACGATATTAAAATATAAGTGAAACATTAACATATACATAGAAATTCATTGAAAAAAAAAGTGGCACTTTGGATGTGCTTACAGAAATAAACACTTGAACAATTGCGAAGAAATTTGAGAAATTTAAAATTTAACCCCTTGTGAGTCCGTAAATCAATTTAGAATGACGGGGAATATTATTTATGCTAGATTTGCGATTTAGGAAGCATAACATTTCAACAGACATATTACAACAAAAAATGAGAAACGCCCCCTCCCTACAATCCGAAATCTGTACTATGGAGAAAACTGGAAAACTTAAATATCAAAAATAACGGCAAGGAAAAGTTAGCTATGCTAGAATTTTTCTCTCTGCTGTAGATCCCATAGAAGCAAAGTTACAGCATTTTAAAGATAAGAATGAAGTAAAAAAAATTAGCAACATTTAGTGAGTAACAGACAGGGGGGTCCACAGCCCCGTGGGTGCCATGTAGCTTGAACTTTTAAGTTAAACATGGAAGAAAATTAAATGAGCGAAATTTTAGGATGCATGTTTGGGATAGAGGTGCAACCCCCCCCTGCCTCCCTGAAAGAGGCCCTCAAAAATGTGTATACTTATATACAGAGGTGTCGGTTACGGTAACACTGTCGAGATTTCAATGTTTTTTTCCCCTCTCAAAAATGTCCAAAGGGCCTTGAAAAGTTTTCACTTCAATAAATATATCATAGCCTTTGGCGCTTCTTTAATAAAAACAAGTTGGAATTTGCATGTGAAGCGTAGCAAGTGAGGTGCGTTCGTACGATAACGAAGTTTAAAAAATATTCAGATGTTGCTGATATAGTAGAGCATACTTCGGATACAGTATAGTGGTCTGGTCGACATCTTTGTGTTCCTGTAAATATGCAGGAAGTAATTTTTCCTACACCTCAGCAACGTATATCTTATTCATAAAATGTGAAGTAGTTTAACATAATTAAAACACGCCCCATACAATGTTTCCCCGTATAGCATGATGTAGTGGAATACTTTTGTGTGGCCCTGTAATTTAATAATAAATATTCTTTGTACAGAATACATATTTTAGTATATACTTCATGGATTCATGTCGATTCTATTATGTTCGAATGAGTGTAACACCATTAAAATTCATCTGAAACTTCTTCCCCATTGACCGTAATGTAACGAAATACTTTTGATTGTCCCTGTAATTCATCTATGCATCCGATTTTCATAAAATTTGAAATGACTCGAAAAAAATTATGTTATAATTATATATTTTAAACTTCAAACGATTAAATTGCATTTGAAACTTTTTTCCCGATTGACCGTAATGTAACGGAATACTTTTGATTGTCTCTGTAATTGATCTATGCATCCGATTTTCATAAAATTTGAAATGACTCGACAAAATTATGTAATAATTATGTATTTTAAATTTCAAACGATTCGGTTGGGTAGTTTTTGCATTGTTATATACGGACAGACAGACGGACGAACGGACAGACAGACGGACGGAGAGACAGACGGACGGACTGAGCGACAGCTATAGGTGCTACGTATTTACATAATTACGAACGCACCTAAAAAGTATAAACGTGAAAAACGTTTGTCAGAATTCCTCCATAAGAAAATTTTTTAACCATACCGCACTAGTATATAGAAATTCACGGCTGAGCCGGGCTATGATTTAAACTTTTCCCCAAGCCGATCCAGGTTATGATTATGACATTTTTCTATGCCGTGTCAAACTTTTTTCCCTGTGGATCGGATTGGTACCGGACCTAGATATTTCGACCCATGCAGATCTTTAATGCAGATTACTGACATATTTTGAAAACAAGTTTAGCTTTAAATCTATACACAGTTTTTTATGTCCAAATAAGCGGCACTGTCTTAAATCGACATTTGATAACGAATAATTTGTGGACTATCTCTCACTTGCTTTCAAAATGAGTCAAAAACTCTTAACTTACAGGCATGGTGTAAGTCACGAAGATTTCGGACAATGTTTGATTTGAATATCTTTGTAAAATTTTTAAGTTTCAATTTTTTTTTTTTTTTTTTTTTTTTTTTTTTGTTCAATTTAGGAATGGATAAGGAGTAATTTTCTAATAGGAAATTTTATCTTAAGGGGGCCATATAAAAGTTTAATTTTTGTATTTTTTCAGATAGACTCCCCTTGGACTTGCAACTTATCAAAAATTTCATATTTTTTATGGATTTTTGTAAATGGAAGTATGGGTCTAGGAGCAATATTTAAGGAGATAGCCTATTGTTTCACTATTTTTGACTCACCCTGTGTATAAAGTAGCTGTACGTATTATACATTTGATGATTAATTTAATTTGATGATTAACCTGACATTACACGTACAGGATATGACATTACCATAGTAAATTGGTTATTACATTTCTTACCATTATTTTTCGAGAAGTAATTTAAAAAATATTTTATCGCAGAATTTGTGAGAAATATGAACGATTAAATAAGAAGATGATTCTTATTTGAGTTTATAGGGGATAAAATATAATTTGTATGTAACCCGGATAGGTTTGAACAATCCAGGGTTAATTGGTATTTTCAATATAAAAAATAAAAACTTTTACTTTAAATATTCAACTTCTAAAACAGTAATCATAGAAGACGGTAGTATTCCTGTGACGAAGCCTTAAACCTGAAATCGTACCGTAGAATGAACAAAGAGTGGGACTCGTATATACAGCTATCTTGAGATCAAAGGAAATGCGAAAAGCCGCCTTTTAATAACTTAGCAAATATAGCTCGTATTGTTCTGATTTTTTAAACACAATCTTATATCTGCAGTCTAATATTATTCTGAATTTTTTAGAATCCAGCTTGCAGTGTATTTCGAGATCTGTAAACCCATTTTTAAACACTTGGCGATAGTGTAAGTTTTTTTTTTTCTCCGAAACGGTCTAGAATTTTTTAACAACATGAATCTGTTCATTATGAAGTGAATAAGACTTACCTAGTTTCTAGGAAAACTCTTGTTTTTTATATAATCCTCGTGAAAAATCGAACTATATATTCCGCATTTGCATGGAAATCGCAATGCTAATACTCTATAAATCATTTACTCTAATCGTGCGCATACTTGCTTTTTCTTTATCATCTATTCTTTCCACATCTTCTTCCTTAGTCGGTACGTCATTGGGCTGTTGGCTTAAAGGTCTGGTGTTCTATCCTCTCCGACGCTTTAACTTTTTGTTTTGATCTTTTTACAGTTAGTTAATAAAGTATAGTTAACTTTTATTATTCATTCCTTTGTAATTTTTTTTATTAATCCTCGTGAAAAATCGAACTATATATTTCGCATTTGTATGGGAATCGCAATGCTAATATTCTATAAATCATTTACTCTAATCGTGCGCATACTTGCTTTTTCTTTATCATCTATTCTTTCCACATCTTCTTCCTTAGTCGGTACGTCATTGAGCTGTTGGCCTAAAGGTCTGGTGTTCTATCCTCTCCGATGCTTTAACTTTTTGTTTTGATCTTTTTACAGTTAGTTAATAAAGTATAGTTGACCTTTATTATTCATTCCTTTGTAATTTTTTTATTGTGAATCAGATGATTATAATGAAAATTTATTATTTTTAACGTAAGAAGGTCCACAAAATTAAACTATAACTAATTTAAATGAAATAAAACTTGATTTTAAATAAATTTCAATAATTATATTTTAAAATTAAATTTATATTAGCTACTTTTTATTATTAAAACTGACATATAACCCCCGTGAAAAATGACGGAGTTTTGATCTGCGTTCCATTTTCATAAGATTCCATACAAACTGAATGAAGATTTTATTTAAATGTTTATCTAGTAGAAAAATACATTTTTAAATAAAATAGATTTCTATAAACACAAATAATAAAGTTTTTTTTAAAACTTTGTATTTAATTCTTGAAATAGCTCAACGATTGGGCAAAACATATAACAGTATTTATTACAATAATAATAATAATAATAGTATAGTGGAAAACGATTTCACAAAAGATTAAAATTAAACATTGAAGTTTAATTTAATTTTAAAACATATTATTATTATAAATTGGTAATGAATTTCCATAACGAAGTCATCGGATGGATATAAGATTGATTCCTTGTTAGATCCTTTTAGTCATCTATTAATAAAGCTTTATGTTTTTTTATATATAATATTTTAAATATTTTTAAACATCTATCAGCAGTTAATCTAAACGAAACAGCTTTTTGGTAAAATTATATTTTCTTATTGAAAATTTGCAGAAGTGTGAGTCAGTGATTTAAATAAAAATTAATTTTTAAAAACTTCAGCTGTGCAAATTTAAAAAATAATGATTTGTATTAATGAAAACCAAAATTACTAAGGTGGTATGGTGTAATAACGCCAGGCGAGGTAATAATGCCAAGTGCTAATATTATGCATAATTATGAACTAACCCGGTAAATGACACCCATGTGCTCTGCGTAGAAGGGTTTTAAATCATATAAATCGCAAAAAACAGCTTCAAGTTCATTTGTTCCATTTGTAGGTTTTATTGCTTCTACAAGCAAATAAAATTTACACTTGATCTAAAATTTGCGAGATAAGTTTTGTGATGTGAAGACAATTTTTTTTTATCCGGAAATACTTTGTTTATTATATAAATTTGTAGTGCATTTCATGTACTTTCAAAATGTTGTAGAAGATTTCGGATATCTTCTTGAGATAATTTGTAGTTTAAAATATACTGCGCATTAACTATACTGGGGTAATAACGCCAATCCTTGGCATTAATACCTCTGTTAATTCCCAACAGTGGTCGAACTACATCTTAAATACTGATTCAAATAAACACAGTTAAAACCGTGCAATGTTTCTAATAATTCTATTTAAACGGTCCTTTTTAAGCAAAAAGAAGCTCGCGGTCTGATATTCTTTTGCCTCTTCCCCCACACACACCACACCTTTATTTTTCTTACACTTTCACACAAAAATGAACATTTTCAATAGCTTAGAATGCAATTTGTCAATTTCTAAGTTTGTAGAGTTTGTATTTTTAGAATTGGGCAATCTGCATGCCATTATTCCATCTTATTTCATAGTTTTGTTTGCATGGCGTTATTACCCATATAGGTGGGTAATAACGCCAAATAGCACTGGTCAAGAAATCACGTCATTACATTTTATGAATACATATCTGTTAAATTTGTGATATCGGCCGGCTCCGTGATGTCGAACTGATATCAAAAGTTCCGCGAACTCATCGTCTCTGCTGTATTATTTTGAAGGCGGACTGAAAAGCTGTGTCGATCATTGAAATCAGCATTCGAAGATTATGAATTTCTGCTCGGAATATAAAAGAATCGAACGGTGAGTCCCTATTGTTTCTCTTGCGCGCTGAATTTTGGGGAGGTCTCAATGCCATACGCTTAAATGTTAGAAAATTAAAATAGCGTGTTTCGTTTTGTTTTCTTTTTTTTAAAGGTTATTGCATAAGAGTATTTTCGTGATTTATTATTATCATTATTCTTTGCTAATTGCTGTTTTGTTTTAAAAGTAAAACAAAATAAGAAGTGTAAAAGTAGAATATATTAAGTATTTTAAATACATTTTTATTTTTTGCATAAAGAGTAAAGTAATTTTCATTGCACAAGTAGTACGGTAATGAACTTAATTGTTCAAGTTGCAATTTTAAAGTTTATTAAATTAGAAAGTTGAATTTACTGAAATTATTATTTACTTTTTCTTAGTGCATTAAAGCAAGGTATATAATAAAGTAAAGGAATGTACTGAGTCTTTATTATTTTATTGTGCATTTTTTATGAATACCTTAGTTACGGTTTTAATTATTTACTGTGATTAGAAAAAAGTGTTACTCAGTTGAAAAAAAAAAAAAAAAAAAAAAATCTTGTTTTTCTTTGGTATTTTAATGCTATTGTGCTCAGGAAAGTTATAGAAATATTTTGTAATTGTATTTACTTTTTGTAGTGAGATATTTTTCTGAGTTTGATTATGGCTTCATTCTTGAATAGGCAAAATAAAGATGTATTGCTTTTGCTCGCAGCAGAATTTGATACCGAAATATCTGCTGACATTAAAAAAGTGCCTTTAATTCAGGCAATTTTAAAAGCTTTTGATTATGATGAGCAAATTGCAAAAGATATGTTAGAAGGGATTTTAGAAGAAAAGGAAAAATTAGCAGAACAGGAAAAAATAAATAAATTAGCGGAACAGGAAAGGTTAGAAAGAGAGAAAGATAGACAATTGGAATTAGAGAAGCTGCGATTACAATGCAGTGCAGATAGTAACTCCTTAGTTTCCCCTGATTCTGTAACAGCTGAAAATAAAGATAAAAGAGTGAGTTTAAAGGATTTAGTTCCAAAATTTGACCCTAAATTAATTGATATTACCTTGTTTTTTATGATTTTTGAGAGTCAGGCGTCAAAAGAAAATTTAGGAGAATTAAATTACGTTTCCCAACTTATACCTTTGTTACCTGTAGAGGTAGCTGAAATTATTGTAAAAGAACCCTTAGAAAAAAGGGATGATTACCAGCATATCAAGAATGTTTTGTTAAAAAGATTCAGATTAGGAGCAGGGGCCCTGAAAACAAAATTTGAGACTCATCAAAGGAAGTCAGGTGCGTTATGGACTGAGCTTGTTTATGAATTAAGAGGGTATTTAGAATACTGGTTAGAAACTGTTGAAGTAAATGATTTTGAATCACTCAAAGAATTAATGCTCACAGAGCAGGTTAAGCGTAGAGTCCCTTTTGCGATTAAAGATAAATTCCTCGATGAATGGGACGAGATTAAGACAGCGTCATATTTAGCAGAAAAATGTGATAAATTTGAAAGTGTGAGAGGGAATGTTAGGAAGTTTGATAACAAAACGTGGAATAATAAACCATATTTTAGGGATAGGAATGGGCAAGATAATGCTAGAAGTAAAGGGGATCAGGTAGTTAAATCAGGTGGGGTTGATAAAAGAGATAATGTGCGTAGAGATTTTGGAAATAAAGATAAATTTGATAGAAAAAAGCCAATTATCTGTTTTCAATGTAATCGTGCAGGGCACATTAGGCCAGATTGTCCGGATTTAAAACGCAAAAGTTCTGGAGATTTAGTCAGTCACGTGGACGTAGGTGTACGTTTAGGAGAGTGTTTTACACCTTATTTGAAAAAAGCAGAAATAAATGGGATAGAACGAAATTATTTAAGGGATACAGGGGCTGGAATTGATCTTTGTGACCGTAGTTGGATAGATAACGATGATTTAATTGGGGAAGTAACGTGGATAAAACAACCCTTGGATAATGCGTGTAAATGTTTGCCCTTGGCGAGAGTTACAATTAAAGGGGATTTTGGAATGGTGATTACTAAGGCAGCTGTGATACCGACCGAATTAGAGCAAGGTTATTATTTGCTGGGAAACAAGACAGCTGAACTTATTGAGGAATCAAAAGGTAATCCTGTGTTGGTAAATGCTGTAATGACGCGCAGTCAGAAGCGGGAACGTGAAAGGGAGATATCCGTGGTTGAAGTTGAGAATGGATTGGATTTGGAGGATGGAGATAAAGATGAGGTGGAGTTTAAAGAAGAGGAGGAAGCGATGGTTATACCTGAAAAGTTAGAGACGGAGACAGGTTTGGTTAATGTATCAGCGGAGAAATTTAAAGAAGAGCAGAAAAATTGCCCTTCACTTAAGCAGTTGTGGGAAAAAGCTAAAAACTCTAATGATAAAGAATTTTGTATTAGGGAAGATAAGCTTGTACGGGTGTCGCTATCAAGGACAGGTGAGGAGAAAATACAATTATGCGTACCGGAAATTTATCGAAGAGAAGTTTTAGCATTGTGTCATGAGCAGGTATCAGGACATTTAGGTACGACAAAGACAAAGGATAGAGTTCTTAGGTATTACTTTTGGCCAAATTGTTATCAAGATATTGAAAATTACGTAAAAACTTGTGATCCATGCCAAAAGGTGGGTAGTAATAAAGATAAGCATAAGGCCCCTTTAAAACTGGTACCAATAATTTCCGAATGTTTTTCTAAGATAAATCTGGATGCGGTAGGTCCCTTACAAACTAGTAATAGAAATAACAAATATTTAATTACATCCATTTGCCTGGCATCTAAGTATCCGGATGCCATACCGGTGGTAGATATCACTTCCACTTCCGTTATTGATGCTATGTTGCAGATTTTTGCTAAAACGGGCTTTCCCAGAGAGGTACAATCTGACTTAGGAAGGTCTTTTACGAGCGAGTTAACGACCGAATTCTTTCAAAAATTTGGTATAAAAGTGTCCTATAGCTCAGTCTGCCATCCGGAGTCCAATTGTGTGGAAAGATTACATTCTACATTAAAGAAAGCCATTAAAGCCTTATGTCTCGAATCAGGTCGTGATTGGGAAGAAGTTTTGCCTATGGCACTGTTCGCTTTAAGAACAGTAACGCATGAAAGCACGGGGTTTAGTCCCGCTGAACTCGTTCACGGGAAGAATTTGCGTATGCCACACACTTTGGTGTATGAAAATTGGATGGGTGACGAGAGTACGGACCAAAATGTGGTAGATTATATTTTGAATCTGACAAATAGGTTGAAAAGATGTCAGGAGTTGGCAGTCAAGCGCATTGAGGAATGGCAAGACAAGCGAAAGTTATGGTATGACCGGAATGCAGTGATAAGAAAGTTCAAGGTTGGGGACCAGGTGTTAGTTTTGGCAACCTCTAAATCTCATAAGATGGCTGAAAATTGGATCGGGCCAGGTACGGTCACGGGAGTAATTTCAGAAACGAATTACACCGTTGACTTACCAGAGAAGCGAAATAAGGCGACAATCTATCACGTTAATTTATTGAAACCTTATTATAAGCGGCCGGAATTTGTTAATCTGGTAATTGATATCGATTCGAAAGAGGTGGAAGAAGATGCCGAAATACCGTACCCCATGCCAAACCCCACACAAATTGATTTTTGGGAAATCGTGAACAACAGTGAACTAGAGAAGAGGGCGACAGAAATTCAAATTAATAATTTTAAGGAAGTCATAGAGCGAAATAAGAAAGTGTTTTCTTCGGACCCAGGACGTACTCATTTAGTGGAGATGGATATAGAATTAGTTGATGAAACGCCGGTGAGAGCCAAATCTTATAGAATGTCGCCGAGGCAGATAGAAATTTTGAGGGAGGAGATAAGAAGATTATTAGACTTAGGAGTAGTTGAGGTAGGGCAGTCCGATTTTACGTCCCCCATGATTTTGGTAGAGGTTCCGGGAAAAGATCCTCGTCCTTGTGTGGACTATAGAATACTAAATTCCAAGACTCGAACGGAATTTTTCCCACTCCCGAATATAGAGGAGGTAGTAGAAAAGGTGAGTTCTGCGACCTTTATTATGGTGATGGATTTAACCAAAGGTTATTTCCAAATACCACTGACCAAAAGGGCCCAAAGGTACGCTGCATTTGTGACACCTTATGGGGTATTTTTGCCTAAGGTCATGATGTTTGGTCTCGTGAACGCTCCTTTCTACTTCTGTAAATTAATTTCTATGGTTCTGGGAGGTCTGGAATCATTTGCCTTGCCGTACATTGATGATATAGCGGTGTTTTCACTTACTTGGGAAAGTCACATGAAGGATATAGCCGAGGTCCTAAAGCGCTTATTAGAGGCCGGTTTAACAGTGAAACCCACAAAATGCAGATTTGCACAAGACAGCGTGAAGTTTTTAGGTCATGAGGTAGGTTCGGGAAAGAGGTCCCCCAGTGACGTAAAAATTAAAGCAATTTTAGATTTTCCCACACCCTCAACTAAAACACAAGTAAGGTCATTTCTGGGAATGACGGGCTACTATTCTCGTTATATAAAAGATTATGCAATAATCGCGGTTCCTCTGACTAATATCTTGAAAGGGAAAATAAAAAAAGAAAAGATAGAGTGGAATGAGGATTGTGAAAAGGCATTTCAGGAATTAAAAAAAAGGTTGACCCAGAGTCCTGTTTTATGTGCCCCTGATTATAGCCAAGAGTTTATTGTGCAGACCGACGCAAGTTTATATGGTGCTGGTATAGTTCTGTCACAGATTCGTGATGGGGAAGAGCATCCCATTTTATATTTAAGTAAGAAATTTTCTAAAGCAGAGCAGAACTACAGCACTATTGAACGCGAATTAGCAGCGATTGTATATGGTCTTAAAAAGCTGAATCATTATCTGGATGGGCAGCGATTTGTTATACAAACAGACCACAATCCTTTGACCTATCTTAAAACAATGATGGGGAAAAATGCTAGATTGACTAGGTGGGCATTATATTTACAGGCATACAATTTTGAGATTAAGCACAAACCGGGAAGGCTTCACGGGAATGCCGATGGACTGAGTAGAACTGAGTAATAGTGTGTGTAAATATTAAAATCCAATCATTCAATTCACTCATTTATATTTATTTTACATATATTGAATTTTATTTAATTGTATTAATGTTGTGTATTATTTAGTATAGAACTTTATGTTGCATATTCGAGAATAGTACTGTGCCATTCTTTCGGCTCAGATGGATATCTCAGATGAGTAGCTCATTGTGTTTAGTGAATTTTAATCATAAGTTTTTTTTAATTATTAATATGCATTTATTTTAATAGTGTTCTGGTATTATGACCTCTCAGGTTTGGCGTGTCGGGAGTGACGAGGGGCTCAATGCCGTCTTCCTAATCTTCAATTTTCATAGGTGTATGCACCCTATGAAAATCTCTTTAGGGGGGAGGAGCTGTGATATCGGCCGGCTCCGTGATGTCGACGCCAATAAGTCTGCGATGACGTTCCATGCCTAGTGCCATGAGGTCTGCGAAAAACTGTCCGCTGCGTGATTTTTTCATTTTGAAAGTAACTTTTCTGTTTGAAATGGAACTGAAACGAAGGGATTCAGTTGTTGCCTGGTGCGCAACAAGAAAAGAACGTTTTTTTTTCCGGCGGGCTCGGGTGTGAGTCGTGTATAGTTCAGGTTTTAAAGAACATCGGTAAAGGGTGTTCAAAACCTCATGCCCAGAAGGGGCTGTATATTCTCAAGTGCATTTTCCTAATGGATATATGTGTAAATTAACAGTACATAATTGTAAATAGCGCAGTGTGGTTATGTATATAGTGTTCATCGTGTATTCTTTGTGTTGGTTTCATTAAAGTGAATTGTGAAATTGTACAGAAAGTCGAAGTATTTTTAGTTACGACGTCACAAATTATTTTTTATATAGATAGTCAATGAGTTGCTGTATCAAATCCTATATTTGTTTGAAAAATACAATCTAAAACTAAGCCGTGAAAATTGGTAGAACCTTAACGTGGCGTTATTACCCCAGGGTACCTTATTGTTTCTTTCGTAAAATTTTAATTTAATTATTCCAACTGTTAAGAGCTTAACTTGAAATTTATTTGCATTGTAAATGAAATTTATATTTTTTATCAAATGTCATTAAAATGTAAGGGATGTGCAACGCCATGTACTAAATATACTAATTACATCAAACTAGATAAATTTTTGATTTTTAGCTTAGTAACATTTTAAGATAACTTTGAAAATTAAAAAAATTGTAATTTAATTGGTGAATACTAAAAATAAAATTTTTTAATCTTAATAATGTGGTCATGGTAACATTTTATGTTTTCATTCACCTTGAAAAATACACTTGTTTTATTTATAATATAAAACAAAATTGAAAAAAAAATACTCTGATAAATATTAACACCTTAAAAATTAATAAAACTAAACTTAAATTTCTATCAAAGAATCTATAATAAAAATATTCATTTTATTTATACATATTGAATGATATTTTTAAATTATATAACAAAAATGTTGAAAAAATAATCTGTATTTTTTTTAACTTCAAATCAAAATTCCTTCATTTATATTGATGCCAACAGATTGCGCCAAATCAAAAGTTGAAGTCCCTAACATAAAAAGAAATTTTACTGTGCCAAGTAATGTCGATGCGTGGAACCGTTGGAACTACGATAAAAATCAACTTTTAGTCTCAGTAATGTGGTCATGATAACATCTTATATTTTCAGTGCACCTTGAAAAACAAAAATATTTTATTTATAATATAAAACAAAATGGAAAAAAGTAAGCTGATAAATATTAACCTCTTAAAAAATTATTCAAACTAAATTTAAAATTTAAAGTAATCATTTTAAACTATTCATTTTATTTATACCTATGAAATGATACTTTTAAATTATATAGTTGAAATGTTAAAAAAAAAAAATCTGGAAATACATTATTACATCCTGCATTTTTTTTCTTTCTTAATTTAAAAACGAAAATTCTTTCATATATATTGATGCATTTAGATCACAAATCAATTGCAAATTTAAAAATAATTACATTAATAATTTTCATAGTTATAATTCAGGAACTACGAATTTCAGCGTCAGTATCAATATCAATGTATACTTTCAGAATAATATATATATATATATATATATATATATATATATATATATATATATATATATATATATATTATGTATATTAATTTATATTAATGTATAATATATTATGTATATATGTGTATATTAAGTTTTATAAGTTTTGAGTTTATACACATATCTCCGTTTATAAACAAAATATAACCCATGTGTAATTTGAAAATAAGAAACTTAGAAAAATTGAATTCATTACATTTGTACGTTAGCCGACGGGAAATGTGGTTCAAAACATTAACTTTCAAACTATTTTCTGAAAAATCTTCTGCCTCAATTACACCGTTTCTGCCTAAAAGGACTTGACAGTTTTTGCGAATAAAACGAATTCAAATATGTGACAGAAAGTTGGTATTTAGGATTTGAAAATGGACATAAAAATAAACTTAGATTCATAAATGGGAAACTTTTTGTCGCAATTGCTTTAAAGTGACACCCTTTAATTACATCTATTTCAGAAATAAAACCTATAAAATGTAGAATATTTCTTATTAAAATTATGAAAAAAAGGTAGTTTTTTGTATTTATTTTCTTAAATTCTGCATCAAATCTCATAATCATATATATGTAATAATTTTTTTGCGCCATTTTGCTCTCTCTGAGTTTTTAATTCTAAAATTGTGGAACATATTTTTAATCTTAGTTTCGTAATATATTAATCGTTTAACAGCTAAAATAGTTTTTCTTTTTTTTTTTTATTTAACTTATTAATAATCTATTGCTTGTTTTTTAAAAAAGGCGGGAAGTATTTCGTAACCTTTTTACTTTCTGGAATATTCTCGGGATTTTAATTTTACTTTTTGTTGATCACGTGATCTGTGTTAATGCGCAAAGATGTTAAAAGGCTTTTCTATTTGCGAGGCGTTAAGTAATCCATACCCGAGGCCACGCCTGCTAAGACCAACCAGAGCTGATCATTTTTTGACGTTTAGACTCGAGTTAATCCTAATTGGATTTTTAAAATGATTGACGCGGAGTAGGAGGAGCTAGTTTGTCGTGAAAATGTTTAGTTCTCATTTGGTTTTTAGGAATTTCAGAATGCAATTAACTTTTCAAATACTCGGATGCTGTTTCTGTTTCGCCGAAAAATTCTAATATCTTGGGATGCAGCTTACTCACGACGGGTTGGAATATCTGATGACAGTGTCCTGGTGACTGCGGGGAATAGCTTATTGATTTTGTGAGTTCATAAATAAAGAACTTGAAGACTGATGGCATTTGTTTTTATAATGGGAAAATACCCCAATGAAACTCTTCCACTGTTCGCCAACTGCCGGAGCAACTGCTCTGCTCGTGCTGCTGCGGATTCCTAGAGTTTATGGAACATAGCATTTCGTCGAAATATTATTACATTGGATTCCTAGAGTTTATGGAACATAGCATTTTCGTCGAATATTCATTAAATTTAAATCCGGCAGGATCTGTGAAATGAGCCGGTGTACATCTCTGGAGAAATATTAAACTATTATGTCTTGCCAACTGAAAACTGAACCTTTTTAGAGAAACCTGTTCGTCGCAACGATGCTTGTGCGCGCGCCATTTTCGTCGAGCTTGGGGCTAGTTGCTGGAATGTTTGCGTTTGTTTCTTCTCACCTGAAATCAGCATGAGTCATCAAGGTGGTACTACTGGTGTTGAAGGAGATGCTATCGATAAAGAAAAATTTTTTCTCAAAAAAATAATCTGAAGACACATTTCTTTTTTCGTGCATTTCGAAGGATAAACTTTTCAGTGTGAAATATGTTTCACGGTGTCTTTCTTTCATGGTTAGCATCTGTGAAATCGTCTGCTGATTATAAAAGATAAAAATTACCTGCAGGAAATATTGCCACATCATTTTGAATGAATTTCCAAGTTGTGTTTTTTGTTTTTCAGGTGAAACTTAGATATTTGTACGGGTTATACACCTGTTGAGTCGTATCTACGAAGTGCTTTATTTTTTGTTTATTTTAATAAATTTTGGGTATTAGGACAAGCTCTATATCGAGGTATCTGTAAGTTATTATTTATTCTTTATCTTATTTGTTTATTGTTTACGAAATTTTAATAATAATTTCTTTATTTAAATTCTTGATTTTATTATTTTTATTACAGATATTAAAAAATAAATGTGTTCTTAATTTATATTAATTGAAATTTTCTGCAGATAGAAAATTTACTTAAGTTTACAAAATGTTCCGAGTACTAAAGAGAGAAAATATTTTTGTTCTTAAAATTATTTGTTGTGTATTTAATATGTATTGAAAACAGTGATATTTATTTATTTATTACTTATTTATTTATTTATTATTTATTTATTTCACATGAATTCAAAGAAATCAAACATTCCTAATATAACAAATAAAGAGTTGATTCAATTATTATTTATTATTTATTACTTTTATTGTTACTTATTGAAGTATAGTAATTGAAATACAGTAATTGAAGTGCAGCATTTGAATATTTTCCGTATGAATTATCCCTCTTTTATGTTACTAAGGTCAGGATTAGTAAAGGAAGAAAAAATGGCTGAAAATAAACTTGATATTGTACCTTTTCACTTTGAGTCATGTATGAATATTTTTAAGTGGTTTAAATACTTTGATAATGAGTGTTTTGGAGAAAAAAAGGTGATGAGTGGAAAAAACATAATATCTCGAAATATTTAAAAGGTGAAGCGCTAAAAGTTTTTATAAATTACTGTTTGGATTGTGTTACTTATTATGAAATTGTTGAAATAGTAACAGAAAATTTATCCAGGTTAGAGTCCCAAAATTTTCTGAGTTTACATCCTTAAAATTAAATGATCTAAGCGATTTAGATTCTTATTTTAGAAAGAAAGTTGAGATTGGAAGACAACTTCAACTTGGGGAATATTTAAATATCCAAGGATTAACTGATGGGCTTAAGCCGGAGTATCAAAATTGTTTAATGGTAAACGCTCCTTCTAATACTCGTGAATGGTTTCGCATTGCTAAGCAATTAGCAGCGATTCCGAAAATCGCAACCCTAATAACAGCAACAGAAATTTTCAACAAACTAGATCTATGCACAATCCCAATCCTCAGCCCCGACATTGGACTCGACCCATTCCAAACAACCCAACCCAAAATTTTAATCCTAGATCTTTCCCTCCTAGAATGCCTACGACTCATTATCAGAATAATTATCCAAGTCGTCCCTGTAGAATATGTTTAAACAGAGGTATAGAAAATGCTTATCATTGGGAAAGGAGTTGTATATTTAACACAAATTCCTTGCAATCTCAAACTCCTGCTCATATACAACCACCCCCTACTAATAATGTCTGAGAATTATTTATTCCTGGATATGTGGACAGTAAAAAAGTGTATTGTGGTGTTGTTAGTGGATCAACTCTCTCAATATTACCTCTCAAATTTGTTTGATATTTAAATGCTAATTTACATAATGTGTCCCCTATTACTATTAGACAGGCACAAGGAACTCTTACAATTAATAAATCTTGTCGGTTATGCATTAAATTTGGTAATATAAAGAGGTATGTTAATTTGTTTGTAAGTAAGATAGATTTGGACTATGCTATTTTAGGTTTACCTGAATGTGCCAAATTTAAATTGAAAATTTATTGTGCAAAAAGCCATGTGCTACAAAAGAATATTACGTTAAACCAAACTGTCAGCATATCCAGTGATAATTTAGAATTACTTCATTTCGATATTATAAAAAATGATACCAATGTGGAACCCGATTATGGAAATACCATAACTCCTCAATTCTTGCCGCGAACTAATAATGATGATTATAATCTATTGGGGGATCTAAATGCTATTCCAAATAAAAATGTAAGGGAACTTGTAAGGGATTATTTAGATATTTTTGCCATAAATAAATATGATGTAGGAAGAATTAATATTGAACCTCAGCGTATTTTTCTTAAATCTGACCTACCAATATCTTTGAGGCCTTATCGTACATCCATTGCTGATGAAAAAGAAATATCTCAGCAAATTCAATCCTTATTAGCTGCTGGATTAATTAAAGAAAGTTATAGCCCATATTCTTCCCCAGTTACGTTAGTAAATAAACGAGATGAAGGCAAAAAAATCCGAATGTGTGTTGATTACCGAAAATTAAATGCTATTATGAAAAATGACGCTGAACCTTTGCCCCGAATTGATGAAATTTTAGACAAATTAAGTGGTGCCCAATATTTCTCTACACTGGATTTAGCCTCAGGCTATTGGCACATACCTATTCACCCAGCAGATTCGGAAAAGTTAGTCTTTACTACTAATTGTGGGCTCTGGGAATGGAATGTTCTCCCCTTCGGTGTAAAGGTAGGCCCCCCAATTTTCAATAAGACAATTAGAAGAATTCTTACAAAATATAAAATAGACTTTGCTTGTTATTATTTTGATGATATAATCATTTTTTCTAAATCAATAGATGAACATATACTGCATCTCATCCAAATTTTTGATTTATGCCGAATAGAAAATATTAAATAAAAATTATCTAAATGTACTTTTGCTCAAAAACAAATCAATTTTCTAGGGTATGAAATACAAAATGGAACTTTAACTCCAGCTAATACTAATATAGAAACAATTAAAAAATTAAAACCTCCTACTAATACTAAAGAATTACAAAGATTTCTTGGTTCTATAAATGTGTATCATAAATTTATTGACAAATATGCTGAGATTAGACACCCCTAAATAAATTACTTAAGAAAGATACTATTTGGGAATGGAACTCTGAATGTCAAAACTCTTTTCAAAAATTAAAAGATGCCTTCATTGCTAAACCAATTTTAAAGATTTATGACCCAAAATTACCCCTAAACATGTTTGTTGACGCTTCTCAGGTGGCGGTAGGTGCAGTTCTTAAACAGCCCGACCATAATAACTTTTTACATCCAATTGCTTATTTTTCTAGAGGATTCAGAAGTTATGAGAAAAATTATTTCATTACCGATTTAGAGTGTCTTGCCATCATTGATACTTTGGATAAATTTTATCATTATTTCCATGGTGTACAATTTACCATCCATACTGATCATGCATCTCTTGTTTGATTAAAAAATGTCAAACATTTAAGAGAACGATTATTTAGGTGGTCATTGAAGTTAAGTATGTTCGATTACAAAATTGAATACTTAAAGGGATCTACAAATGTCGAAGCCGACATGCTGTCCAGAAACCCTATTTCTCATTTTTGTAAACCCCTTACTTTTCTTCTTGACGTTAAAGAGATTATTGAGATGCAGGAAAGAGAAAATGTGTGGGGTTCAAATTATATTAATGACAATAGACTGATTATAGTTAAAAGCAAAGGTTTTCGTAAAGTGGTAGTTCCCATGTCCCTAAGAAAAAAATTACTTAATGTTGCTCATTAACAGTTTGGTCACCCTGGTGTTCAAAAAATGCAAAATTTAATTTCTCCTAATTATTATTGGCCAGATATGACACAAGACATTACCAATTTTGTTAAATACTGTGATATGTGCCAGAAAAATAAAAAACCTAGACAGAAAAAATTTGGCTTATTACAAGCTATGCCCACTACAGATCAACCTTTTGACTGTCTGTCTGTTGATACTGTAGGAGGATTCAATTATTATAATTCTACAAAAAATATCTCCATATTATAATAGACAAGGCAACAGATATGTTTGGGCATTTCCTTCCAAAAGTGTCACTACAGAAACTTATACAAATTGTCTAAAACAAATCTTCAGTATCAAAATCCCTCAACAATTATTCTGTTTTAATAAGATTTCAAGTGTACAGTCCCCTCAAAAAATACTAAGTGACAGGAATGCTGCTTTTACTTCTTCAAGATTCAAAAAATTCCTGCGAAATCATAATATTAAGCAACGTTTGACCACTGCCCATCATCCACAAACGAATGGGAAATGTGAAAGAGTAAATCAGACAATAGTAACTAGATTAAAATGTAAAGTAAACTCCACTACCTCTAAAATTCCCTGGACTAAGCTTTTAATTGAAGTAATTAATGAATATAATAATACATCCCATTCTATTACTAAATTTCCTCCTGCTTATTTGCTTTTTGGCCAATTACCTTATGACTCCCCCTTACAACAAAATTATCATTCCCCTGTTCATGAAACCCTTAAGATTGCTAAAGCAAGAACTGATGAATTTCATTTAAAAAATAAAAGATATTATGATAAAGATTATATCGAACCAAAATTTAAAATAGGAGATCTAGTTATCTATGAAGAATTTCAATACCCTAATACTAGAAAGTTATCACAAGTATTTAGTGGCCCTTATAAAATTCTTAACAAATTATCCGAAGTAAATTTTGAAATTGATAGGCAAAACCAGTTCAAAAGTTCAGAAATAGTACATGTATCTAAATTAAGGCCTTATTATTCCCCTGATAAATTTAAATTAAGTCATGAGCAACAACCCCCTAATCAACAACAACAAACTCAAGTTAAAACTGTAGCTTAGACTTAATCTCTAGTTTATTATCATTTTATAATTTTTTTCCTCTCTCTTAAACAGTAAATTTCTTTCCATATTTTAATCCAGATAATATCCTGTAATTCTTACGAGAATGGCAATGATATCTCTTGACTGCAGCGAGAGTTTCACTTGTCTGGAAATTTTTATATTTGTTTGTTTATGCCGGCGTAGACGGACAAAGTGAAAATTTCTTATTCTGTATTGAAATACTCTAGTTATAACCTAGAATAATATAATAACAAGTAAATATTAAGTCATTTTTTTCAATTGAACCTATTTGTAATATTAAATTTAATCTATCAATTAATAAATTAATTATTTGCCAAGTAACAAAATTTTTATCACTTTATTTTAAATTTTTTTCTCTCTTTCTTTGTTTCTGAATTCGAGTTCTAGTACATGTCAATTAGAATTTAATTTTGTTTCTTTTTCTCTTTCCTTCTTGCATCTTGCAATGTTTTATCACACCGAGAGAATATTTATTGCGTAATTATTTGACATGAATAAATGTCGTCTTTTTATTATTTATTAATATTTCTTTTTAAGAATCTTAGTAGTTGAAAAATCACTTGCATTCTCAAACATGAACAAAATTTTTATTTATTTTTATTTTATTTTATTTTATCATATTATATTTTAAACTTTTTTTTGTACATATTCCTACTTAATCCTGTACTCGAATTACAAGATTAACTAAATGATTACATAATTGATTATATTCTTTATTCTATTCCACTTCTCTCTATATTTCATCCCAAAATTACCTGAGATGAGATAAACGAAATTAAGTATATAATTTAGAATTTAAAGAATGTCTTTTGAAATATTTACTATTACTTATTGAAAGATTTATTTATACCCATTATGAGAGTAACTTATACTTACTATGATATTTATTATTAGTGATATTTTTTTCTTTATTATGTTTCTTTATTATATTGTTTGTTTATTACATTGTTAAAACTTATTATTACTATATTAATATACTATAAAATGTGTTACTATATTGAATTACAAGTATAAAGTATTTTCACAAAGATACCCAAATATGGAACTGTTATGAATGTGCAAGGACTCAGTTACATAAAAACTGAACTGTTGTTATAATATTAGCTGATGAAAATTAGACAATTAATAAAGATATAATTAGACTCCTTGAAAAAAGAGGTATGGACTATACCACCCTAATTCTGAGCCTTAGAGGATTTTTTGAAATAAACCCTCAATATTTATGTCTAGAACTTTCTAGTGAATTTCTTCATATTTAGCTTTGTCATTATCATGAATGAACTCAACGTTACTTTATTTTTATTTTTCTTGTTAGTATATTAAGATTAGTTGTTTATATTTTCAACTTACTTCCTGGTATGTACTGCTAAACAAGATCATATCTTGTATTTTTATTGATGCCTATATTATTATATGTAAATATAAATTTATTCCACGCATCACCTTAGTGTTCCTAAATTTAAATTCTATATTTATTAAAAAAAATTAACTTAATTTAATTTTTCTTTTATTTAGTATCTAATTATTATTACTTATATCAACAACTTCGTGAGCTAAGACTGCATCATCTCACTTTCTGTGAAATTGCAGGTCTCAGACCTACATTTTCACCCGTCTTTCTGGGAGGGGGGATTTGTAATAAAATAAAAAAAAAATTGCACCATTTTGCTCTCTCTGAGTTTTTAATTCTAAAATTGTGGAACATATTTTTAATCTTAGTTTCGTAATATATTAATCGTTTAACAGCTAAAGTCCTTTTTCTTTTTTTATTTAACTTATTAATAATCTATTGCTTGTTTTTTAAAAAAAAGGCGGGAAGTATTTCGTAACCTTTTTACTTTCTGAAATATTCTCGGGATTTTAATTTTATTTTTTGTTGATTACGTAATCTGTTTTAATGCGCAAAGATGTTAAAAGGCTTTTCTATTTGCGAGGCGTTAAGTAATCCCTACCCGAGGCCACGCCTGCTAAGACCAATCAGAGCTGATCATTTTTTGACGTTTAGACTCGAGTTAATCCTAATTGGATTTTTAAAATGATTGACGCGGAGTAGGAGGGGCTAGTTTGTCGTGAAAATGTTTAGTTCTCATTTGGTTTTTTAGGAGCTTCAGAATACAATTAACTCTTCAAATACTCGGATGCTGTTTCTGTTTCGCTGAAAAATTCTAATATCTTGGGATGCAGCTTACTCACGACGGGTTAGAATATCTGATGACAGTGTCCTGGTGACTGCGGGGAATAGCTTATTGATTTTGTGAGTTCATTAATAAAGAACTTGAAGACTGATGGCATTTGTTTTTATAATGGGGAAATACCCCAATGAAACTCTTCCACTGCTCGCCAACTGCCGGAGCAACTGCTCTGCTCGTGCTGCTGCGGATTGCTAGAGTTTATGGAACATAGCATTTCGTCGAAATATTATTACATTGGATTCCTAGAGTTTATGGAACATAGCATTTTCGTCGAATATTCATTACATATATATATAATTCTTTTATCACTAACCTAATAAAAACAACGGTAGCAATTAAAAAAAACCTTAATGATTTAAAAGTTGTGACGCAGCTGATTATCTTATGACTCTAAGAATTTTAATTATGATTTTTAAAAATAATGATATTAAATTTTGAGTGACGCCATGCTATTAATTAAAAAATGCATTTTTGTACTTTTTATTTCATCACTTTATTTTTGTTCTATTTATAATAGCATGTGCAAAAGTTATCTTCAATATAAAAGATGCATAAAAATTTATTCACTGATGCTTTTTCACATGCATCTCTCATAATTCAAGATATGAGTTTTAAAATATGTGGTATAAAATTTAAGTGACGCCTTTATGTGTCTTTAAAAGGTTTGTTTTAAAATTCAAATTATTATTTTTTTATTTGTAAAGTATATTTACACATATAAAAATACTTTTTAATTTACCCATCCGTTGTTAAATATATAATTTTAATCGAATTAATACTATGCATTGAAATGCATTTGGGACGTTCTCAAAAGGTGGGTATCTGTACACACATCATAACTTTAAGCTTTTGAATAAATAAATTTAATCATCATTGACTTTAATTTTATTTTCACTGAATTCTTAATTCTGTTCAGAGACAAAAATTGATATAATTTATTTTAAATGTTTTGTATAAATATCTTAAAATTTAAAATTTTTTGACTAAAGTTGCCAATTTCGGACATTTTTAACGTTAACTGTTGCAATGTACCAATAAAAAAGAGTTTTAACTTGATTCAAGGAGATTCTAATCATAAACCGCGAATGCATAAAGGAAATGGATGATTTTTTTATAATTTTGTTACCAAATGGCACTACCAGTTTATTGCTTTTTGAAGTTAGAAGAACTTTTCTAGAAATACTTTTTTCTGTATTTTCTTATGTCCAAAAGTAACGATCGAAACAAAGCTGTTATTTTCACGCAAAAACGTTAAGAAAGTACTTTAATCCCTTTTATCTATCTTTAAAATTATTTTTGTTGAAATTTAAAGCATCTATATGTACTTTTGTGACATTTTTTTGCAATAAAAGTTCTTATATAATTCATAAGAAATTCAATTAAATTCTTAAGTTTCGGAATCTCATTGCTTTTATGCTGATGTTCACACCATAATTTTATAGAAGTATCCAATTTTTGCAAAATTCAATAAGTCATCAATGTATCACCAAATTTTTCAATGGTTTGGCTCAAATAAGAAATTGGAATGTCCGAATTGCGTAACGATCTAAACGCCGATTTTTCCCCGTAGATTTATTTTTAAAGATGATCTGATGTCCTGAAACGTATGATAAGATATTTATTATAATGTTTTATTATAAATAATTATGTGTTTTGTGTAAATAAAGCGTATTTCTACCTGTAATAATATAATTTTACATAGAAACACGCTCAACTTTCACATGTAGATTGATTAATTAAATGCCAGAGTAATTTTCCAGAATAATTGCTGTCTTTTAATGTTTATATATAAGTTTATAGACTTATATACTGTATTGTAAAAAAAATTGGCCTTAAATTTGGAAATTTAAAAAATCACTACTAGTTAAAGTTTAATGATCCCACGTTTTGAGAACTCGCCATTTATTTCAATAAATTGACTTATCTTTTACGTTAGGTTTTTTAAAATTGCAAGTAATATTTATGCCATTGGTTCCTTTGCGTCAAATTATCCATTTACATGCGTTTCACTTAGTTTAGATAATTCAATTAAAATTATACATTTAACAATGAATTGGGAAATTAAAAGTATTTTTTATATGTGTAAATATACTTTACGAAATAACTAAAAATTAAATATTTTGAATATTAAAATAAACCTTTTAAAGCCACATAAAGTCGTCACTTAAATTTTATATCATATATTTTAAAACTCATATCTTGAATTTATGAGAGATGCATGTGAAAAAGCATCAGTGAATAAAGTTTTATACATCTTTTATGTTGAAGATAACTTTTGCACATGCTATTATAAATAAAACAAAAATAAAGTGATAAAATAAAATATACAAAATGCTTTTTTAATTAATAGCTTGGCGTCACTGAAAATTTAATATCATTATTTTTAAAAATCATATTTAAAATTCTTAGTGAAATTAGATAAACAACTGCATCAAAATTTTTAACTCGTTAACGTTTTTTTTTAAAATTGATATCCTATTTTCACACAAATTCTTGTTACTCTGATTTTCAAAGTCAAATTGCCTAAAATTAATTTTTTCGATATGATAAAAAAAGATTTAGATTGGGACTTTCTTTTACACTAAAAAGTCAACCTATACACAACACTGAAAATCAGAATTACTCGAATTTTGGAAGATAAAAGCTTTTTAGGATTGATTATATATAGATTTCTCATCTAATGATCTACTTAAAAAAATCGCGTCAACAGAACTTTGAAAAAAATCTCAAAACAATACAAATGAACCTAAAAAAACCAACTTGGAAAAAAAATCTTGCGGGAACGTGATTAGGCCCAAACCACAGATATATTTGGCTTCAAGTAAAATTGTGTTACAAAACCCGATGCCAGATTCGAAGTTAGAATATAGAGATTCATAAAAATCCCTGTGTATTATCATAAAGGTTGTTTCTGTAAATATCGTCTGCATTCATTTATGTGGAAGAAAGCATCAAGGAGATATTGTATTCTTCGATTCCGTAGTAATTTATTTTTCTTATTTTATGTTTTTTGGCAGATTTCTCTGTGTTTTTAGTTAGTGTATTTCGTTCCAATCTAAAAAGATGCTGGAATGTTGATAGCCGTGCAATGGCTCGCATATTTTGGTTTTAAATAAAACTCATTTACAGCCTATGTTTGTTGTGTTTAAGAAGAAAAGAACCAGCGTGTTTTATGTTTATTATTAATTGAAAACTCGATGAAAAATTTTGGTCCCAAGTCTAACCGGATTGCTAGTGAAAATTACAAGCAAAACAACATTTTTCTGAAGTTCGTCTCTATGTTGAAATTTGTAGTAAACGAAGAAAGAGAAGGTGAGTTAATTTAGCATTCTATTCTATGTATAGAAAAGAATTTGCTTCTTTAACTTTTGAAATATAATCGCAATATATTTTTATTTGAACTAAATTTCGTAGTAGTGTATTTTAGAATTGGTTTTATTCGTTTAATGTAAATAAAAATGACAGAATTAGTAACATTTAAAACAAAAAGAACTGCTCTACGGAGAAGCATCACCAATTTTATTAAGAAATTTGAAAATATTATTGTGGTTGATGAAATTAATGTGACAGAATTAGAAGAAAATATTGAATTGTTAAAACATCAGGAAATTTCAGATAAAATTGATTTATGCAAATTTAAAGGTGAAAAAATAAGAAAAATCCAAAATTCTGAGTTAAATAAAAGTGAAAATAAATCTAGTACAGTTTCAGAACAAGTTTTTGAATATGTTAAATTTCCAAAATTATCCCTATCTACTGTCGGGGTTCATGGATAGTACAGAATGGATATGATTTATGGATCTTTTCAATGCTTGCGTAAACAGCAATAAAAATATCTCAAATGCCTCAAAACTGCACTATTTGACGGCTTCATTAAAATATGTAGCATATCGCGTCATCTATTCTATTCAAATTTTGGATTCTAATTTTAAGTTAGCATGGAATTTGCTATATGAAAGATATTCAAATAAGAGACAGCAAATTTTTGCGTACATTTTAACGATTTCTGAGTTTACCAACACTTCAAACAGAATCAGCTATTACTATTTTAAATCTAGTTGACAATGTTAATGAAATCATTCGCTCGTTGGAAATATAGAACCAAACCATTGAAAAATTTGGTGATACATTGATGACTTATTGAATTTTGCAAAAATTGGATACTTTTATAAAATTATGGTGGGAACATCAGCATAAAAGCAATGAGATTCCGAAACTTAAGAATTTAATTGAATTTCTTATGAATTATATAAGAACTCTTCAAAATAGTAAACTAGCTGTAAAAAAGGTACCTAAATCTGTTTTTCCAAATAATAAAAATGCTAATGTAGCTACCTTAGTGTGTGATTATTGTATAGAAGACCATAGTTTAACTAAGTGCTTAAAAATTCTTAGTTTTCTGTTCAAAAACGAATAAATTTCGTAAAATGTAATTATTATTTTTTCAATTGTTTATCTAACATGTATTTACTTAATAAATGTAAGAGTCTCAATACGCGCCACCATTAATAAAAAAAAATCACAGTATTTTGCATATGGTAGATTATTCAAGGAATAAGAGTCGGTCAAATTGTAGAATATCCACACATGCACAAGAATTTGTCCCTGAAAAAGTTGAGTCAGCAAGTGAGAATGTGTCGTCTACCGAATGTGCTTCCCATTATGAGTCAAACGCAAAGAGTAATCAAAATACTCATATTTTGTTGTGTACCGCATTAATTAAAATGTTCAAAATTATAAACAAGAATTTGTAAAACGTAGATGTTTGTGCGATACAGGCTCTCAGAGATAATTTATTTTTCAAAAATGTGTAAACAAATTAGGATTAAAAGTGAAGGATTGTTCTATTTCTGTGTCATATTTGGGAACATTTAATCCTCTGAGTGATGAAGTCGATTTATTATTCACTTGTTGCTTGAAAAGTGATCTTAGAGTATCCTCATCAGCTTTCGTAATTATTAAGTGACAGATAATATTCCTTACGTATCTTCACCTTCAAACATTTGCGATAACTTTAGTGATTTAATGTTAGTTGATCCAATATTTTATAAATCAGAAAAAAATGATATCCTTTTTGGTGTAAATGTATTTATGCATTTAATGACAAGAAAACTTGTTAAACGCTAACCTAACCTTCCATTTGCCTTAAATTCGAGACTTGGGAGGAAATTCTCGTGTACTACAAATTTTGAAAGCTAGCAAACGATCCAGTAGATGTAAATCATTTAAGTTCAAAAACTGATGAGTTAGTAAATTCATTTTGGGAATTGAAAAATATTCCGAAAGTGAAACCTTTAACACTTGAAGAAAAACTTTGGGAAAAACATTTTGAGAATTCTTATTTTAGAGAAAAATTAGATCGCTATTCAGTCGCGTTGCTATTCAAACAGGATCGAGATACTCTAAGTGATTCTTGCAAAATGGCGTATAAAAGATTTCTTTATCTTGAGAAAAGATCAATATCTATCCCAGAAATTTACGATCAATATGTTCAATTTATGAAAGAATAATTATATTTGGGCCATATGAATCTTATCTCAAACAGAGATCGGGGATTGGAGAATAAACATTATTACATCCCACACGATTTTGTCTTGGATAATTCTAGTTTAACTACCAAATTAAGAGTTGGTTTTGATGTGAGTACTAAAACCACAGCAAGTGGTGCTTTAAATGACACTCTAATGTTAGGTAACAAAACACAAGATGATTTAATTTGCCATTTTATTGAGATTAGAATATCATAATATTGCAATAACAGCTGATATAAGAATGATGTATAAACTCGTAAAAATTCATAAAAAGGAAAGGGATTTTCTGGTAATTTTATTTATAGATATTTCTGAAAAAACTATAGAAATTTATCGCTAAAATACTGTAACGCACGGAACTGCTGCTGCATCCTACCTTACAGCTAAATATTTGAATCATTTAGCAATGGATGAGGGTCTTAATTTTTCAAAAGCAAAAATTACAGTTTTGAGAGATTTTTATGTTGATGATGTGTTAACTGGTGTTGAGAATAGTCAGGAAGGTACGGATTGGTAAATGAATTGCAGAAAATGTTAGGAAAAGGTGGTTTTGAGCTACATAAATGATCTACAAATGAACTATCACTATTAAAAAACGCTGGGTTAGCAAACATAAGTAATGATAATATACATAATATAGTGGACCATAAGGTCAAAAAGTTCTGGGAGTTGAATGACATCCTGATAATTATATGTTCAAATGTAATTTTAGTGACATATATTGTCACAGTATTCCTAATAAAAGAATTATTCTGTCATATGTATCAACGCTTCTTGATCCATTAGGGTGGATTGAACCTTTTGCAATTCTAACTAAATTTATTCCTTAAGAGATGTTGAAATTACAATTATCATGGGATGATCCAGTACCAGAAAGTACTGACTAAAAGTAGAAAATTTTGTGCCATGAAGCCTAACTCTTTAATTCCATATAATACCTAGAAAAGTCATCTTGCCAAATTATTCTCTATGTGAACTTCATGGAAAAAAGAAAAGAGTCAGAAAAGGGTTATTCCACAGTTATTTATGTTAAAACTTGTGATAGCACGAATATTGATGTAAAACTTTTAGCAGCAAAAACTCGAGTAGCACCCCTAAAAACTGTCACGATTCCAAGACTGGAATTATGTTCTGCAGTATTACTAGCACACTTAATACAAGCGGTTAAATTAGCATTACATATAAAACCAGATTTAGTGCACGCATGGAGTGATTCAAAAATTGTGTTGTCATAGTTAACATGAGATCCTAAAAGGTGGCAATTATTTGTAGCCAACAGAGTAGCGGAAATTCAATACATATTACCAGCTGAAAATCTGAGCCATGTAGACGGAAATGAAAACCCTGCTGATTGTGCAACCGTGGGTTACTTCCAGCAGAATTACTGTTCCATGAATTGTGGTGGAATGGCCCGTCGTAGTTAAGAGGAAGTTAGGTTCCAGTGCATAAGTCTATTCCCATTAATGAAGACGATTTACGAGACGCACGGATCACATTATCAGTTGTAATTTCTGAACCTGTAAAGGAACTTGATATTATATTGAAAATATCCCCGTTTTCAATGTTGCAACGCATATTTGCTTGGATATTGAGATTAATCTGGAACTCAAAGGTAACAAGTGTAGAAAGAAAGACTTTTTTTCAAGCAATGAAACTCAAGCTTCAACACGTAGCATTATTAGAATAATTTAGCAAGCGAGCTTTATTAAAGAAATCCACTGTTTAGGAGCCGGAAAAAGAGTTACCTGCAAATAGCAGTCTCATTTGTTTGTGTCCTATTTTAGATGATGACAAAATATTAAGAGTCCAAGGGAAATTAAAAAATGCACAGCTGTCAGAGAATGAAAAATATCTAATCTTATTATCATGAAAGCATCATGTAACTAAAATCATAATTAAACATTTTCATGAAAAATATTTATTTATTGAATTTTACTGAATTTTATATGCATTTCCAGAACTTCTTCTTTCTTTGATTAGTCAGAAATTTTTTATCATTGCTGCCAGATCTGCTATTAGGAAAATAGTGAAAGCTTGTGTTATCTGTTGTAGATACAGAAATCAATCTGGAAAACAAATAATGACTGATCTTCCAGTATCCAGATTAACACAATCACGACCATTTAATCGAGTAGGAACAGAATTCTCAGGACCATTCATGATTAATATCGTGTTGTACGTGAATCAAAATCATTTAATTCATATGTGTGTGTATTTGTCTGCTTCGTGATCAAAGCAGTCCATCTTGAAGTCGTAGAAGTCTTGAAGTCTTTCAACAAAGGCATTCTTAAGTGCATTAAAACGATTTATTGCAAAAAGAGAAAAATCTCTTGAGATTTTTAGTGACTATGGAAGCAACTTCAAGAGTGCAGAAAAAGAAATCAACAAATATCTTTTGCAATGCAAGCAGAGTGAAGAAATTCGTAAATTTATGTCGCCAGTGAAAATAACTTGGATATTTAACTCGCTTTCAGCACCACACATTGGTGGACTGTGGGAATCTGCAGTAATATTAATGAAATCGCACATTAAGAAAACCGTTAGTGACACTGTGTTAACTTATCTTGAATTCCAAACCTGATTACATAAGTTGAAGCTTGTCTCAGTTCTAGGCCACTGTGTCCTATATCATCTGACCCAACAGACCTAACTGCTGTAACACCTGGCCACTTTCTAGGTGGAACTTCTCTACCTGCCATATCTGAACAAGATCTGAGTCGCAGTCCCTTAAATCACCTTGATAGATGGCATGTGAGACAGTTCATGCTACAAAAGTTTTGGAAAAGATGGAGCCGGGGATACTTGACTCAGCTTCAGCAAAGACCTAAATGTCAAAAATGTCAAATAAATTTACAAGTTAATGACTTAGTTCTAACCAAAGATGACAACCTTCTACCGCTTAAATATAAACTAGCAAGAATAAGAACTGTTCATCCAGGTTTAGACAATAGAGTCCGAGTTGTTACAGTTAATACTAGTAGGGGTATCATATATAAATCAAGCAATAGTGAAACTCTGTCCACTTTCTATAAAAATCTAAAAACTGTGAACTATGAACTCTTTTTTTTTACATTTTTTCTATTTTGCATTAATTTTATTTGTGTTATTAATTGTTTTTTCATTGTAGTAAAACTGTAAGAAGCTAAAACACTTTTTGAAATCCTGAGGGATTTCAACGGGAGCCAGAATGTTTTTTTTTTAAATATCGTCTGCATTCACTTGTGTGGAAAAAAGCATCACGAAGATATTGTATCATTCGTTCCCATGGTAATTTATTTTTCTTATTTTATGTTTTTTGAGCATTCTCTGTGTTTTTAGTTTATGTATTTTATTTCAATCTAAAACGATGACGGAATGTTGATAGCCGTGCATTGGCTTGCATATTTTGATGTTAAATAAAACCCATTTAAAGTCTATATTTGTTGTGTTTAAGAAGAAAAAGAAACAGCATGCTTTATGTTTCTTATTAAATAAAAAAGCTACAAATCTAGGTGTCTAATGAAAATACACATAAAAATGTAATGTGCCCCAAATAAAAGTATTCCTAAATAATTCATTTTCGATTATAAGCCAATCATATCTTGTTAATGTGACGTAGCGCTATAATGTGATTTACATTTTTAAATATTGTACTTTAGGAAATTTTAATATAATAAGACTAACGTCTTTTGATTATTAAAATTAAATCCATTTCTGTCAATTTTAATTAAATGACTATTTTTTAACTTTTCAAAATATTTCCATTATATTTTACACGCATAAAAAATTATTTAAAAAGGTATTTTATGTTTCTTTTATTTTAGCTAACAAAAAATAAATGATGCACATATAAAATTGCCTAAACCTTTTCTCCAATGTACTGCATATATACGTTTATTTAAAAGAACATTATCCTCAACCTATTATCAATACATTTGTTTTCTTAATTGTTGACGGCATATTAAATTATCTAATTAAATAAAGGGTTTTAGCGTAGGTAACTGAAAATTGGAAAGCTTAAAAATAATACGCTTATTTACATAAGTTTAATATGTTTTTCTTAAATGTCGTATTTATTTGAATTTGAAAAGTCAATAAATCTCTTTATTTCCATGCTAGGTCATGTATGGTTTTGGATTTCCTTTAGGATTAGATCTGCAGGATTGGAGTTACTTTATCGCTCTAGGCACTGAGACATACAGTTTTTCCCCCACATTTATGTAATGTAAATTCTTATTATTAAAACTCTAGAATAATATTTGAAAATTGCGAAACTTTTCAAAGGCAAAAATATAATAGAATTATTCGATTGTGACAGGTTTACAAATAATGGGTGCTGCCAAGCGAAAAACGAAGGTTTTTAGAAATCGAATATGAAAAATAACAAAAAGAAGGTTAATATGTACATTTTATGTAGATTTTAGGATTGAAAATATTAAAAACATTTATAATAACATTGAAAAACGTGAATTTCTAATAGAGAAATCGTTTCTACAAATACGTATATTTTTTTAAGTTCTGCGAGAACATAACCATGTATATATATATATATATATATACATACTAGAAGATAGCCCGTCAAAATGACGTGTTTGCATTTTTAAAAGGATGATAAAAGATTACAACAACTGTGGTCAATCATAGCCTTTTTAGGCTTAGACATTTTTAAAAAATACAACGATTAAACATGGGGGGGGGGGGGAGAAATAAAAAAAAAAGAAAAATTCAAGAGAAATCTGCATTTAAAACTATAACAAAACTATCTGGTGGATGGGAGGGATTGTATTGAACACATGGTAAATACATAAATTTTAAAAGAATAAAGTAAGGCAAAAAAACAATTATAAAAGAATATATTGTGAAACTATAGCCAAAAAATATATAAAAATACTGAGAAAATATATTAAAAATGTCAAAATGTATAAAAAATTTTCCCATTTTGGCCATTTCCAGACGAATATGCAAGGGTAGCCAAATTATTAATTGAATGGGTAAAATAATGGCGTTATGCAGCTAATGAATTTCACTCACAAAAATTAGGGTAACTATTTCACAAAAAAACATGCAAATTAAACATGCACTAATAATGCACTAATAATGCGAAACCTGCACTAATAATGCTATTTTAAATCATTTGTGAATTAACTATTTTACTCCATTAGCTAATACTTAAAAGAAAACACTTTATAAGCTCGAAAATAAATGTCAACAGTAAAGAGTAAACAATCACTCGCCAATTTCATTCACGGCTGTAAAAAAAAAAAAAAAAAAAAAAAAAAAAAAAAATTAAAGCAACCTGAATATAAAAATTCTAATAATATTGTATTTAAAAAACACCTTCGTATTGTATATTTAAAAAGCACCTTCACTTTCCTTAAATAAAAAATTTTAATTAAACACTGTTAAAAATTTGACCGTTTTGCTGCATCGTCATTCCACAGTTTTTCTAGAAAATAATTACTTCACCGTATTATTGAGCATTCTAATAGGTCAAAATAGGGAAATTCTATAAAACCTCGGGAGTGACGATGCAGCAAAAGGGTCAAACTTTTAACAGTGAAAATTGTTTGAAATCGTGAAACGATTTCAAAGCGCAGTAAAATGTAGTGACGTCATTTAACAGCTCCCACTGTAAATCTGACCAATGAGAACGCTTTCATTGGTCAGAAAATTTATAGCCTTTTAAATCGGAGGTAACTTTTCACAATGGAATTTGTCATTGGTTGCAATACGTTTTTTTTTTCTCGTGGATGGGTTCAACCCGGAATTGTTATACACGGAGGGATTTTATATATATAATAATGTGTGTGTGTGTGTGTGTGTGTGACTCCTTTCTTTCAATTTTTTACATCTTTTTCATTATAGCTTTAGTAACTATTTTTCATATTTCATCAAAGCAAAAGAAAAAATTATTAATACATTTTGATAAATACATATACTTAGGCGTTGGATTTTGATAGTTTATAATGATCACAACGGTTAAATTAATAAAGTGGTATAGTTATACAAAATCAACAAATTTCTTCGAATGAAAATATTAAAAATTTAACTTTAATAATGGAGACTTTGATTCAAGTGTTTTTTAAATAGAACGGCCACTTTTATCAGGAACTATTCGATTGATCGTAATATTTTTTTTCTTTTAAATGAAAAATTATCCGTTTTGCTAGAGAAATATGCTATTTGTTTTTATTAATAATTATTACTTTTGTATTTAACTATTTTTTAATGCTTTTAACTTAAAAATAAATCTAAAAATAATCTTTAAATGACCATCATTTTGTCATTTATGAGTGCTTAGGCCTCATAAATGTAAGGTACCCTCAACAAAAATTGGCATAGAATTTTTATGGAAACATATGGATTTATATGAAAAATCATAAAACTTTTATGTCATTATATGTAAACATGTTGTATTCATATCGTAACCATTCTTCTTTCAATGATATTCCAGAGCAATGTTCATGGTAAAGTTATAGGATAATGATATGTACCATACATTATATGGTATTCGAGAACAACGTGTATGGTAAAATTATTGGAAAATGAAATTCGAAGGTGTCATAAATTCAATGGTGTTTCATAGCATGGTGTATTGTAAACATACGATAATTGTTTGTACTTTAAATTGTATGGTATTTCAGAGCATGGTGTACAGTAAAATCTTAAAACATACATTTTCAAAATTTATAATATATTGATTTTTTGTAACTATAAACTATACCATAGCATGAAAAATGGTAAAATAATATAATTGTTATTTCTACCATTTATTCCTAAAATGTATGGCATTATGATTTTTGTAAATAATCATCTGTTATACTAGAACATATTTAAAAAGAATCCGAAACAATTTTGCAGCTTCAATTTAAAAAGTTTCCTAGACTACTTTTAAGTTGCAGCTCAGCACATGTACAGTGTCTTCAAAGTTTACTCATATAGAAAATGTTTTTGCTTTATAATTTACACTCATATCTTGAGTCAGTCTTCACTGATTATGAATTATCATAAGTATATAGTCATAAGTTGTCATAAGTTGAAATAGCTCATTAAGAAAGTAATTCATTATAGAACTAATCGTACAAAGAAAAAAATGTAGTTCATAAGTTAATTCAAAACTTATTTTTAAATTTTATATTATATATATATATATATATATTAAACTTAAAAGTACTCATAAGTAATGAATTAATATGCCATATTAATATAATTATTAAAAATGTATTAAATATTAAATTACACTGATAAACAAGGTTTCTGTTTCTAACTAAGTATGTAGTGACTTTTATATTTTACGTGGTGCTGTGAAAAAATATGCCATTAAAAAGTTTCCATCACCCACAAATTTTTAAAAAATTCAAAATCTTTAAAATCTGAATTTTGTAGTATTTGTTCAACACATATACCTTATGAAATTTATCATTTGGTATTTTAGTAACGACAAACTTTTAAATAAACACTTAAAAGATAGAAGAATGTTTGTAAAAAGAAATGATATTATTAAGAAATTTCATACTTTATGTAGCGGTAAATGTGTTATCTGTGGATGCTCTCTTATAGGCCATTGTTCCGAGTTATATTGACAATTTAAAGCAGACATTAAGCCACTTATATCATTAAAATAGCATAAATCATCTTTTCTTGAAAAAGAAATGTCGAACATTTCTTATGTCAATCTCGATAAATAGATATCTTTGTATTGTTTTTAGGAGATTTTAGGAGTTTTTTCTTGATAAATTTAAATCTCTCACAAAATCATTTAATTCTTTTTGAGTAATTAGGTGCGGTTCTTCATTTATGCCAGAAGAATAGTTCATATCAGATGTAGAGGAAGTTTCAGTTTTATCAATTTCCATTACTACTGTTGCATCGTCATATAAAAATTTTCTGTAATAATCTATAAAAATCGTCGTGAAATTCTCTGGAGGTTTCGGTATTTGTGAATCATCATTATGTAATGCTGGTCACATTGCTGAATCTAAGTTCGAATACTTAAATTTATGTTTACTTCCTTCAGAGAATCGTTTAATTTTTATAATACATTAGTAGCTGTAAGTTATATGATCCTTCGGCATGCGCCATATCATGAATATAGTAAAGGGCATAAACTTTTTTGTACCTTTCATCCACGCCCGGAAGTTTGTAGCTCATCGTCTACAACAAGAATGAGGTGCCTATTTCTTATCTTCTTCGCCTACTTTATATCCAAAGTACATATGCAGTCTTTATTAATGGTGTGAAAGCGCATCGATACTTTTTCAAAGTTAGCTCCCCGCAGACATAGCAAAATGAATCGGGTTCATTAACCCATCCTCTAGACAGGTTTTACATATTGTAGAGGAAACAGGATAATTATAATCAAAATTTATTTAAAAAGTCTTACAGAACAAAGAAATAGTATTACACGCCCCCCAAAAGTTTCAACTATCATGGATTTGCGTTAGACAAATACTGTGGGGGTGGCTAGAGTTGTCTGTTTAAGGTCGGTAACATAAAATTTATTAAAAGGACATCTGTTTTTACTCTCTTGCTGCATCTTCTATAGTTGTAATGAGAAAAAATAATGTTTGTGTGAATCAAATACATGAAAGAGAATAATGTAATATAATATAATGCCTATATGATGCCTACATACTCCAAAACATATAAATGAAATTTCTTAAAATTGGAGGGTGATAGAAAATTTTTACAAACATATTCTTTTTCAGCAGCTTGAAATCTATAAGAAACACCCAACGTACATAGAGAAACAGAAAATTCGTTAAAAGTTGTTTATCAGTGTTATCAAAGTATTTCTAATTAAATGTTATTTATTACCGATTTTCGTTTTAAGAAAATTAATTTTAATAAATAGAAATTAGTTTTTCCTTCAATTAATTTGCTTTTATAACTAAGTAATATTTGCTTAGACAGTTATTTCATTCATTAAAGTAATAAATCAACTTCTAAATACATGCCTATAAAACAATTTATTAAAAAAAAGCAAAAGACTATATGATTTCACTTATGTTTTTTATGGTAATATTATATCATTTTTAGCTAAGGGAACATACAATATCAACGAATTTGTCCTAATAAAAATACTTAAAAATGAACTTTTTAGCTAAGGGAAGATACAATATCAACGAATTTATCCTAATAAAAATACTTAAAAATGAACTTAATTAATGACGACTTTGTCTAAGAATTTTAAAAATGGGTGGCCATTTTTATACGAACTATTATAGGTCGATCATAGTTTATATGTATATACATGCATACATACATATATATACACTGGTGTGCCCCAAATGCCAATTTTCAAGGGATTTTCAAGCTATAATTTTTACGCGAATATTTTAAAGGAAGTAATATAATTCGAATAATTATTATCCCTGCGTAACAGCTAGTCCACATAACATTTCATTCAGGTCACACATGGTCACAAGAGTCAAAGTCACTACGGCAAAACAAAAAATAGGAAATTCCATACGTCTCTTTTTTTAATCTCAAATGAGTTCTATATGTAACTCCAATGACAGGTCACTGCAATTGCTGCTTTGTGTCGAGTCACCAGGTGACTTTATAATGTCGTTTTATTGAGACTCTCATGTGACTGTCATTTGGCGACTCAATTTCAAAATCATTGTAAACGTTGCATTAAGATAAATCACCAAATAATGTCACATTAAAGTCACATGCTGACTTTCTGTCACTATGCATTGTCAAAAGGTAACAGAGACCCTACTGTGAACTAACCACTGTGAAAAGTAGTGAAAAGTCACTATGTGACATTAATGGGACACTATTTGGAAATTTATAATAATGCAACGTTCATAATGACTTTGAAATAGAGTCTCCAGATGATAGGTCACACGAGAGTCTCATTGAAACGACATTGTGAAGTCACCGGTTGACTCGCCACAAAGCGGCAGTCACAATGACATGTCATTCGGGTCGCATATAGTAGATATTTGAGATTCATAAAAGAGACGTATGACATTTCCTATTTTTGTTTGGCCGTAGTCACTGTGACTCTTTTGACCATGAGTAACCTGAATGAGATGTTATATTGACTAGCTGTTATGCAGAGATTGTAATTATTCGAATTATATTGCTTCCTTTTGAATATTCGCGTGAAAATTATTGCTTGAAAATCCCTTGAAAATTAACATTTTGTGACTCATCCTTAAGTTTTGCACACCAGTATATGTGTATATATTAAGGGGAGATTATAGGAAAGGTTGACATATGGGAGACTTTACCCACCCGTCCATTTTCATACTTAAATGTGAGTCAGACTATTTTTCTAGATGGTAATCAAAGCTAATGGTAGAACAAGAATCCTAGTTTCATACTCATAACCGAAACAGGTGTAGACTGAAATAGTTGAGAAGTGTTTTAAATATAAATGGTATGCTTTTTAGAAATAATTTGTAAGTGTTTTCCTGATAAATTATGTTATAGAAATTAAAGTAAGTAGGTTTAAATTAATGCACAAATATTGAGCTTTAATTCTAGGTATGAGGTTTGCATAACAAATAAGGCTTAAAATAACTATGGGCAAAATGGCTATATGGGGAGGCTTGACCCAATCAATGTAAGAGATGATTAACTATGGACAAAGCAAATAACGTACAACAAATAACAAATACTACAAATAAAGTTTGTTTATTTATAGGAGAGTGGGTAACATCTAGAACTACCAAACCGATTAAAAAAGCAATAGTATCAAAATGAGGGTATTATCCCCGGTGCAAATGTAGGTTATATCTTATACTAGTGGCACAATTTCGAAAAGCAGGAGCAAAAAACGTTCTAAAAATAAGATCTTTGTGTTCTTTAAAGGGACTAGAAACATTAAATATGGCATAGTAGTTAGTTATTAGATTTTCAGATTTTTTCAATGTAAAACAGGTGACAATGCACGAAAATCGTTCTAATAATCCTTCTAAACAACAATTCCAATATAATCTCAGAAATTATCAAACCAATTTCCAAATAAATGAGTGGAAACCGATAGTAGCAGCCCTTTCATTGAGATAGGCTTTATTTAATGTCGGTGTCTCTATACCTTTGGAATTGCATAAGCAAAAAACTTTCTAAATTGCGTTATTTTTTTCTTACGAAAGATTAAAAATAATAAACTTCGAATGGTAGTTACACATAAGATATATAAGTTCTCTATGAACATTCCTTAAGACATCAAAATTAAAAAGACGAATAAATGAGCAAAAATGTTCAAAAAATATTTTAAATTTTCTGAAGTTCGTTCTAAATTTCTTTGTTGTCAGATAAACTCGTCGTAGTCTTTCTTAGATTAAATTGACTCCAGAAATTAGATTCTGCTGTATTATGTATAATTATATGTTTTGTTAACATTTTTGAATCAACACCAAAAATAATTTGGAATTTGCTAAACATACTTTTGAAATTGGCACACGAGTGTATTTAATATCAATAATGAGCAATTTCAGCACACCCTTTGTGAAAAAATTTTACCTATCCAAACGCGTTGCTAACCCTTTAACACCTAAGCCGGCCCGATACAGCCCTGTCATTGAACGCCGATCACAGGCGCATACGGGCGGGTGCGGAGAATTTAGGGGTGAAAGGAAGTGAAAGAGATGGGTTTCACCCTATCTTGAGGGGTGTTTCTCTATCTTTGCCGATTACTTTGTTTGGATGACAGTAATGGAATATTCACATGTGACTTATATTTACTTCTTTTTTCAGTTAGAAGGATTCTATTGAGGGGATGTTATTATTATTTTTTCTTCTAAAGCTTTTTATTTCAAAAGGATATGTTATCAGTACTTTTGTTTTATTATTAAGTATCAAGGCTGTTATTAAGTTATTTAATTATACTTAATTCAAAATGACGAAAAGTCAGGTAAAGGAGAAAAACAATAAGAAATATATGCAATGTTATTTGGATCAGATGATAGATATTTAGAAAATTAAAATAATTCAAAGTTAAAGAAGCAAAATGGAAATTGCACATTTTAATAACAATTTTAATTTTTCTTAAGAAAGGTGTTATAGTAAAAATAAAATACATTGACATGTTTCGGAACCGTCAAATAAGTTCCTTAGTCATAATATAAATAAAACAAAATTTCAAAATATTTCTCGGACAATACAAATGACACGCGACAATGAGATATAAGTAACAAAAAACACGCGCTCTATTGCAAAAAATTAAATTAAAATATAGACCATGATCTAAAAACTTAACTAAATATAAGAAATTTTTCAAACTATTTCACGGTCAATACGAATGACACACGACAAAGAGATATAAAAATATAAAAAACGATTTTCAAAATCCCGCCAAGGAAATATAACATCTAAATTCAATAGTGATCGCGAATAGTTTTAATATCACAGGCACATTTAAAATCAGCGCGGTCCTAAAAAAATAAATAAAGTTCAACAACGGAATATTTTGCTGTCATATTTACATACTTATTTTTGAAAGAAAAAACATTATACTAGCAACCAACTAATTACAAGTGAACTGTTTTCTTTTTCTTTATCGATTAATTAATTCCATCTTTATTTCCTAGCGATTATTGTCCCATGACGGTTATTTTAAGCGCTTTCGCATTGAAGAATTTATTTAAAAAGAAAACTTTGAAAGTATTTTCTTTTACAAAATAAATAAGTAAAGTTTGATTTTTTTTTTTCTTTTGACTTTCAAAACGATTGCAAGACTTACCCTATACAACGTATGATGAGCAAGTAAAAAAAGAAAGAAAAAATCGTTAATGATTGGCATGGCGACTTAGAAGCCAAAAATTATTCGTCAAGTCAAAAAATTTAATCAACGCGTGGCAACTGGCGACCGTGAATCTGAACTTATATTCAACAATGCGAAACTTTTTTACATTTAGTAAAATCATTTTTGACTGAAAAAAATAATGAAGTTTACATGCATTATCATTTATATATTTATGAAGTGAACGATGCTTTTCATATTACTGCAAATTCGTTACATCTTGGAATTTACTGCATAATGATTATTATTATTCTTATTATTTTAATGTAGCATATCAAAACTCGACTTAAAACACGATTTCTGTCCGGAAAAGCCTTTGTTTGTATAAGGAAAATGCTAATTATTTCTCTTTTAATCGAGAACGCTGCACTGTTTTTCAAATAACTTTATGAACGTGTAAAAAAAATAAATAACAGTTTGGATTTGAGAGTAGTTTTAATATAACTTATTTAATAATGGTAATTAGGACTATTTTCAAATTATATTTAACTATTCTACCTCATGAAGTCATTTTTTAAAATTAGGTACGTGAAATGTTCAGGTGTTTTTAATAAGAAACTATGAAAACTATAACAACATTTTCTATTTTTTGATAGAATCACACGTTTTTATTTTTTTTTTAAATACTGCTAAAATTGATGTTTTGAAACAAAATCCCAGACGGAAGCCATAGAAAATCTGTCATGAGACAACAATCGATTATATTGCAAAATTTAAGGAATTTATTATAAAAAAGGACAAAATCAGAATCATTCAATAATGGCTAGCTGATGAATTTCTCATGACTAAAATTTGGCGATTTTACTGATTTTTTTTTTTTTTTTTTTTTTTTTTTTTTTAATATCGCAGAACATTTCATAATTTTGAGCAGAAAAGAATACAGATATATTTTTTCCAAATATTCACCTTAAAAATATATGCTCTAAAATTGTACCGTATGAGTTTTAGAGGCGACTTTAAAAATAAAAACTCTTCAACAATTCAGGAATTTTAAATCTTTAAAATGGATATGAACCCTGTCCTAAAATAAGCAAATTCGATTTTCTATGTCAATTTGCTGTAATATATAGTAAGAAAATAATTGCATTATAATGAAAATAATGAGGTACAAATATGCTGAATTATTCTGATATCTTCATTTTTTTTCCATCTATAGAATGTTTATCGAACATTATTTTGAGATTTCAATTTTTTAAGGATATGAGGTTCCCTGAATCATTTTGACTATCTTTTGTTAGTCTGCTTTTTTTTTTCAACCATTGTAATTTATAAACTAATGTATCCTACAGAATATGTAGAGTTAGAAAGCAATGTGGAAATGAATAATTAACGTTTATTCTAGAAATAACACGCCAAACAAATAAATACATTAGTAACATTGATAAGGAATTGTATAATTTGTATAGGCACTAATCAATGGAATATGGATACAGCCCCTCATCGTTTTGCTTCATTTTGAAAGTAACGAATTTTGACACTATTCTATCGAGGATAATTTTCAGGACTTTCAAGCTATGTTTTTGTGACTTTCACAATATTGCTCTATACATTTAACTAACAAAATATGGAAATGAAATTTTAATAGCGTTAACGCATGCGCAGTAAAAAATTATTTAGTAAACTTGCTTATTTATCATATATTTTTTTCTATTTTTTAATTCTGATTATATGGTGTTATGTGCAATGTTGATTATCATATTTTTTGAAAAGAACATTGTGTTTGATGAAGAACTTTGGAAATTATAAGCGAAAAACTTGAAAAAAAAATTGGGACCGTTTTTATAAAAGCCTTAATTTCTCTACGAGTTTAGATGCTATATTCATAAAAATGAACACAGTTTATTACAAGAGGCCACTTAAACATAATCTGCAATTTGAACTCTTTTGCTTCATTAGTTTTGACAGGGTTTCCAAAAGATCTCCGTTCTTTTTCAATTTGTTGACGGTCCCCTGTTGGATTTCGGGGAAAACTCTTCGCGAAAATATGTGACTAGTATTATTTTGTTTATACATCAGGAGTTTCGGAGTTATTCCTCATGTATATTTTTAGATATTTAACAAAATGTCTAAAATCACAAAAGTCAAGATTTTTTTTTTTTTTTTCGATGATTGTAAAATCAGAAAAAAAATTCCTCCATATTCTTATAGTATTTGAATAAATGTACATTTTTATTTTATCTTCTGTACAAAAATATTATTTCCAGTTTTTAAAAGTTATAGTAGCGAAAGTTGCCTATTCAGTTTTTGTCTACTTTTGTACACATATTTTATTCTTATCAAATTATCACATGCTCTTACTTATTTTACTTATTAATGATCAATAAAGTAAAATATTATTTTTTAAAACAGTTGCGTTATAATTATTACGTACTAGTTAATCGTTATAATTACTATTATTATTTTTACGGTGCTTTTTTATCTTTTGACATTAATCTTTTTTACTGCGTATTTCGCTGAACGCAATATGTTCTATTTTTCTGCATAACATTTATCAAAAACGCTACTCTATCGTAAATCTTATCAAGATTATTCTTTTATTATTTCACACAGAGAAATTATTTTATGACTTTATGAGAGGGAGACTTTTTAAAGTGTAGATTTAAAATAAATTTTAAATACAGTGAAAAGATTCCGTGACCCGGCCATTATGTTACACAGATGCACTGTACATGTTTTGTGCCGCTTAAATGCATTTCAGCACCTGTTATAAAGAAGAAACTATTTCAAGAAACAAAAATATCGTCTTCTTTTTAAATTTCTACAAAAGTCCAAATTTGTTTATAACTATAGAGTAAGTAACTTATGTTGCAAATACCGAAATAACCCTGAAAATGGCATAAAGTGTAACACGAATTCTACTGCAAAGTGAAAGACTGGTTTGACAGTGACGTGAATAAAGAGTTTCGTACAGCTGTCTTTGAAAAGGGCTTGAAAAAAGTCAGAAATGGATTGTCCCACCTTTTGTCATTATCTTAGGAGAAAAGCGGAATCAGAAACATACTAAGCTATAAAAGAAGTTTAGTTGCTCTAACCGTAAACATCATTGTAAAAATAGTGCAAGGTATCAATAGGCATTTGTAAGCTTACTCGATCAATTTATTTTTGCAAATGTGTTTAAAAAAAAAAAAAACTATATATGTATGGATATTTTACAGGCTTAATTACGTATTTAAGTAAGTTTTGTGATTATTTGACAAGAAAAGAAAAAGAACGAACAGAATAAATTGAGGAACAATTCTAAACTTATTTGTAAAATTTTTGACTTAATATTTTATCAATTCGACAGAAGGCTCAATTCTATTTTATTTCGTTTTCTATTAAAATTGCTACATTTTTTAAAATTGTATTACATTTTATAACCACATAGCTTAGGCTTCATGAAGTGTTTCATAAAAATACTTCAATTTGCTTTAGATATTTACAGTTGCGAGACAATGAGATACTTGAAAAAATTAATTGCTCATTTCAAGCCCCCCCCCCCGCCCCATTTTTTTAAATAATTCATTGATACAACAAGGGAAAATATTAAAAGATTAAAACCTTCTCCTGAACAGCAGATCAATGTAATGTCAAATACCATTGTCTTACAATGAAATTAGAAACCATGTAAGATGTTTAAATTACGATAGTTTATTTTTCTAAGAATTTTGATAGTTTATTTATTTAAAAAACTTGATACGTGGTCAATGTAATGAAAAGAATAAACATCTGGAAGAAATTTTATTATACAATGATTTCAACACTTCATAAAAGATTGCTTTTTTAGAGCAAAATAAAAAAAAATGTGAAAACTAGGAAGCTAGTAGCAGCAAAATATTGTTTCTATAATTTCTTACTTTTTTTTGCATTTTGCAATGAAGAAAGACTTCTTTAATGAAGACTTAAAAAAGGTGTATGGTTAATTTATCTTTTATTAACACGCTTTTATTAACTTCACCTGTATGTGAGCTTGTGGGTTTGTAACTCTCCATATTATCTAAAGATTTTCCTTATTATCTAAAGATTTTCTCAAGCAATTTTGACTAAAAATTGCATTCTATGGTTTTTGGGCACGAGAAAATCATTGGGCTTGGTTACATGTTCGAGAAAAAATTTTAATGGGTCATATTGGGTCATTAAGGGTCTGGGTCAAGCTATTTATATTTAAAGAACGGCGTGATCGATTATAACGAAATTTTGTATGTAACAGTTCTTTGGCACGAGAAAACTATCGGGCTGGGTCACATGTTCGAAAAATTTCGATTAGTGGGTCATTTTTGGGTCATTATGGGTCAAGCCATTTTTATATAAAAAACGGCTGTAACGATTTTGACCAAATTTTATATTTTATCGTTTTGGATTACAAGAAGACCATTGGATTAAGTAACATGTTCAAGAAAATTCGGTTAGTGGGTCATTTTTGGGGTCATTGTGGGTCATGCTATTATTATCTAAATATTTCCTCACGCAGTTTTGACTAAAAATTGCATTCTATGGTTTTCGGGCACGAGAAAAATATTGGTTTAGGTTACATGTTCGAGAAAAAAATTTAATGGGTCATATTGGGTCATTAAGGGTCTGGGTCAAGCTATTTATATTTAAAGAACGGCGTGATCGATTAAAACGAAATTTTGTATGTAACAGTTTTTTGGCACGAGAAAACTATCGGGCTGGGTCACATGTTCGAAAAATTTGGTTAGTGGGTCATTTTTGGGCCATTATGGGTCAAGCCATTTTTATCTAAAAGACGGCTCTAACGATTTTGACCAAATTTTATATTTTATCGTTTTGGATTACAAGAAGACCATTGGGTTAGGTAACATGATCAAGAAAATTCGGTTAGTGGGTCATTTTTCGGGTCATTGTGGGTCATGCTATTTTTATCTAAAGATTTTCTCACGCAGTTTTGACTAAAAATTGCATTCTATGGTTTTCGGTTACATAACGGTTACGGAGAAAAATATTGGGCTAGGTTACAAGTTCGAGAAAAAATTTTAATGGGTCATATTGGGTCATTGGGTCATTAACTTATATTTAAAGAACGGCATCATCGATTATAACGAAATTTTGTATATAACAGTTTTTTGGCTCGAGAAAACTATCGGGCTGGGTCACATGTTCGAAAAATTTTGATTAGTGGGTCATTTTTGGGTCATGATGGGCCATAATGGATCATGTCAAGCTACATCTAAAGAACGGGTGGATCGATTTTAACGAAATTTTGTATATAACAATTTTTTGGCACAAGAAAATTATTGGGCTAGGTCACACTTTCAATAAATTTCGATTAATGGGTCATAAAGGGTCTGGGTCAAGTTATTTATATTTAAAGAACGGTTGGATCGTTTTTAACGAAATTTTGTATGTAACAATTTTTAGACACGGGGAAACTAATGGGCTAAATCACATGTTAGAGAGATTTTGATTATAAGGGTCATTTGTAAGTCATTGATGGGTCATGCTAATTTTATGTAGAAAATGTCTCTCACCATTTTGACTATATTTTGTATTATGATATTCCCGGGCAAGAGAAAACCATTGGACCAGGACACATGCTGGCGAAAATTCGATTAATGGGTCATAATGGGTTAGGGTTAATCTAATTATATATAACAACGATTCAATCAATTTTACCTAAATTTTGTAACGAAACGTCTTTTGTCACTAGAAGACAATTGGGCAGAGTCGCAAGTTAAACAAAACTATATTAGTGGGCCATTTCGCTTTATTGATGAATGCTGTCATGCTAATTTTATCTAAGAAACGGCTTAAACGATTTTGATTCAACTTTATATTCTACTGTTTTTGATTACCTGGAGACCTTTGAGCTAAGTCACATGTTTGATCAAATTTGATTAGTGGGTCATTTTGGCTAATACGGGTCAGGGTCATGAGAAAATGGTAGCAACCAATAAGTTGGCAATATTTCACAAAATATTGGCGACATTTGGCCGAAAAATTAACTATTAAGATTACGAAAGCCACAACACGTATTTGGTGTCAAATGAAAGAATGTCTCCAAATTTGGCTATATCTGGCAAAAAATGTTGTTTTTCATAATGTGAAGAATTTTTTTTTTATACTTTCTTAATAGGATTCGAGATGCATGGTTAAATTAACCAGAGTCGACCAAAAAAAGTGATTTGAATCGATGTCCTTTCATTGTAAATTTTAAAATAAATATAGTTTAAAAAAACTAAAAACCACTCTTTTAAAGTATTCAAACTAAAAAGTGAAAAATAAATATAGTTTAAAAAAAATTAAAACCACGCTTTTAAAATAATCAAACTAAAAAGTGGAAAATAAATATAGTTTAAAAAATCTAAAAAACACGCTTTTTAAGTATATCAAATTAAAAAGTGAAAAATAATTCGTACTATAAGCTGAAAACAAAAATAGATGAAAAATACTATATTACTATAAAACCATTGTTATTATAAGAATCAATTAATAAGCAATAAATAAAACTATCGTGGAAAAAAAGCGTGGGGTGCTTCTTAAGAACTGATAGATGGACCATGATAGATGGAGCACCCCACGCTTTTTTTCCACCATAGTTTTATTTATTGCTTATTAATTGATTCTTATAATAACAATGGTTTTATAGTAATATAGTATTTTTCATCTATTTTTGTTTTCAGCTTATAGTACGAATTATTTTTCACTTTTTAGTTTGATATACTTAAAAAGCGTGTTTTTTAGATTTTTTTAACTATATTTGTAATATATACATTAAAAATTTAAATTATCATTGCCATAATGCTAAATTTTAATAAAATTAGAATCGTGAAAATAGCATTATTTCTTTCTTTAGTATCTTATTCCTTACTTTTTACAGTAATTTGCAGGAAAAATGGTATGACATGAAATAAATGTTACCAAAAACATTGGTATCTAATAATAAATACCTTTAAATTGTCTGTATAATATAATAATTGTTAGTGGAAAACTTTATTCTCCCTGTCCAACAGTCAAAAATTTCTAACAATTTTAAACTTATTTTTTTAATCAAAATTCATAAAATGTAAAAGCAATAGTATTAAAATACATAGAAAGCAAATAATCATTTCATAGTCCTGTGATTGAGTAGTTTCTTGCAACATAATTTACTATGCAACGACTTTTTTTTTTTTTTTTTTTTTTTTTTTTTTTTTTTTTTTTTTTTTAACTGTAGCGTTTTAGAAAATCGAATCAAAACGCAATTTTTGTCGCCGTATTCATGGAAAAGAATCTGTCTTTTAAAGCAAATGTACACTACTAAGCAAATCTTTCTTTTTTGTAACATAGAAAGCTGTAAATTATATTGCAAATAACACTTTTTTTAAGCAGTTAATATTTGTAAACAATTTTAATATTGCTTCTTAAGTAACGTTTATTAATGCTACTCTTAAATTCCAAGTAGTTGTTATACCTCATGAAGAATCATTTTTTTTAACCTCTTGCGTCGCGTTGATATATCTGTGAAACCACTTAATTTTAATTCCCAAACACAATATTGGCATCGGAATTTTGATTTTAATAACAATTTTAATTTTTCTTAAGGAAGGTGTTATAGTAAAAATAAAATACATTGACATGTTTCGGAACCATCAAATAAGTTCCATAGTCATAATATAAATAAAACAAAATTTCAAAATATATCTCGGACAATACAAATGACACGCGACAATGAGATATAAGTAAGAAAAAACACGCGCTCTATTGCAAAAAATTAAATTAAAATATAGACCATGATCTAAAACTTAAATAAAAGTAAAAATTTCAAACTATTTCACGGTCAATACAAATGACACGCGACAAAGAGATATAAAAAACACCAAAAAACACGCGCGCTATTGTATACAATAGCGCGCGTGTTTTTTGGTGTTTTTTATATCTCTTTGTCGCGTGTCATTTGTATTGACCGTGAAATAGTTTGAAATTTTTACTTTTATTTAAGTTTTAGATCATGGTCTATATTTTAATTTAATTTTTTGCAATAGAGCGCGTGTTTTTTCTTACTTATATCTCATTGTCGCGTGTCATTTGTATTGTCCGAGATATATTTTGAAATTTTGTTTTATTTATATTATGACTATGGAACTTATTTGACGGTTCCGAAACATGTCAATGTATTTTATTTTTACTATAACACCTTCCTTAAGAAAAATTAAAATTGTTATTAAAATGTGTATATAAAAGGTGAATATTTTAAAATCTGATGATTTATTAATCAATTGGATTTAATTAACTTTTTATCACGGAATTTTGATTTTTTTAAAAATACAATTTATTGAATGCGTGAAATACAGCGCTTTTTTTTCTTACTTACAAATAAAAAAAATTTCAAATTCCGGTGTCAGCCATTAATTTCAACACTTAAGGATTGAATTTTCCCTGCGCCTCAAAAGGTCAACTTAGACATGAATCGGAGCCGTAGCTAAGGGGGCGCTATGGGCGGCTCAGCCCCGCCTAAAATATTTTGAGCCCCACCCCCTTGGAAAAGATTCCAAGGTCACCAAATGAATTTCTGTTCCGAAAATTCAAATGAAATTCTGTTTAAAAATTTAATTTAGTTTTGAGACCCTTTCACAGTTTTGCAGAGCTACTAAATTGTATCTAAAATAAGTGTTTCAACACTCCCTCATCCTATTTGTACATATGAAGCTAACATGATGTTTAATTTTGCACCACTTATACACTCAAAATTTTCATCATCATATACTTTTTTTAGCATAAAATGAAGTTATTACAATAGTTTAATATGAAACATAATACCTACAATGTGAATATGCACTAATTTACCTTTCTGCATCAGTGAGAGAGAGAAATTATGAGCCCCCTTACAATTTCTTGACTCCCCCCCCTCTTGTTCACTTCTAGCTACGGCCCTGATAAGAATTGTTCAGGTGTTCTTAATTAGAAATCATGGAAACGATAAGCTTTTTCCATTTTCCGATAGAAGAGTCATGTTCTTTGTATGTAAACATTATTTGCTATATCAGGTGGGTCAATGGAAAATCTTTTTGAATAAAGAACAATGTTAAAGGCCTTTCTTTCAAATATAATAAATTATGAATAGACATTTCTTATAATATATATAGAGAAAATATGTAGTATAAATAAACTCATCACTACCTTAAATTAAATATTTCGGATAAGAATGAACAGAAGAACCATAATTTCCGGTGTATAATCCTCGAATCAAACAATTATTTTTCGATTCAGGAATTTTTTAAAATAAAATGCAACATTTGAAATTGCTAAAAATGAAATGAAATGAATGAAATGAAATTGCTAATTGCTTTTAATATTTGGCTTCTATAACTAAGTAAAATTTCTGCGTCCAGAAAGAATTGTTTCATCCGCAGATTACGATTACACACCGGAAATTACGGTATGTGGAGGGAGATTAGAGCTAACATACATCAAACTGACATTTCAAACACGCCTCTCCCTTTAATGAACGTAGGAAAACGAAAAATGGAAGAGTTCACTTTCAAAAATACTCCCCTTTTTTCACCAGGATTTAAAGGTAGTAAGTTTTTCTCTGTCGCCGGGGTAAAAGATTTGTTAAATTATTTTACATCTCTTTATTTGGGAGGAACATAGAGGAGGAGTGGTGTATCTTGGACATATGTGTACCCTTGCTAATTCTAGCTTTACTTGTTCAAATCATTAAACAAGAACATTTGTACATGAAATATTTGCAACCAGAGGTCTCATTTAAGTTCTGGGCATTCGTTTAGAAGCTCAACTATTTGTACAATTTTTTAAAAAAGGAAATTCGCCTTTCAAAAGTAAATTTTTCTTAGATATTTCTATGTTGTTCTATACTAATAAAATCCGTGCCCCTCTGTCTGTCTGTCTGCTTGAAGCCGATTACAGTTCGCAACGCGGGCGAGTTGGAAGTCGCGAGATGTGTCTTTCGATTCGAAAAATTCCGGAAAAGTCATTTCGGGCATTTTCGAGACAGTGGGACCAAAATTAAAAAAGTTATGAATTAAAAACCGGTCGGGAATCGGAACGGAAAACGTCTAATTTCCCAAACGGAGCTCAAACGGAGCTCCGAGGCAGAACACTGCACCACCTTGCGGTGAACGACCTGAACTTTTCCTCTTTGGATAAAAGACGAAGCAGCCGAAAACCTCTTTTTTCTCCCGGGAAAACGACTTTTTCTTTCGTTTCGGTTCTTTGAAAAAGAACTAATTGGTAAAAAATGTTAAACACGGTTTATTTTCATACTTTTTCTTTTTGGTAGCATACACGAATATTGTGTAACCTAAGATTCACGCGATTAATACTAATTTTTGTTAGTACAAACGGAAAACGAGCTGCCAAAATTATGTGTTAGTTATGTTCTTTGTGATATTAATGAAATTACTTATTTTTTTTTAATAGCAGTCTTTTGCAGTTTTTAATACCGAAACTTTTTTTGCGCGTTTTTTCTTAAACCATCATACAGACAGTTTTTAAAGTAGATAAAACTGATTACATATTCAGAATCTGCGTAAAAGTTTGCTTTTGATGAACCAAAAAATACGAGAAAATGTCTTATGGGCGCGCAGCGCCAACCGTGCAAAACCAAATATTTTTAACGAGACGATGGCGACCATGGCGCGTAGCGCCGGTGGGTGGTAGGCCGAAGGGCCGCCTTTGCACGGTGGGCACGTAGCGTGCATCATAAAGTATTGCTTTAGCTACTACACCAGGTACTACACCAAGTGCTTTAAATAAAGTTAGGCCTAACCTTAACATCATGATTGGTAATTTTGTTTTTAATTGCGAAGTGGTGTACCTCGAACCTAATAAAAGTGGTGTACCTTGGACTGGGTCCAAGGTACCATTTTTCATAAAAATGGCACTCACAAACGTGAACTTTTATATTTTCTATAGGAAACAGAAAAATTTTCAGGGCTTCAAAATTGCAGATTAATCATTTAATATGATTTTCTTCAACATAAAAAAAATATCACATTAAAAAATACAACTATCAAAATATCACTTTTTTGTCTGAATTTCAAAATAAGGGCTCTTAAAAGATACAAAGTGTCTAAAAAATTAAGAATAACTTTAAATTATTTTTGCTCAAAATTCTGGTGTGAAATACTTTTTTATAAAACATTTCTAAAATTTTCGGCCTTTCTAGTGTAAAAACTTATCCAAAAAAAGTGCCACGGAGCACGTAGGTTTTCCGAATTTGCGAGATAACTTCGAAGGGCTCTTAGCTTAATGTCAGATTTAAACTTTAAAAAAGTGTTTTATTTTGTTACAATGTAAACATGAAATATTATTACTACGTTGAATTTCGTTAATTTAAATAGCAAATCAAAATTAAATATGCATTATTTTTATTGACTGTACCAAATTAAAATCATGAAAAATAAAACAAAACAAAAAACAAATTGACATATAATTAAAAAAAAAGAGGTATACTAAAAAGCAGTACATAATATAATTTAGATTTCATATCTCTTTGAAATTTTATTAAATAGACATTCATACTTTTCTAGTATATACAGCTATACCCATAGATCCCAATAGCTCTTAATTATTCCGGAGTCAGATCGTAGACAAAATTGTTGCTTACCGGAAATTTTATTTAATAAACTGTTTTAAAATGATATCTAGTAAGTACAATGTTGAAAGAGGACACATTTTCTTTTAAACACTTTTCGTTTTTAAATTTGTTTGGCTTGTATCATAGTCCAGAATAATTAAGTGATGTTGGCTTCTATGCTGTACCCAACCCTGAATTGTATATTTTCTACAGTTTTATTTCTTTAGCAAAGTTTTCTTTTCATAGCACAATGTAGTCAATAATTCTTATATTTATTGTACAGAATCCTCTAAATGCGAGTAATTCTCGCAATTTGCGTTTATTCATTTATAAATAGTATATATGACTGCACCATTGGTTAAACACACTTAATATAATAATTTAATACAAATACAATTGGAGAATAATGATAAGATAAATGAATTAATATTACATTATTAAAAAAATCTACCTAAACACTTTTTAAGTAAATTCTTTACTTAAAAAAATACTGGTAGATAGTTTAATACACTACGATAAATGACGATAGCTATAATCTCGATGAACATCTTCCTTTATTTCCTGACTAGCTGCCCTGCCCGGCGTTGCCCGGGACCATGATGTTATTCAGTTTTCAAATGTGTTATTTACTTTCTAAATGACCCTTAAATTAAACTCAAATTTCTATGATTTTATATCTTTAAATCCATTTTGTCAAAATTTATATTTTTAAAACGGAAAAATCGCGAAAAGATATTGAATTGAAAGCACATGCTGTTTGGTATTTTGTTTTCTTTGTAATTTGATTTTTTGGAAACTATGCGAACCGAGAGCGACCGAAACCGCGATGGGGCATTCAGGTTTTTACTGAATTCGTAAAAATTTTCACACATTTTATTTTGTAAAAAAAGAATTCTATGCATACGAAAGTTACAAAATTTTTGAAAGTAATGTAAATCTGGTTTATTGAAAGGCTCTAAAAATTGTGATAAAATATGGGTATCTAGTTACTTTTCGCCGGGATGTAATTCGTGTTTATCGGTATATTTGAACGGGTTAAATCTCATATTTTTTAAACAAATTGCAACATAAATTATGAGAATGTTTTAGCTTTAAGAAAATATTTTCGGTTTGAAAGGACGTATATAGAATTGCGCCCTGCAAAGGCGAAACCGCAATGAAACGATTTGGTTTTTATTGATTTCCTCAAAATTTTCGCACTTTTTATTTTCTAAAAATTATTTCTACTCGTCCGAACGTTTTAAAATTTTTTAAGAAGGTGTAAATTTGATCTATTTAGATGCTTTTAAAAGTTTGGGCTGAAATATGTACGCTTAGATACTTTTAGCGTAGAAAAATTTTCTATTTGTGAGTCGCAAAGTGCCTCCTTTTGGCGGTGTATTTGAAAGGATTAAATCTTATATTTTAAAAACCGATTGCATCATAGATTATAAAAATGTTTTTAAGCTTAAAGAATATGTTTTTTGTTTACCGGTACCTATAGGATTGCGTTTTGCTAAACCAAAACCGCAATGAAAACGATGTGTTTTTTATTGATTTCATCAAATTTTTCGCACATTTTACTTTGTAAAAAATATTTCTGTCCGTCCGAAAGTGTCGAATATTTTGTAGGGAGTATAAATTTGGTCTATTGAGAAGATTTGGAATGATTGAGTTTAAATATGCACGTTAAGATAATTTTAGCATGGAAAAAATACCCTCTCTGCGAGTCACAAAATGACCTTCTTTTGCCAGTGCATTTGAAAGGGTTAAAATCCAAATATTTTAAAACCAATTACCCCATCAGTCAGAAGAAATTTTCACCTTTAAGATCTTTTTTTTGGTTTGTTTATATCTTAAAAATTACGCCCTGGAGTGGCATTGACAAAAAGGAGAAAAATAGTTTTGGAAAAAATGACCATTTTTGAATACTTGTTTTCAAAGGGTTAACTGCAACATTTTTTCGAATTGAATATTGCATTTGAGACCTAAAAATATGATCTTTCGAAATATGTCTCTTAAGTTTAACTGCGTCGAGCAGTTTGGATGATTTTGATTTAAACAAAATGATCCAAAAACAGAAATAAACGGGGGAAAGGGGTTCTTCCTGCGATTAGATGCTTAATTGAGTTTCTGCGCATTTGCAAACGTTTTCTTTCGTAGAACATTTTAAAAATGACTTTTCGATGAGAGTGAGTTCCGCTTCATAATTAATATCTATGGAACTAATCAAAAAATTAAAATTCTGAGCCTCAGGTGCATCAGGAGAGGTATTGGGCTACTCTCAAAAAAATTTTGAGCTTCGTACGTGCTGTAGATTTTGCTAGCCATCGATGACACACACACACGCAGACAGAGCGTTTTGTTCTTTTATTAGTATAGATATATATCTGGCAACCCTGACGGTTCCCCTTACCACTAAGAGATTGCTTTCTGAAAATTACATGAATCAAATGACCAATGAGATGTTTCCATTTCGACTGACTGTGATTTTCACCCTCCATTTTAGAATTTCCTAATCAGAACTCTGTTTATGTTGCCATGGTAACTTTCTACGAAACTGGCATCATGGTAAAGAACGTAAAACGTGGTTTTTTCCCAGACAGTAGCAAAATTTCACAGAATTTCTCGCTAACACACGAAACAGCAAAAAGCCAGATTAGTGAGAGAGAACAAAATTTAATATTCTTAAAGTGCTATAACACGTAAAAATTGCAAACGACAAAAATCGCGTGCGTTTTTTCGTTTTCTTAGCATTTCATTAGCTGTTCGAGAAGAGTTTTTACCATCATTTGGATTTCCAAGTATTTGATTGGCTCTTACTGGCGAGTCGCTTCATTCCAGGCGTCAAAGACGCTCCGACACAAGAGAATCGCGCGCTAACCAAGCGACTCTTCTGGTCCCATAGGATAGCATGGAGACGCCTGTGATTTGACGCCTGCAGCGCAGCGCATGTGTAATAGCACTTTAAAGGTGCTATTACACATGAGCTGCACAGCACATGCGCTGCTATTACACATGATCTTAAAATATCCAAAAAGTTTTTACCAATTACTCGGTCGTCATCAGTGCGTATTTAAATGTTGCTGATATTTTTGCTTGTGGTTTTACGGGAATGTCTAGAAGGAATATTTCTAATTTACCTTTGTACGTTAGAGGCGTTAATAGGTATTCAAATTTTAAATAAAACGAGCTTTTATCTATTATGTATCAGAACTCTATATATTCCATAGATATAGTGTGTAGTGCATCGTTGAAAGATATACCTTTAACAGGAATAACTTCTTTTGTTTCTCTTAGAATGGCTTTCTGGTAATTATCTGCATGAAACCTGATTTTCGATTGACATTAGTCTGCGCGTTTTATATGATTTATAGTTGCACAAATATGTACATTTATTGTAGACGGACGCTAACGATAAGCTACATTGTAAAAAAAGGGTCGATCTACTAAAAAAAAATTAGTGATCCTTGTAATTACTAAAAAATTTTTTGTAATCTTACTCGGTTACAAGGAATCTGTAAGAATTACTAGAAAAAAGCTAGCAACGAATAAAGTTAATAGTTTTACATTTTTAATAGCTATTACTAAAACTCATTTGGTGTGGCCGTGATAGCCTAGTGGTCACAGCAACGAACTCCAGGCTGAAAGTACCCGGGTTCTATGCTGGACGCCACCAAATATGCACCGAATGTATGCAATGTAAGTACTCGTTAAATAAAGCGATTATGAAAATCCTGTCGTAGCAGTTACCATGGGTAATTATCTCTGGACTTTCCCTCCCCTTTACAAACATGTCAAAATAGAGAAGGTAGCAATGTTTGGTGCTGCCATCTATTGCGGCTTTGACGAAAATCTTCCGTTTCAGAAGTCTGTCTTTTTACCCACTGATGCAGCTTGAAGAAAGCTACTGCCTTTCGGGCGCACGTAATGGTTACTAAAAATAATTTTTGAGCAATTACTAAAATTTGCTTGGTGGGTCATACTAAAATGTTTTAAGTTAGTTGTACAAAAATTTCTTTTGTTCAGTTTACAAAAAAAATGTTTGTTTCACTTGCAAAAGAAGTTTGTAATGGTTACTAAAAATTCTGTGGAATACAAATTTACTAAAACATTTTTTGTAACCTCTTGAGTTTTATTTTTACAGTGTAGGACTGACCTTAAGGGTGCTGATGTTACGATTTCTCTTCCATAATGTTAAGTCTATGGGCAATTGATGCATTCATTTATTTAAAATACCTCCACAGAAAATTAATATTTTAAACTTCATCCTTCAGTGTGTTCACTTATTAAAGGATGTCTTCATTTTATACATACCCTTCATTTTATATGAAGTGTTAAAATTTTGCTCTCAGTATGTAAATTTTTGAGGCATAAAATATTAAATTAAACATAGATTTTAGAAATATTTTAAAAACTGAGGGAAAAGTAACACCTTTTAAGTAGAGAAATATTGATTTTCTGAGGAGATATCTTGAAATTAAAATACATAAAACGGCCATAGATTTAACATTACGGAGGTGAATTCGGATCATAAATGACCCAGCAGCCTCCATTGTTCAAACGGGAATAAATTCCATGAAGACGAACTGTGGTGGGGAGTCTATAAATAGTTCACTGTTGATACAGTCTCGTTTTTCTTACTTAGCTATTTTTGACACCTTCACAAAGAATGGCAAAATTATATGAATGATTTTTTTTCAACTGAGTGAAAAGTAGCCGAAATTGGAATTCGAACCCTAAAATTTTACTTAAACTGACACAGCTCTACCTTCTGAGTCACCTGAACCAAGAAACGATTAGAATAATTCACCCAGATAACCTTATCGAAGATTTTAATATTATTGTTTAAAATAACTTTGTCAGTGAAGGGACACATTTTGAATTAATTTTTACTTTCTTCTATCTTTACAAGAAAAAAGCACTAGATTCGTGAAAATTTTCAAAATCCAGTTTTCGACGGATTACATGTTTTAGAGCTAGGAGTACCCGAAAACTATGTTTTTACAACATGTATGTCAGTGAGTCTGCCAGTCTGTCTGTATGTTACAAAACATTTTTGAGCACTCTATCTCAAAAAATTATGCACGGAATTTTAAAAAGGTAATAGATTCTGTTAGACGTTAATATAAACTTCATATAAATAGTTTTTGGTCTATGTCGCTAAACAGATGGCACTGCTATACTGCATTATTCACAATTTCTACAATAGCCATATCTCAAGAAATAGCACATGGAGTTTTATAAAACTTTATAACAGATTACATTTTGGTGCAAATCGCTCAACAGATGATGCTGCTGTGGAAAATTATTCGTGACTATTGCAATAGCTGTATCTCAAAAACTAATGCACAAATTTTTCTAAAACTTCAGATTCACTTTGTCCCTTGTATAAATTAGTGTTGTTTCATTTTTAGTGTAAATTGCCCTACAGATGGAGCTGCTAGGCCGCATTTTGCACGTTTTTGCAATAAAAGTATATCAAGAACCAGTACATGGATTTCCATTAAACCTCATATTAAGATAGTACCTGATAAAAAAAATGATCCTGATTAATTTTGATGCACATCACCCAACATATAGCGTTGTAACGCATATTTTTCTTAAGATTTTGCAACAACTCTATCTCAAAAACTAATGAATGAATTTTCATGAACCTTCAGATTCAATTATAAATTAGCATAAGTTGTTGCTGACTATATTTTGGTTTGAACCACACTGTAAAAAAAAGGGTCGATCAACTAAGAAAACTTTAGTAATCCTTGTAATTACTAAAAAATGTTTAGTAATCTTAGTCGGTTACTAGAAAATCTGTAAGAATTACTAGAAAAAAGTTAGCAACGAATAGAGTTAATAGTTTTATATTTTTAATAGCTATTACTAAAACTCACTTGGCGTGGCCTCGATAGCACAGTGGTTATAGTAATGGACTCCGGGCTAAAAGGCCCCGCGTTCAATACTTTACAGCGCCAAGTACGCCCCGAATGTATGTAGTGTAAGTACTCTATAATAAAGGGGATATGAATTTCCTGTTGGAGCTAGTCGCAATGTTTGGTGCTGCCATCTATTGCGTTTTTGCCGAAAATCTATCGCTTCAGAAATCTGGATGCAGCTCGAAGGAAGCTCCTGCCCTTCGGACGCACGTAATTGTTATTTAAAGTAATTTTGGAGCTATTACTAAAATTTGCTTGGTGCCTCATACTAAAACATTTTAAGTTAGTTATACAAAATATTCTTTTGTTCAGTTTACAAAAGAAATGCTTGTTTCACTTGCAAAAAAAAGTTTGTAATGGTTACTAAAAAAATCTGTGGAATACAAATTTACTAAAAAATTTTTAGTAACATCTTGAATTTTTTTTTTACAGTGCAATTAACCGATGGTGCTACTATGCTACATTTTTCGGAAGTATTACAATTCATACGATAGAAGAATGTTTTGGGATTGCCACACTAGCTTGTTATTTAAAGATTTAAAGTTTTGAAAATTTTTTAGTTGGTCAACTATATCATTTGTAAAAAAAAGACACGCGATAAAACTTCTCATATATATGTATATATATGTATATAGAACCATTAGATAATACTACAAATCAACATCAATTACTGTAAAAATTTGTTAATGCCAAATTATATCATACAGAGGAGTTGTCAGAATTAGAAATAAAATTGGAAATGTGATATTTAGCTCGTTACCAAGGGCAATACTAAATAGCCACATTAATTGCGATTAATTTCTAAATGGAAATCAGGATAGACCTAAAAATTATTTCCATATTGCTCGATTAATCGCAAATGAGAACTCATTTCAAAGAAAAATATTAGAAAAATAATAAGACCATAATAGAATTATCAATATAATAATTGCAATAGAAAAACTATTTCAAAGAAAAAATATTAGAAAAATAATTTAACTGTAATTGAACATTGATAGAGATAACTTACAATTATCAATCGCAACCATAATTTCCATTGAGAAGAGGAAAAAGAAAATAATAATATAATTGAATTAACATTGATTAAATTAAATTGAAAAATCATGTCAAATGGAAATAATTAGACAAATTAAATTATATAATTGGTTAACTTACAAATAGAAATTTCAACCATGTGATAGCAATATATATATACTATATATATATATATATATATATTATTAAAAATTAATTTTAATTTCGGTTAAAAAGTTGGATAATTTAAAATCATTGTAATTCAACATATTATTGGTGGATTTTTATTTATTTTTTCTTAAATAAACAGAAATACAAAAACCTTAATTTTAAAACAATATTTTAAAACATAAACCATTTAAAAATATTAGTAAAAATAAAAATTAAAAATATTTAAAATAAAATTTTGAAGAAAATGATGCAACTTTAAAAATATATGTATATATATATTTTTAAATAAATACTTTTTCCTATTATCTGATAATAGGAAAAATATAGGAAAAATGGTGAAAGAAAACCACCATGAAGAATAAAAGAAAGAAGGAATTTTCCTTAGCAGTCGTTTCTATAACAATCATTGATTCTGAGCAAATTTTAAAAACAAGCCAAAACAAAAAAAAAAAAAAAAAAAAAAAAAAAGATACTTCCTGTTCTATATAAGATATAAACGTGATTTAAATCTAATTCCAAGAAGAAAAAATAATGTAGCAATTTTTTTAGAAAATTTGAAGATTTATGTGGTTAGGAATCCCTTAATGGAGTTTCGATATATACTGATGTCTTCATGGCACATCAAATGCTTTTAGCAGCAATTAGGATCGATTTCACAAGTGAATCTTTAGGATAAGACAGAATTCGATTCATCATTATCAAAGGCAATCAGTCTGCAAAGTTATGTTTTGGGGGAAATCTCATGCAGACCCGAATTTAAGTGTTTTCCAGCACGAAATTATATGAAAATATGCAGGACTGAGGTTAGGGTAAAAACTATGGAAAATCTACTGATCAATAATTAAAATAAGGTTTTCAGATGTTTTCCGACAAGATATGATAGGTAGACCAGTTGCCTTTGAATATGCGAAGTTAGTTTTAACCAATTCAAGAATTTCAATCGTTAACTAGCTGACGTATTGGTTTATGCAACCGCTTTTCGATCTAATTTTTAGCTGTATAAGACCCGGTGCACACGTCCGGTTTTTCAATCTGCGGCGCCGTTGCGGTGTGGCAATTACGGCGTAGAATACAAAGGAAACAGGTATGACATGCACACATACCTCCGGCCCCGCTGCGGCGACGTACGTCCACTTTGCGGTCGTTTTTTCCAAGCTTTTTCCCACCACACCGCAGCGGCGCCGCACACGCAATTCCGGTTCCTTAGTACCTTGTTGCCTACTGAGCGCTGCACACGTCTGGTAAAATACGTAAATACGGCAAGGATGGCGGACGTAAAAAACGTTGATATTGAACTTTTCATTGGGGAAATTAAAAATTATCCATCGTTGTCGACGGCCTGATTCTTACTGCCGCAGCTGGAAAAATCGGACATGTGCATCACATGTTGCGGGTACGCAGAGGCTTCGGAACTTGAAAAAACCGGACGTGTGCACCGGGCATAGTTGTTGACATGCGGTCAGACGATTATTGAAGTATTCACTATTCAAATATAAGAGTTCGGCTTCGAATATGAGAGACTGGTAAATTTTTCCTTGAGTCACAGAGGTTCAGTTCACATATATTTAAATAAACAAATTAATAACTGATATATATGACAAACGCAATGAATTTAAATTCAGAGTTAATTTTTTACAAATTTTAAATCCTGTCATGATAATTCTGTATGCCGTAATGTAGTTCTTCATCATTTATATAGATATAAATATTTATGTACTTCTCCCCTTATTGTCACAAGTAGTAAAAAGCTAATTTATGATGCAATAAATGATGGTTTTTCTCAAAAAATTCATATATTCATTAACATACAGTTAGTAATTACATGATATTAAAAATAATTTCACACATTACGTATCAAAATATGTAAAAAATTATTTAAACATAAAAATAACAATACAAAATAAGAAATGGAAAACAAATCTAAAAGAAATATATAAGATGATGTCTGAGTGGGAATACGTTATTGTACGTATTTTCTGAACCTCTATACATGAAAAGAAATCTTTTCCACTCAATTAGTGTTTCATTAAATTGGAGGTGTAATATTACGTGGATGTCGGGAATCCGGTTTACCTGAGCTCAATCGATCTTGGATGATCTGAAGATAATTTTAGTCTTTGAGGTTCGGTGTCTGAATAGATTTTGACTCTTTCGTAATGAGTATTGTCTGTCTCGTTTTTTCATAAAAATATCCTGAATATTTTGTGTCATATGATTAAACCATATATTTAAATATTTATTACTTTGAATGCAATTTTTTAAAGAGATTAAACAAATATAAAGTTATATTTTAATATTTGTATTAAAATATGCTTTCACTCAATTTTTGCGTTTGAATATTTCGTGTTGAATATGAGTCTAAGTGTATTAGATGACGGTATTTATGACGGCCAATTATCAACACGAGCTATATTAGCCCAAAAGAAGGGGGGGGGGAGTGCACTTTGTGGGTGTTTTTACAAGAAAACCTAACCAGTATTTAAGCAAAAAAACATGGAAATCTCCGAACGATTAAGCCGAAAGTTGCGATTCCAACCCAGCACTACCCAGCACATCAAACAGCTTCTACACTGAAATGAAATTCGAGGTTTCACCAAGAAAATGGCGAAAAGTAGTTAAATTTAGCTGCAACCAAGATAGTGGTGATATGTTTTACCACTATACTGGTGCTTTTCACCTATACCATTATGTTGATGAAATGTTGAACCAGGATTCAGGATTTTTATATATCCTATTTTCGGATGAAAGGTCGAACCATAATTCAGGGATTTTCTTAAACCCTTTTTTTGGTGAAATGTTGAACATGAATCGGGATTTTTTTAAATCCAACTTATTTGTTAAAGTTGAACCATGGTTCAGTTTTTTTTTTAATCAAACTTTGTGGTGATAGGTTGAAACATGATTTTGAACCATTTTGGTTGAAACATTTCTGGTGAAAGGTTAAAACATAATCTAAGGTTTACTTTATTCCAATTTTCTGATAAAATGTTGAACCACGATTCAGGGTTTTTTCTAATCCAATAATATTGTGAAATATTGAACTGCGAGGATATTGGAACAGGTTTTTTTTAGTTCATTTTATAGGAAAAGGTTACATCAAATTCTAGTATTTTGGAATGAAATGTTTAACCAAGATTTTGGTTTTCAATTTATCATTTTATGGTGTAATAAAAAAACTAAATTTCAGATTATGTTACAAAATCATGATTTTAGTAATAGCATAAAATTAATATAACGTAATTTTTTAGTTAACATTAAACCGAAAATTAATAAAACTTAATTTTTTGATTCTATTGTCTTTGATATTTCAAAAAAAAAAAAAAAAAAAAATGTAAACCTGTTTGTCAAAATTTCAAAAAACAATTGCATTTTTTCTTCCTAAATATCAATATGTCCTTGTACATTTTGAAGCATTTCTTCACACTCATAATTATACTTATAATCAATTTTGTTTTTTTATTCATAAACCATTCATAATGAAAATTATTTATAACTTTCTTAGATTTAAATACATACCCTTTATACTTCGGTATTTTAAAATCCAGGAGATAAAAAAATATTTTTACTAAACATCTCTTTAAACAATTTAATCTTTTTACAGGTTTGAGAGGAGTTTTTCCTATAATGTACTCAGCTGCTACTTTTATAACCTGTAGATTTTTTTTAATTGTTGAGAAACAATAGATGCTGAAATTTTGGTATTATAAGCTTTTAAAATTTTTATCTTCTGTTTTGTAAAGAAAAAAAAAGTTTTAATAATTAGAAAAACATACTTTTAGCTATTTCCTCATATAGTTAATATAAGGATACAACTGTTACATACATGAAAATGTCTTATATTTTCACTATTAAATGTTATACACATTTTAATAGTATATTTTTTGAGACTTTTGGATAATAAAATTGACATCTGAAAAAGTCATATACTATGCATTTATTTAAGTTAGCATCAAATAATTTTTCTAATATTACTGTTACATATCAACAGTCGAAATAATCAATACGATCCATTTACCTTTTACCCAAAACTTAATTACAACCAAAGTTTATTTTTCTATAATTTAAAAGGTTTTAAAAAATGCAAAATTAACTAATGTGAATGTAAAACAGAAAGTTCATAATTTGTTTCTGCCTAACATTCGATAACGAATTAAACACTTTTTAATAAGTAAATAAAAAACAAATATAATGGATATATAATCAAAATACATGCTTAAAAGCTGAAATAGACAACATAAAAATGGCATCTGTAAATATCGGATACCTTCGTTTAATCTGTAGTATCAGCTAATGTAAAAAAAAAATAAGTGCTTTAAATAAATTTTAAAGCTTTTTTTTTTTTTTTTTTTTTTTTTTTTTTTTTTAAGTACATAATAAATTTAGATGATATATGCAATACTTATTTGTCAGAGTTAATTTAATAAGAGCAGTGTCTCCACAAGTGACTATTTATTATTACTTATATATATATTTTTTCAGTATTCTTAAATTACAATTTTTTATATGTAAATAACAGTAACAGAATGCTTCATTTAACCTCTAGTATCAGTTAATAAATAAAACTTTAAATAAACAATTAAGGGCTTTAAAATTTATTTTCTAAATACAAAATGAGTTTCTATCGTTATATCAATACTTACTTTGCAGGGTCATTTAATAAGAGTAGTGTCGCCACAAGTGACTATAGTTTTCAGTATTCCTAAATGATAATATTATGACAAAGATTTTGTATTTTTTTCCCCTTATAATAACAGAAGCAGAAAAGAAAAACATTTCTTAACAGCAACCTTGCAATAGCTATGGGAAAAAATACACACAAAATAAAATTGCAACATAATTCTGTTGGTTTGTGTTATGCCGCTCCATGTATTGAAAATACAAATTACACAATCAAGAAAATATATGAACTATGTATATCAGACTAATATTTACAAGTGTAATACCATTTTACATACAGTTTCTCTTATACAATTTTAAGATGGTACTGCAGCACTCTGACCATTCATTTAAAAAATAGCCTCTTGCTTGCCCAAATGGAGATAATGAATATGATAAGGCCATCAAATATAAAGAATTTCTTAAGTTTAGTATATTCTGAATCAGGGTATCAAGTCGGGCAAAATAGAACAGCTTCAAGCATCTTCACCTGTTTTAATAAAAGAGTAAAAATTACTAAGACATAAAATTGTATTTTATGCAGACATAAAAAAAAATAGTTTAATATGCAAAAATATAAAAATCAATCAAAATTTTGAAATAGTATACCATTGAAATTCTCTTTTATAAGAAAAAAGCTTCAGCATTTGCAAAATGAATACACTGCAAATTGATTAAATTCACCAGGTACAGACTTTTGATTAAAAACAAACAAAATCTAGAGGATGTGTCGCAGAAAAACAAGGTATTTTGAAACTGTGAGACATTTAGATAGAAGGTTGAGGCTTATTAACCTATAACCAGTGTTCTCGCTGACATTTGACCAATGTTAGTAATTTGGCTAATTAAAAATAAAGAACATTCGCCAAATCAAAAAAGTATTAGTAAAATAGATTCGCCATGTAACACAAAAAAATTATCTTTAATTCTTTAATGTACCCCCCCCCCCCCCATCTTTTTTTTCAATATGTTCTGAAATAACCCAAGTTTTTGTAACTGCGACAATGATTGTTATTAATCTAATTTCAATTATCCGCTACAAATATATTATATATTTATATATATATGCATATGTATGAAAAACGACAAAGAAAAGAAAGAAAAAGCAAAAACTGTGCACTAGCAATTTGGCGAATCTAACCGCTTGTTTACTCGCCAAATGAATAATTTAATCGCAATTTGGCGCAGTGGCGAGCTACAGCGGGAACATTGCCTATAACACCCCCCCCCCCTTCAAATAAAAAAAATAAATAAAGTATACATTTCCATGGACACATACCCTAATCCAAAAACTTCATTTGAATTTTTTTGTCCGGTTCAGATTTCGGGAGATTTACAAATAATTTTTTTTTAGGTTCAGATGGGATTAATGTCAACAGAAATTATTTCTAGTTTGCTTGGATCCGGTTATGGTTCTTTGGAATATTTTTGTCGGAATCAGATTTGGTTCAAGTGAGACTTTTTTTCAAATGGAATTTGTAGGTTCCAGTTCGGTTCATCTCCACAGAAATTATGTTTTGATCGAATCTGGTTATGGTTCTTTGCCTTTTTTTTTTTTTTTTTTTTTTTTTTTTTTTCTTGTCAGTTTTTGAATTTTTTCTGGTCTATTTAAAAATTACGCGTGGAACTCGGGGACCGCCACAGTAAAGCTATTGCATAGCATTTTTTATCAACTTATGCAATTCTAATTAATTATTTATTTTTTATTTATGCATTTTTCTTTTATCTTTGATATTAATTCAAGTTTTTTCTTTTTTTTTTATATTAATTCAAGTTACACTTTTTGAGAGTGGTGACCGATAAGAAAACAAATTTTTTTCTTTTGTTGAATAAATGAGAAGTCTGCCGAACTGAAACGACGTTAGCCGGAGTGTTAGGTATTTTTCTCGTTACGGAATTTCTAGATTTGGTCGCCGCGCTCAAAGCTCACGATAAAAGCTATACAAAAGCTTAAAAAAATGTTTTCAGATTTGAGTCGGGTTCATGTGTACGGAAATTAATTCCTCTTGCTCGGATAAAATGTAGGCTCTTTGGAATTTTTGGTGGATTCAGATTTTGCTCGAGTCAGATTTTGTATTTTTCAAAAATGGAATTTTTAGGTTCTAATCAGGTTCATGCGCACAGAAATTATCTTTCTCAGTTTAGGTTATGACTATTTGGAATATTTTTGACGATTTAAGAATTCATTCTGTTGGTTTCAAATAAAATTTTCAGTTCTGGATTGGGTTCATGTGCATGTGCACGAAAACTATTTCTTTAGCTCAGAAAAAATTATGTTTCTCAGGAATATTTTTGTGATATTCCGTTTTAGATTTCATTTTGGTCACATTTCGGGGGATTTTCAAAAAAATATTTTAGGTTCAGATTAAGTTCATGTCCATGTAAACTATTTTGTTATATTCCAATTAGGTTATGCATCATTAGAATATTTTTGTCAAGTTCAGATTTTCTGTTTTTAGCAAACAAATATTTTAGGCTCTGATCTGTTTCATGTTTATGTAAATTATTTTGTCTTGTTCAACTCAGGTTATGCTTCTCTGGAAAATTTAAGTCAAGTTCAGATTTCGTGTTTTCACCAAACAAATATTTTAGGTTCGGATCAGGTTCATGCCCATATAAATTATTTTGTCAAATTTGATAATTGTCTTGTTGATAATTGGCTGTCATAAGCATAATAAAAAAATTTTGGCTTAAATATTTGTGTTGCAGTTGGCAAGGGGACTGTAGAAAAACCGATAGAACCTCTCTTTACAGCAACAGCTACTTCTTCCTCTGTGAAATAGATTTTTAACCGACTTCCAAAAAGGAGAGGAGGTTATCAATTCGACGCGTATGTATTTTTTTTTTCTTTTTTTTTATGTATGTTCACCGATTACTCCGAAACCATGCAGCCGATTAACTTGTTTTTGGTGTTAAATGAAAGACGATGCTTTCGAATTGGTACCACTTTAGCTTCATCGAAATTGGTTCAGTACTTTTTTAGTAATTAAGCAAAAACTAATAAAATTAGCGATTTTTCGCTAATTAAAAGTGTTGAATACTTTCACTGAATGGCATGGCCGAGCGGTCTAAGGCGCCAGATTGAAGCTCTGTTTTTCGAAAGAGATTATGGGTTTGAACCCCACTCCTGCCATTATTTACATCTATGTAAAATTTACATATTCTTTTTTACGTAGTACAATTTTTATTTTTAACCGGCTTCAGAAAAGGAAGAGGAAGTTTCCAATTCGACGCGTATGTATTTTTTAGGTATATTTCGTATGAAATACTACCTATTGCCATCGCACCAGTTTATATATATGAGGAGCCCAGAAGCCAAGGGGTACAAGTGACAAAATTTAGATTTCAAGTAAATTGAGTTCAAAGTTAAGCATCAATTGTTATTCAACGAATTGAGATATGAAACTTTTGCTTACTTCTTAGTGATCTTTGAACTCTTATTTCAATAACTGTTTAGAAAAAAGTGGAATACAATTTTTCTTTTTATTTATAACTAAGCAATGTTTATCGTCATTCGGCACTTGTACCCCTTGGCTTCCAAGCAGTAATGAAAACTGCTTGTAAGCTAAAGGGTACAAGTGCTAAATGAACACAAGAAATGAAAAATTATTAAGTAAAAAATTGTATTTATGAAGCAATGAAGAACAATGTTGATACAAATAAGTGAAAGGACAAAATTTTGTTTTAATATAAATTCTAAAAAAGGAAAAATTATTAAATAAAAAAATGAATCTACAAAAAAATTATGAACAATGTTGATATAAAGGAATGAAATGAAGAACTTTTGTTCTAATATAAGTTTTAAAATTTTATTATAAGTTTAGAATAAGTTTAGAAACATTGGAATTTTAATTTTTTTAACACTTACCAACAAAGTTGAAAAGTGAATATGATTTTGGTTTGTCAGTTCGTCTGTCCGTGCCCTAACTCTCGTAAATATATTCGGATTGCCCTAAAATTTTTGGAAATCATCTATGTTTACCTAACACAAACGTATTACAATTGACGTTTTTAACACGATTAGTTTATTTACAGGGACAATCTAAAGTTTTCCAATACATTGCAGTTTATGGGAAAAATCATTTTAAATGAATTTCAAAGATGTTATACCTTGTCACATATTAAAATTTATATTCATTTACGAATTGCACTGAAATAAACACTCTATAAAATCTGAGGGGAAAAGAATAGTTATTATTTATTTACAGGACCATACAAAAAGTTTACATTACCTAATGATAAAGAGGGAATTGTTTACGACTTATTTTAATTATATTACAAATTTCATCTATAATAAAATTCATATACGTCGCTGAGGCTTAATATAAGTTATTTCGCGCACAATACGAAGTACACAGTATTTACAGCGACACAAAAAAGATTTCAAATAGTACATTCTATCCGAAGTACTGTATATATTATCAATGATGATTGATTGGATGGACGATATGCCATTTTAATTATGAATTGCACTTTTAAGTTTTACTAAATATATACATGTTATATGACACGTATAAATACTATAGTTCACATACAGGGTTACACAAAAATACTCGTAAAGATTATAGAATATGAGCGTACTTTACTTAAAGATTGCTTTTAAATAAGGCATGTATTTCTATGCTGAACTGCATTTAGTTTACTAAGAAATGCTTGTAAAATATAGATAAAATGATATACAGAATCACGCACAAAATTTTATGCATGGTCATCGATGGATGATAATTTCTGAAAATGTGATTTCAGTAGTCTTAAGTGTGTTTTAGTTTGAAGTAAATTTTAGCTAAATACTGGCTTATAATAAAGGTTCAAGATAAACTACAGAATGAACAAAAGTATACAAGTGTGCTTCCATCTATTAGTATAAACTGCTGAAAGAGAAATTTCAAACTATTATGTGTTTTCTTGCTAAAATAATTTCCCCCGTTATACAGTATACATCAACCGACTGATATAATATAGGGCTGCTCAAAAGTATCAGGATACATATTTGGCAATAGATAGTAACACTTTATTACACTAAATAGCAAAAATATTTAAAGATTTTTATGGGAGTGTTGGAAAGTGTTTCATAATCTATGCTTAACGCATGGTTTTTATTACTTGATAACAGTTAAAATGCATTTATTTAATGCATAAAAAGCAACTGGCTTTGTATCTCGTCGGTCGCGCTTCTGCTATATAGACGTTAACGAACACAACTGTACTTATACCCCTTGGCCTCTACACGTTTCACAGTTTTGGGAAAGAGGTTAAATAACTGACCCCTATAACTCAGTACATAATGAAACTAGTCGTTGGGGGCCACCGTAATACTTACCCATCATGGATATGAATATGAAAATAAAACATGTGAAACTATTTATACAATGCATTACAATTCATAAACAAAATTTAAATATTGTTAATATACATAGTAATGCTATATTAAAGAACTGCTGATGTACCAATTTCGACAAATTATATAAAACGCCAAACTATTCAAGTAGTACCGAACTGAGTAAAAGAAACATCCTTATAACTCCAAAAATAATAATTCTATTAACTAACAATTAACTGCGTCGGATTAAGCGTCTCATTTCCAATTCAAATATACTTCTGAATTGAAATTTGAATGAAATACAGGGTCATGAAAAATCGAAGAATGTGGAAAACAAGATTACAAATATCTCAGCAACTAATAATCCGATCGACTTCGTTCTGACTGCAAAATGTGTGTTATTTTATTGCCTTTTACGTCCATTCCTTAGAACAAAAAAATTCGAAAATTTTTATATACCTTTCATCAGAACGAATTTTTCGAGAGTCAAAAATAGTTCCGTATAATCGAGGTTGCTGATATTAAATAGGGTTTGTCCCATTCTTACATACTAACTACATACAAAATTCCAAGTCTCTATCTGAATTTGTTCGGGTGATAGAGCGTTTACAGACAGACAGACAGACGGACGGCAAATTTTTTTTTCTAAAAATATGTTTTTCGGAATCTCCACTATCTAAAACGTGTAAATCCGTCAAAAAAATTTTTTCGATTTTCAAAACGATTGCAAGACTTACCCTATACTACGTATGATGGGTAAGTAAAAATCACTCTTAACACTTTACCTACAAACAAATATACATATTTCCAGACAGCCTGTGCACTTAACTCAATTTTTTAAATTTTGTCACTTATACCCCTTGGCTTCTGGACTCCTCATATATCTATCTATCAATCTGTCTATATATCTATACAGGGTGTTACTAAATTCATGGTACAAACTTCAAGCGGTGATAGTACACATTAAGACAAACAATTTTAAATGGGACATTAAGGGTCCCGAACATTTTCCTAAGGAGATAGGCGCCATTAAAGTTTAGGGTCCAAAAATTCAAATGATTATAAAAAACAGAAAAATTGGTCGATTCGTTTTCGGTTTTCACTAAAACTATTCTTTATATCAGTATTGTCTTGAAAATAAATTATAAAGATAAATTTCAAAAAATGCCGATAGAAGGCGCTTTAGACTTTGGAGTAACGAACAACTATTTTTTGCATCTCATTAATTTTTTTAGAAGCTTAGACATAAACTTAAATTTTGAGCTGAAAATCTAAATCGCTGGGAGTGGTTAAGTAGCGCAAACTGAGATGGGTTCAATGGGGGTGGGGAGGTTCAAATTTCAAATGATTATAAAAATCGAAAAAAATGGTCGATTCGTTTGCGGTTTTGGCTAAAACTATTCTTTATATCAATATTTCCTTTAAAATAAATTTTAAAGATAAATTTCAAAAAATTCCGTTAGAGGGCGCCTTAAACTTTATTGTAACCAACAACCATTTTTAACCGTTATTTATTGCATCTAATTAAATGCTTGTAAAAGCTTAGACTTAAATTTTGAGCTCAAATTCTAAATCGATATGAGGGTTAAGAATCGCAAACTAACTGTGTTCAGTAGTTGAAATGTTACCCTCCCCACCCCTCGAACACAGTTCAATTTTCCGCTTCTTAATTACTCACAACAATGCAGATTTTGAGCTCAAAATATAACTTTTAACTTTTACAAGCATTTAATTAGATACAAAAAATAACGGTTAAAAATAATTGTTGGTTACTCTAAAGTTTAAGGCGCCCTCTGGCGGATGCTTTTAAAAGATATCTTTAAAATTTAATTTCAAGTAAATATTGACATAAAGAATAGTTTTTAGCGAAACCCCCAAACGAATCGACCAATTTTCCCGTTTTTTATAATCATTTGAAATTTGAACCTTCCCACCCCCTTTCAACACAGTTCAGTTTGCGACAAACCAACAATTAAGATTTTCATCTGAAAATTTAAGTTTATGTCAAAGCTTCTAAAAAAATTTATGAGATACAGAAAATAACTGTAAAAAGTAGTTGTTTGTCACTCCAAAGTCTAAAGCGCCCTTTATCGGCAATTTTTGAAATTTATCTTTATAATTTACTTTCAAGACAATACTGACATAAAGTATAATTTTAGTAAAAATCGCAAATCAATTGACTAGTTTTTCCGCTTTTTAAAATCATTTGAAATTTGAACCTCCCTTCACAGTTCAGTTTCCGCTACTTAACCACTCCCAACGATTAAGATTTCCATCTCAAAATTTAATTTTTCTGTCTAAGCTTCTAAAAAATTAATGAGATACAAAAAATAACGTTAAAAATTAGTTGTTCGTCACTCGAAAGTCTAAAGCGCCCTCTATCGGCAATTTTTGAAATTTATCTTTATAATTTATTTTCAAGACAATACTGACATAAAGAATATTTTTAGTGAAAACCGCAAACGAATCGACTAATTTTTCTGTTTTTTATAATCATTTGAATTTTTGGACCCTAAACTTTAATGGCGCCTATCTTCTTCGGAAGACCTTTGGGACCCTTAATTTCCTATTTAATATTGTTTGTCTTGATGTGTACTATCACCCCTTAAAGTTTGTACCATGAATTTAGAAACACCCTGTATATCTCACTTTTTTATGGACACGATAACTTCTAAAATTCTTCACCAATCTCTACCAAACTGGTACATAAAATCAAAGGGGATAAAATCTCGGCTAAGTTCGTTAATGGGCAAAATCGGACCAAGGGGGTCGGAATAGGGGGCGTTTTTGTGAAAACCGAAAAAACGCCATAACTTCTTAATTAAAGTAGATATCGAAGCGGTTTAAAGTTTATATTATTTCTTAAAAATGGGCCAAAAGTTTATGCATGACAGATTTTTGTTAAATTTAGAAGTGGGTTCAAGGATAAAAAAAAACAGGGGTTTTGAGAGAAAAAAAATTCATAACTTTGTCAATTTTGAAGATATCAAGTCCAACTAAATTTTTTTTTAAATGTTCTTAAAATCATCTAAAACTTTTGTACTTACAATTTTCCGATAGGACCAACTTTTACCGATGAAAAAAAATAAAACCGAAAAGAAAAAGAGCGGTGAAAAAAGACAAAAATCCATAACTCCGTCAATTTTTCAGATATCAAATCTGATTAAATTTAAACTACATCTCCTCAAAAATATCTACAACTTTTATATTGACAAGTTTTTCATAGGACCAATTTGTATAGCAAAAAGAAATTAAACAAAAATAGATGTTGGAGAAAAAACCTCAAATCCAAACTGCTTATATTTTGACTCATTTTTAAATTCACTTTTGATTTTAAACGCATCCAAATGGTAGATCCTTTTATATAGAAACTGTATAAAGTGACGCATTGGTCAATTTTCTGATAAAGACAGAATATATTTAAAAAAAGGCTCCCAAAAAGGGTATTTTGAACAGAATTTCCCAAGGTCATCGGGACTGAAAATTTAAGGAAGTATTCAAATAAGAAATTAGTTTTTTTCTGACTCGTTCTTAAATCCATTTTTGTTCTCAAACGCATCCAATTTACAGATCCTCGTATTTAGGAACTATATAATGTGATGCATTGGTCAGTTTTTTGATAAAGACGGAATATATTTCAAAAAAGGCTACCAAAAAGGGTATTTTGAACAGAATTTTCCGAAATCATCGTGACTAAAAATTTAAGGAAGTATTTAAATAAGAAATTGCGTTTTTTTCTCACTCGTTTTTAAATCCATTTGTGCTCTCAAACGCATCCAATTTACAGATACTCTTATTTAGGAACTATGTAATGTGATGCATTGATCGGTTTTTTGATAAAGACAAAATATATTTCGAAAAAGGCTACCAAAAAGGGTATTTTGAACAGAATTTCCCGAAGTCTTCGTGATTTGAAAATTTAAGGAAGTTTTCATATTGCAAATTGCGTTTTTTATGACTCGTTTTAAAATCAATTTTCGTTCTCAAACGCATCCAATTTATAGATCCACTTATTTAGGAACTGTATACTGTGACGGATTGGCCAGTTTTTTGATAAAGATAGAATATATTTTTAAAAATGCTGTCAAAGTGAGTATTTCGCACGAAATTTTCCGATGCAATCATGATTAAAGAATCAACACTGTTAAAAATAAATCTGTGAATTACAGGTGAAACTACCGGCAGCAATGTAGCCGAACTTTTACCGTTCCGTTAGTAGATTTTCCGTTGTGTGAAATACCAGAAGGAAAAACTCCGGTGTAAGAATCAGTAACTTTCCGTTACAAAGTTTGATTTATAATAGTAATAATTTAATATAATTTTTAAAAATGATTTACCGATTAAGCTTCAAAGAATTCGAAATCACCGAGGGATTCTAAGCTGCTAGGTTATTTTACTTAATTGTTATTTCGAATAATTTAGTTCATACCGTCCTCAGGATCGAACTCGGGACCTTCAGGTTGTGGAACCAAGTCTTACGAACTGAGCCAAAGTTGCTGATGCTAAACGGTACAAAGTATGTCTTTTATGAGTTAGTGGGAAAATCTGTTGTGCTTTTTAAAGATTTCCTTTCAAATATATTCCTTAGAATGTTTGTAAACGGATTATTTTAGACTGATGCATAGTACTTATTATTTTTTAAAATCATTTTTGAATTCAAGTTTTTTTCTCAAATGCATTCAACTGACAGTTTTTTGTTATTTAAAAACTGTATAATGTACTGTTTTGGTCGATTTTTTAATAAATTCAGAATTTATTTCAAAATATGTTGTCAAAATGGGCATTTGAGCTGAATTTTTCTTTAGATGATTCTGATAAAACTAGTTTTTGCAGAAAAATGAAATTAAAAATTTTTCATAAACGGCCAAATGAAGTTATTAAACTAGGTTTATCACTAATCATACATATATATATATATATTTGTTGAAATGAGCACTCTTCGAAATCTACCTCCGCCTATAGGCCCAACCGACAGGGATTTTTTTTCTATATATGTTCACCAATTACTCTGAAACTATCCAACCGATTAATTTGGTTTTTGTATTAAATAAAAGAGGCTACTCTTCAATTGGTACCACTTCCATTTCATTGAAATTGGTTCCGTACTTTTTTAGTAATTAGGAAAAATTTAATAAAATTTTTGATTTCTCGCAAATTAAAAGTAACATGGACTTTGAATAAGCTTCAGGCTGTAGCGTTATCAGGGTGGTCGAGCGGTCTAAGACGCCAGACTTAGGCACTTGTTCTCGGACGAAAGCAAGGGTTCAAACACCGCTCCTGACATAATTTAAATCCATGTATAATTTATAATATTTTTTCCATATTATAATATTTATATTAACTGACTTCAAAAAAGGAAGAGAAAGTTATCAATTTGAAACGTATGTATTTTTTTCTAAGTATGTTCACCGATTACTCCGAAACTATCCAACCGAGTAGTTTTGTTTCGTGTTAAATAAAAGATGCTACTCTCAAATTGGTACCACTTCCATTTTATGGAAATTGGTTTAGTACTTTTTTAGTAATTAGGCAAAATTTAATAAAAATGATGATTTTTCGCAAATTAAAAATAACATGGACTTTGAATAAACTCACCGATTGGAGCGCAGTCAGGATGACCCAGCGATTTAAGGAGCCAGAATTAATCTCTGATGCTGGAAAGAGAGCGTGCGTTCGAACCCTGTTTCTGAAAAAATTTAAATCCAAGTATAGTTTACAAATTTTTTTTACGTATTATAAATTTTATTAACTGACTTCAAAAAATCGTTAACTTTTAACTAAAAAGAGAAAAATAAACTTTTCTACCAAAAATTGAACCGACTTCAAAAACTGCTGCAAAGTGAAAAATAATTTTTTTACATAATAGTAATAAGAAATTAAGTTAAGAGCGTAGTATTTACCATGCGTATTATTATATTTATATACATTAATTTGATTTTTTGGAGTCGGTGCCAGCCAAGCCAATTTCAAATTTAAAGTTAAATATCCAATTCAATTCCTAAAAGAATAAAGGCTTGGCTGGCACCGACTCCAAAAAATAAAATTATTGTATATAAATATAATAATACGCATGGTAAATACTACGCTCTTAATTTAATTTCTTATTACTATTATGTAAAAAAATTATTTTTCACTTTGCAGCAGTTTTTGAAGTCGGTTCAATTTTTGGTAGAAAAGTTTATTTTCAACATATGGTGTAGCCCAATCTAAACCTAGAAATAAGTTAGAAAATGATAAATTTGTAAAATTAGTATTTCAATATAAAATCTTAAATGCATGACTAATTAAATATGTATGCAAATAGTAATTACAAAATAAAACAAGTTTTTCTTAAATATTGACTTGCTTACTATCTAATATTAAACTATAATGTTATATTGAAGATTTATATTATCTATTTATAAATATTCACCAATGTTAAACTATATTAAATATTTTGTCATAACTTTAAAACTATGCAATATTTCTTGCATGATGCATATAAATATGTATGCACACACATTTAGTATTCTTTGCTGCATTTATTATGTTATTACATGTTTATATGTCTTATTTGGAATAATACATAAAGTAACATTTTAATAAGTTTTAAATTAAACAGAAATTTATACACATAACATACATAAGTGTTTTTATCAATTTGATATTAGAATATGTTTTAAATTTTTAAATATTCATCTGAATTTGTTTTTGCAACAAATTTTAATTTTAAATATTTTGAATTATCATCTAGAAATTGAAATGATATTAATAGAAATATGTAAATCTATACAGAAAAAATAGATAAACACATTCACAATACAAAAATAACATTATACAAAAATATTTAAAAAACTAAAAAAAAAATCTCATTTAAATAAAAAATCAGATTTGAATAAAAAAAATCCATTTTTTTTAAATTTCCAAATTCAATTAAAAGGCTTAACTAGTGCATTGAATGTATTATTTTACTAATAAAATAAAACTATTCATGAAAGTAAAGATATTATAAACATAATATTACAAAAACAAAACAGAACAGAACAAATTTTACTTGGAATGTGTAATTTTAATTAGTTAAGTTTAAAAACCATATAAAGTTCCTTTCTTATTATTTGGCTTGTTTAAAATGATTAAGATAGCTACAGGACAGTAAAAAAACTCAAATACGAATGCGTAATATTTTACTGAAAAAGTGGCATTTTTAGAAAAAAATAAATAAAAATAAAAAATCATACATCAGACGTCTCTACGTCTTTTGAATTTATTGAATAATTACTATCATTTTTGTTAAAATCTTTCCAAATTAAATTAAGAGGCTTGACGGCTGCATTGAATGCATTATTTTACTCATAAAGTTAAATAACTCAGTAATATAAAGATATTATAAAAATAATAATACAAAAATAAAGCAAAAAAATTTACATGAGATGTGCAATTTTAAATAACTAAGTTTGAAAACCATATAAAATTCCTTCTTTAATATTTTACTTATTTAAAATGATTAAGATAGCTACAGTACAGTAAAAAACTCAAATAGGATACATATATAAGTATTTTACTGAAAAAGTGGCATTTTTAGAAAAAAAAAATACCAGACATTTCTATGTATTTCATTTTTTGTAATTATTATTTTTATTATTGTCAAAAATATTTTCAAATTCAATTGAGAGACTCTACTGTTGCATTGTACGCATTATTATACTAACAAAATAAAACTACTCATGATTTTAAAGACATTATAAGCATACTATTACAAAAAAAAAAAAAAAAAAAAAAAAAAAAAAAAAAAAAAAAAATTACCTGTAATTTTAAATAACTAAGTTTAAAAATCATATAAAATTCTTCCTTATTATTTTACTTGTTTAAAATCATTAAGATATGTGCAGTACAGAAAAAAATCGCATATACGAATGCTTATATAAGTATTTTGCTGAAAAAAATGGCATTTTTAGAAAAAAAAAATTATCAGACGTCTCTAAGTTTTTCAATTTAATGAAAATTTACTATCATTCTTGTAAAAATCTTTTCAAATTCAATTAAGAGTCTTAACTGGTGTACTGAATGCAGTATTTTACTCAGAAAATAAAACTACTCATGAATATAAAGACTTTATAAACATTATATTACAAAAACAAAGCAGCAATTTTTACTTCGAATGTGTGATTTTAAATAACTAAGTTTAAAAATCATATAAAATTCCTTTTTTATTATTTTGGTTGTCTATCGGACACCATCCCACATCACGCGCTGGCGCGTGAATGGCCCCTTAACGTTGGCGCAATATCACGGCAGCCGTGATCGGCAGCGAATATGTTGATGTGTCAAGTTGTCGATGTGAAATAAATACGCATAGCAATTTTCACCCTGAATGTGTGGTATTTTTAAGGAGAAAAAATAAAAAAAAATAAGTGAGAGTTTCTATAAATCATAGCTCATGTATATCAGAAATTAAAATTTATGTTTTTCTACATTAAAATCAAGAATAATATCAATACAACTGTTTTCCTTTTATTCTTATTTATATGCTGAACTATAATGAAAGCACTGAATTCATTATGATGTTTAAAATATACATTTTTACAGAAGCTTTCACCTCTCTTTAGTATCGCAAAAAATAATTCATTAAAAACATTACAGAAAAACCACTATTCTAAAATTTCATTTATGAAAATTACAAGTGAAAAAATATTTTTTGGAGTACATTGTTAAGCATTTGCAAAAAAGCTTCAAGTAATTAAAACGTTTTTTAGGTACGTTCTTAGTTATGTAATCACATAGCATGGATAAACCTCGTCCGTTCCAGTCCGTAGTGTCTATCCACTTAAGAGCGCAAAAACTGAAGAACCGAATGGTTCGAAATTTAAAACGTATAATCATTGCAGAAATTTTTGGAGTAATTACAGACTTAATGGAAATCTGATGTATATTTTAATTACAGGGACAGTCAAATTTATTACGTTACATTATGGCGAATGAGAGAAAAAAACAAGTGTATTTTAATGATGTTGCAACCCTTTGAACTCAATGAAACTGATACGCATTTGTGCACTTTAATATACATTCTACAGAATATGCGGTGCAAAGAAAATTTATTATCAATTTACAGGGCCTCACAAAAGAATACTGTTACATAATGAAATAGCGAGAATACTTGTTTGCGTCATATGTAATTATGTTGAACTATTTCACATATAATGACACTGATGCTGAGATTTACTACAAGTTACTTAATCTATAATAGCAAATACACTATATTTAGAGGGATACACAAAAGATTTTGTAAGCTACACTGTGTCCAAAGTATTGCGTAGTAGCGATGTTTACAGGAAGAGCATCTTAGTTGTGGTACACGTTTTTAAGTTTAACTAAATTTTTGAATAGTATGTTTGTGTCTATAAATGTTGCTAATCATATGTAATCGTACGCAAAATAAATTGCTTGTGTGACTAAGTATGATGGAAAATATCTTAAAAAAGGGTGAACATGAAAAATTCTACGAATATCATTTTCCTAGAAAAAAGTTTAGTAACAGTACAGATTTTTTTTTTTTTTTTTTCAGTGTAGGTAGTTGTGGTGTTTTCTAAAGGAGATTGAACTGTTATGTTTGGGGAAGAGAGATGAGAACACTTATTTTTTGTTTCATCTAAACTAGGCCAAGTGATCATAATAGTGGGCAGACATACATCGCGTTGGATGAATGCCAGCAAAAGGCCCGTAATAATAGAATATGACAAAAGGCAACCATTATAGTTCTTAATAGTGAAATCTTTAACTAAGATAATAATAACTCAAAGTAAATTGCAAAAAAAAATATATAAAATAATAAGAAGAAAGTTACCTGGAATTCTTGGCTAATGAAGACAAATTCGAGAAGACGAATAAATTGACCTTTGACACATTAAATGAAGAAAAATTTGAAGAAACAAATATTTTATTTATAAATATTTGTGAAATACTTCATGACTTGTATATTTCAATATATATATTTGCTCTCATGCACATCTTTATATAAGTAGAATATTATTTATTTCAAACAAACATTTCACAAGGATGATACACTGGAATATATATATATGTTTCTTTTCACATAATATTTTCTTCATATGTAAATAATTTCTCTTTGACAATAATTCTTTTCATCGATCATTTTTTTAAAGATGTGAAGAATATATAATTTTTAGAATACGAAAACTTTATCAACTCAATAGAGAAATAAAAAACACTTGAATCACAAAGAGATTTTTATTACTTTCCTGTGGGATCCCGTTTATGTAAAGATGATCATATTTATGCGTATGAGCGATTTATCATGAATCGAAAAGGAACATGCCGTGATATTTTAAACAAGAAGAATATTCGTTGCATCTTCTTCGGAGGAAAAGGTGATTTCACTGATAACAATCATATGGAAATAACTTGAAATAAATTTGAAGAGAGGCCCTTCGAAAAAATACGACAAATCATTTATGAAAAAAATTAACTGATTCTCAACAAACCATGAGAACATATGAGTAGCCGGCATAGAATATGGCCCAACGGATTAGGTCGCAGCGGCAGAGGAGTACCGATCTCCGCAACAGAACGACGATTCGGAGGCTTACGTTCCATCATGCAGTGCAGCAACCGCTCAACTTCCTCGGCACCTGCTCAACTGAACTGGTGACGCAGAGAGAGCGGAGAGGGCAGATCAAGGGTTACTGTAAACCCGGAATACGCCAAATTGGCAACGTTCGAATGGGGAAAGCGAGGAAAAAGAGGCCAAGCTACGTGTCAATGTATAGTGAAATATGAATTTAATAAGGAAAAAAATGATAATACACTTAAAGAGTGAAAGCCAAAGCAGGAGGCCAGGCACTTAACTGCTTAAATCACGTCACCTGAGGAATTCAATTTGATAGGCCAAAGGGAGGGCCAGATTAACCGGAAGTACCACCCATAGAACGAACGAGATAATTCTAGAAACTTTTTAAACCGGAAGGAATGAATTCAAACAAGATTTTACCGGTTTAGAACATTCGATAAGCTACGAAAGGAAGAAAAATTTACAGGCGACGATATCAAAAGAAACGAAATCGAAATAATATTTAAATTGAGAACATTAATAAAAAAAAGATGATAGGAAATAAAATAGTTAATACAATTGAATTAAAATAAAAATATGGGGGGGTTATCGAGTAACCACCACAGTAGTCTTTCTTATGTACTATTACCTATAGGAAGACATTTCACGAAAAATTCGTTTATAATACCACACAAACAGTGTAGACAAGCAATAGTGAATTCTTATATACGCATTGTGCTAAAGCGACAAATAAATTCGAAACTTCATTTCGTCTAAACTTTTCTTCCGGAGAATTTTAAATATAAGACATAAAACTTTGTAAAAATGAATGGTAAAAAAAAAAAAAAATAATAAAAACTAGTCGTTGGGGGCCACCGTAATACTTACCCATCATGGATATGAATATGAAAATAAAACATATGAAAACTATTTATACAATGCATTGTAGTTCATAAACAAAATTTAAATATTGTTAATATACATAGTAATGCTATATTAAAGAACTGCTGATGTACCAATTTCGACAAATTATATAAAACGCCAAACTACTCAAGTAGTACCGAACTGCGTAAAAGAAACATCCTTATAACTCCAAAAATAATAATTCTATTAACTAAAAATTAATTGCGTCGGATTAAGCGTCTCATTTCCAATTAAAATATACCTCTGAATTGAAATTTGAATGAAATACAGGGTCATGAAAAATCGAAGAATGTGGAAAACAGGATTACAAATATCTCGGCAACTAATAATCCGATCGACTTCGTTCTATATGCAAAATGTGTGTTATTTTATTCCTTTTACGCCCATTCCTTAGAACAAAAAAATTCGAAAATTTTTATGTACCTTTCATCAGAACGAATTTTTCGAGAGTCCGAAAAAAATAGTTCCGATAATCGAGCTTGCTGATATTAAATAGGGTTCGTCCCATTCTTACATACTAACTACATACAAAATTTCAAGTCTCTATCTCAATTTGTTCGGGAGATAGAGCGTTTACAGACAGACAGACAGACAGACAGACGGCAAAATTTTTTTTCTAAAAATATGTTTTTCGGAATCTCCACTATCTAAAACGTGTAAATCCGTCAAAAAAATTTTTTCGATTTTCAAAACGATTGCAAGACTTACCCTATACTACGTATGATGGGTAAGTAATAAAATAAAATAAATAAAATGGATTTTTTTCAAGCAAACAAGTAAACAGAAATAATAATAAAGCAAATGACTCCTTTGTAACCAAAACATTGTTCAAAAAATCGCCAAAAATTAATTATTCATCGTTCTTAATACTGCTCAAATACTCTCCAAATAAGAGCCACCTTTCATTTTTTAATCATAACTTATCAGCACTCAAACGTACCGTTTTGGAACAGGTTCCACAAATTTCCAGTTCAACAAAATGACCTACAATCTCAAAAAAACTTCCCGGAAATTCTACTGGCAGCAGTCCTCTCGGCATATTTCCGTGAATCGACGAACATACATTTTTTTTTTCAAGTTACAAAAGGTAAAATATCCGCCAATTAAAGATAGTTGAGGAAAAAAAGAAGTTTCTGACGCTGCATACGAACCACTGATTACCGTGTTACGTAACGAGCCCTGAGCTATGCATACACAACAGGAAAGCCCGTTGAAGCATATATATTTGCTTCAGATAGATATGGCTTGACCAATTACTTCAAAAAGCGTTTAATTTTGAAGTTAAATTTGTGAAGATTTTGTCTTTAATAAGATTGTGGCCGGCCTTTTAATACTTTAGAATTATGTCAGATAAAAATATGAATTTTAAATATTTTTTACGTAAATTGCCGGATGTAAAATATGAGTATTAAGTTTTTATTCAAAGAGAGGCCTCTCTCGGTTAAACATTGAGTGCTGAACTTCAATTTGGATAGAGACCTTAAAATATGCTCATTTTAAAATAAGTAGTTTCTCGAAAACGTATCGTAAAAATTGTATGAAAATTTCCTTTCAGACTAATAGAAGATGAGTATAGATTTCATTTATGGCTGCCAGAATTGGATACTGCCATTAAAAACACTAAGTTAGGGTTCGTTTCTATATTTAGCTGTTCAACTAAGCAAATTTTATGTACACCATATAATGAATTCTTTATTTCCAATCTTTCGGTACCAGTAACCTTCTTTTTCAGTAATTTGCCGCGGAGTTAATAGGACGTGTTTATTTATTTCTCACGAATGTACCAGTTACTGTGACATTTTTTTAAAATTAATCCCTAGTGGCAAATCAATATTGGTCCAATGTTGCGCCAATACTTCATCTATTGAAAATATTGCCAATAAAACGTCGATATTGCTCCAATATTGGGATGTTTACATTTTGATCTTATTTCGCCAATATTTTCAGCCAATATTATGCCAATATTTGGGTTTTATTGGAAATATTGTCAATAAAACGCCAATGTTGTACAAATGTTGACGTTTCATTGGAAATATTTCCAATGAAATTCCAATATTTAACCAACATTGGTGTCTTATTAGCAATATTTCCAATAAAACTTCAATATGAGCATAATATTGCATGAAAATATTGTCTAAATAAGGGTAAAATGTAAACATTCCAATAATGGAGCAATATTTCATGCCAGTATTGTGCCACTGTGCCAATATTGCTGCAAGATGTAGCCAATATTGTTCCAATATTGTTTGGCTACTGGGGATGATTGTGAAAGATGATGTTTAAATAAACTAATTGAAAAACTTATAAGGCATTTCCAAATCCAATTTACTATATTCCAAACAAGAGTTAGAAAAATATCCGTTTTGTTACAGCGTAGTTCTGTAGGTGATTTATATAATTATAGATCCAGACCAAGACATGTTTTTTTAAAAGTTGATTTTAAACACGCATACAACAGTTAAAGACGCACTTCTAGCAACATATGCTAGCATACGCTTCAGTTGTTCACTATCTTCTGTGGCGAAATTTATTTGTGTGCCCTCATTAATGAAATTCCATTTATACACTTTTGTTCAGTAAACGTCATGTTGAAATACCCAAATGATCTGCATGAATTTAGGATGGTTTCAAATACAGTGCTAGAAAAAAAAATGATACTTATTGAAGTTTATGACAAATGATCATTACTGAAACATTCAATATTGATGCTCTTCTTTATTTTAGTGGTTGTTATAATTGGTGTTAATAGTGCTTAACGTTAAACTGCTACTTGATCAATCGGCCTTGTATTTTTTAGGAAATACATAAGTTGCCCTTATACTTCTAAATCTAAGGCTTTACGACTTTTTGGAACATTTTGTTCTAATAAAGTCAAAGCATGAGCGTGTTCAACATTTAAAAATTGTACGCTTTTAACGTCGATTATGTGCACCGGAGGAATTTCTTTTTGTAGAGAAAATAAGGTCGAATATTTCTCTCTACAAACCACTACCAGAATTAAAAAAAGAGAAGAAGAACGCTAAATCCTGTTAATCCTTATATATTCCGCATAATTAATCCATATTATTCCATATAATCAACACGTGAAAGAAATTCCCACCCGCCTCTTCTATTTAAAACTTAAAAAATAATACAAAACTTTTTAACTTTGAGACTTGTTTTAAGTATCAATATTTTATAAAAAAAATAAAATAAAATAAAAAATCTTGAAAGAAAGCGAAAAACTATTTTTCCATAGACTGCAATTTAATGAAATTCTTTTGAGTGCCACTATAAATTAACCATAAAAAATATATAAATCGTTTTATATATAGAATGTGCCATTGCAATACCTTATAACACATATGACAATTGGGCTATATTTACGAGAGTTACAAAAAAGATAAACCAACAGACAAATCGAATTCATATTCAATTTTCGATTTTATTGGTATTATGAATATTAACATCAATATTCAATAATTGATAACTTAGCATGTTCTTATTGCATAGAGAAATGTCTCTTAAAAGAATAAATAAATAAATGAAGGGGAGTAGCCTACTTTTCTCCCTATTACACTTAAATAATGAATCTTTGAATCTCCAGGGAAGCTCCTTATCAGAATAAACCGTTATATGGAATATGAAGAAAATCGGATAATTCTGAGTGAAAAAATAACATATATTTAAATTAAAGGGTTGATTTATTCCCTGTTAGCCCCTTCATGCTGGAAGAATGAACCCACAGAATTAATCAGGGAAGCCGCTTATCAGAATGAACCTTAAAAAATGAAGCAAATAAGATAATTCTATTAAGAGTTATCGTGTTACATACACACATACATATGTGTGTACATACTTGCGTAACCGTAGGGCACATTATTTGATAACATAGAAACTAAAAACTTATATCGAATTCATTAGAAGCATAAAAGCTCTTTTTTTCAAAGTATGATAGTCATTGAGTAAACAAGTTAACCAAGATTACAGGCAATTAATTATATAAATTGAAAAAACATTTTAAAAGGGATTCCTTGGATTCCATGGAACCCATCATCTATTGTTTACTTCTGATCATTGATATGTAACTTTTTTTCATTTGTTTTTTCATTCAAAATTGTTGCGCAAAAAAAAAAAAAAAAAAAAAAAAAAAAAAAAAAAAAAAAAAAGATAAATAAATAAATAGCTCAGTACCAAGGTTTCTCTTTTGTTGCTATGGTAACTGACTTTCTTCAATTTCAAAGATTCACCGCATGGTAAAGAATATAGGACTTTCTTCACCTATGTTATTTTTGCTCTTGTTTCTTGAAAAATAATTATTATTTTTTGTTATTATTATTAAAGTTGTAGAAAAGATAACGGAGAAGAATTTTAATAATTCTGAAAATAAATACACTACAATATTACAGAATCATATTTTGAGGTTAAAATGCACAATAGAATTACTATCAGATTAAGAACCAAATTGTTAAAACAGAACAAAGTGTTTAATAAATTTTTAAATTACAAACTAATAACCAAATAAAAATGAATTTATACCCCTATTTGAGCATTATCATATATTTAGAATAGCATACATTGTTAGCTCATACGCATAAGTATGTTGTGGGATTGTAAATAAACATACATTCGAACAATGTACTTAAACTACTGAAATTTGAAAAAAAATATATAGCTGTTGTGCAAGAAAAGACTTTTAAAAAACTCTTTTTAACAATGTTGAAAAGGGCTAATGCATCCAATTTGTCTGTCCGTCTGTCTTTCTAAACACGCTCTAACTTCCATAAATACACTCGGATTTTCATGAAATTGGTAAATTTATTTTGTGTCTTTAAAGATATTTTGTATTGTTAAATGTGCAATACAAAATACGTATGTGAAAATGTATGAAAAATTAATAGTCTATTTAAAAGGGTGCTTAAAAGAACTCTATTACATTATGGACGATGAGGAAAAATCGTTAGCAGAGTTAAATTAATGGCGTTAGACTATTGTAAATGTATTGAAATTGATACAAATCACTGAATTTCATTACATATACGTCAGAACAGGATATTCACAGCATCTATCTTAATCTATTTACAGGCAAACATCAAATAAATCGGTTACAATACATTCTTTGATTAACAAAAGCTAGAAAAATGTTATCAGTTTTGGCATGTGCATTTAAATTTAACTGTTTTTGGAATGTGTTCGTAGTTATAAAAATGCGTAGCGTCTATAGTCGTGATCTGATTGGCCCATCTATCTGTCTGCGTATAATTAAACAAAAATTACCCAACCAGTTTTTTAAATTTTAAATATGTATTTTCTCTGGAATTTTGTGACAGGATTTCAAATTTTAGTAAACCAGGACAGTCAAAATATACCGTTACATTATGTTCGATGGGATAAAATAGTTTCAAATGCGTTTTTATAATGTCACACCTGTCGAAGAATAATGAAATTTATATGCATATATCAAGGGGACTAAAATATAATTTTTTTTAGAATATGCCACACAAAAAATATTTACTATTCATTTACACAAAAGAATTACATTACACAAAAGAATCTTGTTACATAATGATATAAGTATGGAGAAAAATTATTTGCGGCATGTTTTAATTACGTTAAACTATTTCATTTTTAGTAAAATTGATATAATTGCTTACGTTTAGAAGCAGTTACATCTCCTATAATAAAAAGAGAACTTTCATACTGTTGAATTAGTATAAATATTTAATTTTTTTTAATAATGCAGTTTTGATACATTATTCTGAATATGTTGGAAAAAGTTTCATAATCTATGCTTGACGTATGATTTCTGTTTTATTTTGTTTTTTTCAATTTTTTTGGCTGCTGATGGCATAATATAAAATTTTTGTCTTTTTTTTATAAATTTTAAATATATTTTAGTATAAGATTGAAATTTTTCATTAAAAAATTCTACTTGGTGCTCCGTAAAAAAAAAAAAAAAAAAAAAAAAAAAAAAAAAAAAAATCGTTACATTTTGGCGCAGCAATGTTGCCAGCAGTTTTTGCTGTAAAAAAATGGCAGTAAAATTAGATGTAATAAAAAAAAAATACATTTAATTTTACTGCAATTTTTAAGGCAAAAACTGCTGGCAACATTTCTTTTCCCGTAAATTTAACATTTTTTTTTTCCAGTGTGTATTTTTCGGGCAATCTTTAGAATTACAATAAATATAAGGAAATCTATTAGAGCTTTCCGTAACCTAAAAAAAAAAAAAAAAAAAACAAAAACAAATCTATAACGCAATATTATGCATACAGAATAGATTATAAAACACTTTCCAATACATTCAGCATGAAATTGTTTAAAGGGTTACAGAAGTTTGGAAACCATCTGTTCAATTTTGAATAATATTAAAATATATTTGATAGCACAATATTTAGTGCCAAAAATGAAATTAAAAATTTGAAGAAAATCCTTGCCGTGTCCGGATTTTTTCGCAAACTAAGCTGCATATTTCACTACAACACAAGCAATATTTATATTAGTATAATTCGACAAATAAAACCCAGCTTTGAAAAATTAAGTTAGGATTAATACTTTCAAAGATTATACACCTATATGTAATAACATATTTTGTATCATGTTGGAAAAACATCTTTTTTTTTTTAATATTTTTAATAAATTACAGAGAAAACAACATTACAATTTTACCCTTTTGCTAGGCAGTCAGGGGGTTAAAACAACCTATTTTTCTAAAATTTAATAAAAAAATTATATTTAAAAAAATCCCTAATACTTAAACAAACATGTATATTTATGCTTCGACTTATTTACCCATTCATTAGAATATACTACATACAACTATGTATGGATTTTTAAATGTGTATCATTGTACGTTTAATGAATTCTTTTCTCAAGCGCATATTCAAAATATGGAGAAAATCCAAAAAACTCCCAATTTAAACAATTTTTTTTTCTAAATAACCATAAAGTTGAATGTTAAATCCATGCACAAAAATATTAATTACACAATGGAGAACAAGTAAAACAAAATTCAAACCTGTATCTAAATTATCAAAAAAGGCTTATTATTTTTATAACAAGCAAGTCATTAAAATAAAAAAAAGGAGCAAAATCAGTTTGAATTTTTCATTTGTATGGGTAATTTCTTGCGATGTAATTGTCTCGTATAGATAAAAATGAAGAGTCAAAATATTCACAATTAAGAAATCTTTCACTAAATCTTTAAAAAAGAAAATCTATATTTTGACCAATTTTGAGGTAAGGTGCCCAGTGGCGCCAACTCATATGGACCCATGGGGCGCGACCCCGCCCGCATATTTCAGATGTGTATATTGCTGGGACGATTACTGTTTCTAAACCAATAGGAGAGCGTCATTATCACGGTCAAGTACACGCCCACACAGTTTGATTGACAGGAACTCGTGGACAATTGACGGTGCTAATTATAACGATAATCTGTTGCGGATGAAAGTGAGCTGACTGGCTGAATGGTTAGAGCGTCGAGCTTGAAACCGGAGGATATGGGTTCAAGTCCATCGCGGGCCGAGAGTACGTTGGTGATTTTTTTTTTTTATAAATTATTGGAGCCTGTCTTTTATTAATAAATAAGACAATATTTCAAATAAAAAAATATTTCAAACCCTTTTAATATTCTAAATATCGTTCCAAAATGATTTATATATATATTAAACAAATGGGAAAAAAAGTATTCTGCGAAAATATCCGTATAAGCAAAATTCTTACTTTATTTTTATTTATTTATTTATTTATTTATTTCAGGAGCAGAGGAAGTATAATTTCTAATTGAAGTAAATAAAATTCAGTCATTTTGAAAAAAAAAAAATTCTTTCGTACCTTTAATTTTTAATTACCGAGTACAAATTCAAACAATCCGAGTACAAATAAATAATAAACACACACGATCAATTGTCCACGAGTTCCTGTCAATCAAACTGTGTGGGCGTGTAGTTGACCGTGATAATGACGGTCTCCTATTGGTTTAGAAACAGTAATAGTCCCAGCAATATACACATCTGAAATATGCACCCCGCCCAATAATTAGCTATCTCTATCCACCCATTATTAATTGAGCCCACCCAAAATTTATGCATTTTTTCAAAAATTTTTTGAGCCCACCCAATATTTTTCAAAAGTTGGCGCCACTGAAGTTGTCCTCTTAAGGCCTCACACTAGGCACAGAAAAAGACCCGGATGATAATGCTAAGTCTATGCGGGCGTTCTTTTCAAATATCTCTCTCAAATTTTAATATTTTTACCTGATTTTTTTGCATAAGGTATCTGAAGACGATCTACAACCGGCCAAGTTTTTACTTTTACGATTTTGCTTGCATATTTTTAGGTGCGTTCGTATTTATGTAAATATGTAACACCTATAGTTGTCGTTCAGTCCGTCCGTCTGTCCATCTGTCTGTCTGTCTGTTCGTCCGTCTGTCCGTCTGTCTGTCCGCCTGCCCACATATAACAACGCAAAAACTACCCAACCAAATCTTTTGAAACTTAAAATACATAATTATTACATAATTTTGTCGAGTCATTTCAAATTTTATGAGAATCGGATGAATAGATCAATTAGAGGGACGATCAAAAGTATTCCGTTACATTACGGTCAATGGGGAAAAATGTTGCAAATGCATTTTAATCGTTTGAAATTTAAATTACATACTTACTACATAATTTTGTCAAGTCATTTCAATTTTTTTGAAAATAGGATGCATAGATCAAATACAGGTACAATCAAAAGTACTCCAATACATTGTAGTCAATGGAAAAAAACTTTTCAAATGCATTTTAATAATATTACACTCATTCGAACATAATAATATTGATATGCATCATAAAGTACATATTACACTGGTGTCCAAAATTTAAGCATAATTGGTAATTAAGTAATTATTTTTAAGTAATGAAAGAAATATGAATCGGAATGTGCTGAATCTCCAGGTGTGTAAACAAAATAGTACGCGTCACATATTTTCGAGAAGAGTTTTCCCTGAAATCGAACAGGGGACCGTCAACAAATTGAAAAAGAACGAAGATCTTTTGGATAACCCTGTCAAAACTAATGTAGCAAAAGCGTTCAAACTGCACATTATGATTAATTGGCTTATTGTAATGTACTGTGTTAATTTTTACAAGGATAGCGTGTATACTCGTAGAGAAATTAAAGTTTTTATAAAAACAGTCCTAAGTTTTTTGCTTATAATTTGCTTATAATTATATTTCTTAATATAAAATAGTGTTCTTTTTTGAAAAAATGACAAATATCATTGTACACAATACCCTGTCATCAGAATTAAAAAATAATAAAAATTGTATGACAAATGAGCAGGTTTACTAAATAGTTTTTACTGCGCATGCGTGAACGCTATTAAAATTTCATTTGCATATTATGTTAGTTAAATGTATAGAGCAACTTTTGTGAAAGTCTCAAAAACATAGCTTAAAAATTCTGAAATTTATCGTTGATAGAATGAGATCAAAATCCTTTATTCCCTAAATGAAGCAAAAAGATGAGGGGCTGTATCCATATTCCATTGTTTAGTGCCTACACAATATTGCACGTACAACTATATTTAGGTAAAACCCCTGAATTTTTTACTTCCTTTAGGAATAACGGATTTTGAGTTGATTCTATAGGCTCCCATTTTCAGAATTTTCAAGCTATGTTTTTGAAACTTTTACAGAAGTTGCTCTATACATTTAGCTAACACAATATGCAAATGACATTTTGATATCGTTGACGCATGCGCAATGAAAAATTATTTAATAAACATACTCATTTTTCATACAATTTTTATTATTTTTAAATTCTGATGACAGGGTATTTTGTACAATGATGTTTGTCATATTTTCAGAAAATAACATTATTTTGTAATAAGAACTCTGCAAATTATAAACAAAAAACTTGGAAAAATTTAGGACTGTTTTTATAAAAACCTTAATTTCTCTACGAGTATACATGCTATCCTTGTAAAACACTGTTAACACAGTACTGTTAACACAGTACATTACAATAAGCCAATTAATCATAATGTGCAGTTTGAACGCTTTTGCTACATTAGTTTTGACAGGGTTATCCAAAAGATCTTCGTTCTTTTTCAATTTGTTGACGGTCCCCTGCTCGATTTCGGGGAAAACTCTTCGCGAAAATATGTGACGCGTACTATTTTGTTTACACACCTGGATTTTCAGCACATTCCGATTCATATTTCTTTCATTACTTAAAAATAATTACTTAATTACCAATTATGCTTAAATTTTGGACACCAGTGTATAATATAGATTTTGCATAATCTTTTGTGCAAAGAACTTTTGTTATATTGATTTACAAGGCCACACAAAAGTATTCCATTACATAATGAGTATAGAGAGAACATTGTTTGTTGCGCATTTTAATTGTAATTAACTATTTACAATTTTATGAGATTGATACATGAGAGTGTTATTTTTAAATCCATTCCATTATCGTATGAACGCACCTCATTTGCTACGCTTCACGTGCAATTTCCCACTTTTTTATATTACGACAAATTCAGTTTTAGAACCGGTTTAAACCAGTTTTGAAAAATAAAGTAATTTAAAAAAAAATATTTGAAACCAAAATTGAAAAAATAAAAACTAGGCCTGTTGTGGATCGTCTTCAGCTATCCTATGCAAAAAAAAAAAAAAAAAAAAAAAAAATACGTGTGTCACTCGGGGACTGCCGCGGTAAAGCTATTGCATAGCATTTTTTATCAACTTATGCAAAAATACCGCGTCAATGTCTGCCGAAGTCTACCGAAGGATACTGTGCCGAAGTCTGCCGAACTGAAACGACGTTAGCCGGAGTGTTAGGATTTTTTTCTCGTTACGGAATTTCTAGATTCTTTCGCCGCGCTCAAAGCCCGCGATAAAAGCTATGCAATAGCTTAAAAAATTACCAAATAAAATTTGGTCGCGCTACAATAATTAGTTCGCGAGTTATAAGCATTTTAAATTTTTCGACCCTCACGGTGGGGGGGGGGGGGTCTCCTGTCACCAAAATTTAACACTGTCTCATAATAAATTGCCAAACAGAATTTGGCCGCCCTACGAAAAGTAGATCGCGAGTTATAAGCATTTTAAATTTTTTGACCCTCACCGTGAGGTGTCTCCTTTTGGTCTATTATATGCGGTCAGATGGACGGATTGAAAAACGGGCGGACGGACGGAATGACGGACTGACGGGTGGACTGAATGACGACCAAAGGGACGATGGATTTACATAATTACGAACGCAACGTCAACGAACGATCACAGCTGAAAATTATTTTCATCTGTGATTCATAATACAGATATCCCATATTGTATTATCTTCTAATGCTTAAAAGCAGCAAGCTTTTAACTGATTTTTACTACTCTTTAACGTAAAAAGCAATAACCTTTTTATGTTAAAAAATTAAGTACATTTTCATTCAATAACATTTTTGGTACTTAAGTATTAACGCCTCCATGGCAGAAGTTATGCTAATGTGTCAATAAAGAGCAATCTTGTTGTTCGCATGCGCACAAAAAAATGGCACAAAAATACACAAAAGAAGCACTAAAAAAGCTCTAAAGCTCTAAAAAATGGCGTTGAAATGAGTAAAAAAAAGCCCTAAAAAACTCAAACAACAAGATTACCCTTTATTGGCGCATTAGCGCAACTTTTGCTGCGGTGGCGTTAAAACGTAAATACCCATTTTTTATGTATTTTAGAAAAAAACTATTTACTTATTAAATGTGATTTTTATAATGAAATCACCCACTATCAGAATGCATAAAAAACTGCTTTAAAACTTTCGAAACAATGGAGGTATTCAGGGGAAAATAACCTTCCTTTTGAAATCACGCTAGAGGGCGCAACGAAAATAAATATGTTGTGCTTACCATCGCACTCGCATGTTTAACTCGGATCGAAAGTTTAGAGGACCACCTCTAAACACGCATTTGAAGTTATCAATGTGTAAGAATCAACTCAACAGGGTTTTTTTTTTTTTTTTCAACGGAAAAATTTCGTGGCAAAATATTCTTTTCCCGATAATTGTTTTATTAGTTCTCTGAAAAAACTTTGTATCTATTTTTATAGCTTTTCGTGAATAATATTTATTTCTAGTTATTATTATTTTTAAAAGCATAAATGACTATAAAATATATTTATTGTATCATTTTTGAAATATTTCTTTTTTTTTTTTTTTTTTTTTTACATTTTCTTTATTGCCTTTGGAAAACTTATGGAATTATTTGTCATTTTTTTCGATAAATGTTAAAAACGTGATCAACAAGTGAGTTTACTCTCAAAAATTAAGGGGGAAAAGAGTGGAGTGTGTGTTTTCAGACAAGAAATTCAATCATTAACTCAGTGAGAGTAGAACGGTCTACCATATTAAAACCATTATGTTAATTTTACAATTATTATTTCTTCTTACTTTACTTTATCTTATGTATTCAGTCTTTGAAGCACACAAGCTTATTTAATTTTTTGCCAATAATTTTGTTCGAGTTTGAGAAATATGAGACAAAATATTTGTAAGCTCTAATCGAAAATCAAATAAAATTAAATGAAGAAAAAACGTGTCCTTTATTTTTAGTCTGTGACTTTGTAGTTTAACAGAACAACAACAAAAAAAATTAAGAACTTTAATACAGCTCATATTCAAAATATTAGAATAATTGAGAAAAAGTAATAAGAAAAAATTATTTGTCATTTATTTATTTTTTATACTAAGTAAATGCAATTAAATTTCTTATAAATTAAATCTGGAATGTTTAGATAAGATTTTAACATTTATAAAATATAAAATACAGCACAATAAATTAGGTATACAGCTTCCTTAAACACACCAGAATATTAGAATAAAATTTAGATTGGTTCAAAATATTAGAATATTTTATTTTACGCAACAATATTACCTTATGAATATGAAGTAAATGGTAGTTAATATTTTGTAACATCCCCTTTAGCTTTCATAACAGCGTACAATCGATCTTGCATACTATATACAAGGTGTTTACAAACATTTCTATCAATATTAGCCCAAATAGACTTTATACGTGCCACTAACTCAGTTTTACTTGAAGGAGGATTTTCTTGAAGTTTTTTCTTCATTATACACCATAAGTTTTCGATGGGATTAAGATCTGGTGAATTTGGTGGCCAAGGAAGTACCTTAATGTTGCGTTGGCGGAACCAATTCTTAGTTGACACCGAGGTATGCGGGGACGCTAAATCTTGTTGAAAGATGAAATCATCTTCAAATAAATCTTCTGATGATGGAATCATGTAATATTCTAAAATTTCTTGATATATCAGAGAGTTAACCTTTTCGTAGACGATGCATAACTTTCCAGGTCCTTCTGCACTCATACAACCCCAAACCATGACACTAGCAGCAAATTTTACGGAACGTTTAAGGCATTCTTTATCAAATGCTTCTTGCTTCATTCTCCAAACTCGAATACCTTGAATACCATATGAAACACAAAACATACTTTCATCACTAAATAATATATTTTTCCAATCTTCATTGCTCCATAAACGTCTTGATTTACGCCAATTCAATCTTATACGCTTTTGTCTTGCAGTCATGAGAGGTTTTGTTTTCGGTACACGAGATTCAAATTTAAATTTATGGAGACGTCTTAATGTTGTCGATGTAGAAACTTCAACTCCTTCTTCTTTCCATTTTCGGTGCAAGAATCGCACACTTTTAAAACGGTTTTTCTTAACTATACGCTTCAGTTTCCTGTCATCTCTAGCAGATGTTTTTGGTTTTCGGCCACTATTTCGGCGATTATTTTGAAATTTTCCAATTTTTGAATATTGTGTTAGTATTTTACTAACGCTCGATTGCGAACAATGTAAATAATTCGCTATAAAACATTGATTTTTACCGTGCCGATACAAATCAACCATACGAAGTTTAGTAGATTCAGGAATATCACTCAAACGGAAAATTTTAAGACGAAAAAGAAACAAACTGCAAAAAAGAATACTGATTTTAAATAAAATAGTCTGAATTTAATCAATGATGCCACCAGTTAAGAATTGGTAGTAATTAAAGGAGAATTAATGTGAAATATTCTAATATTTTGAACCACTTGAATAAATATTCTAATATTTTGACTTTTCAAAATAATTTTTTTTGCAATTAATCTTTTCAAAAATGATATTAAATTTAAGATAACAAGTACAGCTCATATTCAAAATATTAGAATAATTAACTTTTTTTTAGAAATTGAAATTATCGTTTGGTAATTTAATGTCTTTTAATGAAAATATGCAAACGATATTTTTATTAAGAACTTATTGTTGATTAAACTTACTTGTTATCTTAAATTTAATATCATTTTTGAAAAGATTAATTGCAAAAAAAATTATTTTGAAAAGTCAAAATATTAGAACATTTATTCAAGTGGTTCAAAATATTAGAATATTTCACATTAATTCTCCTTTAATTATTACCAATTCTTAACTGGTGGCATCATTGATTAAATTCAGACTATTTTATTTAAAATCAGTATTCTTTTTTGCAGTTTGTTTCTTTTTCGTCTTAAAATGGGCCGTGTGAGTGATATTCCTGAATCTACTAAACTTCATATGGCTGATTTGTATCGGCACGGTAAAAATCAATGTTTTATAGCGAATTATTTACATTGTTCGCAATTGAGCGTTAGTAAAATACTAACACAATATTCAAAAATTGGAAAATTTCAAAATAATCACCGAAATGGTGACCAAAAACCAAAAACATCTGCTAGAGATGACAGGAAACTGAAGCGTATAGTTAAGAAAAACCGTTTTAAAAGTGTGCGATTCTTGCACCGAAAATGGAAAGAAGAAGGAGTTGAAGTTTCTACATCGACAACATTAAGACGTCTCCATAAATTTAAATTTGAATCTCGTGTACCGAAAACAAAACCTCTCATGACTGCAAGACAAAAGCGTATAAGATTGAATTGGTGTAAATCAAGACGTTTATGGAGCAATGAAGATTGGAAAAATATATTATTTAGTGATGAAAGTATGTTTTGTGTTTCATATGGTAATCAAGGTATTCGAGTTTGGAGAATGAAGCAAGAAGCATTTGATAAAGAATGCCTTAAACGTTCCGTAAAATTTGCTGCTAGTGTCATGGTTTGGGGTTGTATGAGTGCAGAAGGACCTGGAAAGTTATGCATCGTCTACGAAAAGGTTAACTCTCTGTTATATCAAGAAATTTTAGAATATTACATGATTCCATCATCAGAAGATTTATTTGAAGATGATTTCATCTTTCAACAAGATTTAGCGTCCCCGCATACCTCGGTGTCAACTAAGAATTGGTTCCGCCAACGCAACATTAAGGTACTTCCTTGGCCACCAAATTCACCAGATCTTAATCCCATCGAAAACTTATGGTGTATAATGAAGAAAAAACTTCAAGAAAATCCTCCTTCAAGTAAAACTGAGTTAGTGGCACGTATAAAGTCTATTTGGGCTAATATTGATAGAAATGTTTGTAAACACCTTTTATATAGTATGCAAGATCGATTGTACGCTGTTATGAAAGCTAAAGGGGATGCTACAAAATATTAACTACCATTTACTTCATATTCATAAGGTAATATTGTTGCGTAAAATAAAATATTCTAATATTTTGAACCAATCTAAATTTTATTCTAATATTCTGGTGTGTTTAAGGAAGCTGTATACCTAATTTATTGTGCTGTATTTTATATTTTATAAATGTTAAAATCTTATCTAAACATTCCAGATTTAATTTATAAGAAATTTAATTGCATTTACTTAGTATAAAAAATAAATAAATGGCAAATAATTTTTTCTTATTACTTTTTTCACTTGAATAAATTCTAATATTTTCACTTTTCAAAATAACTTTTTTTGCAATTAATCTTTTCAAAAATGATATTAAATTTAAGATAACAAGTAAGTTTAATCAACAATAAGTTCTTAATAAAAATATCGTTTGCATATTTTCATTAAAAGACATTAAATTACCAAACGATATTTTCAATTTCTAAAAAAAAGGTAATTATTCTAATATTTTGAATATGAGCTGTAGATGCATTTTCTCATTCTGAAGAAACTATAATATTTTGACTTCCCTATGTTCATTTTAATCATAATTTACTTTATTTATATTTTTGTTATATGTTTTTTCGTATGTTTTTAAAGAAGAACAAACATTAATCGATATTGAAGATGTGACAGAAGTCTAAAAAATGAAAATAAATTCTGTCCTCCAAGCTTATTTAATTTTATGCCAATAATTTTGTTGCAGTTCGAGAAATATAAGACAGAATGTTTGCAAACTCTAAAATAAAATCAAATTAAACTAGTTGGATGTGCCAATCCCAAAACTTTCCTCTGTCTCATACGTACATTTAAATATTTAAAAAAATAGTTACTCATTTTAATGCTTTAATAATTTTAATTCAATACCATGCCAATTTTGATTTTCATCTTAAATTTCTGCTTCAATCAATTAATCAGAGTAAAAACGAATTTCCGTCTCTGCACGAGCCGATGCCCATCAGAATGATAGCCAGATTTTTTTTTTCAAATTCAGGGAGGACCTACTTGCCATTTCCAAAAAATAGTCAGATACAAAAAATTTAGTTTAGTTCTAGAACTAACTTCATACACTTTTAATTGGTGCAATAATGAAAATGGCATAAAATTCGCTATTGCAGCACCTCCTTCCGGCAGATTTTTTTCAAATTAAGGGAGGACTAACTAGCCATAGCCATACACTTACACAAAAAAATTGGTTCAATTCGATGCATAGCTGCATATACTTTTTGTCGGTATAGCATTGAAAATGGCACAAACATAGCGATTGCAGCTTCCTCTTCAGGCAGAATATTTCAAAACTAAAGGAGGACCTGCTGACCACAGCCACAAACATTCACAAAAAATTTGGCTCAATTTTATGCATAACTTCATACACATTTTGATGGTAGAATGGCGACATACGGACACACACACAGACAGACATTTTCTAAAAACATGTTTTTTTAAATCTCTGACCCCCTAAAACGTGTAAATCCGTCGAAAATCAGAAGTCGAAAAAAATTTCGAGTACAATACTTTCTTCTATTGAAAATAGAAGAAAGTAATTAAAAAGGAGGAGAAGTGCGTCATTTTCTTTTCCGTGCTTGCACTGTGCAGTTTAAGAAAAAACAAGAAAATATTTTAGCACTTTATGGATGCTTTCTCGGTCTGAGCAAGCAATATTACGTTTTGCGTTTTTTGCAATATTACGTTTTTGGATTGTGCCACGCCCCTTTGTTTACGTTTTTGTCGATTCACATCCGTAAAATTTAGCCTAGTTTTTAGTTTTACCATACAAATGTTATTATTTTGCACTGAACAAATTAATTTTGTGATTTCGCAAAACAATACTTTAACTGTCACTTTTAACTGTTTCTTTAAGCGTTTGTTTACAATGTATTTAGAGGAATTGCTTTTTGTCCCCAATCTTTTAGCGTAAATTAAAAAATATTAATATACTTAAAATATTAAAAATATTTAATATGTTTAATAAAAGTTGTAGAATAAGAGGTATTTATACCATGTATATTTCTAGTAAAATTTGAAAAAAAAATTCATTAGAAAATACAAAATGTTGCCTTTGAGAAGATTTTTTAAAATTCAGATACTTCACGTCCTTTGCATGAATTACTGTCGAAGCCACATATTTTATGTGAATTTACCATAAAAACATAAAACACATATAAGTTAGAAATGATATTATATACGTTAATAGCTGAAACTGTGTCAGTAGGAAAATATTAAGCAATTATAACCACTGTAGTTACTAAAACCTGTTTTTCTCAGAATGAATATTTTCGTCGTTTTCATTATTTCAAAATGTTCCATGCGAAATTCTTTATGCCCAATTTTTTCTGATTTTTTGTTTAAAATGCTCTTTATGTGTGTGTTAGCAAATGTTACAAGAAAAAAAGATTAGACGCATGTAATTTTTTTAAATTTCATTTATATGAAATTCAATGATTTTTTAACGGAAAATACAAAAGAATTAAGTTAAAATCATTTTTTAAAATGTTTTACAAGTAATATGCTAAATATGCTTAGTAACATTTGTGAACACATACATAGAGAGCATTTTAAACAAAAAATTAGAAAAATTGGGCATAAAGAATTTTGCATGGAGCTTTTTGAAATATTGCCATTTTTTGTTAATTTTAAAAAAAGAAAAATCACTATCTCAAAAACTATTGAATATATTTTTAAAGAAAAATGTGAAATAAGAGATATATATATTATGATTATTTCCAGAAATTTTAAAAAAAATTCCTTGAAAATCAAAAAAATTAGTTTTGAGAGTCCACTGTAGCCTTGATACGCCATTAAGTGATATTTATTTCGAGTTTTTATTTGTATTTTTATTAATATTCTGCTAATTATTATTATTTTATTTTTTATATAAAAATTTCATCAATATGTATAATTTTGCTGTTAGTTTGGCGATTTGTATAATTTGGCGAAATCGTTCAACGGGATAACAGAGTAGTACCCAATTTTTCTATGTAAGTACAGTGATAACGAAAAACAATATAAAAGTAAAGACTACATTTATATGCATAATTTATCTGCATTTTTTTACAAAAAATCCCACGAGTTGACGTCAATGAACAATTCTAGATTATTTTTATTGATATGAAAAATTATAGAACAGAAATATAGGACAAACAATGTTTGTTTAAAAGTAAACAATTTTTCTATGCAAGTACAGTGATAACGAAAGACAATATAAAAGTAAATACTACGTTTATATGCGTAATTTATTTGCATTTTTTACAAAAAAAAATCCTACTAATAAACGTTAATGATTAGTTCTACATTATTTTCATTGATAAGAAAAAAAAAAAGAGAAATTTTTGAATGAAAGTTTTAGGATTTTTTTGTGATTTTTAACCACGATAAATTATATTATACATTTTTTAAAAACATATTTCAGTAAAAAATTGTTAGAATATGATTCAAACTAAGAAAAACCGAACTCAACGAGAAAGATATTAGTAATCAAATATAAATAAAAATGGTAATTTTTGACATAAAATATGCAATTGTTTGATATTTTGAATTATTTCAGTTATTTTTTTAAGATAATATAAAACTCTAACTTCAGTGAACAGGGTAGCTTGCAGAAGAAGAAAACTGAAATAGGGTAGATGTGTCAATAATGGACACCCTTCAAGAAATGGGTACTCTTCAAAGTTTTTGGTTTATATCTATCTATCTATTTATCTATCTATCTATCTATCTCTCTCTCTATATATATCCCCGATAATCCGGATCGGTTTTTGCATTTTTTTTCAACTTTGAGAAGCGATTGGTAAAATTTTTTGTTTTATTATACAGAATACGACGATGCAACAAGTTAATGTTATGGAAATTAGCCAATCGCTTCTCAAACTTGAAAAAAAAAGCGAAAAATCCGATCCGGTATACCGGGGTTACATATATATATATATATATATATATATATATATATAAAGCTAATGAAATTTTAGTTGTTATTATTATTTTTTATAACCTGTCCTTTCAAATTTTATAATCTTGCACTCTTTTTGACACTTTTATTCATGCAGATTACGAATCCGAAAATAGATGTTTTGAAGTTTCATTTTTTTGAAAGAAAATCCTAATGATCATGCTAAGAGTTGGCTTCATTTACTAAATTTATATATTCTTTACTTTCTTGAAAAAGTTGCACCTTTTTGCTTGTGTAGTTGAAGAAAACTTTGAATTTTATATATTTAAAGCTATTTACATTTTTAATTTTAATTTTTAGGTTTTAAGGGTAGTTACCATTATTGGGATGCTTAAGTAATCATTTTCCAGCAATGGAACCCCATGTCAAAATTGCAATGCCCCATGCTAGAGCTGCAATTTAAGTAATGTTTATAGTTATAATTTGAGTTAACTCAAACCCAAATAATCGAATTTAATTTTTTAATTACAGATAAAAAAATTGTAGTAACACCAAAACTTCAATAAATAGCTGCTTTTAAGTTACTTTATGTGAATAATAAAATTTCAATATTTATTATTTTATTTATTGATTTTGTATTTAACTTTACCTTGTATATTTTTTAAATCCAACAAATTAGAAGGCGAAAAGTATTCTTTAAAGGCTCAGTCAAAGAGGGGTTCTTAGATATTAATCACTCCTCATTTAAATGAAATAAATATGTTACTGAGGATGTTAAAAAACCTATTTTTTGTCTTAAAGGCTTCTTACTTTTTTCTGATAAAAAACTATTATCAGAGTAATATTAATGATCTATAGTAATCAAGAAACTAGAGAATCTGCAGAGGAGTGTCTTGAAACATTAGTTCTTCAGATTTATTCTGAAATAGATTTTTTGTTTTTAAATATTTTAAATATCCAGCCCACAATAACATTTCTTTCATATATTTAATAGTAATTATTACAAATAATATATCAACCAGTCTCTAAAAGTTTAATTGTTAAAATAAGTAAGACGAAACTATACACTAGTGTGCTTTTTCTTATTATCTTTTAAATACGACATTGTCTCAATAATTTTATAACCATGATAATATGATCGCAAGATATTTAGTATTTTCATCTATCTATCTAAAATAATAACTATATCTATCTTCTGATAATTGCAATAATTGATGCAAACAGTGAATTATTGTCAGAAATATTGTACTAATTATTGGCTCCCGAACTTGTACATTTATTTGAAAATAGATATTTAGTCTCATTAATATTATTTCACTAAAGCAGGGCGCGAAATTTCCATTCGCCAGCTCACCATTGGCGAGTAAACATTTAAGGTTGGCTAGTAAGTTTCTTCTTTTAAAATGTTATGCATCAAATCAAACTATGCGCAGCGATTCACGGAAGTATTTCAAAATGAAGCGATGGTATTTTTTTTCAAAAAGAAAAATGCTCTGTTGCCTATATCCTCCCCTTTCCTACGGAAGAATGAAATTCCCCATCTGCATTCATCCCCCCCCCCACACTTTCGTACCGCGCAGGCACATCGCTTTTCACTCCTGCGCGAAGAGATTCAGGTTTCGTCACCTAAGCGCAGCTGCTTAAATACGGTAAAAAATATACGTTCTATCTCAATTTTTTTGTTTCCTTCGATTTATCATTTTTCCTGTTCTGTGGTAGTTAGCGGTAATTAAAGTGGTGTTTTGGTTTATTTTTTTATTAACGCCATGAAGAAAAGACAAATGTTGAAAGTGAACACGCGCAAACTCAAGCTAAGTAAAGTGAGAATAAATCTGATAGTAGCAATAATCCCCTTTTCTTCTTTTCCAACTCTGCTAAATGGAAATGTGGCAGTGATTTCGAGTGATTAGAATATAGAAACAGGTGTTTTATTCTAGGCTTGGGTACTGATAAGTCTCCAAATATGGTTGGATACAAATCAGATTCAGCTATGAAAATGAAATCTAATTAATGTACATGGAGAATTTGTACTTGCATTTCTTGAGAAATTTTAAGCTCTGATGTTAAAGCAAGTTTAATTAGTATATTAAATTCTACCATTCCTGAATAATCAGTAAATAAAATTGGGACATATATAAAGGCCGTGATTATATCCCAAATAATAAACCAAAGCATTAGACATAAACAAACAACATATTATTTTTTTAAAGTTTTTATTTTTTTTAGATAAAAGACACTTGCAATATTATTCAATATAAATACATTATACAATAATCTAAGAAATCAAGTCATCACCATATTATGCCAATTTCATTAACAATTCACATAAGCTAAATATAATTTAATTGCCCTAAACTATGCCCTCTGATTCCCTAATCATAAGTAGCTTTAAATTTCAATTATTCAGTACTTAAGGAAGAAACAAACAGTAAAATTCGCTTACCGGATAAAACTATGAAGCACCGGAGGGACATCACTGGAGTCATATTGGGCGACAGGGCATGGACCGTAGCATCAGCCGCGACCATCAGATTTTTTCACCAGCACTCACAAGATTACAAAATTTCGCGACACTCTTTCTAATCCTCGAATACCACCTTCTAACACTAAAACTCCGTATCACTAAAAATCTCTATCTGAAATCTTTTCCAAGTAACCCTGTCTTATTACCCTTTTCCTTATTATCATTTTTTCGTTTTCCCCTCCTTCTCTCTTTTCTTTATTCTTACGTACATAACCCAATCTTAGTTTCCTTCTTTATTTCCCAGATTCTTATTGGGTTCTTTTCTCACAAAGACCTTTCTAGCATTGGCTTGCGAACCCCTTCTTTAATATTTAAATTTGTTTATTATTAAAGTACCCTCGATACGTGACTTTCTTTGCCAAAACGTGATGTTTTTTTCGCACCTGGATACTGCATCGAATTCATATTCTCTCTTCGATAACAAACCTTTTAAATTCCATTGCCATTCTTAAACTAGATCCCTGACCCTATTATTCATTTATTTCTTATTTGAAAGACGGGTTCCAGTCTTATAAAACCCCAGCATTCCTCCCGCCATGGGGAGGGAAATCACCTGTACAGAAGGAAACCTAGAGAAAGACTCCCTTTCAAAACGAATATGAAATTTATTATAGGGTACATGTGTGAACACCTGAGCATTTTAACAAGGTACCTTTTTTTTGACTTTTACGCACTTATAACAATAATCTGCTATGCAACTCTTTTTAATAAGACATCACTATTTCCTATTCCTAAATGTGAAAGCTCAATTCTTGTTTCCCAGCTGTGCTGCGAACTTTTTCTTCTCTTCTACTATTATACTTTTTCTTTCATTTTATTTTCCTACCTACCAGTTTTTCTAATAATCTGGGGTTAGCGACTCAACAATATTCACACTATTAGATTGTTATCCAACAAAGAAAGTACAGTAAAAGTTCTCTTGCAATCTTCGAACATTGTTGTAAGCCATCTTGAACAAGTGGAAAAACCATGAGAAAGACAATGCCAGTTCTAAATCTAAGGATTTGCTGATAAGTTTGAAGGATTATAAATTTCTGAAAGTTCTGTACTTCCGCTTGGATTTCTACTGGAAATTGAATCCTTTAAGTGTGGCATTACAAAACAAGGAACTTCTCACTACGTCTTTGAAAATAAAAATTGAACATTGCATCTCAGTTCTAACAGATCTCGAATCTAGTGTTGGACCAAGCGAACAGGAATTTTTAGGTCAACTATCCATTTCATGGATAATCGAGAATGTGCAGTTGACAAATATAGAAAATGGGGAGGAGGAGTTTCAGACATTAAGAGGGACATTAATTAAACATACAAAGATATACATCACAGAAAGACGGCAATCTATGTCATCAGATGTGTTAGCATGCCTGCATATTTTTGAAACTGTGGGTTGGTCTTCCAAAGAAAAAAAATCTTTCATTTGGGATAGAAGAAATAAAGAAGCTCCTTATGTATTTAAACCCAAATCTCTTTAATGAAAAACATGATATTGTATTTGCAGAGTGGGCAGAATTTAAATTTATGTTCCCATCACTGACACTCAAAGAGATGCTGGAGAAAGTTTACACTGAAAAATGTTCAGCAAGATTCCCCAATTTGCTCCAAATTCTAACATTTTGTGCTGTTTTACCAGTAAGCATAGCTTCAGGTGAGAGAGAGTTCAGCTGTCACAACAGACTCAAGACAGCATGCAGGAATTCTCTGAAGACTGAGACAATGAATGATTTTCTCAGAATTCTGTTAATGGACCCACCCTAACAGAGTTTGACCCCGCAGCTTCTACCACTAGATAAGTGGTATTTCAGTGCAGAAAGACAGTGCTACACAAACCTGAACTGCTAATAGTACAGGAACTTATCATTGGTATGTATTTCTGTACCCACTGAAACCTTATGGCAAGCTTATTTTAAGTTAATGTTGTTCTTTTTTTTTTCTTTTTTGCAGTAAATATGTTTCGTTTTGTCAATTTCCTTATTTTTTTCGGTCAATAGAAAGTTTTTCATACTACATCTGTTAAGAGTTTAAAAATATCCCATATTTTTTGTAAATGTAAAATATTCTGGATTTATTTGTCTTAAATATCTCATTTTCTGCGCAGGTGTGGTGCTGACGTTGTTGTCTGAATGAATGTAAAAATGTGGCGAGTAAAAGTTTTAATGAGACGAGTACCTTTTAAGCTGAAATTTTATGCCCTGCACTAAAGTCTGCTACTAAATACAGTTATAAAAACAGTTATATTAATAAAATATTTATGGGGTGGCCATTACTGGAACAAAGAGTTACAAGCATTTAAGGTATTTTCATATATTTCTAATATTTACAATTAAATTTTGATTTATTAAATTAAACTATGGAAATTGTTAAATATAGCTGATAGATTAATATAATGTTGAAAAAAGTTGAATGTAATACCTAAAAATATTAATTAAAAAGCAATTTGAAAAGAAATTCCTTAAAATTGTCCATTACGGACACATTCACCCTATATTTAAATGAATTGAGTGCCCATGAAATTTTGTTATACTAATATAAAAATTCCTTCAGTTTTTAAAAATATTATAATGATATTACTAATATTTTGTTTTTTCATCATTATGCATTACAACATATATTTTGAAATAATAATACGATTATAGAAAAATGACATTTAAAAATAATTAAAGCAGAATATCTCATTTTAGGTTACATATTTTAATTTATTTCATTGTCAAAAATACATAAATTACATTAGTCAACAAAAAAATAACCATTTTTTTATATCGCAAATAGTTTTATGTGATTCGTGTTCTGTGTGCTAGAAGTAGCGTAGAAAGTCAAATAAAACATATTTCTATCACGTCATAATTTTATGATATATCAAAATTTAATATTTTTATTTTTTTTACAATTTTTAATCTTAAACTAATTTATCTCGGATATAGAAGCTTCCTTTTTCATATTTTTTGTTTGTCGATGGTACTTTGCGGTTGAGGTTCAACTAATTACCAACCACCAGTAGTCTGCTAACATTGCAGGGTTCCATTTTTCTTGATATATTTTGGTGAAATCTTTCTCCGGGTTCATCACTCATAGCTCCCATATTTACGGGGGACAAATCTAAATACGAATCCAAAAAAACATATTTTTAAAGACATGTTGCAATTCATTTTATGAAAAAATTGTAACATTTTCTCAACATGGTAAACATATTGCGGGCATTTATGATTCCCTAAAAAGTTTTCAGTGACTGCAACGAACGACGTCCAGGCTTCCTTTGCTACACCCTTTAAGCAAGAAGTGGATATTGGATCTTTTATTATAATAAAAGATCTCATAAAAGACTCATTCTAAGTATTAAAAACAAAATATGTTATGGCATCTCTTGTTAAAAAATCGAAATCAAAACAGAATGCACGATTTTAAAGACATATTATCACACTTAACTAATATAGAGGATGAATATAAACTTCTGAACGTATTTCAAAGTTCTATTAAACAAAAACAATTGAATGTAGGAAGTGCTAGGGTTGTTCAAATACGGAAAAGATTTAAGAGGCCACTAGACTAACTCAAAAAGACCCGGATGATAATGCTAAATCTATGGTGGCGTTATATTCAAATATCTAACTCAAATTTTAAAATTTTCACATGATTTTTTTTGGATAGGATAGCTGAGGATGATCTAATCGGATCCTCTAACCGGGCTAATTTTTAATTTTTCAATTTTTATTTGGATTAAAAAAAAAAAAAATCTGAAACTGGTTTTGAAATTGAAACAGTCATAATGTAAAAAATATATAACCAAAATCAAAAAAGTTTAAACTAGCCCGGTTGAAGATCGTTCTCCGCTATCCTATGCAAAAAAAAAAAAAAAAAAAAAAAAAAAAAAAAAATCAGGTACTACTCTGTTATTCCGTTGACCGATTTCGCCAAATTTTACAAATCGCCAAACTGATAGCCAAATTATACATATTGAAGTAATTTTTATTTTAAATAATAAAAAACAAATAACTAGTAGAATATTAATAAAAATACAAATAAAAAGACGAAATAAAAATCACTTAATGACGTTTTAAACACGTGTATCGTATTTAATGTCATTAAATTGACATTCACGATCATCCATTTTTACTTTCTTCTATCTTTACAAGAAGAAAGTATTGGATTCGTGAAAATTTTCGACTTCCGGTTTTCGACGGATTTATACGTTTTAGAAGGTCCTGAACACGTTTTGACTATTTTTAGAAAATGTCTGTCTGTGAGTCTGTCTGTCTGTCTATCTGTCGGTCTGTATGTGGCAAAAAATTTGTGGGCGCTCTATCTCAAGAACTAATGCTCAAAATTTCATAAAATTTTATATTCAGTTAGACCTTAATATGAATTAGTGCCTATTGGTTTTTGGTGTAAATTGGCCTGGTGGAGCTGTTATACTACGTTTTTCATGATTTTAATGATTGCTATATCTCAAGAACAATGCACAGAATTTCACCAAACTTCAGATTCTGTGAGACCTTGATATGCATAGACGCTGATTAAGTTTTGGTGTAAATTGGCCAGCGGGTGGCGCTGCTATGCCACGTCTTTCATGATTTTCATGATAGCTATATCTCAAGAACTAATGCACAGAATTTCACCGAACTTCAGATTCCGCAATACTTTGAGATACATTGCCACTGATAAGATTTTGGTGTGAACTGCCCAATAGGTGGCGCTGCTATGCTACATTTTGCACGATTTTTGCGATAGCTATATCTCAAGAACTAATGCAGAGAACTTCATCAAATTTCAGATTCTGTTACACTAGAATATATAACCTAATTAGCATATATATATATATATATATATATATATATATATACCTATGCGCTAAATCGATGTAATTATTTGCATTTTTTAAATGGTTTAATTGACGTGATTTAAATAGAAGAAAGTTTTGTGATGGTCACAACATACTAGTTGAATATGGTATTTTGGTCGACGGGATAACAGAGTAGTATCAAAAATCATGTAGAATTATTAAAATTTGAGCCCCCACAGATTTAACTTAATCATCTGGGTCTTTTTGAGAGAATCGAGTGGCCTCTTAAACAGTTTCTTTTTAAACGCAAATTTATTTCTTGGAAGATGGTGCACCACCACATTGGGCCAATCGCAGGACCAATCGCAGGAAACTTTTCTCAGACGATGGATTTGTAGAGATGGACTAATTCCTTGGTCTCCACACTCTAAAAAAAAAAGGTCGATCTATTAAAAAAATTTATTAATCCTTGTAATTACTAAAAAATTTTTATTAATCTTACTCGGTTACAAGGAATCTGTAAGAATTACTAGAAAAAAGCTAGCAAAGAATAGAGTTAATAGTTTTACATTTTTAATAGCTATTATTAAAACTCGCTTGGCGTGGCCCTGATAGCCTAGTGGTCACAGCACCGAACTCCAGGCTGAAAGTACTGGGCTCAATGCTGGCCGCCGCCAAATATGCACCGAATGTAAATAAAGGGATTATGAAAATCCTGTCGTAGCAGTTACTATGGGTAATAATCTTGAACTTTCCCTCCCCTTTAGAAACATGTCAAAATAGAGTAGGTAGCAATGTTTGGTGCTGCCATCTATTACGGCTTTACCGAAAATCTTCCGTTTCAGAAGTCTCTCTTTTTACTCACTGGATGCAGCTCGAAGGAAGCTCCTGCCCTTCGGGCACACGTAATGGTTACTAAAAATAATTTTGGAGCTATTACTAAAATTTGATTGGTGGCTCATACTAAAAAGTTTTAAGTTAGTTATGCAAAAAATCCTTTTGTTCAGTTCACAAAAGAAATGCTTGTTTCACTTGCAAAAAAAAGTTTGTAATGGTTACTAAAAAATTCTGTGGAATACAAATTTACTAAGAAAATTTTTAATAACCTCTTGATTTTTTTTTCTTTTTTTACAGTGCATGATCATCCGAGATAACAACCTTAGATTTTTTTCTTAGGGTGGGGCGGGTCTATCAAAGATCGCATGTACGCAACAAATATTCGCAATATTGATAAACTAAAACAAGAAATAACTGAAGTTATTGGAAGGAAAACGCCTGACATGCTCCACAATATTTTTCGTGAAATTGAATGCGTACACTTAAAAAAAAATTCATAAGGTTACTAAAAATTTTTTGTAAATTTGTATTCCACAGAATTTTTTAGTAACCATTACTCACAGTACAAATAGCAACCATTCCAAACTTTTCTTTTGCAAGTGAAAAAAACATTTCTTTTGTAAACTGAACAAAATAATTTTTTGTATAACTAACTTAAAATTTTTTATTATGAGCCACCAAGCAAATTTTAGCAACACATTCCAAAATTATTTTTAGTAACCATTACTCAGAGATTCTTAGTAACTATTATAAACGCAATTTTAGCAAATGAAACAACCATTTATTTTGTAAACTGTATAAAAGAATTTTTCGTATAACTAACTTAAAACATTTTAGCGACAACCACCAAATGTGTTTTGCTGTTGACGTATGCCCGAAGGGGGGAGCTTCCTTTGAACAGCTAAGAAGACAGACTTCTGCCACGGAAGATCTTCGGCAAAGTTTCAATAGACGGCAGCATCAAACATTACCACCTGCTCAATTTTGATATGCTTCTGAAGGGAAGGGAAAGTCCATGGATCATTACCCATGGCAACTGCTACGACAGGATTTTCATAATCCCTTTATTTAACGAGTAGTTACACTGCATACACTCGATACGTCTTTGGTGGTGTAGAGCATCGAACCCTGGACCTTTCAGCCTGGAGTTCGGTGGTATGACCAGTAGGCTATCAAGGCCACACCAGGTGAGTTTTAGTAATAGCTATTTTAAATACGAAACTATTAACTCTATTCCTTGCTAGCTTTTTTTCTAGTAATTCTTACAGATTTTCTTGTAACTGAGTAAGATCACAAAAGATTTTTTAGTAATTGTAAGGATCACTATAAATGACAAGGATCACTATGAAATTTTTTTAGTAGATCTATCCTTTTTTTACAGTGTACTCGATAATTTTTCATATACAACTTCTTGAATATGGAAAAAAAACCCTTTGAAATATGCTTGTAAATAAATTTTTAAACAAGTTAGTACAATAATTTGTGTTTCTGTTTATCTAACTTTGAAATGCGCTCAATAATTTATGCTCACTTTATAGAGTAGTTCACTCGAAGACCAACAGAAGGAGCCAATTGACAAAAGAAAATCATGTAATTCCAGAGTTAGAATAGGCATTTAAGTGTTAAAAAGCAAAAAAGGTTTTCATATTACAGTACCCCCTCATTATATCGAGCCTCGATATATCGTCTCCCAACTTCTTTTTTTTTTTTTTTTTTTTTTTTTTTTTTTTTTTTTTTTTTGCTTCGAAAATTCTGCTACGAAAAATAATTTAACGTGCTAAATAATAAATCATGCAAAGCGGAAAAAAGCCTGAAATGAAATAATAAAAGACAGGGTTGGGGGTGGGGGGGAAAGAAGTAGAGGGTGAAAAGAAAGCAGATGGATAAATCGCATCCCACTGGCTGGGCCATAATGTAATTTCTTATTTTTGCTGTCACTTCAATGGTAGGGATCTGGATAAGTATTTCGAAATTAGAAATTTTGTCTGCATTTTGGGAAAAAGCCTGGGGATTTTTTTATTATTATTTCAGTTGAAATTTTCTGTAACACTGGATTTGTCTCGAAATCAATTTTGATACAGAAAACGAAAATAAAATGCGGAAATCGGAAATATCAATAATTATTCTCATGGCCATGCAAATGTTATCAAGAAAATAATAAATTAAAATAGCAATTTTAATTCCTATATTTACGCATTAGAAAAATTATTTCCTTTTTTCTTTAAACTAAATGTCACTTTGAATATCGTATGTTTTTTGTATTTTCATCAAAACAAATTGTAAAGGAGATTAGATTTTAGATTTAGATAATCTGGTAAACAGAAACATAATATGACTTTCCACATTATATGCAATCAATTAATGCAGTTGCTTAAGATTTGGAATCTATGTTACTAAGTAGGTTGCATATGGGGAAGATTTTACGATCGTCAGTTGAATGTAAGTTTAAATGTTTATTTTTTGTAAATTAGGAAATCTTTCGATAAAAAGCTTGATTTGTGTGAAAATTTGTGAATTTAAATTCGTTAAATGTTTTCAGAGAAGTAAACTGAAATTTGAAAATTAGCTTTTTTTGTACAGAAATTGAGTTAGGGACTTTTTGGGGAAAAACACTGATTTGGGGGTAAAATTTTGACCTTAAATTCGTTAAATGTTTTTTATAATGGTAAATTGAAAAATGAAAATTTACTTTTTTGTGTAGAAATTGAGTTGGGGACTTTTCCGAAGAAAAAAAAAACTGATTTGGGGAAAAATTCAGAAATTTTGGAAAAATTGACTTTGGACTATCTGGCAACACTGATCTCGACACAGAGTTCATTTGTTAGTTCGGAGCCCTTCTCGAATTATCATGTCTGCTAAACGAGTCCGTCTGCCTCTAAAAGTAAAAATGGACGCGATTGAAAGAATTAAAAAAGGTGCAACGCAAATTTCGATTGCTAATGAGCTAGGCGTTGGAGCTTCTATGTAAGAGGGTGGCTAAAAGAAGAATCCAGATTAATTTGTAGAAAACGTGGATCAAACTGAAGGACTACATAGAAAAAGAGCTCGAATGGCAAATGACGATGAGCTAGACAAGGCATTAATCTTATGGTTCAGAGAACAACGTGCATTGGGAGTTCCTTTATCAGGTCCCATCATAAAAGAGAAAGCGAAAATCTTGTCGAAAAAGCTAAAGCCGTATGAAGAAATCAATTTTGAAGCGAGCAATGGATGGTTTCGGCGGTGGCAAAAGCGGCATGGCATTAGACAGAGTGTAATTCACGGAGAAAAGCGATCAGCCGACGAAGAAGCTGCTTTGAAATTTCCTGCTGAACTGAAGAAAAAACTGGATGATTTAGTTGTAAAAGACAAACATATATACAATGCCGACAACGCTGCATTTTACTGGAAGTTGTTGCCAAATAGAACACAAGATTATGAGAACAGTTCGATGAATTGTGGATACAAAAACAAAAGGACAGGGTGATACTCCTTTTTGCAGCAAATAAAGAGGGAAGTCATAAGTTAAAGCCGTTCCTTGTGGGTAAGAGCAAAAATCCTAGAGTTTTGAAGAATGTAAAAAGGAAAAATCTGCCACTGATATACGAAAGCTCCAGAAATGCTTGGATGACACAATCCTTATTTAAGAAATGGTTTTTCGATAATTTTATCCCACAAGTTCGTGGTTTTCTCAGAGATAAGAGTTTAGAAGAAAAGGCTGTGTTCTTAATAGATCAATGCCGAGCTCATGCCAGTGAAGAAGAACGTATGTCATCGGATAAAAATATTAAAGCTATGTTTTTGTCACTAAACACAAGTCTTCTTCAACCAATGGACCAAGGAATAATTGCTATGTTAAAAAAAAAAAAAAAAACTATCGACGGGAGTTATTGAGAGATCCGTTGTTCGTAGAAGAACGGCTACTGCCTGAGGCTCTGAAAAATGTGAGTTTAAAAGATTCCATGTACATCTCTGAAAAAGCGTGGTCCGCTGTTAGGTCCGAAACCATTTCCAAATGCTGGTCGAAAGTTTTAAACAATGTCGAACTCGTTGCTAATAAAGAAGATTCTATGGATATTCTAGTTTAACAATCCAAGTCACTGGGTTTGAATGTAAACGAAGATGACTTGAAAACTTGGATAAATGTAGAAGATGACGAACCGATTTGTGACACTCTTACAGATGAGCAGATCATAGCTGATGTACCAGCGGTCGAAGATCCTAGAGACGCAGATAGTGATGATGAAGAAACGACGCCTGTTTACATGAAGGAAGGCGTTATTATGCTTGAGAAAGCATACATTGCATTTGAAAGATGCAACTCCACTCATATAAATAAAATGCAATTGATTAATTTTCGCTCACTGATATTGTCTGGAAAACAAGTTGTTTCAGAAAAATCTAAGCAGACGAATTTAGATTCCTTTTTCAGCAGAAAATGAAAAAATGTGAACACACATGCGTAATCGTACATAAAATAAAAAAAAAGGTAAATGGAATTTCTCTGTCTTCATTATAAGATATTTTTTACTTGCTATTATTTTACTTACTATTACTCTACTTACTATTTTTATTACTGTACTTAAATTACTAATTTTATTTTTAAGACTTATGCTTGTAAAAGATGTAAAATATGTACTAAATCACCCTCTCCCTCGAATATATCGCGCATTCGGATATATTGCGCATTTTTCTTGTCTTCCGAAAAGCGCGATATAACGAGGGGCTACTGTACATCAAAATATTTTATTGTATAACTGTTTTATATTGAGTATGTAATTAACAATGTTGCAGAGCTATTAAAATCGTGTTTTTTACAGATTAATAAAAAGTCATGTTGTAAAAATGCTGCACTTTATCTAAAACATTTCGTAAAATCCAAAGCAGTCTTAACGTTTAATTAAGCAAATAGTTGGTTTAAATCAATTTTGTTAACTTGTAAAGTGCAACTCAAACAAAGCTTTTCTATAAAGTAAACTTATATTTAAACTTTATTATATTTAAAACTTACTTATATTTAACATCTCTTTGAAAGTGTACTTTTTTTTGTTAAATTTACATATGGGCTATGCATATGGGATATTCATCGTCACTTATGGAATATTTTTTCTACATAAGGTACCCTGGGGTAATAACGCCAGACGGGGTAATAACGCCAAGTGCTAATATTTTGCATAAATATGAAATAATTTGGTAAATGACACCCATGTGTTCTGCGCAGAAGGGTTTTGAGTCATATAAATCGCAAAAAACAGCTTCAAGTTAATTTGTTTCATTTTTAGGTCTTATTGTTTTTACAAGCAGCCAAAATTAACACTTGATCTAAAATTTGCGAGATACGTTTTGTGATGTGAAGACTATTTTTTTTATCCGGAAATACTTTGTTAATTACATAAATTTGTAGTACATTTCATGGCCTTTCAAAATGTTGTTGAAGATTTTGGATATCTTCTCGAGATAATTTGTAATTTAAAATGTACAGCGCAATAACTATAACGGGGTAATAACGCCAATCCTTGCAATTTTTACCGCGGTTGATTCCCTACAGTGGCCGAGCTACATCCTAAATACTGATTCAAATAAACACAGTTAAAACTGTGCAATGTTTCTAATAATTCTATTTAAGCGGTTTTTTAAGCAAAAAGAAGCTCACGGTCTGATATTCTTTTGCCTCATCCCCCCCTCCCCACACCACACCTTTATTTTTCTTACACTTTCACAAAAAAATGAACATTTTCAATAGCTTAGGATGCAATTTGTCAATTTCTAGAGCTGAGAGTTTGTATTTTTAGAATTGGGAAATCTACATGCAATTATTCCAACTTATTTCATAGTTTTGTTTGCATGGCGTTATTACCCATATAGGTGGGTAATAACGCCAAATAGCATTGGTCAAGAAATAACGCTATTACATTTTATGTATTCATATATGTTAAATTATTTTTTTTATATAGATAGTCAATGAGTTGCTGTATCAAATCATATATTTGTTTGAAAAATACAAACTAAAACTGAGCCGTGAAAATTGCTAGAACCTTAACGTGGCGTTATTACCCCAGGGTACCTTATTACTGCCTTTAAAACAATCATGCTAACATGAAAATTTAGAGTTTTTTGTTTTTGTTTTTCAGTGCATAGCACTTTAACAACTTATAAATCAACAGATATATGTATTTATGTAAGTAGCGCTCGCAGAACATTTTGTCAAGCCCCTTAATTGTTTTTTCGAGGGGCATTATTCTTTGAAAAAAAAAAAAAAAAAAAAAAAACAAGACTGTAATGTACAATTATTGTGAATAGTTTGTGAATTCAAAGTCATCAGTTTAATTTTTACAATATTCTTTTCATTTTAAAGTATGGTAACATTTTATTTAGAAACATGTAGTAATTTTAAGAAAATAATTCATCATTCTGTGAAAATTTTCATACTTATGGACGCATTTAAAAACAATTTCTTTCATTTTCTTAAAACTGTAATTTTCAAAATTATATACAGTAAACGGTTATAAAAATGCCCCAAATGTTCATTTAAAAAATTATACATATTGGCATAATTTGTAATTTTGGCCATAAAAGTATGTCACTTCAGTATAAAAGTATGCATCTACTTTTAAAAAATTAAGTCTGTTTACGTAATAACGTACAAAGGTTGTTTTTAAATTATTAACATTTTTGTCCCAATCAACCATAAAGTAAAATCAACCATAATTGAAAAAGCTATATCATTATTTAAAGGTAAACATCATGGTTTTTATAGCATTCGAAAAACAAAGAAATATTCGTTATCTTATGTTATACCTAAAAAAAGAAAAAAAATCGCTGAATCTATTTTATAAATGACTTATTTTATTTATTTCAAATATTTTCACATGCCAGACAATTTAAGCGGAATTTTTCTCTGTTTATTTTTTCAGATTATTTTACTTTTACAAAAAATGATGCATCTTTTTATTTCGAAATGAAGATTGCTCTTTATTTTAGTTTTGTTTTTCTTCTAAAAGTTTAAAATTATATTTGATAATTTTTTTCGCCAAATTAGTTCAAGTATTAGCAACAACATATTTTTATCTGAATACAGAAGCATTTGAGATATCTCAGCTTTTTTGAGATAAATATGCCAATAAAAAATTTACTGTCAATAAAGTACAATATAGTATGAAAAATGATACACTGATTCGAACACGTATCTAAAGAAATGTCTGTTCCAAATGATAATATCTTATATGCAAAGCAATTATGTTAACATTTTTCCACTCAAATATGTAATTTATTTACCGAGAGTTAATTTGACATTATTGTTTTTATTTACCCATCATACGTAGTATAGGGTAAGTCTTGCAATCGTTTTGAAAATCGAAAATTTTTTTTTGACGGATTTACACGTTTTAGATAGTAGAGATTCCGAAAAACATATTTTTAGAAAAAAAAATTTGCCATCCGTCTGTCTGTCTGTCTGTCTGTCTGTCTGTCTGTAAACGCTCTATCTCCCGAACGAATTGAGATAGAGACTTGAAATTTTGTATGTAGTTAGTATGTAAGAATGGGACGAACCCTATTTAATATCAGCAACCTCGATTATCCGGAACTATTTTTTTCGGACTCTCGAAAAATTCGTTCTGATGAGAGGTATATAAAAATTTTCGAATTGTTTTGTTCTAAGGAATGGACGTAAAAGGCAATAAAATAACACACATTTTGCATATCGAACGAAGTCAATTGGATTATTAGTTGCCGAGATATTTGTAATCCTGTTTTCCACATTTTTCGATTTTTCATGACCCTGTATTTCATTCAAATTTCAATTCAGAGGTATATTTTAATTGGAAATGAGACGCTTAATCCGATGCACTTAATTGTTAGTTAATAGAATTATTATTTTTGGAGTTATAAGGATGTTTCTTTTACGCAGTTCGGTACTACTTGAGTAGTTTGGCGTTTTATATAATTTGTCGATATCGGTAATCAGCAGTTCTTTAATAGAGCATTACTATGTATATTAACAATATTTAAATTTTGTTTATGAATTGCAATGCATTGTATAAATAGTTTTCACAAGTTTTATTTTCATATACATATCCATGATGGGTAAGTATTACGGTGGCCCCCAACGACTAGTTTACTTACCCATCATACGTAGTATAGGGTAAGTCTTGCAATCGTTTTGAAAATCGAAAAAAATTTTTTGACGGATTTACACGTTTTAGATAGTGGAGATTCCGAAAAACATATTTTTAGAAAAAAAAATTTGCCGTCCGTCCGTCTGTCTGTCTGTCTGTCTGTCTGTAAACGCTCTATCTCCCGAACAAATTCAGATAGAGACTTGAAATTTTGTAGGTAGTTAGTATGTAAGAATGGGACGAACCCTATTTAATATCAGTAACCTCGATTATCCGGAACTATTTTTTTCGGACTCTCGAAAAACTCGTTCGGATGAAAGGTATATAAAAATTTTCGATTTTTTTTGTTCTAAGGAATGGACGTAAAAGGCAATAAAATAGCACACATTTTGCATATAGAACGAAGTCGATCGGATTATTAGTTGCAGAGATATTTGTAATCTTGTTTTGCACATTCTTCGATTTTTCATGATCCTGTATTTTATTCAAATTTCAATTCAGAAGTATATTTTAATTGGAAATGAGACGCTTAATCCGACGCCGTTAATTGTTAGTTAATAGATTTATTATTTTTGGAGTTATAAGGATGTTTCTTTTACGCAGTTCGGTACTACTTGAGTAGTTTGGCGTTTTATATAATTTGTCAATATCGGTAATCAGCAGTTCTTTAATAGAGCATTACTATGTATATTAAAAATATTTAAATTTTGTTTATGAATTGCAATGCATTGTATAAATAGTTTTCACAAGTTTTATTTTCATATACATATCCATGATGGGTAAGTATTACGGTGGCCCCCAACGACTAGTTTACTTACCCATCATACGTAGTATAGGGTAAGTCTTGCAATCGTTTTGAAAATCGAAAAAAAATTTTTGACGGATTTACACGTTTTAGATAGTGGAGATTCCGAAAAACATATTTTTAGAAAAAAAATTTTGCCGTCCGTCCGTCTGTCTGTCTGTCTGTCTGTCTGTCTGTAAACGCTCTATCTCCCGAACAAATTCAGATAGAGACTTGAAATTTTGTAGGTAGTTAGTATGTAAGAATGGGACGAACCCTATTTAATATCAGTAACCTCGATTATCCGGAACTATTTTTTTCGGACTCTCGAAAAACTCGTTCGGATGAAAGGTATATAAAAATTTTCGATTTTTTTTGTTCTAAGGAATGGACGTAAAAGGCAATAAAATAACACACATTTTGCATATAGAACGAAGTCGATCGGATTATTAGTTGCAGAGATATTTGTAATCTTGTTTTGCACATTCTTCGATTTTTCATGATCCTGTATTTCATTCAAATTTCAATTCAGAAGTATATTTTAATTGGAAATGAGACGCTTAATCCGACGCCGTTAATTGTTAGTTAATTGATTTATTATTTTTGGAGTTATAAGGATGTTTCTTTTACGCAGTTCGGTACTACTTGAGTAGTTTGGCGTTTTATATAATTTGTCGAAATTGGTACATCAGCAGTTCTTTAATATAGCATTACTATGTATATTAACAATATTTAAATTTTGTTTATGAATTGCAATGCATTGTATAAATAGTTTCACATGTTTTATTTTCATATACATATCCATGATGGGTAAGTATTACGGTGGCCCCCAACGACTAGTTTTTTTCTGTTTTGTTTTATTTACGTTTAACTGGATAAAAATACTTTCCAAAAATAAATTAGTAAAATTGTAATAAAAATCTTTACATTGGCATATTTAAGCCTTGTGTGGAAGAGCAATACTTATTTATTTTTAGTGACACACATCCATGTTATTTTAACTCTTTCGGGTCTGATGTACTATTAGTAGCACATGTCTTTTAATGGAGTATTATTTTGTTTTAACAAATAATTTTGCCACTATTTACAAATAGTAATGTTAATATATGTCTATGCATTTAGTATATGACTTCATGTATGTTTAGACATGTAGTAATAATTATCATAGCAAACGCGGTAGCGTTTGCTATAATATGTTTAAGAAATAGAAAATGCGAACGTCTTTTTGAAATTTCTGGCGAACCAGTTGACGTACGACAGTGATTTTGTTTTCAAAAGATAGAACTCGACGAGACGAATAAAATGATAGCATTAAAAAATATATCGCAGTTTACTGTAGTTTTTTATTTAACTTTTAACGAAAAAATGAAGACGAAAAATTCAACAATGAACAGCTAACGTTATTATGGATGGATTAACTTCGTTTTTGGTTTATTTTTACCGTCTTGATAAAACTTAGAAAATAGAAAAAAAAATTGTTTAAATGGGGGCGCAGTACTCATACACGCGTTAGTGATTCTGGTGTTGATGAGTTTCGTACATTTTAGTGATTCCTGCACGGCGAGTTTCGTGGATCCAGTGATTTTTTTTTCTGGTTTAAATGGGCGCGCAGTGCTCATACACGCGTTAGTGATTGCAGCGTTGGCGAGTTTCGTACATTTTAGTGATTCCTGCACAGCAAGTTTCGTGGATCCAGTGATGTTTTTTTTTTGTTTAAATGGGCGCGCAACGCTCCTACACGCGTTAGTGATTGCGGCGTTGGCGAGTTTCGTACATTTTAGTAATTCCTGCACAGCGAATTTCGTGGATCCAGGGATTTTTTTTTTTGTTTAAATGGGCGCGCAGCACTCATACACGCGTTAGTGATTGCGGCGTTGGCGAGTTTCGTACATTTTAGTGATTCCTGCACAGCGAGTTTCGTGGATCCAGTGATTTTTTTTTTGTTTAAATGGGCGCGCAGCACTCATACACGCGTTAGTGATTGCGGCTTTGGCGAGTTTCGTACATTTTAGTGATTCCTGCACAGCGAGTTTTGTGGATCCAGTGATTTTTTTTTAGTTTAAATGGGCGCGCAGCGCGCATACACGCGTTAGTGATTGCGGCGTTGGCGAGTTTCGTACATTTTAGTGATTCCTACACAGCGAGTTTCGTGGATCCAGTGGTGTTTTTCTTTTGTTTAAATGGGCGCGCAGCGCTCATACACGCGTTAGTGATTGCGGCGTTGGCGAGTTTCGTGCATTTCAGTGTTTCCTGCACAGTGAGTTTCAGGGATCCAGTGATGTTTGTCTGTCTGTCTTTCTGTTTGTTTGTCTGTCTATCGGTTTGTTTTTCTGTCTGTTTGTTTGTTTGTCTGTTTGTTTGCTTGTCTGTTTGTTTGTCAGTTTGTTTGTTCGTCTGTTTGTTTTTTCTTTGTTTGTTTTTGTCTGTCTGTTGATTATTTGTTGTTTTGTTTGTTTGTCTGTTTGTTCGTTTGTCGGATTGTTTCTTTGTTTGTTTTTACGTCTGTTTGTTTTTTTTGGTCGGTTTATTTGTTTGTTTGTTTGGATTTTGTCTGTTTGTCGGTTTGTTTGTTTTATGTCTGTTTGTTTGTCTGTTTGTCTTTTAGTTTGTTTGCCAGTTTGTTTTTTTATTTGTCTGTTTGTTTGTTTGTTTATTTCTTTGGCTTTTTGTAGGTTTGTTTGTTTGTTTGTTTGTCTGTTTGTATGTTTGTCTCTCTGTCTGTTTCTTTGTTTATTTGTAGTATCGTCAAGAAACGAAAAAAAAACATATTTTCCGTATGAAAAAGGAAAAGCAAGAAACCATATTTTCAGTTTAAAAAGGGAAAATATCGGCAGCATGGGGATTTTCTTGGGTGCATTTGTGATATGAGCCAAAGTTTGGGGCGGGGTATAGATGCTAGTAAAATTTTACTCTTTCGGTGTAGGATAACTCGATTCGCGACCAACGCGCGTATTCAAAGCAAACACTTTACTGCCGTAACTTCTCTTCTGCACAGATTTGCGGACCGCAGCTAAATTCGCGAATCAGAGCAAACACCTGCGGACCGTTTCTCTCCCGTAACTGAGCGTGTCACGTGATCACTTTTGTGGAAGCCATGAGGCTATCGTAAAGTGTAGAGTTGTTCGTAAAAATGGCGGCGTTGTATGCAAAGACCAGAGACATGTGACGCTCGAAATCGCGCTTCTTTTTAACTGAAAATGCTGTTATAGTTATTTGTATGCAGCAAATAAAAGAATTTATACATCATAAATCACATTTAAAGTAAATCACATTTAAAAAGACGGATTAATTTACGGATTTTCATTTTAAAGACAGCTATGTGAAATGTTTTTCAGTGTTATGTTATTGTTTGATATGTTGTATTATTATAAATCACTTCTTAATACTTTTTGAGTACTGCTATAAAACCTTTATTTTACTTCTTTAGTTATTACCAAAATAAGATATACTAATAGAAAATTGATGGTGACAGTTTATCTCGTAAAAGCAAAATGTTATCGCATCTATTGAAAAATATTTGTTTACTTTTGGTAAAATTGATATCTATACAGTTTCTCAAAATTTAATAATAAAGTTTTGCTCTTTTCGCGATTAATCCCCAATAATTAGATTTCATAATGCCTAATAATTTAAAAAAGCTGGCACATCAATTGCTGTATTTAAAAGAAAAAAAAAAACATTTTTCTGCAAGTGAGCAATTAGAGAATTTCTGTGATTCACGAATAATTGATTTTTGATTAGATGTAGCGTATTAATTTGATGTTAACTTTGAAACAAATTTTAAATGCACACATAGGAATTAAATTTAGAAAAGTTAATAATTCGAAAAGTTACTTTTATTAATTAAACACTGTTTCTTATCGAGATTTTCTTTTTTAAAGTTTATCTGTGCAATGAAGAAGTAAAAATGTATCTGATTACATAGTATGAATTATTGAAAATAATAATAAATCATAATTCTTGAAATTATATTTTAACATCTATAAATATCTTGAAAATTATTTTTTTCTAGTATAATACAACATGTTAATAATAATAATATTGCACTGAAAGCACTTCTTTCTTTCTTTCTTTCTAACCGATGGCCAGGCCCCTACCTGCCGAGTTATCTCAGCTTAATGGGTTAGATACCTGGTATCGGGGCGGTCGACCGCCTAATTGCCGCGTAGCGTCAATAAACCTGATTTCTTTGCTTCGCATGCTATCATTTCTGCAGTACTTGCTTGTAGTGTAGCATACTTTGTTTTGCCTGTCAATTAATGGTACATCCTGTTGTTTGAACTGCAAATGGCTTCGCAAGATGGTCTCGTAATTTAAAGCCTTGATCAGATGACGAGACTTTCACCTGGCAAGGCACCTCCAGAGGTATAATTCACAGGTAACTTGGAGGACTTTGCTCCCACGACGGATTTTACGTGCACCAGGCGCCATTAGCGTACATGATGTAATTTTAGCCGGCAAAGTGGCGAACTACTAAGACAAGTACCCGGGTCGGCTGTTTAGGTTAAGTGCTTTGTTGGTAATCTTTGTGGTTTATTGCACATTGGGTTAACTATGTGATTTGTTGCCGCACACCTTGTACTCATCATACCAGACGAAATGGGACTGGATGTTTTTGGGCCTAAACAATGGTACTGAACCGAAAACACTTCATATTGTGACTGGTTGAGTGTATGTTAGAATGTATGAATGACTATTGATTATGTGAAAGTATTTAATTCATTTAGGTTAAATGTTATTACTTATTTGGTTTAAGGGGGGGGGGCATAAATCTCTTTACATTACATGTAAGAGTAATAATAAAGTGATAATAAACACTACTCAGTTGCAGGTAACAAAAATTATTTTCAAACTGAAAAAAATCTAATTACCTGAAAGCTATTTAATGATGTTTGTTAACAAATTTAGGAGTTTAAGTAAAATGACTTTAATATTTCGGATTAAATAATATTAACATCTTAATTGATATTTATTTTTCTTGTACTTGTTGGCCTTATATATATATATATATATATATCTATATATTATCCTTCTGCATAATACATTTCTCAAATAAATTAATGCATGCAAGAAATTACCAACTTTAAATATTTTAATATAAATATTATCAATTGAAATGAACTTTTTATAGGTTTATACTACAAGCTTACTATATTAATTAAAGCAGTTTTTTAGAGTTAGATAATTTTTTTCTCTAGCATAAACAATTTGATTAAAGTTCTGAGCTTTCCAAGATTGTTAATTATATTTCTAAATACACTAAATACACTAATTAAGAGACATTGATAAATATGTTATCAAGAAATTTAATGTTTAAATATTCTACAGATAGCACAAAAGAATTTTCTTTCATTTTTATTAGTGTTTCCGTTAATTTGTTATAAAATTATAACTCACTTCCTGTTCCTGCACTCCTTTACCATTGAAAATACAAAATCTCAAACCTTCCGCGGGGGGAGGGGGGTAATTGCACTTTTTTTACTCATGAAAATACAAAATCTTAAATCTTCCGGGGCGATCATTGCTCTGGGGGAATGGTCCCTCCCTTATCACTTCCTATTTCTGCACTCCTTAACCATTGAAAATGCAAAATCTCAAACTTTCCGCACAAAATCTTAAATCTTCCGGGGCGATCATTGCTCTGAGGGAATGGTCCCCCATGATCATTTCCTATTCATGCACTCCTTTACCAATTAAAATACAAAATCTCAAACCTTCCGCGGAGAGGGGGGGGGGAATAATTGCACTTTTTTTACTAATGAAAACACAAAATCTTAAATCATCCCTTATCACTTCCTATTCCTGCACTCCTTTACCATTTAAAATGCAAAATCTCAAACCTTCCGCACAAAATCTTAAATCTTTTGGGGCGATTATTGTTCTAAGGGAATGATTCCCCCCCCCCCTGATCACTTCCTATTCCTGCACTCTTTTCCAATTAAAATACAAAATCTCAAACCTTCCGGGGGGGGGGAGAATGGCACTTTTTTTACCAATGAAAACACAAAATCTTAAATCTTCCGGGGTGATCAGTGCTCTGAGGGAATGGTTCCCCCTGATCATTTCCTATTCATGCACTCCTTTACCAATGAAAGTACAAAATCTTAAATTTTCCGCGGGGAGGGGAGGGGATAATTGCACTTTTTTTACCTATGAAAACACAAAATCTTAAATCATCCGGGGCGATCATTGCTCTGGGGTAATGGTCCCTCCATTGATCACTTCCTATTCCTGCACTCCTTTACCATTGAAAATACAAAAACTCAAATCTTCCGGGGGTGGGTACCATCGCCTGAAATCAATACTGTATCTGATTGCTTTTTTTGGAAGTTCCAATGTACTAATCTATTATTACTAATGTATTAATCTGTTTTTTTAATTTATTTTTTAATGTGTTTAATTATGTGAAAAAATATCATCATAGAAAAGCCTAAAATTGAAATTGAAATTAAAATGTTACCACCGTTTCATAATTTTACATTATTGTATTTTTTGTTGATAAGAAAATAGATGATACATTAAAGGGAATGGGCTAGAGCAATAAAAATATTAATATGCAATATAAGACTGTTATTATAATATTCCACGAATTTTAAATATTTTTCAATCTAACATTTAAAAAAATTATTCATCGTCAACTGATCAGCTAAATCTGAGTTCTAGACATTTTTTTCCAGGAGGGATATCTGTGGCTCTGAGGGGGGGGGGGTGCCATTACAAACAAAATCTCAAATCTTTCGTGGGGAAACTCGTTGCTCCGGGAGAGGGGATGTCCTAGAGCAATTAAAATATTAATATGCAATATGAGCTCTTTATTAAAAAGATTCTTGGATTTTAAATATTTTTAAATCTAACATTAAAATGAAATGTTTTTCTTCAACCGATCAACAAAATCCAGGTTCTAGACATTTTTCTCCAGGACGGATACCTGTGGCTCCGGGGGGGGGGGGGTGTGCACTTATTTACCATTGAAAACACAAAATCTCAAATCTTCCGTGAGGGAGCTCATTGCTCCGGCGGAATATCCTAAAAGCAATTAAAATATTAATATGCAGTATGAGCTTGTTATTTAAATATTTCTTAGATTTTAACTATTTTTAAATTTAACATTTAAAAGAAACATTTTTCAATTGGCCTGCTAGTCCGGGTTCTAAAAGACAGACAGGATGAGTGACTGATAAGATAGTATAGAGCGTATGAACAATTATTCAAAACATTATATTTTGTCCCTTTAAAAATTGGCGTCTTTTCATTTGTTAAAACATTCTAACATTCGATTAAAAATCGATTCTGTTATTCTGCAATTGTAGGCGAGGGATGTATGAAATCTTCCCCCATGAAATCTGCCCCCGTCCGCCATTTTGACCTCTACATTAGAAGGGGGTAGATATCCAGCGCTGCAGCATTTCACTTTCTACGAGGGCCTGATATCTGCCCCCAGTATATCTTCCCCCGTCCGCCATTTTGAGCTCTGCATTAGAAGGGGGAAGATATCCAGTGCTGCAGAATTTCACTTTCTACGAGAGCCTGATATCTACCCCCAGTATATCTTCCCCCGTCCGCCATTTTGACCTCTGCATTAGATGGGGGTAGATATCCAGTGCTGCAGCATTTCACTTTCTACGAGGGCCTGATATCTGCCCCCAGTATATCTGCCCCCGTACGCCATTTTGAGCTCTGCATTAGAAGGGGGAAGATATCCAGTGCTGCAGAATTTCACTTTCTACGAGAGCCTGATATCTACCCCAGTATATCTGCCCCCGTACGTCATTTTGATATCACAGTAGAGGGGACATACATGGAGTGCTAGAATACTTTTTAGGTTCATCGAGAACCTAAGAATCCTGGCTAAATATCCTTTCTGCGTATAGTTTTTATTGTTTCCGCTAATAATCATACGGTTTATTTATCTAGAAATTTGTAGACGACACTTAAAATGTAACTCTAAAATTATATAATATATATGAGGACGTAAACTTCAAAACGCACTTTATCGACATTTTTAAAAATGAATTTTCTGTATGAACCTTTTCTATTAATAAATCTGCGTAAAAGAAAAAAAAAACTATAATTTTAGGAAAAAAATGAAAAAAAGAAAGAAAGAAAGTTTTAACGTGTGTTTTGTCATTGTAAAATCTTGGTGTTTACAATGAAAACTAATAGTTTTTATGACATTTATTTAAATCGCAAAAATTTTACTTTCTAGAAAAGGCAAAGTTTGAACCTCACGCCCTCTTATATACATGCAAGATTTTGAGTACTTTTGTAGATTTTTAGCATTTTCCAACAAAGTTAAAGAATGCTTTTGCGTTTTGTTTGTTTGTTCGTCTGTCCATGTACTGATTCCCGTAAATACACTCGGATTTTTATACAATTGATAAAACTTATTTAGGTTTATTAAAACATGTTTGTTATTACATATTAAGTATGTACTGTTAATGTTTCAATTTTAGGGACACTTAAAAGAATTGAAGAGTATTTTAATGACATTACGCTATTCCAAATCTTTTGAAACTAGCATAAATTCTTGAATTTCTTTACGATCACGTTAAAATAGAACATTCTTAACATTTTTTATTAATTTACAGGGACACATAAAAGAAATCGGTTACGGTACTGTCTTTGCATAATAATTGCTCGAGTGTACGTTTTAAAATTCGGTATACGCTTTTAAGTTTGATTAGGTTTTTTTTGCGTATTACTCTTTATATTAAATTCTATACCTAATACACAGTACCAAAGAACAGAATTCTAATTAATGTTTATTAAATCAAATAAAAAAATTACTTCTAAGTTTTAAATACTCGAAATGATAATAATAAAAAAAAAAAACGCTTTTTTCCAACTTATATAATAATTAAAAATGTGGTTTCAATATCTATATTATAAAGACCAAAAGTATCTGTGCGTAACGCATACGTCATTTTAAGAATGGCAACACTTTAAAGTTTGAAATGCATTTCCGGTTTTGCAATTTTTCTACTGCAAATTTTTGTATTTCTTAACTGCCCACTTTTTTAATTTTTACACCATCGTATAGGGGAAAAAATGTACTTTTAAATGCGATTTTTTGAATACTGTATCTTAATTTATGTTTGAAACATTAATTTTTTTGTAGTTTGTAATACCGTTTTTCTAAACGTGGCAACAGAAGTACTCCATGCTTATTAAAAGCAAAGGGAAAAAAACCGGAAAAAAAAACAGACTACTGGATTTTTATGTTGCCATTTTTTTATTAAAAGTGAAAAAAAAATAATTAAACTACGTTGTGTCAAGAATATTGTCTGTTATAAAACCCAGTGAATGTTTGTTTCTTTTATAAAATTTCATTTATGCTTTAAAAAAGTATATGGATAGTTTAGTATCTGTTTCAATTAATAGCTATAGAGACTTCAAGTTTTGAATCAAAATGATCAAATTAAATTATCGATTTTCTTTAAAAAGTGAATACAGATATGAAAGGTGTATATTTAAATTTTGATATGGTGAAAATGACGTCAGATTTAGGTTTGGGGGAAATATTCTATGTTTGAGTAAAAGTGCAATCAATTCTGCTTTTTTTCATATTGGAATACAAGCATTAAAACCTTAATAACTTTATTACAATAAAAGATCTTTATTTTTATTATTTTTTTATTTTTTAGATGTAGAATAAAATTTAATTTTAATAATATCTGTAACTGAGTTTTATAGAAATAGTATTTTGTTAGCTTTAGATTGAATATAATTTCACATAAAGAAGTACTTTACAATTAAATTATTTAAAAAATATAAAATACAAAAACAAGTTAAAAAAGGACGTGTATACAGTGAAAAACTTCATAAGCTAAAAATTTCATGTTTTGAGTGAAAAGAATAGCATACAGTCATGGGAATAGCTCCCCCCCCCCCAAAAAAAAAAAAAAAAAAAAAAAAAAAAAAAAAAAAAAAACCACCATACTAACGCCTCAACAAATTATTGTAGAAGAAAGTTGTTGGTACCAAAGGATTGGAAATAAAGTGCACTATTAAATGAAATCATTCTGTAGCATTCCAATAATTGAGTACATAACTTCAATTTAGATGCAGCCTCTAAAATATGCTTGTTTTAAAATAATTAATTTCTTGGAAATTAATTTTACAATAAGAAATTTATGAAAATTTGAATTTAGGCTAATTTAAGGGTGCAAAATCTATTTATGGTGGCAAAATTATTTGTTGGTATTGAATTAAAGGACACAATTTGGATTTATTTTTATATGAAAATGGCCCCCTAAGCGATTTTATATGCATCATTTAAAAGTAGACATTATTTATAATCTTTTGCTAACAGCAACTTTCTACTAAAATAATTTATTGCACAGTTGATAGGGGATGGTTACCTTTTTCTTCTACGATTGTACGTAAAAGGTTCAAAATATCTCAAAGAAAGGTAATTTTAGCAATTTTTGGAGCGAATTATTATTAGTAGTATTGTTATTTGCATTTGCATATGTTTGTTAAGATTTCTATATTATACTATTTACTTTTGGATTTTCCTTGTTTTGTAAATTTGCATATACAACAATAACGCTTTCAACCATTAACAAAAGGAAGTGATAACTGAATGTTCTATATAATAATTCTGAACTATTCTATATAATAGTTCTATATATTCTATATAATAGTTCTGAACTATAGTAGAACTTTCCTATTATGATGAAATATATTAATAGGGTATGTATCTTCACTATTGAATTTTTTTAAATTATTAAAATTTTTAATGATTTATGTGAAGTGAAAATTCATGTGAAAGGTTATAGCTGTTTCTGCACCTCTTGAGTTATAAAAAGATACATATATATAGTATGTAATTCATTTTATAATCTGAAATCCTTCTCCTTTTTTATATAGTTGTAAATGAAACTATATTCAGTAATTTAAAGCAACACATATACAATTTTTTTTATGTTATTGATGTTTTAAATCAGCAGCTCTCACTGTTTTATTGATGTTAAAAAATTAAATTTAATCGACGCATTATATAAAATAAATTCTCATTTATTTGAAAAAAGGAAAATTCTAAAAAAAAAATATTCTAAAAAAACAAAATAAAGAGCGAATAAAACAAAACATTTAACAATATTCGTTACATTTTGTAAACTTAAAATTTTCGAAATTTAGCTTTTGGTTTTCGCTTTAAATTAACATTTTTTTTTTTTTTAACATTCTTAACAAATTATTTTGCGCTTAACAAAAGAAAAATTTTTATATATAGAAATAGAGCAACATTTAACAGACGATAGAGAATATGCAATCCATTTTAAACGTTTATTGAAAGTCTTAGTTCCTTATGAGATTGACAATTTATCTGTAAATGTTACTCACAGATTGTCAGTTTTTAACACATAAAATATTAAATTAAGAATATATTTTGGAAAATATTTTGGCTACAAAAAAGAACATATAATATTCATTTCCTGGGGTGATTTTTAAACCCTAAAACCTATTCCGGGATTCATTTTATGAGAAAGAACTTATATCCAAAATATGAAATACATCTGATAAGTGTGCATAAAAACAATTTAACTAATTTAAGGGGAGGTTATAATCACTCGTCCCTTTTTAATTAGCAAAATAATCCCATATCTAATCAGGGATACACCTTATCATAATGAATCTATAATCCAAAATTTGAAGCAAATCCGATAATTCTGCTTAAAAAGCCATTTTTTTAGTTTAAGGGGGTGGGGGTTGTATTCGATTCACCTTCTATACTTAGCCATTAAAGTCTTAGAACTATTCAGGTATTCACCTGAAAATACCTACATTTAAAAGAAATACATCGGGTAATTCTGCATAAAAACGATTTATCTAATTTGAGGCGAGATAATCCCCCCCCCCCTTTATTAATAAGCAAAAAAAATCACATAACTAATCAGAGATACTTCTTATCATAATTAACTTATGTCAAAAATTCCAAACAAATCGGATAATTCTGCGTAATAACCTATTAATTTAATTTATGAGAGATTATTCCCCCGTTCTCCCTCTATGCTAAACCATTAAATTCCCAAATCTCTTCAGGCATTATATACTATATATAAGCCTTATCAGAAAGAACCTATATCCAAAATTTGACACACTTTGGATAATTCTGCATAAACACCGATTTATCTAATTTAGGGCGGTTAAGTGAATTAAGTGATGAAAAATGAGCCACTGCCCTTCAAGGGGTTAATAAACATCAAATTTGTTACCGAAACATGTTACCGAATTTTGTCAGAATTTATACTTTTAAACGAAAACCTAATCTCTTATCAGGATCTATGCAATATTCATATTTTTCTTTATTCTACCTCTACCTGGAAAAAAAGGATGGATTCATAAAAATTTTTGAATTTCGGTCTTCGTCGGATTTACACGTTTTAGGGGGTCAAAGATTCCAAAAAACACGTGTTTACGAAATGTCTCTCTGTGACACAAATTTTGTGGACACTCTATCTCAAGAATTTATAAACAGAATTTCACAAAACTTTATATTCAGTTAGTCCCTGAAATACACTGGTGGTAATTAGTTTTTGGTGTAAAATCGATCAATAAGTTGCGCTGCTATGTTGCATTTTTTACGATTTACTCAACAGCTATATCTTGATAACTAATACGCATATTTCCATCAAACTTCCGATTCAGTTAGTCCTTGATATGAACTGATGTTTGTTTACATTTTAGTGTAAATGTTTCAAGAAGTGGCACTGCTATGCTGTATCTTTCACAATTTTTGCTATCGTTCTGTCTCAAGAATTAAGGGTGTATTCCAAACCAAATTTCTTATATTCCGATTTATTTTTAAATTCCTTTTTGCTCTCAAGTGCATCAAACTGGCAAATTCTATTATTAAGAAAGTACACAATGTGCCGTGCTTATTGAGCTTTTGATAAATGGAGAAAATATTGAAAAAAAAAAAAAAAAAAGAAGAAAGGCTGTCAAAGGAGACGTTTTGAACACCGAAGTTTTTGAAGCGGAAGATCTAAAACAAAAAACAAAACAAAAATAAAATAAAATAAAAATAAAAGATCAGAGTGAGAAAATAATTGTTTATAAATCCAATTCTAATGAATTGGGGGGAAAATTAAATCACACGGCATCTTCAAAAATCATCTTAGCAAATTTCATGTTTCTACTTTTAAAAATGAGTCTGAAAATGTATCAGAAAATTTCGAGCTGTTGAGAGTGGGAACATATTTTTTGGAATCCACCCTTAATGCACGGAATTTAATAAAAGTTTACTTCAGGTAGTCATTCATATATATTGACGCTGATTAGTTTTGGTGTAAATCGCTCAATAGGTGGAGCTGCTATGCTGCATTTTTCACGATTTTTGCAATAACTCCATCTCAGGAACAAATACACGGAATTTAATGAAAATGTATTATACTGGTAGTCCCTGATATAGATTGATGTTGATTAGTTTTTGGTTCAAATCGCTCAACAGGTGGCGTTGCTCTGCTGCATTTTTACGATTTATACGACAGTTTTATCTCATTAACTAATGCACTAATTTCCGTCGTCGATTCCGTTTGTGATTTTTTTTCTGCGATGTTTAAAAATTGACATCATAAATATTGAAATCAAAAACATAAAAAAAAATAAAGGTACCAAAGCAGCATATCTACGTTCAATTTTCTCTCTGAAAATGACAATCTATTAAAAAAATAATAATTTTTTGAAACTCACACTTTTGTATTTATTTATTTATTTATTTATTTTTGAAATACTTAAAATTTTTCACCCAGAATTTAAAATCTAAATACGAAAAGACAAATCACACACGCATAAACATACATTCATCTTTAAGAAGATTTTTTTCAATTTTAAACGATATTGACATTTAACCTTTCAGGCAAATTCGTTTCCAGACATCTCTTCAGGATTTTTTATAGGTAGATTTCGTAAAGAATACTATACCTATTATATTTTCCCCTATGTTGAAATTTCTGAAAACTTTTTGCAGATCCATGCCCATCATGACTAATGGAATCCAAAGCCCCCCCCCCCCAGTTTAAAACTTTATATAAATATTTATCTGTTCATATTTATTTATTTATTTATACCGTATATACTAGTGTAAATGTCGAAGAATTTTACACAAAACTTGGGAGTTAAAAATAGGAGTCGCTCGACTTATACACGAGTTAGTAAGATTTTTTTTCTTTTCACAGGGCTAGTCCTTTTATGGATCTATGTTGGAGAGACAGGTAAAAACGAACAATGATCAGTCCCTGAGATTGACAAAAAAAGCTCAACAAAAATGTCCCTCTAATTCTTCTGCACCCATTCCCTCATGCAATGCTCCTCAACGCAGGATATTAAATTTCAGCATTTGAATACCCCTTTTAAAAAGAGTTCAACGTCAGAATGCTTGTAGACGCCTCTTCTAAAAGTCCTACAATACAAAGAAGTTTTGTACATTAGCAGTCTAAGGAACGTTTTACTCTGGTAAATAAGGCTTAAGTAGATTTTTCAAAGATTTTTTTCTTTTTAAATATCGAATTGATGGGAATGGGTTTCAAAATAATTTTAAACTTCTGCGTTTTTACATAATTATGCTTTTTGAAAATATTACACTTAAAAAACTCTGATTAGAAACGCAGATAAAAGTTATTATTGTTATTACTATTTTATTATTATTATTATTATTATTATTATTATTATTATTATTATTATTATTATTATTATTATATCTTCGATTGCATATCATTTTTCAACATAAGTGCTATTGAAGTTTCAATGAGGAAAGCTTTTTTCTTTTAGCGATGAGAGCCGCTGGCGCCTAGATTTTTGCACTGCTGTATATATCCACGTAATTTCTACAATTTTGCATAAATCTCTTGCAACCTCATACATAAAATCAAGGAGAAGAAAATCTCGGTCATACCGTTATTATTACTTCTAAGAAAAGTTCTAAAAATTTATCTATGACAGATTTTTGACATCGTTAAAAATGGGCTCAAATTGCGCAAAAAATAATGTTTTAACCCTTTCATGGGCAAGGCTTTTCTGCTCCCAAACTGGTCAAGTAATTAATTCAAACTGCGATTTTTGAACAAACTGATTTAAAAATAATCGAAAACTTTTCGTCATGCATATTATCCGATCAAAATTGCAGTAAAAATTTACTGCTACCGTTTGTCAGTTTGAACCTTCAGATTAACCGTTTCCAGACTGCAAAAGACGTCCTTAAAAGGATTAAAATAAAACAAAAATATCATATCTTCGTCGGTTTACAAGATATTAAATGCAATTAAATTTATTATAAATCTTCTTAATATTATCTACAACTTTTATATTGACAAGTTGTTCATGGGACCAAGTCTAACAAAAACAGAATCATAAAGGGAGGAGGTTAGAGAAGAAAAGAAGTCACAGTAACATAATTCTGATTAAAAAGGCGCTTACTGAAAATTGAATTAAAAACTCATCAAAAGCGGCTAGATGAAAATGCGTTTATTTCTAATCTTAATTTCCTTTTTTTAAAAAATTAGTAATTAACTTTCAAATATACCTTACGGCTATATTTTGAAGCGGTAGGGGCTTTTTCTAATTATTTGCTTAAATCGTAAATTACGCATGTCAGTATTGCTCTTGATGTGCAGCACTTTTAACACTAAATATCAACCTTTTTGCATGAAAATTAAACACGGAGTTTGAAATCACCACATTTGTATTTCATAAAATTTTTAAATCGTTTAGACAATAATAAATATCTTTTAAAATAATTTAAATGTATTTATTGGTAGTCGATAAAAAAGAAAAACAGAAGAATTCTTCTGCAAGCTTTTTATACTAGATTTCCGTTTAAAAATATAAAGTTGTTCCAATTAATGAACGGTTTTATTTCAGGTGTTTTTAAAGCTAATATTTTGATCCCGACTAAAGCTAGGCGAGACACCTACTATTTATATGTTGTTAAGCACCAGTGTATTTATATGTTGTTAAGCACCAGTGTATTTATATGTTGTTATTTATTGTTGTTAAGTTTATAAGTTGTTAAGTTGTATGTCTTTGCAAATTAGTTATAGGAAAAAAAAAGAATCTTCCACGCATTCATTTTTATCGAGGAAAATAAAAATAGTAATGTAATTGGAAAATGTTTCCTTAAAATTTTATTAGTTTGAGGGAAATATTTCTAGATTTCGAGAAAGAATCGTAAATATTCCAAGCTAAAACATGGTTTTACTTTAAATTTTGAGTCTTGAGCAAATTTTAGCTTTGGATATGAAATTGGAATCCACTCGCTCAAGAATTATTAAAATTATAAATGTATAACTTTATTTTGCACCCTGAATATTTTTTAACATTAGTACTAATCATCCTAAAAATATTACAATTTTTATACATTTTAGCAACATTTTCATTTTAAATATGAGCTTTGACATTAATAACCGAAAAAATTATTTAACTATGATTGCAGCCAAAATTTGTGCTTAAAAACAATTTTAAGGACATAAGAGAGATTGCTCGCCAACTAGCAATTGATTATAATCAAAATCTAAGATGCATTATGTTTATAGGGACATATTTCTTAATTCCTTAAATTTGACTAAAATTAGCCGAAATTTTCGTTTACAAATGTATAAAAAGTATTAGGATTGTCAAGCTTGTAAAAAGTTTATCTTTTATATTAACACTGTTTGTAAAGCAGAATTTGATTCGATTAAAGAAGACGGTGCTGATTAAACAAATGACAAACGTTGTTTTCTTAATTAAAAAAAGGACTTATTCAATAGTACAGTGATTGAAATAAGCGGCAAATTTCCATATGTTTAATTGTAGGAGGGGGGCCGTATGTTTAGTCTGCCCAGGAGCCCGTGAAACCTGTTACCGGCCGTGCACACTAGAAATACAAATTGTCACACCTCAGCCATTTTTTAAGGTATGAACGAAAGAAAAAAATGCTCCGACCCTTTTTTTATAAAGTTCAAACACATAAAAAACGCTTAATTTTTTCATTTTTTGTACTTCATTTTATTTTTTAGTTTTTTAGTTTTAAATGGCCACAGGGCCGGTTAGAGGGGGGGGGCACAGTGGGAAACTGCCCAAGGGCAAGGGCATTGGGAACAAGATGGGGCCCGCACTAGGGTGGAGCGAAAAAAAATTTTTTTTGAAAATCAAAAACGGGTAGGTGCCAAAAGTTGCCTTTATACTAGTACATCAACTGCGTAAAATTTTACCGCTGAAAAAAAATAGCTTGAGTCTGCGCTTTTGCTCCAAAAATCGAAATTTTGGGTAAAATTTGTCATTTTTGACATTTTTTCAAAAAAATTGAAAAAATCCTACAGAGCTGGTTAGTATTTAAAAGTGTTGCTTAGACCTTTATATTTATCTGCTTAACAACTATAAAACAATATGTTTATTCCCTATAGCTGGAACAAAACACACAACTTTTAATAAGAAAACAGTATTACCACTCTATTGGGTCATATAACGAATTGTTGTTTTCAATACAGCTCTTGTTTTCAAAACTACCTTGGACATGCGTCGTGGAGGTGGCTATATTTCCTATACCACCCGGCTCAACTATTCGGTCATCTTACTACAGTGTTTTATTTATACATTGATTTATAATTTTCTTTATAAAAATTTGTCATGTTTTCGATGCTTCCACCTTGTTCATCTGTTCTTTGCATCCATATGCTGCTGTAACTATCTTCATGTATATTTTTGCAGTTTATACAAAAAAATGACATGCAGAGAAATGTACGGGAATATTATTAAAGGGATCTACTCGGCCATCTATTATACTTACCAAACTTACATTCAGTTGAAGAATAGTGATTGGAAGTTCTGTTACCACAACATTTTTTCAGTCAATTGTATTTTTTTTTACGTAATTATTTGCTTCAAAGATGATTTCAGATATTTCAACTATAAGTATGCCATCATTTATTGTAGTTTTGCATTTTTTATATGTTGAGAAGCGAGCTGTTTAATGTGATGGTGATCTTCAGAGAGAATTGCAATGAAAATTTGTTCTCCATGTGTAAAGCAACCGCTGTTGTAAATAACCTTTTTTATGCCGTTTTCTAAGTGTTTTCGAATCCAGGTAATTTCCTATTAACTTTTAGATCCCCTTTTTATGAATGGACAACATTTGATGGTGAAATGTCCTGGGCATAGACTTATAATGTGCTTAGTACTTTATGAGGGAATGTACGGATTCTAATGGATTATAAGTGCTCATTTAAAATTAGGAGAATTTTATTTGTCACTGTAAGCCATTTTGCATGGGGTAAGCTTAGAATTGTGTATCACATTGAATCATTCGCTACTTCAACTCCAGTGAATTTCCTCTGCGTCAATTATTAGAGAAGTCGATATGAAACGTTCTAAGCTACATGGATTCACTGGATCAATAAGGAAAATCTTTGTCTACGTACTATTCACTTCCTAATGCAATTTTTTTTTTTTTTTTTTTTATAAAATAGAGAATAATTTTGAAAAATTATTTTCTCAAATTGAGAAAAAGATACTCAGAATAGACTAGAAATTTCTGTCGGAGATTGCAAAGCTAATTCATAAGGAAAGCTATTTCTCAGAAAGAATGGGGAATAAGAATTTAGAAAACATCTCACACAAAAGACAGCTCATAAAGTTAATAAAATTTTCCGCTTTATATAAGCACAGTTTGGCCATCAGCGTCTATATGTTCACTTACAAAATGTATAATCCAAGTTTATACCGCGGGATGTTTTATACGATATGTACACCACACCTGAATAATAGATCTAAAATCTTATTAGAACTTACTAGACTACGGAACAACACAGGAAACGACATAAAGCATGCTAAAACGTCTTTAGAAATATTGTTGTTTTACACGCAAATTTTGTTTGCAATCCTCTCTGACGATCGTCATAATATTAAACAGCTAGCATCTCAGCATGTATTCAATGTAATAGGTTCAATAAATGATGACATACTTAAAATTGAATTCATACAATCAATTATTAGGCTAATCATTGCATATAAAATGTAATTGATTGAAAGAATGTTGTGATAACAGAACTTCCAATCATAATGTACTAATTGCATGAAATTTTAATGAAGATAATAGACTGCTGAATAGGTTCAATTAAGAACATACCCAATACATTACTCAGCTTCTCTTCTGTTATACATGGTATAAAAATATACGTGCAGCAGGTCACACCAGCATGATCCAAATCATCCAAAATCAATGAATACAAAGAAGAGATAAATTACTTTGATACATAGAAAACTTATACTCGTCTTCGGGAAAAAAATAACAATTCAATACATAAATAAAACACTGGGCCTAGATGATTGGGTTGTTGAGACGGGTGGGATAATGCAACTACCTCTATGAGTTATATACACAGTAGTTTTGAAAGCAGCTAGGTAAGAAATGCATTCAAAACAACATTTCGTTGCATGCTCTAATAGAGAGGTTAACGCTGATTTTTCACAAAAAGTTGTCAGATTTTCTCCAATTATACAGACTACAGATATTGTTTTATAGTTTAAATATGTTAAGCAGATAAATATAAAGGTCTAAGCAACACTTTTAAATACTAACCAGCTCTGTAGAAAGTTTTTAATTTTTTTGAAAAAATGTCAAAAAATGACAAATTTTACCCAAAATTTCGATTTTTGGAGCAAAAGCGCAGACTCAAGTCATTTTTTTTTCAGCGGTAAAATTTCACGCAGTTGATGTACTAGTATAAAGGCAACTTTTGGCACCTACCCGTTTTTGATTTTCCAAAAAAAATTTTTTTTCGCTCCACCCTAGCCCGCACCGTATCAAACAACTATAGAGATTACATAATATTACAAATCTGAACTTGCACACATTTTTTTAATTATTATTCACAAGTTAACTGGAAAAATGTTTCCCAGAATTGTTGTGATAATATTTTCACCCAAGACATAGAACCATTGGTAAAAGAATCCCTGCATAAGAACCATTACTAAAAGAATCCCTGCATAGAACATGGAACAAGACAAATATTATCTCTTCTTGTTTTGTACTGAGGTGAGTACTAATCTAAATCTGTCACTTCATTCATCATTCTTTTTACAAACAGCCAGGCACTTCCTGTTTTCCTAAGAAATTCAGAAAGAATCCTTCTTTGACCAAGGATTGCCATACCCATGCCTTCAGGCCAAAGAGCCTGTGGACTACAACGGGTCTATCTGATACTGGCAGCTAGACCGACTCAATTATCGGACAAACGATGCGACAGTTAGGGCACGGCCCGCGCTAATTGGGGTCTCCTAGGGAGTTCCGATTTACTGATTACCGAATAGGTACGAGAAGTACATGCTTCCCTTAGAAAGTTTTGAAGGGGCCCAAAATTGAGAACACAGGAGGCCCTGAATTTTGCATGGAATTAACTTAATTCTAAAATTTTACCTAATTTCTTTTCAAATTATTAATTATGCATATATGCATATATATATAATTTGTATTATTTAAGTGCTTCGTGCAAATAACGAATTAATTTTTCATGTAAAAGATCAGTTTTTGTACATTATTTTAGATAAATTTTTATTTTACATATTGAATTTTAGAATTGTTAAATTTAGCTTATATGTACAAAAAAATAGCTATTGCCGTTATTGAAAGAAGTATATCAAAATATTAACACTTTATGTTGTGCATACATTTTTACTTCAATGTTTCCATCCAATTATATTTTTTATACTAGCCCCATGCTAATCTCTTTTAGCATATTTTGCTTGATTGTATTCAATTTTAATGTAAAAAGAAAAAAAAAGGGGGGGGGATATTGATTAATGAAATACATATGAAATCAAGTGAGCCATTCTTTTGAATAATATTTATAGCAGTGGTGAATTTCCAGGTATCTCGAATGTAAATTCTTTACAAATGAAAGAGGGCCCCCGAAATGACACTGTGCTTCCCATAGCATCAGAGTTTAAACGGGCCCTGCCTTTTTACAGGGAAATATTGTTTTGAAATACCATTTCCTCTGTACAAAATAACATTTTCCCCATGATTTGTTTTTAACACTAGAACCGCGGAGACGGGTCATTTTGACTCGTATTCTGTGAAAAGATGTCGATTCGAACCAGATAAATCTTCTTAAAATAATTTACATGCAAGCTGCACAAAAATTATTTAAACTAAATAAGTTAAATAGACTTAAATACAAATTCTGATGTGAATTATTTTTATAAAACTTGGGTAAAATTTCCCGCGGTTCTAGTGTTAAATATTTCTTTTGAGAATTTCTGAAAGTCGAAGTTGGTATACTTTTCAGAGAGTGTGTAGTTTTGACAATCTCGAAAATAACCATTCACACAAAAAATCACAAACTATCTTATAAAATTGGTTCACTAATTTATTAATGGTTTTTATAATCTTCGATTAACCCTTTATCTACGGACGGTACTTATAAGTCCATTAAAATTATTCATTATAAAATTCTTTTAATACGTCAATTAGTTGTAATACTGTTTAGAATGAGTTACAGATACATTACTTTATTTTGTTCCAAAAGCATTATTAGTTACACAAAACAAATATATTTTTAAAAGTATAATTTCTTTTCCCTTTGTATTTTTTCAGCTTTATTGGCGCTGAGGGAGGGGGATGGGGATTTTTCAATTCGGAAATACAGTCGGCACTCGTTAATTCAAAATCGGATAAATCGAATCTTCACTTAATTCGAACTAAACGTTAAGTTCCGAAATTTTCAATGGCAGAATAATGTTAAAATTTTCAGCTAATTTGAACTCATTTTCTCTTGATATCGTTTAATTCAAACTAACGGGAACTCTAATTTTTCATTTTTCCTTTTTTTTTAAACTCCAGATCCTTGAAATAACTTGATTTCTTTCATTTTAGTAAAAATTGTTCTGAATTAGTATACACATAATCCCATCCATTTGATATCCGCTTTCTATTTATCCGTATGCAGACCCTGACTATCGCACGGGCACTCGAGTTCTATGCCCTGGGAACGAAATTTCTGTGGAACACAAAACATTTCCTATTTCATCTAAATTTATATTATAAAAATCATAATTGCGGAACGAAAAGTGATATTAATTCGGTAAAATGACAAAAGTATACATCAATTTATGTTTAAAAGCACGTTTCAATAAATAGTAGAATTTCTTTCTTAATTTTTATTTATGGAACTGTTTTTCAATTTTCGAGGAAACTTTTTTTTAGATAAGTGTATAATGTGTGAAAAAACTATCAGTAAATTAACTAATCTACGGGGGCACGAAAATTTGAAAGTGCCCAGGGCATAGAAACTTGTTAGTCGGGCCTGTCCGTATGTCTGTAAATGACACATCCACCTCTTCTTCCATTGCGATTGTTCCTAATTCCTTAATTGGTTTATGTATTTATGTATTTTAATTTAATATTAAGTCACATTCTAACTTGAACAGCTGAAATGAATTTAGAAAATACTATAATTCCTTTGTAAAAGAACTCTTTTAATTATGTTTTTCTGTCATACTTACCATAATTCGAACATTTCTTATGGTCCCAGTAAGTTCGAATTAACGAGAGCCGACTGTATTTCTACATTTATATTGTAAGAACACCATATTTGTACATTTTATAATTCTACAAAATACGAAGAAAACAATTTAAAATAAAAGATTTGAGTGGGTTATAAATATTGCACAAAATCCCTGTAAATTCAAATTTAATTAATCCTTCTAAATAATTCAATCCTTCTAAAATCCTTCAAAAATTTATTAAATGATTAATAAAGAAAGCGTCTTTTCAATATGGGCGTATATCCAAAAATTGGACCAAAACCGTTAATTCAGTATGAAAAATCCATTTACCTAAATTAAGAGCCTCCGTCTGATCAATGAATCCCCAAAATCAATTCCTTGTCACTTTTTTTCCTGTAACTTTTTTTCCGTAAATTTTTTCCGTGTCACTTTTCTCCGATTTTATAGTTTATGTCACTTTTTTCTGTTTACCTACCAGATGGGGGAAATGGTATCCAGATGCACTAAGTAGCTGCCACTTGTTTCGTCGGTCACTTCGTGATAATTTAAAAGCGATGATCTTATACAGGATGAATGTACATATGTTTATAATAATTGATTTATACTTGAAATAATATAATCACATGCAGAATTTTAAATTTAATTATAGCGAATTGTTAAATGACTAATTTTATAATTCATATTATTAATGAAATAAGGTCAGGCAAAGTTAGTTTTAACGAGAAACAACATCATCACTGAATTGAATCGTGTTTAAAAAAGCCATCACTTTAAAATAATCTAAAAATTCGTCGGAAAACAATTGATAAAAATAAATTACAAATACAATCAGTTACAAAAAATCAAACCTATGGAATTAATATATTAAAGTGTTTTTTAAATATAATAATAAGTTTCTGCATTATGAAATTAATAATTTTAGGAATATATAATTATATTCGATTTATATTTATATCTATTCTAAGGAAACTTTAAATGTTGTTTAGAAAGCTAATATTTGCTCTTCACTGAAATACTGTGTAATCAAAGTTGCGTTCTCTTTAAATTATTTCTGAATGGAAAAATACAATTTAAATCAATGTCCAATGCATAATTTTATTTTGTTTGCTTCTGTGGAGTTATCGGCTGTTTGAAAATTGTTTTAACTCTAATTAATACATTTTACTCATCATATGGATTTTAAACGGAATCAAGAATAATTTTACTTATGGCATTTTCCAAAATATGTTAAAAAATGTCAAAACAGCAATGAGAATCCAAGAAAATAATGCGCATGTGCTATCCATCAGTTTTCTTTATTAATAAATAAATCAAGTTATTATTATTTTTTAATGAATTGAAGAATGCTATCTATATTTTACATTAATCATAACGACAACCTAAGACTAAATCTTATGGAATGGAGAAAAGTTCAGTTTTAAGTAGGCTTTCTTACACCTTTATGTCCCGACGTCACTTTAAAGCACCTTTAAAATAATTTGTTTTAAAATGCATGTAATACTCGATTAGTAGTAATACATTTTAGAATGCGTTCTAAATACTACTTTACTTCATCTTATCTCAAGAGCATAATTGGTTGAACAAACAAAAATATTTTTAAAAGGACGATTTCTTTTTCATTTGCATTTCTCAGCTTTCTTAGCGTTGAAAGATTGTGGGGGGAAATTTTCAATTAAGTATCATTTTATAATTCTAGAGTAAGACCATTATGTTTGTACATTTTGTAATTCAATAAAAATCTAAAAAAGTATTTAAAATAAAAAATTTGAGTGCAGTTATAAATATTGCATAAAATTTCTACAAACACAAATTTAATTAATTAATTTTAACTGTCAAAACTCTTTTAAATTTTATTAAGAGGAACTTCAGTCATGAGAAAAGACCCGCTAGCTTATGCTAATCCAATGGAAAAGATTTATAAAGATATCTCGATTGAATTTCAATATTTTTAATATTTTTTCTTAGATGATCTGTATGCAGGCCGTTTCTTACTTTTTCGATTTTGATTATATGTTTTTTTTCTCATGAATATGCTTTCACTTTCGAAACCGGTTCCGAAAATAAAAGTGTTTTCACTAAAATTATGTGTAAATAAAATCGAAAAAATCTCTAATATTCAATGAAAAAAATCATTTAAAAACTTGTAAATTCAAACGAGATATATATTTTTTAATTTCTTCCACAGGATTAGCATTATCGAACGGGCCTTTTCGCTTGACTGAAGTAGCCTCTTAATTAATTGTGTACATCTTCTTATGTAGATTCAAAAATTCACAAAAAATGCTTCAGAAGATGAAATTTTCATGAATTCATAATTTGGGAAATACAGGGTTCGGAGGTACACCGCTCTTAATTATTTTCCGGTGATCACGAATATTTTCCATTTAGGAAAACTCCATTTTAAAGAGGTTTCGCTTTAATTGGGTTCGTTTATAGACAGATCCATTTTATCAGTTTTTAAAGTATTTAGTTTGCTTAATTACTGCATTAATAATTGCTAAAAGATGTTAGCCCCCCCCCAAAAAAAAAAATTCGGAGTCCACCCCTGACATGATTCGCTGGTTGGCACATGATTCGCGCCCTGCTCTGAAATTACAGATTTTTTTCTTTTACGCAGATTTATTAATAGAATAGGTTCATACAGAAAATTCATTTTTAAAAATGTCGATAAAGTGCGTTTTGAAGTTTACGTCCTCATATATATTATATAATTTTAGAGTTACATTTTAAGTGTCGTCTACAAATTTCTAGATAAATAAACCGTATGATTATTAGCGGAAACAATAAAAACTATACGCAGAAAGGATATATAGCCAGGATTCTTAGGTTCTCGATGAACCTAAAAAATATTCTAGCACTCCATGTATGTCCCCTCTACTGTGATATCAAAATGACGTACGGGGGCAGATATACTGGTGGTAGATATCAGGCTCTCGTAGAAAGTGAAATTCTGCAGCACTGGATATCTTCCCCCTTCTAATGCAGAGCTCAAAATGGCGGACGGGGGCAGATATACTGGGGGCAGATATCAGGCCCTCGTAGAAGTGAAATGCTGCAGCACTGGATATCTACCCCCATCTAATGCAGAGGTCAAAATGGCGGACGGGGGCAGATATACTGGGGGTAGATATCAGGCTCTCGTAGAAAGTGAAATTCTGCAACACTGGATATCTTCCCCCTTCTAATGCAAAGCTCAAAATGGCGGACGGGGGAAGATATACTGGGGGCAGATATCAGGCCCTCGTAGAAAGTGAAATGCTGCAGCGCTGGATATCTACCCCCTTCTAATGTAAAGGTCAAAATGGCGGACGGGGGCAGATATACTGGGGGCAGATTTCAGCATTCCCGTAGGCGACGTTATCAGTTGCGGAAGGGGAAAGATGTTTGTCAAGCATCGCGTCTTCGAATTCTTTCCCCCTATCTTCCGTAACCCCCCCCCCCCCGTTTGCAGAACAGCTTTCATAACTTTGTTGACGTTTGCTCTGAATACGCGCGCAAAGCTGTCGAATAGTTCAGTTGGCAATCCTCACATAACTCTTGTTATAAGTCAAGTTTGAGTAAAGTGCGCGTATCAGAGTGCTTTGTGACCTTTTCAGTACAGCAAAAAAATTAACTTTTTGTTTTAATTTTAATCAGCTTTGCGAAATTTTTAGACTTTATTATGACTTCTGAGAATGAAAAAGCGTTTAGTGATAGCAGTAAGTAAGAAGCTTAAGCGAATTACTGATCAATTATGAAAAGAAGTAGTGACAAAACTTAAGAACGATGATAGTGTAATCAAAATAGCTAAACAATACGGTGTAGATGAACCGTCGATTACTCCGATTATAAAGAACTAGTCGGATGTGGCAACCCCAAAACTATTTTCTATCTCATGCATTTAATGAGTCAAAATTCATTATTACAGTGTCAAAATCAAATGACAATCATATGCTCACCGTGAGGCCATTCTAAAGGCATGAAATTCCGAACATTAGTTTTTGAAATTTGAAATAGGACTGTTGCGGATAACGGGGAAAATACAGCATATATGCGACACTTCTTGAGAGATTTACCCAAAACACGCAATGAGCAATAGTATAAATCAAAGTGTGCCTAAATCTCAAGTTTAATGAAAATTTGTGCATTAATTCCTGCGATTTAGAGATATTGTGGTAATCGGAACAATTCAGCATAGCAGCGCCATGTGTTTGGTTATTGAAACCAAAACGTAAACAAAGCCAATTCATATAAGGATTAACTGAATTTGAAGTTTGATGAAAATCCGTGCGTTAATTCTCGAGATAGAACTATTGCGAAAATAATGAAAAATGCAACACGGTTAAGCCATCTGTTGAACGATTTAAATCAAAATGTAAACAGCAAACAGCATCAATTTATATCAGGGATTACCTGAATATAATATTTTTTAATCCCATGCATTAGTTCTTGGATAGAGCGCCCAAAATATTTATATCACATACAGAAAGTCAGATACAAGAATGGATTATGATCGTGAACTGAGGTTCCACTGTATATTATATAGAAATTTAATTACAGCTGGTGATTTCAATGTCAATTTTACAAATAATACTAGAAATGAATTTTCAGTATATTTTCATCCTTGGTTTGGCGCAAATCTATTAAGGCTGTATTTCGAGCGACTTTCTCCAAGGAAGATAATTTAACCAATAATTTTCCTGAAAATGTCTTAGAATATTATTCAATAATTGGAATAAGCTATTCCAATAGATATCAGGAAGGAGAAATAAAAATATTTCATTTAATTTTTTTTTAAATTTAAATGGGAAAATTCGTTTTTATTTGCATTGACTACAAAATTATGTTTATCGGCCTTTGGGTGCCATGATCACAAAAATCACGCTAATGGCGGAAATATTTCATTTTTATAACATCTGATTTTTAAAACAAGTAGATAAGAATGCTACGAATCCTATGCGAAAAGAATAAAAATTTCTATTCGCATTATTTTTCTACAAAATATGTATTATCTAAAATTAATTGAATCTGTCAATTTCTTTACGAACAAATTAAAATTAATTTCGTTTTTTCACGTTTTTTGTCCATTGATTAAATAGTTCAATATTGAGCGAAATAAGAACAAGTTGGAAATTGCGCGTGAAGCGTAGCAAATGAGGTGCGTTCGTACAATAACGAAGTTTTAAAAATATTACTCTCATACATCAATCTCGTAAAATTGTAAATAGTGAATTATAATTAAAACGCTTATCAAACAATGTTCTCCCTATACCATTATTTAATGGAATACTTTTGTGTGGCCTTGTAAATCAATAACAAACGTTCTTTGCACCACAAATTATGTAAAATGTATATTATAATATGTACTTTATAGTTGCATATAAATTTTATTAATTTCGAATGAGTATAACACCATTAAAATGCATTTGAAACATTTTTCCCCATTGACCGTAATGTAACGGAATACCTTTGATTGTCCCTGTAATTGATCTATACATCCGATTTTCATAAAATTTGAAATAACTCGACAGAATTATGTAATAATTATGTATTTTAAATTTCAAACGTATAAAATACAGTTGAAACTTTTTCCCCATTGACCATAATGTAATTGAATACTTTTGATTGCCCCTGTAATTGATCTATGCACCCGATTATCAAAAAATTTGAAATAACGCGACAAAATTATGTAATAATTATGTATTTTAAATTTCAAACGATTAAAATGCATTTGAAACTTCTTTCCCCATTGACCGTAATGTAATGGAATACTTTTGATTGCCCCTGTAATTGATCTATGCATCCGATTTTCATAAAATTTGAAATGACTCGACAATATTTTATAATAATTATGTATTTCAAATTTCAAACGATTCGGTTGAATAGTTTTTGTATTGTTATATGCGGACAGACGGACGGACAGACGGACAGACGGACGGACTGAACGACCACTATAGGTGCTACGTGCTACGTATTTACATAATTACGAACGCACCTAAAAAGTACTGGGAATATTTAAAAGCAACTGAGGTTTTCTTATATTCAATATATAATTATCAAAAAATTTAAATGACTAGTATTAAAAAATGCTCTGACGAGCACCAAAAAAGGTTAATATGTTTTAAAGTATGAAAAAGTGTTTGACAAGAGCTTCTAATTGAGAATGAGAAAGGACAAGGGCTGCAATTCACTGTCAATGCCAAATTTGAAAAAATCATATTTGCGCTTTTTCCATATAAAAGAAATCAGTCACTGTTACAATAAAATTGTGTAGTGTAAACGCATAATTAGAAAAGACACCACGTGATTAAACATGAATGTAAAGCAAAATAGGGCCAAAAACCATAGTTCCCGCAGCCAGTGTTGAATTCAGACACTTTTCTCCGGGAGGGTCTTCTGTGGTTTCGGGGGGGGACACAATAGAGTTCTAAGAGGATTATACTTTTTTACCATTAAAAACACAAAATCTAAATTTTATTGGGGAAGGGAGCATTTGATACCTTCGGTAGGGAATGTCCCCCCGGCCCACCTCCTGCATTCAACACTGCCTGCACCGTATCACTTTCACGCAGTCCCACCATAAACTGTCGCAGTGTGAAACAGCACAAAAAACTGATTAGTAGTGCAGTTACAGTGCAGAGTCAACAATGCAGTTAACATGTAAAGCACGATTGAAAGTTTTACTAAGAAGTAAAGATAGAAAGTTTTACGCAAATTTCTTTTACATGGAAAAAGCGCAAATATGATTTTTTCAAATTTGGCATTGACAGTGAATTGCAGCCAAGAAGGGACCCCTTGTCCATTCTCATTCTCAATTAGAAGCTTTTGTCAAACACTTTTTCATACTTTAAAACATACTAACCTTTTTTGGTGCTCGTTAGAGCATTTTTTAATACTAGTAATAATATATGTTTACTTAATTCTCTTTGCGCCGTTTACGATTCTTTTATTTTAAACACATATTTCACTCTGTAAAATTAAAATAAAAGTTACTTTCCTGAATGAATCCATGTAACAAAATGAAAAAAGTATTAAAAAGTTAAATTATTGCTTAAATTTTCTTGTAATATAATATTCTCTCATTATCTCCAAAAACTCTTCCTTAGCCACTTTTCATATGAATATGAGTTGAAGAGTATAAAAAACAACGACATTCGTTATCTTTCAATCAATGAAATGTTCATTAAATACTAATTAATCTACATGGACAGCTAGCGTTAATGTTATTAACATAAAAGTAATTTTTTCTAAAAAGTGAAAAAAAAAAATTTCGGACCCAAAAGGGTTAACAGAAACAACACATCCCAAAAATTCTCATTTTTTTTTCCCACTGTTTAGTCCCTGATGCTAAATAATGTCTTTAAAACACCTCACTTTTATTAAATTTTAGCTCTAAACTCAGCAGCGTTTCTTTTTAAGACATTTACTATAGCAGAAAATCAAGTTTGCTAGAAAATTCCGTAGAGTAATAGACTTACATCGATTTACAGAGATGATGTGCAAGATCATGTCTAAAAATTTGAACACTTAAGGAAATTGAAAGACCCAAATCGATTCAAAACTACATCCGAAGTTCAAATAGAAAGCTAATAACCTTGCTGAAAGCTAATGACTATACTCCATGTAGGAAAAATTGGCTTTTTAAGGTCAAATGTCCTCTTTTCATTATCTCTTCGTTGGTCACTTCTCAGCCTCTATGGTAACGAAGGAAAAACGAAAAGGGGACGTTTGTCCTTGAAAAGCCGATTTTTCCTACATGGAGTATAGTGTGAAGGTGCCACACTAGTCACAGAAAAAGACCCTGATGATAATGTCAAGAGGTGTTCTTTTCAAATATCTCGCTGAAATTTTAACATTTTTACCTGATTTTTTTTGCAGAAGATAGATGAGGACGATCCATAACCGGGATAGTGTTTACTTTTTCAGTTTTGGTTTCAAATTAAAAAAAGATGCTTTAAAATACTTTTAAAAAATACTTTAAATTTCAAAACCGGTTTAAAACGATTCTGAAATTGAAACTTTCATAATATATATATAAAAAAACTATGGTCAAAATTGAAAATGTAAAAACTAGGTTAGTTGTAGATCGTTCTCAGCTATCCTATGCAAAGCAAATTCTATAAAAATATCAAAATTTGAGCGAGATATTTGAAAAGAACTCTTCCTTAGACTTCACATTGTCATCCGGGTCTTTTTCAGAGACTATTGTGGGGCCTTAACATGTTGAGTGCCACGTCAGTCACCGGTGACTGACACTGAATTTTCCGTTTAAGCTGCGCCAGTCACCACTGACGGAAAATATAAATATGATATAAAACTAAAAATATTATACGGTTTTAAGTAATTATACAGATAAATTGTTTAGAATTTACTTAATTTTTACGTATTACATTATTATATTTTCTTTGTAATTACTTGCAACAATATGTATTTTTTTTTTAAGTTTAATAAATTACTTTACACTGTAATCATCGTATCAGACCAATACATCCTATAAGAAAGCCATCGGACAAGCTACAAACTGGATTGCGACGTCACGGTCAGTCGCCCATTGTACTAATTATTTATCCTTACCTCAAAGCTTGTAGTGATATACTAGTATAGTATAGTCCACAGAATAGCTTACTATGTGAGCGTTAATAAAACAATTGCTTGTTGTGTATAACCTTAAATTAATTATAAAGAGTGTTTTTGCTGTTAAATAAGGTACCCTGGGGTAATAACGCCAGGCGGGGTAATAACGCCATGTGCTAATATTTTTCATAATTATGAAATAATCTGGTAAATGACACCCATGTGCTCTGCGCAGAAGGGTTTTGAGTTATATAAATCGCAAAAAACAGCTTCAAGTTAATTTGTTCCGTTTGTAGGTCTTATTTCTTTTACAAGTAACTAAAATTAACGCTTGATCTAAAATTTGCAAGATACGTTTTGTGATGTGAAGACTATTTTTTTTATCCGGAAATACTTTGTTTATTACATAAATTTGTAGTGCATTTCGTGTACTTTCAAAATGTTGTAGAAAATTTTGGATATCTTCTCGAGATAATTTGTAGTTTAAAATGTACAGTGCAATAACTATAACGGGGTAATAACGCCTATCCTTGGCATTAATACCCCGGTTGATTCCCTACAGTGGCCGAACTACATCCTAAGTACTGATTCAAATAAACACAGTTAAAACTGTACAATGTTCCTAATAATTCTATTTAAGCGGTCTTTTTTAAGCAAAAAGAAACACACGGTCTGATATTCTTTTGGCTCCTCCCCCCCCCCCCCCCCAAACACCACACCTTTATTTTTCTTACAATTTCACAAAAAATTGAACATTTTCAATAGCTTAGAATGCAGTTTGTCAATTTCTAAGTTTATAGAGTTTGTATTTTTAGAATTGGGCATCTACATGCCATTATTCCATCTTATTTGATAGTTTTGTTTGCATGGCTTTATTACCCATATAGGTGGGTAATAACGCCAAATGGCATTGGTCCAGAAATCAGGCCATTACATTTTATGAATACATATCTGTTAAATTATTTTTTTTATATAGATAGTCAATGAGTTGTTGTATCAAATCCTATATTTGTTTGAAAAATACAATCTAAAACTGAGCCGTGAAAATTGGTAGAACCTTAACGTGGCGCTATTACCCAAGGGTACCTTAAAAAATGAAAAGGGAAGAATACACGTCTAAAAAATTGTCCTGTTATAGTGTTTGCAATTTCCTTTCTATTAAATATCTTTCTAAAAAAAGTACATTTGAAGCATCGAAATACTTTCGTAAAGTCACACAAATATTCTAAGGTGAGTCACATTTTTATCTCAGCTATTTTATTTTTTCAGTAAATTGGTATGTTAAAGTATTTACGGCGATATTTATCTACAGTTTTATCACATGAAATCTGAAACTTTTTTTACTATTTCTATTAGAATTGTTATTTCAAATTTTTTATTCACCAGCTTTAAACTATATTGAGGTTTTCTTTGGGAATAGATATTTTTAATGCACGTTTTGTTAAAAGTTAAAATACAAATATTAGCATAAAGTATTTATTTATTAAAGTACTGTGAGATGAGTAAATCATTTTTTTATCTATTTGATATTTATTTTTTGTATGAAAGTTTTCAATATTTAATAAATTTTAATACCAAACGTTAAGCGAGATCTCGTGCACATACATAAAAAAAAAGATATTAAGTAGTGGTATTATCTATCGCAGTAATAAGGAATTAATTTATAAATCAATGAGGATAAAACAGCCGTTATTTTACTTGTGAGTATTTATAATTTTTCTGTTTTTCGATATTAAATTCAATGAAAACAAAATGAGATTATAGTAACAATAGTAATTTCAGTCTTTTCCATACTGTATCCTAGAAAAAAAAAAATTAGTACATACGCGCATATATTAAATTGTGTTGTGTGTATTATATAATGATATATTTTTTAGCTCGAGTAGTTTATTATATAAAAGAAGGCGAATTTATTTCGATTATTTAAAGTCTGGACTCAAATAGAAAGACAATCTTAGTGGCACATTTTTGTCAAACGTATACGTTTATTACAAAGCCAGATATTTATATTCATGTTCCCCAGAAGTTAATTTCTCTTTTTCAAAGGATTTTTCATTAAATATTGTCAATATCGATTTTTTAAACTGATTTTCGAAATACAAATGTCTTGAAAAGCTAATTAACAAGCACAAATTATATAAAATTCAAAATATTCTGAATTTGTTACATTCATAGTAGAAAAATTGGTTGTTTTTCTAAAACCTGAACTAAAGAGAAGATGAGATTAAAGAATACTTAATGCATACACGAATAAAAAATAATCCTATCATCATTTCAATAACAATATTTAATAAAGATATTCAAATAATAAATGAGTTCACTATAAAAAGAAATAGTACATTTTCTTTTTGAAAATATTAAATGTAAATCCAAATTTCAACTTAGATATTATATATATATATATATATATATATACAGTCGAACCTCTATATAACGAAACTCCATACATCGAATTTCTCCATATAACGAATTTTTAGTAAGAACGGTCCCCTTTTCGCATGATTACATTAAAAACAGACTCTATATAGCGAAATATCTATCTCCATATAACGAATTTTTTCATAAATTGATCTTAATTTATTCAGTTTTAAAAAAGCTTCGAAATCATATGGAATCAATTTTCCATCACTTATTTTTGATTTATCGTTCAGTGGAGAGGTTTTTTTTAAATAAATATTACTTCTCTCCTTATTCTTTAAATCTAACAAGTTCATCCCACCTCCCACACACCTTTCAACATCCTTCTCAAAACACAGTCAATTGAATTGTTACACATATAAGAGAGGAATCAATGAGAGCACATAAGAGAGACCTTCAAATGGGGGAAAATATCAACTACAATTTTTCATTCCTTGCTAAAATTTGAGAATTTTTTTTTTGAGAGCGTAACAATTGTAATTTTAAAATCAAAACAACAAAAAATTACAGATTTCTTCCTCTGAAATTTATGTAAGTCTTCGTTATTTGATTTTCATTAAGCTTTCAAATAAATGTCCTTTCTCTTTTTTGAAACTGCTTAAATAAGTAAGAAATAAAATGTTAGGTTAATATATACTTTTAAACATTTCAAATTCTTAATTAAAAAGATTAAAAATAATATTTGTTCAAAATTTACACATTAAATACTATTTTTAACATCATACTTTATACATCGAATTTCTCTATATAACGAATTTTTTACTGGAACGATGGATTTCGTTATATAGAGGCTCGACTATATAAATATATGCCTGAGATTATATTCTTTAAATAAATTTGATTTTATTTATGTATAAATTTTGCTGAAAATAAAATCTCTTAAACTAGAAAAACTGTAATATATGTTTCATTGTGACATTTATATGATTATATTAAGTAAGATTATGATAATATGATTTCATTTAGTAAGCAAATATCAATTACATTTATATGACATTTGCTTACTTTAATAGTTACTCAATGGATTATTTAATCTCATACATTTAAATTTTAAGAAGCATATTGTGAAAATATTGCTGCGAAAATCTAATTATAAAATAATAAATACCGTCCAATTTAAATTCCATGCCCCCCCTTTTTTTAACAAAAAATCTTTTTAGATTTGTTTTAAAATTTTTGTTTAAATGGACGTGAGAGGAAATTTTTGTTGTAAAAGTTTCTCATGAAAAATTTTCTCCCGAAATAATTATATTAAAAAAAGGACCCCTGCATTTGTACTCCAGTAATTAATTTAACTAAATCGATATAAAAATTTATATTAGACAAGCATGAAAATTATACATATTTAATACAAATTCTTATTCGTAATCTTATATTCAATCTTACTGAGAGATGGACGACAAAAATAAAAAAAAATTATATGTCTTCTTTGAAAGCATAACTAGACAAATAGATTTATACAATTTCTGAAATATATAAATAAATAAATTGTTTATAAATTTAAAGGCAAAATGTTTACATGCTTTTTTGTAGCTATTAAAATTAAGAAAGATGTTTCATATTAAATAGAAATATTGATTCTAAAAAAGAGCAATGAAGAGTTAATGCTGATGAATAAATCTTAATAATGGTTAATAAAATTTTTGATGCTGTAAAAAAAACAAAGATTTTTTTCCGTTACTGCTATTAATTAAATGAAACATGTCGTTGTAAAATAAATGTAGTTGATATAAAAATATTACTTACATTGTCTTTTTTTTGTTTGTTTTACTGAACTAAGGACTTTTCTCAATCTCTTTTAGGTAGATTTCGTATGAAATACTACCTATTGCATTCTCTCCTATGTTGAAATTTCTCAAAATTTTTTGCAGATCTGCACCGATCATGACTCCTAGACCACAAAGTTACCATCAGTAAAAAAGTTTATACATCTCTCTCTCTCTCTCTCTCTATATATATATATACATAATATATATATATATATATATATATATATATATACATATATATATATATTTCACTTTCTTCTAGACACGATAACTTCCATAATTATGCTCAGATCTTCTTCAAACTTTTACATAACATCAAGGGGCATAAAATATCGATCGAGTTCGTTAATAGGCAGAATCAGACCAAAGGGTTGGAAATAGGCAAGGATTTTGTGAAAACCGATAAAACGTGATAACTTCTTAATTAAAACAGATATCGAATCAGTTTAAAGTTTATATTACTTCTAAAAAAATGGGCTAAAAATTTATGCATAACAGATTTTTGATAAAGTTAAAAATGGGCTCAAAAGGCGAAAAAAAAAAAAGATTGTTTTTGGTAGAAAAAAATTCATACTTCGTCAAATCTCAAGATATCAAATCCAACTAAATTTTTTATAAATGTACTCAGCAGTATCTAAATTTTTTGTATTTACAAGTTTATGATAGGACCAACTTTTACCGATGAAAAAAATTAAAAACGAGAAGAAAAAGTGGGCGGAAAAAGGAAAAAAAATCCATAACCTAGGCAATCAAATTCAATTAAATTTATTTTACATCTTCTCAATAATATCTACAACTTTTATAATAACAAGTTTTTCATAGGACCAATTATTATAGCAAAAATAATCTTAACAAAAATAGGAGTTGGAGAAAAAAACCTCAAATCCAAACTGCTTATATTCTGACTCATTTTTAAATTCATTTTTGTTTTTAAACGCATCAAAATGGCAGATCCTCTTATTTAGAAACTATACATGGTATATCTAAACTACTGGGCAAAACTTTAAGGGGTGATAGTACACATCAAGACATTAAAATGGGAGACTAAGGGCCCAAACGTCTTCCGAAGGAGATAGGCGCCCTCAAAGTTTAGGGTCCAAAATTTGAAATGATTATAAAAAACGGAAAAATTGGTCGTTCGTTTGCCGTTTCACAAAAACATTTCTTTATGTTAGTATTGTCTTGAAAATAAATTATAAAGATAAATTTCAAAAAATGCCGAATTTGGAGAAACAAAAAACAATTTTTTACCTTTATTTTTTGCATCTCATTAAATCTTTTTAGAAGTTTAGACATAAACTAAAATTTTGAGCTCAAAATCTGTGGTTAAATAGCGCAAACTGAACTGTGTTCAATGGGAGTGGGTAGGTTCAAATTTCAAATGACTATGAAAATCAGAAATATTGGTCAACTGATTTGCGGTTTTCACTAAAATTATTCTTTATGTCAGTATTGTCTTGAAAATAAATTATGAAGATAAATTTCAAAAAATGTCTATAGAGAGCGCTTTAGACTTTGGAGTAATGTACAACTATAGCGTTATTTTTTGCATCTCATATTTTTTTTTAGAAGTTTAGATATAAACTTAAATTTTGAGCTGAAAATCTGAATAATTGAGAAAGGTTAAGTAGCGCAACCTGAACTGTATTTGATGAGAGTGGGGAGGTTCGAATTTCAAATGATTATAAAAAAAGAAAAATTGGTCGATTCGTTTGCGGTTTTCTCTAAAACTATTCTTTATGTCAGTATTTCCTTAAAAATAAATTTTAAAGATAAATTAAAAAAAAATTCCGTTAGAGGGCGCCTTAAACTTTAGAGTAACCAACAACTATTTTTAACCGTTATTTTTTATTTTTTTAAATCTAAATAATTTTTTTAAAGCTTAGACTTAAAATTTGAGCTCAAAATCTGAATTGTTGTGAGTAATTAAGTAGCAAAAAATTGAGCTGTGTTCGTAGGGTGGGCAGGGTGACATTTCTACTCCTAAATATAGTTCAATTTGCGCTTCTTAACCCTTCCCAACGATTCAGAATTTGAGCTCAAAATTTAAGTCTAAGCTTTTGCAAGCATTTAATTAGATACAAAAAATTACAGTTAAAAATTGGTGTTGGTTACTTTAAAGTTTAAGGCTCCCTCTAACGGAATTTTTGAAATTTACCTTTAAAATTTATTTTCAACGAAATACTGGCATAAAGAATGGTTTTAAAGAAAACCGCAAACGAATCGACCAATTTTTCCGTTTTGTATAATCATTTGAAATTTGAACCTTCCCCATTGAACACAGTACAGTTAGTGCTGATTAACCATTCTCAACGATTCAGATTTTCGGCATAAAATTTAAGTTTATGTCTAAGCTTAAAAAATTTTAATGAGATGCAAAAAATAACGGTGAAAAATAGTGCTACTTTACTCCAAAGTCTAAAGCGCCCTCTATCGACATTTTTTAAAATTTATGTTTATAATTTATTTTTAAGACAATACTGACATAAATAATAGTCTTAGTGAAAACCACAAATCAATTGACCAATTATTCTGTTTTTTATAATCATTTGAAATTTGAACCTACCCACTCCCGTTGAACATAGTTCAGTATGCGATACTTAACCACAGATTTTGAGCTCAAAATTTAAGTTTATGTCAAATCTTGTAAAAAAATTTAATGAGATGCAAAAAATAACGGTAAAAAATCGTTGTTCGTTATTCCAAAGTCTAAAGCGCCCTCTATCGGTATATTTTGAAATTTATCTTTATAATTTTTTTTCAAGACAATACTGGCATAGAGAATAGTTTTCGTGAAAACCGTAAACGAATAGACAAATTTTACCGTTTTTCATAATCATTTCAAATTTTGGACCCTAAACTTTGATGGCGCCTATCTCCTTCGGAAGACGTTTGGGACCCTTAATTTCCCATTTAATATTATTTGTCTTGATGTGTACTCTCACCCCTTAAAGTTTTGCCCAGTAGTTTAGATACATCCTGTATAATGTGACGTATTGGCCAGTGTTTTGATAAAGGCAGAATATATTTCAAAAAAGACTGCCAAAATGGGTATTTTGAACAGAATTTCCCGAAGTAATAGTGATTGAGAAATTGAGGAAGTATAACAAATTGCGTTTTTCTGAGTCATTTTTAAACCCATTTTTGTTCTCAAATGCATCCAATTTACAGGTTGCCTCATTTAGGAAGTATATAGCGGGACGGATTGGCCAGTTTTTGATAAAGGTAGAATAAATTTCAAAAAAGGCTGCCAAAATGGGCACTTCGCACAAAATTTCCCAAAGCGATCATGATTAAAGAATTGAGGTTTTATTTAAATAACAAATTGTTTATTTTATGGCTCATTTTTAAATCAATTTTGCTCTCAAGCGCATTCAATTGAGAGTTTTTTGTTATTTAGAAACTATATAATGTGCGTATTGTTTTGATAAAGGCTAAATATATTTTATAAAAAAGCTGTCAAATTAGGCACTTCGCAAAAAGAATTTCCCAAAGCGATTATGAATAAAGAATTGGAGATGTATTCAAATAAAAAATTGGTTTTTTTATGACTCGTTTTTAAATTCAAATTTGCTCTGAAACGCATTCAATTGACAATTATTAGTTATTTAGGAACTGTGTAATGGGCCGTATTGGTAAGTTTTTTGATAAAGGCTAAATATATATTTAAAAAAAAAGCTGTGGAATTGGGCACTTCGCACAAAATTTCCCAAAGCAATCTTGATCAAAGAATTGCGGATGTATTCAAATAAGAAATTGGTTATTTTATGACTCATTTTTAAATTCAATTTTGCTCTCAAGCGCATTCAATTGACAGTTTTTTTCAGTTATTTAGGAATTATATATTGGTCGATTTTTTAATAAAGTCAGAATATATTTCAAAATATGTTTTCAAAATGGGCATTTGAGCCGAATTTCGTTTAAAATAATTTTGATAAAATCAGTTCTTACAGAAAAATGAATTTTTTTTTTTTTTTTTTTTTTTTTTAAAGCGGCCAAATAAAGTTTTTAAACTGGGTTTATCGCTTATAATATTTTATTTTTTGTTGTTGAAATGAAAACTCTTCGAAATCTATCTCCACCTATAGGCCAAGCCGACAGGGATTTTTAAACATCATATTAGTGTCTAATAAATACAGTATTGTGTCTAGTATAGTATCTAATAAATATAGTATTGTTTTAGGAACATATTTTTTTCCTTTGTAAGTAAACAAAAAAATAATAATAGAGAAAGTCACAGAGTGTCCAGCATAATAAGAATGGACGACTAGCTGTGATGTCAGACCCCTTGTACGAAGGCTTTCTTGTCGGATAACTTGATCAGACGCAGCCTAAACGGAATGTTCATTTTCAGTCATCGTGGCATTCGACATGTTAACTAATTTTGTTTACCTAAACTTTTGTTGTTTTTGTTTACCTGTTGTAACCTAACTAGTTAGTAGATTTTTAACACAGCTTATTCAGACCTTAAAATTCTCCGAATCAAAGCGAAATGAATGGAAACTTGTTTAAAGAATTATCGCCACTTTATGTACATGTATATATACAGGGTGTTTTTTTAAAGTGACGCTATTTAAAATTCTCTGTAGCTAATTTCATTAGCCGGAAAAGTTAAAAAATTTATAAGGGAGCTAATGAAACCAAAGGAAAAAACATTCTACTAAGAAAAATAATTCCAGTCACCATTAAGGGCTATTCCATGTGTCATGTTTTGCGCGGCCGTAAAAAATGTTGTACAAAGAATGCAAGATATGGTGCAAGCGAAAGAAGGTCACATTTAATGTGGTCGAATTCCTCATCGGGAAGTGAATATGATGAATAAAACATGGATTTTTATCCAAATCATTCATTTTGTCTTCTTCTAATGTTTTCTTTCCATGTACAGCGCAAAAATCTCCTGTTATCGGCGGTGATTGGAACTATTATTTATTTATTGGAGGAATCTTTTTTCCCATGGTTTTATAAGCTAATTTGTAAAATTTTGTGCCATTCCAGTTGTTAGAACAAGCTACTGGCTGCTCTTAATAGCGTCAGTTAATATATATATATATATATATATATATATATACATATGCGTGTGTGAGTGTAGTTCGGTAATTCAATATTCCGCAGTCTTTTTAAATCTAATCAAATTAAAATGATTATAAAATTTGTGGTTTTCCAAAAGTGTTTGGCAACCGAAGGTGGTAGCTCGTAGGGGAAACGGCCGCCTAGTACATTAAAAGAATCAAATAATAGTTCATATAAACTCAATATTCAGTAATTTAATTGTTAAATAAGTTCATTTAATTTCCGTGCAATTAAAATAAATTTTTAAAATACAATTATATGTACGACTATTTCAATATTATCTTTTGGTTCATGTTACCCACAGCAGTACGGATGAGGACCACATAGTAAAAATTTAGGAAATGTATAACAAAAATGCCTTTAATTACATGAACTTTTGCATGAGGACTTTATTCAGAAACATGATACACTGAGAAAAGCAAATATAATATGAAAAGTAAAACATATGTAATTACATATGCCTTTTAAGGCACGAAGGAAAAACATTATCCATTTTTCTTTTAAATTATCTTACAATAATTCAGTTTAAACAGCACCGAAAATCGGTGTCAAATCACAATGAAAATAATTACGAACTTTGTATAAGTCACCATGAAATCTTCAGACCCCAGGGTTTATTTATGTACTTTTTATTATTTCACTTATAGATTTATATTAACAGGCTGATAACAAAGAAATATTAGACAGCAAAAACAAAAATTATTATTATTATGATTATTATGACTGCACTAAATTTTATGATATATAGAGCGACTCGAAACTAAATTTTTTGACAATTTCTTAGGAATCTTTTATTTTATTTTGCTTATTTGAATTCCAAAAACATTGAAACGCATAATATATATATATATTTAATAATTGTTGCCCTACATCAACACATAGTCAAATTATTTACGCTTTTACTTTTGTACATTTCGTACATTTCTGATGCTAGCCATTTCTATATAACTAACTCTATAAATCAGCACTATAACAAACTATGTACTATTTTCTTAAGTTATGCTACCTATTTGGTTCTATTCACACGAAATTCTTTTTCTTTTAACACTGTTTATGTACGTAAAAAAATGTAAAGAAGTACATTTTTTTACATTTTTTTACATTTCGTACATTTCTGATGCTAGCCATTTCTATATAACTAACTCTATAAATCAGCACTATAACAAACTATGTATTATTTTCTTAAGTTATGCTACTTATTTGGTTCTATTCACACGAAATTCTTTTTCTTTTAACACTGTTTATGTACGTAAAAAAATGTAAAGAAGTACATTTTTTTACATTTTTTTACATTTCGTACATTTCTGATGCTAGCCATTTCTATATAACTAACTCTATAAATCAGCACTATAACAAACTATGTATTATTTTCTTAAGTTATGCTACTTATTTGGTTCTATTCACACGAAATTCTTTTTCTTTTAACACTGTTTATGTACGTAAAAAAATGTAAAGAAGTACATTTTTTTACATTTTTTTACATTTCGTACATTTCTGATGCTAGCCATTTCTATATAACTAACTCTATAAATCAGCACTATAACAAACTATGTATTATTTTCTTAAGTTATGCTACTTATTTGGTTCTATTCACACGAAATTCTTTTTCTTTTAACACTGTTTATGTACGTAAAAAAATGTAAAGAAGTACATTTTTTTACATTTTTTTACATTTCGTACATTTCTGATGCTAGCCATTTCTATATAACTAACTCTATAAATCAGCACTATAACAAACTATGTATTATTTTCTTAAGTTATGCTACTTATTTGGTTCTATTCACACGAAATTCTTTTTCTTTTAACACTGTTTATGTACGTAAAAAAATGTAAAGAAGTACATTTTTTTACATTTTTTTACATTTCGTACATTTCTGATGCTAGCCATTTCTATATAACTAACTCTATAAATCAGCACTATAACAAACTATGTATTATTTTCTTAAGTTATGCTACTTATTTGGTTCTATTCACACGAAATTCTTTTTCTTTTAACACTGTTTATGTACGTAAAAAAATGTAAAGAAGTACATTTTTTTACATTTTTTTACATTTCGTACATTTCTGATGCTAGCCATTTCTATATAACTAACTCTATAAATCAGCACTATAACAAACTATGTATTATTTTCTTAAGTTATGCTACTTATTTGGTTCTATTCACACGAAATTCTTTTTCTTTTAACACTGTTTATGTACGTAAAAAAATGTAAAGAAGTACATTTTTTTACATTTCGTACATTTCTGATGCTAGCCATTTCTATATAACTAACTCTATAAATCAGCACTATAACAAACTATGTATTATTTTCTTAAGTTATGCTACTTATTTGGTTCTATTCACACGAAATTCTTTTTCTTTTAACACTGTTTATGTACGTAAAAAAATGTAAAGAAGTACATTTTTTTACATTTTTTTACATTTCGTACATTTCTGATGCTAGCCATTTCTATATAACTAACTCTATAAATCAGCACTATAACAAACTATGTATTATTTTCTTAAGTTATGCTACTTATTTGGTTCTATTCACACGAAATTCTTTTTCTTTTAACACTGTTTATGTACGTAAAAAAATGTAAAGAAATACATTTTTTTACATTTTTTTACATTTCGTACATTTCTGATGCTAGCCATTTCTATATAACTAACTCTATAAATCAGCACTATAACAAACTATGTATTATTTTCTTAAGTTATGCTACTTATTTGGTTCTATTCACGCGAAATTCTTTTTCTTTTAACACTGTTTATGTACGTAAAAAAATGTAAAGAAGTACATTTTTTTACATTTTTTTACATTTCGTACATTTCTGATGCTAGCCATTTCTATATAACTAACTCTATAAATCAGCACTATAACAAACTATGTATTATTTTCTTAAGTTATGCTACTTATTTGGTTCTATTCACACGAAATTCTTTTTCTTTTAACACTGTTTATGTACGTAAAAAAATGTAAAGAAGTACATTTTTTTACATTTTTTTACATTTCGTACATTTCTGATGCTAGCCATTTCTATATAACTAACTCTATAAATCAGCACTATAACAAACTATGTATTATTTTCTTAAGTTATGCTACTTATTTGGTTCTATTCACGCGAAATTCTTTTTCTTTTAACACTGTTTATGTACGTAAAAAAATGTAAAGAAGTACATTTTTTTACATTTTTTTACATTTCGTACATTTCTGATGCTAGCCATTTCTATATAACTAACTCTATAAATCAGCACTATAACAAACTATGTATTATTTTCTTAAGTTATGCTACTTATTTGGTTCTATTCACACGAAATTCTTTTTCTTTTAACACTGTTTATGTACGTAAAAAAATGTAAAGAAGAGTATTCTGTAGGTTACATCATGTCTGAACAGTCTATAATAAAAACAGTTCATAGAACACGTTTCAAACGGGAAATTATAATAGCCTGTTCTTAGCCGCATTAAGGAGGTTTTAACGTTTTACCGTATTAAATAATTCTTTTGTTTTCTGCTTAAAATGAACTTTAAATCACGTTTCTTTCTTAGTTAGAACATATAATTTTAATTATTATTTTTTAGTTAAATTTTTTCGTTTTTTTTTTTTTTTTTTTTTTTTTTTTTTTTTTTTTAATAATGTTTTTCAAAATGCTGATATTTAAGCTTGAAAAATTGTCAGTTTAAATTAGAAGATAGCACTAACTAAATTTGTATAATGTCAATGTGACATTCTACATAATCATATTTTTAAAAGTTTTTAAAACGTCTTTGAAACTCAAATTTTGTTTTTAATTTTCGGTAATAAACAGTGGTGTGATGTTCAAGGTCGCGCATGACAACAAGTAAACATCCAATAATTATATGTTGAAAAGCTGTTAAGAGCATAGATTTTAATTTGTAATAACCCAAAGCAATTAAGGTAATATTAGACGCAAACAACCTGAAGCTAAAATCTGCCAAAATTTTTGAAAATTATTAGAATTATTTTAATTACGTGTCTTTAATATCCTAATAAAGAAGTTTGAGGAATAAATTAAAAAAAATAAGTTAAATGTAACGCAATGATTTAATAAATATTTTACGAAAAAAATAATAATTTGTTTTTTCTCCTTTGTGTTTTGTTATGCTTATGGATATTGACTTATGGTCTATTAATATTTTCTGCTTTGGGATATGTTTTTTAATTAGTTATATCTGTGTAATTATCTAAATTCTGACAAAATTGATTGTGTTTTCCGATCGTATGTGTTCTTCGTTTTAGTCATAATGAATTGAATTCCCCGTTTTTGTTATTTTCGTTTTGTTTGTATAAAAATGCTCCGATTAGCGCTGACTGTTTTTTTTTATCAATCTATCTATATTATAAAGGCCAAAAATATTGTGCGTAACGCACTCGTCATTTTGCGAATAACAACACTTTAAAATTTGAGAATAAAAGTTCGAGTTTTCAATTTTTCCACTGCAGATTTTCAAATTTCTAAACATCCCACATTTTTAATTTTTACACCATCGTATAGAGAAAAAATGTGCTTTAAAATGCGATTTGTTTAAAAACTGTATTTTAATTTATTTTTTAGACATTAATTTTTTGTAGTTTTTCATGCCGCTTTTGTAATTTTGACAACAAAAGCACTTCATGTCTGTTAAAATTGGGGGAAAAAACTATAAATAGAAAGATTAGAGTAGAAGTTTAGTGGCTGGAGGTAACGCTGAAAATGTAACCCTGAAATACACTACATTAAGCCCAAATACAACCACGTGCTTTCGAGAACAAGGAAAAAAAATACATTTTTTATTCCTAATACAATGAAATGTTACTTTAAAATGCTTAAGCATTTTAAAGATCAGATGAAAATGACAATGATAACTAGACTATTGTCATTTGGAGGAAAAATACACGGCTGATGTAAAAAAATCGATCCCTGTTCCACGTAATTGTTTTCGTTCGGCTAATGAGGACATTTAAATTTAAGTGATAACGTACATCATACAACAAGCCGATTTTAGGACATATTGCACTTGCATCAATATTTTTTCTCCATCGAAAAAAAGTAGGTTACTGTATCTCTTTGTTATCATTTTCTAATAAAAAATGTAAAAATTGAAATTAAAAGGCGTGCTATGACAAAAATATCGTCTGCTAAAAAACTTGATGAATTTTGGTTTTATTTCGTTTTTATTTATTAATTAAAGGATTTTCAGTTTATTACGAACATATTTTACATTCAGTACATTTCTTTTTCCTCTGTATTTTAAAGATTAGTTGTGTGAGTTATTTAATACGCTTTTACTTAATTCATATCAAATCACTGAAAGAATGCAAGTTTATTAATTCGTGTGTAAAATCATTTTTCGAAATTTTAAGAAGTATTAATGAATGATTTCCGATAAAACATGGAACTATTAAAAATAAACAAATACAGGCACATAAATCATTCGACACATAGTTTGCTTCTTAAATAACAACAATGTATTTTTTCTGGGTTCGTGTATTACTCAGCGATAATTATGTCATATGTATACTTTTCCATAGATGGTATTTAAGAATAGATCGTGATGCAGGAGTACTGTAACGGATACAAATGACGTCATTTTATTAAAATAAAGTGTGCATTTCAATTCTTAAGAATGAAACATGTTTTGTAGAAATTACTCATTTTGACCCAGCTGCATTGTAATACTTCTGAGTGAGGATACTTTACTTTCGAAAATAATATAATCGAAATCATACATTGATAAAACTCAATACTTTATATGTATTTAGAGTGTCTTTATAGAAGAGCCGTGACATAGAGTGTGCATGCTGCGTTCAGAAGGGTTTGTCCAAAAAATAGCGATTTAAGAGACAGAACTTGATGATTCTCGACTGGATGAATTCAATTCGCTGAGTCAGACAATCAAATAGAGAAGTTCTTAGCAATAACTCTAGTTCGAGACTATAAAAATTGTCATTTTACCTTATGTGGCGTCACAGAAATATATTCTATCCTATTTATTGCATGAAGATTATTGCAAAAATTTTTAGTAAAATTTAAAATAATATAAATAGTTTAGTGCCTGTTTCTGGCTAATAGCAATTCAGACTTCAAATTTTGATTTTAAATGATTTAAAAATATTCAAATTAGAATAGCATTTTTTAAGGTGAATACAGATATGAGAGGTGTATATTTAAATTTTAAGATGATGTAAATGATATAGCGTTTAGATTTCACAGTTGGAAAAATAATTGAGTTTAAAGGGGAATAAATTTTGCAATTTTCCATTTTGGTATACCAATTATAATTAATTATACCGTTAATTGATTACTTTGTCAAAATAACAGACTTTTATTATATTTAACTGACTACATTACGGTTAAAGTTTATTTTTAATAATTTCTAAGACAAAATTTTATAGAAATACTCTATTGTTATCTTTAGTTTAAATATCATTTAATTAAAAATTAGAATTGCCAATATAAGGTGCATTTTTATTATAACTAAATTTGTTGGCTTATTATAAATAGATGAAAATGTTTCTTCTTAAATATTTTCTTTCTTCGAAATTAGAAGGACCTTCTCTTATTTATATTAACTTTACTTTTTGTATTTTTTGAAATAGCTACATTCATTTGGTAAACATTTATTTTGCCCATTTTCTTCCAAAAGTCCAAGTTTAATTACATCAAATTTGGATTCTAATTCTTTTTTATTTATCTTCCAAAATGTTTCTTTATATAACTTAAATTTACGAAATTTAAATAATCATTAAATTAATCAATATCATATATATTCTTTTGTGAAAATAATTCATTTTAGCTGTCACTAATAACCAATAATTTTCGATTATAAAAGCTTTGCAAATAAAAACTTTTTGCTTCATTACCGTATAACCAATATAAGACAATACAAGCAGAGCACTAATAGTTTCGTTTCTTTTAAAATTTAGTTTTCGAAGTTTCTCGTAACCAGCAACATCCGACAGTTATGTGTAGCTAATGCACATAACCGTCGTTATGTGCATTAGCTACACATAAATGATAATAATTTCTTCATCAATGCCATTCATCAATTCCAAGATTTTGACAAATGTGGAAACCCAAAACTTTCTTCTTTCATATACATGTTAATACTTCCTGGAAAATGATGCATAGCAGCGCCACCGGTTAAGTCATTTAAAGCAAAATTTAATCAGATATAACGTATGTCCACTTATAACAGAATATCAAGTTTGATGAAAATACATGCATTATATTTTGAGATACAGCTGATGCAATATCATAAATAAAACTGCATAAAAGCGCCACATATTGTGTGATGTACACCAAAAACTAATCACGATAAATTTTTTATCAGATACTAACTGAAACTGAAATTTCATGAAAGCCCATGCATTATTTCTTCAGATACATTTATTGCGAAATCGTGAAAAATGTCGTGAAAAATGCAGTATAGCAGTATTATCTGTCAAGCAATTTACACCAAAAACTTTTGAACACTAATTTATAGCAAAGACTAACTGAATCTAATGTTTTAGAAAATTGTGTGCATTATATTTTGAGATAGATTTGATGCATAATTTTTTGAATGCAATAGCCACGAACACTGCACAAAGGAAACCTCGCCTGCTGCTCGATTTTTACCAAAACATAAGCAGCCTCGCGTTAAATAAAGTAGTAACTAATATATAGTTTTATAATAATCTATGTAATAGTTCTTGGGATATGGCTATTGTAGAAATTGAAACTAATGCTGCATAGGAGGGCCACCAGTGGAGCAATGCTTACAAAAAAACTAATCTGAACTATTTTTTATCTAGATCTCACAAAATCCAAAGCTCTGTGGAATTCTGTGTAATAGTTCTTGATATAGAGCGCCAAAAAAATGTTTGTGCATTACAAATATTTTATGTTTGTAAAGAAATTTTGTATACATACAAGCAGACAAACATATAGAATCACAAACAGAGATTTTGTAAAAACATATTTTTCGGGTTTCATGATCCCTAAAAAGAGTAAATCCGTGGAAAAGTGGATTTTGAAAATTTTCGTGACTCCTATACTTTCTCTTTGTAAAGATAGAAGGAATTAAAAATGAAACATAGCACCGTCACCGGTTAGGTAATTTAAATCAAAATCTAATCTGCAAAAACTTATCTCAAATTCTAGCTGAACCTGAAATTTGATGAAAATCCGTGCACTAGTAATTGAGATAGAATTACCGCAGAAATAAAAAATGGACGGAAGCGCCACCTATTGAGCTATTTACACGAAAAATTTAACAATAATAATTTATATCAAAGGCTAACTAAATTTGAAGTTAAAGAAAAAATCCTGCTTTAGTTTCTCAGATAGAGCTATAGCGATAACCATGAATAATATCGCATAGCAGTGAAACCTGTTCAACAAATTATTTGAAAATTTACAGAATATTAACTATATCAGGCATTAACTAAATTTGAATTTCGATGAAAATTTAGGTATTAGCTTCTGAGATATCACTATTGCAATAAACATAAATAATACTGTCTGACTCACAGACTCACAGACAGACTTTTTATAAAAACATGTTTTTTTTTTTTGGAATCTCTGAGCCCTAAATCATGTAAATCTGTCGAAAACCGGAATCTGAAAAATTTCATGAATCCAATACTTTTTGTATATATATATATAAATAACAAATAGTTCAAAGTAAATTTTGTACATCTGATTCCTTAAAAGAAGTACCTGGTAACTTCTATATTTTACTCTCAACATACTTTGTTATTACAAGATCAGAATTGAGAATCTTCAAAAATGTTGCGCTAATAAAATCATTAGCTTAATATTTATTCTAAACGGCTCAACAATGTTCTCAAAACTCAAAACGTATAAACAGAGAATCATTCATTTTACTTAGAAATTTACATTTTAGAACACCATATTATTCTTCGCGACCTTTATCAAATACCAAAAGCAAAAACTACCATACATTGTTTCTTAAAACAGGCCGCTTTAAGATTTCTGTTCTTCGGTATAGTTATACCGAAGAATATTATTAGGAACGGAATTAAGAAATTTCCGTTATATGCAGGGGGCATAGGTAGTCGATACTCCTCAATGGATATTGAAATGTAACTTAGTGAAATTTATGTTTATTAAAATCAGAGAAAAATATATTAACCTTTACGGAGGGTCTGTGACAGCATCTGTCCGGAATTACATGTATTCTCAGGTAGACACTGAGCGAGCCCCTGCGTAAAGGTTAAGTTTCAAAACTTATGAGGGACAATGTGCCTTTCACTCACCAGCCCCTTAATGGGAAATTTTTTCTTTTTTAAATTTCAAATTACATGAAAGATATGATATTCATTTTAATATGCTTCTGAAAATTGTAGACAAAGAAATTTTTTTTTAATTGTTTTTGTTTTTTAATTTAGGGAGGCAAAACAACTCCCGTCTGCCTTCCTCCCCCTAACAGAAAATTCTTAGTTCCTCTTATATTTTAAGCTAAGGAAAAAGATTAAATTTAGTATGTTTCTAAAAAATCGGAGAAAAATATAGTTAAATTTCAAAAGTGAGATAGGGAAAATGGCTCATATATGCGCCCCTTCCCTAACGGAAAATTATTCGTTTCTTTATTTTAAGTTACTCTAAAAGATTAAATTTTATTACTATTTTGTAAATTGGAGAAAAAAATATTAATTAAATTTCAAAATCCAGGGAGGGGCAATGAGTCTATCTTCTCCCCTTAGCTGAAAATTTCCTATATTTTTTCTTTTTAAGTTACTCGAAAAACTTACATTATGTTTTTGAAAAAAGAAGAAAAGGAAATTTTATTTAATTAAATTTTAAAATCCAAGGACGGGCGATTTCTTCCCTCTGCTTCATGCCCCCATCCTCCTCTTTCTTCATAACTGAAAAGGACTTACCATTAACTTACTATTAATTCATTTTGAAATAGACGTACAAATATTTGAATCATCAAATTATTTATTGAATAGCTCTTTAAAACTGTTATTTGTTTTAAACTTAATTGTAGAAAGAAAACAAAATACTTCATAAGTTAATTGAACTTATTTTCTAATTATATATTAATTTTAAAAGCACAGCTAAGTTTCTTATTTAAAATAAATATTAAATTAACGAATATAAGTAACGTAAATTTTGCCCTTCTATGTTTGGATTCATAATTAATTTCTGTTTCCTATCTTATAGGCCGAAATTTTTCCCCACATTTTAACAGTTTAACTTGTAATTTCATTTTAACTACAAGTAACAATGTAATTTTGTTTTACTTGAGCAATAGTACTATCGTTAAAGACTTTTGAAAATGTGAAAATCAATTACAACAGTATTGTTCAAAAGGTTTAGTACAAAAAACAACATCATGCGAGATAATCAACCCTTTTATTTTTGTTTCGATATAGTGGTCTAATCAACAGCTTGCAGTAGTTATGCGACAGTTTTTGCCACAGGAATTAAAGATTAAACAAGTTGGAAATCCTTCATTTGAATTATATGAATAGCTTCAAACTACAATAAGGCATTGGAATAAGTCCGTACACAAATACCGCCTTATTTCCAAATAGTGTGATAATTGGTTGGGATGGTTACTAACATGAAACTTGCAAATTGCATTATATGTGTTTCAATTTTTTCCGGAAAATTAAACGATAGAAAAAAGTAAATGAAATGTAAAATATTTCAATTAAATAGTTTTTAACAGACATATTTTTTTCAAAAACAGTTTTTAAATTTGATGTAAATTACAAATTTAGTAAAATGATCAACTACTTTTTCAATTATAAAAGTCAATTGCTCGTGTTTACTATTTTTTTACGAATACGGTATTTAATCAACTGAACTTGGTTGCGCAACCCTGATTCCCGTGGTTAATGATCAAAATCATTAAATTTTTTGTAAAATTTCCATTTCATATTTTTATTAGTATTAAGTTTTTTATAAAGTTATGCATAAAATACTGTGTAGATAGGTTAAATATTTATTGAATAAACATTACTATAAGAAGAGGAAATTATGGAATTTAAGGGAGACAAGTATTCTTGACTTAATCTAAATATACTTTATTTCTTTATTCATTTTAAAATAATGGCAAAAAGATTTAAATATGAATATCTTCCGAATTGTAATGTAACATAATATTTAATAATATTTCATTTAATTTTATCAAACTTATTGACATAAAGATATAAAAAAGATGTTTGATCGCTTCATTGAATCCGTTTTTTGTCAAAATTTTGCGTTAACACAAATCATAATGCTACGCGCACTCTTGCCAATGATGTAATTAAAGGCATGCTTGAAGTCTATGTCACGTCCAATAAGAGTAAATCTTTAAAGAGTACTGTCAATCGGGGATGGATTTTAAAGTAAAAGATATCCAGATGCGCAAAATTCTCGGTATAAAATAAATAAAAAAAAGAAAAGAAAAAGAAATTGCTCTTTCAAAAACGTTCTGTTTTAATCTAGATAATAGTAATGATAAAAAAAATTATGCAATTTATGAATGAACCAGTCTTTATATTTAAGTAAATTGAGTATGGAAATACTTAATTAAGGAAGATTTTAATAGAATTAATGATAGTTGTTATAAAACAGTAGGAAATTAATGAACATGCTGGTATTTCAGCGTACTAAAAGGAAATATTGCGAAAAAAGAATTAATAAAATAACATGCAATCAAATGATACTTTTTGCGTTTTCCCCACTGCTTACAAACGTTCTGCGGAAATTGGTGAGCTCATTTTAATTTTAATGAGTAATTTCTTTAAATTACATCCAATATATATATATTTTTAAGTAACTAACTATTAATATTAGCTTATATTATGTTACTCATTTAACATTATTCCTTAAAGTTTTTACATTTTATAAATCGAGTGCTTTCGTATACATTGATTAAAATCCTTTTCTCTTATACTAAATACATAGCATGTGTCCAAAAATTCGAACGATTTAAAGCTGTGTATGATGGACTTGGATGTTACCTTCCCGTATTTCACACAAATTTCGTTGCACCCAAGTTTATAAAGGAAAAGCATAATAAGTTTCCATTAACAATTTACAACTTCTGATTATCACAACGGACAAATAAATTTGAAGAGGCTTTTATTTTGAAATAAAAAGTTGATTTTCATTGCTTTAAAAAATTAATTACTATAAAAATGGAATCATAAGATGAATCCCTGAGATACGTCACCATTATCTTAATACAAAAATTTCTAAGCACACAATTCCGTTAAAGAAAAGAAAAAAGGCTTGCTAATAACGATGTCGAATTTAAGATTTTTCCTACAAACAAATAAAATTTTACAGACTAATATTATTTTGATTAAAAATTATTTTACTAATTTTATACAATATTTACTCTAAGATATGTATCACCAACTCAATCATAAGATGCATTATTATTATTATTAGACACAAAATTTTTCGAATACAAGCGAATTTCCGAAAACAAGAAATTTGAACATGTTTGACAAGAATAACTTTAAAATTCCTTTGAAATGATTTTTTTACATAGGCTCTAATGTAACAGAAAATTTTGACTATCCCTGTAAGTAAACTAATAATGGAAGAACCTTCATTTTCAGTAGGGTTCGTGCTAAGTTAAATGTCAATAAAATCTAAAAATTTCATGGCAATCAGTGTACACTTATTAGAATTAGTGCACAGACAGACGGTTAGACGCCCAAACAAACCGAAAGAATAAACGCTTTTCAACTGGTTTGGAATGATTTAAAAAAGGTGACCTAAAAAAGGTGAATTTTAAGAAACAAGTTATGATGTATTTAGCGCAAGAGAAAAAAATTGCTATCAAGAAATACGAAGTCACTTGACTTAAAAATGATAAGTAACTTTATGAAAAATGGTAGATAAGTATCATAATATAAACTTTGAAATTTGATATCATATAATTTTTAAGCCACGCGTTTAACTTTTTTCATAATTTTACTATTATTATTATTATAATTTTTATTTTGTAGATTCAAATATTTTCTGTATATCATTATAAAAGAACAAAGATATTAATGAAATGACAAAGATAATAGGAACAATAATTTAGTTTCCTAAAAGGCTTCATTTTCAATATATGTTAATATATCTTATAATTTTTTTTGTCAGTAAATTTTGTGATTCTATTTCACTTCTATTTTTACCTATGCAAAAATAAGTGCTCTTATATTTCTTTCCAAAATTCAAATTAATTGGCTACGTATTCATTTTTTTAACCAACGTCTTCTGTCATTTCTTCAATACCTATGTTACTTACATAACATCATATAATCCCCATTTAATTAGATGTTTTATTTTTGTAGGTAACATTTGAAATTTTAAAATTTAAATAATTACATGAACTAAATCTAAATATTTAAATCAAATTAAAAATGGAAAACATGCAATAAATATTCCAAAATTAGACACACACACACAAAAAGATTTTATTTTATTTTAATTACTGATAATGGTAAAGTACAAGTAGCGACATAAAATAGGAATTATATGGGATATTATGTTCACTAGCTGAACATAAAAATAAACATTTCTAACTGAATGTATTTTCGATTGTATTGTGAATGTGCTGTACGAAATAAAAAGATTATGCAAAACAGTGATGTTAAAATTGACAAGAGGAGAAAATTTGTTTACAAAACATATTTCAATCATTCATTTTCAAAATTATGTAGTTTTAAAGGCACTATGCTAGAAAATATTTTGAAAGTGTTTTATCCCATATAGCACAAAAGCTCCTCAATACTTCCCCAGGAGCTCCAAGCCACCCCATATTCCTCCTAAAACTAAAATGACAAGATCAGGACGTCCTGGGGAAGAGTCTTTTACAATATCCTCAGGAATGAGCTCCCAGTAACGTCCCACGGTGCAACTTCCCAAGGACGCTACTCCTGAGGAAGTACCTGGGAAATCACTCCTGGGGATGTACCCGGTTAGTCATTCCTGGGGAAGTGCCCAGGAACACAGTGCTGGCGCCATCTTATGAATGATTTTGGAATACAATGCTCAATTGTTTTTTAATAAAATATCAAATGCAATTATAAGTATCGATTTTAATGACCTTATTTTATTTTATTAATTATTCGATTCCTTATTTATTAGCAAATTAGATAATTGTTATTAAATTGCTATTATTTTTAATTATTGCTGTAACTTTAAATCTTTTTAGTTAAATTAAAAAAAATTATTTATTATTTCAGTTACTTACTATTTTTATATACTAATTACTATTTTATATCTTTTAAATCAAGTTTTGTTCATTTATCAATATTTTATTAATTATTAATAAATAACCTATTGCGTTTTGCTTTATTATTATTTGTTTTATTAATTAAGAAATTAATTTAACTTGAAGTTTCTAAATTAATACACTAAAATCTCTAAATAGAAGACATTTCTATATCATATATTTTTTCTAATATTTAGAGGTAAAAATATTTGTGAAAAAAAAATGTAAGTTTGTTTATGAGTATCCTTTAAAACCTTGTTATGAAAATTATCTAAATTGAGTCCTGATGCATCTTAATGTCAAATGTTAAATGTTTTTGTATATATATATAAATAAAATAAGCAAAAATGTCCCGACGAAATTAGACATATTTATCACAGCACACAACACAAAATCAAAGATAATTCATTTAAAATGGTATATTTGGATTTAAAATGCATAAATATTGAGCCGTTCCCCCCTCCCTCTCCCCAAACACATACCAATAAATAATTTATTTGAAAAGATTTTCTGTTCAGAAATATACATTCTTATAAAATCAGTTAAAAAAATATAAATTCACGCTAATTTAAAGTTTAATTTAGGTTATTATCAATTATTAATCCAGTGTAATTTATATATGTATTGAAGATAAGAAATTGTTTTCTAAATCGAAGCATCAATTTAAGTGTCATTTTTGAAGGTTTAATCTATTTTGTTTTGTTTATCATTAATATTTTTTTTAAATGTAAGTTGTACTTATTAACAAATTATTTTTCTAATATCTTTTATAGATTATCAAACATATTATTATTATTATTATTTAAATTCTGAAAGATAAAATGAAGTCTTTATTTTGAAAACTTTAGATATATAAATAATTTTTTGGTTCTGAAATTACAGATAAATATTTATCTGTATTTCCTAAGTAACAAATATTTTTTATCACAGTTTTCAACTGAATTGAATGGAATTTCTTCATACCTGTTTGACCAAGTTCGGTGACAATGAGAATATTCTATGTAAGCAACTCTGCAATACCCCGTGACCTTCCCAATCTTCAGGCAGTCACCTTCATAACCTTCCAACAATTTAATTTTCAACAAGATTATCCCGCCCCCCAGTCAGTTGTCAGCTGAGAATGTGTTTTGCGGTTAACTCAATGAGAGAGAGAGAAAAAAAAAGTGCGATATTCCAAGAATTTAGACTATTTCTGAATTTGTAAGAAAAAGCGTTTTACAAACAATTTTGTTAGTAAATGTGAAAGAAATATATACATATATGAATTTCTGATTTTTAAACAATAATTCGCTGATGAAAACATCTTATATTTTAAGTAAAAATATCAGTTCTTTTAGGCTTTTTAAATTGCCTAAAATCTTAGTTTCTAAAATTATATGTAAAGAAATCAACAAAAATATTTCCCGTCTTTAATTAAATGAAAAATGGTGCTTATTGTATTTTTTATCCATATAAAGATTTCAGACAATTTTCAAAGACAATTAAATGGAGATTTAAATGAAAAGTAATTTTATTTATAACAATAAGAAAATAAAATGATTTTGTAACAAATAAAAATTTTATTAATAGTTTCTATTTTATGTAACTCAAGCTGTGTTTCAGTGTAATGATAGAATTTTACAAATGATTTTCACACCAAATTCTGGTATAATAAAATTATACAAATTTGTACAATGGTGTGTTATTGGTGAAAATACAGAATTTTAATATTTTACTATGCTATAAAATAATACAGTGGTTTTACAGTATTTTTTAATCCCGCAACAAGTGGTAAATCTCCAAACATCTCTAACTCGTACCGCCGTATAAGAATTTCATAAGTAAGGGATTTAATTATCTGTTAATAAATACTCGCCAAAATATACCTAATCACTTTAAAACGAGTTTGTTGATTGATTGTATCTATGACTGCCAATTATCAACATGAGGGACATATCAAAAGAAGGGGGGGGTTGCCCTCAGTGAAGGTCTTTCTAAAGGAACCTAACCCGTATTTACGCAAGGAAATACAAGATTCGAAGAAAACCCCGGGAAACTGCGAACAATTAGGTCGACAGGCGCGATTGTTTACAAACTCTGCGCATCCCATCTACCAGCTTCGAGAGCAGGATCTCTTGACCATGTGTGGGGCCCAGAATGAAACTGCAACAATGAAATATTTCAAAGCGCAAAAAGTAGGAAAGAAAAGGCTTAAGAAAAGACTAAGCAAATTTATATATTTTTTTCATAAATTCGTATAATAACAGCCCCTTTAACCAAGCGTAAAAAGAAAAAAATATCGATAAAAATTTCTGTAAAAAAAGGTAAGATCGAGAGAGAGCAAAAAAGTTTTATTTTTGAAAGGATTTACTTAGATTTTATTTGTCAATCATAAAAAAAAATCAAGGTACATATCAAGGGATGAAGGTTACCCTCCGTTAGGGTCTTTCTAAAGGAACCTACCCGTATTTCCGCAAGGAAGTTTAAGATTCGAAGGAAACCGTGGAAAACTCTGAACGATTAGGCCGACGGGTGCGATTGGGCATAAACTCAGCACCTCCCATCTACCATCTACCACCAAGAGAAAAAAGGAAAAAAAATCGATTAAAATTTCTGTAAAATTCACAATTTTAAAGAAACTATGTGTTTTAATCTCCTGCTATTTTAATTTCTGGAAATAATATTTTTATTAACTAAAATTAAATTTTATAGGGGATATCATCAGAAACGTTTTGCATCATTCATTGTGTGTCAAAATATATAGTTCATAATCAATTTTATAACTACTGAACGATTTTAATGGATTTTAAGTACTAAAAGCTAAAAGGACATTTTTATCATTTAAAAATACAATTTCATTTAAAATTTTTAAATTCGAAGACATTTATGTTATAACAAATATTTATTGACAATTTATTTAAAGTTATTAACTTAAATTTATTTCGAGTGTATGCAAAAGGAACAAAATATGAGGACATTTCCTAGTTTTAAGTTTCAAAAGCGGAGTAAAAATGCATCTATACCTTAGAAACCTTTATTCCTTACAGACCCGACAGCATAACGGTCAGAGCGCGCTTCCGCAATACCAAGGTACTCGGGCTCAAATCCAGCCGGAAAAATAAAGGTAAGAAATTTGTTCCTGAATAATCTCTGTATATGTAAATCTGTCTGAATAATAGAAAAAATAAAACATTCGCGTTTTCTCCTTAAAAAAATTAAATTAAATCATAGCTTTAATTTTTTTTGAACATATTAGTGACCTTGAAGTTTCCCAAAGTCCTCCTATATCACTTCCTCAAATCTTCCCCAGAACCTCCCAGGGAGGATCCTGAAGGAGATTCTGGGGAGCGTGCCAGGATGCTGTAAAGCGGACGTTTTCGGTTCCTGAGGACCTCCTGGTGACAATTCTCTGCATCCTCAGGGATGCCTGGGGGATGAGGGTCCTGGGATGTGAGTCCTCCCCAGGACATCCTGGGAAGGCAAGTGTGCTATATGGGATATGTGTTATTTTATAGTGTTCTATGGTTATAGAGGTGTTTAAAATGTGTTGTTGACTTAGGAATAAAATGGTGTGCAGCACAACCCTATTTTAAGAAATTATTTTCAATGACGCCATTTACAACAATATTTCAACATAATTAACAATACCATTTTAGAACATACTTCTAGATACGAATATTGTGCAACATATTAAGAAAGCATTTCTAGAAGGCAACACTTGCGTAACTCATTAAAGAAGACAGTCATAGCACAAAATACGCTTCACAAAGTATTAATGTGTTGTGCATTTGGAGACAAAAAGTGTTCCGAAATATGTTTATTTTTGTGTTTGAGAATTTGCAGTGTAAGCTCCAAACCAGTTTTTGCCTCACCCCCTCTTTAAAATATCCATCAAAAGTAGACCTTTAACCGTCAAACCAAAAATGTGTTAATTATAGCAGCTAACGGTTTTAAAATTAAGCATATAGGCAGCTATAACATTAGGCTTCGATATTTCAAATCAAGTATCATTGTACAAATGTTTTATGTACATGAGAAAGAATAATTGTTGAACCACCTACGTATATCTATATGTATTTAGATTACCAAATTTATATTTTTCGCCAAGATTAACCTTATACAATATTAATTTCTTTTTAATAATATTCCAAGCATTATTCCGGTTTGTTAAATTAAAACTGCATTTATAAAACTAATCTGTTAATTTTTAAATGGAATATATAAATTTTTAATCCACTTTAAAATATTTATTTCAGTCTGCTTAAATAGAAAAAGTCCTTCCGGCAATGCCGGGAGGAAGAGGTAGCTTTCATATACTTATACATTTATTTATTTATTTTAAAGTAAGTTACATTGTTCAAAAATACTAAGCTCAAATTAGTGGAAATAATCTTATAAAATTAGTGATTCTATAAGATTGAATACTAGTTTTTGTCAAGACTGAATATTAATAGGAATTTTTAGAAATTAGTCATATTTTATTCAACCTGGTTTTATTTTAAGCGATTTAGGGAGTCACCAAATTCCACGATATCATAAAGTGTATGCCATTTTAAAGCAACATGATGGATCGTTAGATCAGACCGTTTCAAAATGTCAGCCATAAGCAAAATTCAAAGTGCTATAACTCAATCATTTTTTTTAAGATATAGACAAAACAAAAAGTGTTCTGGAATCATTGTTTTAAGTTTTAATACGTAAAAGAAAAATATTTTTCAACTTTTAATTTTTTCGCATTTAATTTTAAATTTTAAAATTTTTTAAAAATTTAAAATGGCCACCATTTTGAAACAAAATGGTGGATGATGCTGGCCAACGAACTCGGTCGAGACATTTGTATGTACTATGTACATACCAAGTTCCATTGAAATCGGTTCACAAATACGTGTGTTATCACGTGACAAAATCAGATCGTTTCAAAATGTCAGCCATAAGAAAAATTCAAAGTGCTATAACTCAATCATTTTGTAAGATATAGACAAAATAAAAAATGTTCTGGAATCGCTGTTTTAAGTTCTAACACATAAAATAAAAATATTTTTCAAATTTTGATTTTTTTGCATTTAATTTTAACTTTTAAATTTTTAAAAAAAATTAAAATGGCCACCATTTTGAAACAACATGGCGGATGATGCTGGCCAACGAACTCGGTCGAGACATTTGTATGTACTATGTACATACCAAGTTTCATTGAAATCGGTTCATAAATGCGCGTGTCATTACGTGACAAAAATCAGATCGTTTCAAAATGTCAGCCATAAGAAAAATTCAAAGTGCTATAACTCAATCATTTTGTAAGATATAGACAAAACAAAAAGTGTTCTGGAATCTTTGTTTTAAGTTCTAACACGTAAAAGAAAAATATTTTTCAACTTTTAATTTTTTCGCATTTAATTTTAAATTTTAAATTTTTTAAAAAATTTAAAATGGCCGCCATTTTGAAAAAAAATGGCGGATGATGCTGGCCAACGAACTCGGTTGAGGCATTTGTATGTACTATGTACACACCAAGTTTCATTCAAATCGGTTCATAAATACGTTAGTTATCGCATGACAAAAATCAGATATATATATATATATATATATATATATATATATATATATATATATATATATATATATATATATATATATATATGGTTATATATATATATATATATGTATATATGTATGTCAACATTTGAACGGAGGGTGGCTTTGGGGTCTGGGGGTCATGATCGGTGAAAATATACCAAAATTTTCCGGAAGTGCTTTCCTCCGGACGGCTGCAATAGGTAGCTTTTTACTTTTTGTAATGAAAGCTACCTAAAAGTAGCTGTAAAAAATAAATTCTTAAGCATAACTTTTTATTATTTAAATTTCTGGTAAAATTCAGTATAAATTTCCTCTGTTTATCAACCCCTTTTAGATTTTTATTTAATTTATAATTATATTGAACTATAAATTGTTTAGTTCTAACAACCCTACTTTAGAGGTCTGCACGGGCCGGGCCGGCGGAATTGTTTCGAATTTTCTAACGGGCCGGGCCGGGCCGGCAGAAGTAGTATATGGTACCAACTATGGAACACTTTTTATATTCCACTAAACGCAAATATTTAACGATTTTTGTAAGATTTTCATCAAAAAGTTTGTCTGTCTAAATATAGAGGATGTAACGATTTTAGTACGATTTATCGAGCAAATGATGATAAAATATTGCATGATTTGCATTGGTTGGATATTTTATTTTTTCTACTAAATTATGTAAAGACGAAGTTTTAAGAAAGGGTTATGGAATAAAGAATCATGATTATAAATAATAACGTAATCAATTGAGATGAAATATTTATCAATTTTAAAAGCTAATATTTAATTATTGTATTGATGAAAAAATTTTGCCTGACGCCCTTAGTCTACCAAATGGTAATAAACAATCTTCCTCTAGGATAGTCTTGATAGGAAAAGCAAAGAGCTGCATTGTATAATATTATTATCAATTGCATTACATTGAAGTCTGAAATAAAAGTTAAATGCTTTTTATCATATGTTTTTTAATGTGAATATTATTTTGATACTTTCATAGTTCAATAAATGGTATTGAGTAGAATCCATTTGATTATTGTGTTATCAGAAAGTTCGTCAAATAAAGGATATAATCCTTCGGCTTAAAATTGAAATTTTATTTAAAAACCATTTATATATGATATCCAATCCCAATCAATTTTATCTTCAAATTCTTTTAGAAAATTATGGGATAATATTTGACGAAAGGATATTCCTTCCCAATCAACTTTATTTTGAAATTCTCTAATAAAATCTTCTGATAGTGTCTGACGAAACGATATATAATACCAATTAACTTTATCTTGAAATTCTCTAATAAAATCTTCTGATAATTTTTCATTCTGTGATATACAATCCCAGTCAAGTTTATCTTTAAATTTTCTTATAAATTCAATGGGTAATTTCATAACTTTTTCACTTAAATGCAAATTAATTTTATTGATATATAATGAAATAAATGTGTAAAATTCTTTACATTGCGATAATTCGACAAATAAATCTTTATATTTATGAATTATAATATCGTCTAATCTTTGAGCCAACACCATTTTATATCGAAGCAATTTTATAAACACTTTTATTTTTCGTCTTTATTCAAAAGTTGTCTCAATTCATTAATAAATCGTATTAAAATATTTTTTAATTCGAAAATTTCATCCATTAATTTTTCTCTGTTCGGTAGTTCTTCTTCGTAATAATGGCCAAATTTTTTATTTAATTCACCCAGTTGAACGGAAAGATTTTTTTTCCATTTATCGTTGTAAAAATTATCTGGTAATTGATCAAACTTATATTCAATGAGATTACAAAAATCTAGTTTATGCATATACTTTTCTAAAAATCTTTCACCAAATGTTTGAAAACGGGTTATTAATAGCCAATTAAGTCCTTCTTCCAATGTGCACATAGTATTTTCTGCAAGCTGTTGAAATTGAGATACTTTATGTAAATCTAATTTTTCATGATAGGTTTGAATAAATTCGTCACTTAAGGTTTGATATTGAGATATAACAACCCAATTTATATAATTCGAATGTTTTAATATAAATTCCTCAGACAGCTTCTGATTTTTACAAACTAAATTCCAGTCTAATTCTTCTTTATATTTTTCTATAAATTTTTCCGAAAGTTTTTGAAAAATGCATATAACATTCCATTCGATATAATCTATGAGTTCTTCCATAAAACATTCGGATAATACGGAATATCTACAAACTAACTTCCAATTGAGTTTATCCTTCAAATTTCGAAGGACATCTTCGGATAAATTTTTCGTCTTAGAAAATTCGTCCCAGTTGATATCCATTTAATAATGAAATATTTTTAAAAAGGAATTTTTTCAATATGTATCCAAGGTTTTAAGGTGACTGGAAAATTACTTTTGGATTTTATCAAAAATGTAATCATGTCACCACTTTTTCCATAATCAAAACGAGTTACGGAATAATCATCAAACATTTCTCCGCTTAAAATTATTTTATCTTCGATTTTTAGTTCTATCACTGTAGCCCTATTTTTGCCGATTAAACTATTATATATTAAATATATAGTAATTTTCATATGCATATCTGTAGATAATCGCATTTCTTGATCCAGTAATTTAGAACTCATTAAGTCAAAATTTACTTTGGTAAATTCTTTATCTGTAAAAGTCTGAAAATTATCTTTTATAGTAACCCAGATATCTTTACTGTCAATATATATTTTATTGACTACGTCTTTATCGTTTTCGGGTTCTGAAACATTCGTAATTATTTTATTTTTGGCATCAAATTTATCATTCTTTAATATTAATGCATTTTTTTCTAAAAATCGTTTATTCACAACATTTTTATCATCTTTTGGATCTGCGACGTTTCCTATTCTTTTTCCTTTGGCGTCGTAAGCTTTTCCGTCGATTAGATGTAAAGTATTTTCATCGAGTTCTTGTATTCTCTTACCCGTTTCTTCTGTGAAAGTTAAAAAATTACTATCGTAATTAATATTATTTTTCTGTATAAAATCTCTTAGTTCAAAATGATTATTTTCTATTTTATTCAAAACGAAACGTTTAGGGGTTAAATCTAAATCATCGATGGGATCTGAAGCATTTTTTAATATCTTATTATCCATATCGAAATTTCCATCCGGCGTTAATTTAAAACCTATACCGGGGGGCCCGATAGGGCCTTTTCGCACTGGATTATCATACGGCGGATAATAAACAGCCATTTATAAAGACTAAAAAATGTTATTCTCCTAACGTTTTAATCATAGTAATTTCTTTTTTATTCATATTTAATATACATTTCTTTCTTACTTCTAAAATATAGTAAAATACATATTCTTTGGTTGTTTCTTTTTCTAATTTCCAATTGAATTCTATTCTCAAATTTTCAAGAGTGGTATAGTTTACATGATTTGACAAATCAAAATGAATTATGGGATATAATTTACCAAAATCTGAATAATTGACCATACAACCGGTTTCTGTATTTAGATTATTGAGACCTGATTCCAGAAAAGATTCATATAATCTATTATATTCCTTTTTATCAAAATCCATAGTATATCGCTCTGCAGGTAATGGCGATCTGTTAATCATCAACCAACATTCGATCATATCCAAATTATCAAATATCATATTATTTTTTTTAGGATTTTCATTTCTTTCGAAATATTGCGGTATGACGAATAATCTTAAAACTTCATCGGATGTAGCTGATATAGAATCGGAACCGCTTTTATATTTATTAATAGGACTAGATCTGTTAATTTCATACTGATTCCAGTTTATGTCTATATCCGTATTAGATAATTTTAATTCATTATAGAGAATCTCCGCTCCATTTTTAAAATCGACGTATCTCACCCAGAGCGCTATGTCTTCAATTTCTACTTTATAATCTGGATTTGCAACGTCTGTGTAAATCATATTTCTACTATCGTCTCTTTGGAATTCCATTCTTATTATGAAACCAGAAATGGCTTTTTTATATTCTGCGACGAAATCAAAAATTTCCTTTAAAGGTGTCCATGTTGTAACTGAATTACTATTTTTCGACAATTCCCATCTTTTTTTAAATCCTTTATTGTAGTTTTCATTTTTTACAATTTTTAATTTATTGACGATATCTGTTACAGAGGTTGTAGCCGTTATCGTACCATCGCTTTCAAGTAAACTTTTATTTCTATCAGCACTATCACTGGTATCTGGATAAAAACCTATATTGGTGGCTTCTGATGTTGAATAATCTCTGGTATAATCCTTCAGTCTCTTAACCTGCAGAATGTAGGAGTGATAGTCTCCAACTGATTCGATTATTTGTTTACCTATCTGAAGTTTTACGCCTTTCATAGAACCTACAGCTGCGACATTATCGTCATTTATAGAATCGCCATTGGATTTTATAATTTTCCACTTTGTCTCCAGATAACTCTCCGATAATGAAATAGGATCATTGGTATCTGTAATTTCGAAATGAAACGTAGTATTTTCTTTTTTGTCATTATGGCTTGTACTAGGCAATCTTATTTTTTTTAATTCGCTACTTTTTATATCGTTATTATAATAATAATGAGTATCTCTCAGATCATAAATTTTTTCCATTTATTTAGGAAGAATTTTCAGACCTGTTCCTTTCATCTTTTTTGAAAATATTTCTTTCAATATGTCAGCATCAGTCAATTTGTCAACAACTGTCAAATCTACTTTTTTAGATTTAAAAAATCCTTTTCCTTGAATTCTTTTACTTTTCCTATATAATCTGTGTTGATTCATTTATTTATTGAGAAAATTTAGTTAATATCAATTGATATATTTTTTCAACATAGTCTTCTTTTTCCTCTACGACTCTAAAATTATACTCAATTAAACCTTTATTTAAATCAATTAATTCGCCATTTTGATTCGTAACTGTCATCCTTATTCTACGAATTGAATCCCTATTTTTCACAGGATAATATATTAAATTATTGAATTCTTTCGAAATGATAACACCCGGTACATCTCTCGGTGTAAAAGAATAAATAACTTCTGAATTATTCTGGTTGATTAAAGATCCATTCACTACATCACAATGAATATATATAATGTCGTTTCCGTTTGTTATATCCGCTATATTTTCACCTTCTATTACAGTCTCTTCATCATGACTTTCGTAAACTTTTTTTCAAAGCCTATTAACTTATGAAAATCGCTTTTTGTTAAGTCGATATTCCAACCTTTAGTTAATTTAATAAGCATTCTTAGTCTAGATTGTATTCTACCAAATTTTACCGGAGGATCGTCTGAACCAAACGCTTTCATTACATCTATATTTAAATCTTCAACATTTTTATTACCATAAGGAATAGTGATAGATTTAACATTATTCTCATCTGTGTATACGTCAAATGTATTAGTTTTATCTGTTATGTTAAACCATGAAACTGTCATAGTAAAAGATTGCAATGCTAATTTTTTTAATTTAAGAGGTTTTGGAAATTCAACAGTGAAATCCTTTGATTTTTCATGAATTTTTGGTTTCAATTTGATCATTTATTAGACAGAAAAAATCTTTAAAGATGAAAAACAAGCTTTTCGTTATAATCGCTAGGCTGTTGAGTAAATGAATTAAGTACACATTCTGGACATTTGCCTTTATTTCTTTCCTTTATATATTTCATACAAAATAATCCACAGTTTACAGAAGTAGGTTTTTGTAAAAAACTATCATTGTGAGCTATATTGACTTTTTTATTGGAAAGTTTAAGAAATTTCATAATATTTTCAGGAATATATTTTTCTTTGAGTTTAATATTTTTATATATATATTCCCCAAAAGGATCGAAATATTCTACATAGTTATATTTCGGGTCATTATAGTAACAAACCCAGTGTGTTCCTGGGCCGGTGGAGATATCTAAATTAATAATCCCACTTTCAAACTTTCCAATCTTTTTAGGAAGTAAATCGGAAGTGAAAACATCCCTAAATCCTTTTTCATCTTTCATATTTTCTTTAATCGTTTTATCCGATATACCCCATTTTGTTATCGGAATTTTTTTTTTTTTTTTTTTAGACAGGGAAGCTGACGCTTTTAGACCAGATCCTTTGTTTTCCCAAGGCTGATAAACTCCAGATCCCGAAATTTTATCCAGGATTTTTTTAGTTCCCCAACCTGCTGCCCCACTCGCGGCACCGAGTCCTAGGGATGTTAAAATAGGAATTAAAAAGGGTAAAAATCCACCGTTTTTATCTAATTGAGTTTTGCTTATATTTATTCTTTTACCTTTACTAATCTGATTAATCTGTGTTTTAGTTAAATACATTTCATAATTAGGAGGTTTAGAATTGTCTATCTGCAGTGTCAGTTCTTCTTTTTTTCTAAGAGCAGATTTCAATTTACTAATCTGCCCGTCACTCAAATGAATCTTCTTTTTTACATAACTCATTTATTAGGCAGCAAAAAGCTGACGCTTTCAAAGAAGAAATTGGTTGTATAATCGTTCTTTATCTCCATTAGTTATTTTTTTAGCTTTAATGAGTTTGTCTATTAGCAGTTTGATTTCATTTTTTAATTTTTTCGACTTGCTACCTTGACATATTTTATCCAGCAATTCAGATAATAAACCTAATCCTTTACCGACTTTCATTACTTCGCTACCTCGAATTGTAGTTAATCTAACCATATATTTTTGTAGCTCCCCTTCGTTATATTCAACTGCTTTATATTCAACCTTTTTCTGACTTAATTCCTCCTCCGAAAGATTTTTAGCCCTCATAATTGTACTTTGTAAGTTGCCTTTTTTCCTCGATAATTCTTCTTTTAAATGCTTTGCCTTTGTATACATTTCATCTAATTTTTCTTGATTGTCTAGGAGTTTCGAAGGTCTGTATAATTGTACAGATTTTAAATAGCTTAGATCTAAATTTTGATCAACGTTATAAGTAAGCGGCGGTTCTTTATATAATTCTTTGACATCTTCGATCGCTTCAGGAATAATTCTAGATGATTCTGCAATAGGCTGTAAAGATATATTTAATTCGTCCAATTTATCATTGATAGCTTTAATATTTTCTTTTCTACTTTTATCCTGTTCTTCTAATTTTTTAGTGACAGGTTTATGAAATTCAGTTAAACTTTTGTCTATACCTAGCTTTCTATCACGCTGTTCTTCATTATTTTTTCTAATATCTGCTTGTAATTTGACAAGTTTTATTGCATTTTTTAATTCTTCTTTTTGTTTCTTATTTCGATTTTTTTCTAAATCGTTTATTTTATCCATTTATAGACAGTGAAAAGCTGAAGCTAATTAGAAGCGATAGCACAGACGTCTATTTTTACTGACAGCTAATAAGTTTTTACTAGCAGTAATTTTATTTTTTACTAGCTGTAAACTTTCTCAGTAAATAAATGATTAAAATTAAAAATTACACAGAACCGGAAGAATTGCCGGACCCTAAACAACATCGTTTTTTACCCAGACATCCTTTTAGATTATTAATAATAGGCCCATCAGGTTGTGGAAAGACAAATTTACTAATAAATTTATTAAACGGTTTTGAGAATCCTAGTAATGTAAGATTAGATTTCGACGCGCTATATTTATGCGCAAAAGATATTTTCGAGCCAAAGTATTCTAAATTACAAGAAGATTATACACTGTTTGAAGGTGTTGAAAGAGACGATATTTTAAAATGTAAAAAAATAAATAAAAATAAAAAAACGGAAATATTAAAATTGTATGATAAATATAAAAAGAATGTATTATTTTCTTCAGATTTGAGTGAATTTATTACTGTCGACGATCTAGATTCCTCAGAAAAAAATCTAGTTGTGTTTGACGATTGTGTTACAGAGAAAGACCAGAAAGTTATAGTAGATTTGTTTATAAGAGGTCGAAAGAAAAATGCATCCATTATTTATTTAACGCAGTCTTATTACTCAACTCCTCCAGATATTAGAAAAAATTGTAATTACTTCATATTTTTTAAGCTACAGCCTAGGGAAATCAATCAGATAATCAGAGAAATAGACGGAAATCTAACGAAAAAGGAATTTCTAGAAAAATATAATTCTTGTAAGGGTAACTTCTTTATGCTAGACTTAGTAAATTCTGAAATGAGATACAGAAGAAATTTTGAACCTATATAAATATGGAAGAATATTTAGAAAAGAGATTATATGTTTATCGGAAAAGTTACAATTTGTATCAAAAGATAAGTGTTTCCTTATCTGTTAGCAAATTTATGCTAAGTGCTTCGGGATTATCAGCATTTGTTTTCATACCACTGGCTGCATTGAGTTTGACAGTTGGAATCGTAGAAGTTATTGAGAAATCTTTAAATATTTTAGAACGAAAAGAAGAATACAAGCAATGTTATAATTTTTATAAACAACAATTAAATTTGTTGAAAGCTAAAAAAATTTCAGAAGAAGAAGTGTATGTAAGAGAACAAGATTTTATAAATAATTTAGTATACTTCCCAATCGAAAAGTACGTGAAAAAAGTACAGTTGAATGGATATAAATATTCTTCTTAGAAAGCGTCAACTTTTTGCTGCCTAATAAATGAGTTGTAAATGTAAAAAATTTGTTGTGACGTCTTTAACTAAAAAGGGTAATTTTAAAGGTGGATGTTTAAAATGCGGACAAACGGGATCGGGTTTTCTGAATAAAGTCATTAGTAATTTACCTTTCGAAATGCATTTACCAGGCCATTCTTTTACCGGCCCGGGGACACAGTTATTATGGGGAAAAACACGATTAAATCCAGATTTAACGTATAAAAATTCATCTAAACCTGTTAACAGAGTAGATGAAATTGCATATAAACATGACAAATGTTATTTAGAAAATAAAGATACAAAAAGTAGAAATGAAGTATGCGATAAGAATATGATTGATGAACTAGATAATATTGAAAATCCAACGATTAGAGAAAGAATTGAAAGAGGAATTGTAAAACCGATTATTAAAGCTAAAAAATCTTTTGGTATGGGAAATACACAGATCTATTGTTTAAAATGTAAAAACTACACAGAAACAAAAGATATTAAAAATACAATGTCTAAAAATAACAGGCCAATGATGAAAGGTATTTGTTTAGATTGTGGTTCTAAAAAGAGTGTTTTTTTAGGAAAACCTTAGGTCCTAAAAATATCTTAGAAAAAATATATTATCATCCTGAAAGTGGTTATTGTGGGATCAATGAATTAAAACGGAAAACAGGTTTTAGTCAAAAGCAAATTACAGATTTTTTACATAGCCAAGATGTTTATACCAGACATAAGCCTTTAATTCGTAAATTTAAACGAAGACGCATTTATGTAAGTCATATCGATGATCAATGGCAAGCAGATTTATTGTTTATCAAACCTTTTAGTAAATATAATAACGGAACTAATTACTTATTGACAGTGATAGATGTATTTAGTAAATATGCTTGGGCTATTCCGATAAAAAGAAAAACTGGACAAGAAGTAACGGAAGCATTTAAAAAGATATTTAAAGAAAGAATTCCTGAAAAACTGCAGACGGACAAAGGCACAGAATTTTTAAATAAGTTAACTTTAAAGTTGTTTAAAGATCATAATATTCAGTGGTTTACAACTGAAAATGTTGAAATAAAATGTTCTGTAGTCGAACGTTTTAACAGGACAATTAATAAAAAAATTAGAACCTATCTAGCGGCCAACAATACTAAAAGATATATAGATGTTTTGGATCAATTAGTTAAAAATTATAATAATACCAAGCATAGGTCTATCAAAATGACGCCTACCGAAGCCAGTAGGGAAGAAAATGAATCCGAAGTTTATAAAAATTTATACGAAGAAAAAATAATAAGAAAACCAAAATTCAAGGTTGGCGATAGAATAAGAATTTCGAAATACCAGACTGCTTTCACCCGCGGATACCAACCCACTTTTACGGAAGAAATTTTCATCGTTTCAGAAATATTAAAGACTGACCCCATTACTTACAGAATAAAGGATTTGAATGGAAACGAAATAAAAGGAACATATTATGAACAGGAATTATGTGAATATAATAAAAAAAAATAATTTGTTTAAAGTGGAGAAAATATTAAAAAAGAAAGGAAATAAATGTCTAGTTAAATGGTTAAATTATTCCGACGAATTCAATTCTTGGGTTGACGAAAAAGATATCAAGTCAATTTAATTTTTAAACGAGTAAAAAAACTACATCGTGATCTATTTTTAAAACGAGTAAAATATATGTATCGTGATCCTTTTTTAGAACGAGAAAAAAACTTCCGTCTATGCAGGTCCCGTCTAGGCGGGGTAATCAAGTATTAAAATATAAACATGGTAAAATATCAAACCATGTTAATAAAACAAGTCCATACTTAAAACTAATTATGTAGAAATAACTTTTCTTTTATATTTTCAGAAATTATTCAATTTTAAAAAGTAAATGAATGGCTCTGCTTTAAGTGACTTTTAGCATTTTAATTAAAAAAATTTCTATGATTTTATAAATAAAGAATAGTATCTAATTTTAATAATCATAAATATCTGCTTTGTATTATGTTGAATATCAAGTTCGAACGGTCGAAAAATATGTTTCTAAATACTCCGTAAGAAAAACGTAACTTAATATCTTTATCAGGAAGGCCACTGAATGAAAGCGTTGACCTATAAATGAAGTTCAAATTAGAGCGAGCGTCAACATTCGTACTCACCCGTTATATTTTGCACTTGGAAGGAAATGACGTCTTTGGTAGAAAAAAGGTCTGCTTTAATCGACGTATTGCTAGAATATAAGATTAAATAAATGAATTACGACTTTTTTAAAGACATTCTAATAGATGATAACGAATCAAGCTTATCACAAACTTTTGACAAAGTAAAAAAATATGAAATGCCTGAAAACTGTCTAAAGATTTATGACCAGATGAAAAAATGTGAAATAATGTACGATTCGGACGGTGAATATTTTACCTATAAAAATATAGATGTTTTTTTAAGCGAAATACGCAAATCCCGAATAAGTCGTTTTAAAGCATTGAAGTGGAAATTGAAGTTAAATATTCCATATAAAGCTGAAGAAATGTTTATTCAGTTTTTAGATTTAGTGTACTATAAAAAGTCGATAAATTAACTATATTTCATAAAGAAAATATTAGATTATAATAATATTGATAATAATTTGAAAGTAAAATTTAATAAGAAAAACGAAGACGTTTGGAATAGCTTTCTAAAAAATATTTCTTAATAAATGGAGCTGTCTAAAAGTTGTAAGCATTGTGAGATGACAAAAAATTTAGACCAATTTTATACTCGATTTCGTTACGGCAAAATAGAACGTTACGCTAATTGCAAAAGTTGTCATTTAGCTATGAAAAATAAAAAAATTGATTGCGAATGTGGTAAAAAATATACTCTAGCTCATAAAAAGAGACATTTAAAAAGCAATTATCATATCAAAAGAACATCAAAATAAATTTATGATATTGTGTTTTAAATTGAATGTATTATACAGAATGTTGTGTTTTAAGTTGAAAGTATTATATTGAATGTTGCATTTTAGTTGAAAATAATATAGTCAATGTTCTGTTTTAAATTGAACGTATTTTTCAGTTGAAAATATCATATTGAATGTTTTTCTTGTTTAAAAAAAAGATCACGAAAGTTTTTTCTCGTTTCAAAAATAGAACACGATGTAGTTTTTTTACGCGTTTCATAAATAGAACACGATGTAGTATTTTTACTCGTTTCAAAAATAGAACACGATGTAGTTTTTTTACTCGTTTCAAAAATAGAACACGATGTAGTATTTTTACTCGTTTCAAAAATAGAACACGATGTAGTATTTTTACTCGTTTCAAAAATAGAACACGATGTAGTTTTTTCTTGTTTAAAATAGTATATTGAATGTTGCATTTTCAGAAATATTGGACCTGATAGTTTCAAAATTAGAATTGTGAGGGAAAAAGTGTTCAGAACCATTTATAGAAAAGTTCCAAGACAGAGTAGATTGGCATTTTATATTCAAATCTATCAGAAAAATTTTATTTAGAATTTAAAGGTGCCTGATTATGACAGTGATTTTTAGGCTAAATAAATGGGTAATTCAAAAAGTACAAAGATTTTGACAGGTAACTGTACAACTGAAAGAATAAATGTAGATTGGAATCATACCTTTAATGTTCATCCCAATGTTCATATAACACCTGTATGTAAATACAGCGAACCATTTTTCGTTAGAATAACAGAAATAGATAAAAACGGATTTCGATTTGAATGTTTAAAATTGAATGGCGAACCTGTAGAAAAAAATTTAGATTTCTTTCAATGGACTGCAATTAGTCCTTTTGAGTAAACGATCTTATTTCTGAAATATATTTTTTAATAGTCGTTTTCAGAAATTCTTCAATTCATTTTAAATCGCTTAATCTAAAATTACCTGCTACCGAATTTGGATTTATAGATAACTATTAAAAATGTGTAGCAAAAAGTATTCATAAAATTTCTTCTATATAAATGGAGGAAACTCTAAGATTGATATCTGTTTCAAAATTGAGACACACTGCAAAAGTTTTAAATATAAAACAACCCAAAGGTTGTAAAAAAGATGAATTAATTAGATTGATAATGAGATACATAAAAAGAACAGGCGAATATAAATATGTTTTAGTAGATTTATTAAATTTAGACATCACAGATTATTTAAATGAAATGAAGAGAGAATTTATCAAAAATCCTAAGAAAAGAAATAAGTTGAAAAAAATATTCGATTCTTTTGATTTAAAATTTAACAATAACACAGCAGAATTTATTCCAAAAAATAACGAAGAAAAAAAGATAAAAACAGTGGTAAACCTTAACAAATTATTTCCTGATTTGAATGAAAAATTGAAACAATTTATAAATGAACCGAAAAACCGTCCAAAACTTAAAAAACTCTTTGATTATTACGGCTTGAAATATAAAGATGAAAAATTGATCAAAAAGACAGAAAAAAAAGTCAAATTACAAACAAATTTGGAAAATCTGTTTAGACCCGATTATGAAATTGTTGAGAAAGATAAAAAATTTGTAAAAAAATTTAATACTTATAGATATGTTTATAAAATAAGACAAATAAACAAACTCACACCTGGCCAGTATTATAGTATCTTAAAAGATTTATTCAGAAGAGCAATTGGAAAAATCGAAGGAAAGGTAGATATAATTGTATTCAATCCCTATTTGACACAGCCCTTTCACCCTAAAATGATGTCAACGAAAGAAGCCTATGAGACCTATTTAGATGTTTTAACGCATAAAATTGAATACAAAGAGTTGGATATTAAAGACTGTGAATTTATTTTTACAGTCGTTGATTTGCCTAAAGGTGGTAAACATTTGAAATTACTGAACGATAACGATGTTGTCGATAAAAGAAGTATAATTCAAATTAAAAATGACGATAATATCTGTTTGGCTAGATCCATCGTTACAGCCCTGGCTATTCAAAATCGTAAAATTTTATGCGAAAAATTGAATCTAGAAAAACTTACAGATTTAGATGTTAAATACATAAAAATGGGTAGAAAATTACAAAAAAGTTCAGCGATAAAATTGCATGAAATGTGTGATATTCCGTTAGAAATGTGTAATTTAGAGCATGTTAAACAATTCGAATTTTTTTTAGATATTCAAATAACTATATTTTGCAGAGAAAATTTTAACGAAAGAATATACAGCGGCGCCTATAAATCTAATTGTGTTTACATTTTAAAAAATAGAAATCATTTTGATGTCATTACAACGGTTACAGGATTTTTAGGAAAAAACCATTTTTGTGATTATTGTAAAGTCAGTTATAGTAGAAGTGATCAACATAAATGTTCTTTAAAATGCAATAGATGTTTTAGGAAAGAGAGTAATTGCGAAGGCGATGATATTCAGTGTAATGATTGTTTTAGATGTTTTAAAGGAAAAAATTGTTTCAAAAATCATAAAAATCACTCAGTCTGTGAAACACTGTGGAAATGTTTAAAATGTAAGAGAAATATCAGTAGAAGTGAAAGAGGACCGAAAGATCATAAATGCGGAGAAAAACAATGTAAAAACTGCAGAAAGTGGATTTTGGAAGATCATAAATGTTATATACGTAGGAAAGAATCTAAGGGAGGAACTTGTAAAAATATCTGTCCCAAAAATATAAAAGATAGAAAGGAATGGTGTGAGAAATGTAAAAGATCAGAATTTACAGAAAAATATATGTTTTTTGACGTTGAAACGAATCAAGAGACAGGAAATCACCAAGTCAATCTAGTTATAAATCATGATTTTAACGGAAAAGAAAAAATATTTCAGAATGAAAATGAATATTGTAAATGGTTATTCCAAAAGAAACATTGCGGTTATACAGTATTAGCGCATTATGGAAAAGGATTCGATTTTCAATTTCTAGCTAAATACTGCTTTAAAAATAAAATTAAAGTGTTTACAATATATCAAGGAAATAAACTCATATATATGCAAGCAAACGAATATAATATAAGGTTTATCGATTCTATAAATTTTACACTGATTCCGTTAAGAAAATTTCCTAAAACGTTTGGACTAACGGAATTGGCAAAAGGGTATTTTCCTCATTTGTTTAACACTATGGAAAATCAAAATTATGTAGGAAAATATCCTGAAAAATACCATTATGGTTATGATACTATGACTTTAGATCAAAGAAAAACTTTTGATAAATGGTATAAATCGGTAAAAAACGAAACATTTGATTTTCAAAAAGAAATTATAAAATATTGTAGATCTGATGTTGATATTTTAAGAAAAGGATGTTTGGAATTGCGAAGATTATTTCTAAATATTGCTGATATTGATCCTTTTAAATATATCACTTTAGCTGGCGTTTGTATGGCTATATACAGAGATAAATTCATTCCAGTGAATACAATAGCGATAGATGAGGAGTGTATTCAAAAGGATCAATACAGTAAGAAATCGATCATTTGGTTAGACTATCTGTCCAAAAAACACAATATCAAAATACAGCATGCTTTAAACGGTGGTGAGAAAAAACTGAAATTAGGTGATAAAATTTATAAAGTAGACGGTTTTTATAATAATACTGTTTATCAGTTTCAAGGATGTCATTGGCACGGTTGTCCTCGCTGTTTTACAGAATCCACTGTCAATCTTCAAAATCAGATATGTATGAAAGATTTGTATGAAAGAACTCAAAAAATAAATAAAAAAATAAAAGATAAAGGATTTGAATTGATTGAAATATGGGAATGTGATTTTGATAGTGACAAAGAAATTAAAAAATATATGAAAAATGAATGGAAAAGAGATTTTGTAGAACCTTTAAATCCTAGAAACGCATTCAGCGGAGGTAGGTGTGAACCTACCAAATTAATATACGAAATGAAAGAAAACGAAAAGGGCAGATATATCGATGTTTGTTCACTTTATCCAACAGTGAATTACTTTGATTACTATCATGTTGGTCATCCGATAAAGATTTATAATCCGGAAAAATATGATAAGAATTGGTATGGTTTGATACAATGCAAAGTACTTCCACCTAGAAAGCTCTATCATCCTGTTTTACCTTATAAAGGAGAAAAATTAATATTTAGTTTGTGTAAATTATGTTCAAATCCTATAAAATGCGAAAAGAAACAATGTAAAAAATGTTATGAAATACGGAATAAAGAATGTAATCATACGGATGACGAAAGAAGTTTTACTGGTACATGGACAACTACCGAAGTTGAACTGGCTATTGAAAAAGGTTATAAGATTTTAAATATCTATGAAGTTTGGCATTTTGAAAAAAAAATCTAATACATTATTTAAGGATTATGTTAAAATGTTTTTGAAAATCAAATTAGAAACAGATGATAAATGGTCTGAAAATTTCAAAACTGAAAAAGAATATAAAAGTTGTGTAGAAAAGAAATTGGGTATAAGGTTAGGAGAAATCAAAGAAAACCCTGGAATGAGATTTATATCCAAAATTTGGTTAAACTCTTTATGGGGTAAGTTCGGACAGAGAAAAAATATGAACAAACAGAGAATGTAACAGAATTGGCAGATTTTTATAGAATTATACTGAACGACCGCATTAAAGACTTGAATATGATATTTTTAAATGATGAGTGTGTGCAAATGGATTATAAGATGAAAGATGAATATGTCAAGAATAACTTTAATACGAATATTTATATAGCGGCTTTTACAACCAGTTCGGCTAGAATAAGATTATATCAAATGCTAGATAAATTAGGAGATAAAGTAATGTATTACGATACAGATAGTATTGTTTATATCGATGATGGATCTAATAAAGTAAAAACAGATTGTATGTTAGGCGAATGGACAGATGAATTAGGAGAAGATAAATATATGAAATCGTGGATATCTGGCGCAAGTAAAGATTATGGTTATATTCTGAACGATGGTTCTGTAAAAGGAAAAGTAAAAGGATTTAAAATGAGTTATGAGAGCGAAACTAAGCTCAATTTTGACGAGAGAATGAAAACAATAACTGGGGAAATTGACCATATAGATGTAGAAATAAATCAATTTCAGATACAAAAAGACAGAAATATTAAAGTGAATAAAATGAATAAAAGATATATGTTTGGATATGATAAAAGAAGAATTTTAGATAACTTTGATACTGTACCATTTGGATTTTAAACCGAATCCTTAATTTATAAAAATTGTTTTCTAATAAATGGACGATGTCACCCTTATCGTAAATGTTCAAGGTTTTATACTTCCTTTTAAATCTATAGCGAGAGAAATAAGCTGGGTTCATTTAAAACAGGGAATAGGTGAAACTATTTCTGTGTTTACACCTAACTATGAATTGAGTGATCAAGACCATGGAATAGTTCGTAGATGTACTAACGATATCCATGGTTTAAGATTTAAAAGATATTCAGATAATACAGGCTTATGGATTAGTAGTGACAATGTAAAAGATTATTTCATACAATTGCATCAGATATACGGAGGTACATTTGCTTTTAAAGGAGGCGTTTTTCCGAAAAGTACCTTTGAAGAATGGGGAATTCCTATAAAAATATTAGAAGTACCGAGATGTGTAAGAATCCTAGGACCTGGCTGCTCTATGTACAGATGTCTGTACTATAAAAATTGTCTTTCAAAAATTGTTTCTGAATAAATGGAAGAATTCAACAGTCTCAGATCGTACCCTGTAACTCATAAGTTAAAAGATTTAGAGACAGGGAAATACAAGCTGATTTCGTTGAAGAAAATTCAAACAAAATTTGGAAATACGACTATTGCAAGATTAGAAGTTAATGATGTAGAAAAAGATTATTTTCTTAAAAAGAGTCATGGAAAAATTTCTGAAAATGCAATAACAAAACTGAATGAAGGTGGTTATATCTTTCATTTTAAAGGAAAAAATAATGACGACTTTTATGATTATGAATTAGAAAAAGCTTAATCCTACAATTTGTTTTAAATCTTACAATAATCGAATGGGCCATTTATCGATCTATGAAAATTTCAAACCCCTAAATAATATTTACTGAAATTCAAAATAAATTTCATGCTGTCAAAGATGTGTTCATTTCGACACAAACTATTTTTTTTAATTTTATCGAACTATGAAAATATCAAACTACCAGATTAGTATTTATAACAGCAAGTAAAAAGAATTGGGTATCTATTAAAATGTGATAAAAATCATTTAACTTTTATTTTCAGACTTCAATACGATGCAATTGATATTAATATTATCTTAGCTTATTTATTTCATCTGTCTAAACTTTGTTCGAATGGGTTTTATTTAATATCATCTATAGAAATTTTTTTTCTAAATAAATGTTACAATAGTTTGTCATAAGTACTCTTTAATTGTCTTTCGCCTACCTTTCATTATTTTAAATTTGACCCCATTATCACAAACCATAGCATCGATAACTCTAATAATTATACTATTCTCAACCTGGTTTATTATTAAGAAAATGCGTCATTCAAACTTTTTGATCACAGTAATCGTTATATATTAGCATTTAGTGGGTCCATTCAAATACTATTTTATAATCATCATTTGCTCCACAATTTCATCCAATAATATTAACATAAATCAGAACTGTCGTCTTTCGACACACACTAGCTCTACATATATGCTGAAAGTTTGTTCCGACAGTAAGCGCGCGCTCCCGCTCAGCCGGTTGCACTCCGTCATACGAGACTGGCGCGGGAACTTCCCCGAAGCGAAGAACGAAAATCTCAAATCTGAGACTCTTCCTAGGCGGACCCGCACTAAACAACCGGATAGATGGGAATATACAAATTATGGTTATATTCATCATTTCTTCGATATTTAGACAGTCAAACTTTTTCATCTCATTAAATATTAATATTGTATGGATTATTTCGAATTATGAAACATTGTTCGATAGTCAAACTTTTCGATGAAAATCTTACAATTATAGGTACAATATTCGATATTTAGACAGACAAACTTTTTGATGAAAATCTTACAAAAATCGTTAAATATTTGCGTTTAGTGGAATATAAAAAGTGTTCCATAGTTGGTACCATATACTACTGGCAGATTTAGAATAGTTTTTTCAACGGGCCGGGCCGGGCCGACAAACAACATAAACGGGCCTGGCCGGGCCGGCAAGAAATTTGAACGGGCCAGACGGGCCGGGCCGGGCCGATAAAAAAAATTTTCGGGCCTGCCGGCCCGTTCTCAAGATTTAAGCAGAAACGATAAAATATGAGCTATTTTCAACGAAAATGGTTTTAACGAGAATAAGTATAAATGTGGCCATACTAGTTTGACAGCGTCAATATAAAAATGCACAGTGTATCGGCATCGGAGAATTACATTATGTGTAACCCGTTTTAATATTTTTAGCTGACTCATGCCGGTCCGAGATCACGCTTGCATTGTTTTTCTACATATAGACTGGCCGGACCGGTACTAGACTTAATTATTAGCAGAAAACATGATTTGTAAAATTATTAACAGCGATAAAGAACTTATGTTAGCTTAGTCTTCGGATATATACTTTTTAATGATTTTAAATTAATTTCTCAATAATGCGAAAGTTTGACACATTTTCTGATTAATTTTAAATTGTAAAAGTATAAAAGTGATAAACCTAATAACTATTGAAGGGATTTGGAATCGAATAACGTTTTTCATTTTTGGTAAATAAAATACTTGTATAACCTTGTTGAGATATAATAGTTTTTCAAATGATTGCAGGTTTTTCTCCCTTCCATTGCTATTGCTTCCGGAAATTCTATTCAAAACGCTAATTATGACAGCATTTTATTTGCTTGCAGTATTCTTAAATTGCTTGTATCAAAAAATGGATAACGCCATTCGATTATATAAATTCTGAATAAAGATATCTGCTATTCTTATGGATTTCTGAGGAAAAAAAAATGAATTTAGAAATGTATCAGAAAGGAGCTTCTTTGAATTTAAGAATGAATTTGGATTTGAAATCTATAATAAAATGATATAGAAATAAATTTATAAATCTTCTTTTATTAAACAGCTTCAAAATTAACGATGTTTTTAGCTTTCTTTCTATTTTATTTTATTCTAAGCCATATTAATTTTTTAATGAATCTTTATTCGAATGTTAAAAGCCTAAGAATCATTAATGTTGTTAATGTGTATTTGCTGTAAAATATATTGTAAAATCATTCCATAGATATGTATGTAGCATTATTTAAAGGAATCTTAGTTATATGATAAAAATCTGAATTTTTTAGAAATTGTAAGAAATTGTAGTAATTTTAGAAGTAATTTTAGAATTGTAACGGGCCAAAACGGGCCGGGCCGGGCCTGTTTTCGCTGATTTTTGTACGGGCCGGGCCGGGCCTAAAATATAAAAATTTAAACGGGCCGGGCCGGGCTTGGGCCGAACTTTTAAATTTTACAACGGGCCGGGCCGGGCCGAAATGACTTTCCTACGGGCCGGGCCGGGCCGGGTCTGGAAATTCCGGCCCGTGCAGACCTCTACCCTACTTATAAAAAAACCCATTATTTTTATTAAATTACCTAATTCTATTATTTAACGTATTAGAGTTATTACGTGCCAGTTAGTTCATTTTTTATCCTAAATAAAATTATCGCTTTCGAAATATTTTAGATTTCAGGTGCCACCTCAACGCCAGATATTAATTTTTATTTAAGTATCAATCATCTTCTATATTGATTTAGAAAGTTCCATAAAGAATATTCGCGCCAGGAAGTTGTTTCTCATAAAGATGAATAAGCCGGAAATGATGAAATTGTAGCGGCTGTCGAAGTCTCCCCGGCGAAGGAAAACTTTTAATTTCATCTAATAGCATTTGGGTGCATTTCTGTCCTCCGCTTCGGTACGCTCGCGAGTCACGTGACATAGCAGATTCCAAAATTGGAAAATCGCATATTTTATACTTACAGTGACGTTCACGAATATTTTGTATGTGTGCTGTTAAGTTATAAAAGTCTATTTTTTATTTAATACCCTTCTGACTATTGGCTTGCAATGTTATTACGCCACATTACAAGGTCGTAAAATTGGTGACCAGAACACTTGAAGTTACTTATTTTTTCATAAAACGCTCCATGAAACGGCTAACACGTATTTTGTTTTCGTTAGCAAAATGGCAACTGTTGAAGTGTCTGGAGTAGTTAGTCCACATTATACACCTTATATGTTGACCCTAGTTTATGGTTCCATATGCTGGAAAGTACTTTAGAATTAGCTGCTCCTAAAGCAATAACTTATTCAAAAACTAAGTATAATTACGTTGTACACTGATAAAAATCTGCTGCATTTTGCTGCAGCGCACTCCCCTGCTTGTATATAATATCTCTATTCCAATGAATGAGAAAGCTCCATTTGACGGCTAAGTAACCGTTTTCTATACAAGCAGGGGAGTGCGTTGCAGCAAAATGCAGCAGATTTTTATCAGTGTAGTGCATCTACTGTCTGCTACGACTACTATGATTCGTGAAAAAATAATGAGTCTTGATCCGTCTGATCCATTATAGATTTTAAAATTTAAAATTATAGATCGTTGTGGAGAAAGCCGTACATTAGAAATCCGTAAACGGATAGCTAGATAAAACCTGGAAGATAGAAAATCAACCGAATTACTTCGCTTAATGAGCAAACTGCCTCTTATTTCATCTTGTAAATTTTGTAATTATAATGACATACAAAAATTTTGAAAGTATTTTGTATGTGTTGTTTTATAGTGATCTAAATTATATGGTGCTTTCAGTGTGTTGTTAATTTAAAGATAAAGTGTTGAACAGCACAACAGTTTTGTAAGGAATAATTTTCACTATCATTATTTAAAAAAACAGTCTTAACACAATTAACAACACAATTTGTAGCGCATATTTCGAGATCGAAAAACTTTTTCAAAATATTTAGAACACATTTCTAGATAGCAACGCTTTTGCAATATATCGAGAACACAGTCAAAACGCGTATACCAAATATATGAAAAATATTAATTCATAACACATTAATGTATTGTTAATTTGGTGACAGAAAGTGTTTTTAAAATATGTTTATGTTTGTGTATGATTAACGCAGTGTACACAATTTATATTCATTCCTCACAAACGATTTTCTTAGAAATTCAGTGAAATATTCCACTATACTAGTTACTTTTTTTGTTTTTATAGAAACTAGCTGCTACCGATAACTTCGTTCACATCAAATTTAAAGAAGAATAAATTCATCAAGCAAGTAAAAGATTTCGAAGATAAAAAGCATGTGTAATGAAGCTTTTATCGTGTTTTATAGTAGAAACACCTGTGATTATCCCAATTTGCCTCTTTATGTATATATACTAGCGGACCCGACAGACGTTGTCCTGGCATCAACTCCAAAAAAAAAAATAATAATAATAATAAATGTACATAAATATAATAATACGCGTGATAAATACTACGCTCTTAATTTAATTTTATATTACAATTATATAAGGAAATTATTTTTCACTTTGCAGTAGTTTTTTTAGTCGGTTCAATTTTTTATAGAAAAATTTATTTTTATCTTTTTAGTTAAAAGTTAAAGATTTTCTGACGTGTTAATTAAAATTATAATACAGGAAAACTTATTATAAATCATACACGTATGTCAGGATTGAGGTTCGTACACACGATCTCTTTCTTCGAGAACCAGAGCTTAAATCTGGCGCCTTAGATCACTCAGCCATTCTGTCCGCACCCTATTCAGCGAACTTATTCAACAATTTTAATTAGCCAAAAATCACTAACTTTATTAGTTTTTGCCTAATAACTAAAAAAGTACTGAATCAATTTCGATGAAATGTGAATCTAAACCATTCTAGAATCAACTGGAACACACACAAAGAATTTCATTAAAATCGGTCCAGTCGTTTAGGAGGAGTTCAGTGACATACGCATGCATATAAGATTTATATATATAAAGATAGGAGATCATTTAAAATTTTTTTCTTGAGCTCAAAATTTCATACTCGTTTTCTAAGTTAAAATGAAGAATAAATTTACATTTCCGTTATTCTAATTTTATTATTTATGCTAGTTCAATTTTATATTTAATCGGTTCATGGATATTGATTTATGTTTTTGTGTCAAAGAATATTTTTTAAATAGATATATTAGTTAATATTTTTAAACTAAAGCTATTATTTACAAAAAGCTTCAGACGTGTCTTTGAATTGACTAAAAAATCGTCACACGACATTGTTTTTAATCCAAAAAAATCTTATCTTGGATAAGAAAAAGATACATGATATTTAAGTAATCAAACATAATGAAACACCATACCTCAAAAAAATAAAAAAATGTAAAAACTTTAACTTTCAATTGTTTATAAATTTTTTATTTCGAAGCACTACACTTTTAACGGCTTTAGATCTAATTAAAGATGACTGGGTCTAAAGTTTTTAAAAGGAAGACTTTGGACTTTAACATTAGAGATGTGTCTGAGCTCTACTATACAGAACTATTGGGTTGTATGATATTAGTTTTGACAAAGGTATTATTTAAAAGATATTATTATAATCTTACCATCTGCGATTGCCATTCCGCATTCTTGAAAAATGTTCTAGGGCCAAGGAGTATAGGCAACCTTCACAGCTTCTTTTAAATCTAGTAAAATGAGATGACGTCGTGACTATAATATTTTAAGCAGGACTTATTTGTGTTGATTTTTATAGTTAAGTGGTCGTTAGATTCGACGTTTTGTGGTACACAGTTGTTGTTTTGAACATGATTCGCAAGAAATCATTGGATGAAGAAGAAAAGTGATTATTTAGATTGTAGTCTGTTTGATTGACAGGCAAATTGTCTTTAAAATAAATAGATTTAAAACTGTGTTAATAACAGACAAACAATCTGATATGACAATCTTTTTTTATTATCCAATAGATTATGTTAGAAATAAAAAAAAGGACAGCTGTCAAAACACATAGATTGATCAAAACAAAACTATAACATTGATGAGTAAAGATTTTGCATCTTCTAGTAGAAAATTTGCTCAAGAATACTCAATAGCTTCTAGAATTGTTAGAAATGTGTTAAATATTTCGTAATGTTTAATTATGATAGTAAAATCTAGTCTAAACTACAAAAGCGTAGAAATGATGCAAGACTGGAAAGTGGATCTTCCAATCTCTTAAAATTCAAACAATAGCGCAAATGTTTTTTACTATGGAAAAAAGAAATCCTTTTTTATTATACAGATGTGTAAGGATATTATTTCTATATCATATCATAATTCATCATGTGAACCATATCTATTTCCAATATTCGTACAAATTGGTGGTTCACTCCTCATATGGACTGGTTTTAATGAAAATGTTTTGACAAAAGACAAAAAAACTTCGGTTCACCAGGTCAAAGTTATATAAAGTTTGTTGTTTATGGGTCAAAATTTGGTATTACTTCAAGATCATATTCAAGATTACTTTGTTCAAAAGTATGTGTTAACTTCATATTAATTATGCATGCAAATATCATAATTAAAAAAAAATTCCAGCAAAAAGTCCAGACATAAACTTCATAAAAATTATTTGGGAAATCTTGATTCGTCAAGTTACTGTCATCAGAAATCAGTTTGTTTCAATTTTTGAATTGAAAACATTTGTTTTGTAAATATGGAAATAAATACCCATATTTAAAACATGGCCAAATTCTCCTCAGAGTGCCTTTTGTAAGTCATCAGTTTTAAAGGCAATCTAAAGTATTAAAATTTAATGTACGAACTATTTTCATATGTAATTTAAATTACACATAATTTTCAACTTTTTTTCTTCGCCATATGTACCACTTTGCCCCATTTTGTAACGAGAACAATGCATCAGTAACGAGAACAGCGCATGTAACCCTAACATATTTACGAATCTTAAAATTTTTTAGAAGCCAATTATAACCTGGACGTCGTATCCCTTGATAAGACATCTCGAACGCTTTGCAGTTAATTTTCGTGGGAATCTTTTTCAAATTAATGACCTCTAATTGTATCTTTGCTGATGTTACTTAAAAAAATCGAAATAAAAAACTAAATCAGATGGGATTTTCCCTATATTTAAGGGAAAATTAGGGAATGCATTGCACAAACTGGAAAGCAAGGTTGCAATCTGTAAATGACCGATTCTAGTTGAATAATAATATGTAATATAAAATGGAAGTTTTAGATTCCTTTAAAGCTTTATCATACATTAGCCAATAACTAAAATTTAGAAGAATCTGGCAAATTTGGTAATTTAAAGCTCTTAAAAAGAATATTCATTGAATTTTTTTAAATGAGGGAAAACATTTTTAAACACCATATTTTAATAAATTATGATTCTAAAATTTTACATTAAAATAGAAAAATTATATTTATTCACATGCATTGCAGCAACTATCAGTAAAGTAATGTATGTTTCCGATTTCATTTTTAAGACATGGTATTTCAATAAAAAACTGCGATTATAAAGACGAAGCTCAAAGTTTATTGTAACTGGTTAGAAATATTTCGATGCATAAAAGAATATTTTTCTATAATTTAAAGTAGTCTTTCGCTTGACTAATTACGTTTGACACAACCTAAAGATACGACGTAAAAAATAATATATATTCTTCAGGAAAGGCAACTTAGTACAACTGGATTTGACAAAGAATCTGTTTAATAATAGTGCAGAGCAAGACGAACAATTTTATCATTCATTCAATGTTAAAAACGATTAAGAACAGCAAACTACGATTTCGCATAACCATTTTATTTTATCATAATTTAAAACATCAGATAAATATAATGAAACATTACGTTCTGTTTAAAAGTCATTTGATTTTTCTTCACGTGATTACTGAGCGTTATGAAGAAATTTACAATCGTTGTAAGAAAATAGATTTTCTAAAAAATATTTCTTCGTGATTTCATTATAATTTTCCTACTAAGTAAATCAAATAACAAAAATCATTTGTTAAGCATAGATTGTGAAACATTTTCAAAATTTCCTGAAATCTTTAACAAAACTTCAATATTTATAGAAATAAAAGTCACTGTCCACAGCTAAACATCCATTCTCATACTTTTCAACAGTCTTGCATTTGATCTATTGGTTGCTATATAAACTACATAATGGAAAATTTTAGTTTAGCGTGAAAACGCGTAGCAATTTGAAATTTCCTTTTCAGCAATTCTTTCTAATAGATGGAAACATACTTGTGTGCTTTTTTTAGCCCTTTAGTGTACCTATTACCTTTATAATACACCATTTTTTATTTCAATATAGTTCAAATTAAAATATTCTTAAAACCATTGAAATCCAATTTACAGAAACTATCATACATAGGCAATCATGTATCCAATTCTTTACGTAGCCCTGTATATATATATATTTTAATTCTACAAACATTTCTTGTATACTGAATGCATTGCAGCATAAAAATACAAAAGTTATTTAAAATCAGACTATAAGTAAATTGCGCTGGTACTCAGTAAACCTTACTTGCTCTTTTACTAAGTCCTGTATACTATAGTAAATATCACATAGCATATATCAACTATAGCATTTATACATACCATATAATGCGTATTAATTTAGTGAAATCTCAAAGCTCATATGATAATTTAAAAGGCATTTCATTCATCTATCAGCTATCATCGATAACGTACAGTACTTCTGATAGAATATACTACACTGACGGAAAAAAAATTCCCAACACCGAGAAAAACTTATTGTAGAGTAATGAAATTTGGACAGGGCATTTGTCTAGTTAACATGTTTAATTGATTAGATTTTCGAAATCACAGGTTAATTTAAGGTCAATAAAATGCATCTCAAAGGTGAAATGCCATTACATTAATAGTCGCTATAATCTCCAGAATTTCGAATGCAAGCCTGCACACGCGCATGCATTGTGTCATACAGGTGCCGAATGTCACTTTGGGGTATGGAGTTCCATGCTTGTTGTACAAGCTGTGTCAATACGTGATGTTCAATGCTGGCTGGGGATGACACTGGAGTTTTCATCCAATGATATCCCATACGCGCTCAATGGAAGACAGATCTGGTGATCTCGCAGGCTAAGGTAACATGTTGGCACTCTGTAGTGCGTGTTGCATTAAAACAGCGGCATGAGGACGAGCGTTATCCTGCTAAAAACCCCTCTTGAATGCTTTTCTTGAACGGCAGCACTACAGGCTGAATTACCAGACTGACGTACACATTTGCAGTCAGTGTGCCTGGGAGAACCACGAGAGTGCTTCTGCTGTCATAGGAAATTGCTCCCTAGACCCTGACCCCAGATTGTAGGTCCAGTGTGTTTAGACCGCAGACAGTTTGGTTGCAGACTTTCCCCTGGCCTCCTTCTGACCAGCACATGGCTGTCATTGGCACAAAGGCAAAACCTGCTTTCATCAGAAAACACAACAAATCTCTACTCCATCCTTCATTGAGCTCTAACTTGACACCATTGACGTCGTAAACGGCAATGACTTAGAATCAGTTGAATGCATGCCTTGCATCGAGCTGTCCTTGAAGTAACCGATTTCTAACAGTTCGTTGTGTCACTGTGGTACCAACTGCAGCTCGAATTTCTGTCGCAGACGCAGTACGATGCGCCACAGCCGTACGCCGAATACGACGGTTTTCTCTCTCAGTAGTGTCACGTGTTCACCTGGAACATGGTCTTCTTGTGGCAGTACCATCCCTTGACCACTACTCCCAACAATCATGCACAGTGGATACATTCCATCCAAGTCTTTCTGTAAAATCGCGGAAAGAAAATCCACTTTCTTGTAGCCCTACTTTACGACCTCTTTCCAACTCGGGAGCTGATGATAATAGATTCTTCGTCTTCTTAAAGGCATTCATGATCAACCTCAACTCAATTCGTCAAATTTTGAAGATAAATAATGCTCACGAACTTTACAGCACGCATTTAAACCAAACCTGATTTTAAAGTTGTGAGTGGCGTTACTAGCGCCACACTTATGTGCGAAGCATGAAATTTAAATCAATGTCATCTTTCAGATGAATAAACACGCCTACAAAATTTCGTTTAGCTAACACAAGTCTTTCTTTGTGTTGGAATTTTTTTTTCCGTCAATGTATTTGAAATCTTTTGTTATTCACCAAAAATCCTGTGCACTTAATAAACTGTGCATGCATGTGCAACATGCACTAAACTGTGCATGAAATAATTTATATTAAGCCTCAGCGGCGTACATCATTTTTCTTATCATGAAAAACTTTAATGGATTTAATATATTTTGCTAACAATTCCCCCTTTTACATTTATGTAATGGATTTTTTTTGTGTGTGTGTTGCCCTGTAAATGTATAATAACAAGTCTGTTCACCACATATTGTTCTGAATGCATATTTTAGTGCAATTCGTAAATGCATATAAATGATAATATGTTTGGCAGGGTGTAACATGTTTAATGTTCATTTCAAATGATTTTTTGTCGTAGGACGTAAAAGAAAAAACTGATTGTTCCTGTTAAAAAATTAATCATGATAGGAATTTCATTTACAATAGAGTTCGTACTAGGGTAAACATCAATAACTTCCAAAAATTTCATGGCAAATCGTGTATAATTATGAGGATTAGAGTGTTTACAAATGGACAGACGAACCGAAATCATAAACACTTTTCAACATTGTTGGAAAGTGTTAAAAACTATAAATGAAATTTTAGTTACATCTGAAAAAAAGTTACTTTTAGTTATTTTCTTCAATATTTTACTACTATTTAAAAACTTATAATGAATATAAATAGCAATAAAAATTTTAGAAAAACACAATGTGAAATTCACAACGCCACGAAACGTTCTGGAAAAATGCCTTTTTTAGTAGTTAATTCCAGGAGAAATTTGATCGCAGATTTTAGATGCACAATACGTCTTATGTTTTAACCTTGAAAAGAGAAATGAAGCATCTCTGAAAGATTTTTAATACAATGTTATTTTCGTAGGATGGATTAGCTTTTACATAAAATCTTACGAACTACTTTAACAAAAGTTCTGGGAAAAATACTTCTTTGAATATTGTTTAAGTAATTTATATAGTGTTTTCAATAAAAAAACGTACGGAAAAAAAATGAAATTTTATACTCTGGTTTTTGAAGACTTTCCAACTTGGATGAAAAGTATTTATTAATTGATATTGTCTGTCCATTTGTTTCTCTTTATGAGTTTCATATATTTTAAATGTACTTGGATTGCCATGCCATTGTTATACGTAATGGAGGATAACCCTGGAACTGAGGATAACCTGAGAAATGAATTGTATCTCACATATACTTCATTTACAGGGTAACTCAAAATATTCTGTTTCATTATTGCCTATGGGAGACAATATTTTTTGATGTACTTTAATGGTGTTACATTATTTTAAACATAATGATCATATACGTATATACATATTTGAGGTGAAGTGGAAGCTGATTAACATTGAATATTGAACTTGTAACAGGTAAAGTATGCTTACAAGAGAGTATTCGATTATATTATGGTAAAAAGAGAAAAGCAATTTGTAGCGCATATGACTTTCTGAGAGGCATTAAAGCATTCTTTCTTTAGAATTTAGGATGCAAAGCATTTATTATTCATCTACAGGGTCAAACAAAACATTAGTTTGCTTACTGATATTCGGGGAAAAACTATTTGTATTTATTATTATTTCTATTGCTATAATAATAGTTATTATTATTTTGCATTATTTTATTATTATTTTTAATATCTTGCATTATTTCAAGCATGATGAAATTGATAAACAATGCGCAGGTTTACTACAGGATTCTTGCAATAGAATATGATATGCATCACATTTACAAGAACACATAAAATATTTCGAATACAATAGCTGTAAAGTCACCAGGTGACTTTACAGTGTCTTTTTTTAGACACTCATGTGACTGTCTTTGGAGGCTCAATTTCAAAGTCATTGTGAATGTTGCATTATTATAAATAACCAAATAATGACACATTAAAGTCACATGGTGACTTTATGTCACAAGACTTTTTCAAATGGTAACAAAGACCCTACTGTGACGTATCCACTGTGAAAAGTGGTGAAAACTCACAATGTGACTTTAATGGGACATTGTTTGGTGATTTATCATAATGCAACATTCACAATGACTTTGAAATTGAGCCTCCAAATGACAGTCACACGAGAGTCTCAATAAAACGACACTGTAAGGTCACTGGTAACTTGTCACAAAGCAGCAGTCGGAATGACCTGAAAGTGGAGTCACATATAGTAGTCATTTGAGACTCATAAAAGAGACGTATGAAAATTCCTATTTTTTGTTTCGCCGTAGTGACTGCGACTCTTGTGACCATGTGTGACCTGAATGAGAGGTTATATGGACTAGCTGTTATCCAGGGATAGTAGTTATTCAAATTATATTTCTTCCTTTTGAATACTCGCATGAAAATTATCGCTTGAAAATCCCTTGAAAATTGGCATTTTGGGACTCCGTCCTTAAATTTTGCATACCAGTGTATATAAATTTTTAAATTGAAACCTACAATTAATTTGATGAATTAAGATTTATCAAATCCTGATCTAGGAAAATTCAAAATTTTTAAATTCTCTTCAAAGTAGTTTTTAAGTTATGCTTAAAATACGGCAATATCATGGTTTAAGGGACCGTCTTCAATAGGAGTGTCTAAATATTTGAAAACTTCTTATGCTATCCTGTAAATTAGCAAGCTTCAATGATTGCTTGAGTGGCACCTCAGATGCAGTAATCAAGAAAAGGTCACCCTTGGTTAACAATCGAGTACAAAACATCAATTCGGTTAAAGACCCTGTTTTTTTTAAATAATTAATTTCCCGTGCACTTATCATGCAAATGGCATGGAAATTTGTTTTTAGGATAATTGAAGGGCATGGAGCTCATTTATACTGTCATAACTGTATACATTTATTGAAAAAAAATAGGGATCGTTATCCTCTCACTGACAAGCCCGTCTATAGACGTTCCCTAAGTTTCAGGTTTCACTGCAAAGCAAGCAATAATAAAATGATATAACTCAGTTGATTTAATGGATTTTTAATACATTGTGCAATGATTAACACACTCAAGGATAACATTCATATTCGCAAATAAGATTTTTCTATAATTTTGAAATAATCATATTTTTTTAGCAATTAAAACAAAATGCTTAGAAAACAACATTACAATTTTACCCTTTTGCAAGACTGTCAGAGGGTTAATAGGTAGATAGCCCCATAAGGAAATTTTATATGCTCCATTTAAAAGTAAACTTTATTTTGAACCTTTTCCTATCAGTAAAATTATTTTAAGATTTTTTTTCGGGACATTAGAAAAGTTTTTTTTTATGATAATTGAAGGGCATAAAGCTCATTTATACTATCATAATTGTATACATCTATTGAAAAAAAAATAGGGTTCGTTTAATAGGTAGATAGCCCCATAAGAAAATTTTATACGCTCCATTTAAAATTACACTTTATTTTGAATCTTTTTCTATCAGTAAAATTATTTTACAATTTTTTTTTTCGGGACAGTAGGGAAATTTATTTTTTATAATAATTGAAGGGCATGGAACTCATTTATACTGTCATAATAGTCTACATCTATTGAAAAAAATAGGGTTCGTTTAATAGGTAGATAGCGCCATAAGAAAATTTTATACGTTCCATTTAAAAGTACACTTTATTTTGAACCTTTTTCTATCAGTAAAATTATTTTACGATTTTTTTTTCGGGGCAGTAGGGAGGTTTTTTTTATGATAACTGAAGGGCATGGAACTCATTTATACTGTCATAATTGTCTAAAACTATTGAAAAAAAAATAGGGTTCGTTTAATAGGTAGATAGCCCCATAAGAAATTTTATACGCTCCATTTAAAAGTACACTTTATTTTTAACCTTTTTCTATCAGTAAAATTAGTTTACGATTTTTTTTTCGGGACAGTAGGGAAGTTTTTTTTTAAATTATAATTGAAAGGCATGGAGCTCATTTATACTGTCATAATTCTATACATTTATTGAAAAAAAATAAGGTTCGTTTAATAGGTAGATAGCCCTATAAGAAAATTTTATACGCTCCATTTAAAAGTACACTTTATTTTTAACCTTTTTCTATCAGTAAAATTATTTTACGATTTTTTTTTCGGACAGTAGGGAAGATTTTTTTATGATAAATGGAGGGCATGGAGCTCATTTATACAGTCATAATTGTCTACATCTATTGAAAAAACAGGGTTCGTTTAATAGGTAGATAGCCCCATAAGATAATTTTATACGCTCCATTTAAAAGTACACTTTATTTTTAACCTTTTTCTATCAGTAAAATTATTTTACGATTTCTTTTCGGGACAGTAGGGAAGTTTTTTTTAAAATGATAATTGAAGGGCATGGAGCTCATTTATACTGTCACAATTGTATACATCTATTGAAAAAAAAAAAATAGGTTTCGTTTAATAGGTAGATAGCCCCATAAGAAAATTTTATACGTTCCATTTTAAAGTACACTTTATTTTTAACCTTTTTCTATCAGTAAAAGTATTTTACGATTTTTTTTTCGGGACAGTAGGGAAATTTATTTTTTATGATAATTGAAGGGCATGGAATTCATTTATACTGTCATAATTGTCTACATCTATTGAAAAATTAGGGTTCGTTTAATAGGTAGACAGCCCCATAAGAAAATTTTATACGCTCCATTTAAAAGTACACTTTATTTTGAATCTTTTTCTATCAGTAAAATTATTTTACGATTTTTTTTCGGGACAGCGGGGAAGTTTTTTTTATGATAATTGGAGGACAGGGAGCTCATTTATACTGTTGTAAATGTATGAATCTATTGAAAAAATAGGGTTCGTTTAATAGGCATAAGAAAATTTTATACGCTCCATTTAAAAGTACACTTTAGTTTGAATCTTTTTCTATCAGTAAAATTATTTTACGATTTTTTTTTTCGGGACAGCAGGGAAAATTATTTTTTATGATAATTGAAGGACATGGAGCTCATTTATGCTGTCATAATTGTCTACATCTATTGAAAAAAATAGGGTTCGTTTAATAGGTAGATAGCCCAATAAGAAAATTTTATACGCTCCATTTAAAAGTACACTTTATTTTGAACCTTTTTCTATCAGTAAAATTATTTTACGATTTTTTTTTTTCGGGACAGTAGGGAAGATTTTTTTTATGATAATTGAAGGGCATGGAGCTCATTTATACTGTCATAATCGTCTACATATATTAAAACAATACGGTTCGTTTAATAGGTAGATAGCCCCATAAGAAAATTTTACTACGCTCCATTTAAAAATAGGGGGAAGTGGGGTACATTGATACATGGGGCACATTGATACACCCCCTCTACTGCTCACAGAGTCATTACAGGAAGTTTCACAACGGCTCCAAAAGGTGATGCTAGTGCACTCAATTACATACAGAAAGTCTTGGAATGATTCAGTAGTTTGGTGAAATGGGACGGGTGATGTATTGTTTTTGTAGGTCAAAAGTAAATTTGAGTTGTACAATTGAAATGGTATTATACAACTGTTCCGGTATTTTCAACCGAAAAGAATACTCTCCCTGGCAAGTGAAACTACTCTTTATCAGTTCCTCATTTTTTACTGTTAGATAAATTATGAAATGTTGGATTTGAGACTCAATTTATTCAGAATGGCTGTATGGGGCACATTGATACACTCTATCTCGGGGCACATTGATGCAACCTAAATCCTTTTTTAGGTCCTTTTTTCATTACTTTTTATTAATTTTTTTACCCTACACTCCTTAATTCAATCATTTTTCACCAAAAATTTCTAATATTAATTTCTATTGAAGTGAAATAGCTCTAATTTTTTATATTAGAACATTTTATAGTATTTTTGCTAACAGAAAAACTACGAACTTACCCAAAAGCTAGTATTAGTAGAACTAATAAAAAAAAGGATGGCATTCTGGCAAATCTCGAATTTATATCGATTCTCCAGAGAAAAAAGTATTTTCGACATGAGAAATGTTAAGTAAGAGAAAAAAAACTGCAGAACAGAAAAAGATAGTTATATTATAAACAGGAATTTTAAAATAATTATCCTTTATTTTCTGTTTATAAACCTATTTATAAACAGAAAACCTGGTAATTTTTTCATCTTTCCCAAGAAAGATGATAATGCTGGAATTGAAGTGCTAGATATGTCAAAGTTACCACAGCCAGAACATCAGGTCATAATATATTTAATTTTGATTGCCTTAATATTGCTTAAAAATAAATTGTGGGTGGTTTGAATTTCTATAAATAAATATAAAATGGTTTTCTAACGCATTTTCTATGAAAAATATGCATTGGTATTTTTTTGTCGTCATTTTTCTCAAACGTATCAATCTGCCCCGTAGATGGGGCACATTGATACAAATGACTTTTTTTGATTTTTTAAAAATTACATGCAAAAATACTATATAAAATAATGATTGTACATTTTTATAACATACTATACAAGTTTTGCTGTCACCTCTTGGAAAAAAAAACTTGAATTTTTTACTTTTTTCACACCAAAAAAAATCTTAGAAAAAAACTGTATCAATGTATCCCACTTCCCCCTACACTTTATTTTGAACCTTTTTTTATCAGTAAAATTATTTTACGATTTTATTTTCGGGAGAGTAGGGAAATTTATTTTTTATGATAATTGAAGAGCATGGAGCTGATTTATACTGTAATAATTTTCTCCATCTATTGAAAAAATGGGGTTCGTTTAATAGGTAGATAGCCCCATAAGAAAATTTTATACGCTCCATTTTAAAGTGCACTTTATTTTGAACCTTTTTCTACCAGTAAAATTATTTTACGTTTTTTTTTTTCGGGACAGTAGAGAAATTTATTTTTTATGATAATTGAAGGGCATGGGACTCATTTATACTTCATAATTGTATACATCTATTGAAAAAAAAAAAAAATAGGGTTCGTTTTAATAGGTAGGTAACCCCATAAGAAAATTTTATACGCTCCATTTAAAAGTACACTTTATTTTGAATCATTTTCTATCAGTAAAATTATTTTACGATTTTTTTTTCGGGACAGTAAGGAAATTTATTTTTATGATAACTGAAGGGCGTGGAACTCATTTATACTGTGATAATTGTATACATCTATTGAAAAAAAAGGTTCCTTTTAATAGGTAGATAGCCCCATAAGAAAATGTTATACGTTCCATTTAAAAGGACACTTTATTTTGAAGCGTTTTCTATCAGTAAAATTCTTTTGCGATTTTTTTTATGACAGTAAGGAAGTTTACTTTTTTCCCACATACGTCTTCTTAAAAAACGGGATTTATTTTAACTTTAAATTTTGTCAACCTTCAAGTCCGAATTAAGAAACTAATAAAAAATAACAGTTTAATACCTTTACACCTTTAATAATAACAATCAAAAACCTTCAAAAAAAAAAAAAAAAAAAAAAAAACGCCAAGAAAGAAAACATTTTCTCAATAGTGGTAAAACACCGGGTAAATACTGCATTTATTTTCATTAAATGCAACACCAGTAGTGTGGGGTTCGCCATTTACTACAGGTAGCTTTTTTCACTGCAAAAAGAAAAGAAATGTCGAAATAAATATTTTGAAGTTTTGCGCAGAAAATGTCATGGAAAACAAGACTTTTTTTTAGAAAAATTAAATATTTTTTTGAAATTATTTTTCAAATAACACAGATTTAGGAATATTTTTTCAATATTTAAATTTTAGCGAGTGGCGACAATTTTAAATTTAGCTACTATCTACTAAACACAATGCATATAAAAAGCATTCATTTAATCATAATCTGTATTATTTTTTCTTTCTTTTAGATATTTTTTCTGTTAACCCTTGCCGTATTAAGATCAAAATATTGCTTAAATATCTCAGATTTTAAAAATCCGACGCTAAAAGTAATTTCAGTCCCTCCCCTTAAGTACTTATAATGTTCATTCATTGTGACGATTCATTTAATTAAATATCAAGATCTACACACAACTGAACACAAAGAGCAAAGAAGAAAATAAAATGAGGGAGAGACATACACTCGCGTGCGTTGAAAATCTATATTTACAGCGAACTACATACGCCAGGACACCGAAAATTTTCTTTATTTCTCTTAAAATATGATAAATGATAAATAGATTTTATTGTTTCGCTGATTCTTTAAGATGAGGTTCCGTGGCCAAATGGTTAAGATGCCGCTCTGCTAATCTGGAGGTTGTGGGTTCGATTCCCGCTGACTCCATTGCATACACACTATGTGTGAACTTCTGGTTGTATTTCTCTTGTGATGTAAATTACCTTGTGCTATCTCGTCCTTATATATCGACGATGACTTATAAGTAGGCTTTCATTTTCGAGCACACAAGTCGGATATATGTTGTTGAAATAAATAAATAAGGTCAGGTTCATGTGATCTTATTAGTATTTTCTACAAATAAAAGAAACACAATAATAACTAATCGAGCCTCCTAAGACAATAAACAAAAAAGTGAGTTTTATAGAATAATTCCAAGAAAGTAATTTTATCATACGTATTGCAAATTAGAAAAAAATATATAACATGTCCGGATAGGATCAAATAAACACCATATTATACGGATAAACTCTAAAAATTCTGAAAAAAAATATAGATAACGTTCTTCTCGTAAGGGTATATGTATATTAAAACAAAATCGAGGAACATCGATAGAGTGTCATAAAAAAAGTAAATAAAATATAAAACTAATGAAAATTTGGTTTATGGAGATTTTTTATCAACTGGCGACGGAATACAATTTCCCTTTCCTTTGTCAAATTTACTTTTAAGGAAATTGTTTTGCAATAAACTTCTTTAAATAAATTATATATATATATATATATATATATATATATATATATATATATATATATATATATATATATATATATATATATATATATATATATATATATATATATTTAACAGTTATAGTTTGTGTTCACCGCAATTTTGGCTTATCGATATTAATATGTATGTCTACGGAAATTTGACAATCAAAGATTACGATTTTAAACGAAATTAAAAATTTATATTAATTATCATTAGCTAAAACGTTAGTATATAGAATTATAATTTCAGAGCCGTTATATTTTTAATCAAACATGTGTAATGTTCACTCTGTGAACAAAATCCTAACCGTAATTTAATTGTATCGTAATCATAACCTGTCTGTTACCTAGCTGCATCTTAACAGTAACCTAACCGTAACTTAAATATACCATAAATGTAATCTGGCGTCACTTTATCATAACCTACCCATAGTCTAACCATAACCTAACCGCAACTTAGCCTTAACCTAACTGTAACTTAACCGTGACCTAATTCTAACCTAACCGGAAATTAAATATATCCTAATACTAACTGGAACGTAACTGCAACCTAACTGTTACCTAACCGTAACTGTTCATAACATCGAAGACTGAAGGTATTATCAAGTTATAAAGTTCGTATTGAAATGTCAGTCCGAATATTAATTCTAATAACGCAGTAAATCTACAATCTATAATAATAAAGAGACAAGTTTGTGTGTGTGTCAGCGCCGTTCTGAAGAGACTGCTGTACGTAGAGTTACAAAATTTGAAGGGAAGGTACTTTTATTATGTAGTTTTGCACCTCGAAGGCCGATTTTCCATATTTGGATTAGAATTTTTTAATAATTTTTTAGGCGATTGTTAGCATTTTTTTGCGGTTTTATCCCATTAGTGAAGGGAATACGGTTTCATTCTTTTAACCCAATATAGCATTTTTTTCTATTTTCAACAAAGTTTATTCGGAATTCCTACATCGATTTTTAAATTTTTAATGAATTTTTTATGCGATTTTTAATGTTTTTTTCACATTTTGCGGCTATTTTTTAACATTGATAAAAAGAAAATTATTTCAAACGTTTACTCTAATACACGAAATTTTGTCTGGTACAATTTTTGAATTTGAATGACTTTTAATGTGATTTTCAATGCGATTTTTAGCGATTTTTCAAGACTTTTGGGTTTAGTATCTATTATTATTATTATTATTATTATTATTATTATTATTAATGGAATATTCCCAATTACAATGTTTTTCCGATTAGAGAGAATTTGACCCCTGCGATTATTTAATATTTAGTGATTTTTAATGCATTTTTAATGCGGTTTTTCCGTTATTTCGAGTTTTACGGGATTTCTTTTTCTTTTTCTTTTTTTTTTCTTTTCTTTTCTTTTCTTTTCTTTCTTTTTTTTTTTTTAACTTTAGAAAATGATATTTTGTTTCAAATTTTTAAACTAATTCCTTGATTTCCAAAATTGGCAACGATAGATTATTGCATTTTTTTTAATTCGAATGCTGTAGCGGCAGTTCTGCTTGCTGAAATTATAAAGTTATATTGTTTTTAAAGTTAATTTTTTCTGTTTAGAGTTGTTTTAATTTGATAATTTAGTTGTATATTTAACAGAAACATCATAATTTTTTAAACAGTGTAAGGAAGTTGTTTATCATAAACTTTTAAAAGTATGTAAATTTTTAGGGTTAGTAAATTTATTTTTCGGACATTATTTTGCCAAATATGGTAACTACTATGCCGTTGTTGTTTCATTTATTAAATAAATTGTTCATATACATTTATTTTCTTTTTATACATATAAACTGTTTTATTCCATAGTTATTAATTAAAGTTTTTTTTTTTTAAATTATGGATTTTTCCTTCTTAAAATATTATTAAAAATAAGTTACCTTTCAGTCAGCCGGACACCATTGTTATATTTGCATATATATGTCTATATACATGTATATATACATACATATACATATACGTACATGTGGATATACAGGGTGTCCAATAAATAACTGACCCATTTTGAAATTAAATAACTAAAGAACGGTTTGAGATAAAAATGCGCGGTTTTTCTGCATTGTTATTAGAAAATCAATAATTTTTTAGATATACGCTTTCTTAAAATAGTTCGAAATTCGACCAACAGATGGCGCTGACGGCGACAAGAAGCTGTCGAAATTCAGACATTACACTAGGTTTCATACGCATGAATTTTTCGGCTGATTTCGCAAAGTCAAATCTGAGTCGACATGTCCAATTGACGCTCCACTCACCTGCAGAAATAGAGTTTGTTGGATGGAAAGAGATTGAAAATATTATTTATGCTTGAATAATGTCTATTTACTTAATAAAACACAAAAAATAATCATCGACCTTTCACACATTTACCATAAGTAAATTGCATTCAAAAAATGTTTTTGTAACCGGTTAACTATTTCTCTTTTTACGTACAATAAATTAAAAATATGGGATAAACACAGCTTTTTTAAATTAAAAAAATCTTAGTATTTAATCTAAACATTTCTTCCATTAAATAGTATGAAATTGTATTAAAAAAAATTAGGGATGTCAAAATCAAGATGTCGGTGTATCAAGCAAACTCTTCTTGCCTATACGACATGTAGTGATATCGAAGTTAAAACAGTAGTACGCAAATAGTAGTAGCAAGTTCCCTGTCTAAAATAAAAGCAGGGCAGTGACTTATTATAAATCGGCACATAAAAATATATTAAACCTTAAAATAAAGGTTCGTCTATAACAAATCCTGTCTTAAACACAAAAAATTATTAATCAAGACGGAGAAAGTAACATACAAAACTACCTGTTAAGACGGAAACCTGTCTAAAACGATATATATTTTTTTATTTTACCGCAAATCGAGTTCATTCCTGCGTTATATTCATATTTTGACATTTGTCATATCTGAAAAATTTATTACGAAAGCCATGACAGATTTCAAGATGCTTTTTACACACAATCCATCCCTCTTCTTCCCCTGATTGCAAACGCATCTACTTTGAAATGGAAGAATGCTTAAAAAGACAAAAGATGCTTAAAGTGAGTTTTTAAGATGACTTTTACACACACGTCTCCCTCCATTCCAACTGAAAACATAATCTACGCTGAAATGGAAGGATGTTTAAAAAGAAAAAAAAAGCGTTGTACCTGTTTTTATGTCCTGCAAGTCATCCCTTTTCAAAATTTCATCACAGAAGGCATAATAGATCCTGAAGCATCATAGAATCATCATAGGTTTACTTATTTTAGTTCAATTTTATAAGTATTAATATTACCAAATTATTGGAACATTAGTGTTTTTCATATATAATTTTTAAAAAGTTTTTAGAATATTTTTTTTTAATAATGGTCTTTATTTCAAATCAAATGCAAGAGGAATTTTTAGAATTATTCTTTCCTTTCTTTTGCTCGTGAAGAATAATTAAGGAAAGGGAACGGGACAAAAAATATGTTTCAGGATCTTTGATGCTCTGTGTAATGAAATCTTCAAAAGGGTCAATGAGCTTCCATGTGTGCCTTCTTCATCGCACGGAGAATATTATGTCGATAGACAATTTCACGCCAGGTAGCGGCAAACATGTCGGTATCCATTGACTATCGAGTTGATATTCTCCGTGCGACGAAGGTGGCACACATGGAAGTTCATTGACAAGGGTCATGAAACTTTTTGAGTCTATCTTACCATTTATGTTATTAATTTTAATCTATCTTTATTATTTTATGAGTTATTAAATATCAAAATGGGTCTGGGACTTTATAAACACCCTGTATTATAAATGTGAAAGTGTGTCCAAATATTGGAATGATATTGGCTTCAAAACGGATGGATTAATGTCTTTGAATGTTTGCATATAGATAAGTTAAAGCCTGGAAACAAACATAGGCTAATTTAAATTGATTTATTCAAATATTTTCCTTAATAATTCAAAATTTCATTATTTTTCATACAGAATCAATAGACATTTTTCAGATAAAATTTAACCATTTTCTTTTCCTGTTACCAATAAAATAGAAATCTTGAATGATGATTTCTCAGCGGCAATAAATTTTCAAGTGAACAATTACCGTGAAAAAAATGAATATATATATATAAAAATAAATAAATAAATAAATATGACGTCTTATTTGAAATAGAAATAAAGAGAGTATTTTCTGTTATATATTAAACATGAATATTTGTCTCATTAACAAGAATTTTTCTGTAAAAAATGGCAACATAATTAGAAGTAAAAAAAAAGAATGAAAAAGAATAATATTTTAAATGAAATGTTTCACTTGGAAAAATGTGACGTCATAGTTGATTATAGTTGAGTTACTTTATAGTAGTCGTTAAAAATACAAGAGGCATGAATATCAGTAGCTAATCGAGCTAGATAAATATTGACGTCATATTTAAAATGAACGAGAAATATTTTTCACTTATACTAATTAATAAGTTATAAGTTACATGCAAATGAAACTTTTTATTCAAAACTCATAATTATCAATGGAAGAATTTTTTGTGGGAAAAAGACGGAAAATAAAATTACTGATTAATATATTTTTTACTCTATTTTTTAACACTTTCCAACAAACTTGAAAAGTTATTATGCTTTCGGTTTTTCCGTCTGTCTGGCCGCTTTCTATCTTTCATAAATTTTATGGCAATCCGAGTAGCCATGAAATTTTTGGACTTTATTAACATTTACCTTAGCACGAATACCTATTGAAAATGAAATTTCTACCATGATTAATTTATTTATAGGGATAGTCAAAAATTTTCTTCATATTACGGCATTATGGGGATAAATCGTTTCAATCGAATTTTAACGGTGTTACACTCTCTGAAACATATTCAAATTTATATGCATCAACAAAGTGCACTAAAATATGCATTTTGTAAAGTATGCAGTGAAAAGGACACTTATTATTCATTTACAGGATCACACAGAAGAATTCCATTGCATAAGAATAAAGGCAGTGAACAGTTACGACACATTTTAATTATGGTAAATGATTTCATGTATAATCAAATTGATATACGTTGCTGAGGAGTAATGAGAGTTATTTCATGCTTAAAATGAAGTGCATGACATTTACAGGGACTCACAAAAGATTTTAAATAGTATATATTCTATCAGAAGTACTGTATATGATGGCTGATGAATGTTGTATGGATGAAATTCATTTTGAATTATGATATGTGCTTTAAGTTTCACTTAATGAATGCATATTAAATGGTGTGTTTAAATGCTGATATTTACACAATTTAAATATACAGGGTTACACAAAAGATCCTGGAAGTTTACCGAATATGTACGTAATTCACTTAAAGGTGGTTTTTAAATAAAATATACATTTTTATTTTGAACTGCATTCAATAAACTAAGAAATGTTTGTAGTATATAGATAAAATAATATACAGGGTCATGAAAGAACTGGATACATGGTTGTCTTTGGATGATAATTTCTGAAAATGTAATTTAAGTAGTAATAAGGAATATTTTTGCTTGAACTAAAGTTTAGAAAAATACTTTCGTATATTAAAGGTACTAGGTAAACTGCTGGGCTAAACAAAAGTATTCAAGAATTTTTGTATCTATTAATATAAGTCGCTAAAGGAAAATTTAAACCAGCAAAAAAATCGGCAAAAAAGGATCATCAGAAGATTTTTACTATAAATTCCGATAAAAAGTTAATTACACATGATTTGTATTAACGAATTCTTTTGTTTGATTGATTAATTAATTCTTCTTTAATTGTTATGTGAACGGAGTCACGAGTAACAGTTAGTAATTTCAATAAAGGAATTTTAGGTTTAAATAAATATATATTTATTTATTTACAAAAAGGAATATTAATTATTACTCTTATTCTGAGAGTTAAATTTTTTCCGACACATAACTCGGTTCAAAAGATTCTACATTTAAGAGTAAAAATCGTCTGTCAAATAAAAACAAAAAAGCTTCGTAGCCAACAGCAACCAAGTAACAAAAATTGGTTTGCAAAACCAAGGAGGCATTCGGAACATACTGACCCCGGCTGAACATTCAGTTCAGCATCTAAATTAAACACTTTAATAAACATAAGAACATACTTACATACTTGACTTAAATTTCGGATAACATTCTTAAATAGAGATACAAAGAAAATTCTATCTAAGAAAGAAAAAAAAACACATGTAATGAATGCAAATTGTACAATAATAAAGGTAAATAATAGCAACAAAATAATGAAAGAGTTTTTAGAGTTTTTTAGTGTATGTTAGTCGATCAAGTCCAATTCTAACTTACAGAATATTTGCATTGGTCTTTTAAGATCAGCGTTTTAGTTTTTAATACATATGTTCTTATTCTTGAGTCTAGACCATACATAAATTCTTTCACAGGAATACACTTCGACATGTCTTTGGGGAGCTTTTCAACAGGAATTAGCACTATATCCTGAACTTTGAACTGTGGTGACGATTTTATGTTTTTAACTTGAAAAAAAAAGGTCTAACTTTAAGAGGTATTTGTCTTTTCGCCTTTTCCATTAGTGGTCAGTAATTTGTAATTTGTATTTATATTTTTTCCTCAACAGAATCTTGTTTGATTTCTCTTGAGTACAGATCGGAAATCAATAAGAAGGTAAAGACCTTAATCGCTTAGCAATAAAAAATGAAAGGAAGTTAATTCTTTTATTTATCTATTTATTTATTTTTATATATATACATATTAATTCATTGAAATTTAGGCTGAAAAAATCAGTTTGTGGCTTTGTAAATCCTGCACGAACAAAGTTAAAAAGTTGAATATTTCTAGATAATGTAAAAATGAATAATGTTAGTCATTTTTCAAATATTTATAATTTTAATCCTTTCAGCCTCCTAACTGTGTTTTTTTTTCCGTCACGTAATTTATTATTTCAAAAGTTGATTAACACAAGATTGACATTAATGTTAATATCTTGCATTTCTCAAGATAAATAAATGTGTAATATAGTTATTTAATACAAATTTTCATACCTGTAATATCACAGTTATTTTTTTAACCGTTAAACAAGAAACAAAATGTGTGAAGTACAATTAAAGGATTAAATATATACATTTTGAAAAATAATTATGCGATATAAATTTAAGCTATTTTGAGTAAATAAAAAAAAAATCATGTAAAAATTTATATATACATATTTTTTTGACAATAATTGATTATACATATTGTACTTAGTTTCACCAAATTTAATATTTTATGTGAAACTTTATACATATAATGTGATATCATTTTCTTCAATTAATGAATATACCGAAAAAAAAACTTTTTTAAACAAAACATTTAAAAGTGTTATTTTTGATAATTTAAAAATAGCGACCAAAATGACCACCCTTTGTCTTTCTATGTTTACGAAAAAAATCCATCTTTCTAGTGTAAAAAATAGACCTATTTTCAGTCCGTATGATTACGAAAGGAAACTTTTGAATGTAAATTAGTTTAACTAACTGCGCATTTGTTTCCGATTTCATTTTTCCAACTTATAATGGAAATAAAATTTCATCAAGAGATAAATAAAATGATAAGATATAAATATAAAACAATTTTTAAAATGTAAACTTCATGTTTTGTTAACTCTGAACGTGACAGAAATACGAAAATACTGGCCCTATAATACAGGTTTCCTAAAAGTACCGTTATTTTCTGGATCAAATATCAATATTTATTTAATTAAAAAATACAAGTCTTGTTCAAAAGGCAAGAAGTTTAACCCCATTTAAGAAAAAAATGTGTACAATGTATTACTAGTATTGAAGAATTCACTGGTTTTAAAATTCCTGTACCCGTACGAACCCTCTATTATATTAAAATCAATTTTACCACTATTAGAGAAAATTCTAAAAAAAATAAATAATTGTAAAAAATGTATTATTGCTTTTGATTTAAAAAAAAAAAAACAATTTTCACGTATATTCTGCTACCTAGATAGTTGACATTTATCGATTTGTTTACGCAAATCTTTCAAATTAGATTTTGAATTGTTTCCTACATCTTCTAAATTATTTTAGAGATACATAAGAAAAGTATCACTGGATAATATTGCATGCGAAACTAACACGAGCTCAAGGAAAAGGTTTCAGTTTGCGTTGTAAAATTTTAATGCTTCGCATGGAAATATCTCGCATTTCTAACAGTTCTCAAAGAATAAAATTGCAATTTTGCTTTTAATCTAAAACTGTTATTTTGAAATTTCACTTTTCACTTTGTAGTGAAAAAATTCTTGTTCAGGAAAAGAAGAATTTTGATTAACATGAGATAACTTTTATTTTAGAACTCTTTTTACATTAGAACGATGGCATTGAAGTTTTTAATATAATTTTAAAGAGTGTTTTTATTGATTTATACCTTTTAACCTTTATTACATTAATATGATGCCTCTAAAATAAGAAATATTTCTATTTAGAATTGAATTTTTATTAAAAGCCTTATAAGTAGTGCGTGTTACTTATCAAGAATATATATTTGAAAGAAAAGTAATGATCTTTGCTATCTATGAACTCCCTAATTACGAATTTATGAAAAATTTATTTTAAAGCATTTTTCGTCAATTTTTAAAACTGCATTAGAAGATTTTTAGAATAAATCGATACATTTAAAAGGATAATACAAATTAAAATTAAAAAATTATATTTATATGCATTTTATGCAGTGTTTATAATTTTTTTCCGAACTGTAACTTATCTCTACAACAACTTTTAACGCAGAAAAAGCTGAAATTAAGCCAATAAATAAATAAATAAATAAATAAAATTATCTTTCTAAAAATAAAATTTTTTTGTTCATCCAGTAATGCCTTTAGAAGATAAAGAAAAATATCTGTAACTAATTCTAAATTGTACGAGAATCGAATGAAAAGTCTCGGGCCTGACACAGAAATAGCGCCAATAAGTCTAGTCATACGATAACATTGCAAAGTACTATCCTTGAATAGCTTATACCCATACTTTCAGGTTAAAAGCTTGGGAATCGTTTGATTGGCAGCATTAAAATCAAAAAACAATTTTGCAGTTTCTGTAAAAATGGGAGATTTATGGGTAATAATCATGAGTAATAAGCAAAGTAATGAGTAATAATCAAATGCTTCCATTTGAAAATTTTAACGCCTAAAAAAATAAAAAAATAAATGGACAGCACATTGAATGGCTTTGCTACACACTGTTAAAAATAAAGGTGACTAACCAGTTGCATTTGACGCCCAGGGGTGAAAAGATGTTACCATTTGACACCCTGGGGCTTGAAAATGTGTTTGGGGTGCTGTTAATCCCTCACTGGGTGATTCACGCTAATTAATGTGTCGTGCAATGCATACATTTGGAAGATTCTCACCCCTTAGTCATTTGCGCATATTCTGTGACATGTATCCTTCTCCTTAAATTTCCGTCACTGGTGGATCAAAACAGCAATTTCTCCCTACGAAGACTATTACCGCGCGTGCGCTATTCCAATTTAGTTTAGAACTTCGGGGGGCTATCTTTTGGCGAGCTTTTCATATGTAACAACCTTTGAATTTCTCGACATTTGAACATTTCAGGGAGATCTTGAAGGTGAACTTGATGGCCGAACGGTTAGAGCGTTGAGCTTGCAATTAGACGTTGTGGGTTCGAATCCTTCACGGGCCAAAAGTTGTTTTATAATTTCTTTTTATTATTTGGCACTCTGGATTAGGGGGCCATTTTTTCACCCTAATTATGGATGCCATTCTAGCTCCCGTAGGGGTGTTACCAGTGAGACAAGCCTTTCACCCCTAAAAGGTGCAATGTGTCACCTGTAGTTTTAACAGTGCAGCATATTCCGTAATTTATATGTGGACGAGCACGAGTGTTGAGGCTTATTTGGACGTTCTGTGGATGTGACAACTTCAGAAATTGTTGAGAATATTTAACGAAAATTCCTTGGAAGACAGCAGATTGTAAATGTTGGAGATAGCGGAGGCTATAAATATAGAAAAAAAAATGCAGTTAATATTTAAACTTATATTTTAAGATTCCAAAAGGTGTTAGTGAGATGGATGCCACTATTGTTGACAAATGACAAAATATTGTACCAGAAAACCATTTCAAGATTGGATTTAGAGTTTTACCGTAAAAATCCCAAAAAATTCTAAAGATGATTTTTTAGTATGGATGCACCACTACACTTCTGACCACAAATGACAGCCAAAACAGTGGATTACGACAGATGAACCAACTCCAAAACAGTCAACGTTGTCAGTTAATAATTTGCCGGCGGTTTTTGCCTTAAGTTTGACGGATTTTGTTTATAGTGTGGCGACTGTGTTCTGAGACGCAACGGGTGGTATTTTAATTGGTTAGTTAAAAAGTGTAGAAATATCGCTGGTGAGACCAACGCAAGTTTACTGCAACATTTGAACAACGAGGTAAAGAAAAAACGACTTCATCTGACGAAAATAAATCTTCTTTTGTTTGAGTTCCAGGACATCGATCAGTCATTGTAATATTGAAAAAATAATAATAAAGGCGCAACACTAGTCACAGAAAAGACCCGGGTGATAATGCTAAGCCTGTGGGGGCGTTGTTTTCAAATTGTTGTATATCGCTCAAATTTTAATATTTTTGCATGTTTTTTTGCATAGGATAGCTGAGGACGATCCACAACTGGCCTAGTTTTTACTTTTTCAATTTTGGTTTCAGATTTTTTTTCAAATTACTTTAACTTTTAAAACCGGTTTAAACTGGTTCTGAAATTAAAACTATCATGATATAAAAAATATATAAGCAAAATCGAAAAATTAAGAACGAGGCCGATTGTAGATCGTTCTCAGCTATCTTATTCAAAACAAAATCATGTAAAAGTATTAAAATTTGAGAGAGATAGTTGAAAACAACGCCCCCATAGGCTTAGCATTATCATACGGGTCTTTTTCAAAGACTATTGTGTGGCCTTAAGGCTCGATTTCCTTAAGCATCCACATTATTCGTCAGCATCCAGTGACTACAACGTGTTCCTAATCTCAAAATAAATAAAGAAAGAAAGAAAGGAAAAATAAAAAATAAATAAAAAAATGGAGGACGAAGGTTTCACGGACGGGGTTATTGATATCGCTAACGACATTTGTAAACAGTTCGATGGATCGCATTATACAGATGGTTTAATTATATTTGAACACCGATGTGATAAATTTATTAACCTTTCTGAAGATTATGTTGAGATATAAATAAAAAAAAAAAAAAAAAACAATTTTTAAAATGTCGTCTTCTTTGTCGAGTCTGGACTTTTCAGCCGACCCTCGTATTACTACCAATCAATGAGCTAAATTAATTTTATTATAAGTTGTTTTAGTGGATCTTTAGCCCTTTCATTAACTACCCTATCTTAATATGTTCACTAAGTTCCACGTTTCAATGCAATAAAAACAATATTTAAAGCAGTATATTTTTTTCCCATTAAGTGGTCCGGGACTCATTTATACATTTTTTTCTTATTTATTGAGTTAAAATTTTAATTTTTCGAGATAGTAAATCATATAATTTGTAAACAAATTCACACAGTTAAACTTTTTATATCTTTTTAAAGAAATTTAAAATTTAAAATTTGTTAAAAAACGTGGGGTGGTTTGAAATGGTTATAACTCGAAAAGTTATTCGTAGAACTTCATTTTTTTTTTTTTTTACATTTAAATAAAAATATGTATACAAATTTTAATTTTGATTCAACATTTTTTAGAATAGTAATTAAAAAAACATATTTAAAAAATAAAATTTGGAAAAATAATTATGTAACTTTTGTTTAAAAAAATCTTATTTCAAAGGTAAATATATTTTCTAATTTCTTCTATCTTCAACAGAAGAAAGTATGGTAATCGAAATTTTTTTTCGACTTCCGGTTTTCGACGGATTTACACGTTTTAGGGGTCAAAGATTCCAAAAATTTTTTTTTTACAAAATGTCTGTCTGTCCGTGTGTCTGTGTGTCTGTGTTGGTCTGTATGTCGCCATTCTACCATCAAAAAGTGTATGAAGTTACACATAGAATTGAACCAATTTCTTTGTGAATGTTTTTGGCTGTGGCAAGCAGGTCCTCCTTCTGTTTTGAAATATTAAGCCGGAAGGGGGCGTTGCAATCGCGATTTTTGTGCCATTTTCAATATTGTACCGACCAAAAGTATATGAAGTTATGCATCGAATTGAACCAAATTTTTTGTGTATGTGTATGACTATAGCTAGTTGGTCCTCCCTGAATTTGAAAAAAAAAATCCGCCGGAAGGGGGCGCCGCAATCGCGATTTTTGTGCCATTTTCAATATTGTACCGACCAAAAGTATATGAAGTTATGCAACGAATTGAACCAATTTTTTTTTCTATGTGTATGACTATGGCTAGTTAGTCCTCCCTGAATTTGAAAATAATCCGCCGAAAGGGGACGCTGCAATCGTGAGTTATGTGCCATTTTCAATATTGTACCGACCAAATGTATATGAAGTTATGCATCGAATTAAACCAAATTTTTTGTGTATCTGTATGATTATGGCTAGTTGGTCCTCCCTGAATTTGAAAAAAAGATCCGTCGGAAGGGGGTGCTGAAATCGCGAAATTTGTGCCATTTTTGTAACGACAAAAAGTACATGAAGTTATGCATCGAATTGAACGAAATTTTTTGTGTAAGTGTATGGCTATGGCTAGATGGATCGCCCTTAATCTGAAAAAAATCCGCCGGAAGGGGGCGCTGCAATACCAAATTTTTTGCCATTTTCAATATTGCACCACTTTTATGTGGCGCTGGATATGGTGCTGGATAACCACTGTGTCGGACGTTCCCCTCAGTCCACACAACTTTGAAGAATGTCCGTGGTAGATATAGCTGCCACCACCGATATTACTAGGTGATATCGGTCACCCACTGTGAGATTGGTGTAAATGAAGACTTACGCTAGTAACTGAATTATCAGTTTATTAAGAATATATGTACACACAAAATACGCTATTTACAAATATATACAACTACAACTCGGATATAGGTGATCCGGTTCAACATTAAATTAGATACCGTAAAGATTGGTTGTGTACTATTCCAATTACACTTTCCACCTCACACTCAATGCACGTTAAATTCACCTTTTTGGAGCTCAACCTTGAGTCTCCCAACACAGGTATACTGGGCCTGCACTTCTTAGCCCAGAGCACTAAACACCAGGACGTCTGTGTCCTTTGTGCACCAGAAAAACGCACATTTTACGCTCTTCCACACAGAGCAACCTCTAGGTCCGAAACCTAGGTACCGAATGAAATGATCTGAGGCAAACTTGCCCTCTCCAAATCACTGCTTTCCCCAACATAAACCCCTTTGGAGCTTCCTCATTGGACACATACTCCATTCTTTTCTTGCTTAGTGACATGCGGCTAATCTGCTCATCATCCGCATACTTCACTGACAGATGGACATGCCTCTGAGCCATCTCCTTTCTCTAACACACCACCTGCAAAGGATTAGCTGGCAATTCCCCTTTCCACAAAGAAGGAATGTCACCTTGGAAATTCTGTACAGAACCATACAATACAAAATATTCAAATAGAGAAAGAGTAGAAATTACATTCTTTAGCACAGGTGCTATCAGATCCTGACACCCCCCACCTTAGCGGAAAATATACCTTTTAGTGGCTAATTTTCCACAAACATATAGTAATATCGCAGAAGAGTTCAATAGTCTCTTTACAGAATTCTTCATTATGCTTATTACATAGGTATTTCCAGGTGTCTGAACACTATCTACCGACATCTCTACTGAACCTTTACTAATATTATTATTACATAAACAATACCCATGTTAATACAATATTATAAACAAGAAAATCAAAAAATATTTACACACACACAGAAAAAAAAATCAAATGTGTGACGACATCCCTTTAAGGTTGTCCACTACTGGGTCGTTGATGCTGATGGGCTAACAACTGGTTGTTCTTCCCAGTTCCTTCTATGTAGTCTGGAAATTGCGTCAGCATTTAAATGTTGGGCTCCCGGACGATGAGAAATACTCAGGTTCCAGCGTTGCAAGGCAAGAGCCCATCTAGTGAGTTTGGGTGATCTTGGGGTTGTTTCGGTGAGAAATTTTAATGGATTATGATCCGTAATGATCTCAATTTGAGATCCATAGGTCCATTTTTCAAACTTGCGCAACCCAAACAAAACACTCCAAGCCTCTTTCTCTATACTCGGCCAAGCACGCTGAGCTCCTGACAATTTCTGACTGGCAAAAGCTATCGGTTTAAACTGACCCTTTTCATCTTTTTGAGTAAGGCAACATCCTACTGCCAGGTCGGAAGCATCTGCGTGGAGCTGATATTCCCGGCCTACGATAGGTGTAGCCAAACTCGTCACTTTACATAACTCATCTTTAAGAGTATTAAATGCTTTTTCTGCCCTTTCATCCCATGGTACAGTATTTTTAACCTTCCCTTTAGTCAATTCGGTTAAAGGTATAGCAATTTCGGCATAATTTGGAATATAAGATCGGTAAAATCCCATTAATCCCAAAACAGACCTAACTTCCTTTTTTGTTTTTGGTCTTTTTAAATCCCTTTTTGCTCCTATTTTTTCCTCATCAGGTGCATGCGTTCCACCCCCAATTACATGACCTAAAAACTTAGTCAATTTCTCTCCAAATTTACATTTGTCTAGCCTAATCGTAAAATTTCTATTTTTCAACTCTTCAATGACAACCCTAATATGCTTACAATGCTCTTCCCAGGTGTCGGAGAAAATGATGACATCATCAATATATGGTTCCGCATACCTCCGATGACCTTGAAGAACCTCATTCATATCTTTCTGAAACATGGCAGCCGCCCCTGATAATCCAAAAGGCATTGTGCGCCACTGGTAAGTTCCATTATGCGTTGTAAAAGCTGTCAAATGTTTACATTCCTCAGCCATTTTAATCTCCCAATAATCCCTCAATAAATCAAACGACGATAAATACTTAGCCGCCCCCGCGGTATACATGATTTCTTGAGAATCTTTCATCGGAAAGGTTGGAACCTGAGTTACCGAATTTAAAGCTCTGTAGTCTATACAAAGCCTAACAGTTGCGTCTTTTTTCGTCACACAAACAATTGGATGACTAATTTCAGCGTTTGACACTTCGATTAGATTTAATTCTAATAACTCCTGAATCTGTCTATCTACTTCCTCTTTGTAAGCTACCGGTACACTATATATCTTTGGCTTTTTCCTTTCCACCCCCGGTTTAAGATCAATACGGTGTTCCCCTACTTCAGCTGGTCGTACAGGACCCATAAACACCTCTTTATTCTCCCTCAAAATAGACTTTATATCTTTAACTTGATTGTTAGATAACCCTTTTATTACGAACCTCTCTATATCTCGTTCTACTTCCTGATCCCGGTTCAAAATAGGAATTTCCCCAACTTCTCAAAATTCCTCATCACCCTCGAAAACAATATTAACTATATTACATTTAGCAATAATTTCTCTTATTTTATTTTGGTGCACATGCTTCCTACTCCCGTCGGCTAACTCAACTATAAACGAATGCTGATTTCGTTGTTCGACTATGGTTGCCGGCCCTTGCCACCTAGAATATAACTTATTAGTTGAATCGGGGATTAACAATATTACTTTATCGCCTACTTCAAACGTTTTTTCTTTTGACCTTAAGTTATAATGATACGCCATTCTATTTTGTTGCACCTCGGACGATAATTTTGCCTCATTTGCGGCTCTCTCTAAACGTCCTCTAAGTTTATTCAGATACTCATGAATCGGCGTAGTATCTAACTGCGCCCCCTTATTTTCTCCTGCCCAGGATGACTTGAGAATCGATAAAGGACCCTCCGGCGCTCTACCATATAATAATTGGAAAGGTGCGATTCCCGTCGTAGAATTTGGGACTTCCCTATACGCCCATAATACAAATGGTATTTGTTCATGCCACTTTTTTCCTACTTCTCTAATAGTATGATGTAACATACGTTTAAGGGTCTGATTAAATCGTTCCTCGAGCCCGTTAGACTGTGGATACTGTGGGGTCGAAAATCTTAGACTAGCACCTAACTTTTTCTCAAATTCCTTTGTTAAGTCGGCAGTGAAATTGGTTCCATTATCACAAGCAATTATATTCGGAATTCCTGTCCTCATAAATATTTGAAGTAACGCATCACACGCGGCTTTAGCAGTTAAACTTTTTAAAGGGATCGCATCCGCCCACCTGGTATGTTGATCAATTAAGGTTAGTATATATTGATGCCCTTGGGAACTTTTAGGATCAATAGGCCCAATTAAATCAACATTAACTACCTGAAATGGAAGTTCCGGACGTGACACTGGGGAAATAGGAGCTCTATCATTTACTTTAACCCCTCTAGTCAATTGGCACTCTAAACATGACTCACAAAATTGTTTAGTTTCTTTCGCCATCCCCTCCCAATAAAATGAATACCTGATTCTCTGTAAAGTTTTCTTGGCTGCATGATGCCCTCCAAATACCGAACTATGCGCTAATTTTAATATTTCTTCCCTTCTTACTTTGGGTACTACTAATTGCGCTATAATTTCGCCTAACAATTTCTCTTTATGATACAATAAACCATTTACAATATAATAATCCCCCTTATCCATTTTAGCTAATTCCCAAGCTTTCTCCAATTCTTTACATTCTAATTGGGATTTCTTAAACATATCTGAATTGCTAACAATGGCTTCATTATCTTTCTCCACTTCTGATTTTTCTGGATTCTCAATTTGTACATTTTGCGAACTCGCTTCTATTGCGTAAACATTACAACTATCGTTATTCATACCTTCCTTTTCACTCGAATTATCGATAATTTCCGAATTTTCTAACTCTTGGGCCTCTAGCAATGGCTCCTCGCGGTTGACACCTGACAACTCATTAATCACTTCGGGATGTAAAATTACTTGCTCATTAATATTATCAGTCACTGCGCAAAGTACTTCCTGATGAATTATATTAGTTTCTCCGAATTGCGGAATAGCTAACGGTAGTTTAACCAACGGCGATTTAACTGCTTCACCGAATAACCCATGTAAATAAATACTACCCGCTCCTTTTAATTTCTCTTCCGGTACCAAATCTTTATGAACAACACTAATTTCACATCCAGAATCAACCAATCCCTTTGCTTTTTGCCCATTTACACTAACTTCAATTTTCTCAAGTTTATTTAATTTCTCACCAATAACATTAGTTCTCTGTTCGGCCTTTGCCGATATTCTCGCCACAATAGCTCCATTAGGTAACTCTTTGTTTTCTTTTACCACAATCTTATGCACACCCGCTTTCGGATCTCTCCCTTTATTACCATTATTTCCCTCATTACCCACTTTATTACAAAAACGTTGGTAATGACCTCTCAAACCACATTTAAAGCATTTAGGAGCTGAAGCATCACTAGGCTTCTTAAAATCTATTTTCCTATCCGAAATAGAATTAGTCTCATTACTCCCGCTTTGCCTCCAATTATTACTAATTTTGTTACCATCCCTCGGTCTCATTTTTTCATTGTTTACGTGCCTATCTTTACCTTTAAAACTTTTATACGTAACGGCGTAAGACTTATGTTTAGCGTCAAAATAATTGTCACATTCTTTAGCAATTTTAGAAGTTTCTAACCATTTACCTTGATGAGTTAACCCAATATATGACGCGGTATCCTCATCTAACGTACTTACTAATTTATCCGTAACTATTAACTGGTTGACCTTTTCATAAGAGTCAGCACCTCTAATCTTACAATAATTTCCCATGTCGCTATTAAACGCGATACAAATAATACATGAGTTTCGTTCTGGTTTCACTTAGCCTTCTTAAAATTTTCCAAACATGCCTTCGGTGTCGGCTCATGTTCCCTTAGAACTAACTCCTTTAACTCCTCATAATTCTCCATTTGTTCCGTCGTGGTATAAATTATCAAATTATCCGCCTTATCTCCTAACATATTTAGTAGAATTTCGGCCTGCTGGTTTTCCGGTACATTTTTAGTTTTGAATGCCCTTTCTAAGCTGTTAAAAAATAAATTCCATCCCTCAGTCCCTTCTGGTACTTTGATAGATAGAGTTTTAACACTTTTGATCAATTTTTCTATGTTACTTTCATTATTAGATTCCCTAGACCCATTGAAATTATTTGCCGATCCTTGCACCCTTAGTTTCTCCATTTCTAATTCATGTTCCATTCTTAATTTTTCCATTTCTAACTTTTCCTGTTTTTCTTCACGCTCTAACCTTTCCTGTTTTTCTAACTTTTCGCGTTCTAATTTTTCGTGTTCTAATCGTTCTGCAACAATAGCGTCAGATAATTCCTTAATAACCCCCTCGTCATACTCATCACTGTCCATTATCTTTTTCTTAAGCTGAATTCTGGTATCATCTTCCGCGAATTCAACACCTAATTCTTCAGCTATCACCTGAAGATCAACCTTTTTTAGTTTCAATAAGAAAGTCATACCTTCACCGATTGTTATTACCACCTTACAATAATATTTAAACCTACCAAATTAATATTTCCTAAATTTTTAACTTAGTACAGTTATATCCCAGTAGCGTAGCTATGTTTTTTGGCGCCCGGGGCCAGCAAGAAATTTTGCGCCCCCACCCCAATATAGATATATAACAATTTCTCTCAATTTGGCGCCCCTAGGCCTCGGCGCCCGGGGCGGACGCCCCCCTTGCCCCTCCTTAGCTACGCCACTGTTATATCCCACATATTATACTAAATAATACCCTTCAGATAATCAATACATTTCATTTCTAATTAACCTACTGAATACTCTTATTTTCCTCAACCATTTATATCACACAATACACTTCCAATAAAACAAAAGGTAAAACAGTAATTCGATTTGATTACTATGCAATACAGATTTCAATTTATACACTTATATAACAACATACAATTTACATAAAAATACTGATACGTTGAAATTGAATAGAAGTATTGGTGTCAATCAAGAAAATCCAAATAAAGAAAAATTGTAAAACATGCATATATAAATTTCTACAATTATCCTCACTAAAATATTTCCGAACTCAATACTGGTTCTTACACTTAAAACAAATATACTGAAAATCTTCATTTTTATTTTTCCTCACTATGGCTCTCTTTTGAGCTTTTTTTTTTTCTATGGCTCTCTTTTGGGACTTTTTTTTTCACTATGGCTCTCTTTTGAGCCTTTTTTTTCTCTACTACTGGCCAATTAAAATTCTAAGCAAATGTTATTATACACTCTTTAAACTTAAGAAAATGTTGCTTCATTTAAATATTACTTTAACAATAATTTAACTTTAAGTAAATTTAATTATTCCTTCCAACTACTATTACCACAATTAAAAAAAATTACAGACAATCAATACTAGCTCAAGTTATTATGACCTTTCCTTAAAACAATAGCCAATATGGTTATTAACACTTTATAGGTAGGGAGTATTGATAAAACACATAAATGATATAGACAATTTACTTAAATTACTATTAATTATACAACAACAAATTTTGGTTCGATATGTCAGCAGAAAGATATTATCGAAACACCTTACCTTATACTTTCTTTGCTGGATTGCTTTTCTAAACACAGGTAGTTCCACGATGTAGCGGTAATATGGCACAACAGTTCAGTTTTTTTTCTAATAAAGATACGCACAACACTTTAGTCCACACTAGACGATATGGCACGACACTTTATCACACACTCGACGATCCGGCACGATACTTTAGCACATACTCGACGATACGGCACGACACTTTACACACATTCGACGATACGGCACGACACTTTAGCATACAATCGACGATCCGGCACGATGCTTTAGCACCCACTCGACGATATGGCACGACCACACAAGAATTCCATTGGATACTCCGGCATTAACAGACTGCAACACGGCTCGCTGGCCACTGGTTTCAGGCGATTCTATCCCACCGCTGCCACCAATTTGTCGGACGTTCCCCTCAGTCCACACAACTTTGAAGAATGTCCGTGGTAGATATAGCTGCCACCACCGATATTACTAGGTGATATCGGTCATCCACTGTGAGATTGGTGTAAATGAAGACTTACGCTAGTAACTGAATTATCAGTTTATTAAGAATATATGTACACACAAAATACGCTATTTACAAATATATACAACTACAACTCGGATATAGGTGATCCGGTTCAACATTAAATTAGATACCGTAAAGATTGGTTGTGTACTATTCCAATTACACTTTCTACCTCACACTCAATACACGTTAAATTCACCTTTTTGGAGCTCAACCTTGAGTCTTTCAACACAGGTATACTGGGCCTGCACTTCTTAGCCCAGAGCACTAAACACCAGGACGTCTGTGTCCTTTGTGCACCAGAAAAACGCAAACTTTACGCTCTTCCACACAGAGCAACCTCTAGGTCCGAAACCTAGGTACCGAATGAAATGATCTGAGGCAAACTTGCCCTCTCCAAATCACTGCTTTCCCCAACATAAACCCCTTTGGAGCTTCCTCATTGGACACATACTCCATTCTTTTCTTGCTTAGTGACATGCGGCTAATCTGCTCATCATCCGCATACTTCACTGACAGATGGACATGCCTCAGAGCCATCTCCATTCTCTAACACACCACCTGCAAAGGATTAGCTGGCAATTCCCCTTTCCACAAAGAAGGAATGTCACCTTGGAAATTCTGTACAGAATTATACAATACAAAATATTCAAATAGAGAAAGAGTAGAAATTACATTCTTTAGCACAGGTGCTATCAGATCCTGACACACTGTTATGAAGTTAGTTCTAGAACTGAACTAAACATTTTGTATATGATTATTTTTTGGTAAGGCAAGTAGGTCCTCTCTAAATTTGAAAAAAAAATCTGCTTATCATTCTATTGTCCATCGGCTCGTGCAGAGACGGAAATTCGTTTTTACTCCGATTTATTGATTTGAAGCAGAAATTTAAGATGAAAATCAAAGTTGGTAAGGTATTGAATTAAAATTATTAAAGCATTAAAATGAGTAACTATTTTTTTTTTAATATTAAAATGTATATATGAGATAGAAGAAAATTTTGGCATTGGCACATCCAACTAGTTTATTTTTTTTATCAAAATAAAAGTAAGACAATCAGAAAAGTCATGGTCCAAGTTTAAAGTATTTACCATAACAGTTGTTGAGTTATATTAATTTAAATCCGAGAAATTGTGAAAAAAAATAAACATCGTGAAAAAAAGCGCATTTTTACAAAAAATCATTTTATGACAACCATTGCTTGAAAGCTAGATTTTGAAAACAAACCAAAACAAAAAGTTAATATTTCCTCTTCTATTGATTATAATGATTTAAACGTCATTTAAATCATAAAAAAAATGAGAATGTTTTAATGTGATATTTTTTAAAAGAAAACTTAAACTTTTTTAAAGTAATTTAGAAGCTTTTCAGAAGGCTTTTCGTGCAATTTCACCACTTTTAAATTTCGTATTTTTTAAGAAATGTTCTTAAAGATAATTTATGTCTAATAAGCAATGCAGATGCCGAATTCCACGTTTCGAAGTCCTTCAGTAATACAAAGCTCGCATTTTCACAACGTTTTCAGATCCTGCACCCTCTTTAGTATAATGTGACCGACATAAGATATAGCTTATGTTAGAGCAAGAACCGACACCATAAGTTTGACTTGATTATTTTTAAAATCGGTTCATTACTTTCCGAGATTGCTTAAAAATAGCGATTTAGAACGTTTTTAGAATATTTTTCTAGTTTTTTCACCCCTCTTAAATTTTGTATTTTGTAGGAAATGTCCTTTGAAATAATTTATATCTTATATGTAATTAAAATTACAAATTCCATGTTTCTAGACACTTCGTAACACAAAAATTGCATTTTAGAGCGTTTTTTGACCAGCACTACCTTTGGATTAATGGAATCGACATAATAATATATAATTTATGTTTGATTTAACGCAAACAACATCATTTTGATACCAGTATTTTTTAAAATTGTTTCGGTAGTTTCGGAGATTTCAACTACAAATAAACAGAGCTTACGTTTTTATAATATAAGTATAGATTGCCAAGCGAAATTTTATGTTACCTTCTGAAATTGCTAACCCATTGGAATGTTTTTAGACCTATTTTCGCTAACCCTTTTTAAATTTCGATTTTGTTTAAAGAAATAGTACAAGAAATTATTTATATCTATTAGTAATTGCCATGCCACATTTCATGAATCAACTCCTCTCAATAATACAAAACTCATGTTTTTAGAACGTCTTTTGCCAGAGCAAAAAACGTTCTTTTGTGGTTAGAGTGTGAGCACACATTTTGTTGAAGTGACGTCAACAAGATATAGTCTATGTTGGAGCAAGGATTGTCATCATCATTTTGGCATCATTATTTTTTTTAATTGTATCATTACTTCCTGAAATTGTATATTAGAATGTTTATAGACCGCTTTTCGTGCATTTTGGCATTTTTTTATATTTCTTATTTCTTAGGAAATATTCTTTTAGATCATTTATAGCTTAAAAGTAATAAAAATGCTAAATTTCACGTTTCTAGGCCCTCATTAATACAAAATCGCATTTTTGAACATTTTATCATCCTGCTCCCACTTTCATCGGCATATGATATGGCATATCTTTGATTTGTGGCAAACACCATCATTCTGGTAATATTACTTTTGAAATTTGTTCGGTAGTTCCGGAGATCATTCCCTACAAATAAACTTCTTTATAATTGTCTGAGCGAAGCGAAGTCTTTATACTCAGAGATACGTAACGATATCAAAATTCAAAAAAATTCTTTCGTCAAGCAAATCTCAAAAAGTACTTATCGGATTTTGATTCTGTTTGTACCAATAGGTACCTATGTAGGTAATCTGGTGAATGCACCTACTTTTAAAAATTAATTCCAAATAGTTTAAAAGTTATATTAAAAAACTGACAAAAAAGCACAATTTATGTGCATACGTCACAGAAATTTGGTGAGCGTGATTTTCACCGGCTGGACATTTTCGTAGATAACCGAATCAGTACATGGATTAAATAGTAATCATTTACGCACTCAGAAATATTGAATGCAATAAAACATTTTAAAATTTAATCATGCAGGAAAATAAAACTGTTATTTTTTTATATTAAAAAATGTCATAAAAACTTTGATTTTGAGATTTTGTGATAATCTCTTAACAGCACTTTTTGATCGCTAAAAGAATGTTTTACATATTTCGCGTGTGAAAATTAGAAACAATTACGTTTTTAAATAAAAAGTTTCTTTTATGACATCATTTTCCCTTTATATTTATTTTCATTGCATGTTTTCTTTTAACTTATATTTTGTTTGTGTATGGAAGTCAATTCTGGTCACTAATTTTTCGGCACGGATACCACAAGCGCATCAGATTTGGCGCAATTTTTTTCAAAGCCCATTTGGCGAAAACTCCCTTTTCAAATAACGCTTACATACACATTTTTAAATTATTTTCTATTTTCAAAAAGAACTTACAATAAATAAAATAATAATAATAATTAATAACTATAAAAAGAAATATTTTATATAATTAAAAGAAGGAAGTGAAAGTAAATAAACATTTTATGAGTAAATAAACAAATAATAAATAAAGCCGGGTTACCATCTCAAGTAAAATAATGCCATTTTGACGCCAATTATGTATCCTGGTGCATATGTGACATCTTTTCCCATTTTTCATCCGTTTCCTGTTGGCATACAACTTTGAAATATGGAGTATGTATGCATACCTGGGAGCAATACTGGAATTATACATTGATTTTTTTTAATTCGATCCAAAAAGGGACAACGGGGCTATTTTTTAAAGTTTTATACAATTTATACTGCATAAAGGAGCCACTTACCTATTTCTATATACCAGAAGAAGTAAGTGGTATGTAAAAACAATTATAGTATACATAAATAAAATACTTGAGATAATATACTAGAGATATAAGCACCGGGTTTGTGCGAGATTTTTTATGCCAATTAGGCGAAAACATCGTTTTGATTACCAGATGCATATAGCATGCTATAACAACACGTTATTTATTTATTTCAAAATGAAAAAAAAAGGAATAAACTAAACATTTTCTGTTATTAAAAAAGATATAACAATCAATAAATGATAATATTTTTAGAACAAACAATTTATTATAACATTTATATGATAACCAGCGTGTTAGGCAATTAAACGCCATTTTGGCACCAATTAGGTACCTCGGTGTATATAGGGCATATATGTGCCATATTTATTTGTAAAACTGAGCATGAACGTTTACCAGGTGTGTTTTCATAGGCGCTTATATCTTTTTGCAACATAGCGCACCTTTCGAAGCCAAAACTGCACAAAAGAAAAAATAATCAATATTTGCAGCATTTTTTTTTTTAATGTAATGCACATTTTGTAATCAGTAGGCTCGATAATCAGACCTCGTTTTTTTGCTTTAAAAGATATTTCATACGATGTCTTTTTGGGATTCGTCGTTTTTCCATATTTGATAGTATGTGTCTACTCGTTTTGTACATTTTTTTATAACTTTCTTCTTTATTAACAGCGACATCTGGATTTCCTATTTAAATAAAAATTCTTCTAAATACAAAGAATTTTGTTGAAATAAATAAATAAAGGAAATGCGGACATCTGTTGCTCAAAACTCAAAATTTTTCCTATTGAGTTAATAAAAATCAGTAAAAACATAATTTTTATGATAATAAAAGGTGACTTTTGTAATAACAGAGTCATATATTATGTACGTTATGGATTAAGTAAGAATATTTCTCCACCATTATTTATAAATAATAATAATAATAATAAAATAAAATGTGGACAGACCAAAGTCTATATTTGACTGAAAACAACAACACTTTCTAAATGCTTTAAAAAAAATGGCCAATGAAAAGTGATATTTCAAAAGTATTATGAAATTAGTTAAAAACCATTTATTTTAAAATAAATGAATAAAAGATTTATATTTTTAATGAAATAAATGGGATTTGAAAAATTATTGCAAATTTATCACCATAGATGTATCAATATTACAATCAGTACTTTGTATGCAAAATGGAACAATTAGCAATACTTTTTGTACCCGAAAAATGGTCGTTGCTTTTTTTAAGGTTAAAAAGTAGATTACGAAATATTCCTATACAGAGATGCCAAGCCCCCGCTTATTGCATAGCAGAATTTCCTTATAGGAAAAGTTATTTTTTAAATCCGCAGAATGTTCCAATTTAATAAAACATTTTCTGTATTAAAATACCGGTATCCAAAATGCCGGAGACTTGGCAGCTCTGCCTATAACATTTTAATTAATCACGGTACTTTTTTTAATCGGATTCAAATTTAGTGAAAACAACGTTTTTTGGCCCAAAGCAGCTTTTTTCCACACGTGTAACTACAATACAATTCCTTGATGCTGAAATAAAATGTTTTGACTTATGCTATTATTGCTTCCTCTTATTTATTTATTTGAATTTTAATTAAGATGACTCAAAATCGTGTTTTTTAAATCTACGGAAAAAATGCATTTCGAGAGAGGGCGAAAAGAACAATGTTTGGTGATTTATTACCTGCGTTTGGCTAGGTGTTTTACTACCTTGTATTTAATACTCTTCACAATATTTCGCTGTTATATAGACTTAGGCGCTTTTATAAAAAGTTTGAAGTAATTCGGGCTTCAGAAAGTGAGTTTTTTACTGAATAATACAAATAAATAAAAAATTAATACTAAGAAATACTAATAAAAGAAAAATGAAGCATTTTATTGATCTATGTATATGTCGAAGGGCATCTGCTAGCACTAATTAGATAATTTATTTGTATATAATAGGAGATATATAGCTTTTGATTCTGTATTTCTATGCTATAAAGCATTAACGTTTGTGTGTTAGCATTGGGAGTACCTAGCCGATTTAAAAAATAATGTGGGCAAGAAATGTTGGTAACCATCTTTGCTGCAAAATATACTATATTTTGCTTAGGAACAATAATCACCATCAATGCACGAGCAAAAAAAGCTCTAAAATTGAGAATTCTTTGATGTTGATATGACTAAAAATTTAAAATCTTTTTTTTTTTTTGGTGGCAACTTTTAAGATATAATATTCTCGTTATGAACGATTTCTAAAACATTCGACAATTTAATTTCACAAATTAAACTTTTTTTTTTTAATTTTAAACCCAATTTATTGAGAATATTGCAATTTCTAGGATACTGTTGGGGTCAGAAACTATAACTTTGGCATCACAGTAACTTATAAGATGTAAGTGCTAGTTTAGGAAATTTTTTTAAAAAAGGATTCCTTAACTCTTATCGACAACCTCAATTCATCCATGGAAAACAGATATTCAACATTATAAACCATTCGGACGGATTTCACACCATATAAAACACACTCCATTTCTCTTCAAACATAATAGTTTATGTTATTTATAGTTTCTCAAATCGGTGCGAAGCTTCTGTTTATGCTCATGACATCATTTCAAAGAGCTATATTTTCAATATAGGAAAATTTGGTGTTTTATTTTCTGTATTACTTTTAACATTTTGCATATTTCCAATTTTATATCCATGCATGGTTTGCTTTTCTTTTATAAAAATAGTATATGCAACAAGATTTTGTAGTTCTACGATTCGATATGCTTATTTTCATCATTATATTTTATCACAATGAATGACCAATTAAAGGTAACATCTAATTTTCTTTACTTATCGCAAGTTATTAAATGTGTATTCTCAGCAATATCGCTCAGACTAATCCCTCTGAGGGAAGTCCTAGTCTAGGTATAGATTATTGTGAATATTTTAAATTATTCTTTTATTGCTGATTCATCAATTTTATGTTTTTCGACCTTTTTTACACGCAATTTAAAAACAGATAAACAATGATGCAAAAAAACCTATGATATTTTATATCTGCAGGATTAATTTTTTAATTTATTTTTTCTAATTGTGTTATGTATAAATTTAAATTCATTTGCATTGTTAAAAAATAATCTGCAGCTGAAAATTTTTATTGTTCATTTTGCGTATCACCGAAAGATTAAAAATATTTCAGACACGGAGTTTAAAATACTGGGCGGAATTCGAAAAAAACCCGCTAAAAATTACAAAATTTAAAATTTGCGAAGCACAAATTCTGCAGAAGGATATTGATTTGATACAAAAGTTCTTTTCCGCATGTCAAAAAAATTTGTAAAGCTTAGAATTGCATTGAAAAATTCATTAGAAATAGTTAAATATTCAAAAATAGCAGAGGACGGAAAATCAGGTAAAATATTATAATCTAAATTCTTTCATTAAAAAAAAAAAATCGACACAAAGCTCTGTAATCAGAAATCATTCAAGAACGGCAAAAAAATCGACGTAAAGCGTAAAAAAATAAAAAAAATGCTAAAAATCAGGTTAAAATTTGTTAAAAATAAAAAATTGCTGATGGCAAAATTGACTATGCCAGTTTTTAAAACAATTTCATTTTCGGTTAAGAAAAAATCGTCGTATACTCGGATGAACTCTAAAACTCACATTAAAATGCATTAAAAATCTCTAAAAATTAAAAAAAAATCCAAGAAAAGATTTTTCATTAATGGGGTGACAAAAAATATTCGGTGAAAAAAAAATCTAAAATATATTACAAATCCATAGAACTAAAAATTAGTAAAAGACAAAATCTAGTACATTAAGGTAAAGTGAGGAAAATGGATTCTTTTAATTTAATTGAAAATTGGCTTCAAAATCGCTAAATAATCAAAAATCGCAACAGCCAAAATTTGTTATAATGGGTTAAAAAGTGTAGACGAAATCTCATATAAATGATAAAAAAAATCAACGTAACACGAAACGTAAAAATTCTCGAAAAATTCCCAAACAAATTGTAGAAAATTACATTAAAAACAGCTCGATGACAAGATTATTATAAATTAAAAGTTTTAAACTAAATTCCTTTTCTGGATGTCAAAAAATTGTCCTGGGACACCATAAACCGTTTATAGTCGCATCAAAAATACACAACCGTTAATTATTAAGGCATCAAAAGTGTCAAAATTTACTTTAATAAATCAAAACATGTATCGGAAAACTCTTATGAAACCCCAAAAATCGATGCAAAAATAAGAAAAGTATCATAAAATTGTAAAAAAAAATCATTGAAAATTTCATAAAAATTCCATTAAAAATCGCTAAAACTTAAAATTCCTACATGGCAAAATTTACTAAGCTATGTTAAAAGTTTGAAGTTAAACTACGTACAGAATAAGAATAAAAAATGCCGTTGGACTCGGAAACTGCTAAAAGCTGCATCGTAAAATGAATTAAAAATATTTAACCATGAAAATATCAAAGGCGTAAAAATTCACTTTAATCCGATAAAATATTATAATCAAAATATTTTCACGAAAAAACAAAAAATACAGGCGAAAATTTAAAAATCGTATTTAAAATCGCTAAAATTCAAAAGCTGTAGACATTAAACAAAAAACCGCTGTAAAAAATCGAAAAATATTGAAAATTGCATTGAAAAATGTATTAAAAAACATTAAATATTAAAAAGATGCAAAACCTCTAATCGATAAATCATTCTAATCGTAAAGTTTTTAGGTACCCTGGGGTAATAACGCCACGTTAAGGTTCTACCAATTTTCACGGCTTAGTTTTAGATTGTATTTTTCAAACAAATATAGGATCTGATACAGCAACTCATTGACTATCTATATAAAATAAAATAATTTAACAGATATGTATTCATAAAATGTAATGGCGTTTCTTCTTGACCAATGCTATTTGGCGTTAATACCCACCTACATGGGTAATAACGCCATGCAAACAAAACTATAAAATAAGATGGAATAATGGCATGTAGATCGCCCAATTCTAAAAATACAAACTCTACAGCTCTAGAAATTGACAAATTGCAATCTAAGCTATTGAAAATGTGCAATTTTTTTGTGACTCTGAAGAAAAATAAAGCTGTTGTGGTGGCGAGGGGAGCAGGCAAAAGAATATCAGATTCTAAGCTACGTTTTGCTTAAAAATGACCATTTAAATAGAATTATTAGAAACATTGCACGGATTATTTGAATCAGTATTTATATTCCCATGTATGCATTCTATGCGATAGAAAATATTGATTTTTTGTAAAAGTGAAAGAAAAAGGAGTGTGGGGGGAGGGGGGGGGGAGATTCAACAGAATATAACACCCTGTGTCTCTCGTTGCTTAAAAAGTCCCGCTTAAATATGATTATAAGAAACATTGCATGGTTTTAACCATTCATAATGTAATATTTTAATCATGTGAAGTTTTATAATAACAAGAGTTATATGTAATGAAAAATTTTGTTAAACCTTAACTGCTGTTAGCGTCTCACATACCACTGAGTTTTCCAAGTTTCAGAGTTTAACTTGCAATTTTTAGTTTAACTATAGATACAGGGAAGTTTTTGTTTCATTTGGAGTCATATTACTATCTCTGGAGACTTTTGAATAGCTGAATTTTATTTATAATAGTCCTGTATATAAGGTTCAATACAAAAATAATATTCTAAAAGTTAATTTAACATTTTATTCATCGTTAGATTAAGCGGTCTGACAGGCCGCTCACAGTAAGTTATGCGACAATTTTTGTCACAGCAGTTAAGGGTCAATACTATTATAGTAATCTAGTAAATAGTTTTTTACCCATAACTCCACACTGATGCGGATTCTCCAAACCTACAGTTAAATTGTCGACGTTTTAAAGAGCATGCTTTAATAAATTTTTAATAAATTGAATAAAATTTTTGATTAAAAAATATTATCCCAAAGAGATCTCTTATTCAATTTTATACATAATTCATATGGCTATATGTCATTATCTCTATATTAGCAACAAAATTAACATTTAACTGCTGTTAGCAATCTGACTGAACACTGTATATCCTCCCCCCCCCCCAAAAAAAAAATAGCGTTTAACTTGTATTTTCCAGTTTAACTATAGTTACAACTGAAATTCTCTTTCGTTTGGAGTTCTCGTAATATTGTTAGAAATATTTGAATAGATTAAATTTAATTAGAATTAATTATGTACAAAAAGTTTAGCGCAGGAACAGTATTCTATGGTTTTTAATCATGGATCGCATTTTAACCTTTAACTAATGTTACCGGTCTCGTAGACCATTATTTTTCTTTTAATTTTTTAGTTTAACTTGTAATTTTCAGTTTAACTGCAAACACTACCGAAATTTTGTTTCATTTGAAATTTTAGTACTATCACTAGAGACTAAATAGGAGAATATTAAGTATAATACTCTTGTATAAAAAGTTTAGTACAAAAACACAATCCTATGAGTTATTCCCGCCTTTTATTCATCTTTCGATTTTGTGGTCTCACAAACCGCATCACATTCATACGTTACAATTTCTGTCACATCAGTTAAAAGTTAAATTTATAAAGTTTTGAAAAACCGATCACTGAGAAAGCGGATAGTTAAAATTTCGAACTTAATTGAACAATACAGTGGAAATTTAATAGAAACTTGATTTTGAAGATGTTCGAATTTGAATCTCGAAAACATTTTGATATAGTTTTATTTACAAGAGTTAAAAATTATTTTTTACATTAGTAAAAAAAAAAAAAAAAATAATAATACAATAAAAAATAAAATAGAGAGATTAATTTTAAGTATTGGGTACCACCCCCCTTAATCTTACCATTTCGACAATGGTAATAATGCTGTTCAATATTAATATATAAACCCCCTTCGGATAGAGTTCGGTCACTGTTGGGAATCAACCGGGGTAATAACGCCAATCCCTGGCGTTATTAACCCGGGATACTTATTGCGCAGTAAATCCTAAACTACAAATTATCTCCAGAAGATATCCAAAATCTTCTACAACAATTTTAAAGTACATGAAATACACTACAAATTTATGTAATAAACAAAGTATTTCTGAATAAAAATATAGTCTTCAGATCAAAAACCTTATCTCGCAAATTTTAGATCAAGCGTTAATTTTAGTTGCTTGTAAAAACAATAAGACCTAAAAATGAAACAAATTAACTTGAAGCTGTTTTTTGCGATTTATATGACTCAAAACCCTTCTGCGCAGAGCACATGGGTGTCATTTACAAGATTATTTCATAATTATGCAAAATATAAGCACTTGGCGTTATTACCTCGCCTGGCGTTATTACCCCAGGGTACCTTATGACAGAAAGTTGACGTAAAAGTTAAAAAAATCTTGAAAAATCACAAAATATAGCTTTGAAAATCGCATTAAAAATATCTAACTCCATCATCATTTTACTGTATTAGGCTAAAAGTTTGAAACCACAATCTTTTTTTTTTTTTAATGTCAAAAAATGCTTAAGATGAAAAACTGTTTAAAATCACAAAAAAATGCATTGTAAAATATAAAAAAAAAACCATTAAAATCGGTAGATGTTAAAAAAATTCAGAATCTCGAATGAATAAATTTTCGACGAATGAATGATTCAATCAGTAAAACGAATGAATCATTTTAATTGGAAAAATTTTGAGAATGACAAACAAGGCGACGTAAAACGGAAAAAATCCTGAAAAATCGATGAAATTTGCAATGAAAATCCATTAAAAATCGCTAAAATCTAAAATCGTAAATGGCTCAATCCAGCATATTATGCTTAAAGTTTAAAACCAAAATTTCAATGTCCGAATGTTAAACAACTGCAATAAAACTCGGAAAAAGTTTAAAAATCCGATGGAAAAATATCGTAAAAATTCTAAATACCAAAAATTCATATGGATCAAAATTTACTTAAATGGGGTATAACATTATAGTAGGGAGATTTTTTTTTTTGAATGATAAAAAATCCATACTAACCGCACAAAAGATCAAACAAATCGTTAAGAATGACATTCAAAATTGTTGAAATTCAAAAATCGTAACAGACAAAATTAAGTAAATTTGACTAAAATTTGAAACAAATTTTCTTTTTATCAATGTCGAATAAATAAATAAATAAATAAATAAAGTTAAAAAATGCAAAAAAAAAAAAAAAAAAAAAAAAAAAAAAAAAAAAAAAAAAAAACTAAAGATCGCATTAAAATAATGTTTAAAAATTTAAAAATTGCTGTACGAATTTCGAATAAATTTTATTGGAAAGAGAATACAATTTTCTATTCTGGGTTAAAAGAATGAAAAAGCATTCCGTTCATTAATGTGGAAAAATTGCCTCGAAACATAAAAGAACGCTAAAAATCGTCTAAAAAAATAAGTAAAAATATCTTATCAAAAAATTGAAAATAGGATTGCAAGGGGCAAAAATTCACTCATATACGTACCTCTCCCCCCCCCCAAATTTTGCAACTGTACGTGCAGTGGTCTCTTCAGAACAGCGGGGATGAACTCATAAACTTCTGTCTTTATTATTATAGATTTAATATGTGAATAATCACATTGCTAATAAAAAGTAAAACTAGCAGAGTGAAAAATGTCTAATCCTGGATTGAATCCGGAACCTTTGTTTTTGGAACAGCGCTCCAAGTGCTCTACCATTTAAAGCTTTTGTCTCTGGAGACACTCGGGAGTTAATGCTAATCCTAAGGAGAGGGATTTTTATAATATCTCGTCTATATTTCGAAATTTCTTTTCATTGGATAGCCGAGGCCCATCTCTATATTGCATCTTTTTCACTTTTTTCAATTTTGGTCGCAGATATTTCTTATAAAATTATTTTCACTTACAAAACCGGCTCCGAAAATTAATATGTCATTCTAAAAACTATCTCCAACCAAACGCGAAAAAATAAAAATGATGAGATTTAGAGACGACCTCTGCTATCCAATGCAGAAAAAAATATTCAAAAATGTCGAAATTCAAACGAGATATTAGAAAATGCCTCCCCATAGGATTAGCATTACCTCGTGACAGTCTTCGCCGGCAGGAACAGGAGCCTAAAGCTACGAGGACGATGCCCAGCTTAGCATGTCTCACTCAGATATGTTGATAAAAATGCAACTGCAGCACGAGATAGAACCATCTGCATGAGCAACACGAACACTTTTCCCTGCAATTTCGGTTTCGCAATTTTCGCTACTGCAAATATAACACTTCTAAACATGGCACATTTTAAATTTTTACACAGTCGTATAAAGAAAAAAAATGTACTTTTAAGTGCAATTTCTTTCAAAGCTGTACCTCAATTTATTTTTGAGATATTAATCTTTTTTATAGTTTTCAGTACCGATTTTGTAACAGTGGCAACAGAATCACTCCATTTTCTCTAAAATTAAAAGAAAAATTAAATAAATAAAAAAATGCGCATACTGTATCAAATATATCGTTTGAGATTGTGTTAATTTGGAATATAAACCTTTAAAAAAATGGCATTTATATCAAACATAAGAGCATTGATTGATAACTTCAATCAAATAACTTATTTTTATTATAATTTACTAATTAACTATGCAATATAAAGTTTAATTTTAATAATTTGGACAACTAGGTTTTATAGAAATAGTATTTTGTTAATTTTTTTTTTGGAAGTTAGATTGACCAGTATAAGATGTATTTTGTTTTCTGTAACTAATTTTGTAGATATATTATACATGATTGTAACAGTTCCTTATGAAACATTTTCTTTCGTCGAATATAAAAGCGTTCCACCTCGTAAAAATAAAACACAAAAGAGTACATAATACACATTAATAAAAAAATATCCCTGCCAGCTCAGCCAACAGAAGATGGTAAATTTTGAAGTTAGATACAAATTTTATTGACATCTTCTAAATTAAGATTACAGATGAACCCAGTTTCACCACTAAGAAATTCCAAAGACCTAAACTTTGTAAAGTTTCTAATACACACGAGTATGTATATGGAAAAGATTTAAAAATGGTGAAAAAAAATCAGAGAATTTGAAAATTTAATGTACGTTAAAATATGCCAATATTTTCATAGCCTGGTTTTTATTATGTTATATATATATATATATATATATATATATTATCCATTTGTTTTCTGTCCATTATATTTTCAACGTCATATAATATTTGTTTTTTAAAAAATACCCGTTCAAGCTGTTTATTGCATTTTCCTTTTCATGTAGAAATTTTTCTACAGAAAAGTTATGACACAATATTCAATATTTCTTAAATTCGTCAAACTATTTTTTTTCATTTTTCGCGTGCAAATCTTCCACTATTAAAGTAATTGTTGTAGTAAAAATTTTTTTGTGTTTTTTATTGTTGGCAACTGCTATGATCAAAACTGTTTATTACTTTCTTTTATCTTAACATGAAAAAGTATTGGATTCGTGAAAGTTTTTGAAATACAGTTTTCGACGGACTCACACATTTTAGGAGTCAGAGAACCCCCCCCCCCAAAAAAAAAGAAAAAAAAACATGTATATACAAAATGTCTGTCTGTGAGTTTATAAATCTGTCTGCCTGTAAGTGACAAAAATATTTTAGCCACTCTATGTCAATAACTAACTGTTGGATATGCTGTTTTGCATTATTTGTGAATGTTTTGTTTCACAATAGTTCTATTTCAAAAACTAATGCACATAAATTTATTTTTTTTTTCAGGATTTGATGTAAACTAGATATAATTAGTATTTGATGAATATCACACAACAGGTGGCTTTGCTATGCTGCATTTTTTACATTTTCCACCATAGCCATATCTCAAAAACAAGTGCATGGATTTTTATAAAACTTTGTATTTAGTTAGTACTTGATATAACATGCTGCTGATTACTTTTTGGTGCAAATCACTCAATAAGGTGCACTGCCATGGTACATTATTCATGATTATCGCAATGGCGCTGTACTCTGAAGAACTAATGCACAGAATTTTATAAAACTTCAGATTCATTTAATCCCTGAAACAGATTAGTGTTGTTTAGCTTTTAGTGTTAATTAAACTACAGATTGCACTGATATGCTGCATTTTATGCGATTTCCCAATAATCGTACCTCAAGAACTTATGCATGGATTTTCATAAACTTCAGATTCAGTTCGTATCTGATAAACATTGATCCTGATTCAATTTTCGTCTGCATCATGCAACAGTTGACAATTGTTACTCATATATATATACTTTAAGATTTCTGCAATAGACCTATCTCAGAAACCAATGCAGTAATTTTCATCAAACTTCAGATTCAATTAGAAGTTGACATAAATTGTTGCTGACTGGATTTTAGAATAAACCTCGTAACAGCTGTGGCTGGTATGTTCCTTTTTTTGGGGGGGGAAGTAATAACATGCATAAAATAGAGATGAAATTGCCACATTTGATTACTTTTTTCATGTTATTGTCTGTAAAAACTGTTTTTTGTCAGTGCCATGCTAAGGTAGTATCCAAATTTATGAGCCCTCCCCATTTCCTCACCCTTGGGCTTATTTTGCCTATTTACAAACCCTGTCGCGATATTAAATATATCAATTAATTTGTAGAATTTGAAGACGTTTCGTGCATAATTGTAACTTTTATCGTGCAGACAACATTTAGCACATACATAAAGGTATATAGATATATTATATGGGGTTGGTTTTGAATTCCTGAGGTCATGTAATGAAAAATTATAAAGATTTTTTTCAACAGTCGTACCAGGGTAACTACAGCAATAGGTAGTATTTCCTGCGAAATTTACCATATATATATATGTATGTGTGTGTGTGTATTTGTTCACCGATGCTGAGTTTGTTTGTATTTAATGTAACGCCTGAGGATTGTAAGCTCATGAATTGTAAGCTCATTTAATGCTGCAATTTCAGCCTTACCAACATATATGAGAGAGAAATGCTAAGCTGTCCATCGTCCTCATTGCTCATAGCTTAAATGGTAGAACCGCATGGAGAACTACTTCAAGGAATTCGTATTCAATCTCCCATGGACATTTTTAACTCTGTTGGTTGTACACCTAACTGGCAAGGTGATTGCCTGTTATTAAATATTCAATAGGATTTTCTTTTAAAGTTACGTAATTTTATTTTATTTTCGCTTTAAATGCTTTTTAATTTTTCTAATATTTTTTAAACATTCAATCCAAAATAAAATTTATACATTATTTTTTTGCTTAATTGAAAAAAAAAATGCTATTCATCACAAAATATTTCAACTTATATGATTTTAAAATTACCTCACTTTTTTATAAAATTTTAAGTATAAAAAATATAGAGAATTTTGCCATGCAATTTCGATAGAAATCATATAATTAAAGATGAAAATAAATAAATAAGTAAATATTATTTAATGTGCTCCGAACTCGTCTAATAATATTTATTGGATTCCATCTCATATTTATAAAATACTAGCAAACCCTAGCATTCTTTGCGTAATACTTGAAGTATGCTAAGTTATATTTAAATATCTAAATTTTATAAGAAATTATACTTTTAGGAATAATTCAAAAATTAATATTTAAACCACAGTTTGACTAAATTGCATCATTGCACTGCATTGAACAGAAAAGAGATGAAATAAACGAGATGAACTAATACTAAATCAAAATAAATGATAATTTAGAAAATACTTTGAAACTGTTCTGCTCAATCCGTACGTTTATTTTAGTTTGAGTTTGAAATTTTCAATTTTTTAGAAACCATCTTATTAGTACGCATTTACATGTTAATATTAACCACGGTTGACGAATTCAACCACTTCAAAGTTGTCAAAGCTTCATTTATAACGTCTTTCTAGTGTTTGTTGGTACCGGAATAAAACTAAATGTTGAAGGAGGGATTGCCACCATTAATTTTGCCAACATTAACTTTGAATTCGGTTAGCTATTTCCTATTACTCCATAAAAACATGATTTTTAAAAAATTCAAAGGTTTTTTAGAAAGTTTGTTGTTCCTGTCAACGCCATGTGATAGTGAAACCAACTTAAAATATAGCCTGAGTTTTGAATCAGAGATTGTTGCCATTGATTCGCAGCAATTATTTTTATAATCAGATTATTATTTACTGTGATAGCATAGAAATCGTAATTTAAAAATTTTCTACAGCGCATTTTTCTTTTTCCTATTGCTTCGAATCGCTTCGTACAACTTTTAAATTTCGAATTTACTTTTGGCTGTTCATAGAAGACAATTATATTTCATAAGTAACTATCATTCCATATATACATTTTCTAGAATTTTTAACATCACAGCAATTGCATTTTAGAGTGCTTTTGATCTTGCAATCATCTGATGATAGTGGAACTCACATAAAATGTAGCTTAATTTTCAACAGACTCTATCAACACCAATTTACAAGCATTATTTTTTTTTATTGATTTAGTTATTCATTAGAACGCTTTTTGGTCATTTCATCCTTTTATTTTATTTTATTTTATTGACGTTTCTTTGAAAGCATTTGCATTTTTAAGTAATTATCTTGCCAAATTTCAAATGTTAGACACCTCAGTCGTATAAAAAACGGAACTCAGAACATTTTTTACTGTTAAAGCCTGAAGGGTGATACTGACAAATACATAAACTATGGCCTATATTGAAGCAAAGGCTGTCACCATCAATCTGCAATGGTTACATTTCACATCAGAGTTATATTTTCTAAACTCAGAAATCACAATTTTAAACATTTTTAGAACGCTTTTCAGGTATTTTCAACCATTATAAATTTAATTTATTTTTCGATATTGTTCTTGCATTGTTAAAAAATATCTGTAAGTTTATCTAACTTTTTCTAGGAAACTGGAATTCCTAGAGATTATAATGTGGTAACAGCAAAAATTCTCTCGACAGACTCTGTTACTTAAATTTTTGGTGTTAACATTAGATGAAAAATTCTTGAAACCCCAGACTCAAGTTTAGTAACTTTAAACTTTTACAGTGTAGAGAGATTTTACTTCTTATAAGTAATTACAATTCCGAATTTTAAGTTACTTTCTGAAACTGTTAACAAATCGAGATTTAGAACGCTTTTAGAACGTTTTTTGCGCATTTTTATTAATTTTAATTTTTTTATTTTTTAAGACATGTTATTAGATATCATTTATATCTAATAAGTAATTACCATGCAAAATTCCACGAGTCAACTTTCTTCAATAACACAAAAATCGCATTTTTAGCTAATTTTTGCTCCTACACCTGCTTTGTAAAACTGACAACCGACATAAATGTAGCCTATCTTCCAGCGAATGATTTCAGCATCATTTGTAGAGCATAATTTTTCAGAAATCATGGTTTAGAACATTTTTTAGAATGCTTTTGTGTTTGTTTTTGACTCTTTTAAATTTCGTATATTTCAAGAAATGTTTAAGATCACTTATATCTTATAAGTAATTAACATGCCAATTTTTTATGTTTCTAAGTGTTTCAGTAATACAAAACAAAGAACGTTTTTTAGAACTTTTTTTTGCTTTTGCATCCTCTTTGCGGTAATGACACCGACAGAAGAGATAGCCTATACAGCAAGGACCGTAACCATCTTATTAACCTCTTTATTTTCAAATCGGCTCGTTATTAACAGAGATTGCTTTTAATCGCTATTCAGAGCGTCTTTAGAACGATTTTCGTGTATTTTCACCCCTTTAAAATTTCGTTTTAAGAAATGTTCTTAGAGACCATCTATGCCATATACATAATTATCATGCAAAATGTTATGTTTCTAGGTCTTTCAATAGACCAAAATCACTTTTTAAAAGCATTTTTTTGCTTCTCTTTCGGTTACTAGTATCAATATAAGATAAAAACTATGTTTGATTCACGGTATGCATCATTATTTTGGTACCATTACATTTGAAATCGGTTTGGTAGTTCCGGAGATTATCCTCTGCAAATAAACAAAATTTACCTATTGATAACATAAGTATAGATTGATAATAGTAGATAAAATGTAAGTAATATTTAATTTTGAGGTTTTCTATTAAACATTTAAATGAATATCAACATAAATTTCTATAAAACAAATTTTTTACTACATTCTAATTAACAAGGGATTTAAATTCATAATCCTCACAGAGATTTATAAGAATATTATTTTTTCTTCTCCTTATCTAACGAGATTTTAAAAACACATGTATTAACAGTTCACCTTCTGTGAAATAACCTCGATTTCTTCATACGGCATGTAAAAACAATATTTTGCCGCATAAAAAATAAAAAGAAATATTATTCATACTAATTAGCTTTAATACATAAAATAAATCCTGGATACTAGGTGCATGCTATCTTTATATAATAAAAGGGATTATATTCAAAGTATCTTCAGAACCAAATTTGAAAATAAATTTTGCACCGGGTTGTTTAATTTTTTATCTGCAATATAAGCTAATTATAAGTTTTTTTAATATAATTATTAAAAAGTTAATCAACATCTGACAAAAAAGACAAATAAAAGGGAATAATTAAACAAAAGAAGAAAACTATTGCATAACATAAAATAAATTATTAGTTTCGTTGTTATTATATTTTCAATGTAACTACTTAACTAATCAATATTTAAAAAAAAACTTTTAAATAATGCCGATTTTTCCATATTTTTTGCAGAAATTTTAATTTTTATCAGCAGTTTTTTAGAACAGAAATCTTTGCCTAATTGAAACAGAAAAATTTTCGGGTTAAATGATGCAAAATTTACAGTTAAAATTTACTGGTGAAAATAATAAATTCTGATTTGAATATTGAAGCACGTACATGTTACGGGCATATAATGATTAGCAAAAACTCGATGAAGGTATGCCGTGCGGACAATTCAGGAAAGCATTTAAAAAAAAGTACACATGAGTTATTTTGCCAGTTTAAAAGCCTATAGCTGTCAAACAATGTTTAATCTGTCTGTAAAAAATTTTACGATCTAGTTACCACATTTAAATTTTAGCGTTTTTAACCCGGGAACTCGCTAGTGAGAATTTCTCTTACGGTGCCAGTTGCTTTTCCTTTACATTACATTCGCTTAATAACAACTTTTTTTGTTCAACTTAGTATTTTTAATCACAAAAGAAGTAAAATAACTGAAATAACATTTAAAAATTTTAATTAAAATGAAAAATGGTTTAAAAAAGAGTCTTTAAAAAGTACAAAGGTGAGAAAAAAGTCTCATGCAGCGAGTTCTCCCGGGTTAAAAGGTTTAACATAATAATAAGGTATAAATTAATTGTCAAAACAATTTTTAATGACTATATAGTATTCTTTGACATTTTATATCAGGGAATGTGTTACTTTTACTGTTTGTTATTTTCATCAAACTAAGTTCCTCAAATAAGCTTGCATTATTTCTATCTATCGGCAAGTTTGTGTAATTTAAGCCCGTGTATGTTGAGATCGTATCACTCAGATTGGTGGTGACGTCATATAGTAATGCGAATTTCCACAAATTTTGTGATACGCGTAGACAGTAAGGCGGCAAGACAGAGAATAATTTCATCAAGTTCATGGCTGAAATTGCAGAATAAATTAAAAATCGATTCGCATATAAAAACAGAACCGATCTGCTAAATCATATCATAGTGTAAAATATCTCAAAACCCAAAGGAAAAGAGCGCTGCATGCGCGTAGCCAGGGGGGGTGACCTGGGTGCCCGGGCACCCCCCGGCTCGCGCAGATCCAAGATTGATTATTTTAAAAAATCAAAATTTATAAAAGAAAAAAGAAAAAAAATGTAAGCAAAGTTAGTTCAATTAGTTAATCAAAACTAACAGTCTATGTTTTGAAATGAGATAAAAGAAGAGACCTTGATTCTTTTTTTTTCTTTTTAAAAAAATATTTTGTTTATTTTTTTTTTAAACTAGAATATTTACTAGAATCAGTATTAATCACAGTAAATCAAAAAAGTTGGTTTTATAATCCCAATTTGATTTCGTTTCTTTATGAAATTTTTTTAACACCTTTCTATTGCATGCATATTTCCATAAAAAATTAGAGTAAATTCTCGACAAAGATAGAAACTACTATTTATATATTTGCTTTTGTTATCTAAAGTCTAGATAGGAGCAAAAAAATTGAAAGGAAATACAGATGTGAAACGATAATTCCACCATGTGATTAGCCTAGAAAACGGAGGGGGTGGAAGGTTGTACAAATTATAGATGAGACAGACTCAGCCCCAGCACGAAAGCCCAAGCCCAAACCCGGGTCCGAAGCGGGCACGGGCTCTATTTTCATTTTAGTGTTCGGGCCCGGGGGGGGGGGGGGGCTCGGACTCATTCTTTCGGAGAATTAAAAAACATTTATGTGTAGAAGAGACTGAAAGAACTACAATTTCTTTTTAAAATTATTTATTCTTTTTCAAGTCATTTCAGTGTTATTTTGATCAAAACGAAAGAAAAATAAAAATAATTTTTTTATATATTTCAATAGTTGATTGTTGCTTCAAAAGAAAATTTGTGATGTATAGAGATTTATGTCTACTGCATTTCCGTCGACGATTAATTGATAAGGCGCCGATCAAAATAATCATAAATAAATTAGCTTCTGGTTGGATTTTCGTTTGAGGCAGAGGATATTTTTTAATTCGATCGTTTATTTATTTATTTTGTTAGAGAATGATTTCATCGTTTTTTATGCAGACTAGATGCTTGAGGTTTGCAAATTATTTGATTACACGAATCATAATCGTTCTTCATATGATAACAGCAGTGTGATTTTTTTTCTGTTTGTCATCATGAATTTTGCTTATGATGAGGATTTCCCTTCGTAAGTAAACATATTTTACATGTTATTCCTATTGAAAACATTCGATTAATGTTTCTTCTTTTCCCATAAAAACAATGGAACTTTAAGATAACTGTATCAGTTTTTTAATTTGCGTTGATTTTAAGGTTCTCGTCAGTCATTGGGAATTGTTAAGAGAAATGAATTCATTATAGATAAATGTACAAGGATATAGTGGAGGGTATACTGGGGTACACGCCGTATACCTTTTGGATTTTTAAGGAACACCGTATAACCTTCTGTTTCTCATGAAACCCATAGGATTTACTCTTTAGAGTATACTCTGTGCCTTGAGCATATACCCTCTGCGTCGATCGTGTAACCTGTGGTTTTTTTTTACGACTTCACCCCTGAAGATGTACTCTCTTTTATAGGAAATTGAAAACGTTTTTTGATTCTTCAGCATACAAATAGTAATTTCTATAAACACTATCCATTTATTCATTACACTTCTTTAATATGTCCATCAAATTTTCTTCTTAAAGGACAAGAAATATGGGAATCATTTTATGTATGAAGGATATTTTTATTTGATACCAAATTGCTCTTTTGATAAGCTTGAATTTAAATTTTTATTTAATAGTAAATTTTATAAGATTTTTTTAAAAATGGGATATCACATTTGAAACAATTTTTAAATATCATTAAACCTTTTATTTATTTATTGATTTATTTTTGTATACTTTTTGTATCGGGCTTGGATGGGCTCGGGCTCCAATGTACTAAAAATCTTTCGGGCGCGGGTTTCAAAAATCGAGCCCGAACTCATCTCTAGTACAAATCTGTGCTTCCTCTGAAAATAAGAAATGATGCTACGCAAAATTCAAATCAATATGGAGGTTGGTTTGTTGGTTTGCTAAATTTCGTTTTTTGTGATCATATTTTGACATTCGTACGGGCTCATTTTTTTTAACGGGGAAATTATATTTATTCATTAATAGAAAATATAAGAGCTATTTTTCACTTTAAATTGCATACTACAAGTTATTTTAATGCTACTTTGATCAAAATGACGGGGGGAACTAAAGTTGTGCTTATTTATTTTAGTATTTCATTGCTCTTTGAATTGAAAACTTGTGATAACTAGAGATTTATGTTTACTGATATCTTTATTTTATATCTATCATGTTTTTATCTATGTTTATATATCTTTTTCTTATCCATTAGCAGTGTCGTGGGAAAGGGGGAGCGTAAGGGGCAGCTGCCCCGGCATGGAACTTTAGGGGGCGCCAAATTTATACTACCAACGTCATTTTTGGCCTGTTACAAGAAAAGGTTGGGTGGAGGGGGCGCCAAATTGTAACTTTGCCCCGTGCGCAGCTTTTTCTTCGCACGCCTCTGTGCATTATATTTAGTTTTAAGCACCTTCTCATCCTTCTTCACGCAATGAAAAATTGCGTTTGGGTCTTTTTTAAAAGAAGGTCCACACAATTATATCTTCCGCAAAAAAAAAATGTCTAAAACGGAAATTTGATAGGTTTTATGGGGTTCCGTTTTATTAGGTTTTATTGCATAAGATGTTGTTTGTACCCAACATGTTCAGGTTAAAAAATTTGCCTTCCCCCCCCCCCCCCCCGTTCAAAAAGCTGGCTACGCCTATGCACTGTAATAGAAATTTTTGTGCCATTTTATTGAAAAAAGTAGGAAGTTTCGATAGAATTGAAAAAAATTTTGTGTGCATGTTTTTGCCTATGACTGGTTGATCTTCATTGAATTTGGAAACATTCCAAGAGAGAATAGAAAAATGATAGCGAATTTTGCATCAACTCTGAAACTCATAGATTTACCATTGTTATTTCCTGCACCAAAAGTTTAAAACACGGAAGACTAGGAACAAAGAAGCACAGTGATAAACCTATAAGTTAACTGTTATAATAAGGTTTTCAGATGTTTTCCTTTAAGCTAGGTCTTGACACACCGATTGCGTTTTAACATGTGTATCGAATTTTAGCTAATTCTGGACGTGAATTCAGTGAGGTGATTGTCTCTATTGAGAACTTCCGATCTAACTGTCTTTAATCTTAAAGTCATTCCACGTAAAACGAGCAAAAAAAAAAAAAAAAAAAAAAAAAAAAAAAAAAAAAAAAAGATTGTGGCCCCATTGCAACCGATTTTAATAAAATTTAATACGCAGATTCAGTTTATATTCCAATGCAGCTTTGCAAAATATCTTCATAATTTTTTTTAGCAGTTTAGGGCATTAAAAAAATTATCATATAGAATGGCATGCGTGCAATCGTCCAAAGTTACAACTTTGAAGTTCTGTATCTTTAAAGTTATTTAACAAAATTGAATTTTGCATATAATATTGCATCCTTTGAAAAATTATGTTCTTATTTATTTAGTAGAAATAATCTTGTTTAATTTTAAATTGTTTGTAAAAACTGAAAATTCGTAAATTTTGGGAAAATTAGGAAAGGAATTAAAAAACACTTGTGAAACTAATGCTTAATGTAGTATTACATATGAAGACCAAATTGAGCATGTTTGGTAGTAACCATTTAATTCCTTCATCTTCGATAAAACTTAGAAACTTTAAAAGAAATCACAAAATTGTTACTTTTCCCGTTATTTACGCCCCCAAAAAATAAAGGAATGTTCCGACATTAACAATATTGCGCAGATATAGATATTTATATATCTATAGTATGCTAAAAATTCAAGCTTGCTTTTTGATTCCTATCATAACAAAAATGTTTTCAATGTGTTCAAAATGGTAATTTTGTTACATTATATTCAGTATTTCTCTTTGAATGTGCAGGCTTTTCTTAAAATATTGCAAGATTTCAAGAAGAAAAATAGTGCTGCCATCTACAAGAATTTAACATTACTAGACTACTATTTGTCAATCTTAATCAATTTTTAAAAATTCCTGATGCAAAAAAGAGAAAAAAAAAGGAAAGAAGAAAAAGGCGAGAGTTAGCATTTCAAAATTTAAAATACACACTTTTATCCATAATATGAAATAATTAAAAAATATATAAGAGCTTTCCTTGATGTCCAAAAAAGTATTAGAAATGTTGAATTTTCCGCATTTTTATCCTTCGTTTTCTTCTTTTCTTTTCTTTTTTTTTTTTTCAAATTAAGGAATAAAAAGACAAATACGAAATTCCTGTATTTAAAATACGTACTTTTATACACAACTCAAATGATTTCAAAGTTATAAAAAGTGTCCTTCACGTTTAAATAAGTAATAGAAATATTGACTTCTCCCCTTATAAATTTTCCTTTACTGTATTTTATCTCATTAAGAAATAAAAATTTAAATTCTAAACTACACCTATCTCTAAATTTTTATCCATTCTTGTAAATGATATTCTTATTTCTTTCCTAAGGCTAAGAAATAAGATTGAGATTTGAAGCATGTAGACATAAAGTCGATTTTGATCAAGTTTTAACGAAAATTTAGATACTCAAATAAGCTGTTATGAAATCTTATTTTACATTTACTCATAAACAAACAAGTTGCATTACAGGCCAATTTTCATTCAAATCCGTAGTATGTCAGCCACACCTACAGTGTGTGTAAAAACTATAAAGACAACAAAAAATATTAACTTTTTTGATAAATTTCAAAACGAATGAAACTTTTTTTTCATATAATATGTATCATCAGTCTGAAAATCTGATAAAAAAAAAGTCAACAAACGTCAACTGTCAGTATTTTATTATGAAAACAAAGTAAGTCTGCTATTTTTGCTCGTGTAAAAATTATAAAGACACCAAAGACAATTCAATATAGTAACTAAAGAAACAAATATTTAGAGTGTTATGCACTCACATATGACTTTAACGATTGCAAGTATTCCATCAGCCCTCGACATCATTAATTTTTAGTACATTTCGGAATTGTTTTTGTACTCTTCATCTTCAATTGTAGATCTGAATTCCAATTCTGCAGAAAAATGACTTACAATTTCATAAACTCATGTTTCCAGATCTTCAATATTTTTCTAATAGAGCTATGTTTTTCCTCACGATTTGTGTAGATAGGTGCATTATCTCGTTGTTATATCCTTTTTTTTCTTGCCAGAAGTATTGCAAGCGATGAATGGTGGTCAAAATGAGTTTGTGTATCTCTCTTCGAAATAAATTTCCCTAAGAGATACATAAGTGACACCCCGTCATTCAACGTAAAGCAGCCCCATGTTGCAATGAATCCATCATCTAATTGATGTTTAAAAAATAATAATTTTTCTCAATTTAATTAATTTTCTCTGATAAAAAGAAATGAAACTTAAATGATCCTGATGACTAGAAATGTCATTGAAATGATTTAAGAAAAGAAAAAGAGATTTTATTAAACCATCAGTTAGGTGGAGGATTCGTTGCAACATGGGGCTGCTTGTCATTTAACGACGTATATCTTTCAGGAAAATTTAATTCAAAGACACATAAACAAACTATTTTAGACCACCTTTCATCTGTTGCAACACTTCTGACAAGAAAAAAACGGATATAACAACGAGATAATGCTCCTATATACACAAATCGTGAGAAAAAATTTAACTCTATTAGTTCTAAAATATTTAATCTTTGCAATGGTCGCTTATAAATCCTGATTTAAATCCTATCGATAACTGAAAGGGAGATCTAATAACATGAGTTTATAAAAATGAAAGCCATTTTTTTTTTACAGAATTGGAATTCAGATCTACAATTGAATATGAATAGCACAAAAACAATCCCGAACTGTATTAAAAATTAATGATGTCGGGGACTCATGGAACATTTGCAATCATTGAACTCATAGGTGAGTGCTTAACATATTAAATAATTGTTTCTTTGTTACTATATTGAATTTTCTTTGCTGTTCTTATAATTTTTACACAAGAAAAATAGCAAAATTACTTTTTTTCATAATAAAGTACTGGCAGTTGAATTTTGTTGACTTTTTTATTAGCTTTTCAGTTTGATGATACATATTATATAAAAAAATTCATTTATTTTGAAATTTATCAAAAAAGATAATATTTTTTGCTATCCTTATAGTTTTTACACGCACTGTAATTTGCTGATTTTGTATGGAATGACTCCTTAAAGAGTCTTGTTAAATAGTTCAATTAGTTAATCAAGGCTCTTTTGTTCGAAAGATGAATAAAGGTTAAAGTGTTACTGCTGTTAATGTGTTTCATCAATGAGATGGCATTGATGATTGATGAGATGTTGTTGATGATGACGCCTTATGATTATTAATGTTGTTGAATAATAATTATGGATGACAATGATAATTAATAACTGTGATTCATGATTATGAATATTAGTCATAATTAATCATTTATGGTAACGTTTTTCATGAATTTCATGTGTTTAAAAAACGTTTCTCATGAAAAATAAATCTATTTGAGCTTTCAGAGGAAACTACTTTTCAAATTTCAGTATATTTTACTTAACTAATTCGGCTTTACTTGGGCTTGTTATAATAAACTTAAATAAATTCCATGTTTGTAGGATTTAATATCTTTGGAAAATCTTTGGTTGCGTTCTTTTTTTTTGGAAGCATATAGTTTAAGAAATAAATTTTGTTTTTCGTCTCTTTCTGCCTTCAACAGACTTTAATGTTCCCAACAATCTTCATTCAAACGAAATTTTAATTTCGATCCCCGCTACATTAGGCAGCATAGAACAGAAATACTCCGCATTCTTCAATGTAATCAGGAATCAAGTGCAAAACTCTGTAGAACACAAAACAAGACATAATATTGTGGTGGAAGATAGCTTTAATGTCTTCAAAACAATTGTCGGCTAAACTGAATTGTTCAATTTTCGTTGAAAACCATACCAAAAAACTGAGTAAAAATGTGTCTTGCAAATTGTTGTAACATAAGACTAATAAGAAGAGGGCCAACTTTGATAATCACAGATTTTGATTATTTTAAAATATGTTGTAGGGCACAGACCAATTAGCGTCAAGTTCAATGGGGTTTTATACAACGCCACTTAATTCTTGAGAAACAGGTGGGGGGTCTAAAATAATGACACAACTGAAACACTTACTTTGAAAAGACGAAACTACGTGATCGTAGTTGAGTGGATAAGCAGTAGCCAATCTCCCGGGTTCGACACCCGGATGAGCTACATTTGTTTTTCGCATTTTTTGCTTTATAATTTATAATGTTATAATCTTAATTAGAAATCTTAATATCGTGCCTTAACTACAATGTTAGCATATTTAAACATTAATTTAGCACTTTTGATTTTAAAACCATTATATCTCATCCTTTAAGGAAATAAAAAACTCAATCTGTTATTAAATAACCAAAATTTCAAAATCTCTTTTTGTGCCAAAGCATATTCAAATATAAAGTAAAAATAACAGTAGGAGGAAAAAAAAATGTGAGGCAAAATAAAAAAGCAGCTAAATTTAAGCAAAATAAGATCTACGGAGTAACTACATGTTTTTCAAAATTTGAAAATCTTTGATATGCAAAAATTAAGTGGTAATTTATTTCTTATGCTTACATTTAATATAATTATTATTTAAAAACAGATTTTTTTTATCATGGTATTGACTTCCCTTGTTAAAACTAATACATAACTGATGTTTCTTCAAAATCGCGCATTCACGCAATTGTTTAATATCAATGCATTATAAAGAATGTATGAAATACATTTTAAAAAGGATTTTAAAATGTCCGGGTATCGAACCCGGGGCGGCTGGGCGATTGGCCACTGCTTATTCCACTGAGCTACGATTACAGACTTTCGTCTTTTTAAAATAAGTATTTTAGTTGTGTCATTTTATTCGACTCCCCACCCCCTGTTTCTCAAGAACTAAGGGACGTTGTATAAAATCCATTCAACTTAAGGCTAAGGGGTCTCTGCCCTACAACATACATTAAAATAGTCAAAATCTGTGATTATCAAAGTTTTCTTACCCTTATAAGTTAAACTTAAAAGAGTACAGCTTTGAGCAATCGCATAAAAAAAGAGTGGACGCCTGAAAATTGGCGTTTGTGTAGCTGAGATCTTTCAAATAAGCAAAACTGGAGCTGGTTCCATCTAGTTGGCGCAAAAATACTTTAAAGCCCCTTCAAAGACTTGCTTATCTAGCAAAGCACTGAATTATTTATTAAGGTATCTGAGAAAGGTGTATTACGACACACATAGGTAGTCTACTATACTCGTCTGTCACACTTGGTGGATACGCTATATGACCAAAATTGACCTGCCACTTGCAATTTTAAACATTTTATTAAATATCTACAAAAACCCACGAGAAATTTCTTTGAAACTCCAGGCGTATAAGCGTAATAGTACAGGTCATACTACGGTCAGGTCATACTGTGAATATTTTTTCACGTAACTCCATAGGGGAGCGTCAACAAATTAAAAATAAACATTATCCTTTGGAAAACCCTGTCAAAACAAATATAGCAAAAGCGTTCAAAATGTACATTATGATTAAGTGATTTATTATAATAAATTGTGTTCATTCTTTTGTGGGTAGCATATATACTCGTACAGAAATTAAGAATTTGAAAAAAAACAATCCCAAAATTTTCCAAGGTTTTTGCTTATAATGTGCAGAGTTCCTATTATAAAATAATGTCTTTTTCGAAAATACGGCAAACAACATTCTACACAGTGCCATGTAATCAGAACAATTTTTTTATGAAAAATAAGCTGGCTTACTGAATAATATTTTTACTGAGCATATGTGAACGCCATCAAAATTTCATTTGCATATTGTTTTAGCTAAGTGTATAGAGCAGTTTCTGTGAAAGTCTCAAAAACGTAGCTTGAAAATTCTTGAAAGTGATCGTCGATAGAATAAGTTCAAAATACATTGTTTCCATATTGAAGGAAAAAAATCAGGGAATGCATCCAAGTATACATGCCATAAAATTATGTGCCATCCAAATTTACGTTCCATATTGTGTATTCTACACTGGTGTCCAAATGTTAAGCATAATTGGTAATTAAGTAAGTAATGATAGAAATTTAAATCGAAATGTGGTAAAACGTAATATGCGAGTGAAAAACTATTATAAAGTAACGAAATAATTCAAAAGAACGATAACATTTACTTTTATTATCCAAAGTAGCAGTTTGAAAGAAAACTGAGCATAGTAAGAGTTCACACTTTAAAGAAAAAATGAAATAAACATTAAATAAAAAACTGATGCTGCAGTTTAATAAAGCATATGGTCACCTCTGACAGCCAGGCAAGCTGCACAGTGATTTCCCATACCTGCAATGAGATTGTGAATGAGTTGTGGGTTCAAGCAGTTCTAAGCTTCTTTGAGAGCTCCTTTTAGTTCTGGAACGGAGCGTAGTGGGTACGAAAGGGCTGTAAGCTGTCACCCGAGCATATACCATACATGCTCGATAGGATTTAAATCCGGGGAGTTCGCAGGACATGACATGAGACGGATGATTTCCATTTCAAGAAAGTCGTCAACTAGTAACTCACGGGGACAAAGCACATTATCATCCATGAATATGAAGTCAGGACCGACAGAACCTCGAAACAAGCGAACATAAGGCTCAAGAACTTCGTCTCTGTACCTTTTACCAGTCACAGACCCCGTGTAGAAGATATAGAGGTCTGCGGCCATCCAACATGATGTTTGCCCATATCATTACACCCCCTGATGAAAAAGATGTCTTTTCATTACATTTCTTGATTGAAAACGTGTTCTACGTTCTCTCCATATCGTTATACGACAAGAAACATTACTCAGACTAAATCGGGACTCTTCACTGAACATCACATTGACCCGCTCTCACACACTCCAATTTTGATGTTTCAAACTCCAGTTTAAACGAGCGCGTTTATGCGCAGATGTGAAGGGAATGCAAACTGCTGGTCTTCTGGCATACAGGCTAGCATGATTGAGTCTCCTATAAACAGTTTGTCTAGAAATTCGTGTTCCTGTGGCGATTAAGAGCGCCGAACCCGATTCTCTGGCACTATTGCCCCTATGAAATCACGCACTTATTTCAAGATATCGGACGTAGCGAAAAGTTGTGATTCTTGGTCGTCGGATAACATCTCCCATACTTTGAAACCTCTGCCACTGTCTTGAGATCACAGACTGGTCTATATTCAGAATTAGAGCCACTTCGATTTGTGATCGTCTGAATTCCAGCATTCCAACGATTCTTCCTTTCGCAAACCTGTCCAGTTTGCGTCTTTGTGCCATCTTGTTTGATCGTAACAATGTTTCTTGGCACATCAGTTGTACGAAATTTGTCTGAACTGCCTATATGGCCTGAACCGGTTTATAAGTGTTCCGACATGCGCAGGTATTTCGAGCATGACGGAGTCGATTGAAAAGTTTTGCACTAGCCCAATGTTTCTTCTTCAATCAATTAATCTCCGAAAGTAATTTTGAATAATTTTACGAATATTTACTCCACGTTTTCAGCATTTTACGAATTATGCTTAACTTTTGGACACCAGCGTAAAACATATGTAAAAGTACAGTTGAGGATGTGAATTTCAACACTCGCTTTATCGCTTTTCTTTTCTCTACCAGTCTTTACCAATCTGCACTATTGTAACATTACAATCTCTAAATTTATAATGAAAACCAATGGGAGCATTTAAAGGTTTTTCGCGATTTCCCAAAATTTGATTTTCTCGATAAAGAAAAAGTCATCCATTATTTTAACCAATCAAGAACTTAATTAATTAAAATTAACACTACCATAAAACTTATATTGTGGTAGAACCTTCAGCTAAATCACTTTACAAATATTTCTTTACCTCATTGAAAACATTTTTGTATTGGGACTAAATGTCTGTAATAAATGGTTTAGGAATTAGCCATTGGACAGCGTTGGAAATCGACATCGTCCGTAGTAAGTACTTTGAGCACTTACTACGTACGTTCACTTAAAGCTTAGTCCAAGTCATTCATTTTCAGTAACAGGACAGTGATTTAAGTCATGATATTTAAAGTTTCATAACTCGGTCAATTTTAATGTTAAATGAATGAGACTTTCTTGTATTGCTTGTTAGAGGGATGGAAAATTTTTAATAAATATCACATATACACTATATTGCCATTGATTATGGGACACTTGCGATTTTAGACACTTTACTAAATATCTAGAAAAATACATGAGGAATCATCTCGAAACTCTTAGTGTATAAATATAATAGTATACGTCATACACCTCCGTGAAGATTTTTTACCGAAACGTCATAGGGGACCGTCAACAAATTAAAAAAGAATGAATATCTTTTGAATAACCCTGTCAAAACTAATGTAGCAAAAGCGCTCAAACTCTAGATTATGATTGAATGCCTTATTGTAATACACTGTGTTCATTTTTATGCAAATAGCATGCACACTCGCAGAGTAATTAAGGTTTTTATAAAAATGGTCCCAAATTTTTCCAAGTTTTTCCATTATAATTTTCAGAGTTCTTAATATAAAATAATATTTTTTCAGAAAATATGACAAACAACATTGCACACAGTACCCTGTAATCAGAATTAAAAAATAATAAAAATTGTATGAGAAATGAGTAGGTTTACTATATAATTTTTTACTGCGCATGCGTCAAAGATATCAAAATTTCATTTGCATATTATGTTAGCTAAATGTATAGAGCAACTTTTGTAAAAATCCCAAAATCATAGCTTGAAAATTCTGAAAGTAATCGTCTATAGAAAAAGGACAAAATCCGTTGTTTCCAAAATGAAGCAAAAAAATGAGGGATTTTATCCAAATGCAGTAAATAAATCCCATATTGTGTATTCTATATTGACATTAATCAATGAATATATGGATACAACCCCTCTTGTTTTTGCTTCATTTTGAGAATAACGGATTTTCGACTTATTCAATTGACGATTATTGTCAGAATTTTCAAGTTATGATTTTGTGACTTTCACAAACGTTGCTCTATACATTTAGCTAACATAATATGCAAATGAAATTTTGATATCGTTGACGCATGCGCAGTAAAAAATTATTTAGTAAACCAACTCATTTCTTATACAATTTTCATTATTTTTTAATTCTGATTACAGGGTACTGTGTGCAATGTTGTTTGTCATATTTTCTGAAAAAAATAATATTTTATATTAAGAACTCTGAAAATTATAAGGAAAAAACTTGGAAAAATTTGGGATCATTTTTATAAAAACCTTAATTACTCTGCGAGTATGCATGCTATTTGCATAAATATGAACAAGGCTTATTACAATAAGGCATTCAATTACAATCTAGAGTTTGAGCTCTTTTGCTACATTAGTTTTGACAGGGTTATTCAAAAGATATTTATTCTTTTTTAATTTGTTGACGGCCCCCTTTTGAGTTTCGGGAAAAAATCTTCACGGAGATGTATGACTTATACTATTATATTTATACACTAAGAATTTCGAGATGATTCCTCATGTATTTTTCTAGATATTTAGTAAAATGTCTAAAATCGCAAGTGTCCCATAATCAATGGCAATATAGTGTAGTACCGGGAAACCGTATAGAAATTTAATTTTCGTAATTTTTTTTCATAAAAGATGTTTTGACCTAAATCACTTATAAGACAATTCTGTACCTTTTTTAAAGCATTTTTGCAATTGGAAGTATATGTCTATGACTAACGGTTGAGAAATTAGCCATTGGCGAGTTGACACACTGTTTACTAACAATCCAATGTAATAAACAATTTTTTCTATACATAGAAACGCATAATACAAAATGTCATAACCGTTTCGGCCTACAGACGCAGATAGATTTCGACTAATTTCACCAACAAGAATTAAATCATCATTTAAAATAAGCTTAGTTAAAAAAATATCTGACCGCTTTTAACAAGATTTTAATTTCCTTTTTTTGTAACAGCTGGTTTTATCAGAATCATGGGATGAGGTATTCAAAAGAATATTTTCAAAACTTCAAAAGTTTGGATGTTTCTGACGCATTTTAAGATTTATTTTTGAGAAAAACAAGTAAGAAAAATCATGCGTTAAGCATAGATTATGAAGCACTTTCCAACGCTTCATGAAATCTTTAACAAAACTTTGTTATTTTGGTAAATAAGGATATAAAGCCAACTATGCATTCCAGTACTATTGAACAGCCCTGTATTTGATCTGTCAGCTAATATACATAGTATGTAATTGGAAAATATAGTTTAGCAAAAAATGCCTAGTATCTTGAAATTTCTCTTTTAGCAATTTATACTAATAGATGGAAACATACTTGAATACTTTGTTCAGCCTTGTAGTTTGCCTGGTACATTTATTACACATCCGTGTTAAGATAAAATTTATTTGAAACTAAAACATTCTTAAAACAACTGAAATCACTTTCTCATAAATTATCATTCATAGACTCCATGTACCCAATTCTTTGCGTGGCCCTGTATATTCTGCAAACATTTCTTAGTAAATTTAACGCAGTTCAGCGTAAAAATGCATAATATATTTAAGAATCACCTTTTAGTAATTTATGCTCATATTCAGTAGCTGCTCCTATTCAGTAACTCATATTCAGCCCTGTATATTAACTATAGCATTTATACACACCATATAATATGCATAAATTTAGTGAAACTTATACTCGCATATCATATTTAAAATGCATTTCATCCTTCCACCAGCTATCATCGGATATATATATATATAGTACTTTGGAAAGAATGTACTATTTGAAATCTTTTGTGTGTCCATGTAAATATTATGTACTTTATATTAGGGAAGGCAGTATCGTATAATTTATACTAAGCTTCATTGGCATACATTAATTTTATTATACATGAAACAGTTTAATATATTTAAAATATGTCACACACGATTCCTCCTTTTACCATTATCTAATGAAATTCTTTTGTGTGGCCCTGTAAATGAATAATAGCTACATTTTCCCCTTATATTTTATGAAATGCATATTTTAATGCATCTCGTAAAAGCATATAAATTTTAATATGTTTGTCAGGGTATAACTTCCTTAAAATTCCTTTGAAACGATTTTTCCCCATGAACCGTAATGTAATGGGAAACTTTTGATTCACCCTGTCGATAAACTAATCATGGTAGAAACTTCATTTTCAATAGGGTTCGTGCTAGGTTAAACATCAGTAACATCCTAAAATTTCAGGGTAATCCGAGTATATCTACGTGAGTTAGAGCGTGGCCAGACGGCCAGACAAACCGAATGCATAAGCACTTTTGAACGTTGTTGGAAAGTGCTAAAAAACATGGTTTTTGCAAATTTAGTTATTTAAGCGATTTATGTCCGACGTCTGTTTTTTTTTCGTTCAATTAACTTCAACTTGGTTTATAAACAAATATTTTATTAGTAAGACCATATTTTTCGTTTCTAAAATTATCGCGTCTGAAAATTCAGTTCAAAATACCCACTTTCACCATCCAGTTTTATGTAGAAATATATTCTACCTCCATTAGAAAATCGATCAATATGGCACATTATATAGATTTTAAATTAAGGAAACCACCAAATGAAAGTCTTTGAAAGCAAAAATGAATATAAAAATGAATCCGAAAATAAATAGTTTGCATTTCAATGCACCCATAATACGGTAATTTTTTTAACCACTTTACATTTTTATTAATTTGTTTTTGCTGTAAGAAAAGTTTTGCTGTAAAACGTTTTTGCTGTAAGAAAGCTCACCCCCATCCAACAATCCTCGATTGGTTTTCGTATTTAATTTTTATTCTTCTGTAACAATCGGACATCTTGAGCAAAAAAACTTGTTCATTTAAAATTTGCACATACTATTAACCCCTTTGAGGACGAGCGATACGTATACGTGCCGCGAATAGGCTTAAGGGAGACCCGTACCCCGTTTTCGGCCAAAAATCATCAAAAGTTCAAAAAAAATTTTTTTTCTCAGAAAACGATAAAATACATATTTGTGAATATCCATGCAAAATTTCAGAACCCGGGGACACTTGGAACAGGTAGAAAATGAGCTTTTTAAATTGTACTCACTATAGAGTTTAAAGAACTAGCGGCCATTTAAAACGTGTTTCCCTGAGAATGACTTTTTTCATATTTTGCCTAAATTCAAAGTACTACGGTTCAGTGGTAAAATGATTTAGAAACAAAGTGTTTATGTTTTTAGAATCTTAAAAAAAAAATTGCAACAAAAGTAAGGAGAGATTTTTTTTAACTATTTCTGAAAATTTTACATAAATTGGCAAACATGAAAATTATAACAAATTTAAAGAAATTTACCATGCTTATTTTTTTATTTTTTTTAGCCGATTAAAATAGAAAATTAAAAATATCTCTCCTTAGTTCTTTTCTATATACTATAAAACTATTTAAGAAATTTTAGTAATACCAAAATATTGAAAACTGAATGAGGAGTAGTAATTTTAAAAAGTGTATTTTTCGACAAAAATAATCATAAAAATCCTCATAAAAAATATACTTTTTAATAAAAAGTGAATTTTTTTGCTAATTATTCCTTACAAGAAGATTCTTAAATAGTACACCGAAATTCATTAATTTAAAATCTTTAATAAAAATTTTGGGTTTTTTCTTACGGGTCTCTCTTAAGAATCTGTGTTTATAGCCACCAGTAAAATTATACGGTAAATTTTGCCTTATTTAATCAGAGCATTTTCTCGAGTTAATAACTCTCAAATTTTTGTTTCTTTAAACCGGTGACAAAACATTAAAAATTTCGTAAAAAGCTCCCATCGCAAAGGGGTTAAGAAGATTTATGATTAATTAAATTGGATTTTATCTCTTGTGACTTGACGAAGTTATGAATTTTTTTCTACCTATAACTCAATTTTTACTGCCGCTTCAGCTCATTTTTGATTTTATTAAAAATTTGTTATACATAAATTTTGGCACTTTTCCTAGTAGTACTAATAAATTTAAGCTGATTCAATATACATTATAATTAGGAAGTTATGAGTTTATTTCGGTTTTCGTACGCTTCCTATTTCTGTATATTCAAGGGCAAATTCTGCAACTTCGGTTTGTCACTCTTATCTCCACCACCTTGGTTCGATTGAACCAATTAAAAAACTAGATTTCTTCTCTTTGATTATATGCTTTAATTGGGCAGAGCTTCACGCTGAATTATGGAAGTTTTCCTGCATAAAAAAGTGATATATAAGTGTATAGATGGATAGATGGATAGATAGATACACAGATAAGTAAAATAAATAAATAGTGTTTTTAACTGAGGATGGTTTTGGAATCTAACAGGTCATGATCTGTGTTGATCCTCAAAAAGGTTTCCAAAATTCCAAGATAGAGGAGAATGTAATAGGCAATATTTCTTGTAAAAAATATCGAAAAACAGAAATCATTCTTTTCATTTCTTAAATTGACGCTTGTCATATAATTACATCAAATTAAAAAAAAAAAAAACCACAACTATAAATTATATTAAATTAGCCCTTTCAGAGGCAAAGTATACCCATTGTTAAAATGTTGAAATAAATGACTGACTTAAGAATTTACGTAGAAATATATTTGGGAGAAAGAAAAGGCTATATTTCACATGCATGATAAAAGGAATGTATATTCTAATATATAAAATTCTCGTGTCACAGTGTTAGTTGCCATATTTCTCCGAAACGGCTTAACCCATTTTGATGAAATTTTATATGTATACTCAGTAGGTATGAGAATAGGTTGTTATCTATTTTTCATAACCCTATGTTATATGGGCGGCCCACACTCATCGTGAAAGCAAACCGTAAACAAATGATAACGCCTCCAATTTACATGCTATGACGTCATAAGAATTGTCGTCCATGCCCCTTCATTGTTGGAGTGCTTTGCACCGGGTTTGGCGCGGTTGGTTTATTTTTTTAAATAACAATTTGGCGATAACTTAATTTTTGAATACCAGTAACACAAATATTTTTAAATTATTTCCAATTATTTGAACGAGGAAATAATGATAAACGATATTTTATACAATAACTATTAGAGAAATTACCTTCGTGGTTTAATATTTTTTACCGTTCATTCAAATGAATCTCTTGCATTTGTTTTCTTTACGAAGTAGGGTAGTAAGATGTTAACTTAATTTCAATTGAAGTTATCGTAGAATATATGTTTATTAGAATGTAAATTAGAAACAACAACGTTTAATGTCTACATAAAATATTTCGCACAGATGTCATATATGCACCGGGTTTGGCGCGATTTTTTAAGAGCAATTTGGCGATAACTTAATTTTTGAATATCAGTTACATACATATTTTTAAATTATTTTCTATTATTTGAAAGAGGAAATGATGAGTAAACGATATTTTGTACAATAACTATTAGAATAAAATATGTTACATCAATATAAAAAATATAATAAAAAAATCCATAATAAATAAACAGCAACAGCCAGTTGAAATGAAATATTTAGCACAAATGTCCTACATGTGCCGGGTTTTGCGCGATGTTTTTTATTGCGAAATACCAGTAAAAAAAGAGTATTCTATCAATATTTATTTATAGAAAATACTTCAAATAATATAAAGGGATTAAAGAAGGCAAATTTCTTTGTAATAAAATACAGGTATTTAACACTTTTTTACCCTGTTTTTTCCTGACACCTCGCCACCCTAAATACGTGTTTAAAACGTCATCAAGTAATTTTTATTTGTATTTTTACTAAATTATTTTTTCTTTTGTTGTTTTAAATAAAAATAACTTGAATATGTATAATTTGGATATTAGTTTGGCGATTTGTATGATTTGGCGAAATTGGTTAATGGGAAAACTAAGTACCCTCATAGCATGCATAGTCATAGTGACGTCACAATGACGTAAATGTGAGTCACTGTGGTCACATCACATCTGTGACCAAAATGCCACCACTCAGTGGCGTCACATTGTGACTGAGATGTGACTTTCTTAAAAATCTTTAGAAAATTACAAAAATTCTTCGAAAACATGTCATTTACTTTAAAAAACACTTTTGTCACAGTTTCGTCACGATGTTAATGTAAAAGTAGTCACAAATGACACATTTTTCACAAATTTGTCACGCTATGACTTCAAAAATTGGTCACAATGTGACGTCACAAACAAGCTCTAAAACGGCCATAACGACTTCACATTTTAATCACTATGACTTAACATCGACGTCACGTGACGTCACATCGACAATCGATGGTCACAAAGTCACAGTGTGACTTCACAACGACGTCTCATTGACATCACCATGCCTTACGGGTAGTACCTTGGTGATTTATCGTTTTCCCCTAGACAGGGCTGCACAGGCGACTATTTTTATATTCTGTTCGCACCAAATTTTTTCTAATAAAAACTTTGAAGCATATTTTTGTTGCAAATGTTGTCAATGTGTGTGTTAAGAATTTCTGTCTAGAGAAATTGGTGCCTGTAAGAATTAAAAAATAGTCACCTGTGGCAGCCCTGCCTAGATTAGATAAAAAAAAATAGGTATTTTTTATGTTATCCGAGGGTAAATCTCGCCAATAGTGTTTTTTAATTCGCAAATAGCAATATTAACATTCTTACGCATCATCGTTTACTATGCATGTAAAATTCGAATTCTTATTTCATTCCGACTGATTATAACTCAGATTTTACTGAACATAATTTTCTAGAATTTACTTTCTTTGGTTTATAAATGGTTTAATGTAAAAATCATCGTTTTTCGATACTTAGCATGGGTGTAGTGGAGGGTATATGCGTTTATACGCCGTATACCTTCTAGACTTTTTAAGGAGCACCGTATACCTTCTGTTTCCCAAGAAAGCTACAGTGTGTACAATCTCAGGGTATACGCTCTGTTTTCAGCGTATATCCTCAACTTATAGCATATACCGTCATTTTTTTTTACAACTACACCACTGATACTTAGCAATAGTTCGGGTATTCTAAAATTGGGTGAACCCGATCAAGAAAGATTTAAAATGTTAATAAATTGATTTTGATGACAGTTACAAAGTTAAATAATATTTCAGGGATTGTATCAATATTTATCATATCATTCTAAATTTTTAGCTACAGAGTTATGCGGGAAAGCTCGCTGTGATGTAGTAAAAAATAATCTTCCGCTACAGAGGGTATACACTAGAGAATATATATATATCATACTTAAGGAAGTTGTACAGAGTTTCTAAAAAAAAATCCGGTCTTATAACTACATATGAACTCTATAACAACACCTAATCCTTGAGAGTTCAATAATCAGGTTAATGTGATTATGACAGATATATGTAACTATCACAATATACATAAAATGAAGATATGAATTTCATTCAGGCCGTTTTGACTTTGAGTTCTGCTGAATAAATTTTGATAGGACTTATTCTGTTATTTAGATAATTTTTCAGAAAATATGTTAGTATGAAATTTATCGTTCTACGTGGGGCAGTTAAACAATTAAGGGGAAAGTTCTAAATCAATTAAACACGATTTTGAAAGATGGGGTTTTTTTTTAAGTTTCTGGTGAATGAATTTTGAATAGATTTAACTGCTAATTAAACATTTTTAGGTTAGGAAAGTTTTAGGTTAGGAAATATAGGAATAGGTTTCAGTAAATTTCAGGCTCAGTTGCGTAGTAGTTAGAGCATCTGATTTCTCTTCTGCAGGTCGAGAAGTTCGATTCCCGACTGGCCAAGGTTCACTCAGTCTTTGATCCCTTCGGTGTCGATAAAGTTAGTAATAAGCTTGCTTGGGAACTAAAGACTGTCTCACGTCAGGACCGTCACGTCAAGACGGTCTCACGTCAGGCTGACCAGTTTGAGGATACATATGCCGCATAACACCTCGAGACTCAAGGACAAGAAAACAGGGATAGACATTGTCGGTCGAGATCCGTCATGGATTGTTCAGCCGCAAAGTTTAGTTTAATTTGATACATTTTCAGTTTAAAAGATTCTGCTAAGGGGGATTTCAATGGAACTTTTTTGGTTAGTTAATTTTTCAGTGAATGATTTAGTGTAAAACTCATATCATTTGCTTTGTGCTGCTTCGTCAGCAAATTATTTGGTTATAAAATTATGGATTTAAGATCTAGAATCAGATGAAATCAGATGAACCCAATTATGTACGGTAAGACTTTTCAACAGGCCCAATTAAACTTGCATTGACAAATTTTCATAAGCTTTTTTAGCATGTTAAAAATTGGTCTACCCTTCTTTACCAAATCATACTGTAAATGATCAACCAAAGAAGTTGGTTTTTAACAGCCCAAATATTGTCTGACTCAATAGAACATACAATAACGGTCATATTGCTTTCAACAATTCAGATCAACATTCCATGTAAATCTCCACATTGCATTAAAATGCATGATTAAATCCACAGGTAATAATTTGTTTGATTCAAGGTTTCATTAGAAACCTTGAACCATGAAGATAGATATAGTAGAAGAAGAACAAAGACGGCGCTTCCACTTTCGTCCCTAAAGTCTTTCCGAGTTTGGCTGGCATTTCCGGCAGTTTGGGAGCAGATAAAGTCTAGCGCCCCCTACGTCCCGCTAGCAGACTAGTCGAGAGACCAGTCAAACAAGTCATGTGATCTAAAGTCAGTGCAGCATCACTAGCGCCACGCCATGCACCGGGAAATACTTTGGGGGCTACGTTCTGTTGGGAAAAGCCTATCTTCTCGGTTCTCCTTCTATTATTCTATCTTCATGCCTTGAACCTAACTCTTCACTGACCAGCGTAGCAGGCGAAAGCTGCTAGCATATATATATATATATATATATATATATATATAGACAGAGAGAGAGATAAATTCTGGTGTCATTGTGTCATTTGGAATTTATAATTAAATGGTTAAGCAGACATATCCCTTTCCTTTAAAAAGTTAATCCCTTGAAAAAGGGTGAGATATATTTTATCTCATCTAATTTAAACGAGATTCGATTTTAATCGATGAAATTCGATTTTTCGATTCGAGAAAACTTTTAACGAAATTTTGCAATTTTAATTTTGGTGGCAACATATTAAATTTTTTTTTCATATTTTAAAACAAAATTATTCAAATTTTTCGGTGATAATTCAATGTTACAGAGACAGTATTTCTCACCCCTCAAGGTTGTTAAACAAACCTTGCCATTGTACGACTCGTCTTCATTAAACGTTTTAATATTATTTTAGCCGAATTTGAAAAGTGATTTTTAATTTTTTTTATTAAAGACTTATTCTTATGATCAACAGAGATTTAAATTATCTTTACATAACTCATAACCTTTAACGTCCTTTGGGAATTTCTCAGATAAATTTTAGTTTCATATTTCGAATACTAATTTGTTGTTAACAGTGCTTCAAAACTCCTTATTAGGTACGTTCGTAATTATGTTAATACGTAGCACCTATTGTTGTCGCTCAGTCCGTCCGTCTGTCCGTCTGTCCGCATATAACAAAGCAAAAACTACCCAACGGAATCGTTTGAAATTTAAAATACATAACTATAACATAATTTTGTCGAGTCATTTCAAATTTTATGAAAATCGGATGGATAGATCAATTACAGGGACATTCAAAAGGATTCCGTTACATTACGGTCAATAGGGAAAAAGTTTTAAATGCATTTTAATCGTTTGAAATTTAAAACATATAATTATTGCGTAATTTTGTCGAGTCATTTCAAATGTTATGAAAATCGGATGAATAGATCATCTACAGGGACAATCAAAAGGATTCCATTACATTATGGTCAATGGGGAAAAAGTTTCAAATGCATTTTAATGATGTTACACTCATTCGAACATAATAGAATTGGCATGCATCTATGAAATATATACTAAAATATGCATTCTGTACAATCTGTGATGCAAAGAATTTTTATTATTAAATTACAGGGCCACACAAAAGCATTCCACTATATAATGCTATACGGGGAAACATGGTTTGGTACGTGTTTTAATTATATTCAACTATTTCACATTTTATGAATAAGATATACGTTGCTGAGGTGTAATAAAAATTATTTCCTGCCTATTTACAGAAACGTAAAGATTTCGACGACTATACTGTATCCGGAGTACGCTCTACTTATCAGCAAGATCTGAATATTTTTAAAACTTCGTTATTGTACGAACGCACCTCATTTGCTACGTTCACGTGCAATTTCCAACTTGTTATGAACTATCCTAGATGGCAGCACCATAGGAAACAGCACTGTGAACGGGAATTGAACTGCAGGGTTTAATTTTAGTATCTAAATTCTCCTGTGCCATTCCCAGAAATAATGAGCCGGGAAAAATGGGCTCGGGATCTGGGCTGAAGGACAGGAGCATTGTAATGAAAAATAACACGCGATCAGCGCCGTGCGAAACGGGCGGCGAAAGGGGCGGTCGCCTCGGGTGAGGAAATCTTGAGGGGTCCCAAATTTATAAAACCAATGTCATTATTGGCTTGTCACACAAAAAGTTGAGGGAGGGGGCACCAAAATGAAACTTTGCCCCGGGCGCAATTTTCTCTTCCCACACCCCTGCATTCGGTTGTAAATTCTTTCAGGTAATTGCTGGGAGGTTTCGGAAGTATCTTTTTCCGGGACCTATGATTTTTCATTCCGTTCCTCGGTGTGATGATTAAGACGCGATAGTAAATGAATAAAATATAATTTAAATAATTTAAATAAAAAAATGATAATAAGCGAAATAAATAAAATAAAATAAATGTTATTCAATAAGGAAAAAAGTATTGGTTATTTATAAAGCTTTTGATAACTAGCATTAATCTGTTTCTTTTTGCTTTTTTTATGATAGCTTTTTTAGTGAAGGCCGAAACTAGGAGGGGGTGGAAGAGGGCAGGTGCTCGGAGCACCAGGCCAAGGGGGATACCAAATTGCGATTTCGTTTGATCATGTATAGTTTTAGTACGATGTTGTAAAAATAGTCCTGTCTGAAATATGATATTGGCATAGCAAAAAAGAATCTAACGATGCCATAGTATAGGGACTCTGTTTAAAATAGAATTTTTATCTATCCCGTTTAATGAACAACTTATATTTGTCAAATTTGTTGAATTTACATTTGACAAAGCTGATTAGGTAGCTCAGTATAACATTTTTTATGACTATATATTTTAAATGTCAGCTATTTGAAAGTTAGTAATATTATGTTTGTAAATTTAATTTGCTTATGAGAAGAGGTTAGGGCGCAAAATCCAAGTTTGTCCCGGGTGCAAGAAAGGCTAGTTATATTTATGATTTATATTTTTTTACAATTTTATTACTTATATCTCAGTACACATAACTTCCAACTAACCGAAAAGCAACTTTTCAAATATGATTCAAAATAAATTTAAAAAAAAACCAACATCGAAAAAGTATAAGATTTATTTTGACGTTTCTTTTTTTTTCCTTCTTTCCTTCTAACAGAACAAGTACATTCCATCGTTTGAATACTAGACAGAGATATGTTGAAGAAGAAAGTAGGGGAGCAGGGGACAATAATTTCAGGAATGATAATTACAAAGATGTTTACAATCATAATTTTTTGGACTATAAATTAGAATCTGTAAGAAAAAAAAATATGTAAGTAACAACAGCAACCCTACTAGAAAAGATACAGAGCAGAAATATCCCGACCATTTTAACCCATTTGCCAAAGACGAACTAAGTAGTTTAAACCTGTTTGATGACGAAGAAAACTATCCATCTGATCGTAATCCTTTTGAAAATACAGATAGTTTAAATAGTAGTCCAGAAGCCAATTCAAAAGAAATTATTAATCCGGATGATGAAATAATTGATAGAAGAGATGAAATAGATGATAGTGGAGATTTAGAAAGCCCTGGTGTAAATTCAACACCTGAAAGGTCCTTGAAAGCAAAAGTAGGTGAGAAAAGCGGTTCTGAAATCAATGGTCTTGATAAAAATAAAGATGCAGCAAAGGATTCTTATAATCTAGAATTTAAATTAGAAGACGATGGAGGTTTTGAAAATCCTAAAGCGTATCCAATACAAGAAAGTTGTTTAATCACGATAGAGGCTGATAACAGTAGCTCTAAAGTCAAAGTTGAAGAAGTATTAAAGGATTCGTATAACATAGAATATGAGGCAGAAGATAGCGGAATTTTGGCTATCTCTGAAAGCAATTCAAGGCCACAATGTATCACATGGCAACACAGGCTGAAAACAACAATTCTAAAGTAAAATTCGTTGGATACAGTAAAGATACATTAAGAGATTTATATGTACCAGAAATTAACGATGACAAAATAGATAAATCAGAAAGCGGATGAGTTTTGACAATAGAAAGTGAAAAGAAATCCAGAATGAACGATATTTTAAAAGAAGATTTTCCTAAAAAGTTTACTTAGAAAGATATATCTAACAATAAGACTTTAATTAATGGTACAGCATCATTTTCTAAAATAAATCATAACGAAAACACGAGTCATTCTTTAATGAGGTCATCTTCAGAAAAAAAAAGAATGTTTATTCTCTCCTGTAACATCAATATCATCGTTAGAGAAAACTGGCAGTGTTGAAAAATTTAAAGAAGTCATGTCTAGTAATACTCAAATTAAAACAGAAAATAGAGAAGTATTACTTAAAAATTATCCTAGAATTAAAGTTAGTGAAATTGACAAAAATGCAACGATTAAGTTATCCAATGAGTTTTACAATAAAAGTAATGAAAGAGTCAATATAAACCAGAACACCATGCTAAGAATTATTCATCTTGTGAAAATGTGAAGACATCTACTGCACCTGCTGCAAAAAATATAAAGCTCCAGTTCCTGAAAATAGGGATACATCTCGAAAAGGTTTTAACGATTTTCATAAAACTTGGCTTCTATATCGATTCGATGACGAGAAGTCGATCTGTCTAGATCGCTAATTTAAGAAAATTAGTTTTGCATGGTTAAAATGGCACTTACTTATTATACAGGCCATTTCAAACACACCTTCGCCAAGCATGACGCCAATAATACAAATTACATTAACCCTTATTTGTTGACAAGCATATAAATTGTTTATGGTAGTTTAAGCTTATTGTTGTTCAGTTTTATTTATAAATTATATTTTATATTTTATTTATCTTATGCTGTATACCTTTATTATTTATTAGTTATAGTGTATTTGTTGTAGATTATTTACCTTTCTTGTTTCAATTTTATATTATTAATAATTTTTAACAATGTTATGTATTTAATAACATTAAATTACTAATCTGAACGTTAATGGCATCAGTAAACTAGATTGGCAATTGCCAACCATTTTTGGTGATCTATCACTTTTAAAACAAACTAATGTCTAAAAATGATGCTAGAAACTGAAAATATTTCCGACGATTTTTATGAAATGAGCTTTATTCGAATATGAGAACAAACCAGACACAATGTCCCATTGGTGTCTGGAACATTCAGACACCAATTTCAGAATGGAAGTCTGAAATTGAATTCAGACTTCCATTTGAAGTCTGAATTCAAATGGAAGTTAAGACTTCCATTTGAATCTCAACTTCGGATTTTTAAAAAATAGATTTAGGCATTTTTTTTATAAATATTTAATCCTAAGTAACACAATACCATACATTACTTACCACGAATATTCTTCGTGATTGATCATGAGAAATATAACCTTCCAGATGGCGCCAACGATTTTCCTTATATAATAAATTGAGACACACATGGGATACATTAATTGTTAATCCGTGCCAAAATGTCTTTATTTAACTTGAGATGGTAACCCAGGTAAATATTTTATTTGTTTACTCATATTTACTTTTTTTTAATTATATAAATTGTTTGGTTCTATAGTTATTGATTAAACTATCGATATATTATTATTATTATTATTTCCTTTTTAAAATAATAGAAAGTAATATTAAAATTTATATTAAATGATATTCAAAAATGAGGTTTTTGGCCAATTGACTTGAAAAAACAAATCAATATACATCTACCTAAAAAGTAATACATTCATTATTAATTAAGTCCTGGAAATTCTAAAATTTTGTACTTTCATTGATAACATATCTTTGTACACAAATTTTACAATTCTGGTACATCAAGATGTGGGTTAAAAATCAATTACAATCGATACATCTTTACAGACAAAATCATGCTCTGTGAAATAAAACAGTTTAATGAAAAACCGAGGGTCGGTCTACATGGTAATCTAAAAGAAAAAGGCAAAAGCGGGCTTTACATTTGACTGGTTGAGTGATTTTCGATAGGGCTTCCAACCCTCGCACTGTCAAGCACAAAGGAGGGGGGGTTGCAAAAAGAAACAAATCCATAATTTCATCAATTCTTAAGATATCAAATTCGATTAAATTTATTTTACATCTTCTCAATAATATCTATAACTTTTACATCGAAAAGTTTTTTATAGGACCAATCTTTACAGCTAAAATAAATTAAACAAAAATATGAGTTGAAGAAAAAAATCTCAAATTAAAACTGCTTATAAAATGACTCATTTTTAAATTATTTTTTATTTTAAACTCATAGGAAATGTCAAGTTCTCTTATTTGAGAACTATATAATGTGACGTATTAGTCAGTTTTTTGATAAAGATAGAATATATTTTTAAAAAATGCTTTGAAAAAAACTTTTTTGACCAGAATTTCCTGAAGCGATCGTGCTTGAAAAATTAATGAAGTATTCAAATAACAAACCGCTTGATTTCTAACTCATTTTGAACTCCATTTTTGCTCTCAAACGCATCCAACTGATAGGTTCTCTTATTTAGGAACTGTATAATGTGCAGTTTTGGTCAGTTTTTATTATTATTATTATTATTATAAAAGCAGAATGTATATAAAAAATATTCTGTTAAAATGGGTATTTTGAGCTGAATTTTACTTAAGATGATTGTCATAAAACCAGCTCTTACCGAAAAATAAAATTAAAAATTCTACAAAAGTGGCTAAACAAAATTCTTAAACTGTTTTTATTTTTTGTTGTAGAAATGACCATTTATCTTCGAAATCTACCTCCACCTATAGGCCAAACCGACAGGGATTTTTTATTTTCACATTGGTATAAATGATAAACTTGAGAGGAATTTCGCGAATTTTTCATTTCAATAGCGTTTCAACTGCCATATCATCTGATATAGAGAGATAGATTATCATGTGATAAGTAGGGCGTCCATGTGATAAATCCCAGAGAAAGTTATTCTTTTTATTATGCAATTTAAAAAATCTCAATACGTTATTTTATTTTTGAACTATGTCGTTTTGCTAAAATATAAATTTTTGACATAATTTTGACTATTTTTCTCTTTAAAAATTTATTTCTGGGTAATTGATAAATTTTTTATTTTTTTTCAGAGTTTATAATTAAATGCTATCATAAATAATGATAAGCAAAAGAAAATTTCAAAGATTAAAAAAAAAAAAAAAAAAAAAAAAAACCTCTTGAAGGTGTGCAGATATTTTAATCAAGTACTTGTAATATATTTATTTATTTTTTAAATGTTTATTGACATTTTATTATAAATTTTGTATAGTATGGTTTAATTGCCTCATCATTATTTTAAGTTGAATTTAAAGTACGTCTCAAGAATACATATATGTTAACTGAAATATATTTGTTATAGTCTTCAGTACAAAACCTGTGAATGAAGTCCCATTTTTTAAATCCTTGTTCAGTATGCCTTAATAAAACTAAATTCTAATTACTTTTCATTAGAAGTATTTATTGGATTACGTAAACAAAAATTGGCATACTTTAATCTATTTTTCTTTTAATTTAGAAAAACATTTACAATTGCAAAAACATTATAATTATTGTGAGAAATTAACCAGCATCGAATTGCTGAAAATGACTCCCTCCTCCCTTTGAACAAACGCATATATCCATTCTAAACTATACAGCTTCAAGTAAAATATGTATATATAGTAATAAAATAAAAAAGGAATTGTGAAAAAGGCGTTTTTATGCATCATTTATACAAAACGTAAAGCAAGATAAAATTTTATACTGTAAGAATCCACACAAATTGTTGAATTTTTTAGAGCAAAAATTAAATGAAGTAATACAAAAATTAAAACAATTATTTACACTTGAAAAAAATCAAAATTATTTAAATAATCACTTACCTGGCTCAAAATATTATAATAATACATCATAAATAATACGTGTTTATAAAAAAATTGGAGTTATTCATGAATATCCTGTAGTGTAGAAAGGGACACATTTAGACAAAGCGTTTTTCTCATAATACAATGTCTGTGAAGGAAAATTCTGAAAAAAATTCTCATATGATGGCACCAGAATCGCCATTTACCACATGTGCTTAAAAGTGTCATAGAAAAAAAAAATAATTGCAACCTAAATATGTCGCTCTATTTTTTTATTATTAAAAATAATTTTTCAAAGTAATTTTATGATGAGATTCTTTTAAAATTATTGTAAGGAACTTTAAAATTTTTTGCATTTACTCTAAAACTTTTTTTGGATTTCTCCAAAAAAAAAAAAAAAATCATTAAAGACCTCTCAAGAGAAAAAATGAATTAAAAGCATCATAAGAAACTTTACAAAACAATGGCTTTTCAATAAAGAATTTTTATAATTTTTTATAACTTTTTTTCACATATCGCCTAAATTATAATGGTGCTACTCAAAGTAAATCATATGCAGTTGAATGCATTTGTCCAACATATTTTTGCACTCCTAGGACATGCTGGAAGTAACTTTATTAAATACGCTTTTCAAACTCGCCTCCGCCGTTTTCATCAATACTTCTAATGATAAAAAATATTTTCGAGAAGGTTTTTCTTCACATTAGGAAATTCACACAGCATGTAACTAAAAAAAAAAAAAAATACTGTTGCTTTACAATTCATGATGGATCTGATCCAACAGTACCTGTCCCTGTTTTCTTGACCTTTAGTCCGAGATGCTATGCAGCATGCACCGAAGCCAGGTTGCCCGTCTAACACGATACCCTTGGCGTTTGGTTCCTAAGCTGACTTGGTGCTCATTTTATCAAACAGGAAGAGATGAAAGGTTGAGTGAACCGTACATAGTCAGCGTCGGTCTCGCGACCTGCAGCGCCGAAGTCAGATGATTTGACCACTATGCCACTGGGCTTCCGTCTTCACGTAACATGAACATTTATTTTGAATAAAATTCCACGTGAATGTTCTGTTTCTCGGATATGAAGAGGCCCAGAACTCACAATGCACAAGCACATCCAGGTGTTGGTGTATTTTTCTCGGCCGATTATCTACGCTATGGGATATGGGCCCTATGGGGTGGGTTGCCCTCCGTGGGGGTCTTTCTAAGGGAACCTAACCCGTATTTGCGCAAGGTTCGAAGAAAACCACGGAAAACTTCGAACGGTTAGGCCGACGGTCGTGATTGGGTTCGAACCCAGCACCTACCGTCTACCAGTTTGGAGGTCAGAACCTCGCGGCCACTGGTGGGGCCATGCACAAGCACATTTATTTATTTATAAACAACTACATCTGACTTATGTGCTCAACATGAAGGCCTGCTTATAAGTTATCGACAATATACAAGGACGAGATAGCACAAGAAATTTTTATAACACGAGAGAAGTACAAACGGTAGCTCAACACAAAGAATGGGTGCAATAGAGCCAGCGGGATTCGAACCCTCAACCTCCTACGCTCGCAAGCGATTAGCAGCGTGATGCTTAAACCACTCGGCCACGGAGCAGAAGCACATCTCGACTTCTCTTCTCTGTTATCAAATTGTGAGTCGCAGGCAATTAAAACTGCAATATTTTAAACAATTCTCATTTCTAACGACCTCCTGGGGCAATAATAGTGACGATATTAATGCTGTCTTCTCCTGTAAATAGAGTTACAGAAACACCGGGTCCATTTTCCTTTGAGGATGATTGTCTTTCTGTTTCTTAAACAAATCAAACCGTCTTTTTACTTTCTTCTATTTTAACAAAAAGAAAATATTGAATTCACAAAATTTTTGGACTTCAGGTTTTTAATGAATTTACACGTTTTAGAGGTCAGAAATTAAAAAAAAAAAAAAATGTTTTTACAAAATATTTACCCGTGAGTCTGTGTGTCAATCTGTGTGCGACACAAATTTTGTGGGCGTTCTATCCCAAGAACTAATGCACAGAATTTAATAATAAATTATATTCAGTTACTAGTTCCTGGTACAAATTGGTGCTGATTAGTTTTTAATGAAAATCAGCCAAAAAGTGGCGTTGCTTTGCAGCATTTATCACAATTTCCGGATTAGTTATATCTCAAGAACTAATGGACGGATATTCATCAAATTTCAGATTCAGTCAGTCCATGACATGAATTAACATTTTCTACATTTTGCGGTAAATCGCTCAAAAGGTGGTGCAGATATTCTTCTTTATGATGATTTTTGCAATAACTCTATCTCAAGATCTATTGTACGGATTTTTATCAAACTTCAGATTGTTAGTCCTTGACATGAATTGACGCATTCAATTTTTTGGTGCAAATTGGTTAACAGATGGCGCTGCCTTGTTGTATATTTTGCGATTTCCATAATAACTGTATCTCTAGAAGTAATGCACGGATTTTCATAAAACTTCAGATTAAGTTAGTCTTTATATGACTTGGTGTTGTTTACATTTTGGTGCAAAACGCCCAACAGGTCGCACTGCTATGCTGCATTTTTCACAAATCCCACCGTATCTATATCTCAAGATCTACTGGACAGATTTGCAGATACTGCAGAAAATGTTACAAATGAGGTTTCAATACAAATCACCCAACAAGTGACGTTACTATGCTGCATTTTGCATGATTTACGTCTACTTTAGTAATAATCGTATCTCAAGAACTTATGAACGAAATTTTATATCATTAAAAATTCCATGATTAGTATAGATATTCATTTAATATTGGCAATTTGATAAAAAATTTTAAAATATTAATATGGAAGAGATGAAGAAAGTTTAGAGATTGCCACATCCGACTAACTTCAAACTGAGTATACAGGCATTAAAGACTCTCCACAAATCTTTCAAAGCAAACTCTTTGGCCGCAGATCTTTTCAAGCTAAAGCTAAAGTGCCAGCAAGGAAGTGTATATTGCTCATTGTGTCTTGGCTTCATCGTTCGTGCAGATACGATATATATATATGTTACAGGCCAAACCCGATTTTAGGCCAAACTAGATTGGCCTAGACCAAACTAGTCTATCCTAAGGCCCATAGGACAAACTAGATTTTCCTAGGCCATACTAGTTTGGCCTAACGCTTATAGGATGAACTAGTTTAGACTGCTGTTTATTGGTCTGAACTAGTTTATCCTAGGCCAATTCAATTTGGCGTGATTTTGTTGAATTCAATGACTGCCTCAACGCCAACATTCTTGTTTGTCCTAGGCTAATCTAGCTTATCCTAGGCCAATGTAGTTTTACGTGTTTTTAGCTCACGGGCGTCAAAGCCAGAGAAATAATGGGCTCACAGGTTCTGTATGTATGTATGTACACTAGGGTGGAACAAAAAAAAATATTTTTTAATTTCAATATGTAATAGCGGTAAAAAGTTGTCTAATGCCTTTGTTAAGACAGTATTAAAATATTTTAACAAACATAATATATTTAGAGCTGCCGCAAAAGACTTGAATATATGATTTTTAAGCAGATTTTACGAATTTTGATAAATTTGGTTTTGTAAGAAAAAAAAATAAATATTAAATGCTCTTATTCGGTTTTTAAATAACACACATAAACTACTTTACAGTAGATATTTATAGATTTATACTGCATGCCTTTATTATTTATGCTACTAAATCTGCACTTTTTAACTTCCAATTCTTTAGATTTTAACAATATTTCATAATAGAAAAGATTAACGTTACTTTTAACATAAAAACGCAGCAAAACATTTTTTAGTTCTCAAAATTAATAGTCAAAAGGAGAATAGTATATGGTTTGAAGTAACCTTGATTCAGGCGGTTTATATTATTGGCTGGTGTAGGGTGGCAAAAGAGTAAGGGATGCATGTATCAGTAGCAATGGTCTGTTCACATGTTTCTCTCGTATGTCCGCGCAGGCAAATGAATCGTTTGAGTAACAAATCTTTTTATGCTGTTCTTTTTGGATTTTGTTTTGTTTATGAATATGTCAGCTTGAATATTAGTGTTAGTATTAAATTTATTAGTTAATATTTTAACTTTAGTGTGATGGCAGTGTCAGTTCAGACGAGACAAAAGTTAAAATGCCCAATTTTTGGATACCCTAAAGAATTAAGCGATTTAAATCTTCCAACTTTTTATAACATTATGAAATATTATCTTTATATTTGACATCAGCTGAAATCAGAAAAAAAGAACATCAAAAGAGCCAACTTTGAATGAAATACTTGATATTCTTATTAAGAAAGTTGAATCTATTTGGTATTGGCAATCTATTCCTATAGTATCTCATACCCGCATGTTAAAAATGGTAAAACATATCACGATAAATAAAGAAGTATTTTAATATCAAAAAGTAGAAAAGGTACATAAAAATGTGATTTAATTGCAGCAAAGTTTTTAAATGAAAACAAACGTCTTTTTGATGTAGCAACCTGTAAGTGCAAAGTATTTTATGTCTGTAAGTGCGGAAAAAGAGAAAAAGTACTTAAACTTGAACAAGATTTTTTAATTGACCAAAGAACTGTGAGAAAAATGAGTAAAAGTCGAGTCGATAAAGTTATTTCCAAGATTTTAACACAAAGATAATAGAAGAAGCAACAGGTAATACAGAAACAAAGTACAAGAACAATCAGAAATTAGTAGTTAAGGCTGCTAGAAAAGCTGAAAATGATGTCCTTCAATCAGATCCTGAGAAAACATCTAAAGGAAACTTAACATGCAGTCCCAAAGATTACTTTACCTCTTTTTTGGATACAACTGCAAGCGAGCAAAGCGAGTAGTACTTCCTACAGTAGCAAGTGTCTGTGACCGATCTGGGGTTTCAGACAGAGTGGCTGCAACTATCGCAAGTGCTGCTCTTAAAGATGTTGGAATGATTACAGAGGAGAACAAAAGGTAAAGTAATTGATAGGATGAAAATTCGAAGAGACAGAGCCAAGAATTGGACAATAGAGATAGTAAGAAGCCTTAAGGGTGTATTTCGATTCAAACTGCTTGTTTTCCGATTTATTTTTGAATTTACTTTTTTTCTCAAACACATGAAACTCGCAGATTCTCTTATTTAGAAAGTGCACAAGGTGCCGTAAAGGTCAATTCTTTGATAAGTGTACAAAATATTGCAAAAAAAAGCAATCAAAAACGGCAATTTGAATCGATTTTTCTGAAGTGGGAGATAAGGGATCGAAAAAAAGGGTCTTCCAGAGAAGTTAATTGCTTATAAATCAAATTCTAATGAATTGAGCGTTAAAAGACTTTACTCGGCACCTCAGACGTCCCTTCAAGAATCCCCTCAGCAAGTTTCATGATTCTACTTTTAAAAATGTGTCTGAAATTTTATCGGAAAATTTCGAGCTGCTGAAGGTGGAAAAGCGTTTTTTTTTTCGAATACACCCTTAACCAAGTTGGAGAAAATATAGGTTTGCTTTTCGATGGAAGAAAAGATAAAACAATTGTGAAAGATAAAAAAGGGAACAAATTTTACAAAAAAGACGGTCATAGAAGAACATATTTCTTTAGTAAAAGAGCCCAATTCATTCTTTCTAGGGCATGTAACCCCTGCATTTGGGAACAGGCGAAGCTATAAAAAATAGCATAATAGAGTACTTTAATTGTAACAATCATTTGAACATATCAACTGTAACTGCTTTTGGGTGCGATGGAACATCCACAAACATTGGAGTTAATAACGGTATGATTGCTTTAATGGCAAACGATCTAAATAGACGATTGCAGTGGCTGATTTGTTTGTTCCACTTATGTAAATTGCCTTTGCGCCACCTGTTTCAGAAAAACAAAGGGTCCTAATGAATTTGAAAGGGTTTTTAAAAAGTTTTACATATTATAAAAAAAAACAGTGTTTGAACAACTATTTGTAAGCAAAAAAAGTAATTACAACTGCTAAATTCAAACTGATATTACATCTTGATTTTTTTTGAAAAAAGCTAATTTATTTGACTTTTGCAAAAAATTAATGCATAAATATCCTCAATTGAAATTAGTATTATTATTGTTATAGTAAAGAAGTATTTATAGATTGCTATCAAAAAGAATATTTGATTTTTAAAATGTAAAATTAAATCAGTGAAAATAAAATTATAGTATTATGTTAAATTTGGATTTTTTTTTTAAAATCCCAATTTTTAAGGCTCTTGCGGCACCTCAAGATATAAATTTAGAACGAAAAAACTACGTAGTTTTACTGTTGAAATACAAGGGCAACTTTTAATTGCTATTACAAAATTATTTTCAAAAGAAAATATTTTTCCCTATACTTTCGTTCCACCCTAATGTACACATGTATGTACGTATGTACGTACATATGTGCGTACCGCGATAACTCTTGATAGAAATAATGTAATTTGACGTGTTTTTTATCTCATCAGGCTACTAAAGCCTGAGAACTAATGTGTCCGTAGGTTCTGTATCTATGTATGTACGTAAGTGCATAACGCAGTAATTCTTGATAGAAATACTCGATTTGCATCAAACTTTCAATATAGGTTTATACTTATGAGGAGCTTTTCTGATTAATTTTGAGAGGTCATTGGAGAAGAATAAGGGGGGGAAGGTGAGAGGCTGATTCAACTCTTCCCTTAATTCAAATAAATGGGTTTCCATGCATTATTAGCATATTTTATTGAAATTTTGGATATGGACGCATTCTTTTGAGGCGCCTCCATGATTAGTTGCGGGTGCTCATTGTATAAGTATAAAAAGAGGGGGGAATAGAGGTAACGCCCCATAATTTATGTAAATAACTTTTTCACCAAAATTTACTGATTTGCTTCAAATTTTAGAAATAAATTCATTCTGGTAAAGCACTTCCCTAATTAGTGTTCGGGGTTAATTAAATAAGAACAACGGGAAGAACGGGGGGATGCCACCTAATTTTGGCAAATGGGTTTTTCATCCAGAATTAACCGATTAGCAGCAAATCTTGGATTTGTTCATTCTGATGTAGAGCTTCACTGTTTAATTTTGGTGTTTCTTCGGTTAAATATAAGGGGGAAACTTACAGTTTATTTCCTTCCTTAAATTAGATAAATTTTTAATAATACAAAATTATCCAATTTGCTTAAAATTTTGAACATGAATTCATTTGATTAGGCGCTTCTTTAATTAACTTGGGTTTTTTCTTTTGGTTAAGTACAATGGAGTAGTGGACGTTTTATTGCATTCCTTAAATTAGATAAATAGGTTTTTATGCAGATTTATCCGATTGGCCGTACATTTTGAATATAGTTGTATATAGTTTTTTTTAAGGCGAATCCCTGAATTGTTTTGAGGGTTTAATGATTAAGTATAAAGGGAGGAATGGGGGATTACCCTCCTTAAATCAGATGAATGGTTTTTTGAGCAGAATTATCTGATTTGCTTTAAATTTTGGATAATTGTTTAATTTTATAAAGCGAGTCTGTGATTAGTTTTGGGGGTTCGATGGTCAAGTATAATCGAGGGAAATGGGAAAAAGTAATCCAACTTACTTTATTTTTCGAGGGTGTTATTCTTTAAAAAAATAAGGCTGTAATACACAAGTAATGTAAAACGTCTGGGAATGCAAAGCAATCAGTTTTATTTAGCAATATTCTTTTTAATATTGATACCGACTACTGCCCCATAGCTAACCTTGTACAAAGTGGTTTTGTCATCATCCTTATATAATGTATTTTATTCGAAGGGTTGTAGAATACTGTCAGAGGTTTGCACGGGCCGGAATTTCGAGGCCCGGGCCCCGCCCATCCCGAAGGAAAGTTATTTTGCCGTGATCGGGTGTAAAAATTAAAAGTTCAGCCCGAGCTCTGTCTGTACCAAAAAACAGTGAAAAGAGACTCAGTCCGGCTCAGTCCGGCTCTACTTGATTTCTGAAAAAAATTCAGATTTCACTTAACACACAAATAGGATTCCTTTAAAAAATACTGCATACATATTTATTGGATAAATTTACAATGTATTTTTAAATTATGATGTGTTCACAGAATGGTAAATACACAATGCATTATTGATTATTTAGACTCTTAAACCTTTCAATCTTCAAAGAGGGATTCATTAAATAATTAATGTAGTTTAGAACAAAAGAAAAAAAGAGAGTTTTAAACATCATAACAATTGAAACTGTTCAGTAAAAAGTAAATTTGTGAGTGTATTTCTCAGTCATTCTTTAAGGCTTTTCTCAAATCAAAAGAGCTACTTCCTAACCCAATTAAGAACAAATTCATTTTCGGAAATGCATAAGATTAATAGACATTCTCACTCTGAAAATATGTAATCGAATGGCGATAGCCATTTTTTCTTAAAAGCGATGTACTTTTAAGAAAATACTATTAAAGCTATTTTTTTTTATCAAATTTCCCCTTATAACTTTACGGAAAAGAAAAACTTGACTCCGTGTCAAGAATAGCTTATATGTCGACAGGTAATTAATTTCTCAAAAATGAAAAACGCTGTTCGATTCCAAATTATGTTCAGCTCCGATCTGGCTCAAATATGCAATAATAATAATAATAATAATAGTAGTAGTAGTAGTAGTAGTAGTAGTAATAATGATAAATGCAAGTCTGATTTCAGTTGGCACGAGTCTGCAGAAAAAAAATAATAAGCAAACACTATGTCCAATGCATCATGTCTCTACGGTGGACATGTTTAATTTCTGTATTGATGTTATAAGAAATGACTCGTTACACACGTTTATACTTATTCTTGTGAAAGACATATTTTTTACAGGCCAAACCCGATTTCGAGCCAAATTAGATTAGCCTAGGCCAAACTATTTTATCCTAACGCCAATTGGATAAACTAGTTTTTCCTACGCCAAATTGTTTATCTAAATGTCCGTAGGATAAAATACTTTTTCCTAGATAAGAACCCTTCATACTTAACCATTAACCCCTCAAACCTATTCAGGGAATCGCCTTATCACAAATAACCTATATCCAAAATTTGAAGCAAATTCGTCAATTCTGCGTCAAAAACCATTTATTTAAATTATGTTGTGTTACCTACATTGCCCTTTCTTTTATACTTAAACAATAAACATCCACAACTAAAAACGGAGGCGCCTTGTCCCAGTTATCCTATATCTAAAATTTTAAATGAAAACTGATAATTCTACATGATAAATCCATTTCTCTAAATTAACGATGGGGATTAGCCTCCCGTTCGCCCACCTTTATTCTTATCTAATGAATTCTCAAAATTAATCAAAATAGTACCTTATCAGAATGAACCTACATCCAAAATTTGAAGCAAATCGGATATCTCTAGAAAGAGTTATCGCGTCACGTACATACATACGCATATGCGTACATACATGCATATATACATGCGTAAATGGATATACAGAACATATGAGCCCATTATTTCTCTGGCTTTCACGCCCGTGAGCTAAAAAACCGTAAAACTACATTGGCCTAGGATAAACTAGATCAGCCTAGGACAAACAAGAATCTTGGCGTTGAGGCAGTCATTGAATTCAATAAAATCACACCAATTTGAATAGGCCTCGTAAAAACTAGATCGGCCTAGGATAAACTAGTTCAGACCAATAAACAGCAGTCTAAACTAGCTTATCCTGTAAGAGTTAGGCCAAACTAGTTTGGCCTAGGAAAATCTAGTTTGTCCTATGGCCCTTAGGATAGACTAGTTTGGCCTAGGAAAAACTAGTTTATCCGATGGGCGTTAGGATAAACCGGTTTGGCCTAGGAAAAACTAGTTTATCTGATGGGCGTTAGGATAAACCGATTTGGCCTAGGCCAATCTAGTTTGGCCTAAAATCGGGTTGGGCCTGTAACATATATAAATTTTCATGCCTGCCACTGATGTACATTCAGAATCTAGTGGTTGGGGGTCACGTGAACACTTACTCATCATGGATATGCATGATACAAAATATGAAAATAAAATCAAGTAATACAGAATTCTGTAAATAAAAGCATCCTTACAACTCCAAAAATGATAATTATATTAATTAACAATTTAATAAATCGTTTCATTTCCAATTAAATTATATCTTTGAATGGAAATTTGAATGAAATGCAGGGTCATGAAAAATCGAAGAGTGCGGAAAATGGGATGACAAACATCTCGGCAACTAATTATCCAATCGACTTCATTCTTTATGCAGAGTTTATGTTTTTTTTTTTTTTTTTTCGAATTTATATTCACTCTTTAAAATAAAAAAATCGAAAAATTTTATGTATAGAATGTTCATTAGAACCAATATTTCGAGAGTCCGAAAAAAATAGTTCCGTACAATCGAAGTTACTGATATTAATTAGGCTTCTTTCCATTCTTATATACTACATACATACCAAATTTCAAATCTCTATTTCAATTTGTTCCGGAGACAAAGTGTTTACTGATTGAAAGACAGACAGACAGATGGACGGCAAATATTTTTTCTAAAAATATGTTTTACGTAATCTCAAGTATATGAAATGCGTAAATCCGAAAAAAAAAATTTTCAATTTTCAAAACGATTGGAAAATTTACCTTATACTACGTATGATGTGTAAGTAATAAATGAAAAAAATTACTACATTTTCATTTTACATTAAGATAAGTAGAAAACATAAAATTAAACTTGTGTGCAGCAAAGTATGCTAAAATTTATGATCCTTCTTTAACGACCAATCCTTGAAAAGCAAATTTTGCAGCGTAGCTTTTCGAAATTGTTATTATTTTTAAAATATAATACAAGAATTATAAATCTATTGTGGGGAACAGATTTTCGGAGATTTCGAAAAAAAAACCTATATATTTGTGATGAGTTCGAGAGATTTCTTTAGAAATTGTAAGTTAATTATTAATTTATTATAAGAAAAAGATTTTGGGAGATTTCTTTAGATTTCGAAAAAGAATATAAACTTAGTATTATGGGGAAAAGATTTCGAGAGATTACTTTAGAATTTGAAAAAAAAATATTTATATATATATATATATATATATATATAATTAGTGTGAAGGAACAGAATTCGGAGTGAATTCGAAAATGTTATAAATTTATGATGAAAAAAGGATTTTGGAAGATTTCTTTAGAATTCCGAAAAAAAGAAGAAAAAAAGAAACATAAATTTATAGTGGAAGACGGATTTTGTGATATTTGTTTTAGAGTTCGACAAAAATATATATAAATATATGATAAGGAATGGATTTCGAAACATTTTGAAAAAACTGATTACTTTCATTTATATTCATTCAAATGTAAACCACTGAATTCTATCTATTGTCAGTACAAATAGTTGCCTACTAAATAATTGCAACTTTATTGCTAAGAAATATGGCTGCTTAAATGGAGTTTTGTGAAATTATTTACTCTGGTTTTCGAAATTACGATTTTTTGTAAGAATTATATTTTAAACTTTTCCTGTAATGATTGTTAAGACATTATAAGAGATTTTCTTATTTTTTGCATTAATTCAAAGATTAATTGATGTAATAAATCATTTTAAAAAATTCTTGAAAATATTTTTAAATGAAGCTATAGTTTCTTATAATACTTCCTCAGGTGACATCTTCTTTTTTTACAACTGACCAGTATTTTTAGGTAGGTTTGGAGAAGGAATATACAACAACGGTTATCATTTGGAAATAATGGTAAATAAAATAGTAAATATTCATCATCTATGCCAACTCTGATTTTTGTTTGTCTGTCATTATGCTTGTACATACGTTTTCTTAGATCTAGCTGTCAACTCTTGCATTCTGGTATAAATTTATTGTATAACTAAATAAATTTATATGTCCTAATCAATCAATATAAGTTTTTCTAATTAAAATCAGACCCTTACCATTTTCTTTAACGCCAAATCCTTTTTAACAAGCTATTTTTTTAATCCGGTTTATATATCATAAATTATAATAAAAAATAGGATAATTTCTTAGAATATCCAAAGAGATTAATAGGTCTTTTATATTTATTCGAAATTTTAGGTTAAAATATTAAATAAAATAACTCGAAACAAAAAAATATATTTTGTGACCTATTTTTAAATATAATTTATTATGATTCTGTAAAATTTACATAACGAAAATAAACTTGTTACATGTCCCGACGAATCATTTTTTTAATTAAGAGATAAAAAAAAACATAAATTATGCTTTTAAAAATCACTAATTAATGATTATGAGGGGGTTGCACAATTTTTTGTATAGTCTTTTTTAATTGGAAGTCTATTTCAATTATTCCATTTTAATATTATTAAATGATCACATAAAATATAAAATGTTTTTAGATTATTTCAAATAATAAACCTTTTCAATTTTTAGGCAGAAGTTTCTCAAAATACGAAGGCTGTCAAATAATCATTTTTTTTTATTATTATATAGATACTTTTACGAAGTAATACATTTGTATTTTTCTCCTTCTTAACATTATCGATTAAATTTTATTATAAATTTTGAGGATTACACGAGAAAGTATTAAGAAAGAAAATTAAAACGCACTTCATCGGATTCTCTGTATGTGATATAAAATCACATATTGTTTTCTTAAATTATACATTTTTTTCTAAATTTCAATTAAAACTAATCTTTAATTACTTATCCATTTTATCTTAGTTTTTAATTTGTTCCCACAATAATTTTCCTTTGAAAATAAAAGAAAAAAATATTTAACATCTGCCTCTATCTCTAAAACGGCTCTCAGATAAAGAGAATTCATTTAGATGATTATTCACCCTCGCTAGAAGTAATAAAAAAGAAATAAAGATCGACTTTGCTTGCAGTCAGTAAAAATATCTCTTTTTTCAGCTTAATTTTTGAGTTTATTTTTCTCGTTACAAAATAATCTGTTCATGTACATGCGGTATGTTTTGTCTTTCACAGTATGTTCTCAAAACATTGCTCCTTAGGTACGATTTGGCAGCCGAATTCTTTTTGGCTTATTTTTTAGGACTGCTATTTCTGGTTACCCTGGCATTAAATTTCGCATGTATGATATCATTCATTTTTCATGTGTTATTCTTTTCGCCAACTGTGGGGTGCCAATGTATGAATTGCAGGATGATTAATTCTATTTTCTGGCTTTCGTTTCACGAACTCAGTCATGTGAAATCTCTTTTTTATGCTCTTGGGCACCATCCATATTCATTTCTGTATGAAAAGTTTTAACTTTATTTCAAATCCGAATAAACATTTTTTAAAGAATTTATTTTTATATTTGATTGCAGCTTACAACTATGTAGAGCAGTGGTTCCCAAACTTTTCGGCTCGCGGAGCCCTTTTTTAAAAGAGTTTCTAAGGCGGAGCCCCTTAAACCCACAGTACCCTATGGTTTACAAATTAATGTCTTCTTTTATGTAGGGGAGTAAAAATCTAGGTGCTAATGGGCAGTCTCTTACCAATATATTTTATTAGTTTTCTTTGTTTGAGTTTTATTAGCATTCTTATAAAATATTTAGATGAAAAATAATGAAAAAAATTTAGTGGTGAGAGATTGTCTGCTGGCACCTAAATTTTTATACTCTTGTTTTTATGCCTGTGGACCACAGAAAGATCCAGTGGATAAGTGTGCGAACCAGTACTTTCCAACATGGAGCAAAGGTTATCAGTTTGACCCTCTTCTTGATACAGAAATTCTAAATTTACATTACAAATTGTGAAAATCAAATTTTTTATTACTTAATGTTTGATATATTATAAATATTTAATTTTTTATTAATTAATTTTATTTAATTTTACATGTTTATTTATTATATTTAATATTAGCGTTATTCGACACAATAAATTAAAAATAAGGATTAAAAATCAATTTTTTTGTATTAAAAAATCTGATTGTATAAAGGAGATATATCCTCCAAACACAGCAACAATTATAGTGAAAATTTTCTGGTTTCTGAAAGATTTTATTAACAGAAAACAAACTATTTTTACTCGAACGACGTTCGAGTATAATTGCAAAGGCTGGAAAAAACGGCCTTTTTGGGAAGGAAATTTTGAAAATTTCCGAGAGTTTTTAGAACGTTTTAAACATTGAAATATTTTATTTATTATTTAATATTTTTGTAATGATTTCAATTATTTTATTCTTAACTGTAATTGCAAGAACAACTCAACTCTTCTTCTGAGCGAGCCAAGTGAAAATCAACATCAGAGCACGTTTTCTCTGATTCCGTCCTGATTTTATCCAATTTTATATTGAAAAGTCAAGGCATCAAATATAATAAATCTGTCATTACATTTATTTGTGTATTATGAAACTTATTGATTGAGTGCATAAAAATATTTACAATAAAAAACGTAAACAAAACCAGTAGAGTTTAAGTGAAAACTAAACAGATTAAAATATTAATAAGTTAGAAAGGGAAATGACAGATTTATATAAATGTAAACATCACTCTTGTTCTTAGATTCAACGTAAACAGAAAAATTTAATAAATAATATACGTTGGATATGCCAGGTAACAGAAAGTAAACTATTATAATTTTTAAGAGAATAATTGAAATCTTCATTAATTCAGTCACCATTGTAGTAAAGCTGTTGAATTTTAGGAATTTAAAAAGTTGCAAATTGTTAAAATAATAAGTCTTGTTAATTAATAAAAAATCCATTTAAATTTCTCAGAACAATAAGCAATGATGTGTTAAAATGAAAATTTCAAGTTGAAAAATATTGGTTTCGTTTACTTTCAAAATTTCTTTAAAATTTCCAATATTCCTCAAAATTTCGGGTTTATTCCCCAAAATTCCCGGGCTTATTCCTGTCCCTGAAAAACTGTGGGTTTTTTGCAACTCTACGTTCGAGCTATACTGTTAACTCCTTGGAGACGAACGCCCGGGGAGGTATTTGCCATTTGAGGTACTCAGAGTTTTTCATTATAGCGCACGAGGTTATTTACTGTAAAGTTTACCTTATTTAATTAGAACATTTTCGCTTCTTCTTTTGAACCATTTTTTTTAAAAAATAAATTTAGAAACATATCATCTTTTCAGTGTTTTAGAGGACGGGAAAAATCTATAATCAGAATTGTTAGGAGCAGCATCGTTGACTTTTTTTGGTTGTTTTATTTGTAGTATTTAGCTATTAATTACAGTTAAAAAAAATTTCTTTTACCTTTACTTTTGGCTCAAAATAAATATACGTTTAAAAACGCACGATTTTACTAATCATTTAACGCATCTTAAAAGTACTGTAACCAGAAGATAGACTTACTAACAATGCGGGATATACGGATGGAGTTAAATCTATATCAGAGCAACCACAAATTAACAAAAATTCTAAACAAGCGGTGGAGCTGAGAAAAGTTTAGATTCTTAGTGTGATGACAAATGTAAAGAGCCAATATATATATATTTAAATTACTGCGTCCATATTTCTGACAGGAAAATGTGGCATCATAACATAGGAATCTATTTCAGTGCCGAAGACCAATTAAAATAAAATTTTTAAGCGGTACTGTTAAGGTGTTATAAAAGATGTTATAAAATGTATTTTCATCAACATGTATTGCTTTGGTACTGCTTGGTTATCTCGTCGATCAGTTTCGCCAAATTATGCAAATCACTCAACTATTAGCCAAATTTTACAAATTAACGTATTTTTTTTGTTTAAATAATGAAACAACAAATAAATTAATAGAACATTAATAAAAGTAAAAATAATAAGTTGAGTTAAAAATCACCTGATGACGTAATAAACATGCCTATTGTGCTTAATCTCGAGTGAATGTGACATTTACAATCATTCAGTATAAGCATTTAATCGTATTGGCGGTAGATTTTTAGTCGACGGGATAGCCAAATAGTACCATTGGTTTTAAAATTAAGTGCAATTATGAAAAACAACATAAAAAATTATATACTTAACAATTAATAAAAAAAAATAAACATATTAAAGGAATTAAAGGTACAAAAAGAAAACTATATACACAACATATACAAATATTATATTGTGATAAATAAGAATTATCACAGGTTTGTAAAGCAAAATAGCAGAAATATGCATTTATTTCCGAAATAGGCTTCGCCATAAAATTGTTAACTTAAAGCGACTCTCATTCTCAAAGTGAAACTGCCGGCGATATTATAAAGAATCGCTATATCATTATCGATCAACGAAACCAACAGGTCGGAGACAGTCGGATGAATGGGAGGACCACCTGCGTCACCCTTTGATGACACTCTGATGCAAAGTGAAAATACGAGACGGCCAGCAAGCCAGACATCCTGTCGCCATTACTGGGCGGTCTGGAGCAAAGCTCAGGTGCCAATAGGAGTACGATTTTATTATTCATTTAACGAGAGGAAGCTAATTAATGTTCGTTATTGGTTTGTGACCTCTAAGGGGGGGGGGGGGTCTAGAGAAAAACCTGGATAGGTCGAAAAAGAAGAAGCCAGAGAGGAGTTCAGTGTTCTCTTGGATAGAGTGAAGCAGCTCGGATTGAGAGCTGAAAGAGTAGATCCCACAAGAGGATCTTAGAGCCTGATCAGAGGCCAGTGTAGAATCGCGGAGTGTATTCTCTCCAGGAGAGACAGTGATTGCTCTCGTCTTGAGAGGTCAGATAAAGTGATTATCTGTGACTTTTAGTGGACAGTAAATAGCTCGATTGAGAAAGTTCTAACTTCTACATCTTGTGTAAGCTAACGAATCATCTAACGGACTTTACGTCAATTACGAACTTTGGGTTTAAGGAACTCTAACTGAACTAAAGTTGAAGCTGGTTGGTTAAAGAGCCTGTGTGCTTTATTGTAGTTTAAATGCTGTATATATTATTTCAGAGGATCTTTTGTGCTTCTACGGATAATAAATTGATTCTCCTTTCAATAACCTAGCCTTGATTATTTACCGAGCGGAACTCTACGCTACCGACCTCTTAGGTGATAATCTAAAGAGGGCTAACACTTTACAATACAAATCTAATGAGGGGTTTATTAAAGAATACAAGATTTTACAATAAAGGTGCGTTCGATAAATCGATAAACATTGTTTTACCAATGGAAAACACATAGAAAGTTTAAGTATACAAATAACATAAATAGATTAAAGAAACTAAAGTTATAAAAAAAGACATATACACATACAAAATGTGTGTTTGCTCCTTCTGTGTACTACCATTCGGTACGCACTGCAGAATATTCGACTGAGAATATTATTCAGGGTGGCGAGTGGTCAGGTAAAAATGTAGTTAAAAAAAGAAAAAACACCAGCATTTTCTTATAGAAAATACTTCAAAATAATATATAGAGATATAAGAAGGCGAATTTATTTTTAGTAGAATACTGATATTGAACACATTTTTTGTCTGAGTTTTTCCCTGACCTCTCGCCACCCTGTTATTTTTTGTAGCTTATTTTGAATCGAATTTTTAAGCCGCATTGAATGCAGAAGTATAAAATAAAACAGTTCAAACCAAAAGTATTATATAGAAAAGGGATACATACATAGTACAAATTTTTCTATGAATTTAAGATACATAGTATTCTTCAACCCAAAGATAGGTGTACTTGTATTTGACATACACACTAACTCCTACATACTTTCGAAATATATTCTTTTGCAATATGCTAATTTATTTTTTATTTTGTGTATTTCTCTGTAACGCCGCGGAGCCCCTGAAAAGTATAGGCGGAGCCCCAAGGGCTCCGCGGAGCACACTTTGGGAATCTCTGATGTAGAGGATGCATTTTAAAAAGAACCTGGTCAACATTCGACATCAAATATTTTAGAGTTCAGAATTTTACTATATAATTATGGTGCCTATACCACGTATTCCCTAAATTTTTCTTAAACATCAAGGGATGATTCCTGCTTTTTATTTTCCTCCCAGTTTATTATCCAGATTATTTATTAGCCTTAGTAGTACGAATGTGCATTATTCAACGCCTGTCTACAAGTATTTTTGAATGTTTATTTCCTAGACAGATGAGTGCCCATTATATTTGCGGACCATCGATTAATACATACGTGTCCCAATAGTTCACAGAGTTGTTTGAAGTGGTTATGTTACTGTGAGTTATTGCTGCCGGATTTTTTCCTGATGGATCTCACAAATAGAGTTAGATCATAATGCTGATTATCCTTCTCGTTGGAGCGATTGATTTTTTTTATCAAAACAATTCACGATGCTCGGCTAATCACTCCCGCTCGTTAAAGCCTCTCCTGCCGATGTACACTGTAAAAAAAATCTGTAACCTTAGTAATCTTAATTAACCGAAATCTCTTATGCTTACTAAAATTTTATGTGTACACTGTACAAGAAAATGATGTCAATCTACAAAACTTGTAAGCAAAACTAAAACCATCTGTAACTTTACAAAAGAATTTACTAAAATTTTGGTAACTTTACTAAAATTTTATCTATAATGCTTGTTATCGTCACTTAAAAAGTTCTTGGAATACGATTTCCCAAAAAAATTCTTAGTAACCTTAAAATTTGTTTGATTCAAAGTGCAAATCTGTATCTGTTACATGAATTTTTATTGTTGCCGTTACGTAAAAAGTTCTTGGAATACAATTCTACTAGAAAAAATTTTGTAATTCTCCCAATTTTTTTTACAGTGTAGGTCTACAGAATCTACGTTAGACTATTTGTGATTCCTACTTCATCTCCTTTAAATTGATTTTCTTACATTCATTGATATAGTGCTTTTTTATTTCCACTTAGTTGTGTACAGTCTCAGGAAAGAAAAAAAAAGTAAGAAAAATCATGTGTTAAGCATAGATTAAAAAACACTTGCCAACGATCCCTGACATCTTTAACAAAACTTTGTAATTTTGGGAAATGAGATGCTACTGTTCATAGCCAAATATGTTTTGAAATACATTTGAACAGCCCTGTATTTGATCCGTCGGTTGATATACATATATACAATACAACGGGAAATTTAGTTTAGCAAGAAAATGCCTAACTGACTGAAATATCTCTTACAGAACTTTATTCTAATAGATGGAAAATGCTTCAATACTTTTGTTCCGTAATTTATCCAGTATCTTTACTAAACGCCAGTAATTTGTTAAAATTTAGTTCAAACAAACACATTCTTAAAGCTACTTAAATCACACTTCTAGAAATTATCACATATGAGTGACCATGTAGCTAATACTTTGCATGACCATCTATATCATGTCATCTATATTCTACAAACATTTCTTAGTAAACTGAAAGCAGTTCAATGTAAAAATGCACTACTACCACCTTTAAGTTAATTACTCTCATATTCTGTATAACCTTTATGAGCTCTTTTGTGTAACCCTGTATATCAACTATAACATTTATTACACCATATAATTTGCAAACATTTTGTAAAACTTAAAAGCGCATATGATAATTGAAAATGCATTTCAACCATCCATCAACTATCATCGACAATACACAGTATTTCGGATAAAAATAAAAGGTTTGAAAAATTTTGTGTGTCCCTGTAAGAGCTATATCCACTTCATATTTTGCGTTACATATTAAGTCTCAGCGGCGTATATCAATATTATGATACTTGAAATCGTTTAACATCATTAAAATGTGTCGCAAACAATTCCTTCCTTTATTATTGTGTAATGGGATTCTTTTGTGTGACCCTGTAAATGAATAATAACTATTATTTTGACAGCATATTTTACAGGATGCGTATTTTAGTGCACTGTGTGAATCCATGTAAATTTGAATAAGTTTAACAGGGTGTAACACCTTTAAAATTCATTTGAAACGATTTTTTCCCATTGGCCGTAATGTATTGGGAAAGTTTTGACTATCCCTGTAAATAAACTAATCATAGTAGAAGCTTCATTTTCAATAGGGTTCGTGCTAGGGTAAACATCAATAACATATAAAAATTTCAGAGCAATCCGAGTATATTTACGGGAGTCAGAGCGCGGACAGACAGCCAGACGGCCAGACAAACCGAATGCATAAATACTTTTCAAGTTTGTTTGAAAGTGTTAAAAAAATCTTGATGCTTGTAATTTTAGACGTTTTGTTAAATATCTAGAAATATTCATAAAGAATGATTCTGAAACTCCAGGTGTGTGAACAAAATAGTACATGTCATATTATTATTATTATTTTTTTTTGAAGGGTTTTTCCCGAAATCCAACAGGGGACTGTCAACAAATTGAAAAAGAACACAATGTTCTTTTCAGAAAATATGACAATCAACATTGTACATAACACCTGTAACCAGAATTAAAAAATAATAAAAATTGTATGAAAAATGAGCAGGTTTACTAAATATTTTTTTTTTACTGCACATGCGTTAAAGCTATTAAAATTTCATTTGCATATTATGTTAGTTAAATGTATAGAGCAACATTTGTGAAAGTCTGAAAAACATAGCTTGAAAATTCTGAAAATTATCGTCTATAGAATAAGACCAAAATCCGTTATTCTCTAAATGAAGCACATTAAACCCTATACAATCAACCCTAAATGAAGCAAAAAGATAAGGGGCTGTATTCATATTCCCTTGATTAGTGTCTACACAATCTTGCACGTACGTATATTTGGATACAGCTCCTTATCTTTTTACTTTATTTTGGGATTAACGTAAGTATATTTTATTTTATCGACGATAATTTTTCAGAATTTTCAAGCTGTTTTTCAGACTTTCACAAAAGTTGCTCTATACATTTAACTAACATAATATGCAAATGAAATTTTAATAGGATTGACGCATACGCAGTAAAAAATTATTTAATAAACCTGCTTATTTCTCATACAATTTTTATTTTTTTTTAATTCTGCTTACAGGGTATTATGTACAATATTGATTGCCATATTTTCTGAAAAAAAAACATTGTATTTTATGAAGAACTCTGCAAATAATAAGCAAAAAACTTGGAAAAATTTCGGACCGTTTTTATAAAAACCTTAATTTCTCTACGAGTTTACAGGCTATATTCATAAAAATGAACACAGTTCCAGGGTTTGATTTTCTGAAAAAGCGGAGTTTTAAAGTTCATGTTTTCATTTGAATAAAAAATCTTTTGATTAAATAAATTGAATATAATTTTTATTTTCAATAAAAAATTATTTGATGTATGATACTCAACAATCTTTAAAAGAGGGAAAAACAACTTCTGTATTTTAAATAATGAGTTAAGAATTCAAAAATAATTCACAAGGAGTAAATTAATTCAAAATTTAAAATTGAATGTGAAGTTCTATTTTCTTGATTTGTGATATAACTATCACTACTTTTATGAAAAATGCAGGATAGTAGCACGATGTAGTGGAATACATACACCCAAATGCAATCAGCAAAAATTTATATTAAAGTTCAAATGAATAATTCCGCGCAATATTTCTTTATTTGGAGACCTCAAAATTCATATGACGTACTAATAGAAAGACGGAAATATCTTATGTATTCAACGGGTATTCGAGAGCATCATAAAATGTGTAAATCCTTTAAAAGCAGAATTAGAAATAAACGGTCAAAGGAGAGTATTACTCGCACTCAGATGATTCTGTAAAATAAAAAATTGAATTATTAACTATATTATGTTATGGAAAAAAATCTTTGCTAAAACAATAATAAGACTGTAAAAAAATGTACAACGTAGCGTTGGGTATAACAGATACAAACATCTCTTAATAATTCCGGAGTCTGATACAATGCAAACAATTTTAAAACTGGAGCGTGTTTATAAGAGAATGTGTCGTCTATTAACATAGTTGATCAATATCCGGTCAATATCTATCAATATCCGGTTAATATCTATCAATATCCGGTTAGAAACATGTTTGTATTCGATCACATTACGCAATAATTACGAGATGTTGGCATCTATGGGTATAGCTGCATATGCTAGAAATGTATGAATGCCTATATAATAAAATTTCAGAGAGATAGTAAATCTACATAATATCAGATACTGATATTCTGGATAACTCTTTTTATGATCTTATGTCCTTTTTTAATGAACTTAATTTGGCATTGAGAATAAAAATAGTGATATCTAAACTTCATTTGGCGTTTCTAAATTCAACATTGTAGATTTTTTTTTGTTTTTACATTGCAGCTAAAATAAAATCTTTGTTTAAAATTTAAACCTGATATTGTGCTATTGACTTGTTTGCTTCGACAGTATGCCGCAAATTTGGAACACCACCATTGTCCGTGCCATGTTTTAAAGATAGGTTTTAACACAACAAATACGGGAAATTTTAGACAAGTATTATAAACATATTTCGCACTAGAATTTTGAGTATTAAATTAAATAATAAATAAATTAATAAATATTTTTTTATTTAACGTTTGTCTTCTTTGTATCTTTTTATGCTTTTTTATAATAAAATTTCTGGTATGAACCGAAATATATTCAAATGATAGCACTATTTTAGATATCTTAAAATTAATATTTTAGACAATGTGAAAAAAAAAGTAATTCAACACCTCATGAAAATCAGTTAAAAAAACATAAAATTCAACCTTTAAATTTTATCACATATATATTCTAGAACAGAATAACTTTCAATATTTTTTTTCAAACAGCTATTTACATTCATGCATGGAATCAAGCGACCCCACCACCAACATTTTTGAAACTATATTTTATTTCAAAACCTGCGCGTTTGTGTTAATGTAAATACAAGAACTTATATAAAAAATGCATTTATCAAAAACAGGTGCCACAAAATCAATAAGCAAAAGTGTTTTTAGCATACATGTTATGAAATAACATTGTATTAGGTCCAATATGTTCTTAAAAATTTACGCTTTTCACCTGTTTTCCTGTTTTCCTAATATGATGACTACTCTGATATATACTTTTGCCCTTGGTAAAATTCATTGTCAGTCTGAAATATAGACATTCTGAAATACATGTTTATTTCCATTTGATGAGTTCTTTTCATAAAAGATCTTTTTCTTGTTTTGTTGACATTGTTGTAAAATATTCTTGAAGAATGCACAAACTACTGCATGTATCTGGAATGTTTTCATAAATTTTTCAGTCTTATGCTTTTACATATGTAAAATAAACATAGAAAATATTAGAAATCATTTACACGTAAATTTACTTTTGTAGAAAAGTGTGGATGGACAACCCACGCATTAAAAGAAATTTATTTCATTTTTATTTAATGAAAGGTTTGAAAAAAAATCAAGAAATTTCAAAATGTCACAAGAATTTAAATGTTATAAAAATATGTTTATAATTGAAAATGTTATGAGTAACATTTATAGTTTATATTTAATCACCATAGTAATAAGATTGTGAATAAATTTACTAACTTATACATTTTCTCATTTCCCTCTTATTCCTTACAATGTAGAATTGATTGTTCAAGTTTAGCGATAAAAGAGCACACTACAGCAGATAATTTTTTTTAATATAGAAACGAGGGTTGTAAATCATTTATGCAGTCAAAAATATAGCACTCCATTATAAGCCTGAATTTCTTTTCTTAGCTTTAAAAATAATGAAGAAATTTTAACGAATCAGACGTTCTTTATTTAGCGTGAAATGCATGGATATTATGGGAAAAACTGGATATGAACACCATCAACATCCAAAACAGAAGATAAAAAAAAAAAAAAAAAAAAAAAAAGTAATCTATATTTATCAATGTAATGTTTATTACATACAGTTTCACTAATTATAGTACTCCACATATATATCCTCTATATAATCTCAGGGTATTTCACATAGGATGTGGGATATCTTTCAAAGGACTCTTTGAAATGCTTTTTTTAGGTACGTTCGTATATACATACATAACACCCATAATCGTCTTCTGATACGTCTGTCTATCTGTGTTTCCGCATATAACAGCGTAAAAAATACCCAATTGAATGGTTTGAAATTTTAACATTCACAATTGTGGCAGAATTTTGTCAAGTCATTTCAAATTTTATAAAAAAAACGAATGCATAGTTCAATTACAGGGAAAGTCAAAAGTATACCATTAGATTACAGCCAATAAGATCAAATTGTTTCAAATGTATTTTAATGATGCTACAAGCTTTCAAACCTAATAAAATTAATATGAATTTATGAAGTGTACTAAAATATACATTTTGTAAAGCAAAGATTATGTGAAATGATGTGTAAAAGAAAGTGCAAAGATTATATATTATCCATTTACAAGGCCACAAAAGATAATTCCCTTATATAATGACGCAGAGGAAAACATTTCTGCGGTCTTTTTTTATTACCGTAACTATTTTACATATAATATATGTAAATTTTAATACATGTTACTGAGGTTTTACTACAAGTTTCTTTCTGTATTATAGAAAGTGTATAGTATTTACAGGTACACAGAAAAAGTTTTGGATCCTGCACTGTACCCGAAATACTGTATATTATAGGAGATTACTGGAATCGTATTTTTAATCCTTATATTGTTTTTAGGCTTAACTAAATTTTGTCATATTACGTTATGTTCATAAATGGAGTAGATCATATACAGGGCTACACAAAAAAAAAAAAATCGTAAAGATAACTGGGTTTGAACAAAAACAGATAAAATGTGGTTTTTAAACTTTTTACGCATTTTTACGCTGAAGTACATTTAGTGTACATATATAAGATATGTTTGCAGTTAAAAAATGCATGTAGTTAAAAAAATATATAGGGCATGCAAAAATTAGATAGATGGCCGTCTATGGCTGATAATATCTGTAAATGTAAATACAGTACGTGTTTTAATATTAATTAAATTTTAGCTATGTTGTGGCAGGTATATGAAGAAGGTGGGTAAAATGCAGGGCTGTTAAAAAGTATTCAAGTATGCTTCCATCTATTGATATAAATTTGTGAAAGTAAAATTTTATCTTTAATTACATATTTTAAAATATTATGAAAATATTTTGCATGGATGACGGTATCCTATGTCTACCGAAACTAATTTGAAAGAAGAAATAAACATTTTTGATGCTTAAAACGTTGTTTATTTACTTAGAATATACTGCGCCAAATAATTTCTCATTGTATTTTTTCATGTTTGTTGGGAAGTTTTAATAATAAGCCAAGGATTGTTCTAAAAAATTTCGAACACTTATTAATGATTAATATTTGACGTTTTTATTAGTTTTTTGCAGAAAAAAACTTGGATAAAAAACTTTCATTTTTTAGCTTACTACATTAAAAACGTTACATTTCTTACTTTTTTTTAAATTATCGTAGAATATTTTCTAATGTAACTGATTTTATATTTATCAATTTGCTTCTCTAAAACTATATTCTTAACAGAAATTCGTTTAAAAATATTAATTTACTTAATTATAATATAAAATAATTTAAATAATTCATTGAGAAAAACCATTCATTCAAATGATCAGTTTATATTATGGCAAACAAGCATATAAAAATATCCCTGTCGGCTTGACCTGTAGGAGGTCAGATTACCGGAGGTAGATTTCGAAGTTAAGTTCTCATTTCAAACACAAAAAGTAAAATATGATTAGAGATAAACCCAGTTTAAAAACTTTATTTGGCCGCTTTTGAAGAATTTTTAATTTCATTTTTCTGTAAGAGCTGATTTTACCATAATCATCTTAAGCGAAATTACGTCCAAATGTCCACTTTGACAGCATTTTTGAAATATATTCTGACTTTATGGAAAAAATCGAACAAATACGGCACATTATATAGCTCTTAAATAAGAGAAACTGACAACTGAATGCGTTTGAGTGCAAAATTGATTTTAAAATGAGTTATAAAATAAAAAATTTGTTATATGAATACATCCTCAATTCTTCAATCACGATTGCTTCGGGAAATTTTGTTCGAAATGCCCACTTTGAAGGTTTTCTTTAAAATATATTCTGTCTTTATAAAAGAACTGACCAATACATTATATAATTCCTAAATAAGAGAACCTGTCAATTGAAAGCGTTTGAGAGCAAAATTGGATTTAAAAAGGAGGTAGATGATAAGAAATTTTTTATTTGAAAACTTCCTCAATTTTCAGCGACGATCGCTTCGGGAAATTCTTCTCAAAATGCCCACTTTGACAGCATTTTTAAAAAAATATATTCTTCTTTTATCACAAAAATAGCCAATACATCACATTAAATGGTTCCTAAATAAGAGAACCTGCCAATTGGATGTGTTTGAGAGCCAAATGAATTTAAAAATGAGTCAGAATATAAGCAATTTAAATTTGAGATTTTTTTCTTCAACTTTTATATTGTTTAATTTATTTTTGCTATATGGATTGGTCCTATCAAAAGCTTGTCAATATAAAAATTGTAGATATTATTGAGAAGACGTATAATAAATTTAATCGGATTTGATATCTTAAGAATTGAGGAATTTATGGATTTTTTCTTCTATCACACCCTTTTTTGTTTTCGTTTTTTATTTTATTTTATTTTATTTTAGTATAATAATTATTATTATTATTTGCTATAACTGTTGCTTCTATAAAAATTGCAAAAACAACAGTTTTAGATAAAATTAAGAAAATTTAAAATAAATTTAATTGGATTAGATATCTTGAGATTTGACGACGTTATGAATTTTTTTTTCTCCCAGATACACTATTTTTGTACCCCTTGAGCCCATTTTTAATTTTATCAAAAATCTGTCACGCATAAACTTTTGACCAATTTTTAAAGTAATATAAACTTTAAACTGATTTAATATATATTTTTTAAGAAGTTTTAAGTAGGTATTTTCGGTTTTCACAAAACCTCATAGTATATCTACGTACCCATCTTCATATGGAGTTCCATTACCTGAGATCTATTCTATTGAGCTCTCTAAATGACAGACTAGATGTTATGACCAATAAGGTTATCTGAGCTAAAAATCCCAGCTGGCTATCGCCCAGGTAGCTTAACAGGTAAAGGATTGGCCTTGTAAGCCAAGTATCTGGGTTCGATTCCCAGCCTCGCCAATTTTTCGCTCAGTTGGAAATATTAAACTCGTATGATTACTTTACCAATCAGATAGATTGCGTTGATAATAATAGTATATCTACGTACCCATCGTCATATGGAGTTCCATTACCTGAGGTCTATTCTATTGAGCTGTCTGAATGACAGACCAGGTGTTATGACCAATAAAGTTATCTGAGCGAAAAATCCCATCTGGCTATCGCCCAGGTAGCTTAACAGGTAAAGAATTGGCTTTGTAAGACAAGTATCTGGGTTCAATTCCCAGCCTGGTCAGTTTTTCGCTCAGTTGGAAATATTAAATTCGTATATAACTAGTATAACTAGTATGGATACTAATAAGTAGAAAAACTAATCTAAAACGAGCTATAAACTGGTCTGAAATAGTTCAACCTAGCCAATCTATTTTATCCTAAACCATTTCAATTTGGCGTAATATTATTGATCGGAAAAACTGCTCCGAACGCTTTTTTATTTTTATTTTTATTTTATTTTATTTTATTTTTATTTATTTTTTTTTTTAAGAAGACGGTGTTTTGTTTTTGGGCACTTGCTTGGCAAGTTGGCATAAGAAACAAAAGTCTGTCATTTCGCTCACACTAGATCAATATTGTCGGCAGTCGGTGAACATTTCAAAGCAGATTTAAAAGATAGTTTATTTTTCCTCCAAATAATATCAAGTATTTGAATAAATAAAAAAAAATGAAAGTATTTAATACTTTAAAATTCGTGTGATGAGAATAGGCTTATAGCTTTTCGTTGAACTATTGATGAATTTTGAAGATTTTTACTGGATATTACTACATTTTTGAAACCAGCGGATGGATTTTTTAAAAGTTTTATTCTCTTTTTATTTTTATATTGTATGGTGACTGAAAAGGATTTTTTTTATTGGGATGAAGGATATGTTTACCTTTCTGAAAATTGATGTTTAGGAACCTTTATGTTATGAACTTTTTACATTATACATTCATTGCTTTTGTAGGTGAGGGGCCTTCGACCCCATGTAATGCAACACTTTTTCCTTCCAAGTTCCAAGGTGAAAATAGGAAAAAGAAGAAAATAACGGCAAGATGTTATGTACGTTATTATTTCTAGAGATCGAACTATTGTGTTAATTGGGAAAAATTCAGCATAGCAGACGTTGAACGATTGACATTAAAAAAACTTAAACATAACCAGTAACATTAAGGGCGTTGCGGAAGAGGACGTACAACAGCCTCCACAAATGATTAATTGCTAATACTGCAGCCATGGATAACGAACGTTGTGTTGTGATGTCGTTGCACTCTTCGGAGTGAACCATAGAGGAGGGGAGCACCACCAGTTCAATAGTTTCCTTGGTAAGCTGCGTAGCGATGTTCAAAGGTTATATCCAGAGCCAGCTTTCGGCATAGATAGTGAATCTGGGAAACGACAAGTGAATGTGGTTGTGACCTTATCAACTATATTTAACTAAGAAATAGCCTGAGAAAAGTGTGCGGGCTGTGTGGAGCAAAACGCGTTGTCTCTGTATTGCCGGACGCTCAGATCGAGCGCAGAGAGATGCACCTCGGTAACTTCATTCCCTTTGAGTCCACTTCAGTTGGGAGCCGACCCCTATGATGAATAGACGTGTCTTCGTTCAATGAAGAGGCAGTCCTGGATGGAGGCCAATGTGGTACTGGTTGCCCGACCGGGGCTGTTTTCCCTTAAGTGAGGGCCGGCCGGAAGGTGCGCTTCCAGGATTTGCCTCCCCAGGTAACCGAGACAACTTAACAAATATATAATTTTTTTATATCGATATTTATATGTATTTGTATTAAAATTTAGCCGTCAAAATTTGCGATTTAAAACGAAATTCATAATTTAAATTAATTAAAATTCTATCAAGCTCAAAGTCTAATTGAGCATTGTCGATTTCATTTTATTGCTATGGAAATATCTTTTTTAAATACGCTGAAATATGTGAAAATAATTTTTCTCTGTGTAATTTTTTTATTTATGAAAACATTTTTTCCAGTGATAAATTAAATAATTGCAGCAACAAGCAATACTATATGTAATACAATTTATATATATATATATGTGTAGATAATACAATAAACTCTCTTATTGTTTCTTTAAATTCATTAAATATCCTTTACGCGTATTCTAAAAATCTAACATTTCCAGTTGCATTAAGATCTTTTGCTTTTGGCGAGAAAAAGTGCTGCTTGCTAAATCATGGCACACTTTTGAGTTTTCAAGCCAAATATTCCAAAGTATTTTATATTTTTACATACTTTCTACTGTGATTCCGTCACTAATTTTGACTGATCCTTTATAACATACATAGGTTGTTTATTTAATATTTTTTCTTAAAATTCTTACTATGCCCCGTATTGAGATCTTCTTTGTCAGTAGATTATGTGGAAATGTGACAAGCAAGCATATGCCTTTTAATATTTTAGTATATATGTCTATTGTTAATTAATATGCATTTTTTTACCCTTGTAATATGTTTTTTTTTTATCCATCCGCGTGTAAAGAAAGTTAATGCACGGACGATATATTTGACAGACTTAACTTTGCTAATTCGGTTTTTTCCTAAATGAGGAAACTGAACAGATATAAACAAATACTGAGAATCACTACACTGTTAAAAATCTGAAGCTTTAGCTACATAGTCTCTCACCTGCTTTTATGGAATATCTTCATTGTAATCAATGAGAATGGTCTACATTATGGTCAAGTAATCTTTTTCTATAAAAGTGGTAGAGTGAATATGCAGCAAAAACTACATATTTTTAACATTGTAACCTTTCCTAATAACGAACTTTATAAATGAATCGAATATGTATTACGGAAAAAAATACTGAAAATGATTTTATGTACATGCCATTTCCATATCATAAATTTTTCATTAAAAAAAAAAAATCCAAATTTAGTAAATGTTTTCGTATTTTGTAAATTTTATATGGTGAAAAGACTCATTGTAAATATTTTAGAAATATAATGCGATGTTGTGACAGTTTAGGTCTTACAATTAATGAAAAGCATAATAATGTAAACACATCATTCCAAGTGTAAAAGTATGAAAGAAAGTATAATAGCCTAAAAATTATAATAAAAACTGCTTACAGCGTATACAATTTATAATATAAAAATAATTTTTATGAATAACGAGATGTTTAATGTTTAAAATTTCATTTCTGAAACTTTTATGCAAAATCTAATATGAAAAAAAAAAAAGCAATTAGTTTTTGAAAATTTCATATAAAACAAAACAACGTTATGTAATTTCCATATGTTATTAATATGTAGATATAAGGAAGAATGTACAGTATATTAATTGAATTTTGTTGAAAAAAAACCTTGATAAATATAATTTTTCATTTTATTTTCTTAATTCAATAGTTTTTTCAATAAACTTCAAAGCTAATTATAGATAAGCACTCAGCTGCTAACGAAAGTAATTAATTAATTTATGTAATCTTTATTTTTACGCATTAAATGAAATTAAAATTTACATTGGTTTTTGAGAATAATGCACGAAAGTGAAATATTCCTTAAAAATAATGAATTTTAAAAATGACGAATTTTCTTATAAGAGGAACTAAAAAAGTTTTATGTAATAGTTCTTATCTAATACTAGTAGGCTAAGCCCGCTGCGCTGGTCCATTTTTCAAATATATCTTTTGAGTCAAACGGAATGGAGAATTCGACCCTGAATTTTAAATTAACGTGGACCTTCACCTGGAAATTCCTTTCGCATTTCTGAATACGATGCAAATACCAATGGGTTATTATTATCTTTTGCGATAGACGAAATTCGGGTAGTTTAAAATCAACTCTTTTATAGTTCATCATTATAGTAGAGTTTCGAAGGGAAATACGGCCATTATGATGATCAGAAATTAAAATATTCTTTAGTCATCACACTACTATAAAAGAAAGAATTACGATGATTGCAGTGATTGATAATTTAACATAAAGAATGTTCTGGTTATTAACTTTCGTTTTCTTAGTTTTTTTTCTCCGGGCTTTTCTCAGTTTGGTACTATGTGTGGATTTGGTAGTATAAATATAGTCTCTTCGGTAATATACGTCTTCTTTTAGAAGGTTTTCTACTGATTCTTCTTTTCGAATTCTAGCAGAATAAATACAGTCCAGCAGTTCCAGACTTTTATATTTAAAGAAATGTGAAGCATATAAAACTGGATTTTTAAAGCTGATTTGTTTGAATAAAACTAAAATAATGTATTTTTAACCACCGTTTCTCTAAGATACCAGTTTAAATCATATAACTATTAACGTAGAGAAAAAAAAAAGAAAAGAAAAATAACTGAGTCTGATAGAAAACTAAATGTTTATTTTTTATTCAATAAAATCTTCCCAATCATGTGTAATCAGATCACAATCAAGTTTGACGTAAAGCGTTAGATAATATTTGTTCTTAACAATATGGCTACAAATAAACCAGAGTTAGCAACAAAACAGAGATATACGAATTGAATATTTCAAACTGTGAGAAAAATTTCCCAGGCCGGGAATCGAACCCAGATATTTGGCTTACAAAGCCAATGCTTTACCTGTTAAGCTAACTGGGCGATAGCCGGATGGGATTTTTCGCTCACATAATCTTATTGGTCATTACATCTGGTCTGTCATTGTGAATTTTAGATTTGGTCGTTCAGTTTGATTGTGTTAAAATAATAGTAAAACAAAGTTATTTTCGCACCAAGTTACATTCCATTAAATAATGTCAAATTGCTCCTGACAGAATTTTAGATCTTTCACTACCAAAACTCTTTACGAATGATAAATAAAGTTACCACTATATAAAATTTTTAGTAATGATCTTCTTGGCAAACCGAAGATTTTTTATTTTTTTATTTCTCTAATCATATATATTAAATGAGCAATCGTTTTCCCGATTATGATTGATATCGTAAACTACTGGGCCGATTTTCATGAAACTTGCCTCTTATATTATATCAAGCGCGAAAAGAAAGATCTGGCTAGGTATGGAATCCAAGAAATTTTATGTTTGCAGTGTAAATACAACAATGCGCCGAAAGGACTGCTTGATATAGATCAAACATTTTTCAACCGATTTCCATCAAAGAAGTTTTTGATATTAATTCGAGTATGAGGAACTCGTCTAGTTAGTTAGTTAGTCTTTATTTATTCGTCTTCTTAAAAAAAAATAGCTGATTAAAATAAACTTAGCTCTGAAAATGATGATACATCTCGAAAACGGCTCTAACGATTTTCATAAGAAATGTCTTCAAAACCAATTCAAGCACAAGAAATCGATCTGTCTAGGTCACTAATTCCGAAATATTCGTTTTGTATGGTTAAAATAGGAAAGTTACTTATTATCCGGACCATGTCAGCCATGTCTTCGCCAAGCAATTATGCCAGTAATATTAATTACATCAACCCTTGTTTTTTTTTAATATCATCAGTCTGTTATAATTTATCATTGTTCATAATTTACTTATTAATTATAATTTCTAATTTGTTTTTATCATAATTTTTTCTTTTATTATTTATTGATTAGATTATATTTTTTATGGATTATTTACCTTATTCTATTCCCATTTTATATTTTTTGTCAATTTAACTATATTACGTGTTTAATAACATTAAACTACTACTTTTGTTGAAGCGTCATTGGCATGGATAAACAATATCGCAATTGTCAACCATTTTTGGTGATATATCACTTGAGGACCGGATAATATATCAGTATTTATAAAACAAACTAATGCCTAAAAATGATGTTAGAAACTGAAAATATTTCCATCTATTTTTATAAAATAAGCCTTATTCGAATACAAGAAAACCACCCATCTTAGACTCGACTTCAATTTATATTTATTTATTTATTTAATGTTAAGTAATACAATTCCGTACAATACTATTGGTCATTAATTATCAACGCAATAAATTATTTCATAAATGGCACCAACCGTTTGCCTTTGATAATAAATCAGGACACTGATATGATATACACACCAGGTTGCTAATTATTGCAAAAATGGCGTTATTTTGCTTAACATGGTAACTCAGCATAATAAATTGTTTATTTACATACATTTTCTTTTTTTAAATTAAATAGCTTGATTCTATAGTTATTAATTAAAGTGTCGTTTATTTGCTATATTTCCTTTTTGCAATAATAGAAAATGGTATTAAAACATAGATTAAATGGTATTCAAAAACGAGGTTATTGGCAAATTGGCGTCAAAAAACAAATCACGCCAAACCCGGTAGGTATATGACATCTGTGCCTAAACCGGATACGAGATAATAAGTCTCGGATATGATAAAAAGTTTTTAACTGTCTAAATAAAATTGGATATATTATAATAAACATACTTAGAATTGAGATCATGGCCGTACACTCTGGCACAAAATTAATTCCAATTTTAAATGGATGAGAATTGTCTGGCAAAATTACTGCATCCTTGCCAATAGAACTCATGTTTTCCGCCTGTTATTTAATTGGACAACAATTTTTGAAGAATGATAATTTGAATTATTATAAAACATGAAACATACTAGAATATGATGTACACATAATCGCATTCATATAAAAATGTTTGTTTTTATTTACGGCTATTCAAATTTTTGCTTTATGCGAAGATTTTTTTAAACATTTTTGTTATGTACTCAAACAAAAGCTTCGGAATGAAAAAAAATATATATTTCATTTCCCTCCTGAAAAAATCACATCATATGTAAAAGTAAACAATTATTTTTGTATTTAAAAACGAAACATATATCCGTTTACAATTATGAAAAATCATTTTCAGTGGCTTTTAATTTTCGACAGTACTCGGACTGTGAGTCGTAGATATAAATATATCCTCTCCAACTGATTGATGTTTTACGTATAACTTTCACTTTTCTATATTTGTTGAAAGAAAAAAGTTGAATACAAGCAGAAAGGAAAAATTCTGCGTTTTCAAAATTTAGTTGCACCATCCATGAATTTATATATATACAGTGTCTCAGAAATACTAAGACAAACTTTTAGAAAAGGTAAGATACATGGTAAGGCACCCATAACTGAAAACGTCAACGTACTCCACTAGGTACAAAAAATACAAAACATATTTCAGATTTATGCCTTAAAATACACGTTTTTATTTTTTATAAAATAACATCATTTGCATTTCACAAGTACGATCCATTCTCAAAGAGTATATATAGGAAATTATACATATGACTTCACGACTGTGGATAATAAACAAATACATCCAAATAATACGTCGTCGTTCAAAAACTCGACAATAAATTAAGAAACTGATGATCACAGGCCTCCATTTGTTTGTATTATTAACCACTTCAGCGGCATCGGATAAACGGGAACATTATTTTTACCCCCGACTTATCTCAGTGCAAATGTTTTTGGAAATTAAATATAGTTTCAAGGTGGCGAGTGGTCAGGGCGAAAAAAAAACTATCAATATTTTCTTATAAAAAATACAAGTAATATAAAGAGATTAAAGAAGGTAAAATTCTCTTTAATAAATTGCTGGATTTTAACACCTCTTTTGATTGTGTTCTTCCCTAACAACTCATCGTTCTGAGTCTATAATAGATCCACGAATTTTATCAAAAACCATTCATTGATATATACTAGTATTAAAAAATGCTCTGACGAGCACCAAAAAAGGTTAATATGTTTTAAAGTATGAAAAAGTGTTTGACAAGAGCTTCTAATTGAGGATGAGAAAGGACAAGGGGTCCCTTCTTGGCTGCAATTCACTGTCAATGCCAAATTTGGAAAAATTATATTATCGCTTTTTCCATATAAAAGAAATTTGCGTAAAACTTTCTACCTTTACTTTTTAGTAAAACTTTCAATCGTGCTTTACATGTTAACTGCATTGTTGACTCTGCACTGCAACTGCACTACAAATCAGTTTTCTGTGCTGTTTTACACTTCGACAGTTTAAGGTGGGACTGCGTGAATGTGATACGCTGCAGGCAGTGTTGAATGCAGGAGGTGGGCCGGGGGGGGCATTCCCTACCGAAGGTATCAAATGCTCCCCCTCCAATAAAATTTAGATTTTGTGTTTTTAATGGTAAAAAAGTATAATCCCCTTAGAACTCTATTGTGCCCTCCCCCCCCCCCCTCCGAAATCACAGAAAACCCTCCCGGAGAAAAGTGTCTGAATTCAACTCTGGCTGCGGGAACTATGGTTTTTGACCCTATTTTGCTTTACATTCATATTTAATCACGTGGTGTCTTTTCTAATTATGCGTTTACACTACACAATTTTATCGTAACAGTGACTGATTTCTTTTATATGGAAAAAGCGAAAATATGATTTTTTCAATTGGCATTGACAGTGAATTGCAGCCAAGAAGGGACCCCTTGTCCTTTCTCATTCTCAATTAGAAGCTCTTGTCAAACACTTTTTCATACTTTAAAACATATTAACCTTTTTTGGTGCTCGTCAGAGCATTTTTTAATACTAGTCATTTAAATTTTTTGATAATTATATATTGAATATAAGAAAAACTCAGTTGCTTTTAAATATTCCCAGTACTTTTTCTTATTTCGCTCAATATTGAACTATTTAATCAATGGACAAAAAACGTGAAAAAACGAAATTAATTTTAATTTGTTCGTACAGAAATTGACAGATTCAATTAATTTTAGATAATACATATTTTATAGAAAAATAATGCGAATAGACATTTTTATTCTTTTCGCAAAGGATTCGTAGCATTCTTATCTACTTGTTTTAAAAATCAGATGTTATAAATATGAAATATTTCCGCCATTAGCGCGATTTTTGTGATCATGGCACCCAAAGGTCGCTAAACATAATTTTGTAGTCAATGCACATAAAAACGAATTTTCCCATTTAAATTTAAAAAAAAAATTAAGTGAAATATTTTTATTTCTCCTTCCTGATATCTATTGGAATAGCTTATTTCAATTATTGAATATTATTCTAGGACATTTTCAGGAAAATTATTGGTTAAATTATCTTCCTTGGAGAAAGTCGCTCGAAATACAGCCTTAATAGATTTGCGCTAAACCAAGGATGAAAATACACTGAAAATTCATCTCTAGTATTATTTGTAAAATTGACATTGAAATCACCAGCTGTAATTAAATTTTTATATAATATACAGTGGAACCTCAGTTCACGATCATAATCCATTCTTGTATCTGACTTTCTGTATGTGATATAAATTTTTTGGGCGCTCTATTCAAGAACTAATGCATGGGATTAAAAAAAAATTATATTCAGGTAATCCCTGATATAAATTGATGCTGTTTGCTGTTTACATTTTGATTTAAATCGTTCAACAGATGGCTTAACCGTGTTGCATTTTTCATTATTTTCGCAATAGTTCTATCTCGAGAATTAACGCACGAATTTTCATCAAACTTCAAATTCAGTTAATCTTTATATGAAATGGCTTTGTTTGCGTTTTGGTTTCAGTAACCAAACACATGGCGCTGCTATGCTGAATTGTTCCGATTACCACAATATCTCTATCGCAGGAATTAATGCACAAATGTTCTACAAACTTGAGATTTAGGCACACTTTGGTTAATATTATTACTGATTGTGTGTTTTTGTAAATCTCCAAACAAGCGTCGCTTATATGCTGCATTTTTCCCGATATCCGCAACAGTCCTATTTCAAAAACTAATGTTCAGAATTTCATGCCTTTAGAATCCTCACGGTGAGCATATGATTGTCATTTGATTTTGGCACTAAAATAATGAATTTTGAAGCATTAACATGCATGAGATAGAAAATAGCTTTGGGGTTGCCACATCCGGCTAGTTCTTTATAACTGGGGTGATCGACGTTTCGTCTACACCATATTGTTTAGCTATTTCGATTACATTATCATCGTTCGTAAGTTTTGTTACCACTTCTTTTCAATAATTGATGAGTAATTCACTTAAGCATCTCACTACTGCTAAGATTAAAATTAAAACAATAAATAAAATTTTTTACTGTACTAAAGGCCGCAAAGAACTCTGATACGAACACTTTACTCCAAACTTGACTTATAACAAGAGTTATGTGAGGGTTGCCAACTGAACTATTCAACAGCTTTGGTCGCGAATCGAGTTATCCTACGCAGATTGTGTTAAATTTTGATCACTGAAGTTGGTCATAAACAGAGGCGGCCGTAAACCAAGGTTCCACTATATTTTAACCGTTAAGTTTGCAAATTTGGCATTATTTATATATTCAGTGGCGATGATCATTATGGAACTTGGCGATTTTGCCGATTAAACTTGAGATTTTAAAGTAGCGTTTGTTAACAACGGAATATTAAGAATTTTCAGTAGAAAAATTAGGTTAATTACTATAATTTTTATGCACAATTTTAAGTAAACTTCCTCTAAACTTTGATTTTTTTTTCCATAATTTTAAATTCAGTACATTTGGAAATGGAAGGGAGAGGGAAAGTATATCTTTAAAATGCATTTTCGTCAATATCTCAAGAAAAAATATTTTTAAATGCCAATAATTGCTCATCGTAAATGTTACATTCACTTCACACCATCACAAAAGTTTTTTGCATCACTATGTGTTTTTTCATATTATGCTTTCTTGGCACAGATGCCAATATATGAACGACATTGGTGCGATATTTTACTGACGCCAATTTGGTAAAAGCTTCATTTTCAAACTTCAATTACATATATGTATATTAAGGTACTACTTAGTTAGCCCGTTGACAAATTTCGCCAAATTATGCAAATTACCAAACTCATAGCCAAATTATAAATATTGACATAATTTTCATTTTAAATAATGCACACAAAACAAGTTGGAAATTGCAAGTGAAGCGTAGCAAATGAGGTGCGTTCGTATGATAACGAAGTTTTAAAAATATTCAGATCTTGCTGTTATAGTAGACAGTACTTCGGAAACAGTATAGTGGACGAAATCTTTTTTGCGTTCCTGTAAATATACAGGAAGTAATTTTTATCACACCTTAGCAACACATATCATATTCATTAAATGTGAAATAGTTTAATATGATTAAAACACGCCCCAAACAATGTTTCCCCGTATAGCATTATGTAGTGGAATACTTTTGTGTGGCCCTGTAATTTAATAATAAATATTCTTTGCATCACAGATTGTACAGAATGTATATTTCAGTATATATATATACTTCATAGGTTCATGTCAATTCTATTATATTCGAAAGAGTTTAACAGCATTAAAATGTACTTGAAACTATTTTTTCCTATTAACCGTCATGTAATGGAATACTTTTGATTGTCCCTGTAATTGATCTATGTATCCGATTTTCATAAAATTTGAAATGACACGACAAAATTATCTAAAAATTATATATTTGAAATTTCAAACGCTTAAAATTTATTTGAAACTTTTTTTCCCATTGACCGTAATCTAACAGAATTCTTTTGATTGTCCCTGTAATTGATCTATGCATCCGATTTTCATAAACTTTGAAATGACTCGACAAAATTATGCAATAAATGTATTTTTTAAATTTCAAAAGATTCGGTTTGGAAGTTTTTGCGTTGTTATATGCGGACAGACGGGCAGACGGACGGCCTGAACGACAACTGTAGGTGCTACGTATTTACATAATTACGAACGCAAATAAAAACGAATAATTAGTAGAATATTAATAAAACATACAAATAAAAAGTCGAAATAAAAATCCCTTAATGGCGTTTTAAACACGTGCATCGTATTTAATGTCATTGGATGCGATATTCATAATCATCCATTATCGGCATTTAATCTTATAGTTTGGAGATCTTTTTTTGGTGGACGGGATAACCAAGTAGTACATATATCAACTATTTTCTATTATTTAAAAAAAAAAAATAATGAATAAAAGCGGGTACTAATTGATTATCCTGTCGACCAATAAATTATCGCCAGATTATAAAATTAAATGCCAATAACGGATTATCAAAAATGTTGCATTCAGTTTACATTAAATAGGTTACCCATGTGTGTTATGTCATAATGTGATTTTGAATTCGACTTTTTATTTGTACTTTTATTGATGTTTTACTAATTTATTTCTTCTTTCGTTAATTAAAATAAAAATTATGCCAATATGCATAACTTGGTGATTAAATGGATAATTTGTACAATTTGGTGAAATTGGTCGACGGGATAATCAAGTGGTACTGAAAAGTTTAAGTAATAACTATACAATGAAATAATTTATAAAATTTAACAATATTAAATAAAGGTAAATAAAAAGTTATTTTTTAATAAACAACAATAGCCCAGCTATCATATCAGTTAGGTACCCTGATGCGTATTTGACATCACATCGTTATTTAAAATCAATTGAATGGTATTTAAGATATGGACAGAATGTGAAGTTTTTGATCTACTAATTTAAAAAGCTTACATTTAGTTCCTGAATAGAAATTTTGGTTCTCCTAGGTAGTTTTTTCCGGTGTGTTTGTGTTTTTCCCTTTTTTTTTTTTCCTGCTAATAAAATTCAAAATGTTAGGGTACTCCAGAAAATCATTCCATTGGCATGTAAAATGCATGCTATTTGAAAAAATAATCATGGAGTCGAACAAAAAAAAAAAAAAGACAGTGCGTTTACAACTTTATTACTTAAAGAACTGAAATTGAAAGCTTCGCAATAAAAACAAATAACCATGTTTTTCACGTGATTTGTTTAATTTCAATGAATTATGATACATACATTACAATTTTTATATTAAATTTAGTGGCAATGAATAAAAAAAACTACAATCGCAACAGCAAAAAGTAATATTCAACTGGAGGTTTAAGACAAAAATTCGATTTTCTCAGGTACCGTCAAAAATACAAAGATGAAAAAAAAAAAACTGTTCTAAGTTTTATCAAGACGATAAAAATAAGCCAAAAACGAAGTTAATCCATCCATAAGATCGCTAGCTATCTCTTGTTGAACTTTTAGTCTTAATTTTTTCGTTAAAAGTTAAATAAAAAACTACAGTAAACTACAATAATTTTTTTAATGCTATCATTTTATTCGTCTCGTCGAGTTCTATTGTTTAAAAAAAATCACTGTCGTACGTCAACTGGTTCGCCAGAAATTTCAAAAAGACGTTCGCACTTTCTATTTCTTAAACATATTATACCAAACGCTACCGCGTTTGCTATGATATATATATTTTTTTTCAAAATGGGAAAAATGTATAATTAGGTACGGATTAGTTAAATTGCTTTCATTCAGCTTTTCTATAGAAATTAAGTAAATAAATCATACAAATATTCCTAAAACACACATATGTAAGGAGAAAGTGTTGTATCGTTTGTAAAGTAAGTTTGAAATAAATTAGTAATGAATTGGTGGCAGCGCCACTTGCAGAGTTATTTACACCAAAACTTAATCAACACCATTCTATACCATGTACTAACTAAATGTAACGTTTTATGAAAATCCATGCACTCGTTCTTGAAATAAGGCTATTGAGAAAATTGTAAGCATTGCAGCATAGCAGTGCCACCTGTTAAACGATATACACGAAAAAATAATCATATCTAGTTTATACCATGGTATGACAGAATCTATAGTTTTGTGAAATTCCGTGTATTAGTTCTTGAGATGGAGTTATTGCGAGAAACACCAATAATGCACCATGCCAGTGCCACCTGTTGAACGATTTGCACAAAACGTAATAAGCACCATGCAATATCAAGTACCAATTTTTATAAAATTCCATGTACTAGTACTTGAGATAGGGCTATTGAGAAAATTGTGAATAATGAAAGAAAATAGTCACTATTGCGATAAAAATATGTAGTGCAAAGACGTAGTCAGAAAAAAAAAACATAGCGTAATTAAACATGAATGTAAGGTGAAATAGTATCAGAAATCTTAGATCTTGCAGCGTATCATACTCATTGCAGTGCCATCAAGCATGCCCGCAGCGTAGAACTGCATAGAAAACTGATTTGTAGTGCAGTTGCACTGCAGAGTCAACAGTGCAGTTCACATGTAAAGCAGCATTGAAAATTTTACTAAAAAGAAAGACGGGGAGTTTTACACTAATTTCTTTTATATGGAAAAAGCGCAAATATGATTTTTTTTTCAAATTTCGCATTGACAGTCAGCTGCAGCCAAGAAGGGACCCCTTGTCCTTTCTCATGTTTAATAAGAAGCACTTGTCAAACACTTTTTCATACTTAAAAATATATTAACTTTTTTGTTCTTCACCAGAGCATTTTTTAATACTTGTCATTTAATTTTGTTTAGATAAAAAACTGAAAATTTTTTTATATCTTGAAAAGCAAAATATTTGCTGCTGTCAAAATTTTATTATTGTATTAGAATAATTAAGAAAGTTGTTGCAATGCTATATAAAATGCATGATGTCTGAAAAATAAACCAAGGAATTAAACGAAAAAATTACAGTGCGCTCAAAACTTTACTAAAAAAAACTGAAACTAAATGTTTCGCAATAGAAACAAATAACGATGTTTATCACGTGATTGAATAAATTACGATACATACATAAAAAATTTATTTATTTAAACTTGGTGGCGATGAATAAAAAAACTACAACCGCAACAACAAGAAACAATGATTAACTGGAGCTTTAAGATACAAATTCGATTTTCTCGGCGATCGTCAGACATACAAAGATGAAAAAAAAATCTATCATTTTAAGTTTTACCATAAGGTTTTAAATAAACCAAAAATGGAGTTAATCCATCCTCAAGATCATTAGCTATTGCTTGTTGAGTTTTACGCCCTCATTTTTTTTGTTAAAAGTTAAATAAAAAACTACAGTAAACTACAATAATTTTTTAATGCTATCATTTTTTCGTCTTGTCGAGTTTTATCTTTTGAAAAAAAAATCACTCATACGTGAATTGTTTCGCCAGAAATTTCAAAAAGACATTTCCATTTTCCATTTCTTAAACATATTATACCAAACGCTACCTCGTTTGCTATGATACACACACACATATACACTATATTGCCATTGATTATTGGACACTTGCGATTTTAGACATTTTGCTAAATATCTAGAAAAATACATGAGGAATCATCTCAAAACTCTTAGCGTATAAATATAATAGTATACACCATACATCGCCGTGAAGATTTTTTACCGAAACTTCATAGGGGACCGTCAACAAATTAAAAAAGAATGAATATCTTTTGAATAACCCTGTCAAAACTAATGTAGCAAAAGTGCTCAAACTCTAGATTATGATTGAATGCCTTATTGTAATACACTGTGTTTATTTTTATGCAAATAGCATGCATACTCGCAGAGTAATTAAGGTTTTTATAAAAATGGTCCCAAATTTTTCCCTTATAATTTTCAGAATTCTTAGTATAAATTAATATTTTTTTCAGAAAATAGAACAAACAACATTGCACACAGTACCCTGTAATCAGAAATAAAAAATAATAAAAATTGTATGAAAAATGAGTAGGTTTACTAAATAATTTTTTACTGCGCATGCGTCAAAGATATCAAAATTTCATTTGCATATTATGTTAGCTAAATGTATAGAGTAACTTTTGTAAAAGTCTTAAAATCATAGCTGAAAAATTCTGAAAGTAATCGTCTATAGAAAAAGGACAAAATCCGTTGTTTCCAAAATGAAGCAAAAAAATGAGGGATTTTATCCAAATGTATAGTACATCTCGCATTGTGTATTCTATATTGACACTAATCAATGAATATATGGATACAACCCCTCTTGTTTTTGCTTCATTTTGAGAATAACGGATTTTCGACTTATTCAATTGACGATTATTGTCAGAATTTTCAAGTTATGATTTTGTGATTTTCACAAAAGTTGCTCTATACATTTAGCTACATTATGCGCAGTAAAAATTATTTAGTAAACCTACTCATTTTTTCATACAATTTTTATTATTTTTTATTTCTGATTACAGGGTACTGTGTGCAATGTTGTTTGTTCTATTTTCTGAAAAAAATATTAATTTATACTAAGAATTCTGAAAATTATAAGGGGAAAACTTGGAAAAATTTGGGACCATTTTTATAAAAACCTTAATTACTCTGCGAGTATGCATGCTATTTGCATAAAAATGAACAAGGCGTATTACAATAAGGTATTCAATCATAATCTAGAGTTTGAGCGCTGTTGCTACATTAGTTTTGAGAGGGTTATTCAAAAGATATTCATTATTTTTTAATTTGTTGACGGTCCCCTATGGAGTTTCGGTAAAAAATCTTCACGGCGATGTATGGCGTATACTATTATATTTATACACTAAGAGTTTCGAGATGATTCCTCATGTTTTTTTCTAGATATTTAGTAAAATGTCTAAAATCGCAAGTGTCCAATAATCAATGGCAATATAGTGTATATATATATGTTTGTGTGTTTGTATTAAACTCATCTTTAAAACGAGAAAAGTTACTTTACAAAATTAAAAACAATAGAATAAAATAATTCACGTTCGCAGATAGCAATTTTTATTTGAGAACATGTTTTCTTTACTTGTAATCTCGTGATTTTTTTTTTTACCGAATTCGTTAGAAAAAATTCAACGAAAATAGTTTTTTTTATTTTTTTAAATAAATTTTTATTTTTAAAAGTCTCCAATTGTGCTTGCAAAACATGTAGAAGAGTTTATTAAAGGTTAAGTATATATGTTTAAATGTACTTCTTTTTCACTTTTAGCATGTTATAAATTTAGTATAGTGGCAATAAGGGATTTTCTTGTAGAGAATGATTATCAAAACTATTTTTCGAAAAGGCAAATTGTAAAAACCTTAGATCCCTAGATTAAATATTAATAAAATATAACAGTTTCTTTATAAATATAAATATATAAATATTATATTTAACAATGAATAATAAAGGACTATAAGTTGGAATATCTAATAGAAAATAGATGTTTTTATCCAACATCGATTTTATTCATAAAATAAAAGATGACGTAAAATAAACACATGTATATAATAAATCTCAATGTTTTGGTTTGCTCTTTAAAATCATCATCAGGAGAAAAATTTTCTGAAATAGAAGTCAGTAGGAAACAATCAATATATTTGGATCAGGTGAGGTAATTATGTCCGGGTGGAAATTATGACAAACATAATAATGGAGAAAATTGTGTATGCTACAAATTTTATTTTACGCTTGTTTATTGACCTCATAATATATATATTTTTTATTTTAGACATTCTTTATAACCAGCTTGAAGCATTTTTGAGATCCAAATAGAATTTGAAAGAAGTTACCAAAATTTTTAATAAAACTAGTTGTCAATTTAGAGTTCTAATGGTCTTAACACTAGAACCGCCGCTTATTTTATTAAAGTTTTATAAAAAAAAGTGTTTGACACCAGAATTTGTATTTAAAATTATTTGATTTATTTAATTTGCCAATATTTATTCTGCACACATTTAACAACTCTCATCAAGAAATTTCTCGTTTGAATCGGCTATTTTCAATTTGGTCATAATGACCCCTAATGACGGTTCTAGTGTTAATTATCGTAAACAAATATGTGGGCAAATATAAAGAAAAGATATAGTGGTTATAATGTCCCCACTAGTTGTCTTAACTATCCCAAATTTTTATGATTATGAGTTTTTGATGGGATATTTATAACCATCCATTTAACTTAAAAAGAAAAAGGGTTATAAGAATTAAAACTTTTAAGAAGTGTTCTTAAAGGGTCAAAGTCATCTACATACCAAAAACACAAATTTTCTAAATAGAAACAAGTAAAAAATGTTGAAAATGTAAAAAGTGCACATAATTATCTCTCCTGACCGTACATAATTACAAATTAAATTCTTTTCAATTTAAATATTTTTTAATTGTTAAAATTTTTTTTATTCATGTTTTTTTTTAATGAAGAAAGTGTACGTTGGATAACATTTTTTTCTTTTAATATTATTATATATAAATGTAGCTAGCATATTACGATAACATAAAATTCTTATCCAAACTGTTGCGTGCCCTAAGAAAGTTCAAGTGAAAACGAAATTCAAGATGTACTATAACCATTTGTTCAATTAATAGGAAATTATTAATTTAAAATTTAATAAAAGTGCGGGGGATTCAGGGAGCAGAATTTCCCTAGAGAAATGTACTTTTTAATCAAAAGAATTTCCAGAACAAGCAATTCATCAGAATGTTGGAACCTCAATATCACATCGTGTATAATTAAATGTGTCTAACTTTCAAAACTTTCCAAGAATTTTATATGTTTCTTAGTATTTATATTATTAAAAATAAGTTATATGTGGATTTTATGAGGTTAAATATTATGTAATGTGAGATTAAAAGGCGATCAGTTTAAGAGTTGACATTGAAGCTCCTGTTCTGCATATTTACTAGTTTAAGACTTATTGGGAAATTTCAGCATACATAACTCACCATTTAAATCTTTCAATCATGTGAGTTATTTCCTTTCAACAAATAAAAATTTTAAAATTTGCTGGACAGCCATAGAAAAGCATCATTCCGAAAAAAAATATATGATTTATTTTCCGAATATTTAAACCAAAAACCCAGGAAAAAAAACCTGCAGCTAAACCCTTTAACATGACCACTTAATTTTAAGTAAATTGGATGCTTTTTGCGGCAGTTATCGTGAATCAGACATACAAAAAAGAAAAAACTGCGTTTCTCCCAATAAACCATCACTGACGTTTCGGCAATAATATAAATCCTTAAATAACAGAAAGAAATAAAATATTGATTTGCCTCGAGTTTCGATAAAAAGATGACTAACTTTTGTAAATTATTAGAATGATAGTTAGTTTTCTGTCATATTTATGCAGTACTTGAAAAACAAATTAAGCAATTTATTTTGCATAGAAGTTTAAAAAACAACGAACTTAATTTGTTTTACGTATAAAGTCTTAACTACTGTTAGTTATTTTTACAATCAGAATATCACTCTATATACAGAACTTATACAGGAGATCATTATGCTTTTAAAAATTTCAAATCCCCAAATAGATTCATCTATTAATAAATTGCTCATTGCATTAGGGGAACAATATAGTGAAATCCTAAAAATCCTAATAACATTCAAAGAAATTCTACAAGTTACTTATAAAATATATTTTGAGTTATTAAATCTCTTGGTATAAAAGGAATTTTTCAACTAAGCAAAAAATATAACATTAAAGAGATTCTGAAGTACCACTATAGATTTCACAAAATAGTTTAACAATCAGAAATAATAGTCTTTGTTATTTTTAAAATGTAGCCTGAATTCATAAAAAAATACATTTATTTAAGAAACAAGTAATACCTTGGTTTTATAAGTACGGATTTCTCAGATAAAAGAAAAGCTAGAGTTTCGAGTACATACAATTTCTTTATTTGAATTTTTTCTTTCTTAAAAAATGATAATCCGCTTACTAAAAATTTATATAGCTTATTTCAAACTTAAGGAATGTTTGTTTTTTCTAATGTTAGGGGCACATACACATGCTTGCATTTTCTAATTACATGTAAACAGCTGATTTCGGCGATGTTGCCAGTTTTATGTGATAAGGATTTGGCATTTATGTAGTCTGATTGAAGGTTTATTTAGAAAGGTTAATTTAATATGTATCTAACCTAGGGAAAGATTATTGAATAAATCAAATAGAAAACTCCTTATAAACTAATCTGTAGCAATGCCCAGCTACTCTTTTTATAGAGAGTTGTGTAGCGTGAAAACGATTATTAGTTTCAATCTGAAAACTGCGCATAATAACAAGGTTATCAAATATGAAGTCCAGTACCCGCAGTTTGAGCATTTTCGGCCGAACGGTGTTTACTTCAATTTCTATACATCCAACAGGCGTAGTGTCTACTTTTTCTGACTTTTCAAAATTTCTTATGTCTTTCCATGTTCTCCGTAATGTTTATTTAAAAATTCTAGTTCCACGGGCGTTCTCTAGTACTCATCGTATCCAGGATGTTAATATCCAAACCCTCAAGCACACAGCACCTTGGCGAAATTCAAAGAGTGCCAAATGGTTTGGCGAAAAGAGAGCTATTACACGCATGAGAAACTGCTCTCCTGCATTTTCTCTTATTTTTCACTCTTCTGTATTATCACTTTTCAAAATTTTGCGAAATCCTCTCAACATACATCTGCGCATCTCTTCGCTCATTCTCTTGCCCTTCTAAGATTCTTTGATAACATAGTATGGTGTCGCCATCTACTGAGAAGATTATAAAATATAATCACGTTAATCTGATGTTCTTTGCTAAATTAAACCATGTTTTATAAAATAAATGCATTATACAAGTAATTTATTTGAAAAAGGAATCTAAATGAATTTAATGGAATTTGTTTTTATCTACCACCAAATATTGATTAATTATATACGAGAACTGCTTTAGATTGTTCTATTAACCTAATTTGTAAATTTTAATACATATGTCTTTATATTTCTTATAGAATTCCAATTTATAACGTATAATAATTAGAAATAAAAAAGAAGAATGAAAGAGAGCTGTTAATGTACTCGAATAAATTATAAAATGATAACAAAAATTAAATTTTATTTTGTTTATTTTTTTTTTCTTGAAAAGTGTAATTTAAGACCTTACTAAGAAAATATTGAGATTTGCTATATCAAATTTTTATTTATTTATTTATTAATGTCACATTAGTAACCCAGTATAGTAATACACTAAATTAAAACTTCTAAATGTTGAAAAATATTCATTAAGTCATAACACGTTTAATTATGCAAAAAGAGTAAAATGAATAAATATCTTAATTAAATACAAAAGAAGAGAAAGAAAAAGATCTGTTATTGTATTTCATTAGGGATAGCTAAAAATAAATTTTATTTTCCTTAACATTAATTCAAAATTACTAAGAAAATCATGTATAGTTATCCACTAAGGTTAATCAATTAAAGTTTTTAATAATCAATGAAATATTACATCTTTTTGCTGTAGTTTTGCATTTTCTTACTTTGAGATTACATTGCAAGTCAATAAATCTGACATTTTTTTTTTTTCGTAAAAATGAAAACACATATAATCATACACATATTCATGTATGGATATATGCATATACATCAGTATATGTACATAGAATGATTGAAAATATAAATTCATATATGTCTCCGTAAATATTATGTATGTGTAACTTACGTAGTTGTTATAGAATTATGTCATATCTATATTATAAAGACCAATCGTATCTGTGAGTAACGCATACGTCATTTTGCGCATGGCAACACTTTCAAATTGATTGAATGAATTTCGGTATTGCAATTTTTGCTACTAAATGTTTTTAAACTTCTTAATGTCGCATATTTTCAATTTTTACATCATCGTGTAGGAAAAAAAATGTACTTTTAAATGACATTTGTTTGAAAGCTGTATCTTAATTTGTTTATGAAATATTAATTTTTTTGTAGCTTTTAATACCTTTTTTCTAATCGTGGCAACAGGATTACTTCATTTCTGTTTAAAGCAAAGGAAAAAAGAGAAAAAAATGAGTGCTGTATCTTTATCTTGCCATTTTTTCATTAAAAGGAAAAAATAGAAATTTAAATATCTTCTGTTGTAAAACCCGGTGAATTTTGACTTCATTCACAAAATTCGATTTACACGTAAAAGATTATCAACAGTTTAATACCTATTTCAGCTAACAGCATTAAGACTTCAAGATTTGAATTAAAATTATCAAATTAAAATGCCAATTTTTTTAAAACGTGAATACAGATGTGAAATGTTCATTTGTAAACTTTGATTTGGTGAAAATGATGCCGGGTTTAGATTTTACGGGAAAAAATTCTATGATTGAGTCAAAGTTGAATAAATTTTGCTCTTTATCATTTTGGAATACTAGCATAAGAACCTTAATTGATAACTTTATCATAATAACATATCTTTATTATTTTTTACTGTTTACATATTAAAGTTTACACAATTAAAATTTAATTTTAACAATTTCTACAACTGAATTTTTTAGAAATAGTATTTTGTTAATTTTACGACAAATATCGTTTGTTTAAGAGTTAGACGTGCCAATATAAAATGCATTTTTTACTATAACTAATTTTGTAGGTTTATTATAAGTTAATGAATCAGTTCCTTCTTAAACATTTTCTTTCGTCAAAATTTGACGGGTTCTACCTTGTAGTTATAAAAATAAAAAAATTACATAATTTAGCTATTATCGGCTAGTATGATTTACTTCAATTTTCATAAAATTCTTTCTTATCACAATGTCATTCAAATGTATCACTAATGTAGATAACATACAGGGTGAGTCATAAATATCGGAACAATAGGATCTCCTTTACATTCCCACTTCCGCGACCGGATATATCCGTTCACTAGGCTGCAGGTTTCACTGCAATTGAAGTTTTATTTAAATTTATATAATTCTACAAATATAATCCAGTTTTAAGAATTTAAGTTATGATTGATACTTTCAAAGATTATAAGCATATACGTAACAAAAAAAAAATATATATACCTTGATAGAAAATTCCTCTTTAATTAGCATTCAAAATAAATTGAAGAGAAAAAAATTACAATTTTTCCCTTTTGCTTGGTGGTCAGGGGATTAAATATTGCTCCTAGACCTATACTTCCAATTTCAAAAATTCATAAAAGAGGTGAAATTTTTGATAAGATAAGTTGGAACTCCATGGGGGTCTATTTGAAAAAATAAAAGAATTAAATTTTTATATGCCCCTGTAGAGGTGTTAATTCATAGGCCCAGGTGATTTACCAAAAGAAGCACACACAAAAAAAACTCCGAAAAGCGAGTTACATTTTATGACGCATTTATTTAACTTGCGGTACGACAAAGCAAACTCCCCATAAGGGGAGGTGATTCTAAGAGAGCTCAGTGCCCTACATGTAGTCGATACGATGGCAATCAGTGGAGTGATACAACATCATAGCCCTTATCGCCAAAAGGCATAGGAAGTTTTTTATACAAAGAATTTTGGCGATATTTGATAAACCACACGTTCAGTATCATTGAGTACATTTGCGGTCTGGGAACCCCAGGATTATTTTCACATCTGCGAATATTTTATAGGGTTAAAGAAATATTTTAAGCTTGGGAAGTATCTGAGATAAGCAAATCATTACATACATTTGCCTTTTGCAGACAAAACTTTAAGTTATCCAGATGCGCAATTGAATAGAAAGAAAGCACAGTCAGGATAAACAGAGATAAAAGTATTTCTAGGTTTAAGCATTAATTGTGAGAATGAAAACAGGGTGTGTAAGGCAGATGTTAATAAAAATGTAACGGATAAGAGATTATGATGAACTAAGCCCAGAGCTTTCTTTATTTTGTTAATAAGTGCGATAACTATGGGCAGATGTTTTTTCACCGACACAACAGAAAATTTGTGAGAAAGGAAGTTCTATTATCATTTTATACAGAGAGCTCCAAAAGATGAAAAGTTTTTACTTCTAATAGTGGGAGGATGAAAGCTAGAACCTAACTATTAAATGTAGGATTAATTTAGCTAATGGGTTTAATAGTGAACAAAAGAATTTATTAAAGGGAAATAATTATTGCATTTATGAAGGGGAAAAGATATGTAGCGATAATCTCCGCTACATAACTCACCCCAGCCACCACAAAAAAAACTTTATACTTGTATTAAAGTTTTTTTTTTTTTAATACTATTATTGTCATTATTTTGAAGATACTGAAAGTGCCGTCTACCAAAATATATACAAAAACACATATCAACAACATACAAGTATATATATAAGTACTACAAAAATGATTGAATATGCTATTTGCTTGCAGCGTATGTAAATAAAAACAATGGCCATATATATCTTTATAATTATCATGACAGGGAGCTCCTTAAAAGTTTAAAAAAATGCCACAAAATATTTACTTATATCGGATCCTTTATTTAATTTATTTATTGTGGCGCTGGTACCAGCTGTTTATTTATTTTATTTTTTTGTCATGAGCAAAAATTGAGAGAAGTATATTATTTATTTATTTGTGATCACCTGATAGCTTAGTATTTGATAACTTCTCTTTAAATTGATCTTTTTTGAGATCAAAATGGCATAATTGCAAGCAAAAATATATTTATAAAACACAAAACACAAATAGTATATTTAAAACAAAATAAAAGAAAACTAACTAAAATAATATGTTCTAAAAATGATGTATGCTGTTAAAATGAAAATTTGTGCATAAGGCACAGGACTACTAAAAAAAAGAGATGCCACTGGCATGCCCATAAAAAGGTTGTAGCCCTTATTCTTGTACAAACAGTACAAGTATTATGGCTTCGGTTTAAGACGTCGGCCCTAGGGGGGGGGAGGGAGTAGTGGACGAACCCACATTGCGTACAATATAAGTCCGCCCCGCTCCTCAGTAAAATCGCACTGATCTACGAAAGGAGCGCGCTTGGAAGTCACATAAAATTTAACATAAAAGAATTGGTAGGCCAATTCAAGGTGAAAATGAAATGTCTCGCAAGACAGGAGTGGCGTGAAACCTTGGGGCATAATTTTGAACGGTTCACGACTTTTTGGGGGGCTAAAATTAAAAAATGCAAAAATAAAACTATAAGATGAAATGTAATTCATCTCATAAATTAAATTGAAACAGTCAGTCCGGGTAAGGTAAACAAATAGTTAGGATTAGGTGCTACTACAACTGGAATATTTCAAAAAAAGAACGATGAAAGATTTTTTTTTTTTTTGCATGGTACTATTTCACTGTCCAAAATAATTTGTAATTATTGATGAACTACAATGTTGAGATAAAATGCATGTAATGAAAATTAATTAATAGTGAAGTAAGTGACCTTCTTTTTATGTACTGCCACTACATAAAAAGAGGTAAGTGTAACAAGGGAATTTACATGTGGTGTGAAAAAAATAAATAACCCTATAATGTAGATGTGACAAACAAAAAAAAACAAAGTGTCGTTTGAAGCACTGTAATATGTAAAGGGGATAAATCTAACCTTGAACAATTAAGATGAAATGGTTAAGTGTGAGCATGACAAACTGTAAAAAAAATGTGAACTGTTTTTTTTTTTAGAATGAGCCATTTAACAAAAACAAAAACAAATAAAAAAATGAACCGAAGAGAATTTAACGGTAAGTGTGTTAAAAGAAAAAAATATCCGAGATATTTGTGTGAATGAGGTTTTCAACTACCTAACTACAAAGTAAATTTTTTATATTTAATGAGGGAAGGATTCATATCACATGACAAAAGTGTAAAAACGTAAACACATGTCATGACCGTGTTGTGTGTTATCATGAACGAGCTTGGAGAAAACAAGTGAACTTGGTGTACAATCCTCAACCCGAGAAATAAGAAAAAACAATGTAAGAACCACATGACCTGATATGTTGCACATGACCTAAAGTATATTCGTATGACCTAGTGTGTACCACATGACCTAGTGTATTGTACATGACTGAGTGTATATAGAAAAAAAAACAAATTGATAAACCACACGTTCAGTATCATTGAGTACATTTGCGGTCTGGGAACCCCAGGATTATTTTCACATCTGCGAATATTTTATAGGGTTAAAGAAATATTTTAAGCTTGGGAAGTATCTGAGATAAGCAAATCATTACATACATTTGCCTTTTGCAGACAAAACTTTAAGTTATCCAGATGCGCAATTGAATAGAAAGAAAGCACAGTCAGGATAAACAGAGATAAAAGTATTTCTAGGTTTAAGCATTAATTGTGAGAATGAAAACAGGGTGTGTAAGGCAGATGTTAATAAAAATGTAACGGATAAGAGATTATGATGAACTAAGCCCAGAGCTTTCTTTATTTTGTTAATAAGTGCGATAACTATGGGCAGATGTTTTTTCACCGACACAACAGAAAATTTGTGAGAAAGGAAGTTCTATTATTATTTTATACAGAGAGCTCCAAAAGATGAAAAGTTTTTACTTCTAATAGTGGGAGGATGAAAGCTAGAACCTAACTATTAAATGTAGGATTAATTTAGCTAATGGGTTTAATAGTGAACAAAAGAATTTATTAAAGGGAAATAATTATTGCATTTATGAAGGGGAAAAGATATGTAGCGATAATCTCCGCTACAGCCCCCTTAGGGCAAAATACCCAATTAGGAAATTATTCCTTATCCACTCTAGTTTGAAAAAAAAAAAAAAAAAAAAATTCAGATCCCTATCTAAAAACCTGATAGAGATATCAAAATCCAAAATTCTCCAAAATTCGTGACTTACACCACTTTACCATACCTGTAAACGAAAAGTTTTTGAGTCAATTTGAAAGCAAATAACGGATCCTCCACAAATTATCTGTTATTAAATGTCGGTATAAGACAGTACCTCTTATTTGGACATAAAAAAGCATCATATTGATTTAAATCTAAACTTGTTTTAAAAATATGTTGGTAGTCTGCACTGGAGGTCTGCATGGATCGAAATATCTAGGTCCGGTCCCAAAGGAAAAAGTTCGGTCTGGCCTCGAAAAATGTTAAAATCATACCCCGGACCGGCCTGAAAAAAAGTTTAAATCATAGCCTGGCTTAGCCGTGAATTTCTACATAGTTTTTTACTTCGGTGTGGTTAAAAATCGTTTTGTATGGAAGAGTTCTGGCCAAAAATACTTATTATAGCTTTTCGTTTTACTATATTTATATTTTTTATTATTAAAGAAGTGCCAAAGGCTGTGATATATTTATTTTATCAATGAATCTCTATTTATATGTAAATATTTCACTTATATTTTAATATCGTTAATCCATATCCCATGTAATGGAGAATTTGAAAAATGTTATACAGTAAAACCTTTTAAGACGGAATCCCATAGGAAAGAAAAAATGCGTTATAGACAAATGCCCTTCATAGGAGGTGTAAATGGAGTTTATTTTGTTCTCAGGTATTGTTGTATTTATTTTGTATGGATCAACACATTTTGCATTTAAGACAGAATTCCGTCTTAGGCAGATTTTTTTCAGTGGTTTTATTGTAATTAATTTTTTAGCCTTTAAATATATTATATTGCACCAGTGGCCGAGATGTTCTGACCTCTCAAATAGTAAACGGCAGGTGCTTGGTTCGAACACAATCGCGGCTGTCGGGCTAACCATTCGGAGTTTTCGTGATTTTCTTCGAACCTTGCGTAAATACGCGTTAGGTTCTCTTAGAAAGACCCCCACGAAAGGCATCCCTCCTGGACCTATATCCTTCTTGTAGATAATCGGTCGAAAAAAATTAAACCATATCAAATACAGGGTGTTTCGCTACCAGACCGACAAACTTTGAGGGGTGATAGTAGACATAAAGACAAACATTATTAAATTGGAAACCATGGGGCGCAAACGTCTTCTGTAGGAGCTAGGAGCCATTAAAGTTTAAGGTCCAAAAATTCAAACTCTGATAAAAATTAGAAAAAAGGGTCGATTGTTTGCGGTTTTCTCTAAAATCATTCTTTATATCACGATTTTTAATTTCTTTAATTTGAAAGGTTAGGTTCGAAAATTGTCGATAGACGGCGCTTTAGACTTTAGAGTAACGAACAAATACTTTTTGCAGTTCTTTTGTGCATGGGGTTGAAATTATTCTAAAGTTTAGACCTTAAATTAAATTTTAAGCTTAAAATCGGAAACATGGGGATCACTTAACTAGCGAAAATTTAACTGTGAAGCGAGGGGGTGATGTTAAACGCTCATAAACATTGGACAAACTAATCGATTTTGTTGCGGTTTGCTTGTAGGTCATTCCCTTGGTAATCATTTTATTCAAAATGACGTACAGCTATGGTGTCCTCATTTTTTCATAGAGGGCGCTTCCGACACATCTCCGACATTTCAATGGCATTACTCCTGGGTGTTTTACTACCAGACTACCATACTTCCAGGAAGTGTTAGGGATGCAAAAGCGACTCAGAATCACATAGGAGTGTAACGTTGAAAATGTCTCTTTTGCGAATTATGGTTAAAGGAAGCAGAGAAAAAACAACAGAAACAAGCAGAAAAACAGCAACACGTTAATATGACATAAAACAGTTTAAAGGTTTTTCTAGAAAAGGTTTTAAAGGTTTTACTAGAAAATATGTTCGAAATTACGACCAGAAGTAATTCGACATGCTTGACAGCGGCGTCGCATGTAATTCCTCACGCTTTGAAAGATTCCTGGAATCTTTGATAGATTTCCGGAAGCTACAGAAATACGAGCTGCTAAGCCTTTTATTGATGACACAAGATTCTCATACACCCAACTTTTCATGTGACCCCAGCAGAAGAAGCTCACACTTGATAGGTCCGGTGATCTGGCAGGCCAATAAACCGGGCCACCAAGATCTATCCACCGCTGTCCATATGTTACGTTGAGGTATCGGTGAACATCATTGGTACAATGTGGAAGAGTCGGATCGTGCTGGAACCACATAGAGCTGCGCAACGAGAGAGAAACTTTCACGCGCATTACCATTCAGCGCCATATACCACAAGAAAATTACAGCGCTATGTACTGTCGCTGTCAAGTTTGCCGGACTTTTTCTGGTCGTAATTTCGAACACCTTTTTGCAGTAAAACTTTTAAATAAACTGTTTTATGTCATATTAACGTGTTGCTGTTTCTCTGCTTGTTTCAGTTTTTTTTTCTCTGCTTCCTTTAACAATAACTCGCAAAAAAGAAATTTTCAACGTTACATTCGTATGTGATTCCGAGTCGCTTTTGCATCCCTAACACTTCCTGGAAGTATGGTAGTCTGGTAGTAAAACACCCCGGAGTAATGCCATTGAAATGTCGGAGATGTGTCGGAAGCGCTCTCTATGAAAAAATGAGGACACCACAACTGTACATCATTTTGAATAAAATAATTACCAAGGGAATGACCTGCACGCAAACCGCAACAAAATCGATTAGTTTGTCCAATGTTTATGAGCGTTTTAAATCACCCCCCTCCCCCGGTCACAGTTAAATTTTTCCTAGTAAACCAATCCCCATGTTTCCGATTTTGGGCTTAAAATTTAAGTTAAAGTCTAAACTTTAAAAATATTGCAACCCCATGCACAAAAGAACGGCAAAAAGTATTTGTTCGTTACTCTAAAGTCTAAAGCGGCCTCTATCGACAATTTTTGAACTTAATCTTTAAAATAAAAAAAATAAAAAATCGTGATATAAAGAACGATTTTAGAGAAAACCGCAAACAAATCGATCCTTTTTTCTAATTTTTATCAGAGTTTGAATTTTTGGACCTTAAACTTTAATGGCTCCTAGCTCTTACAGAAGACGTTTGCACCCATGGTTTCTTATTTAATAATGTTTGTTTTATGTCTACTATCACCCCTCAAAGTTTGTCGGCCTGGTAGCGAAACACCCTGTATACCATTCTTTAAAAAATGAATTTTAAAGGGTTTTTTTCCCCCAAAATAAAAGCAATTTTAAAATTTATGTGGTTTTTGTAAAAATTTTGGTTGAACCAAATTTTATTTTTTTTATGCACGTATTAGGTCAGTCAGAGACAGTGATTTGTTCGAGACCGCCATTGAAAATTTCGTCTAGTGCAGGCCTATGAAGAAGGAAGCAGTCCCCTCTGGTATGAAAAATACGTTAGACCCGGCGGCCAGCTGAATCTCCAGAAAAAAGTAAAGTCTCGCTCCTGGCCCGACCTGGGTCCAGACTACAGATTTTTTAAGAGCCTTTACAGGACGATAAAAAGCCTAGTTGTGAGAGCTAAATGAAAAAAAAAAAAACCTTAATCTGCGTCTTAGAAAAAGCATTCTTTTAAATAACTGACGGTCATTTAAACAGTACACTTTATTTTTCTGCATAATGATGTTTTCCCCACAATTTTTTCTCTTTAAATTATTAAAAGCTAAGAATTGATAAAATAAAAAAAATACAAACTTAAAACATGTCATTTTTTTTATTATTTTACATTAGTTTTGTTTCGGCAAATTTGAAAAGAAAATTTAAATGAATTTTTTTTAAGTTCTATTTTTTTTTCAATAAATATTTTTAATTGTTTTAAAATTAATATTGAAAAACAAAAACCCTCAGGAACAAAAATAAAATCAGATATTTATCTTTTATTAAATGGAAAGAAACTGAAATCCGATAAATAATGTTTCGAGTTATAATGATTTTTAATTATCCCATTTAAACCAGTACTAACCATACGAAATTTTTATGAATTTTATGAGAAGTTTTGGAATGTGATTTTCTTAGCAAATTATATGGCCAACTACACAAAAAAAGAAAAAAATCAAAATTCTATCTCAAAAGACACATTTTTTACACGTTTCCTAGAACTGTTAAAGTAACATAGTTTTTTTAACTGTGTGCATTTCAATATGTGTCTAAACCCTTAAAACCTGATGAATTTTTTAAACTGCTATAAATTTGCAAATTTTGAAGATATGAAGATGCAACTTTTTGTGTCTTATTCAGGACTGGATAAGGAAACTTTCCCTAATTGGAATTTTTATCCTACTGGGTCCATATAAATATTTAATTTTCGTATTTTTTCAAATAGACCCCCATGGAGTTATAACTTATCTTATCAAAAATCTCACCTTTTTTTATGAATTTTTGCAATTGGAAGTATGGATCTAGTAGCAATATTTAAGAAGATAGCCTACTGTTTCGATATTTATGACTCACCCTGTATACAAAGAAAAAAGTAAGAAGAAAGAAAGAAAGAAAGTATAGTTTCCAGGTTCTAAGAATCATCAAAAAAGTATATGTTTCAACTGAATTATTAATAACAAATTGTGTTAAAATAAATACATTTCTAATACTTGGAAATCTTTCATTTTAAATAAAATGTTTTTGTTTTATTTTGTTTTATTTACATTTTTATGAAACTGTCATTTAATACAACCTTCCTATTCATAAATTGATGTGTCTATATTAAACATACATTCATATACTGACTGCATTTGTACAAACTATATAATACAAAACAAAGATCACGTACAATCTAAAAAACCAATCTAAAAGTTTTTATCTAACATATATTGTTTTATAGATTATTTAATGTTTTTATGTTTCACTATTTTATAATTACAAATGAACCAGTATTTATTAAAATGAATACTAATAAATTAACAGAGATTATTTTTATGTATGAACGATAATACTTCATTTAAAACATATGAACTGTAATATTGACGAGATTTACTAATTTGATATTCATCTCTTACAACCGGGTGGTAGCACAACTAACATGAAAATGTTTTTAATTTTATTTTAAGAATTATTGCATTTTAAGTTATCTTCATTTAATTATTAAAACATAAAATTTAAAAAAAAATGATATTAATTTTTTTAAATTAAACTTTGTGTAATGAAATTTTAAATTAAATTTTATAACTCAATTGTTATTAAAATATAAATTTGATTGTCTAATTGGCAATTAAAGAAATACAAAGCAATTGATTTTCATAATATTCTTTATTAATTATTTAAATAAAGATCAAAACAAAATTCTACAAGAGATAAAATAACAGCAAGGGCACAACTCACAATCTTATAGTTACAAACGTTCTGCTTTAACCTCCACGATATACCTCTCATACTTTACATTAGATTTCAAATGCCTCTTATACCATGAAAATGCAAATAAAACTTCTGAATCAGCGAAATTGCGCGAGGTTTTGATGCGGAAAATGCTAGTCAAACCATTTCACACACTTTGACTTTCGCCAAAGTGATGTGTGCTTGACGGTTTGGATATTAGCATCGGGATGTTTTCCAGCGCATTACTGCTAGTAACCTCTGTTGTTGTTGTTGACGCGTGCCCGAAGAGCAATAGGGATGCTGGAGCTTCCTCTGCACTTAGGGAGACCTGCACTCAGGGGGGAAGAAGTCAGACTTCTGTTGAAGAGTACGTTCGGCAAAGACCCAATAGATGTCAGCACCAAACATCGTCACCTCCTCAATTTCGATATGTTTCTGAAGAGGATAGGATGTTTCTCCAGTGATCAATACCCATGGTAACTGCTACGACCCATCATAGGACTTTCAGAACTCCTTTATTTAACGAGAGCGCAAACTCGGTGGGTCTTTAGTGATGTCGAGAATTAAACCCGAGACCTTTCAGTCTGGAGTTCGGTGCTATGAAAACTAGATACCACGACCCCCTAGAAACACCTGGCGAGAAGAAGTATGTAGCTGATGCGAAAGTTTTATGATTGTGATGTCTTTTATGTACGGGCGAGCAACAAGGTTACTATCTAACAAGGGGACCATCAAACATGATGTCCATCGATTTTGATGAATTTAAAGTATATTGTAGAGTACTTATCCCTAATTATTCTGCTCGAATGTTTCTCGCAAATGAGCCTGAGGTGTTGAGAAATCGGGAATCAAAGTTCAGAGTGCGTTTCAAAAACTCATTAGTTTTCAACCTTCACCAAGTGTTCTGTGGCGTGATGGCAGAATACTCCCCTGACATGCTTACCTTTCGATGCTTACCCTTTTCTTTATTTTCTTATTTAATTAATTTTATAATATGACACTTTACAACTTTTAAGTATGGCTATGAATTGCTGGAACTTTTTTTTTATCATTTTCCTTGAAACTATATACTGAAGTGAAAAAGGTCATGGGATAGCAATACACAAATATATAGATGGCTGTAGTTTTGCTTACAAATTCTATAAATTGTCAGTACCTGGGCAGGATTCTTTTTTGTGTTTAGTTGCTTCGTGAGAAAAGATTGATTATATGATTATGGCCACACGACGACAATTAACGGATTTCGAACGCGGTATGCTAGTTGGGGCTACACACAGGAGACATTTTATTTTGGAAATCCCTAAGGAATTCAACATTTCGAGATCCACAGTGTCAAGAGTGCTCCGAGAATACCTAAATTCAGGCATAATCTTCCAACATGCACAACGCAGTGGTCGATCGGGGGCATTTAATGTCCGCGAACAGCAATGTCTGCTTAAACTCGTCAATTTAAACAGGCAAGCAACACTGCGTGAAATAACCACAGGAATGAATGTGGAATGACCGAAAAGCGTGTCCGTTAGGACAGTGCGGTGAAATCTGGCTTTCATTGGCTACAGCAGCAGACGATCGACTCGGATGCCATCAGTAAAAGCACGAAATCGTCAACAGCCTCTCTTCTGGGCTCGTCATCGTATGAGTTGGACCACAGACGACTGGAAAAAAGTGGCTTGGTCAGATGAGTCGCTTGGAAACAGCTGATGGAAGTGTACAAGTGTGGCGCAGACCCTATTAAGCCATGGACCCAATTTGTCAACAATGGACTGTGCAAGCTGGTTGTGGTTCCATAATGGTGAGGGTTGTGTTTACATGGCATGGACTGGGACCACTGGTCAAACTGAACCGATAGTTAACTGAAAATGATTACGTTCAACTACTGGGAGACCACTTGCAATCATTCATGGACTTCATGTACCGAAATAACGATAGAATTTTTCAGTTCAAAAATATGCATTAAAATATTTAATTGCTATAAGGGACGTAAAATACTAATAAAAACATTAAAAGATCTTAATAATTTTTACATGTTTCGATTGAATTTACTCAATCACAACCAGAAAAACAAAATAAAAATAAACACAAAGATGGAAAATGACAATAAACTATTACAAATGAAATTTAAAAATTTTAAAAAATAAAAATCGCGCGCGTTATATTTTAATTATGTATCACGTTGCTTAATTTTTAAATTATTTAACAATTCAATCCAAATATTTGGGATTTGAAATGACAAGGAATTATTGCAGACCATTGAGCTTCTGACGTAAATTTCAATACTCTCTCTAATAAAAAGTTACAAATAAAAATCTGACCTATAAATTAATCTACTTTCATTAAACAAAATATCTATGTTTTCTATTTGATTTAGCCTTGATAATGCAGTTTAACCTCTATTATCAAGGCTAAATCAATGATTTTTATTTTTAAAAATTTTTAAATTTCATTTGTAATAGTTTATTGTCATTTTCCATCTTTGTGTTTATTTGTATTTTGTTTTTCTGATGATGATTAAGTAAATTCAATCGAAAAATTTAAAAGTTATTAAGATCTTTTAATGTTTTTATTAGTATTTCACGTCCTTTATAGCAATTAAATATTTTAATGCATATTTTTGAAATGTTTTTAATGGACGTATAAGAAAACTTCTAGTTATAATTAATGGAATTTTTCAGGCTGACAATGCGCCATGTCATCGGGCCATACCTGATCGCGATTGGTTTGAAGAACATTCTGGACAATTCCAGCAAGTGATTTGGCCACTGTGATCACCTATATGAATCCCAATGTGCATTTATGGGACATAATCGAGAGATCAGTTCGTGGACAAAATTCTCCACCGGCAGCATGTTCGAAATTATGGACGCCTGAAGAAGATGCAAGGCTCAGCATTCTCCAGAGGACTTCGTCGCTGGTCTGACTCGCGGAGATCATACCACATCGTGTTACTGCACTTCTCCGGGCAAACAGAGGGCCGACACGCTATTAGCAGGGTATCCCATGACTCTTGTCACCTCAGTGTATAAATACGTTTTTTTTCTTTGTAAAAACTTCTATTTTTATTTATTTTATTTTTTTTTAATATTTAACTAACAATTCTGTGGGCTGTTTCTGTTGTATATCTTTTTAATATTTTGCTTGTTTTTAATATATTAAAATATGTCAAGTAACGCAATAGAAAAATGTTTATTACTACTGACATTGACATTTAAGTTTAGTAAATATGAAATTTATCGTGTGATACATGTAATAAAATATTCAAAACGAAATATTCATACAGCAAAACATTTCTGTACAGAGGTCAATTTCTTATTTGTCTCCAAAATAAAATAAAACATATCAATAAAATTTTTTGATTTATTATGATTTATTATGAAATCTAGCAAACGTTTCCTTTAAAAAGTACATTTATATATCTATGTATGTATCATAGGTTATGTGCCAGGTGAGTTATAGGTTATGGGATCAGTAGAGATTTTTACATTTCCATTTGACAGTTTTTGCTTTATTATTACATTTTTTTTCTTTGTTAAATGAAAAAAATACTTTGAAATATTATTTGCCTTTTTTTATTCATCTAAAAATAAATACATTTTTACACATGACATCCAAATTATTATTTATAAATTGTACGGAATAATAAATTTTCTCTTAAAATTCCATAAAGTACATGCATATACACCATCTACCAATAAGTATTTGGAAACTTTCAATTTTTGACATTTTTTTTGAAATATTTAAAAATATACTTGTCGGATTCTTTTGGAACTTCAGGATTATAAAGATTATGTTTGACCTCATATTTATCAACATCTGTTTGATAAACAGGGCAATTAGGGGGCCGACAAAAAAATCAAAGAATAATAGAAATATTTGGAATCACCCTGTACATGAAAATGCACAAAATGATTTATCGTTGCAGAGTACAAATATGTGGATACTATACAACATGTACACTGATTTTTGTGAAAATAGCATGTATATTCATGGAAAAAAGTGATTTTTTTCAAAAATTCAAAAAATTCTGGCAAGTTTTTTGTTTATATAATGTAAGGTTTTCGACCAAATTTAACTCAAATTTCAGAAAAATTAGCAAACTGTAGTAGAAAAAACATAGCATAGATGGAATATAGATATATTAAATATTTTGTGAAATATGGGTAGTTGTATGAAATAATTTTTATCTGCGCATAATCAAACGATAAAAAAGATTTTTTTTAGAAATTTAATAGTCAATTATATGGTGTAAGTAATAAAAAAAATTAATCAAATATCGTGAAAATTCAAAAAGACAACATTACAATAGTAAGCTATTTTTACTTTGCTCTCTAAAAACGGCTGAATGATAAGGGATATTCCACAAATTGACTTTTTTTAATAACTGATTTTAAGGAAAATAATAAAATTTAATGAATACAAAACATTGCTGCTAACAAAATATTGCTGCTAATAAGTATCTTGACATCTGTGATAGAAAAGAAAAAGGGCTTTTTTTCACATTCAGGGCCGAAACTAAGAGAGAGGGGAAGAAGGGTGTGCGCCCCGAGCGCCAGGGCGAAAGAATGCCAAATGTAGATTTGTTTGGCAATTTTTTTTTCATGTCTATGTTTAGCATGATATTGTTAAAATCTTCCTATTTGGGGTATGCCAAAACATAGAAGAATCTAATGATAATGGCATAAAGATTCTGTATAAAGCAATTTTTTTCTTTTCTTTTTTTTTTTTTTTTTTTTTTTTCGATTCGGTTTCCCGATTTTAAGGTATTTTAACAAAGCAGATTACGTTGTTCAGTATTAAATAATTTAAGTTTTAAAAAAAGTTGGTTCTTAATAAATTAGAGAAATTATCTTTGTAAATATACTTTGCGAAGGAGGGGGGGGGGGGACTTCGCCAAAATCCACCTTTGCCTCAAAAGAAAAAAAAAAGGGATGATGACACTCTTTCGCCCTGGCGCACGGAGCACAAGCCCTTCTCCCCCCCCCCTCTTAGTTTTGGCCTTGATTGTGAATAAAATAATAGTTGAATGTATATTTGATTTTAAACGCATCCAAATGGTAAATCCTCTTACTTAGGAACTATTATAATGTGTCGCATTGGCCAGTTTTTTGATAAAGGCAGAATATATTTCATTAAAGTCTGCCAAAAATGACATTTTGAAAAGAACTTCCCGAAGTAATCGTGATTGCAAAATTGAGGAAGTATTCAAATGACAAACTGCGTTTTTTTCTGATTCATTTTTAAATCCATATTTGCTCTTAACGCATCCACTTTACAGGTCCTCTTATTTAGGATGTATATAATGTGAAGTATTGGCCAGTGTTTTTGATAAAGGCAGAATATATTTCATAAAAAGCTGCCAAAAAGGGTATTTTGAACAGAATTTACCGAAGTAATCGTGATTGAAAAAATTGAAGACGTATTCAAATAACAAATTGCGTTTTTTCTGACTTATTTTTAAATAAATTTTGCTCGCAAATTCATACAATTGACAATTTCTCTTATTTAGGAACTTTATAATGTGTTGTATTATTCAGTTTTTTTATAAGGCTGAATATATTTTTAAAAAAGCTGTCAAAAATTGTATTCAATCCGAATTTCGCCTAAGACGATCCTGATAAACCTGTTCTTTCAGAAAAATTAAATTAAAAAATTTTCAAAATCGGCCAAATAAAGTTGTTAAACTGGGTGTATGTCTATTCATATTTTATGGTTTGCTGTTGAGCACTCATCGAAATCAACTATTATAATGTGTCCGCCTATAGGCCAACCGACACGGATTTTTTTAATGAAAATTACCTAAAATTAGATATTGACGGAGATGTGATTTTTTTCTGCCTTAAACCTCTCCCCTTTTCTGTTTTCAATTTGTTTTTATTTGTTTATTTTTATTTTATTTTTTAATTATTTTTCTGTTAAAGTGGATAATATCAAAAACTTGTGTGTACAAAAATTATAGATGATAATTATAAGATTTAATATAAATTCAAGCGGATTCAATCCTTGTGATATTGATAATGTTTCTAGTATTTTATTCTTCATCTTAATTTTTCGTTTATTTTACTTTTATTTATTTAGTTGGCTGTAAGAGTTCGTCTTAACAAAAACTTGTCAATATAAAAGTTGTAGATTGTGTTAAAGAGATTTAAAATAAATTTTAATGAATTTAATATTTTGTGATTTGACAACAAAGTTCTTCTTTTTGACTTCTTCTTTAAACAATATTTTTCTTCTTAAATCCCTGCTTTTTTTTCGAATCTTGAGGCTATGCTTAAAAATATCAAAAGTCTGTCATACATATACTTTTGTACTTTTTCCTAGAAGTAACAATAACTTGAAAGTGATTCGTTATGCAGTCTAATAATGAAGTTATTAGGGGATAATTCTGTTTTCACAAATTCCGCCCCATTTCCATCCATTTCATTTGATTTTGTTTTTTAATGAAATTTTTTTTCAGAAATTCCAACATAGGTGAAAATGTAATTGGTAGGATCTTCTTACGAAATCTATCTAAAAGTTGCGTGTTGGGCACAGGAGATTACCGGAGAGTTTTTTTCTTTCGCACTACAACCGCATGCATGTTCACAGTATCTACTCGATTCAGATCTAGAAACCTTCTGATTGGCTCGTTAGATTCAGATAATACATACTAATTTTTATTTACACTTTCAATTATTTTCAGTCATTCGCACTTTGATTCATACTAATTTTTAATGTCTTGAAAGTGATAGTAGACAGTATCCAGCATCGCGTAATTTTGATGCACGTATTTTAAGGATATTTCTGAAAAAATTAAAAAATACGAAAATGTGTACTTAAATGATTACTTACACTTATCATATATATATATATTCAATTTTTACAAATGCAACAAAGCAATTTGCACGCCTCGTACGCTTTTAAAGAAGTTAAAATTGTTTTTACAAGGGTTTGGCAAAAATTATGTAAATAAATAAATAAGTATCCCTAGATGCTTCAGTTACATAGTGTAGTTAAAAAAAAAGTAAAAAAACCCATGAAATTTCGTAAAACTTTAACCATTATAATGAATATTAAAAGTTTTCATTACATGAATCGCTAATATTGTTTAAATTTATTTTTTTAAACTTAATTAAACATTAAAAAAAGAAAGTATCCATTATTTGATTTAAATTGATTTAATTTGATTAATAAATTTTTATAATTTATATTTTGAAAAACAATTAAACTCCACATCTTTTTAAAACTTTTCATTACTTGGATTTGAATTGGGGTGCATAAGTACTGGAGAAAGATGACATACCTCAAAGATGCAGCTCATTCGCTTCAATTCAGCTTACAAGGAGAGGTCTAAATTTGTTAATCAGAGATTTTGATTATTTTAATGTATGTTGTAGAACACTGACCTCTTAGTCTCAGGTACAATGGATTTTATACAACGCTCCTTGGTTCTTAAGAAACAGGGGGGGGGGGTCTAATATTATGACACTACTTAAATACTTACTTTGAAAGCAAAGGCCATGGTTGATCTTAGCCTAATAGTTATAGCACTGATTCGGGCAAGATCGATGTCCAGGAGCGCTGCATTTTTTGTTTTGTAAGAATACTTATAATTTAAAAATCTCGATACTGTATCTTAACTACAGCTTTAGTATCTTTAAACATTAATTTAGCATTTTTGAATATTAAACAATTATTTCTCATCACTGAAATAGATTTTTTCGAAAATTCATCTTTCTGTCAAAACCTATTACTTCCAAACTGGTAACGAAAACCGTTTTGGTGCCATCTATTTATGATGAAATAAAACCTTCAAATATAATAATAATATTAATAATAATAATAATAATAATAAAACAGGAAGAAATTGAAAGAAAAATAATAATAATAATAATAATAATAATAATAATAATAATAATAATAATAATAATACAAGCATAGTACGTAGTACAAAAATAAAAAAAATAACAATAAGCAGTAATAGATTATAGATTAATTTGTATGCTGATTTTTTTTTTTAATTATGTTTGTTACTTTAAAAACAGAGAAATATTATCATCATATTGATTTTAATTTTTAAAGCAATGCATAAATGACGTTTCTATAACACTTTCGGGTAAGGATTTTTTTTTTCATTTTGAAAACAAAATTATTATTACTTTGATAATGTTAATCGTAGCTATCCAAATATACTTACTGATGTTTAAAGATTATCTCGCAGTCTGAAATGCAAGGAATGTACTTATTTTGTGTACTATTCAATTAATATTTATATGATAATAGACTGAGGAAGAATTTTTGTTGATTTTTAGAAAATATCGTATTACAACAAGGTTTAACAGATATTCAACTTTGTAGTGTTTTATGAATTTTGTCATGCATGATTCGTTAAGAAAAGTAATCTATATTGTAAATTTAAAGAGTGAAATATATGTATAAAATAAAGTGTCGCCAAAGGTGCAAAGAGAATTAAGTAAACTTTTATTATTTTTGTTATTACCAAATGTCAAAACCTAAATGGGGCCATAATAAGAAAGGCATAGCCATATACTAACACTTCTATATGTAGAAAGCAACAAAATAATTGTTAAGACAAAGTGTCATTCAATGAAAAGACATGTATTACTAATAGTACACCAGACCCGAAAAAGTTAAAATAACGAAAAGACACACTTTTTCAATATTATTGCATCTATAAAGAATGTATTAAGGGCATTTTAAAACTCATTTGATGAAAACTGAAGTTTTGGATCGATTTATGATGTGTTATACAGCTATTTAGTCACAAATAAAAAGGTAAATAGGTTAAAATAGAAATGATACAATATTATAATTTTTAATTGACTATTCGTTTGTTTAATTATAATTACATGTATATTGTATATACTTAAAATACAAATAATGAGATAAACAACAGCATAGCTCAAGCGGGTATTGATACTGAACCCTCTAGTTAGCAAACCAAAGCTATATCAACTGAGCTAGAATCAGCCGTATCCAGCTTTCTCAATGTAGTAAATATTTAAATCGTGTCATAATATTAGGCACCCCCCCCCACCCTCTGCATATCAAGAACTAAGGAGCTTTGTATAAAATCCATTAAACCTGAGACTAAGGGCTCTCTGCCCTACAAATATATTAAAATAATCAAATTCTGCGATTATTAAAGCTGGCTTTCTCCTTGTTAGAACAAAATTCTAACTAACCGACCATTGGTTCCAAGATATTCAAAGTCAGTAAGGTCTGAATTAGAGACATGTACGGGACGAGTTCGGACCGATTTTTATTAACGGAACTCGGATCGGTCCGGCCCGAGTTTTACTTTTCTGTAAAGGCTCGGACCTTAGTTTTTTCCTGAAGGATCGGGCCGGGCCGGGATTATTTTTTTTTTCCGTACGAAGCCTTGACTGATTTCATTCTTCTTAGTTTTCACGGACCAAACTATTCCGTATGAAAATCATTTTCTTGACATGAACATGAACAAGTCTGTTCAAAAAATCAGTAAAATCTGGCTTGGTCAAAATATTTTTGCAAAAAGGGACATACTTTTAAATAGACATTATTCTACAATTAAACGTTAAAATTTATTCTGTTTAAAGAATCGTAGATTTCTACGCTTATTAAAATAGAAAAAAGAAAAAATGGACGCATGAAAAAAGAACCTTCTCGGGAATTTTGACGAAATCTTTAAACTGAACACTAGAAATTTATTTTAAATTGAAAACTAGAAATTTATTTTAAACTGAAAACTGGAAATTTCTTTTAAACTTCTTTTAAACTATTCATTCATGCAAAATTAATGCCATAATACGCAAGAAAAAAATATATTATACATTTACACCTGATAAGAAGAGAACTTGTCTGTATTTTGTTTTTAATGCGATTCCGTGTTAGAAGATTTTACGTTTACAATATACCGTTTTTCTGATTATTTTATGTCTCCAATACATGGAATATGGATTAATTATATCAATGATAACTGAAACATTTACATGCAACAAACAGAGGTTCAGTAAAAACACAAATACCTCAGGCTACGCCATTTCTGCATAATTAAAGATTATAAATATTAAAGAAACTAGGCTGGATTCCAGCCGAAATTTTAACTTTTTTTCCAGGACAAGCTTGCGCCGCATTGTGTGCGATTTTGCAAATCTAGCGGGAAAAAACTTCACAAATCGACTTGTAGTAATTTAACTTTTAAACATTTCCAATAACATCTAATACATTATAGGAAAAAAAGGTAAAACGATAGCAGCCTAACTCTTTAACAACACTTTAAAAAATTAATTCAAAAACCAAATTATCTCTTAACCTTTTGAGACTGGCGATCGATGTAGTTGTAATTGCCATCTATATTTTTGATTGAAAACACACTTATTTTGTAAATATATTTTTTTATGATAGCATGGAACCTTTACAACAATGCAGATTCTTTGTCTTTTATAGTTAAAATAGTTATTTAATAATTTTTTTAATTCCAAAATTTAATAGCATATGATAAATTTAAAAAATCTGCTAAAAATTTTGTCCACTCCAGTCCATTATAATATAATTTTTTTGTAATTATGTATGCATAAAGATATAAAATAATAAATTTCATCTGCAATTATTTGCAATTCTTGAATAAAAGGGATTTTTTTTTTTCAGATACAGATTTTATGTAATTTTGCGTTACATGTGGCTATAAGATAAATATATCTCTTTTAAGTAATATATATTATGACATTAAAATCTCATTAAAAGTACAGAGCGGCAGAAATTCAGTCTGAAGTTTTAACGTTCATGCTTTCTTACAAATAATAAAAGAATAGCAAACGATAATAAATAACAGTGATTCACTTCATGATAACACTGGTATCTATAGCATATAGTAATTAATTAATTTATGTATTTTTTTAATACAAAAAAAACCCTATTGTTGAAAATAAATATATACTATATTTTTTAAAAATATGCATTGAATGCTCACACGACGTGAATGTCTATGTATACAAATGACAAAAAATATTTTTATTATGACTATGATGATGGAATGACAATGATGTAAATTGTACAATAAAATATGTAAGTATAATAATTGTTAGAATAATTGTACAATAAAATATGTATTTTTCATAATACATAATCATTTTATCTCTAGTAAGATCAACTTTATTACTTTAATATTAGTAATTTTCATAAATTGAATTTTAAATAGGTAAGTTCGCAAAATCTTACACTGTGCACCCTGTTTTATCCCTCCAAGCGTCTTACAAAAGGGTAAAATTGTAATTTTTTTTCTCAAAATTTTGTTTTAAATGTTAAGAAAATATCATTTTTTCAACATTATATAAAAAAAAACTTTATTATAAGCATGAATGTAATCGTCCAGTGTATGAATCATTCTTTGATGTATTGAAAATTCATTAAATCTATAGAATTACGGTATTTTAAATATTGCTTATATTGCAGTGAAAACCGGAGCTTAGTATGCGGAATATTACGTTCCAGACGCTTAGAGGCTGCTACAATATCGGACGTGCCGGTCCGAATCTTTTTCTGTGGTTCGGGCTAAGCCCGGACTTGGAAATTTCGGCTCGTCCAGACCTCTAGCCTTGATAAATGAATCTGATGGGCCAAAGAAAAAGGATCTGAAACTGAACCGAGTAGGTATTGTGAACATGTCAACCACATGCTGCTTCATCCGTTGCATGAATCTCTTATAAAATGTCTGAATTAATTTTTAAAAACACGATGAATTACGAAATGAAAAAAAAAAATCGTTGTGTAACATTAAAATGCTATTTTTGGAGTGTCTCACAAACACAATTATTTATATCATTTATAAGAACGAGTTTTAATGAGAAAGATCATTTTTGCACTTTTATGCATAATTTTTAAAATAAATAAGTTCCACCTTTTTAAACTTTTCACTACTTGAATTTGAACTGGGGTACATAAGGATTGGAGAATGATGACATACCTCCAAGTTAAGACTTATACAACTCCTGATACAGCTTAGAGCAAAATTCTAATTCGCTATTCACAGGTTACACTATATTCAAAGTCATTATTAGTCCAAGAGCCGACCGCACAAAACCCTAAGTCATCGAGCACAAGAAAAACTCCTTTATTTTATAAAAGAGTAGTAATAGGGGAATCTAATCATCCATGTCTGCCGGAAGCGAAGTGGTGCATAAGCCAAAAATGAGTACCCCTAGCGGTTGACTCGTGGACTTATGTTTTCATTCATCCAATTTTCCTTTTTTCGTACTATTAATTGTACGGCAAACACAATGTTAAGCGTACAAGTAAACCACTAGTGTTATCATTTTTTGTCATATGCACAAATTCGCTTCCGGCACACGGGTGATTAGATTCCCCTATTAATACTCTTCCATAAAATAAAGGAATTTATCTTGTGCTCGATAACTTAAGGTTTTGTGCGCTCGGATGTTGGACTATATGGTCTGAATATTCGAATCTGATTTGCCAAGCAGGAAGGATCTGGATATTGAAAACATGCCAACGCATGCTTCTTCATTCGTCGCATGTATACAGGATCTGAATTAATTTTTAAAAACATGATAAATTACGAAATGCGCAAAAAATAACGATCGTTTAACAATAAAATACTATTTTCTGATTGTTTAACAAACACAGTTATTTGTATCATCTATATAATAAAAGCCTAAGTTATTTGACTGTTATCAAGAATTCCGGGCACACCGCTTCACTTTTTTCACGACAGGTGTCTATTTTGGTGCTTTGATGTTAGACAAGCGCAGGTAATAAGTCGCCAAGTATTGTTCTATCGCCATCATTTCATCTATATTATAATAGTCTAAGTCATCTGGGCTGCCATCAAAGCGGCCAACAAAGAGTTGATTCCATCGCTTTTCACATGCAAGGTTTTCCATTTTGATTAAAACTACATAAAAGTTGCCATGATCTAAATTAATTCCTGATACTTTTGGTTAGCCGGGTGCACATTTCTCCAATAAGTTTGGTTTATTTTGTGTCGGCCGATTTTCTTCTCAAAGGATATAGGCCCTGGGGGTAGTACCCTGCATGGGGATCTTTTTAAGGGAACCTAGCCCGTATTCACGCAAGTTTTGAAGAAAACCAAGAAAACTCCGAACAGTTTGCCCAACGGCCTCAATTGGGTTCGAACCCAGTACCTGTTGCCTGTCAGTTTCGAGGGAAGCACCTCTTGGACATTGGTGGGGTCTTCTCCTATAGGATTATTTTTATCTCATCATTTAGCATTTTGATAATTATTTTTTGCGTGGTAAATTATAACAATGCTTAGAAGTTTAAATTAAATATCGTGGTTTGTGATATTATTTTTTTTTTTCTTTTCTTTCAAAAATATAAAAGCCATGAATTTTAAGTGCTTCAATTTTAAATGGAATGTTTTGTATTTTTAAATGAAATGAATAAAATGATTATACTTTTATTGAAATTTAAAAAAAAATGTGATCAGAAAAATGTTTTGCGCTTATCACCCGCGCCCTGCTAACTAAAAATTCAAAAGTTCTTGATTTCTCTATCAGATTTTTCGATTCAAAACATTGAGCTGGTAAATTGGATTATGAATAAAATTATTCGTTACAATAAAATATTTGTTATGAATAAAATTATGTATAATGGAAATTCATTGCCCTAGCATGCATTTAACCCTTTATTTACCAATGGTACTTACCGGATGTCCCAAAAATGACTGATGGATTTTAAAATTCAATAACTTTCAAACGGCGACAGCTATTTAAAAATTGTTTGCAGGAGGGTTATGTATAATGTCAAGAGTTTTTTTTACCGTAATTTTTTATTTTAGTTCGCATCTGAAATAATAGGTGGCACTGACGGCGTTTGAAGGAAAGGTGATCAGTGCTGAGTGAAGCGTCGACCTGGTCTTCAATCGCCGTCAGCGCTACCTATTGTTTGAGATGCGAACTAAAATAAAAAATTACGGTTAAAAAAACTCCTGACATTATACATAACCCTCCTGCAAAATTTTTTTAAATCGCTGTGACCGTTTGCAAGTTATTGAATTTTTAAATCCACCAGTCATTTATCCATCAGTCACCCATTAAAATGACTTATTATAAAATTCTTTAATACGTCAGTTAGTTGTAATACTGTTTAGTTCGTGTTTCAGATACATTAATTTATTTGACTCGAAAAGAATTATTGGTTACACGAAACAAAAATATTTTTAACAGGATATTTTTTTTCTTTTTTTGGCCTTTGTATCTTTTCAGATTTTTTGGAGCTGAGGGAGGGGGATGGGGATTTTTCAATTCGGTATTATTTCTGTATTTATATTGTAAAAACATGATATTTGTACATTTTAAAATTCTACAAAATACTAAAAAAACAATTTAAAATAAAATATTGGAGTGGGGTTCTAAATATTGCACAAAATCCCTCTAAATTAAAATTTAAATAATCCTTCTAAATTATTCAATCCTTCTAAAATCCTTCAAAAAATAATTAAATGATTATGTAAATATTTTAATTTATTTTAGACAATTTAAGTAAAATGCTGTAAAATGCTTTAGAACATAATTTTTTTATGAATTCATAATTCGGTAGATAAAGGGTTAAGGAAGATCAAACTGGTCGCCAAGGGCGGCTATTTATAAGGATGAATGTTAATGAGAAAAATCATTTTTTGCACAATTTGTTTATAAAAATGAATCAATACAAAATTCATTGCGATAATATACATTACATTTAGTAACAGAGAAATAATAGAGCTTCATCTTAAAGAGGGCCTAATTACCATAACAACTAAAATCATTATATATCATAGGATATTGCTGAATTAATTATGTGTGATAGGATTTAATGCAAAGAAGAAAACTTTTATCTTTTTAGGTTTTAGTTCGATTTTCATAATAACTGAAATTTCTCCACAAAATTCTTGCAACGATTATGAATATAAAATTTCAAATCATTCGGTTTGTTAGTTTTTGTGTTTTTAAATTTTGCGGACAGGTGGAGAAACAGACGAAGCGGACCAGACGACGACTATAAGTACTATATATTCATATAATTACCCACATGCTTGAAAAATCAGCGTTTTGAAACTTTTCCCCAATAAACCCACAATAAGTTCCAGAAATCCTGCTTTGTCTGAACGTGACGCAAGAGGGCGCTAAAATTCTTTGCATTTTCGATCTGGATACTTGACAGGGATAAAAGCTGCTCCGGAAAGTCGAACCGTTCAGCCAGCGCTCCGATACCCATTTCACCTAACCGAACGCCCTGAGTTGGAATTTGCGGAAAAAGCACGCTGTTCTTTGTTTACATTAAAAAAAAAACTTTTCTTTTCTTCAAAAAATTACAATATATGAATTTATGACTGTTCATATTATTTATATTTCATATTATGACTTTTAAATTATTTCTTCAATATTTCTGCTGAAAAAAAAAAAAATATATTGACTTAATATCAAAAGTTACCCGAACAGTAAAATATTCTGTCTTCAAATGTAAAACATGTATTTGATTGAAGTAATAGCCCGTTTACTATGTCTGTTCGGTAAAACAATTTATACAGTTTTCGTGGAAGTTATGAAAACATTCAGCACGATGAAATCCTACTTGATTGCGATCTGGATCGTGGTCACCTTTGTCGTCAATCTACTCTGGATCGTAGAAAGATCGTGGAAAGCTCGGAGCAACATGATTGTCCCGATGCTGATATTTTCCACAGTCAATATTGTTTTTGCTGTGACATGGATCCTAGAACTATTTCTGCTCGGCGTTCAGGTACTACATCCTAGAGGGGACGCAATGTGCAAGACTATCAAGTGGAGTGACACGACATGTGTTATGATATCGTGTGCACTCATTATTTACATACTGTTCCTTTTTCGTCACCCACAGACATTACAAAAGAAAATCAAGAAGAATATGCTGCAAATGTTGATAATAGTCCCCATCATAACCGTTATCCAGGTAAGTTTTCAAATGATCAACTTTTGTTATTATTTGTGTTTACTTTATTAAATCGGATATGTCCGGGCACTGCTAAAAAGTTCTGTAAAAACTCATGAAAAGAAAGCATGCCTTTTTATAAATATACACTAGTTTTCCGTTTAATGTGTTTGATTCAGTTTCTCGATCATCATTTTACAGATATTTCTTTTATGATACATTGTAATCCCTGTATGGACTTACTTGTCTTTATTTAAAGACATTTTTTTTAAATCTTTGTTAAAACTTGTCATCTTGTCATTAAAAATCCACACTTTTAAAATTCTTTTCAATTTTATTAGAAATACTAATATATATGTTTATATGTATATATATTAACCTAGAATAATTCAGATATATAAAAATTATCTCCTTGGAGTCAGTGAGGATTTGTAATTATAATCACTTTGCAGTTATTTCCTACTAGAAGCTTGGTAATATTAAAAGTAAATTACGTAGAATTAATTCAAAACAGTTATTATTAACCACCTCTGTACTTATACAAATATTCCGAGAGACCATAAAAACCAGTTTAAAAATGCTATACAACATCTCCAAAAATTTATCATTGTATATATTGATGTTTATTAAATAAACGCATTTATTAAAAAAAGTCTAGCAATAATTTTAGCTATTCTAAAAGCATTTAAATTAATTTACAGGGCTTTATTTTGGGTCTGCTACAGGCGACATCAGTATTGAGGAGGTAATTACAATGCTATAATTATATTTATTATTTCATTGGTAAATGCATTAAGTAATATATATTATTCTTCTAAAAATATAAAACACAAAATTAATAAAATAATAAAAAAGTAAAAAATCACTTTTAATTTTTAAATTATGGTTTTATGTTTATTTTTCTCTTATATTTTACTAAAAAAAGGTTTTTCTTTTTTATAAGTATTAACGTATTAAAAAATTAATTTTGTGAGACAATTGCAAGAAATTCTCTAAAACATTATTATTTAAAAAAATGTATTCAAAAATTTTCAAAAAATTTTAAATTTATTAAAAAAAATATTAGGTATTACGTAACGGTCTAAAATAAATTAAAATAAGACATTTACGAATTTTTTAACGAATATATTTGAAGCGAAATCTTTGAAAAACACAATAGATTTTTGCTCGCCGAATCATAAGACTTTGTACTCTCCGGTAGCCCAACAATATTGGTTCAATATTGGCTACATCTTGAAGCAATATTGGAGCATTGGCGCAATATTGGCACGGAATATTGCTCCAATATTGGGGTGTTTATATTTTTCCCTTATTGAGCCAATATTATACCAATATTGGACTTTTATTGGATATATTGCCAATAAAACGCCAATATTGGTTAAATATAAGAATTTCATTGGAAATATTTCCAATGTTTCCAACGTCAACATTTGTACCACCATCCCAATATTGGAGCAATATTGATGTTTTATTTGCAATATTTCCAATAAATTAAATTTTGGCGCAACGTTGAACCAATATTTGTTTGCTACTAGGTCTTATCGCTCGGTCATTAAGTGATTTTTCTATGTCAAGAGGTTTCGGGTTCAAATCCCAGGGCGGGCAGAAGCAATTTCTCTAAAAATTAAATGATAACAGTTTTTCAAATTTACTCGAAAAATTCAATTTTTCTGAAGATTGAATGATTCACTAATTTTGAAAAGTAAATTATCATAAAAAAATTAATTGACGCAGTCTTGTGTAATTTTAACGCTGTTAATTTACAAAGTCTCGTTTAAATTTACTAAGTAACTTCCGTGTTGTTTAACAGAATCTCGGTTTTTCTAATCTCTGCAATTTTGCATAAGACTTAAGGCTATTGGTCACTCACTTTCCGAATTACCCTCTGTAATGTAAAGTCTATGGGCGTTTGATGCATTTTTATATTTAAAAAAAAAATAGTATAGTAAAAACCCCGATAATTCGGATTAATTGGGACCAGACCCAATCCGGATTATGGAAAATCCGGATTATCCGGAGAATTAGAAAAAAAAATGAAATGAAATAAAACATACTTACAGAAAATCACTTTTATGTTTAACTTATTGATTATTTACAGACAGTAAAAATGTTTATTTTGTAATAAAAATGTTTGTAACTATTTGCTGTGCCAGTTTTCTATACCTCTTGCTAGCCGTGCGGTTACGCATCCACTCTGGCATAAGTAGTTCGTTGGGTGGTTTAAATAAGAGTTTAAATAAGATATCTTAAGGTATTCTTCCGAAAAGATTTCAGAAAAAAGTTTTTTTTATTCAGAATGCGACGATGAAACAAGTTAATGGTATGGAAATTAGACAAATCGCTTCTCAATCGCTTGACCAAACCGATCCGGATTTACGGGGTCCGAATTAGCGGGGTTCTACTGTACTTTTAACTTCTTCTTTTAGTGTCCTCTTCTTGAAAGATGTTATTTTTTTCTTAGTTTTATAAAATATTTCTAAAATCTATGCTTAACTAAATGTTTTATGTGTTAAAAACTGACGAACCGGAAGTAAAATTTTAGTACTTCATATAAAATTAAGCATAAATTTTTAGAAATATTTTGAAAACTAAGAAAAAAACATCTTTCAAGAAGAGAACACCGAAAGAAGAAGTTAAAAATACTAATTTCCTGAGGAGATACTTTAAATACAAGAATGCATCAAAAGCCCTTAGACTTTACATTACGGAGTGGAATTCGAAAAGTGATTGACCAGTAGCCTTAAGATAATGGATTACCCGGAGATTCTCTGTAATTTCACAGAGACTTCTTTAAGAGTGCATTTCTTTGATTTTGGTGCATAATTAAAGGAGATTTATCGATATTATGTGCGGGACAAATTAGACGTTATTTTTTTGTTTAATTCACTAGAATTTTTGTAATAATTTTGTGTAGAACATTGTGTAGTGATATTATATGTGGGACAAATTAGACGTTATTTTTTTTTTGTTTGATTCACTAGAATTTTTGTAATAATTTTGTGTAGAACATTGTGTAGTGATATTATGTTTGAGACATATATGTGGGACAAATTAGACGTTATTATTTTTTTCTTTTTTGTTTAATTTACTAGAATTTTTGTAATAATTTTGTGTAGAACATTGTGTAGTGATATTATGTGTTCGATATGTATGTGGGACAAATTAGACGTTACTTTTTTTTTGTTTAATTCACTAGAATTTTTTTAATATTTTTTGTACTATTATTTATTGTTTTATGAGTTTCATTCCATATAATGTGTGAGATAGCTTTTCTACATATTTTTACTGCTTTATATTGTTATTAAATCCTAAAATTAAGAGCGCCCGAGACACAAAAACCTTTTTGCATTAAAAACTTCTCTATTTTTTAATGCTTAAAATGAGGTTTAAATCATGTTTCTATCTTAATTAGAACAGTAAATAATGTTGTTTTCGTTTTGGTTTGTTGTCAAAATCTACCTTTCAAGTAACGTTTGCCATGAAATGACTTCCTGTGGAAATACGTTTTTCTTCATAAAGGGTTTTTCCACAATTTCTCGGATTTAAATTGTAATAACTCAAGAACCGTTAAAGATAAATGCTTCAAATTTAGAGCATTCAGTCTTTTTTAATTGCTTTATTTTAATTCTGATTCAGCAAATTTGAAAACAAAAAGATATTTACTTTTAATAATGTGATTTTTAAAAAATAAATATTACATTTTTTTTTTTTTTACTTTAAATATTTTTTCTTTTTTGAAAAATTAATATACTTAAAAATCCTGAATCAAAATATAATTTAGATATTTTTGTTTATTTAAATGTAATAAAATCGAAATTCTACAAATAACTTTTTGAGTTATAACTATTTTAAATTACCCCACTTTTTAAATAAAGTTTTAATTTAAAATTGAAAAAGAAATTATGATAAGTTTTATCACGTGATTTTGTTTATAAATGATATAATTAACCATTTAGGATTCGATAAGTGGAAATTTTTATAATCTATTATTATTATAATTTAATAACCATTTGGAAAATGGTTGTTGCTTTCAGTCGAGAATGGATATATCTGGGGCATATCTGAATCCTTGTGATGTCCGCATTTTATTCATTTTCTGAATACGTTTGAAGCAAAATCTTTGAAAACCACAAAATATTCTGGTTCAAACCCCAGCATGGCCAGAAGCAATAATTTCTCTTAAAATTAAATTATACAGATTTTCAAATTTACTCGAAAAATTCAAATTCCCTGAAGTCTGAGTGATTCACTAATTTTGAAATTTAAACTACCATCATAAAAAAAAATTAGAAAGTCTTTTGTATTTTTAACAGTGTTAATTTACAGTGTCTATTGTAAATTTACCAAATAACTTCACTGTTATTTAGCAGAACTTCGGTTTTCTAATCTCTACAATTTTACATAAGACTTAAGATAATGAAGAAATTTTTTTAACAGTGTACTTCTTTGATTTTGGTGTATATTAAAGGGGGTTTATAAGTGGGATACATAATATATATATATATATATATACATATAATAAAGTGGGACATTATTAGACGGTATTTTTGTATTAATTCACTAGAATTTTTGTAATAATTTTGTGTACTATTATTTATTCTTTTATAAATAGGGGAGGGGAAGGGGTCTATCGATGTTATGTGTGGGACATTATTTTTGTAGGGACATTATTAGTGGGGACATATTTAGTGGGACATTATTAGACGTTATTTTTGTATTAATTCACTAGAATTTTTCTAATAATTTTATGTACTATTATTTATTCTTTTATAAATAGGGGGGGTAAGGGTCTATCGATGTTATGTGTGGGACATTATTTTTGTAGGGACATTATTAGTGGTGATATATTTAATGGGACATTATTAGACGTTATTTTTACATTAATTCACTAGAATTTTTGTAATAATTTTGTGTGCTATTATTTATTGTTTTATAAATAGGGGGAGGGGGGCACAATTCCATAAAACATGCGGGACAGCTTTTCAACATATTTCTGCTGTTTTATATTGTCATTATATCCTCAAATTAAAGGTTACACAGAATTAAATTACACAGAAATTTTCGTATTTTCTACTTAAATTTTATTGCATTAAAAACTTCACTGTATTTTAATGCTTAAAATGAGATTTAAATTATGCTTATATTTTAATTAGAACAGGAAATATTTTTTTTTCGTTTGGGGTTTGTTTTCAAAATCTAGCTTTAAAGCAACGGTTGTCATGAAATGACTTCTTACGAAAATGCGTTTTTCTTCATGATGGGTTTTTCCACAATTTTTCGGATTTAAATTGATATAACTTAAGAACTATCAAAGATAAATGCTTTAAATTTGGAAAATGTCTTTTTCAATTGTTTTATTTTAATCATGATTTTGCAAACTTAAAAAAAAAAAAAAAAAAAAAAAAACTTGAAAATATGATTTTTTAAAATAAATGTTACATATTTTTTTCAATTTATTATTTTATTTTATTTTTATTTTTTGAAAAAATAATTTACTAAAAAATACTGAATAAAAGTAATAACTTGGATATTTTTGTTTATATAAATGTAAAAAAAAAATAAAAAATAAAAAAAATAAAGGAAATTTTACAAATAACAATTTAAGATATAATTGTTTTAATTCCCCACTTTTTAAATAAATTTTGAATTTTAAAATTAAAAAAATAATGAGAAATTTTATCATCTGATTTTGTTTACAAATTATATGATTAACCATCACAAATAATTCAAAATTTTAATTAGATAAATAAAAATTATTTTAAAATGTGTCTCCTACTCTCTTTAAACAACCATGCTAATATGAAAATCTATAGTTTTTTTTTTAAACACAGTTTATGTTTGAACGACTGATAAGTAAATAGATATAGGTATATTTATGTAAGTGTCACCCGCATTTCATTTTGTCAGTTTCCATTAAATAAACCTGATGTGGACAAATATATCTTAGATCTAGTATTTGAAATGTGGATTTTTTTATAATCTATTATTATTATTATTATTATTTATTAACCTATTTATTAACCATTCGGAAAATGGTTGTTGCTCTTGGTCGAGAATAGATATATCAGAGGAATACCTGAATCCATGCGATGTTCGCATTTTATTCTTTTTCTGATTGCTCCAGGAATATTAATGTTTAATCCATGACATACGTAATATACATTATATGGCCAAAGTTGAACGGATATTTGCGATTTTAGACATTTTATTAAGTATCTAGAAAAATACACGAGAAATTTTCCTGAAATACCAAGTATGTAAACATAATTGTACAAATCATATATTACCGTGAAGATTTTTTTCCCGAAACTAAAAAAGGGAACCATCAACGAATAGAAAAATAACGAATCTTTTGGATAACCCTGTCAAAACTAATGCAGCTAAGTTGTTCAAATTGTAGATTATGATTAAGTGCCTTATTGTAATAAACTGTGTTCATTTTTATGTGGACAACGTGTATACTCATAGAGAAATTAAGTTAAAAAAAGAAACTCCTAAATTTTGCCAAGATTTTTGTTTAAATTTTTTTAATATAAAAAAAAGCTCTTTTCAGATAATATGAGAAGCAACATTGTACATAACACCATGTAATCAGAATTAAAAAATAATAAAAGTGAATAAAAAAGTAGCAGGTTTTCTAAATAATTTTTAACTGTGCATGCGTGAACGCGATCAAAAGTTCATCTGCATAACGTGTTATCTAAATGTACAGAGGAACTTTTGTGAATTCTGAAAGTGATCACCAACAGAAAAGCTCAAAATCCGTTGTTCCCAAATGCAGCAAAAAAAAAAAAAAAAAAAAAAAAAAAAAAAAAAAAAAAAATGGGGGGTTGTATCCAAATATATTTGTACGTGTCATATTTTGTATTCTATATTGTCACTGATCAATAGATATATGAATAGAGAATCTCATGTTTTTGCTTTATTTTGGGAATAATGGATTTTGATCTTATCCTTACGACGATCACTTTCAGAATCCTCAAACTATGTTTTTGAGACTTTCACAAAATTCACTTAACAGATTTAGCTAAGAGAATATGCAAATGACATGTTGATGGCATTCACACAGGCGCAGTGAAACGCGCAGTAAGCATTTAGTAAACCTACTAATTTTTTATAAAAGTTTATTATTTTTTAATTCTGATTACGGAGTATTATGTACAATGTTGTTTTTCATATTTTTGGAAAATAACATTACTTTACATTAAGATTTCTGCAAATTTTAAGCAAAAAGCGTGGAAAAATTTAGAACTGTTTTTATAAAAATCTTAATTTCTCTACGAGTACACAAGCTATCCATATAAAAATTAACACAGCTTATTACAATAAGGTACTTAAGCATAATCGACAGTTTGAGCGCTTTAGCTACATTAGTATTGATAGGGTTATCTAAAAGATCAGGGTTATTTTTCAGTTTGTTGACTTTTCCCTATGGTTTTCCGGAGAGAATTTTTACGGAAATGTATGACTTGTACAATTATGTTTAAGTTCTTTTATCAGAGTTCTTTTCTTCCTTTTTTCTTAGTTATCGAAATATTATTTTAATCTTTGCTTATTTTATTATTTTATGTTTAAAAAAAAAACTGACAAATTGGGAGTAAAATTTTAACACTTCATATAAAATTAAATGCAACTTTTAGACATATTAAAAAAAAATGGAAAAAGGAAAAAAATAAAGAGAAAAAGAGACATATTTTAAGAAAGAAATACACGAAAAATAAATTAAAATTATTAACTTCCTGGGGAGGTATTTTGAATATAAAAATGCGACAAACGCCAATAGACTGAAGGAGGGGAATTCAGAAAACAATAAAATAGCTTTTTATTAAAAAGCCTGTTTAGTATATATATAAATTTTATCATGAAATAAAAATTCAGAACAAAATGAATGATAGATATTTATCTATTGTGTATTATTATTATTATTATTTGGATGCGATGTTTTTTCCGTACACACCTGTTGCTTTCTTTTTCAGGGGTCTCTGAACGATGTTTAAAAGCAACACGTTTCTCTAAATGCGGCGCGATTGGCGTAGAGGGCGCTACGTTCATCATATATATTCAGAGTTATCGATAAAATAGTTGAAATGAGCGTTGGAGGTTTTGCCGGAATGTCTGAGCAAAAATGAAAATGTTTTCGACTTTGCTTCCCGAATTTTAGTACTACTAATACTACTACTACTATTTTTTGAGCATCCACAGCATCGAACAAACATATTAATGGTCTAAAAATTCTACATTTTATAAAAAAACTCATACAAAAGTTATTATAAAGTAAACACAAGGTGGTCACAAAAAACTTTCCCGGTATTTGTATTCCTATCGACCTAACCATTTAACCGATCTAAAAAGAAATTTCAGATTTAGTTATTTGAAGGTATGCGCTCGAGATGGTGATGATTTAAAACAATAGAGTTCTCACGGTTACGGTTGCAGAGAAAAAATTTCGAAATTTTCGAATAGCATCACCCATTTTTTTTTCATGCCTAAATCCATCAACGTATTGAAATACCACAAATGGCGTTGGAACGATACACGTATGACTAAAATTGCTGATGTAATATCGTGATACTCAGTCCTAATTAGGTTCTATGTAACGTAATATTCAGAACTGTAAAATAAGTGATTACATTTTTATTTTCACTACGTAATCTACGTGATTAGAAACACAACTTCAAAAACACATTTTAAAACAAATCGTACAACATTACTCAGTTTGCAGCTAAAAGTTAAAATAAATAAATAAATCGGCTGTTAAAAAAATATGTTTTGTAACCACTCGTTCATCTTTGTCTTTTTCACAAGTGATTTAAGCCGGCAATTTTCCTGTTACGTGTCTCATTCTAATTCCATTTATGGTTTTTCAAGACATTGATCAATTTGCGCATGAAAGAAAGTGGGTGTTGCCATTCGAAAATTCCGAAATTTTTCCCTGTAACCATAACCGAGAGAGCTCTATTGTATTAAATCATCACGATCTCGAGCGCATACCTTCAAATAACTAAATCTGAAATTTCCTTTAGATTGGTTGAGTGGTTAGGTCACTAATGAAGCATATATCGGAGAAATATTTGTTTATGACGCTCCTGTAATTCAAAACAAAATGACTAACGAGAATACAATAATTTTTTTTATGCTTATTTATTTATTTGTTTACCTTCAAACTCTTTAAAAAATATTCGAGATTTTTTGAATAATAATTATAATATACAAATATGACGTAATATTTTGATTTTATAAAACATTACTTAAGCCGTATAATCATGTATTTTCAGCAACAGAAAAATAAAAAGTAAAATTCTAAATAAAAAATATAATAATGTAACAAGCAAATTCTATATTAAAAGAAATAAATAAAATGGTCTTTTACGATCAATCAGTTCAACATTAAATTGTTTCTTTTTCGTGATAGTCGCATATTTCATAATCGGTCCGCTCGATAATAAAACCTCTTTTTTTGCTTTGAAAGATGGTCTTTCAGATAATGTCTTTCTCTCGATTAGTTTTTTTTTCTATATCTGATAAATTCTGTCTGCCTCGTATTATTTTTTTTATTTCTTCTTTAAACAACGGCATTTTGATTTCATATCCAAATAAAAAAAAAATCTAAATATAAAAAATTCGTAAAAAAATAAAATGGGGACATCTATTGCCCAAAGCAATATGCTTGAATGTTTCTCATAGAATTAATAAAAACCTGTAAAAACATCATTTTTATGACGACCAAAACAGTGTCTTACGTAACAATAGAATCATTTTTTCAGGACGCCATGGTTTAAATAATTGATATTTCTGGACCAATAAAATGTGGACAAGACGAGGTACATTCTCGACCGGCCCCACCAGTGGCTGAGATGTTCTTTTCTGGAAACTGGTAGACGGCAGGTCCTGGGTACAAACACCATCGCGACCGTCGGACTGATCGTTCGGAGTTTTGCGTGGTTTTCTCCGAAACTTGAATTTCCTTGCGTAAATACCAGTTACGTACCCTTAGAGACACCCTCTCCCCCAACGGAGGGCCTATATCCCTCGTGCTGATAATTGGCCATCACAAGTACAACCAATCAACCATTGTCGAACGAAAACAACAACCATTTTTTAAATTGTTAATGAATATTTAGCTTTGTGTATTACATATTCTTTTCTTTTAGATGCGATGTCTTTCCTGGAAGCACCTGTTGCTCTCTCTTCAGGGGCGCGAGTCGCGTAGAGGGCGCTACAATTATCATAAATATTCAGAATTTTATAGATAAAATGATTGTGGTGAGCTTTGGAGGCTTTGCAGTAATGTCGGGGGAAAAACGAAAATACTTTCAACTTTACTTGATTTTTGATTTTATAAAAAAAAGGGCGGCAGTTCACTTTTTAGTAAAAATATTTTCTAATTGAATTACAGCTTTTGATGTTATTTTTTATCTACTTCTCACAAAGAATATTATCATAATTTCCCGAATAGAAATTGAGAATAAATGAATATTATAAATTAACAAATGACAATGGCATTAAAAGCATAACACTGATGTTAAATAAATAAACACGAATTAAAAAAAAATCTGCAGACTGACATTGAAAAAAATAATTAATATTGCAAAATAAATAAATAAATAAAAATAAATGAATAATTGATTAAATAAAATGAATAATAAAAAATTGCAATTAAAAAAAACTAATCTCTCTTTTCTTAAAAAAAAAAAGTGACGAACGCTGCCACCGCCGTTGCCAATGTTTTTTGTGACCTAGGATAATTCTTCCTTAACATTATAGGAAAACTAATGCAAACAAAAATATGAAAATTGTTGATATTATAGAGAAATGCTTGATAAATACGCAGAAGCTGTTATTAAACTGAATAATTATTTTAAGGGATATTTAGTGTTAAAATTGTTGAAAATCATTCCATTAAAAAGTTAAATAGGAGCAAATATTATACACAGGAATTTAAATATTTTTAGGTCATTTTATACATTAGAAATTCCCGATGTGCAAACTGCAATTATTGTTTTAATTTGATTCATGTTTTGAGAATTTACTTCCATTCAAATTTTCAGCATTTTGAGCGACATTTTTTTACGTTTTTTATAAAAGGTTTTTATTTTCAGTTGTTACCAAATGATCAAACAATAATATATCTTTCAAATTAAAATATATATGTGTGTAATTACACACAACTATCACAAACAGAAACAAAAAATCTGTCAAATGAGATTTAAATAAGTACGAGTTAAAAACGGCGAATACTGAAAATCACGTCATAAAACTGTATTTAAATGTGAATATTAAAGAAGAGAGACAAAAAACCGAATTCATTAAAACGCGTTAACCACCATAAAATTACAAAAAAAAAAAAAAAAAAAAAAAAAACTCCTCATATTTGCAATATTGCAATAATATTTCGAACAGTTTAAATTTATAAATATATTTACGTGAGATACGTTAGACATGCCATATTTCTAAATGATCTTTTAAAACATTGTCGTCAATTCTAAAGTAACGGAAAGAAAAAAAAATTCTTTCTAGCAGTAAAATTATTTTTACATAAATATCAAAAGATAAAAGAAAACTTTAAAATAATAAATAAGTTCATTAATGTGCGTTAAAAGTAGCAAGTAAAAGAAATTACGTCATATTTAAAATGACCATGTAATGTTGCAAAATAGTTAAAAATAAAAAATGTATATATATTTAGACGAGGCAATTACTCCATATTTTGATTTTTTTTTTTTTTTTTTTTTTTTTTTTTTTTTTTTTTTTTTTTTTTTTTTTTTTTTTACAACTGTTGTGAATTCTAAAACGGCAAAAATATTATTTCCTTTAAAAAACAAAAGTATTTTAACGTGATTATAAAACGAAGAAGAAGAAATTTAGTGGAAATTACATCAGATTCAAAAGATGCATTTAAAAGACCTTACTTAAAAAAAATTTCTGATACCTCGGTTCAAAACATACCAGGAGGTAAATAGTCTGTGTTTTCCACCGTTTAACTAATCTTGTTCAATCAAACGTAAAAAATACAGTAAATGTTAATAGCAGCTGATTAGACATTAAAATTCCCCAGTCAAAGGCTGTGAATCATGAATGTAAATCCTTTTACAGGAAATTCACCCCTTATATATATATATTACAAAATTAATTCTTTTATTTTTTCGCCAGAATTTATTTTTACTATATTAATTTTCATTTAACAATGTTCCGTACTTATTCCGACTTATTAAATTAAAAACCTGTTACAAGATCTAATCTATTAATTTTATAGAAGCGATATAAACTCTTAATTCGCCTTAAAAAATATTTATTCCAATATGTGTAAATTTAAAAAATGGCTCTAAATTAAAAATATTCTTAATTAAATTTTATTTCTTAAAATTCCCAATAAAACTAATTTTTGTCTCTGTTTTTATCAACTCTTTTTAAAAAAGTTTTATTAAGTATATTCCAAAACCATACTTTTCAAAAATATCATTATTTTTTTTTCTTCGGGTTTGATATTGATTGTGTATCAATAAATTCATTTCATTTCTTTTTGTTTTAAATTATCATGTGTAGAATAGTCAAATTTTGATTTCGAATATAATTTAGTTAAATAATAATCTTTTAAAATAAAAATTATCGTCTGAAAAAGAATCGAGAATGCTATATCTAACCTCGACGCTAGACATTAAATTATGTTTACATAAGAAAATCATTGTTAAAGATTATAGAATGTTCTAGAAGCTTTAATTATTGATTTATGTGAGGAGGCCCAGAGATGATGGAATATACTCTTCATTTTCTTTCGATGATTCGGGTGTAGAAGAATTGCGGAAATTATGATTTTATGATGGAATATCAATACGGAGAGAGCATTTCCCGCTCTATCTGAATGGGTTTTAATACACTATTTTGGAGCAGAAACTGTGTAATTTAATGAAGCTTCTACGTTTATAATTTTACTTAATATTTATGTAATATATTTTGTCCTACTCTCATGCTTTATAAATATTTTTTCTTTTATTTCAATAATATTTCTCTTATATTTCATAACAGATGGCAACACCATAAGTATAAAAAAGTGAATATATTTTTCTAATAGATGGCAGCACTAATTGTTTTTTTTTGTGTATTTGTAGTAGAAGTATTATTTTTTAGTTAAAAATTAAAACATTAATATTTATAATTGATCTAAAAAGTAACGCCATTAACAGTAGCAATTACTGATTTTAATTGTAGAATGAGTGGTATAATATTATGCTTGATCTACTAACTTTTTACATAATAATTATTGTTATTATTTTAATTTTATCCTTTACATTTGTTGTGATAACTGTAACTTTTAACTTTATACTGTATAATATGTAATTTTAAATGTAACATAGCATATGACTGATCTAGTTCTCTTGATTTATTGCTCATTCAAGACATATGTTTGGTAAATATTTTAATATACATATTTTTTATATATTTTATTATAGTTATTATTTAATATTGTTATTTCATTGAATTCCTCTTTTCCTAAATTGAAATAGTAAGTAAAATCGAACCAGTCTGGTGCATTTTATGTCGAATTTCTTACCTTATAGCACGCCCTATAACAGAAACTTTTTGGATATTTTCCTTTTTGTATTATGGCTATGCACCCATGATGAGAAGTCTAATACAAAAGCCTTCTAAAGTCTATTTATCCATTTACCTTTCTTAATTTTGGTAATCTACTATCTATATCACTTCAAATTATTTTAACAGGATTTCATTTTTGTGTTAATTATACTTAAAGACAGTATAAATATTGATTTCATTGGCTTATTGTTATGCTAATATCTGAGTTGCTTTGGTTTTATGTGTAAAAGTATTTATATATATACAGGGTGTTTCAAAATAACGTGGACAAATTTATATGACAAATCAAGCATACGACAAGGATAAAAAATCACACAGGAATATAGGGCCGCAAACCACTTATTGAGCCACAAATACATGGTGTTTCATCCTAACTCAATTTGGGTTGACGGTAATAAATTTCAGAAAACTGAAGTTTATTATGATAAAACATTTAACACACATTCTCACCTTTGTTTTAAGTGTGATAACACCAAACAAAAGTGGTGGATGTTTGCATTATGCGCACCAGCAATATGCACTAGACACCTCACATTTTGGGCTGTCATAATCATTTTATGGGGTATCATCGATTGCTTGAGCAATACGTTTTTCGAGATCTTTCCGTAATGTTATCACATTTCACACAAAACAAATTACATATCGTTGCATTTTCATTACAATAGTTTCATTTTCTTTGAAATTATTACTTTCAAACCGGGTGTAGCTGGAATGAAACACCCTGTATTTGTGACTCGAGAAATAGTTTGCGACCCTATGTTCCTATGTGCTTGTTGTATGCTTGATTTGTCACATCATTTTGTCCACGTTATTTTGAAACACCCAGTATATATATATATATAAGAGATAAAGAGAGAAAGAGAGATAGCTATGTAGATAGATAGGTAGATGGATAACAGACAATTTTGATTGGATCAAAAATGATATTGATGCCAAAAGGCAACCCCCCTTTCCCCCTAGTGATATTTTTCAATATTATGTGCCAGACCCCCCACTCCCCCCTAAAATGATGTTATATATGCACTGCCCCTTAGCCACAAAGCCTGGTTTACTCAGAAGTATTGTAAATGCTAATAGTGTGTTTATTATCCAAGCTTTGTTAATCTAAACACTTCCATATTGTCAATTATTTTTTGTCAGTTTTTTTCAAATTTATGTGAAAACACAATTTTTACCCACCTTCCTAAAACGGGGTATTTTAATGAATGTCAAAGGAATGAGTCGCATAGTGTTTATTGGTGATTGCATCGCTGATTGCTGGGTAATATGATTTTCAACACAAGATATATTAAGAAAAAAAGATTCACATTTGAATGTACGTCATTACTCAGGTTGTTTTTGTTTTTCGCAGTCTTTATAAAACGCTTTGTTGAATGTATTAAATATCTGGAAATTAAAATAAAATGTTTGATTTTAATAAAAGATTATCGGGATATATATATATATAATTAGAGGCAGTAGGTGTTAAACAAATAAAAAACTATAGCGATAACCCAAGTCATATAGGTTTTGAGAAAAACGCAATTTTATTATTATTATTATTATTATTATTATTATTATTATTATTATTATTATTATTATTATATTTTTGTTAATCACAGATTTTAATTCGTGGTTCTTCGACAAAGAGTACTGGAGGTACATAGCCTAGCAGTAGTATAAAAACTTTGTTGATAAATATTTCCCAAAAACAAATTCGTCATTACTTACCAATATTAACTCTTAAATGCACGATCGTTTTGAACATACATAATGACAGATGCGGCGTACTCTACATTGTAAAAAAAAGGTTGTTTCTTAAACTAAAACAAGTTACTATAATCAAGAACGAAGATATTCGATAACCGTATACAAGTCACCCAATATTTCTGAAAGTTTTCCTTTAGGGTTATATACTTCAGAAAACAATATATTTTCTTCTTTTAAGAGAAATATATAAAAATAACTTTTTATTAGCCACCCATAAATTTCGGAAATTATTTCGAGTCGCTCTTGTAATGCATTAATCAGGACTCAAAAAATCGATTTTTGCATGCTATCAGAGCTCAACAAAACATTTTCTGCTATATAAATGAAATTGTACATGCAATTGTGCCTGATAAATACCGCTCTTAATTTTAATGTTCACGTTGTTAATTTTATATGTTTTTCAGTTAAGCATGTTTGCTGAACATGATCATATTTACCTGAGATCTCGCAGCATTCGAAATATTGGTTTTCTATGTAAAAAAAATTAATTAATACATTGTAAAAATACTGAGTAACGGTTTCGAAAATTATAGGCAGCTAATGAAATTTTTTTTTAAATTTGTTCTTTAAATTTGAAAAATAGTTTCTTTTGAGAGGTTTCCAAAGATAAAGGAATGTTTTTTGGAATCATGGGTGCCATGGAAGATGATATTGATTGTGCGGGTGATTATAGTACAATTTCTTAAATTAAGAAACATTCCTCTTTTTTATAGTTACATTTAACCGATTTTTAAAGCTTAAATAACAACTTTTAATGATACATTTGTGTAATAAATGCCCAGTAGCAATGTAAAAGTAATGAACACCAGACTGTTAAAAACAGACTAATTTAATTTGAATTGAACACATAAATATTAATTCGCGACTAATTTGCATTGCGTGAATCTCTCAGTAAGCATCCCGTGTATTTAAATTAATTAAAAAACTTATCGGGAAAAACAAGGAACGGACAAAGTCGACGCTGCAAATTCGCGACCTCCTTTCGAAGCGCGCTTAACAAAATACCAAGTTTAAACATTGAGCAAGTGCTTTGTTTTAGCTACTCTGTAAAAAGAAAGATTATGACTGTGCTGAATTTTATTTTGTGAAATGTCAAATGAAGCTTAAATATGCACTATTCGAATAGCAGTATCTGATATTATTTAGGCTTCATATCTCTTTAAATTTTTATTGTATACCCATTCATACGTTTCTCGTATATCAGCTATATCCAACTCTACGTTTTCTGTTTTTGTTGAGTAGTATCAAAACCATTAAAATCAGTTTTGTGCTTAAAAGCACGTATTTATGCTTAAACAGTAGAGAATTTGCTTGAATAACTTATTTAGTATGATACTTTGAATTTAATGCATTTTCAACGTTTCCTGCCATAAAAGAAGCCTTTTTTTTCATTTTTGGTGTAAAAAAAAGCTGAACATTCATTAAATTCTAAATATCATAATTCAGTAAGTTAGGTTATAAAAGAATAAATTTTACTGTTAGCACACTGTTTTACTGATTAAAACACTGAAAAGCCTTTTCTAAATAAAATGTACAGGATCGATGCACTTTAAAATAACAATAGTAATAATATTGAGAAACACCGAAAAAACTGGCGATAAATATATATCAATAAATATAAAAACTTTGTTAAATCACCATAAAAGAAAAATTATACAGGACGCGTTTCGAGCTGCAAAATTACCGCTCGTCTTCAGCTGGTCCAAACACGTGTCACAACGGACAGAGTGGAAATAACAGTGAAATAAAGAGGGAGGAAATTACACAGAGTGCGACAGGTGGCGCTGCTTGTCAGAGCCAAGGAGAAAGAGAAAAGTAAAGATAAACTCAAAGAAGGAGGGAGGAGATTACAAAGAGTGCCCCAGGTGGCGCTGGCTAAAAAACCAGGTGGCAGAGAAAAACTAATGAAAGATAAAGAAAACAATTGAAAAATAAATAAAATAAAATAAAATAAAAAATAAATAAATAAATAAATAAAAATAAAATAAATAAATAAATCAAAAACAAAATAAAATAAAGTTAAATAAAAAAAAAATAGTAATAATAATAAATTACAAAAGTAATTTCCATGCAGGAGAAAGGGAGGGGGATGAAGAGAGATCGTTGACAAGAGTATTACAATTTTTATAAATAAAATAAGCTTCGTGAGTATCTAAATGAGAAGGAGAGGCAGGATTAGAAATAATTCTGGCCATGGAAAAATTGAAAAAATGACCGGAAGACCAACAGTGAGAAGCAATGGAAGACCTAGATAATTCCTGATTTTTAATGTATCTCTGATGTTCATCCAATCTTTTCTTCAACGCTCTTCTGGTCTGACCAATATAACCCAAATTGCAAGAGCAAGGAATAAAATAAACACTCCACCGGTTCTCAACAGGAATAGGATCTTTCAAAGACGATAATTTAATTTTATTCATAGGTTTAAAGATAACTTTAAAATTGAAACGAGAAAGGATTTTAGCTAATTTGAAACAAAGAGGAGAATAAAAAGGTAGAACTATAGAGTTAATATTAGACGAATTATTAGAATCAGTAAGAAGACGTTTAGGCTTATTAAATTTATACAGAGCTTTGTCAATCAAAGAGGGGTTATAACCACGAGTGAGGGCAAGAGATTTGAGGTAACTAATTTCCTTATTTAGAGCAGAAGAGTCAGAAGAAATCCGAAGTGCTCTGTAAACAAAAGTATAAAAGGAAGCCACTTTATGCTGTGGAGGATGGTTAGAAAAAGCATGCGGAGGTAGAGATACAGCGAAAGGTTTTCTATAAACAGAGGTAGAGAACCGATCAGGGTGTTTAGTAACTAAGACATCGAGGAAAGGAAGAGAATCATTCTCTTCGACTTCAAGAGTAAACTGGATGCAAGGATCAACAGAGTTGACAAGAGAAAGGAGATTTTGGAGATCCAGCTCAAAAGGAATTAAGATAAAAGTATCATCAACATACCTACACCAGAAGGGAAAATCAAATAAACTGAAGAGTAATAATACTTTCTTAACAATGCGATGCAGAATAAAATTTGAAACATTTTTTTCCCAATATGAACTAGATCTCCAAAACCAACGGTTTATAAAATATTTTTCAGTAAAAGATCAGAAGTATAAAAATATGCATAAAAATAAGCACAGATTTTCGCAGTATAAAAGCGTGGGTATCATATCAAGCGACCCAACTTGAAAAAAAAATGCGTTTTTCGTATTGTGTGTCATTCATTGTATAAAATACGTACTATGCAAAATCACACATTTCTATCTTGCGTAGAAACATAGATAATGACTGTTTCAAATATCCAATATGCATTTTTTTCCTAAAATTTACTATGTCAAACTGTCGGATATGATATATTCGATCCTTTTCTATATTTTTCTCTTTTTAATCATTTGTACTATGCCAAACTAACAAATATAAAAAATAACCCTTTTTCGGGAAGGTAAAAAAATGCTATTATTGTGCTATGCTATTGTATTAGCTATTGTGTATGCTATTGTGTAGTATGCTATTCAGATCTAGCTCCAGACAGAAATAGTAAATTTGCTGTTTTATATCCCATTTAAGCATGCTGTCAATTTAATGTTCTCACTAGCAAAAAAATAACACAAATAAATAAATAAATATATAAATAAATAAGTAATAAAGTAAACAAATATATAACATCCGTTAGTTTGCATTCTTATTTTGTATTTCTTTAATGCTCATCGTTTAGCAAATGTACCACATTCCATTTTTGGATTGTATAAAAATTGGTGTTTGCATATTCCATATAAAATACATAATTTCGTTAATAGATTTAATTAAAAAATACGCACGCAGTAATATAGTAGTAGAAGAAAACATATTACAATTTAATCAAACAGGAAAAAAACTCGATTATTTTTTTCTGTTTCAAATAAAAAAACCGAAAATTCCATGGTAAACTCTACTAGTCATAAAACTTTATTTTAATACTATTGATAGAATCTCTCATGAAATTTAATGTGATATTTAATATATATATATATATAAAGAGACGGGAAGTAACTAATTACTTCTTCAAAGCTGCTGATACAGCACTTTAATCACATATATTTTATATTTTCTTTTTCCCATTTGTAAAAAAAAAACAGATTTTTCTATCTGTTTCACAAAGCAGGTTTCTTTTCCATTTGTACTCTTGAAAATTCAAAAGAGCTTCTTTAAAACATACGATGCCAAATTTGGGTGGAAAACATTAAATATCAAAGAAATAAATCCTGAATTCATTCATTTAATGATGAATCTTCAATCATACCTTGTACTTCTTTACCAATAGAACGAATATTTTCAAACTTTTCACTTATCCATTGTTAATTAAGAAATACACCGGGTGTATACGAAACAGTAAAGCTTGATTTTTTTTTACAGAATGCTAAGAGGCTCAAAAGATATATATTGATAAAATACACCTACTAACATTTGTACAAACTACACAATCACATCACAATACATTATATGACAACTAACATTTACAAGCTTTGGTTTTTATTAAAACACTAGTAGGCGTCGCCCGCTAGTTAGGCTAGGGAGTAGCCCGCTAGTCATTCACTTTAGACGAAATTTTTATTTTTTGCAGTAAGTTATATTATATAACGACACAACCATATGCAATTTACAGAAACTATTCCTGAAAATTCATCTAAATAACAATGTAAGTCTCATTCAAATCCGCCCATTTGTAATTTTTATAAGGACTCATATTCCATAATCGTTTTCACGTGATAATAGAAATTTACTCCAACATAACTGTTTAACATTATAACTGAGCATTGTTGAGCAATAAGAAATATACTAAAACAACCCCGAAAAAATTATCTAAATTACAATGTAGGTTTCATCAAAATGCGGCTAGTAGTCCTTTTTAAAATGAATAATATTACATAATTGGGTTCTCCTGATTTTTAAACTTTCTTCCTAATTCGATACATAAGTAACATAAGACGATGTGAAACATGTTAAATGCATGTTATGTCATGCAGTGTTTGCTTGTTTGTATGTATGTCGGCCAATTATTTACGCTGTGGGATATAGGCCCTAAGGGGTGGGGTGCCCTCCGTGGAGGTCTTTCTAAGGGAACCTAACCCGCATTTACGCAAGGTTCGAAGAAAACCACGGAAAACTCCGAACGGTTAGGCCGACGGTCGTGATTGGGCTCGAACCCAGCACCTACCGTCTACCAGTTTGAGGCCAGAACCTCTCGGCCACTGGTGGGGCTGTCATGAATTGTAAATTTACATTATATTAAATGTAACACACAATTTAATAACAATTTTAATTTTTCTTAAGAAAGGTGTTATAATAAAAATAAAATACATTGACATGTTTCGGAACCGTCAAATAAGTTCCATAGTCATAATATAAATAAAACAAAATTTCAAAATATTTCTCGGACAATACAAATGACACGCGACACTGAGATATAAATAACAAAAAACATGTGCTCTATTGCAAAAAATTAAATAAAAATATAGACCATGATCTAAAACTTAAATTTTTATTTAAGTTTTAGATCATGGTCTATATTTTAATTTAATTTTTTGCAATAGAGCGCGTGTTTTTTGATATTTATATCTCATTGTCGCGTGTCATTTGTATTGATTGAGAAATATTTTGAAATTTTGTTTTATTTATATTATGACTATGGGACTTATTTGACGGTTCCGAAACATGTCAATGTATTTTATTTTTATTATAACACCTTTCTTAGGTAAAATTAAAAAATTTTATTAAAATGTTTACATAAAAGGTGGATGTTTTAAAATCTGGTGATTTAAAAAAAATCAATTGGATTTAATTAACTTTTTATCATGTAACACACAATGTGAAACATTATGTAATGCATGTTAAATCACTTGAAATTATTAAACGTGGGCATAGTGCACGTAAAGATGATTAATTTTTTAACTTTTCAAAGATCGGGCACACTTTGTTATAATATTTTACTCTGATGATATCTTATTTAACTTTCCTGATTGTTCTGTTTCCACTACCATATTTGCTCGTATATAACGGGAAGCCCGTACTTTGCAAGAAAAAATGGCGATTTTTTAAAATATCGTATGTAACGCACACTGTAATTTTTATATGGAAATGAATGAATGATCAAATAAATTTCAGTAAAAAAAATAGAAACAAATTTTACATCAGGCCAGAAAACAAGGCGAAAATACATTTTTAGACTTTGGGTAGGGAATGAACGACGGGTACACTGTTAAAAGTGAAGGTGACATTTGGGCCCCGTAGGTGAAAAGGCCCTAGGGTCCATTGGAACCCGGGGCATTTGGAACCCTAGGGTGCCATAGGGGCTTAGATATGTGGTTGCAGTGCCGACAGGTCTCTTACTGGGTGATTGGAGCTAAATAAGGTGCCATACACTTCGTATTGGCAGCAATGTGGCACCTCATCGGGTGACTGGAACCATGCGCATGCACTGTGACGTGTGTCTTTCTGTTTTCTGTGACGGCAAGTAAAATCTATGGCTATGAGTAAAAGAAGGTGAGCTCGATGGCCGAGCGGTTAGAACGCTGAGCTTGTAATCAGACGTTGTGAGTTCGAATCCTTCGACGGCAAAAAGTCGGTTTGTATATTTTTTAATTTTTTATTATTGGACACTCTGGATTAAGGGTGCTATCTTTTCACCCTAATTAAAGGTGTCATTCTGGCTCCTTTAGGGGTGTCACCAGTGAGATAAGCCTTTCACCCCTAAAAGGTGCAATGTGTCACCATTAGTTTTAACAGTGTAGGAAAATGGGGTTTAGCAATGAGGATTGCTAAATAGCGTTTAAATAATGTTACTAGTTCTGTTGTATAAATAGAGCAAGGTGAGAAATAAAGATGCAGTAATAAAGATCAATTAAATAAGATTTTCCGAGATATTATGTCTTCTTTGAAAACATTCCTTGATCGATATGTATGTCATTTGATTACATCCAGCAGTAAAAAATTATTTCGTGTATTACGCGCACCTAGGAGTTTTATCCTATTTTTTTGAAAAAAACGTGTGCGCGTTAAACACGAGTAAATGCGGTAATAAGATTAGTTGTATTTTGTAACCATGATAATTAGATGAACGCTATTGTTTTCTGTAATAAGCTATTTTTTATGATACCTCAAACTATGTTTTCGTTTTGGGCATTCAAAGTACCATAACCTCACTCATCCTGAAGATGATTACAGATACACTCCGAAAAATTTAGTCTATTTATACTTGTTTATTTATATTTAGTCTATTTATGTTTGTTTAATGTTCTTATGTAATATCATACAAATGTTTTTCTTGTATATCTTACAACTAATTTTGTGTGGTTTATTTTAACTTTTTTTTATATTTTATTACAGATTGCATGGAAGGATAATAAGAGGCAATGTTATTATCATATTTATACATATTTTTCTTCATTATTTTTTACAGATTCCACATTTTGAATTAGCGATGATGGACACACCGAATAAGGGACTTCAGTGCAGCATCAAAATAACACATGAACCCAATATTTACCTAAAGCTGCTGTTATCTTACGTTCCATTATTGGTTCTTTGCATATCTCATGTTCTTTTGTATTGCATGTTCAAAGGTAAATATTATTACAATTATTCTTAAGGCATGCATAACTGCTGACCTAATGTTTTACACATGCTATGAATACATCATAACTATTTGCTTGCGGGCTTGACCGACAACTATCTTCAAACCATTAAACTGTAAAACAAAATCGTTAAATTTACGAAGCAGCAATGTTGCCAGCATTTTTTGCCGTAAAAATTTCAGTAAAATGAGATGTAATAAAAAAAAATTACATCTCATTTTACTATAATTTTTAAGACAAAAAACTGCTGGCGACATTGCTGCCAGCAGTTTTTGCAGTAAATTTAACGTTTTTCTTTTTTACTGAGTGAGGGCTGGTGGAACATAATATATCGCACCAAAGTTTAACACGTTCGCTGCCGCTTACGTGAAGATGTGATGATAGTTAATGCCGCACTGTAGAAGTGGGTTTTTTCCAGAAGCCGATTTACTTTTTATAACAAAGAATCAGTGAAAGATTTTTCCGCGCTAGCGCGTGACTGGCTATTGGACATCACCCCACATCACGCGCTGGCGCGTGAGTAGCCCTTTAACGTTGGCGCCTTATCACGCGCTGCCCATCTGCGGCAGCGAACGTGTTAATTAAGATTCACACCAGAAACTTTTATTTAAGTTTTAAGTCTATAACATTGGAGGAAAAGTGCTGTAAAATAGTTGTAGTAGTTGAAGTAGATTGAAGTAGATTTTTTTTCCAAATTTCCGGTGGGAATTCAGCATTTCAAAAATGCGATTCCTTGTCCTCCTAAAGGCTAAATTTATTCGAACCTAAATTTAGAGAGAAATTTCTTTGTGATATATTTATCTCATAATTATTCTGGTATATGTCCATGAAATAGAATAGTTTTTAAAAAAAGGTGCTAATAGAATTAAGCCTCTGGGACGACATATATCTCAGCACCTAAACAAAGGGTTAAGCCAGAAATTTTACCTACAAAATGAAATCAAATATTTATTGCAAAGACACAAGATACACAATTTATTAAATAAATTTCTTTCTTCGGTTTTATTTAAAAATCAGCGACAAGTTGGCGCAACGTGCATATATTTGTAATGAAATAAAATTTTTGATGTATTATATAACGAAAAAAAAAAAAAATAAATAAATATTCTACTTTAATTGGCACAATGAAAAGTGAAAAATATGGCGTTTAATTCTTTTATAATTGCCTTTAATTTATTTTCTCATTACGGACTGGCTACATCTTAATGTATCAGAAAGTATACGGTGGCCAGCATATAAGACAATGGTTTTAGAATTAAATTTCTCAAAAGCAAAGATTGATAGAATTTTGCGGTAAAAGGTTTGTTTATTAGATAAGCTGTAAATATTCTGTTTGTACAGAAGTTACGATCGGTGAAAATTTTTAAAAGATTGTTTTCTGATTGCAAAGAATTCTTAATTTGACATTTTTCTTGTTTTAGATTGCTTGCCGAGAACGAGCTTTTAAGGCGTACAGTGCCATATTTTAAATATTTTTCGAACAAATAGTTTGGAATTTCAAAATTTCAAAATTTTAATTCCAAAAATTGTTAAAATATGACACTGTAAGCCTAAAAAATCGTTCTCAGCAAGCAATCTAAAACAAGATAAATGTCAAGTCAAACATTCTTTGTAATTAGAGTACAAACCTTACAAAATATTCACCGTTTGAAGCTTCTGTGTAATTTTTTTACAGCTTACCTAATAAAGAAACCTTTTACCGAATAATTCTGTAGATATATATATATTTGAAACATTTAATTTTGAAATCATTGTCTTATTTGTGGATACCCTATATGTTGGGCACACATTTTAAAAATAATAAGGCACACATGCATAACACACATTGTTTCAAATGATAGATGGTAGTAAACTCAAAATTCGAAAGTGGGCCATTTAAGAGCCCACACTAATCCCTCAAAAACACCAGTATGATAATGTTAAGTTTATGGGTGCGTTATTTTCTAATACCTCGCTCAAATTTTAATATTTTTATATAATTTGTTTTGCATAGGATTCTTAAGGACGATCTACAACCGGGCTATTTTTTTATTTTTTTAATTCTGGCTTCAGATTTTTTTAAATAAATTACTTAAGTTTTGGAACCGGTCGGAACCAGTTCTGAAATTGAAGCTATCATAAAAAATATATAATAAATAAAAACCAGCCCAGTTGCAGATCGACCTCAGATATCCTATGAAAAAATAAAAATGAACTACTTTTTTAATATTTCTATAGTGATTCTTGATATATAATATCATGCAAAAATATTAAAATTTCAGCGAGATATTTGAAGATAAGACTCCCATAGATTTAACACTATCATCCGGGTCTTTTTGAGTGACTGGAACGGCATCTTAAAGGCATTTATCTGTTTATTAGAGTGTTTGTAAATTCCAAAACTGTTATTTATTTTTTAGAATAGTCCTAAATTTCATACATCAAAATAAACATTCAAAGTTTGACATTATATTCTTCAATAATAATAATAATAATAATAATAATAATAATAATAATAATAATAATAATAAGAAGAAGAAGAAGAAGAAGAAGAAGAAGAAGAAGAAGAAGAAGTTGTTACAAAATATACGTCAAATATGGCAAAAGCAATGCGTTCGTAGTATAAACATTGAGACCTTAGTGCAAAAGCTGTTGCACTCGTGCAACAATACAACATTTATTACGATTATATATTAAATTGAATAATACAGAAATAGTAGACTGTAGAAACTTGCTGCAGTAATTTTTCTGCAGCAGTGATTCCATATAATGTCCGTAAAATAACGACTTTATTCCTTTATCAACGGACTTTGCCATAACATTAACGCGATTTGTCCATGAAACACAAAAAATTACGAAAGTTGACCGTTTATGTGAAAAAAAAGTGAGAATTTCCGAAAATTTACTGAATCTTTCACGGTAAAATACCGTAAATTTACAATTTATTTTACAGTGTATGACCTCACATTGTTAAAAATTTCTGTAAAAACACAGAGAAAAAGCAAAATTCTCCGTAAAATTACACTAGTTTTTGGTTAAATGCATCTGATTGAGTTCCTCGGTCATCATTTTACACAGATTTCCCTTATCTTATATCTAATTCTTTGTAGAGATTTTCATGTCGTTATTTTAAAAATATTTTTATCTATGTTAAAACTTGTAATTCAAAATCACACGTTTAGAATTCTTTTCCAACTTTATTAGAAATATTAAAGAAGAAAATTTAGTTTAAAGATTGTTTTTTTTTAATTTTTAAAAATAATTAAATTAATAAATAAACATAAAAAAGCATTTAATAAACATATAAAACATATAATAGACATATAAATATAATAAACAAAATGATATAATAAACATATAAAGGTACTACTAGATTATCCCGTCGACCAAAAAGTTATCGCCAAACTATAAGATTAAATGCCAATAATGGATGATCGTCAATGTCATATTCAATGACATTAAATACGATTCACGTGTTTAAAATGGCATTAAGTGATTCATATTTCGACTTTTTATTTGATTTTTCATTAATATTATTCCACCAATTATCTGTTTTTTCGTTATTTAAAATAAAAATTATGTCAATATGCATAAATTGGCTATTAGTTTGGCGATTTGTATAATTTGGGCGAAATTGGTCGACGGAATAAGAGAGTAGTACTCATATAAATATATAATAAACTTATAAATAAAACAGGTAAACATATAATATATAATAAACATATAAATAAAACATATAAACATATAATATATAATAAACATATAAATAAAACATATAATCATATAATATATAATAAACATATAAATAAAACATATAAACATATAATATATAATAAATATATAAATAAACATAAAAAAACATTAATAAATAAACATAAAAATAAACATAAAAAACATTAATATATAAACATAACATAATTAAATTACATAAATAATTTATAAAAAGGAAAAATCATCCCACCAGATTTAGAGATGATTTTTCCCTGCTGAATCTTAAAGACACAATATGTACCCAAACAAAATCGCTCCTATAGATCCCTCGCACGTGACGTCACATGCTTCATCTAGCGCCCAAACGTAAGCATATGTGGTGTTTTCCTATTTGTAAAATTAGTGATTTGCGCTTCATTTTTTTAAGTACTTCGAAAAATAATGCAAGAATAAGAAAAATCAAAATTAAACAGAAAGACCACACATGCTTTAAACGGCAAACAGAGAGTTATGATGTTATGTTAGGGCTCCAGATTACAGTATTAGACGTTGCTGTGACGTCAATGCAAGTGGTCTATAGCTTAGTCAGTTAGATGTTCTTCTACTGTCAAGGGGTGTCGGGTTGTAAACAAAACCAAATTTTGGTCGATCTCTCAATATATTTAAGAAATGGATCGATCATCTGCTTTTCAGTACTTTTTATACGATATATTTTGCTAATTTGGGTTTGATTTAGAAGAAAATTTGACTGGAGCTATTCATCCCATACAATGGACGTAATTGAATTATGTATTCTATCCAATGGTTGAAAAAATGTCTAAATATTTTTATGTCTTTAATGCATACCAGAAAATAAATACATAAATAAAATAACTGAAGAAGTAGTGAAACGCGTATTCAGGCATTCATTTAAAAGAGTAGACATATACACTGTAAAAAAAAAAAAAAAAAAAAAAAAAAAAAAAAAAAAAAAAAAAAAAAAATCTGTAAAGGTACTAAACTTTTTCTTGGAAACTGGGATTGCAAGAACTTTTCATGTATTGATAACAGGAAAAATCCATGTAACCGATTCTGAAACTTGAATTTTTGCTGTTACCGTTACAGAAAATGTTCTTGGAATCCCAGTTTCCAAGAAAAAGTTTAGTACCTTTACAGATTTTTTTTACAGTGTAGATATTTGGCATTTTATTAAGCAGTTTAAAATTTCGAATTTTGTATAAAATTTGGATAATTTTTAATTTTGGGGGAGAATGTAAAATAATTTTTCACTTTCAGAATCTAAAAAAAAAAAAAAAAAAAAACCCATTGATTTCAAGAATTTTATTTATTTTATTTTATTTCTATTTTTCAGAACAATCCACAGTCGAATTCTTCGACAGCCGACAAATCAATTGGATTCGGATGGACACATACTGTACGATCTTGGAGCATGCATGTTCTTATTATTTGATTTCTTCTACTCTTTCTTTCTATTTTACATCTTTAAAACCATTAGCGCTAAGCTTGCACACTGCTCTAATTGAAAGTACCCGCGCACTTTCAATCTTGAGCCCATTTATTTTGACAGTTATTTTAGATAAAATGCCCCCAGATTATGACCCTCCAAATCCCCTCTGGACAGTTCCACCATCGTCATCATCCTCCATGCACAATAACGATTCTATGGACTTAAGTGACGATGATTATGATTATGATTATGATGTTGATGATGATGATGATGTTTTCGAGACTGAGCCGAATTTTAACCCAAATGCTGTTTTCCTTTAAATTTTTCTTCTGCGTGTTATTTTTGTTGAAATTTTATGGGAATTTTTTACCATAAAACTTTTAAAATTTTGTATTTTTTTTAATCTTTTAACATATCTGGAACACGCTTTCGATTCCTTTATTGTCACATACTGTATGTAAGTTATGACAAACAACTTAACACGTTCACTGCCGCTCACGCGATAGCGCGTGATATGGCGCCAACATTAAGGGCCTCTCACGCGCCAGCGCGTGATGTGGGGTCATGTCCAATAGCCAGTCACGCGCTGGCGCGGGAAATTTTTCACTAATTCTTTGTTATAAAAAGTAAATGGGCTTCTGGGAAAAACCCACTTCTACAGTGCGGCATTAACTATCATAACATTTTCATGTAAGTGGCAGCGAACGTGTTAATGTTTCAATTTCACATTGACAAAAATTGTAAAGGATTAAAAACTGTAAAGGATTTGGAGTGGTCTCTTCTGATGGCATTTTGTCTCAATCCTCATAATAAGTATCTTTATAATGATTTAGACTTAAATATTAAGAGCTTACGGATTTAGACATAAGGATACTTCCTTGTGAGGAAGTCTCAAAAGGAAAGGATTTAGAAAAGAAAAAAAATCCTCTAGTCTAAATCCATGTTACATAGGCAACAAACAACATGGAGCACACTTTAAAAAAATCATTTTTTAAAAAATAATTTCCAATTTTTCTAAATGTTTGAAAAATAAATAATCAATGGTAAAAATTGACTTCAAAATTCGGACTACCACCACTTTGTGAAATTTTGATTTCTTTTATAAATTTTGGGTTTAGCATCCAAATAATGTATTTTATTTTGTGTAGATAATAACCTGTGTTATTTTTGTGATCAAAGTTTCATTAAGTATGCAATTACTCACAGCATATTACGGTGTACACGATGGCTAATGAATTTTGAGGTATTAAAGTCGATTAAAGATCATCATTTTTGTGCGAAAATATTTACACACGTAAATGAAATACCAAAAACTATGTCTTCCTGTGCATTATTTAAACAACAAGAATAACAAAAAAAAAAAAAAAAATCAATTCCCTAACCACCCTAAGAATAAAGCCGTATTATAGAACCAGAACCTCGAATAATAAACAAAAAATATGTATTGTAGTGTTAATTTATGCAATGGGCTTTAGTATGTCTGTAATGTTACATTAATTCATTTTGTTGCCTATGTTGACTATATCTTGCTGACTATTTTGGCATTGTAAACTACATGTAAATTATGTGTATTCTTCCTTTTTTTTTAATGAAAGTTTTTCCTTTAAAAATGGAGTATTTTAAATATTGATATGTAAAATTATATTCATAATATGAATGTATACATACAGATAAATTTTATATTACAAAACTGGTTTCCGTCCTTTACAAAATTTCAAATTCGTAAACATAGAAATTTAATATTTATTCTTTATTAGTAATTGCTTTCTGTTTTACGAAATTCAGATTTCATACATTCGTCTACAAACTTTATGTGATATGATGATATATTCATTATATGATTGTGTATAATATATTTTACATGATTGTATATGATTGTCTATTCATTGGATATGACTGTATCGGATGTATGAACTCTATCATTGGTTCTTCTCAACTGAAATTTTGCTTCATAATATCATCACTTTAAGCCTTTATGCCTGAATTATGCTTTAATACTATGCCAGTCAAGATTTCATGCATGGCATATTGTAATGTATGCTTTAGTTATATTATTGAAAAACTGAATAATGGCTAGTATTCTTTAGATTTAAATTCATGTACGTAATTATATTTATATTTTGTGTTGAGATAATCATAAGGATATATTTTGAATCGTGTTGGGAAATTAACCTTCAAAATATACAGAAAAGATGTATTACAAGATTGCCCTTTTTCGGTATTATCAGAACATTAAAGTGTTATTATAAATACTTAATATAAAATTCATTGAGTACATTAGTTGACAGTAATAAAATTTTGGGGTGAATTATACACAGTTTATCAGTTTGCCCAGAAAAACAAAATTTATGTTATATTAAAATGCAAAATTTATTTTTCAAAATGTATTTTTGGTTTTCTTGACAATAAAAGACATCGAATAGAAATTTTCAGTTCTAAAAAAGTTTAGTGCAGGTATTGATGTTAGAAAATTATTGTTATAGATTTTATAATTCTTTAAAATACTAAAATTAAACTTGAACGAAGTGGGTAAATAGGGTTGTAAATATTGTGTAATAATTTACACTGTAAATAAATCCTGTATATATATGGATGATTTTCTGTGATATTTCTATACTTTAAAGGCACATGGAGCATAAAATGATTAAAATTTATGAGATTTTAATTACAGTCCTAAAAAATACAGCCAAAAAATTATGGTGCCAAATTATTATGGACCTGAAAGTTTATGGTGCTGGAGGTTATGGTTATAGAAGATTTTTAAATAACGTATTGTATGCATTGTGGTTGTGTACATAATTTTTTGCCTTTTTTCTCAAAATGTGCTTTTTATGCTTTGGTACATTTTTACTGAAATGAATGTTAGGTAAACAGTTCAAAATTTTCAAATTTCTGTAACTAACATGTTTCTAAAAATATCTAACATTACAGACCACAATGATTTTACTTAAATAACAATGAAAACTACATCTTTAAATTTTTACAATTTTTTAGTAAAATGTTTATAATTATATTTCTTTTAAGTTGAAATGAAAACCGCTTCTTCTTATTCTCAAATAGCATGTATTCTGACTCAAATCTCAAGTTTCACCACAGCAAATCTTAACCCATTCCCTGCCGTGATCCCCATTTGGGGATCATTAATATTTTGATCTTGCTCTCCCCTAATTTCAAAGTTTTTGTTTATTTTTCATGGTATATGTTTACAGAATAGTTGTTTCTTAATGTATGGTCAAAATGTTAGGTGTGATTAAAATATTTATTAGTATATTTAACTTTTTCTTTCAAAGTTTGCTCGAAAGTAACTCTTTTTCACTTTTATGGATTTACCTTATGAATATCTAATATGCAAATTTGAAATGAAATATTTTTTACCATAGGATTTATTTGTACATGTGTCCTAAATAGCATAATATCAAAACGGAGTAATTTTTTTTTTCTTTTTTGATTTTTTATATCCAAAATACACTGATCCCCATTTGGGGCTCACGGTTGTTGCAATGTAAAAGGACTTACTATTCACACTGCAAGCAGGATATGTTTTTCCACTAATGCAATACGTTCCTGGAATTTTTTTTAAAGGTTCATTATCAGTAAGTGTGGAATGTACCCTCTGATAACAGAAGAAAATATATACAATGGGTCACGTGGGGGGGGGGAGGGAAGGTTGGGAAGAAATACCAGGTGTTAGGAGCAGGTGCTTTGATAAACAAATTCTTTTTACTGTTCTAATGACATCTTCAATCCTTTTTTTTTCTTTTCTTTACTTTTCTTTGGGCAGCAAAAGTTTAGACTTTTTTTAGAGCAGACAGCTATGAACTTTGACTCGAGAAGTTGCTTCACTTAGAGATAATGTTATCAGCTTTGAACTAGTGAAAACTAACTTGGTTGGATTTTGATTTTTAACGAAATTATTGTTCTGCTAGTATTTTTGTGAATGATTTTGAATTTTTTAAGTGGATAATTATGAGTCGAAAAAAATTTAAAACACTCAGAGAACTTGAAGAATATTGGGACAATGATATTGATATAGATGAGGAAGAACCTGATGGTACAATAGATATAGTTGAACTGCCCCCAGACAAAGCGGATGAAGTTTCTGATTTGGAAGATATAGATGTTAATATACTAGAAGATACCATTCCAAATGATGTTCCAGGTTCTTTAGAAACACATGGTGGTAAGTGTAATGAAGAATTTATAGTTCCGAGAAAAAAGAAACCTAAAAAAGAAAAACCCATATCAAAGTGGAACAGAAAAAGTGCATCATATAACATTTCTACCCATGGAGAAGAAGAATGCAAGCAACGTGAAATGAATATGATAAATGCAATTAAAGATAAAACGCCAGTAGAAGTTTTTGAGATGTTCTTTACAGATGAATTAGTAAACTATATCGTACAACAGAGTGTATCTTATGCTGCTCAAAATAATCGTCACCAGTTTACACTTTCAGCAGACTGTATAAAAGAATTTTTGGGATTTTTACTCTTAACTGGATATCACTCTTTACCCCAAGAACAGATGTACTGGTCTGAAGATGAAGATATAAATCTTGAAATTGTGAGAAAATGCATGACAAAAAATCGTTATATAGATATAAAAAGAAACCTACACTTCTGTAACAATGCAAATATTCCAAACATAAATGGAAACAAGGACAGACTGTTCAAAATACGACCAATTCTTGGTGAACTAAATAAAAGATTTATGCAATTTGGAGTATTCTCATATAATTTGTGTATTGATGAACAAATGGTGCGTTATTATGGTCATCATTATCTGAAGCAATTTATTAGAGGCAAGCCCATTCGCTTCGGCTTCAAACAATGGGCAATGTGTTGCGGTGTGACAGGATATTGCTATAATGCTGAAATATATGAAGGGCAGCAAACGAATAATTTAGAAAAAGATACGCATGGATTAGGGATGTCTGTTATATTGAATAAAATTGCCACCATACACAAACCGGAAGAACACAGCTTTTATTTTGATAATTTTTTCACTAGTTTTCATTTGATGAAAAATTTAAAAGAGAGGAATATACCTGCAACAGGAACGGTCAGATGTAATAGGATGAATAAATGCCCTATAAAAACAGATAAGGAAATGAAGAAAGAATTTCGTGGGGCTTATGATTACAGATATGATGAAATAAATGAAATATTTTGCCTTGTATGGAAAGATAATAGCATTGTGAAAATGTTATCAAATCATCTGGAAGTTTTACCTTTGGGACGTGTGCAAAGGTGGTCTAGAACCGAGAAAAAACAAGTGCTGATTCCGCAACCTAATGCTATTGCAAATTACAATAAGAACATGGGTGGTGTCGACAAACTTGACTGGATTATTCAAAAATATAGGACGAAAATTAGAGGCAAGAAGTGGTACTTTCCAATTTTTACCAATGCTGTGGATATGGCTCTAGTTAATGTTCATACAATATACAACATTGCTAACAAAAAAATGCCACTACTAAACTTCAGGAGAGAAGTTGCAAGATTTTACTTGAGTTTACATTCTCTATCGGATCCAAAAAATAGTGGAAGACCATCATATAGTATAAGTTCCCAGAGAAGAGTACCAGATGAGGTAAGAAAAAATTCTAAAGGACATTATTTAGAAAGAACTTTAGAAGGTAAACAAAGAAAGTGTGCTGTTTGTAAAAAAAATGTTAGAAAACAATGTGTAAAATGTGATGTAGGGTTGCATGTTGAATGTGTAATACAATGGCACTCATAAAAAAATTACGCATTTCTTTCACATGCGATCTACCGTGATCCCCAAATGGGGATTGATTTTCAATTTAATAAATTTCATGAATTTTTCTATTATATTGTAAAATTTACTTGTTTGTGTTTGTTTACATGCAAAAAAGTTACTTTATATGAAAAAAGATTTAAAAAAAAAATCTGGCAGTTAATGGGTTAATTTGATACATTCAACAATTTTATAGAAAAGTGTTCCAAGCAGATATATTCTTCAAAAAATTTAATACAGATATCTAAAAAAGTTAATTAATTCTTCTAAACTAATTTATGCATGAAATTAATTTCGTTCGATTTTTATGCGAGTTACAATGTGTATATTTAAAAAGTAAATATTGTTAAAAAATATATATATCATTATCTTTAAATAAAATATATGACGTTAAATATTTCGCAAAAACTCTTTCATTTAGGTATTCAAGATGCTCCATGTGCTCTTAACGGAATAACTTTCTAGTTTAAAAGAAAAACGTAAACTTTTTCGTTAAAAATAGACATTTTATTTTTTATCCTTGCTCGTTGAAAATTAAGATTGTAGACAGGTAGGCGGCTGCCCAGACCATCACGTCATCGAGTTGACATAAAGTTACAAATTTTTTCGGTTGAACTGGAAACTTAGAACTTTTAAACTAGCGGCAACAGCAAACTTTCATGTAACAGATCTATGTTTGCTCTGCAAATAAAAAAACCCTGTAAACTTATTTAAGATTTTTCGAGAAAACTGGGACACCTAGAACTTTTTGTATAACTACAAGCTAGGTTACAGATAAAAGTTAGTAAAATTACTGTAATTTTAGTAGTTTCCTTTGTAACTATACAGATTTCTGCAGCTTTACAAAAATTAGTTTTGTAGATTTACTTATTTTTGGTACACTATACTAATAAATGTTTAGTAAGAACAGATATACATAACTTTACATCTGTAAAATTGCATATTTTTATAGTGCTGAAATTGCAGGTTTAGAAGAACTCGATTAGCATATTAAATGGCAACTGGTCTGCCAAAATAATTCTTAATGGAAGCCACCTAAAAAACTGATTTTAGTGCATGATCAGTAGATTGATCATTATGTTTTCCTACGCTACAACGTTACGTGGGGCAGGAAACAGAATGGATAACCTACGAGTTAACGACTTGTTGAATTTTAATGTGCGAATCGAGTTTTAACTAAACCTGGAATTTTAGCCGTGAACTCAGTAATGTGATTTTTTTGCTGCCGCCACCCGTTTAATGTTCAGTACCGATATTTTTATTAGTTTTAATTGACTAAGTCACCTAAAATGTTTTTAATGATTACACAAAACTTCTAATTGTGTGTTCTAAAAAATATAGGGAAAATAGGTTGGTAGGTCAAAAATTGCAGTATTTAATTATTTATGGCATATAGGATTAATGAAGAAGATAGTTGAAAAAATATTAATATTTTAATGAAAATATAAATACATATTTGTCGAAACTTTTCATTTGCAGTGTAAATTAAACAGATCTTTAAAGTATAAAAGGACGGATTGCAGTTCATAATTTTATTATATATGCATAATATATTATGAAATGTTGGTGCTGTTTGTGATATGAATATTTTAGAATTTAAATCTGTTTTATTAAGATTTAATTTGCTACATTCACATAAAATAAAGAAATAATGTTGAGATAGAAATACATTTTGTACTAAAATAACTGCTGTATTTTAGACAAAAAGTTTCATTTTAAATATGTCTGTGTATCAAAAATATTGAAAATATCATACTTTTATTTATTGTTAATTTATTTTGTCTAAATAAATGGTACGGAGATTTTTGTAAGCTGCCCGAAGGAAACTGTCCGTAGGTAGAATAATTAGACCGTTAGATAAAATCTTAGTTAAGCAACATTTTTAAATGAAAATATATTTGTGTAATTTTTGAAGTCTGACAACCAGTCAGTTAATCATTATTCAGCATTTTTAGTACTCGATAATGTAGACATACTAAAGCAGCGGCATTTTTTCATAAGAAATATTTTCATTTCATAGCATACTTCTAAATATTTCTAAAATTAATCATCTTTAATTATTAAATATTTAATTATTTTTTAAATGACATATTATTTATTTAAATTATTGTATGGGCCTTGGAATTTCCAGACATGGAAATTCTTCGGTAACAGCATTTTCTGATAGAAATTCTCTCTTTAAATCTCTCTTTCATCTTCTAGTTTTTTCGAATTTTGTGTAAAAGCATGGTATTTATTATCAACAAAATATTTTTTTTTTGTTTTGACTAGCCTCAGGTAGCTTATTGATGTAACAAATGTAAATAAAATTTTAAATGCTAAAGATTTCGCGATAACATGTAAACACGATGTTTGGCATTTAAAGACGTATGTATACAATCTGTATAGTTTATGATTTTATAAAATTAGCATATTTTTGGTTGTTCTAAGTTGATGAGATGTTCTATTTATCTGATGAAAACCCTTTCTAAAAAATCTTCAAAAGAGACAGTTAAAAATTCTATAAAGATAGCATTTTTTTGGATGTTGTTAGTTGGTGAGATATTCTAATTTACGTTACGGCAATCTATGCTATTTTCTAAAAAAGCTTCGGAGAAAACTGTTGAAGAATTTATAAAAATAGTATTATTTGTCAGTTGTAAGTTGGTAAGATATTCTATTTCTATGAAGGAAATTGATGCTATTTTTTATGAAATGTTCGAAGGATATAGTTGAAGAGTTTATAAAGATAGTATTTTTTTGGCTGCTGTAAAGTGATGAGATATTCTATTTATCTATGGAAAAAGATTCTATTTTTTAGGAAATGTTCGAAGGAAACAGTTGAAGTGTTTGTAAAGATAGTATATTTTTGACTGTTGTAAGTTGAAGAGATGTTCTATTTATCTGATGGAAATAGAATCTTTTATTTTTTAGGAAAGGTTTGAAAAAAACAATTTAAAAGTTTATAAAAAATTATATTTTTTCTTTTATATTTTTTGGGAGGGGGGGGGGGGCTTTTATATTTGGCAAGATATTCTATTTATCTGATGTAAATCTTTGTTGTTTTTCAGAAAACGTTTGAAGGAAAGTTATAACAATTTTTAAAAATGGCTGTTGAAAGTGGATATTTATTCTGTATATTTATTGGAAATCGATGATATTTTCTATTAAATGTTTATTCCTGTGTAAATAGAATTTGTGAATATTGTTCAAAGACTATGTTTTATACTATCCAAATTTAAAGTTTAATTATAAAAAGGGTAACAATTGAAGAGCTCACCCGATAAAACTGTTAAGTGACACAATCATAAATTTATGAAAATAAGATCAAAAATTCCATTTTTTTGTAGTTTATTGTCAAATAAAATTGTCCCTTGTACCAATTAAAATCTCTGCGAGTATAGTTTTTATTACACTAAAAGAGCAATCAATCAATCATTGTTTTCGAACTGAACAAGGGTGAAACCTCGTTAAATGGTTTTTGAGGGACTGACCCTACCAATATGACAAAGGAAGGGAACTTTTATCTACTCCATCTTCGGTCGTAAACCTGTCAACTGATATTCCTCTCTTGAAGTTCAGATTCAGTGCACTAGAAGTGCAATTTATACATCAAAGCGCCGAAACGAAAGATCAAAGATAGCGCAAGAAGTTAGTGCGAAAAACTGTGTGTGTGCCCGCAGCCTTATGTTCTTTCAGATAGTTATTTAACAGATGATGCAGGATCTTTCATTATCTTTAATTATATTATTGCTATTATTATTTTATTTTATCATATACCAATCATGTGAGCTTTTCAATTATACACTAATATTAATATTTATATATATTCGTATAACAATTCCTTATTGGCAGAATGATTTGGAATGTGTTGGCTTAATGTGTTGGAAAGCAATTCATAATCCATATCTTATGCATGAATTTTTATTTCTTGTTCTACGCTGTTTCAAATGTTTGTTTGTTAGTGTATTGAAAATTTTTGAAATTTCCCATTTCTAAACTGACAGGTACAATTTTAACAGGATTGTGAATGTAACAGTCAATAAAAAAATGGCTAGCATTTATCGTGTGATGATTCAATTTCAGTATTTGTATGGTTCTTGAATATTAGTATCATTATCAACTAAATGTATTCTTTGCCTTATAATAGTGGAAAAATAAGGTTAAGAATATTTATAGAATTTGCCTCTAGTTAAATTCATATCGTAAAATAGCTATAGTAAATTCAAAATAAAGTACAAATATAAGTCATAATAGAGCCAGTTCGATCTGTGTAAGGGGCTTTGCAAATATAACATTATAAACATTTTAGCGACTTTGGACCCCTTCCTTTTCCATACCATACGTTATCATCCCAGGAACCTCCTCTCTGGTAATGATATATTTATCACAGTGTAATTTTTTTATTTTTACTTTTATAATTTATTTTTTCTGTTTAAAGTGAAATACAAAACAAGTTACATTCTTTTTTCGAATACCTTATTTATTCAAATGAAGAGAAATCAATAAAGAATCGCATTGTAACAAATAACACTTGAAAGAAATTTTTACTATTTAAAGGCATTTTATTATAGTTTTTTGTTGCATAATGCAGTCAATAGTAACAAAGTCTTCTTGCATTTACACCGAACGGAAGTGAGGTGGGGAGTAGATAGAAATTCGTATCAACAAAACAAGTGGACATCATTCTTTCTCTTTTATTTATTATTAAACACAAATTTTATTTCGAGCATACTTCATATATGGTTTCTAACCGTGATTATACATGCATACACATGTGAAGAAGAATAGGAATGGCAAAAGTTGGGGTTTTTCATATTTTAAATTAAATAATTTTATAATAATTGAGTGATTTTAATAATAGCTTTGTTATTTTATTAAACATAGATAACCGTCTATAAAAAAAAAACCTACTTTTTAAAACCAAAGACTATGTTACAAATAAAAAAAAGAAATTTTGATTGGATCAAAAATGATATCGATATCAGATGGCAATCCTCCCTCCCCCCCCCAGAGATATCTTACGATAACATATGCCAGATCCCCCCCCTCCCCCCTAAAATGATAACATTATATTTGCACAGCCTTTAAGTAAAAGTTTCATGAATCTTATGGCACCATGAAGCAATTTTCATAGGAAAATTTCAAGAAGTGAAAATTAAAATGACTGGTCACATTTCGAGCTTATAAAGCATTTAATAGAATCAGACCATTACATCCGTCATCTGTCAAGAAATGATACTTATATAATATTTTACCATATTATATTTTAACAGTACAAATACTGCTTTTATGGTGATTTTTAATGCATTATTTGTATTAATATAGAACATCATATGATATAATGAAAGAAAACTGTAATATGAGCTTGATGTTAAATGTAAGTTTAAAACATAATTTTAAAACGGAAAATTAATTTACTGGTGTTAAAATACGAATGCATATACTGTGTATTAAGCAAGTGAGATATAAAACATGTAATTACTGGCGAAAATTCTATACGTTCTCAAGAGTAATTCACTAATGTTGAGTTCCCAGTGTTGTGGAAAGTCAAGGAAATTTCAAAGTACATAGGAAAAGTCAGGAAACTTACAAATATTTTCTAAAAAGATATGGAAAAGTCTTAAATAAATAACGAAAAATGACTGGAAATTTGTCGAATAATCTCTAGAAAAAATCAAAAAATTCATCAAACAATTGAAAAAGAAAATAATCGATGAAAATCTATAGTAGAAAAAATCGCCCATTTTGAAAAAGTATTGTGAAAATTATTAGCGAATTTCGTCGTATGCGTATTTGATCAGAGAGTGTTTTCAGAATTGATGAGGGAAATTCAGGGACTTTTTTATATTTTTTAAGGGTACTTCAGGGAATTTGCCTGTCATGACTTGCTGGGAACCTTGTAAGGAGTTCATGAAATATAATTTTCGGTAGTAAATTTAAAAATATAAATTGGAAATAAATGTGATTTCTCTTTGTTTCGTTTAACACAAAAGATATTGTGCTGTAAATCTACTCAAAACGAATAGGAATTTATTGCTTCTGAAAATACTTGATGCAGATATTTTAACACCATAAAGTAACTTTCAGTATTGAGTCGTAAAATATATACATAAGGCATAATTATCTTAAATATAATATTTGTTAAGTTATGATAATCAGACTTGATTGTCTGTATACATGTTGCAATTTAAAGTATCTTCGCACAGTGTCATTAATAGTGACTGTCCAAAATACTCTTATGTAACTGTTCGTTGGAAATGTAACTATACATTCTAATATATGTATATTTATAATGTAGTATTTTGTGATGTTTCATCGAAATTTATAATGCATACTGTGTGCTAATTTTGGAAAAATAAAAATATTGCTAAGAAATACTTTAAATTTGAATGAAAATAAATCTCTTTAAATAATGATATTGAATTAAAATATCATGAACGATCAAAAATGAGCCTATGCATACTCAGTTTTGAAAAATCTTATGTTATAAAACTCAAGCAGAACGATAATTTTGTAATTAATAATGGTTTGTTTGAAAAATATTCAATACACCCTGAAAAACAGGGAATATTACTCATTTTTATCTTTAGAAAGAACTATATCTTGTGTCTTTTTTATAATGAGTAAGAATGCATATGTTTTTGTTATGAGTGATTGTATATTCACGGAAATGCACAAAAAATGCGCTTACATGAGTACAGGTACATGAATAGAGCTTACAGTAGCTTATCTAAACGTGCAAGTACAAAGATGGATTTGTTCGAGAAAAATATGAATGGGATTTTCAAGATTTTTGTTTGACAACTTTAAAAGTAAGTGAATTCTGTTAAATAGTAAATAGAACTTTGTTTTTATGTTTTACGTAATTAACTGTACATTCTGTATGTATTAAATTATGCACAGCATTTTAAAATAATTTAAAAGTGCTTGAAAACAAAGTATTTTGGTATTTTGATAGCAATTTTGTTATTTTTCCTTTATACAAATTGCTTAAAAAATTCTTTTTAATAATTTTGAATTGGAATTGAATGTCAGTAAAATTTTACTTTAAATTTTTTAAACGGGGGTAAGGAGGAAATGGCAGAAAATAATATTTTATAACTTAATTTAATTTTAAAAGAATATTTTTAAATCTCTTTTAGTTCATGTTTTTACCTTAAATTGTTTTCGCAAATGTTACTCATCGGTCATCTAGTTTTACTTTGCATTCTTATGCGAAGACCATTATTTTCAAATACTTTTATATTATTTTCAAATACTGTGCATAATTTAATATTTGCATTAATTAAATTTTTATAGAAGATATAGCTGATTTCACGAAACAATAAAAAAGTATTAAATATTTTACACAAAGATCTTACTTTAACTGTTCATATTTAAATTCAACCATATGTTACAAATGACTACATAACGCTTCATTTTCTTGTGTATCAATTAGATCAAAAACGAATGCATAGAGGTTCATATTTGATCACATTCATTGAATCAAAAATGTGTACATGTGCTTCTTAATTTTGAGTACATTTGGATTAGAACTGTTTTCAGTAGGAGACATAGCTATTTTTTTACTCTGTTTTGAGATATTGTTTTTTCAGTATTTATAAATAATACAAGAAACACACAATTAATTTTGAAAATTCAATACTCTCGCTTGAAAAATTCATATAATGATGTTTACGATACTAAATTTAAAAAAAAATACTAGAAATAAATATGTTTCTTTTTTTTTTTCATTAAATGCAAGATATGTTGTATTTCAAATCTCATCAAAACCTATGTTTCTTTTTTTAAATATTTGATAGACAAATATTTTAACACTATAAAGTGTTTTTCAATGTTTGGTTGTAAAATACATTCATAAAGCGTAGTTAGCTTAAATGTAATGTTTGTTAAAATGCGATTATCAGACGTGATTGTTTGTGTGTTTGTTGAAATTTAAAGTTTCTGTATAAGGTTTCATTAATACTGTCTGTAAAAAACGACCTTATGAAACTGTTTCTTGAAAATCTAAATTTCCATTCTTGTATGTTCCAATGTGATATTGTGACTTGATTTTTTCAATATATGTTGAAATCTAAAGTGTATACTGTCTCATATACACTGTCTGTCCAAAATAAACTTATGTAACTGATTGTTGAAAGATCAACTATACTCTCCCTTCATGTATGTGTATTTATGATGATGTATTTTGCGATGTTTAATTTGGAGAGTGCAATGTATACATGTACTAAATTTGCAATAAATCAATGACTTATTGCTGAGATGATAAATGTATCATTTTAAATGAAAATGAGCCACGTTAAACATTTCAATTTTAAGACAGTTTAAAAAGGCATAAAAAATACCAATAAATGAATCAAGAATCATATCTTCATACGCTTGATATAAAGGATAGTTTATGGAGGGATGAAAATACATAAAAAAAATTTAAAAATATTTACCACAAATAATAATGGTAACGCTGCAACAAACAAATAAACAAAAAAAAAAATGATTTTATGTAGAATGTAATGGTAACTCGGACGGCTGAACAATTTGCTATTTTTTTAACGGAAAAAAAAATCTCATAAATTTCAGAAGAAAGTGGAAAACATTCCGGAATTTATAGGAATTTTTCCGTTAAAAACTATTAATTATGCTGGTGTCCCGATTACCAGTACAATATCCGTACAATTGTCCGTTTTTGTGCAGTAGATGATAAGCATTTTATCTCTTTAACACCAATATTGGATATACTAAATTTCATTTAACTTTGAATTTTATAAATATTTAGAATCCAAATCCCACCATTAAGCATCAAAATCCCAATAAAAGAATCAAAAGTCATATCTTAATATGCTTTATATAATGAATAGTAAATAGAAGGATGATGATACATAACAAAATGAAAAAAATATATTTACCACAAATGATAATGGTGACATAGAAAAAAAAAAAAAAAAAAAGAAAAAAGAAAAGAAAAACCCCCGAAAGATTTTACGCAGAATGTAATGGTAACTTGGATGGCAGTATGATTTGCTATTTTTTAATGTGAAAAACTCTCATAAATTTCCAAAGAAAAATGAAAGCATTCTGGAATTTATGGGAATTTTTCCGTTAAAAAACAATAAATTATGCTGGTGTCCCGATTACCAGTACAATATCCGTACAATTGTCCGTTTTTGTGTAGTAGATGATAAGCTCTTTATCTGTTTAACACTTATATAGGATCTACTAAATTTAATTTAATTTTGAATTTTTTAAATATTTAGATTCCAAATCCCATCATCCAGCATACAAATCCCAATAAAAAAATCAAGAGTCATTTCTTCATATGCTTTATATAATGAATAGTATATAGAGGGATGATGATAATTAACAAAATGAAAAAAATATTTTGCACAAATAATAATGGTGACACTGAAAAAAAAAAAGAAAGGCCCCCCCCCGAAAGATTTTACGTAAAATGTAATGGTAACTTGGACGGCAGTGCAATTTGCTATTTTTTAACGGAAAAAAATCTCATAAATTTCAAAACAAAGTAAAAATTTTTTTTTAAATTTATTGGAATTTTTCAGTTAAGAAATAATTTTGCTGGCGTTCCGATTACCAGTACAGTATCCGTACAATTCTTCGTTTTTGTGCAGTAGATGATAAGCTCTTTATCTCTTTAGCACCTATAAAGGATCTACTAAAGATAGTTTTATTTTGAATTTTTTAAATATTTCGAATCCATCATTAAGCATCAAAATCCCAATAAAAGAATCAAGAGTCATATCTTCATATGCTTTATATAATGAGTAGTAAATATGGGGATGATGATACATAACAAAATGAAAAAAAAATATTTAGCACAAATGATAATGGTGACACTGAAAAAAAATGAAAAAAAAACCCGAAAGATTTTACGTAGAATGTAACTTGGACGGCAGTGGAATTTGCTATTTTTTAACGGAAAAAATCTCATAAATTTCAGAACAAAGCAATGTTTTTTAATATATGGGAATTTTTCCGATAAGAAACAATTAATCATGCTGGCGTTCCGATTACCAGTACAGTATCCGTACAATTGTTCGTTTTTTTGTAGTAGATGATAAGCTCTTTATCTCTTTAGCACCTATATAGGATCTACTAAAGATAATTTTATTTTGAATTTTTAAATATTTAGAATCCAACTCCCATCATCAAGCATCAAAATCCCAATAAAAGAATCAAGAGTCATATCTTCATACGCTTAATATAATGAATCGTATATAGAGGAATGATAATACATAAAAAAATGGAAAAAATATTTAGCACAAATAACGATGGTATCATTGATTTTTTTTAAAAACGAAAGATTTTATATAGAATGTAATGGTCATTGGGACTGCAGTACATTTTGCCTTTTTTAACGGAAAAAAATCTCAATCTAATAAATAAATTTAGATTTGAAACTTCCCATCACTGATACATACAGAGGTTGGAACTTAGGCTATCTATACTAATACCTATCTGTAAGCTCTTTATAATTTTAGCACCTATATAGGATCTACTAAAGATAACTTTATCTTGAATTTTTTAAATATTTAGAATCCAACTCCCATCACCAAGCATCAAAATCCCAATAAAATAATCAAGATTCATATCTTCATACGCTTACTCTAATGAATCGTATATAAAGGAATGATAATACATAAAAAAAAGTAGATTTGAAACTACCCATCACTGATACATACAGAGGTTGGAACATAGGGGTGCAGTAAGGGGAATCGTTAGCAGTATAAGTTCATATTCTTTGACCATTCTTAATTAACTTTTTTTCACATTAAAAAAAATCAGAACTAATAACATTTAGATACATTAACAACTCTTTACTTCATAGTTTTAATTGTTAAATTATTTATTAAAACTTTTTTTTATTGTAATAAAACTCTTTAAATTATTTAAAATTATTATTTATCACCAGTTTATTCGGTGTTTTTTCGCTTTTCAATGGTGCCCCGTCACATGGAGCTCAGCATTACAACGGTTACTCAATTCGGCTAACGAATTTGAATAAAACAAAGCTTATAAACTAAAGCTGACATCTTTGTTTACGCATTGAACAATAAATTTAAATTTTAGAGATAGAAGTTTGTAAACAAATATCTTACAGCTTTATTTTCTTAAGTTTAGATTCAAGAGGGAGAAAATGCATATCTTGTTTAGACAGTACTGCTCATACATAATAGTACAGCTTTGTATAATTATTCTCTTGAAGCAGCAGTAATATATTGCCATATACATTTTTTAAAAATAATTTATTTGAAGGGAAATATTTAGAGTGTTCAAAGGTAACCGCAGTTCAAACGTGCCCCCTCTCCCGTACTTATCAGGACCTGTCTGGCGATTATAATTATGATATGATGATAAGCAGCACAGATATTATAATCAACTACGAAATTTTCAGAATCAAATGTGGTGAAAATTTTATAAATATGTATTCTTTCAAAAATACAGATAATCATATTAATTTTTATATGGCACAATAAAAAAAGTACAATGAACACAATATCAAATGGTTATCTAACTTTTAATGAAAATAAACTAGGGTAGAAATGCCAATTATGGACATTCTTGAGGAATTTCCTACAAAATTATTTTTTATTAATAGTTATAATTATTATATTTCAGTTTTTTCAATATTATATTACTTTATCAACAACATTTAACCCTTCTTTTAGTCTTATTTTTCAATATGACTCACAATTTAATTTTAAATAACAGAAATATATGAAAACATTCAAAAATACAGTAATGAACATATTTCTGATCCAGTAATTGGCATTCTCTGTTCCAGTGCCCCACCAGTGGCCGAGAGGTTCAGACCTCTCAACTGGTAGACGGCAGATGCTGGGTTCGAACCCAATCGCGGCTGTCGGCCTAACCGTTCGAAGTTTTCGTGGTTTTCTTCGAACCTTGCGTAAATACGGTTTAGGTTCCCTTAGAAAGACCCCCACGAAGGGCACTCCCCCCCTGGTCCTATATCCCATTAGTGTAGATAATCGGACGACAAAAATAAACCAAACCAAACCTGTTCCAGTAATGGACAGCTCATATAAAATAATAATATAATTGTTTTGATAACTGTATTTAGAACCAGAATTTAATGAAAAACATACTAATGAAACAGAATAGTTATTTTCAAATGAATTTAACAATTAGGATACCAATAATTAATAAAATATTTGTGATACTCTTTCATTGTTTGCATCAATTATTGTAATTATCAGAAGATAAATATTTTAATTATTTTAGATGACTAGTTTCAAATAGTAAATATCAGGCAATTATAGCTATCAAACTGAGAGAGTGAAAAATTTAAAAGATAATAATTTAAAAAAAAAAAGTTTTAGAATATTAGTGTAGAGTTTTCTCTCACTATTTTTATCAATTAAACTTTCGGTTACTATTTGCTGCATCACTAATAATAATTAATGTTACAAATATGAAAAAAATCCTATTTGGAATTGGATATTTTAATATATAATTCACAATACTAATATTACATTTAATTACATTTACCATTACATTTAATGTTACATTTACCGGGTGTCCCAAAAATGACTGATGGATTTTAAAATTCAATAACTTGCAAACGGTGACAGCTATTTAAAAAGATCTTTGCAGGAGGGTTATGTATAATGTCAGGAGCTTTATTTTTTTTACCGTAATTTTCTATTTTAGTTAGCATCTCAAACAATAGGTGTCACTGACGGCGATTGAAGGCCAGGTGATCATTGCTGAGTGAAGCGTCGACCTGGCCTTCAATCGCCGTCATCGCCACCTATTGTTTGAGATGCGAACTAAAATAAAAAATTACGGTAAAAAAACTCCTGACATTATACATAACCCTCCTGCAAAACTTTCTAAATAGCTGTCACCGTTTGGAAGTTATTGAATTTTAAAATCTATCAGTCATTTTTGGGACACCCTATACATGCAATTTAATAGTTTTTATTTCAATTGGGAGGTATTAAACCCTATGAGTCTCTATTTAACTATGCCCTTAAACAATATTTTCTTCTTCCTGACTGGTTAGATTGCCAGATATAAAATATGAAAGGCTGAGTTATATACATAAAAATAGAATTAAATATTGAATGTTCTTTTAATCACGTAAGATAACTTAAAAGCAAATTTTATAAAATTTTAGCTGTTGTGTCCATTTTGGTAAGTAAAATTAAAAATCTAAATTTGATTATTTAGGGTTTTCAGTTATGTCAAAATATTTCATGCACTATAAACATTACTGAAACTGTATAAATAGGGTGTCCATGATTAGAAAATGACTAATGAACTATCCCAATAATGGTTATCCCTTATAAACTTTAATAATAAATGACATTTTGTAAATGGTCATTAGTATATAAAATTCAAAATTTGCTTAATTTTCAAGCGAAAACATTCAAATTTTGTAAGAAAATAAATAATATATAAATTTATTAAATAAAGGCATATTCATTAAGATTTTCATTGAAAAACAGTTGAAATTTGAAACATTATTTTCTGCTTCCTGATTGTTTTAATTAACAGTTGTCAAAAATAATGCAGATTGCAATGCATCAGTTGTGGAAAATTGTAGACGTGCAACCTATTGACAACACTAATTTATATAGTGTTCTTAACTGCAATAAAAAATCAGAAGTTCTGTCATGAAATAAACCAAAAAACACTATTAAAATTTAGTGGTATCACTAGCTTCCACCACTGAATACATACAAGGGTACAACTGCAACCGAATACAAGCTAAAATCGTTCTAATAATAATAATAATGATAAAGCAAACAGGAAAAAGAAAAAAATAATACCTATTTTTGTTGACGTTTTTCTACCCAAATTGATTTTTGCAGGGCAAGTTAAGTTCCATATTAATTATTGTGACACAGAATGGAATCATTTTCACCAAGTCAGCACCACAATAATTCTCTTGAACTAATTTTCTAATTGATATATCAATTAAAAACTGCTCTTGAGGATTTTCCTGTTAGGTAGCTTTCATTACAAAAAGTAAAAAGCTACCTATTGCAGTCGTCCGGAGGAAAGCACTTCCGGAAAATTTTGGTATATTTTCACCGATCATGATCCCCAGACCCCAAATCCACCCTCCGTTCAAATGTTGACATATATATATATATATATAACCATATATATATATATATATATCTGATTTTTGTCATGCGATAACTAACGTATTTATGAACCGATTTGAATGAAACTTGGTATGTACATAGTACATACAAATGTCTCGAACGAGTTCGTTGGCCAGCATCATCCGCCATTTTGTTTCAAAATGGCGGCCATTTTAAATTAAAAAAAAATTAAAATTTAAAATTAGATGCGAAAAAATTAAAGGTTGAAAAATATTTTTCTTTTACGTATTAAAACTTAAAACAATGATTCCAGAACACTTTTTGTTTTGTCTATATCTTAAAGAAATGATTGAGTTATAGCACTTTGAATTTTGCTTATGGCTGACATTTTGAAACGGTCTGATCTAACGATCCATCATGTTGCTTTAAAATGGCATACACTTTATGATATCGTGGAATTTGGTGACTCTCTAAATCGCTTAAAATAAAACCAGGTTGAATAAAAGATGACTAATTTCTAAAAATTCCTATTAATATTCAGTCTTGACAAAAACTAGTATTCAATCTTATAAAATCACTAATTTTATAAGATTATTTCCACTAACTTGAGCTTAGTATTTTTGAACAATGTAACTTACTTTAAAATAAATAAATAAATGTATAAGTATATGAAAGCTACCTCTTCCTCCCGGCATTGCCGGAAGGACTTTTTAAATTTTAAATCCGTTTCAGTACGCGTGCATAACTGCAATATGCTCACAAGTGAACTTATTTCTGGCACCTCTAGAACTTTGTGTTTATTCTTAAGCAAAAAATCGTCTGCAGTCGATCAAAAATTGTTTAATGCACATGACCGTTTATTTGATTTTATATACAACAGATCTGGAACTTAAATACACAATAATTTTATAAGAATGTCTCTAGATAAAGTTTTTTATTTGATGAAATTGGTAATTTAATTTATCTTTTATTTTTGTCAGGTTTCAAAACAATTCAAGTTAAAAAGTAATTCATAGAGTTATTTATTTATTTACTTATTTATTTTTTTATTGAAAATAATATTCACAATTAGAGTTTATTAGATAAAACATAGTTTAGTTTTTTAAAATGTGTAAAGGTAAATTTAATGGTAATAATTTTTTTTTTAAGTCAAGTTATCAAAAGTAGTAAATACACATCTTCTTAAAAAACAAAAAAAGTGTTTTAAAAAGTTTTTCTTTGTCAATCTTTAATTTTTTTTCATATAAATTATCTGTAGAAAAAAATCTTCTAAAATAACTTTTTTAAAAACTTATTTCTAAAACAAAAATTGGAATTACGAATAATTAACTATGTCATCGGTTTTTCATAAATTTTCAATCTATATATGTATATATATGTATAAAGGGTGATTCTAAATTTTTTTTACAATAAAAGAGGGGTGATAATACACATAAAGACAAACAATATTAAATAGGAAACTAAGGATCCCAAACGTTTTCCAAACCAGATAGCCGCCATTAAAGTTTAGGGAGCAAAATTTCAAATAAACATAAAAAACGGAAAAAATTGGTCGATTTATTTGCGGTTTTCACTAAAATTATTCTTTATGTCGTAATTTTTTTTTTAATTAAATTATAAATATAAATTTCAAAAAATGCCGATAGACGGCGCTTTTGATTTTGGAATAACAAACAACTATTTTTTGCCAGTTTTTTTCTCATACCATTAAATCTTTTTGTAAGCTTAGGCATAAACTTGAATTTTGAGCTCAAAATCTGAATAGTTGGGAGTGGTTAAGTAGCACAAACTGAACTGTGTTCAGAGGGTTCAAATTTCAAATGATTATAAAAAATTGAACAATTTGTCGATTGATTTGCGGTTTTCAATAAAACTATTCTTTATGTCGGTATTTTCGTAAAAATAAATTATAAACATAAATTTCAAAAAATGCCGATAAAGGGCGCTTTAGACTTTGAAGTAACGAACAATTTTTTTGGAGTTATTTTTTCCATCTTATTAAATGTTTTTGTAAACATAGACTTTAACTTAAATATTGAGCTGAAAATCTGAATAGTTGGGAGTGGTTAAATAGACAAACTGAAATGTGTTCAGAGGGTTCAAATTTCAAATGGTTATAAAAAACGGAAAAATTAGTCATTCGCTTGCGATTTTCACTAAAACTATTCTTTAAAACCACATTTTCTTAAAAATAAAGATAAATTTCATAAAATGCCGATAGAGGGCACCTTAGACTTTGGAGTACGGTACAACTATTTTTAACCGTTATTTTTTTAAATCTCATTAAATGCTTTCAAATGCATAGACTTAAATTCTGAATCATTGCGAGTGTAAGTAGCGAAAAATTGAATTATGTTCGAGGGGGGGGGGGGGGGGTTAAATTTCAACCTCTGAACACACTTCAGTTTTCGCTTCTTAACCCCTCCCAACAATTCAAAATTCGAGCTCAAAATTTAAGTTTAAATCTAAGCTTCCGAAAACATTTAATAAGCTTTTGCAAGCATTTAATTAGATACAAAAAGTAATGGTTAAAATTAATTTTGGTTACTCTGAAGTTTAAGACGCCCTCTAACGGAATTTTTTAAAATTTATCTTTAAAATTTATTTTCAAGAAGATACTGACTTAAAGAATAGTTATATTTTAAACCGCAGACGAATCGACCAGTTTTTCCATTTTCTGTAATTATTTGAAATTTGATCCCCTCTCCTTAAACACAGTTAAGTTTGCGCTACTTAATCACCCCCTACTATTCAGATTTTGAGCTCAAAATTTAAGTTTAAATCTAAGCTTTCGAAAACATTTAATGAGATGCAAAAAATAACAGCAAAAAGTAGTTGTTCGTTACACCGAGCTCTTAAGCGCCCTCTATCGACATTTTTTGAAATTTATCTTTATAATTTATTTTGAACAAAATACCGACATAAAGAATAGTTTTAGTGAAAACTGCAAAGCAATGAACCAGTTTTTACGTTTTTTATAATCATTTCAAATTTGAACCCTTTGAACACAGTTCAATTTGTGCTTTTAACCACTCCCATCTATCCAGATTTTGAGCTCAAAATTTAAGTTTATGTCAGAGCTTCCGAAAACATTTAATGAGATGCGAAAAAAACCGGCAAAAAATAATTGTTTGTTACTCCAAAGTCTAAAGCGCCCTCTATCGGCATTTTTTGAAATTTATCTTTATAATTTATGTTCAAGAGAATACTGACATAAATAATAATTTTAGTGAAAAGCGCAAATCAATCGACCAATTTTTCCGTTTTTTATTATTATTTGAAATTTTGGTCCCTAAACTTTAAGGGCGGCTATCTCCTTTGGAAAACGTTTGGGACCCTTGGTCTCCTATTTAATATTGTTTGTCTTGATGTGTACAATCACCCCTCTTTTATTGTAAAAAATTTCAGAATCACCCTGTATATAAATATGTACTTAAAGTAGTTAAACATTAACAACATATGACTTGAATGCAAATAATAAAGCAAGATATAGATATACGAATAAACACTGAAAACGCCTTCTACGTGCATATTAAAAGCTTTAAAAAAAATGTTAGCAAATGTCTTTGAGAAAATTGTAATATAGCAAATTATCATTTATCAAAATCATTATAAAAGATAAATCGAAGTACGTATACACAAAATATTTTTTACTGAGATAAAATTCGTATAATTAAAAAAAAAATTGCTTCTCTGTGAAGTTATTACATTTTATGTTTCAACAAATTAACATTTAGTTAATCTGTTCTGTTCATGGTGGAAAAAACGGCCGAAAACTTTTTTATTAGGATACTTAAACCATTACTTTAAAGATTCAATTATGTGCTAGAACAAAATAATGAAGAAAGTTTTATTAAGCAAATCGCACTTTAAAAATAAACTAAATCTGGACAATTGAAAAAAAAAGCTTTGGATTTTACTATCTTATATTGAAAATTTTCACTTATTTTCCAATTAATATGAGATTATATTTATGCCACCCCATATAAAATTTATACCAATCTTTTAGCATATTTTTTTTTACTTTTATGTCCATATACTGTGTGGCTTATAATAATGTGGACGAAATGGAAGGAAAAATTAGGCATACTAAAAAAATTAAAAATCACATAGGAACATGAGGCCTCAAACGACATCCGTGGCTGTTATAGAGGGAAAATTATATGCAATGCAAGAAGGATAAACGCAAGTCATTCTACATCCTTTTATTTATGCAGTTTTTTAACACATGTTACGCATTAATGACCAATACTACTACAGGAGTGACTCAAAATGTTTGCCAGACGTTTGGAGACACACATTGCATCGATACTGCACGGACTGGCGCAACTTATCGAACATATCAGACGTAACCCGAACACATTATGTTGCCATAACAATTTTTCTACAAAGTCTTCCCGCAACGAAACAGCTGTTTCGTTAATACATTCTCTAAGAAAGCCATAAGAAAAAACTACTGGAGACACATCTGGTAATATAACTTTCTACCTGTCATACCGTATCACCTGTCTACCTGTCGGGATGACAGGTAGAAAGTTTGGGGTTAGAAAGAAAGAGCATGAATGTGACATAAAATTTGGTAGGGATAAGACTGCGTTATCAAGATTGTTTTTAAAGAGGGGGGGGGGTTAAGATTTGTTTTAAAGATAGTAGATTAGTGTTCATTTCAAGTTTATTCCGAAAATTAACCATCCGTGAATCCATAGAGATTTATTCTAGAAGGGATAGGTTTTGTAATGATTCTTATTCTTATGACATTCCGAGTTTGTGGTTAGAATTACTTAATAAATATTTGGAGGATGAGTTTAATAGGGGGAGCCGCGGTGGCATTGGCTATTCACGATCATAGAGGGCACTTTATTTTATGTTTTGGGTTTTTAAATTATATTTATATCCAGTGTCATTTAGTTTTCTACTGATTTTATGTGTTATGAATACGGTTCTTATGAATGAACCGAAACATGTCAACTTTTTAATTTTTATTTGTGACACCTGTTCTAAGTAAATAAATATGAAATGTTTTTATACGTAAATGAAAAAGGTGAAGTGATTTTGTTTTAGTTTTTAGTTTTGAAAAACGAAAGCTAACAACAGTTTTAACATTGCTTCACTTTCTGTTTCAGTAAATAAACAGTTAGATACTTTGACTTGTCATCTATAAGTGTTTAGAAATAGCGCTTTACTGTAGGAGTCTCATTTTGAAAAGGTCCGCAAATATCAGCATGGAATAAATCTGCAACTTTTGATGCTCGATGTTCACTTTTCTTAGGATAAGCATTCTGAATTATCTTAACCTTTGTACAACATAAACATTTCATTTTCTGCTGACAGTTCTTCATTTTTAAACCATGGACTAAATGATTATCGTGTAATTCCTTAATTACTCGAAGATCGCGATGTCTAAATATTATATGATACATATGAATACAATGGATATGCGATTCTTCAAAAGTTTTATTAGCATTTTCATTGCAGTTTAACATGTACAGGAAATTTTCTAATTTTCCTTCAATTATGACTTGGTTGTTTTTTCATTACTGTACATTTTCTGTTGCCAAAGTGCCCAAAATAGTCGTTTTGATCAAGTTGCTTAACTGACAATAAACTGCTATCAAGATCTGGAACATATAAGACATCATATAATTTTATATTTCTAACTTCATTGCCTGTTCCTCTGTATTTAATTAAACAATCACCAATGCCTTTAATATCGAGTAACTGACTACTAGCAACTTGCACTTGGCCTCTTTTAGGTTTTATATCAGTGCAATAAATATTTTTATCATTTGTCATGTGAGTTTACGCAGCAGAATCAATATACCAATTAACATCAGAGAATTTATTAGAAGCTTTAAAAAATTGAAAAATTTCATTTTCCGTTTTAACTTCTTCACTATCTGTAATAATTTTAACTTTATGATTTCTTGTTTTATGCTGCTCAGCATTCCATAAATAACAAAATTTCTTAATATGTCCTGGCCATTTACAGCAATGGCAAATCTGTTTCGATTTGTTTTCAGATTTAACCCTAAAAATTCCATCTTTCTTTGAGTCTTTAAATATTTTGATCGCTGTTTCATCACTCAATTTAGATGTTTCTAAGTGACGCTCATGCAATAAGTTTACTTTTTACGTATTTTAATGATAAGTCCTCAGAAGAAGGAGCTTCTAAGCTTGTAATTAAAGAATCATAACATTCTGGAACACCGCACAGCAAAATTGGAATTATATCATCCTCTGGGATTATTTTACCTAGACCCTTTAGTTGATCAACTACTTGTAATATATTTTGATTATAATCTTTCATATTTAAAGTTTCATCATATTTCAACTTTCTTTGCAAGAAAAGTTTTGTATTCAAATGCTTTTGTTCATAAACCTTACATAAAGAGTTCCACATACATTTAGCTGTTTCTTCATGCTTGATATGTATGAACTGATTATCTTCGACACTTAAAGCAATTTTTGCTTTAGCAGACTTGTTTGCTTTAGTCCAAGCATTTCGATCAGCTCCCGCTGCAGTTAAGTTGTTCTGATGTAATAACATCCCATAATCCGTTATCGGTTAAAAGCATTTCCATTTTAAATTTCCAAACATCATAATTCCTGTTATTTAACATCGTAAAGTTCGCTTGCTGTTCAGACATATTTCATATGTTAAATCGCACTTCTTCAAAAAAATGAATTTTAACTGTTAAATAAATTTTCCTAGTTCAAAATAAAATAGCCTCCTGGGCAACATAACCTGTTGAAACTAAATTGTAAAGCATACTAGCAAGGCATTGTAAAGCATGTAGCAAGGCAGAGTAATAAACGCAGTTTGAATGGGAAATAAACATTTAATAGAAATAAGTTCTAATATAAAACAATCTACGTATCAGATGTGAAATACATAAACTAGTACTTAAAAACAGAATTTAAAGAAATTGCCAAATAAAAAAATTATAATAAACATTTAATGGTAGGTTACACGTGAACATATAGTTCAACATGTGCAATGCAGCAATTACCTTAGCGCATAACATTGATAATATTGCCAAAATAATTTTTTTAACTACTGATGTTATGTGTTAAAATATATATAAACGATACCATAAATAAGAAAATATTCACAAGGAATGATGAAAATGAAAGATGCCATGTTATCAAATATCAAAATCTACATGCATTCACAAATACTTGCGCAGCATAATAAGTTTAATGCTAATATAAAACCTTAAATATATTACAATATATGAATCATTGAATTTATATACAGGGTGAGTCATAAATATCGAAACAATAGGCTATCTCTTTAAATATTGCCCCTAGACCCATACTTCCAATTGCAAAAATTCATAAAAAAAGGTGAAATTTTTCATAAGATAAGTTGCAACTCCATGGAGGGTCTATTTAAAAAAGTACGAAAATTAACTTTTTATACGGCCCCCATAGGATAAAAATTCCAATTAGGGAAACTTTCCTTATCCAGTTCTGAGTAATACACAAAAAGTTGCATCTTCATACTTTAAAAATTCGCGGAGTTATAACCGTTTGAATAATTCATCAGGTTTTAAGGGATTAGACACAAATTGAAATGCGCGACAATTCAAAAGGCAATGTTACTTTAACAGTTGTAGAAAACGCGTAAAAAATCTATCTTTTGTGTTAGAATTTTGTTTTTTTTTCTCTTTTGTGATGGTTAGCCATATAATTTGCTAAGAAAATCACATGCTAAAATTATATATCATATATATATATATATTACATATATATATTAAATATCATAAAATTTATAAAAATGTCATATGGTTAGTACTAGTTTCAATGCAATAGTTAAAAATTGTTATAACTCTAATTATTATTTATCGGATTTCAATTTCTTTCTATTTAACTAAAAATGAAAAACTGATTTTAGTTTTGTTTCGAGGTTTTTGTTTTTCAATATTTATTTTAGAACTATTAAAAATATTTATTTAAAAAATAATAACTTTTAAAAAATCATATTTTCAAAAGTAAATAATTTTTAATTTTTTTTAAACAAAAGTAATGGAAAATAATTAAAAATGACATGTTTCAAGTTTGTACTTTTTCTTTTACAATTCTTAACTTTTAATAATTTAAAGACAAGAAATAGTCGGAAAAAAAATTCATTATACAGAAAAACGAAATGTACTGTTTTACTGCCCATTAGTTATTTAAAAGAATGCTTTTCTAAGATGCAGATTAAGTCCTTTTTAAAAATTTAGCTTTCACAATTTCAAGCTTTTTATCGTCCTGTAGAGGCTGTTAAAAAATCTGTATTCTGGGCTCAGGTCAGATCAGGACCGAGACGTTACTTTTTTCTGAAGACTCGCCTATCCGGGTCTAATGTATTTTTTATACCGGAGGGGACTGCTTCCTTTTTCCCAGACTTGCACTGGACTAACTTTTTAATCCCGGTCTTGAACAATCCGTATTAAAATCACAGAGCTAATACGTACATAAAATAAGTAAAGTTTAATCAATATGTTTACAAAAGCCATATAAATTTTAAAACCGCTTTTATTTTACAAAAACATTAAATTTTTTTTTTTTTTTTCCTTTTTAAGATTTGTATATTTATATGCTAAAAAATTAAATAAAATAAAACCAGAGAAAAAAATCTGCCTATGACAGAATTCTGTCTTAAACAGAAAATGTGTTGATCCATGCAAAATAAATACAATAATACCTGAGAAAAAAATAAACTACATTTAACCTTCATAGCAAGGGCATTTGTCTATTACGTATTTTTTCTTTTCTATGTGATTCCGTCTTAAAAGGTTTTAGTATATAACATTTTTCAAAGTCTTCAACGCACAGGATATGGATTAGCGATAATAAAATATAAGTGAAACATTTACATATAAACATAGATTCTTGATAAAATAAATATATCACAGCCTTTGGCGCCTCTTTAATAATAAAAAGTATAAATATAAAAAAAAACGAAATTCTGTATTAAGTATTTTTGGTCAGAACTTCTCCTCGCAAAACAATTTTTAACTATACTGAAGTAAAAAACTATGTAGAAATTCACGTCTGAGCCGACTACAATTTAAGCTTTTTACCAGGGTGGTCCGGATTATGATTTTAACATTATTTCATGCCGGGTTGAACTTCTTCCCTATGGGTCGGTTTAGGACCGGATTTGGATATTTCGATCCATGCAGACCTCCACTGTTAACGATCAACATATTTTGGAAACAAGTTTTGACTTAAATCAATACGCTGCTTTATTATATCCAAATAAGAGGCACGGTCTTAAACCGACATATAATAACGTTACAATTTGTGGACGATCCCTTATTTCCTTTGAAAAACACTACGTTTACAGGCATAGTGAAGTGGTGTAAGCGACGAATTTTTGAGAATTTTAGATTTTGATATGTCTGTCATTTTTTCAGATAGGGAGATGAAATTTTTTTTGTTCAATTTAGGAATGGATAAGGAATAATTTCCTAATTGGGAATTTTGCTCTACTGGGGCCGTATGAAAATTTAATTTTTTTATTTTTTCAACTAGACCCCCCCCATGGAGTTGCAACTTATATTATCAGAAATTTCACCTTTTTTATGAGTTTTTGCAATTGGAAGTATGGGTCTAGAGGCAATATTTAAGGAGATAGCCTATTGTGTCGATATTTATGACTCACCCTGTATATACGATTAGACGATATACTGCTACTCTTAATAGAATATCCTATTAAGTGACATCAGAAAACTACATAGTAGAAATCTATATAATGCATACTATGCTAAAATTTATTTCAGTTAATTCATGCATAAGAACTGAAATTTTTTCTTTAGCAATTCTGTCAATAAACGAAACGTACTTGAGGTTTTTTTGTTCTTTTTTAAATATATCGCTCAAACGCAAGAAAAATGATACATCTCAATAAAAGTAAATTTCATAGGCGAAACAAATTAAGGTTTGCCATTTTTTTAATATAACGTATAACGAAGTTCTGAACTCGGTTTATCTCAGCTTTAAAAGTGTTAAAAATGCACAAAACCTTTGAACAATTAGAACAGAAAAGAGATAAGATGAATCTAGTAAATTCATACCCTCCACCCTTGTTGAACTGTGTCTTTTCTCTTGCTGAAAAATTTCTCCAATTCCAGAAATAGTACAAGTAGATTCTATTGATGATATACGAAAGTATTGTAATCGAAACTATTTTCTACTTCAGCTTTTCGACCGATTTACACATATTAAAGTTTAAAGATCACGAAAAAGATGTTTATGTAAGATGCCTGTGTGTGCGTGCATCGTTGTTTCGCCATTGTACTACCAAAATCTGTATGAAGTTATGCAGTGAATTGCATGATTTCGGTTATGACCATCATGTTCTCCTTCAATCTTGAAATATTCTGCCAAATTGGGTTTGCTGTAGCAGTAATTTTTGTGCCATTTTTATTATTGTACCATCGAAAGGTGTGTGAAATTATGCATAAAACTGAATCAGTTTTATTTTTGTATGTTTCTGATTATGGCAAGCACGTTCTTCTATAAAATGGAAATAATTAACGGAAATTGAAGCAATAATAGTGATTTTTGTACAATTTTCTTTGTTGTTTTAATTTTAATCCATAAATGTTTTAACTTTAATTCATTATCAATCATTATCAAATATATTGGTTTGTATAAAAATAAGTATCAATTGAAATTCAAATCAATATTTCTACGAAATTAAATAAAATGAAAAAGAATATTTTAAAACCTTTTTATAATCATTATTGAACTGCAATTTCACAATTGCATTTCATATAGACAAAATTCTAGTTTCTACAAAATAAATAGAGAAATTAAATATTCAAATTCTCGTTATTTTATTAATAAATAACGTTTATTATTATTCTTATAGTTGTTATAGAATATTATTCTTATTTCTTATAGATACGTAATTGCGTCACCACACATCTATAAGAATTAAAATTCTTTCTATAAGAATTGAAAAATAAAACATGTAGGTATGTTATTTTTCAGACTTACATTTCAACCAACTAATTACTTATTCAAAACATTTATATGCGTTTGGAAACTACATTATAAGAAAAAGAAACCTTACTTAGAAAACCAAAAAACATCGGTTGTTGTTTAGCAACAAATGGTAAACAAATATGGTTCTTTCAATTTCCCGAATTATTTTATACTTAGGTATGAACAGTTAGGTATGTTTCTTCCATGACTTCCTTAAACTTTTGAGAAAGGCAGATAATTATTCAAATCAAACATAGAGTAACACATAATTTCCACATAAATTTTTAAACTCTTAATTTAAAATGAAAAAAAAAATACATAAGTGATTTTATTTTTTTAGCTCACAGGCTATTAAATCCAGTGAGCTTATGGGTTTGCCCATTGTGTATGTATATACATACGTATGTATGTATGTGAGTAACGCGATAACTCATGATAAAAATATCTGATTTGCTTCAAATTTTAGATAAAATATTATTGTGATAATGCTCTTCCCTGATTAGTTTTGGGAGTTCATTGGATAAGAAAAAGGGGGGGGGGACGGAACGAATTATATCTTCTTAATTTAGATAAATGGGTTTTTCATGCTGAATTCTTAGATTTCATTCAATTTTAGGTATAGAATAAGTCGCATATGGTGCCTCGATGATTAATTTTAAATGTTCATACATTAATTATAAAGAGCGGGAGGGGGGGGGGCGGGGAATGAGGGGTTACACCCTCTTAATTTAAGTAAATGTATCTTTTACGCAATATTTAACGATTACCTTCAAATTTTAGCTGTAGGTTCATTCTGATAAGGCGCTTCCATGATTTGTTGTGGGGTTTCATTGGTTTAATATAAAGGGAGGATCTGGGGCTATTCTCCTTAATTTAGGTAAAGGGATTTTTCAGGCAGAATCATCAGATTTACTTCAATGTTTGCGTGTAAGTTCATACTGATAAGACGATTCTCTAATTAGTTTTAGGGTTTTTTGTTAAGCACAAAGGGAGATTTTTCTGCAGAAGTATCCGATTTAATTTAAATTTTGATATAGATTTTTTCTAATAATGCGAATCTATGAATACATTTGTGTGTTTAATGGTTATGTATAAAGGGGAGAATAGGGGATAGACCCACTTAAATTAAATAAATGTAGATTTTATGCAGAATTATCACATTAGTTTTGGAGATTCAGTCATTAAATCGCAAAATTGAAGCTATTTTTTTCAGTAATATAAAACCAAAGAAGTAAAATAATTTTCTAAAAGTACAGAAAAATGGCAAAATAAATAAAATAATGACAAACTAATAAAATAATGGCAAAATAAAGAAAATGATGACAAACTAATAAAATAATGACAAAAAAATAAAAAAAATAACAAACTAATAAAATAATGACAAAATAAATAAAATAATAAAATAAAAACATCCCCATTTCCATCCTTTATATTTGAATATTTTTGTGTGCGCAATGGTTATGTATAAAGTGTTTCTCAAATTGTTTGAAATTATTATTAATTTTTTACTCAATTCTAAATTAAATATTCATCTTTCGTTATTAACAGTTTATTCTCATGAGAAAACTCATCTCGATTTCTTTCGAACATAGATAATTTAACAAAAAACAACTCCATTAAAAATCGTAATATTTTAACACATATACTCATAAAAAAGCATTCTAATCACACTCAAAAACAAAAAGAATATTGTTTCACACAGCTTAGGTAAAAGCTGAAGAAATAAACAGGTAATGTATTTATCAAAAATTATCGTTTGCACAGAAAACTTTTTACATTTTGATATAATTTGGTTGCTAGGCGACAGCGCCAGTATAAAATTAAATAGCATTTTATCAAACATAAAGGGGAGGATGGGAGATTGACCCACTTAAATTAAATAAATGTGGATTTTATGCAAAATTATCCCATTAGTTTTGGAGATTCAATCATTAAATCGCAAAATCAATGCTTTTTTTTTTTTTTTTTTTTTTTTTTTTTTTTTGTTAGTAACATAAAATTAAAGTGGTTAAAACATTTTCAAAAAGTACAGAAAAATGACACTATAAATAAAATAATGACTATCTAATAAAATAATGATAAAATAAATAAAATAATGAAATAAACCCATCCCCATTTCCATTCTTTATACTTAGTATAAAGGATGGAAACATGGAAATTAATCTGCCTCTTAATTTTTTTTTTCGAGCGGCATTATGCTCTTTAAAAAATATGGCTGTAATATACAGTTAGTGTGGATAGCCTGTGAGCTCAAAGCCATCAGTTTAAATGGGCAATATTCTTTTTATATTTTAATTTTTTATTCCTATGAAAATAAATTTTGCAGCATTTTACAGTACTTCCTTAAATTTATACTTTATTTTAAAGGATTTATATGAACGCGGCATCAGTCCTTTATCAACATTGTAAATGTTATTTTTAATGTGGAAAACAAAAGTAAATAAGTTTGAGGAAAATTCTTGGAAGCATTTAAAGACAAGCATATAATACAACTTTGTTTCTACCTTTTGTTCGACAGAAATGTTGAAAAGAGCTTCTGAGTCACAAGAATATTTTTATTTGATTAAAAAATATAATAATATAAAAGATTTATCAGAATATCGTTTAAAATTCCGGTTCTGGAAAACTGAAGAACGCTACTTTCATTATCTTTCAAATTATTTCTTCATTTATCTCATTTTGCTACTGAATCGTTTAAATATAAACCAGTCGTTGGGGGCCACCGTAATATTTACCCATCATGGATATGCATAATATAATATATGAAAATAAAGCATGTGAAGACTGTTTATACAATGTATTCAATTAAAAAAAATTAAATATTGTTAATATACATAGTAATGCTCTATTAATGAATTGGCGATGAACCCATATCGACAAATTATATAAAATGCCAAACTACTCAAGTAAGTACCGAACTGCGTAAATGAAACATCCTTATAGTTCCAAAAATAATAATCATATTAACTAACAGTTTAATGCGTTGGATTAAGCGCCTCATTTCCAATTAAAATATATATTTTAATTTATATTTGAATGAAATACAGGGTCATGAAAAATCGAAGAATGTGGAAAACAGTTTTACAAATATCTCGGCAACTAATAATCCAATAGACATCGTTCCTTATGCAAAATCTGCGTTATTTTATTGCCTTTTACGTCCATTCCTTAAAATAAAACAATCCGAAAATTTTTATCTAACTTTCATCAGAATGCCTTTTTCGAGAATTCGAAAAAAAATAGTTCCGTATAATCTAGATAACTGATACTAAATAGGCTTCGTCCCATTCTTTCATACTAAATACACACAGAATTTCAAGTCTCTATCTCAATTTGTTCGTGAGATAGAGCGTCTACAGACAGACAGACAGGCTGACGGTTGGCATTTCCTCCCCCCCCCCCCCAAATATTGTTTTTCGGAATTTCCGCTATCTGAAACGTGTAATTCCGTCAAAAAATGTTTTTCAATTTTCAAAACGATTGCACGACTTACCCTATACTACGCATGATGGGTAAGTAAAAATCGGAATGAATTAATTCATTCATTGGAAAACTGAAGAACGCTACCTTTATTATCTTTCAAATTATTTCTTCGTTTATCTCATTTCGCCACTGAATTATTTTAAATATAAAAAATCGGAATGAATTCTTTGAAAAAGTCTCCATTTTTTTGGCTGTTGTAATCTATGTCGCATACCTTTGAAATATGTAATTTGAGCGACTTTTTTTTTCATTTATTGAATGGACAGCAGTGCCTTTACATTTTGCGTATGTCCACAGATCGGGAATTTGTTCTATTGATTTTCACCATCTTAACAACATGCAAGAATAACAAAATAATATATTTATTTTATTTTGCGCGTTTCAGTTACCATAGTAAAAAGTTAATGTCAAATTTTCATCGTGAACACGTGAAGCAATGTCTTCTAAATATATGCAGAAACAAATACATATTTTATTTTGTGCACTCTGATCTTCATATTCATTTCAAAAATTGCATTCGACAACACCGTTCACAATTTGAAAAATTGTAAAGCAACTATTAACCTTTGACGTAACTAATTATCTAATGGCAATAAATTCCGAGATCTACCACTTTTATTGTGGATGAGCGGTTATGATCTAGTATAGAACTTATACATACTAAGTAATAGACAAAAAATTTTTTTTTAAGGCGTCCAACAACTTAAACCTCATGTCCAGAACTGTACTGTTGTGAAGATAGTACTGCAACCAACATTTTGTGAGTCTGTCTGTAAATCGACAATAAATGGTATGCAAAACGAAATATGTTCAGTTCAGTCTTTTGTTCAGTTTACAAAAAAAAAAAAATTGTTTCACTTGCGAAAAAAAAAAAAAAAAGTTTGTAATAGTTACTAAAAAATTCTGTAGAATACAACTTTACTAAAAAATTTTTAGTAACCACTTGAATTTTTTTTTACAGTGTGTATGGGTTAAGGGTCTAGGGAGTGAAACATTATCCCAGGGATTACTTTTTTGTCTCGCAAAAAAGTTTTAATATGCATTTTCGTGAATTTTTCATATTTGAAATGTCAGATTTGACTACATAAAAAATTAATAAAATGTAGAAATCAAGAGCACTGCTTGAAGGCAATTCGAAAAATGGCTTCAAGGTGCACACTTATATGCGTATGGGTAAACACACTACGCACATTCAGGCCAAATCCGGTGGTTCTTACGTACCATAGTCTGACTATATCTGAATCCATAAACATAAATGCATGCAAAATGTAGATTTTTACACAGAAAATAGAGTCTAGTTCTGATATTCGTAAAAAGTGTACAATCACAGTTGATCAGCCTATTCCACTTTCTCAGATATTATGAAAAGTTGCACAACATTGTGAAACCTGTTACACCAGGTTTCTAAGTATTCTCGGTTGAGTAGAAATAATGCGAGAAAACCTGAGAATGTTACATGGTAAACGTCAGGATCATTACGCAGATTTTTTCCATAGTGTAGGCGTATTTGAATTAAATTGCAAGTAAGTGTGGATTAATATTTCAAATGCTATTAACACTAGAAGCGCAGTTGGGATCATTTCATATTTTTTTCCAATTTCCAATGCTTTATTTCGACAAGTAAGCGGACACAGCAGCTCATATTTTTTTACTTTTTCTAAAATACTGTCAAGCATACTGTGACAATTCGTCGTCTTTCTACAATAATTATCAAAGAAAATAATCATAGAAATACTTAAAACAGCCAACAGGGGTCATTTTGACCCACATAAGAAAAATGACAAATTTTCAAGTTAAAGTCTGTTTTTGAATTCCAGATATCTCGTTTTTGCTTACTGAGCAGCGGGACACCCATTTCTTATTGCGATTATTAAAAACAAAAAAGTAAACTCCACTTTTGCTTTGTCTGGATGACGCATAGCGATGCAGGGGGAAGGGAAGTAGTCTTCTCTCTGTTGCGTGCTCGCATTCAGTTAGGAGGGTTTTTCTAAGCATTTCGACTCTATCATGAAATATGCAGGCATCCTAGCAGCGCTGGCGTAATGTAAATTAACAGAATGCGTCGTATTCTGAAAGTAGTAACAGTGATGCAGCACAAAATTCTACGAAAATGATCTCCCTTGTTTCTTGCGGATCAGGAAGCTCAGGTGGACAAGGACGAGACAATAACATACTTAACATTTCTGCTGACAACATTCGCGAAAAGTGCACATCATCAAATGATATTCTTTGGATTCCGATGAGCCTTATCAGCCCTACTTCCACTACAGATCGCACACTAGCTCGAAATATTGTGAAAATTGCAAGTAAAACAACATCGTTTGCTCGTCGTAACATTGGGACAAATACAACTTCAGCCTGGCCTTTGATGGTGATTGCAGCAATGCTGTTCAAACATGCACAATTGCTGAATCACTGCGTCAGCATGGAATTTATAGCAACTGGTATGTTTCTCTGGTAGAACTCGGTGCTTTTTTTCGCCCTCTTATATGCCCGTTTCGCACAAGGTTATTCAAAACTTTGTGCAGATGATTTATGGAACAAAAGTTGTGGACCATCTGTGTTCAAAAAGACAATGTCACGCAATCCTTTCTGTAAAATCATGCGGTATCTCAGATCGATGTGCAAACTAAGAGGGTGAAGCACGTGACATATATAAATTTGTTCTCGCTTCTGAAACCTGGAACAACCTGATTGCAAATTGTTATTTGTGTTGTAATTCCGGAGAAGAAGTAACCATTGTTGAACAGTTGTTGCCATGTAAATCAAGGTGCAGATTTATCCAATACATGACAAATAACCTGCAAAAATTTGGCATCATGTTGCGCCCTCCCCTAATAGATCAAGTACAGTCTCTGAAGCAAAAGAAATGTGCCTTTAACATTGCAAGGGACAAAATAAAACTTGTGTAAGCTGTAAGGGATGTCAGAAACTAATTAAAAAAACTGCAAATGTGTTGCTCTTACAGTCTAGCGCGTATATTTCTGTTTTTAAGATGATGTCTAATTAGCTTTTGAACACATTTATATGCTTATTCCGGATTTATTTTCTTTATTTTCTTACTTTGAAGCATATTTTGTGCTTATTTGTATTATTTGCATTGGTAACTTTTGTTTCTTTTCTTACCACTTTTTTGTATAATATTATTATATTATGATATATATTATCTATATATTTATATATATATATATATATATATATATATATATATATATATAATTACCTAACTATATTGTGCAGTATTGTGTAATAAAATATATTGAATTAAACATTGTCATTTATATACTGTCATTTTCAAAAAAACGTAAATATGGGCATAGACGTAGTCTAACAACTAAATAAATAAAAAAGAAAAATTATAAAGTCCTCAAAAAATTTTATTTTTTGCAATTTAAACATCATTTATCAAGAAAAAACATTTTTATTTTGATATGGTTTAAATTTCTTGTGAAGGTCAAATTGACCCCGAACGGCGGTTTTAGGTAAGTCCAAAATCCGGCTGTTCTAGTGTTAATGAATTTAAAGCCTTCATCAAAAAATTAAAGCTCATGTAATTTGATTACAAAACATATGATTAATTACTTCAGTTTTCTGTATTTAGATGTTAATTATCAAAGTGGAAATTTGAAGGGAAAAAAATGTATTCTAAATTTGTAAATATACACTATATTGCCATTGATTATGGGACACTTGCGATTTTAGACATTTTACTAAATATCTAGAAAACTACACGAGAAATCATCTCGAAACTCTTAGTGTATAAATATAATAGTATACGTCATACATCTCCGTAAAGATTTTTTACGGAAACGCCATAGGGGACCGTCAACAAATTAAAAAAGAATGAATATCTTTTGAATAACCCTGTCAAAACTAATGTAGCAAAAGCGCTCAAACTCTAGATTATGATTGAATGCCTTATTGTAATACACTGTGTTCATTTTTATGCAAATAGCATGCGCACTCGCAGAGTAATTAAGATTTTTATAAAAATGGTCCCAAATTTTTCCAAGTTTTTTCATTATAATTTTCAGAGTTCTTAATATAAAATAATATTTTTTTTCAGAAAATATGACAAACAACATTGCACACAGTATTCTGTAATAAGATTTAAAAAATAATAAAAATTGTATGAAAAATGAGTAGGTTTACTATATAATTTTTTACTGCGCATGCGTCAAAGATATCAAAATTTCATTTGCATATTATGTTAGCTAAATGTATAGAGCAACTTTTGTAAAATTCTCAAAATCATAGCTTGAAAATTCTGAAAGTAATCGTCTATAGAAAAAGGACAAAATCCGTTGTTTCCAAAATGAAGCAAAAAAATGAGGGATTTTAACCAAATGCAGTAGTACATCCCATATTGTGTATTCTATATTGACACTAATCAATGAATATATGAATACAACCCCTCTTGTTTTTGCTTCATTTTGAGAATAACGGATTTTCGACTTATTCAATTGACGATTATTGTCAGAATTTTCAAGTTATGATTTTGTGATTTTCACAAAAGTTGCTCTATACATTTAGCTAACATAATATGCAAATGAAATTTTGATATCGTTGACGCATGCGCAGTAAAAAATTATTTAGTAAACCAACTCATTTTTTATACAATTTTCATTATTTTTTACATCTGATTACAGGGTACTGTGTGCAATGTTGTTTGTCATATTTTCTGAAAAAAAAATAATATTTTATATTAAGAACTCTGAAAATTATAAGGAAAAAACTTGGAAAAATTTGGGATCATTTTTATAAAAACCTTAATTACTCTGCAAGTATGCATGCTATTTGCATAAAAATGAACAAGGCTTATTACAATAAGGCATTCAATCACAATCTAGAGTTTGAGCGCTTTTGCTACATTAGTTTTGACAGGGTTATTCAAAAGATATTCATTCATTTTTAATTTGTTGACGGTCCCCTTTGGAGTTTCGGGAAAAAATCTTCACGGAGATGTATGACTTATACTATTATATTTATACACTAAGCGTTTCGAGATCATTCCTCATGTATTTTTCCAGATATTTAGTAAAATGTCTAAAACCGCAAGTGTCCCATAATCAATGGCAATATAGTGTATTTCAAATTTTCAAAGAAATGAATTACTGATTCTTGTAAGTTGCGTAATGCATTTTATACTTTCATCATTAAAATGTCCTGAAAATTGATATCAAGAGGTTTCAGGATTCATGAAGCTTCAAAATTTTTGGAATTTCATTTTTTTTAGATGTTAAACTCTTATCATTTCTGAACATTTTGATGTAATTATATCCTTAAAATTCCCATTAGAACAAAATTATGACTGTTAGGATTATACTCGCTTAATAGCAGAAGCGTCATTTCCAATACCTTGAAGTCATTATTTCTAAAAATGGTGGTTTTATGCATAACACAAAATATAAATGTTAATTCTGCATCTTACAATTTTTTAAATATACGAGATTAAAGAACATACTTATACATTATTCTTCTCAGTATAACTGCATTTTAAAATCATATATTTTCATTTCTATTAATACTAGTAAACGTCTGTCTGTTTGTCTGTCTGTGCGCAAAACAACCTTGAAGCCACAAAAACATTTTCCTATTTGACGCAGAAAGATACGAAATATATTTAAAAAGGTGGTTTTTCATGCACCAGAAAATGACTGTCTCGAAAGAAAACCGGAAGTAATTAGAGATGAAATTAATTTAAAAACCTCTTTTTCAATGAATTTAAGCTTAATTGGATCAAAAGCAGGTGTCAATTTAAACGGAATTTTTGTACTAGGCAAATTTTTAAAAAGCGATATCTTTCGTTCTAAAAAAGCCACGAACATGCACGTTGCATGTGAAAACGTGAAATTCAAAGAACTTTCCAAAATTATAAAATTTAATTTTACATCCCCATTATTTCTCTAAATATCGTTAAAAATCGATTAAAAGTTATTTTATTTCATTATTTTGCGCAGATCTTTAACGGAGGCGCAATGTCTGACTGGGAATGACATCAAACTGCAAAATTATCAAACTTTTACTGCAATTTATGACTTGACATCTTTTACGAGGAGTTTTTGAGATTGGTCTGTAACCTTTTTCTATGCATCACAGAAATTCGAAACTTGCACTCCTAGACGTATAAAAATGTCATGTCTGTAGCCCAATTAGAACCCAATTTATGAATTATTTTTTTCTAGAAATCTTCAGTTTATTTTCTTTACCGCTTCAATTTCAAAGTCAGTCGATAAAACAGGTGCAACGGTGAGGTTAAAAAAGAACTCAGATTTTTTATAGAAAAAACATTTTTTTTTTTTTTTTTTTTTTTTTTTTTTTTTTTTTTTTTAAGTATCGATTTTTGAGTTTGTTTTTTTCGGAAACCAATGTAAATTTTCATTTTGTTTATGGAATATGTCCAACATTTTCAATCGGTTAAAAGCTTTCCGTTTTATGAAAATATCCGTTATTAATTCGTAACAGATATTGGTTTTCGCATACGTCAGTTCATGCGGAATTGTTTATATTAAAAAACTACAATATCCCAACTCCTTTAAACATAAGAAAAGGCTTAAATAACCCATTTCACTTAAAATTTAGGATGGCGGGGAGAGGGGTGCTAGAATTTTTTATAAAAACTTCAGTATTTCTTATCGTTTTGGCTGCTAATTAAATATTACTATTATTACGTGATCTGATTGAAACATTTAGATACATAAAACATGATAAATATTTAAGAAAAAGGATGTCGCCTCGAATATTACTATTTTCTAATAGCAACTTTTGTAAAAATTTTAAGATTTTGCTAAAAATGGTTTGAAACTTTATGATAGTTTATAACACATGATCTACACTTATAAATAAAAAGAATGATGCCCAGTTAAACTGATGGCATAGAGCTCACAGGCTATGCAGACTAATTGTATGTTACAGCCTTATACAATAATGCCTTTCGAAAAAATTAAGGAAGGAAGTACCCCCGCCCCCATTTTCTTTCTTTATACTTAATCATTGAAGATCCAAAACTAATCAGTGATACGCCTTATCATATAATAAACCTGTATCCAAAATTCGACGCAAGTCGAATAATTCTACATAAAAACCCATTTATGTAATTTAAGAAACGTTGTCCCCCGTTCCCTCCTTTATAATTGACCATTAAACATCCAAAACTGTTCAGAAATTCAACTTATCAGAAAGAACCTACATCCAAAATTTAAAGCAAATCGGATAACTCTGCATAAAAATCTATTTAGCTAACTTAAGGGGGAGGGAATCGCCTGTACCCCCGTTTATAATTAACAAAAGAACACTACGACAAATGAGTGAAGCTTCTCATTACTATGAATCTGTTTCCACAAATTGAAACAAATCGGTTAATTCTGCATGAAAAACCACTTACATGAATTATGAGGGGTAGTTTCCCCTATCCTCCTTTTATACTTATCCATTCAATTACAAAAACAAATCAGAGAAGCGCCTTTTCAGAATAAGCCTATACACAAAAATTGAAGCAAATCGGTAAATTTTGCGTGAAAAACCTAAATTAAAAGGGGGCATTATCCCCCCCTCATTCCCCCTCTTTAAACTTATCCAATGAACACCCAATACTAATCACGGAGGCACCTCGTTAGAATGATCCTACATCTAAGATTTGAACGAAATCTACTAATTCTGCATGAAAAACCCATCTATATAAATTAAGGGGAGGGGCAATAGTTCCCGTTCTCCTTCTTATACTTATCGAATAAACTCTCAAAACTAATTAGAGAAGCATCTTATTATAATAAACCTATATCCAAATTTCATGTAAATCGGATATTTTTATCATGAGTTATCGCGTTACGTACGCACGTACATGCATACAGAACGAGCGGGCACATAAGCTCTCAGGCTTTGATAGCCTGCGAGCTAAAAAGGGTCAGATTTCAGATTTCGGAAGTGGAGGGGGGGTGTGTGAACAAAATCACGAAATACAACAGCAATTTAAGGTTGATATGTTTGAAACTTTAAGATAGTTCATGAAACGCGATATAAATTTATAAAAGGGAATATTACGCATTAAATACCACAATTTACAAATAGTAATTTTTGCAAAAATTTTAAATTCTTGCTTTAAAGCACCCCCACTTCGAGTAACATATCGGTTTGAGTTTCGTTCAAAAAGACCGTGCACATACGACAATGCTGCGCAGTTCGTCTGCTACACGCTTCACTTCAGCGGTGACACGTTTTGAGTTTCGTTCGAAATAGAGAAACACATCTGGCGGTGTGACATTGGGGTAACGGTTCAAGCTCCATTCGAATAATCATAATCTTTATTCGCTTTGTAGTTTCATACTTTGTAACCTAAATCCTCGATCTTAAATAGAATATGCTTTAAAAAAAAATACTAACCGACTTCAAAAAAAAAAAAAAAAAAAAAAAAAAAAATACCAAGCTTGGCGACAACTTGGCACAAACGCATATGAATGCATAGTTTTAATATGGTTATGACTTGAAAACGTTGCAACAATGAAAGATGGTTTGCGACAAATCATTAATTTTTTTTTTTTGTCAAATTCACATTTTGTTATTTAAAAAACATTCTAGTCACCAGAATTTAATGAAATTAACAGATCTAGTATCGGTGTCAGAGTTATGGCCTGAAATTTTATTTGTTTATTGTACACACACATCTGACATGTGTGCTCGACATGAAAGCCTGCGATTACCGGGAAAATGAACGCTTCTAATTGGATGACTGCTTCAAAAAGAGTTGGAATTTTCATGTTTTTATTTTTAAAAAGTTCTAACTGCAAGTATTTGATAAAATTGAAATGGGACCATGTGGACATCTTACACTTTCAAACAAAAAAAAGAATTATTAAAATCGGTTCATATTTACGGAAGTTATGAGTGAACAACAAATACATACAGGTCGAAATCATAACCTCCTCCTTAAAGTCGGTTAAAAAAGGGGAGAACATCCGGCAGCGCGTGCATAGCAGGTTTCGAGGAAACGGGACACGACTCGAAGTTCGTTCTCTTTGACATTTGTCCGTTTTGAGAATTTATAAAAAAGGAGGCGGCCGCTAGCGGGCGAAGCCAGTTAGTAAAGTATTACGCATTAAAAATAATCATTTGTTTTCATTTTTACTTACCCATCATACGTAGTATAGGATAAATCTTGCAATAGTTTTGAAAATCGAAATCAAAAAAAAAAAAAAAAAAAAAAAAAAAAAATATTTGACAGATTTACATGTTCAGACACTAGAGATTCAGAAAAATATATTTTTAGAAAAAAAAATGCCGTCCGTCTGTCCGTGTGTCAGTCTATCTGTATATCTGTAAATGTTCTATCTCCCGTAAAAAATTGAGATAGATACTTGAAATTTAGTGTACTTAGTATGTAATAATGAAAAGAAGCTTATTTAATATAACTCGATAATCCAGAACTATTTTTTCAGTCTCTCGAAATATTTATTCTAATGAAAGGCATATAAATCTTTTTTCGAACTTTTCACTTTAAGAAGTAATATGTAAAAGTCAATAAAAAACATAAATTTTGCATAAAAAATTAAGTCGATTGGATAATTAATTGCCGATATACTTGTGATTCTATTTTCCACACTCTTCGATTTTTCATAACCCTGTATTTCATTCAAATTGCAGTTCAAAGATATATTTTAATCGGGTATGTGACGCTTAATTCGATGCAGTAAACTGTTAGTTAATATGATAATTATTTTTCGAGTAATAAAGATGTTTCTTTTACGCAATTTTGTACTAAAAAAAACAAAAACAAAACTTTCGCCTAACTACAATATTAAATGCCAATAATAGCTCATCGTAAATGTCATATTCACGTGACATAAACCCGTTATACGTGTTTGTTGCATAATCAAGCGAATTTTAATTCGATGTTTAATTCCTATTTTTATTATTCTTGTACTAATTTATTTATTTTTCCGTTAGTTAAAATAAAAATTATGCCAATTTGTATAATTTATGAGTAGTTTGGCAATTTAAATAAATTTTCGAAATGGGTCGACGGGATAATCAAGTAGTACCTGCAATCTCGTAATAGAGCATTGCTATAGTTTAAAAATATTTGAATAGGGTAACATCCCCAGTAATTGACATGCAGCAGTGATCGGCACATCCTACAAACATGTCCTAAAATAAGATTTATATCCAATCATTTAAAAATGCAAGACCATATACCAGTTATATACTCATTTACTTTAAAGATTATAACTTCGATTTATGCTACTAGATGACAATAGTGCTTAGGAAAGAGAAACAATTATGGTTTGTATCAAATTAGCCATTTTGTTGCAAATGCGTGGAGAAAGGGATGCTTTTCAATTCATTATTATCTGGTTTCTAATATATTTTAAAGTTTAAATAACAACAGTTTTGTTTTGTTGAAAAGGGTTACTTTAATTGTGTAAAAGTATATCTGACACTAATATTTGGATTTCTGAATTAATGATAGATGCCAATTAATGGTGCTTCAATTTTGCTAGTTCCATGTAACTGCCATCATTCCAATTATAAGGGAATCGCATGATTTGAGATTAAACCACATATTTTGGCAGTACACTAAGTCAGTTATAGACTAATTTTGTTTATTAGTTGTTTTATTTGAAAATATGAAATATTATCAGTAATTGGAATTCATTAAAACTTTATATGACAATGACTGGGAACAGCATGACAATTACTGTGTATTAACATAAATATATTGTATTGTTTTAAAGTGTTCACATGTCAGACTAATATACTGATTTCTTTCTTTCAAAAACCTGAAATATGGCATCTTCATCTACAGTAAATTCATTTAAAGCTATTAAACCCAATGCAAAATATAAAGTTTTTTCCTATATAAACAAAAGCCAATTACTGGATCACAAAGTGTCATACATTGGTGCTCTAGGTGCCAATTACTGGTGACTACAGCAACTTTTTATAAAGTTATTTTTATAAAAATACTTTTTCAAAAATTTTTGCTTTTAGTGGTCAAAATACATGCACAGATATGCATTCTTTGATTTAAAAATATTTGCAAGTAAATATTTTATTTCTTGGCAATGAAAATTGAAGTAAGTTTAAAGACAAGTTCTTAATGTGCCAATTACTGGGGATACCCTATACGCTTAAATTTTATTTTGAAATTGCAATGCCTTTTATGAATAGTTTACACATGTTTTATTTTCATATGTTATATTATGCATATCCATGATGGGTAAGTATTACGGTAACTCACAGTGACTGGTTTCCAATTTTAAGAGAAACGTTAACAAAAACAGTTTTTTAAACTATATAATTTATATTAATATGAAACAATACTTTAAAGCACTATAAGCCAAATTGAAGGAAATTTGTAGTAAATTGTTATAGCACTTAGTTTGTGAAGCCACTAAAAGCTTATATAAGTTTTAAAGTAGATTATTTGATCATTGTTCTGGATCACTGTAAATTTCGTTGAAGTTGTAAGTATAACTACACCCAAACTATAGTTTAAATTCTTATAAGGAGAGGTAATTGGTTTTCCGCTTTCATCTTTGCAGCATAAGAGCTTTAACGCAACTTATATAAATAGTTGACTTAAGCCAAAATAAACTATTTTTAGGATTTTCATGTTAAAATATCACTTTTAGTAAATTCAAATATAAGTTCAACTACAAATATGCTTAAAAAAAGACTAATAAAACTGTCTTTATTTGGATAAGTTTTTACAATGCATACGTACTAACAAAAGATTAAAATATATCTTCTGGCATAGCTTTTGTAATATTTTTTTATCAATATTATATTTTTTAAATACAGGGTAGCCTAAAATATTTACAGAAAATGTGTTAGCTAATAACTGGCATTTGGATAAGTTTTTACAATGCGTACGTACTAACAAAAGATTAAAATATATCTTCTGGCATAGCTTTTGTAATATTTTTTTATCAATATTATATTTTTTAAATACAGGGTAGCCTAAAATATTTACAGAAAATGTGTTAGCTAATAACTGGCATTTTAAAGAATTTTATATTTATCAGGATGGATCATTTCCACTGTACTATAAATATACAGGGGCCTAGTTTGATGATAATACAGTAAAGAGATGAATTGGGCGATGTGATTCATACAAATTTACTGAACGTTAAATACTGTGTATGCTATATTAACCTTAATCAATGGTTATGTGAATACAACCCCTTATCTTTTGCTTCCTTTTGAGAATAACGAATTTTTAACTTATTCTATCGAAGATAATTTCAGACATTTCAAGTTTGTTTTTGAGACTTTCGCAACAGTTGCTCTATACATTTAACTAACTGTTATGCAAATTATATTTTGGTTGCGTTTATGCATGCGCAGTGAAATACTATTTAGTAAATATTTGCTTGGTTATATTGTTTGGAGGTTTGATGACTGGGAAACCAGTTTCGCAGTTAAATTAGTGCCAGAGTACAGAGTAAAGTTTGAAGAGTAAAGTACTCTTCAATATTTCTTTAAAAAAATAAATGTAGTTATAATGGAGAAAAACAGAAGTCTATCATTTGAGCTCTTTATATCCAGCTGCATTGGGAAATGTTATAATAAAGCCAAAATAAATAAATGAATGAATAAATAAATAAAATTGTAATTTTATAAATTACAACGACGATTTAGAAAATGATATTTTCAAGGACCAAAATTTTAACGACTTATATACAAATTCTATATTAAAATTAATAATAATAATAAACATAATTTTTAAGATGATTATAACGAGTAATATACTATTACGTAAGCTGAGCATTAAACACTAATATTCCTAGACCAATGATAAAAAAATGATAGTTTACAGATAGACAACTGTTTAAAATATGCATTTCTATTTGATGGAGGTTATCAGACTGACTTCTGAACGCCGCATGTTACGTACCACATGGATTAAACATTCATGTTCTTGGATCCATCTGAAACAAATTTTAAATGAAATTTCAGTTTTACAATTTTCAAAACTGCAAATTTTTAAACTTCAAATTATCGCGCATTTAAAGTTTTTAAACCGTTGCGTAGAGAAAAAAATGCACTTTTTAATTAAATTTGTTTGAAATCTTTATCACAACTTTTTTTGAATTTATTAATGAAAAAAAAAGTTTTTATAACTTTTTTTGTCATTTTGGCAACAGAAGTATCCCATTTTTGGACATTAACCTTGGACCAATCAGAAAAAGAATATAATAAAATAAGCTGGGTAAAATACATGCACAGATATGCATTCTTTGATTTAAAAATATTTGCAAGTAAATATTTTATTTCTTGGCAATGAAAATTGAAGTAAGTTTAAAGAAAAATTCTTAATGTGCCAATTACTGGGGATACCCTATACGTTTAAATTTATTTTTGAAATTGCAATGCCTTTTATAAATAGTTTACACATGTTTTATTTTCATATGTTATATTATGCATATCTGTGCGCTCCCGAAGTTTGATTAAGAGATCAGCGCCACCTAGCTGATAAATGATGTAACGCTCAGTTGAGCTTCGTTCTCCTTCAAACAGCACGTTTGTATCGAGCGCCCTCGCTCTCAAATCAAAAGCTCATTTAAATGTTTGCCCCCTGGCAATAATCAATAAAAACCTATGGTGAAATAAAAACAGTCCACTTTTCTCTAACGCTGTCGACATATGGTCCGTCGAGCCGGAGAACAGCTAATTAAAAAATGACTACTTTAATTACTTTAAATCGCCAACGCGGCGTATTGAAAACTAAAGTAAATAAAATTACGAAATTCATTAGTGAATATGAATGCATTCATCTAAAAGGATCGCAAGAAAAGCAACAAGAAGAACAACTCCTCTTAGAAAGCAAAAAGGTTTCTATTTTGGAAATTAAAACGTCATTACGCAATTTAATAGTATACAACTCTTCCGGAAGATGTCGACATTACAGATTCTTTGGAACTAGCAACTGAGCTAGAGGATGAACTGGAAGATTCAGAGGTAAAACTTAACATTATTCTTTCTAAATATGAATGTGTTAATATGAATAATGAAAATCCTACTGTTAGTAATAGCTTTAAAATTCCAGACTTACCTCTACCCAATTTTTATGGAAAATATGATGAATTTCAAAACTTTAAGTCTCAATTTATGTCTATTATCGGAAATAATAAGAATTTAAATTCAACTCAGCAGTTATGCTACTTAAAGGGCTGTTTAAAAGGTGATGCCAAAAGGCTTGAGTCAGCTCAAGATAATTACGAATCTCTTTGGCAATCTTTAGAAGAAAGATATGAAAATAAAAGAGCTGTCATTGATTGCCATATTATTAAACTACTTAATTTTTCAAAAGTACCCGATTCTCCTAATCATTTAATGCAATTAATTGATAATAAAAAATGTAATTTGTATGCATTAAAATTACTTGAATTTGAATCTAATGAGCTGTAAGATGCTTTAATAATGCACATCTTATTTCAAAGATTAGATTCTGGAATAAAAAAATCGTTCGAAATGAAATTAAATAAAAACGAAATTCCTAAATTAGCTAGCTTTTTAAGCTTTTTGGAAGAAAGAAGTCGTATTCTTCAAAATACTGTTATTTCAAAGGAACAAAAAAAAATCTCCTTATAATAACTGTAAATCTGGCACTAAGCCAAACATGGAAAAATCCTTTTTAACAAAATCAAAACAGCGAAAAGGTTGTATTTTAGGGTGTACAGATTCGCATTCTTTATATAGATGTGAGAAATTTAAACAAATGAACGTGATAAAGAGATCAGAAGTTGTTAAAAATAACAATTTATGTCAATCTTGCTTAAACAGCCATTTACCTAACCCTTGTTTATCTAAAAATAAATGCCTTTCTTGTAACAGCAAAGAGCATAATTCATTACTTCATCCATTAAATGAAAATAATATCAGAAGGCAATTCATTGTTGAAGATCAGACAGAGAGGCGCCAGGTGGATTCACCCCCCTCCCTTTCTCCTGATAATCAAACATTTTTCGCGAAGGAAAATGAAATAAATAAATCTTGTGTAATTTTAAACACAACTGTGATATATTTGAAGGACGGTTCTGGGGAATTTCAACCTTTAATTGCTGCATTAGACAGCTGTTCGAGTTCGCATTTATTGTCTTCTCATGCTGCAAATCTATTAGGATTGCGTAAACAAAAAACTCATATTTCCATTTCCGGGCTTAATGATTTATGTTTAAATGCTAAATCATTTGTTAGTACAGAATTAACTAATGAAAACAAAACTAAATCTTATCAATTAGATATGTTAGTTGTTCCTAAAATCGCTAATCTACCACCCAAATATATAAATACGTCAAAATTAAATTTGCCGTCGAACATAGAATTAGCGGATAATAATTGCAATAAGCCGAAACGCGTACATGCATTGATTGGAGCGCAGTTATTCTATGAATTAATAGGGTCTAATAAAATTAAAATTGATGATTCCCAATTAATGTTAGTAGAAACTTTTTTCGGTCACGTTATATCAGGAACTGTATGCAATTCTATCTCAAATTTAAGGGACTATTCTGATTCTTGTTTTTTAGTAACAGATTATAAAAATTTGGAAAAGGAAATAAGTTCCTTTTGGGAAATGGAGCAAGTAAGTGAATTAAAACCCTTAGTTAGTGAGGAATTAAATTACTGTAATGAACATTTTTTAAAGACTCACTATCGGAAACCGGACGGCAGATATGTAGTTGAATTACCCTTTAAGATTCAAATGTTAGATAATTCTCTGGGAGATTCAAAACAAATTGCCGCTAAAAGATTAAATCAGTTATGGAACCGTTTAGAGCGGGATCCCAAATTAAAGGAATTATACTCAGAATTTCTAAAGGAATGCACTACTTTAGGACATATGGAAGAAAATTCCGATGACATAAATCCTGATAAAGGATATTTTTTCCCTCATCACGGTGTTTTGCGACCATCAAGTACTACAACTAAACTGAGGGTTGTTTTTGATGGGAGTTGTAAAACTACTAATGGGAAGTCTTTAAACGACTTATTGTTTAAAGGAGGAATAATACAGGATGATCTTTTTTCAATTATGATTCGTTTTAGAAAACATATTTTCGCATTTACAGTTGATGTAAATAAAATGTTTCGACAAATAGAAGTAAATCCGTCGCATACTAGATACCAAAAAATATTGTGGAGAGAAGGGAGGGAGGAACCTGACAAAATCTACACTCTGAAAACGGTCACCTACGGTTGTGCAAGCAGTCCATACCTTGCCACTAGAGTGCTCCAACAGTTAGCGGTAGATGAAGCCAACAATTTCCCATTAGCTGCCGAAGTTGTAAAGAACGATATGTACATGGACGATTGCCTGTCAGGTGCATCAGACATTTTCGAATTTTTTGAAATTAAAAAACAATTAACAGACATTTTCAAAAAAGGTCAGATGGCCTTGCATAAATGGCGTTCTAATGTTATTGAAGAAATAAATCCTGATTATCAAACATTTCCCTTTAATCAAAATGCCGAAGAAACTTCAACAAAAACTCTCGGAATAATGTGGGACTGCACTAGTGATACATTTAACTTTAAAGTTATCGTCAACAAAAGTTCTGAATATACAAAACGCGAAATTCTAAGTTAAATTGCAAGACTCTTTGACCCCCTTGGCTTGCTCGGTCCTGTAATTTGCCGTGCAAAAATCTTCATGCAACAACTATGGTTGCTAAAGTGCGACTGGAATGATAAAATTCCACTTCATGTTGCTCAAGAGTGGGACAATTTCCTCAATTCACTAGTTCTTACAGAAACCATCAAAATACCCCGATGTTTTCTTATTAAAGATGCATCAACTATCCTTTTACATGTGTTTGCTGACGCGAGTGAGAAAGCATTCGGAGCTTCTCTTTATCTTCAAACGAACACTGACTCAAATTCGCCTGTTTGCCACCTCATTTGCAGCAAAAGTAAAGTTGCCCCTATCAAAACTGTCAGCATACCGAGGCTTGAACTTTCAGCATGTCTATTGTTGTGCCAACTTGCTCAAAAGGTAATTAGAGCTATGAAACTTCAAATCGACAAAGTCATACTTTGGTCGGACTCTACGATTTCCCTAGCATGGATAAACATGTCCCCACATCTTCTAAAAACTTTCGTTGCAAATCGAGTGTCTAAGATTCAAGAACTTACCAAAAACTACGAGTGGAGATATGTGCCGTCAAAACTAAATCCAGCGGATGTGTTATCCCGAGGTCAAGATGCAAAATCGCTTGCTACAAATAAACTGTGGTTTGAAGGACCCGATTTCCTGAAACAAGACATTGTAAATTTTTGTCCACAAAAAGACTCTCATAACAAAGACGAACATTTTTTAAAGGAACTAAAGTCAGTTCCGGGTCTCACTTCAATTATAAATTATGAATTTTTGAACTCGTTTCTTACCATTTCAAATAGTTATATTAAATTAATGAGAGTGTTAGCATTTATTTTCAGGTTTGTCCACAATTGTAAAAAACCGACAAAACTTAAGGGTTCCTTAACTCTAGATGAACTAAGAGTTTCTAGAAATTTCTTAATTAAGAGAGCTCAAGGTGAGTATTATTCATCAGAAATTTCGGCATTGAAAAAGGGCATGTCTGTCCCTGTAAAAAGTAAGTTGAGATTTTTAGATCCCTTCTTAGACAAAGATGACCTATTAAGAGTGGGTGGTCGTTTGACCAACTCAAATTTAAGCTATGACCGATCTCACCAAATCATTTTACCCCCAAGCTGTAAATTGACTAAAATTATCTTTCTTTACTATCATAAAAGAGACTTACATGTTGGTCCACAAGGGCTATTAAATAGTATAAGACAATTATTTTGGCCCATTAATGGAAAAAACATTGCTCGTCAAGTTGTACACGAGTGTGTTCAATGTTTAAAAATAAAACCTTCAATTGTAAGTCAAATAATGGGTAATTTACCCCCTGAGAGAGTAATACAAGGGCCACCGTTTTCCAATGCAGGTCTTGACCTATGCTGTCCATTTTTTATTAAATATCGCAACCAGAGAAAAGGGATATTTAATAAAGTTTATGTGGCCATTTTCATATGCATGGTTACAAAAGCAGTTCATTTAGAACTACTTTCTGACTTAACTTCTGCTGCATTAATTGCAACACTTAAAAGATTTTTTGCTCGCAGAGGCAAAAGTAATACCATCTTTTGTGACAATGCATCCAACTTTGTTGGAGCATGTGCGGAACTAAAGGGATTATTCAATTCTATAAATAAAAACAATGATGATATATCAAATTTTCTGTCATCCGAGCAAGTTCTCTGGAAATTTCTTCCCCCTCGTTCCCCAAATTTTGGAGGACTCTGGGAGAGAGGCGTCGGACAGTTCAAATACCACTTAAAAAGAACTATTGGTGTTACGAAATTAACCATTGAAGAATTTTTAACTATTACTACTCAAATCGAAGGTATTCTAAATTCGCGTCCTCTTTCCCCATTATCTTCTGAATTAGAAGAATATGAAGTTTTGACCCCAGGACATTTCTTGATTGGTAGACCAATTAATGCTCTTCCTGAGCCAAATTTGATTAATGTAAGAGAAAACTAGCTCGACAGATGGCAAAAAACGCAAAAAATCGTGCAACTAATCTGGAAAAATTGGTCCAATTCTTATTTAAGCCATTTGCAGCAGAGATCCAAATGGCTCTTTAAAAAACAAAATGTTGCACCAGGTATGATGGTTCTGGTAAAGGATGGTGACCTACCAGTTTGTAAATGGATAATAGGTCGTATTTCAGAAATCATCAAGGGAAATGATGACAATGTTAGGGTTGTAATAGTCCTGACCCCATCCGGAACTTACAAAAGAAGTATCTCTAATATTTGTGTTCTTCCAATTGTAAATAACGAAAATATTAATTAAGCTTAACCTATTTCTATTGAATTATTATTTCTTATTATTGTATTTATATTAAGTGCTTTATGTGTAACCATTAATTTGTAATAGTATCTGTATGTTATTGTATATTTAATTGTTGTGTATCATTGAACTATCAGAATACTTCAATGGGGGCCGGTATGTGCGCTCCCGAAGTTTGATTAAGAGATCAGCGCCACCTAGCTGATAAATGATGTAACGCTCAGTTGAGCTTCGTTGTCCTTCGAACAACACGTTTGTATCGAGCGCCCTCGCTCTCAAATAAAAAGCTCATTTAAATATTTGCCCCCTGGCAGTAATCAATAAAAACCTATGGTGAAATAAAAACAGTCCACTTTTCTCTAACGCTGCCGACAATATCCATGATGGGTAAGTATTACGGTAACTCCCAGTGACTGGTTTCCAATTTTAAGAGAAACGTTAACAAAAACAGTTTTTTAAACTATATAATTTATATTAATATGAAACAATACTTTAAAGCACTATAAGCCAAATTGAAGGAAATTTGTAGTAAATTGTTATAGCACTTAGTTTGTGAAGCCACTAAAAGCTTATATAAGTTTTAAAGTAGATTATTTCATCATTGTTCTCGATCACTGTAAATTTCGTAGAAGTTGTAAGTATAACTACACCCACACTATAGTTTAAATTCTTATAAGGAGAGGTAATTGGTATTCCGCTTTCATCTTTGCAGCAAAAGAGCTTTAACGCAACTTATATAAATAGTTGACTTAAGCCAAAATAAACTATTTTTAGGATTTTCATGTTAAAATATCTCTTTTAGTAAATTTAAATATAAGTTCAACTACAAATATGCGTAAAAAAAGACTAATAAAACTGTCTTTATTTGGATAAGTTTTTACAATGCATACGTACTAACAAAAGATTAAAATATATCTTCTGGCATAGCTTTTGTAATATTTTTTTATCAATATTATATTTTTTAAATACAGGGTAGCCTAAAATATTTACAGAAAATGTGTTAGCTAATAACTGGCATTTTGATAAGTTTTTACAATGCGTACGTACTAACAAAAGATTAAAATATATCTTCTGGCATAGCTTTTGTAATATTTTTTTATCAATATTATATTTTTTAAATACAGGGTAGCCTAAAATATTTACAGAAAATGTGTTAGCTAATAACTGGCATTTTAAAGAATTTTATATTTATCAGGATGGATCATTTCCACTGTACTATAAATATACAGGGGCCTAGTTTGATGATAATACAGTAAAGAGATGAATTGGGCGATGTGATTCATACAAATTTACTGAACGTTAAATACTGTGTATGCTATATTAACATTAATCAATGGTTATGTGAATACAACCCCTTATCTTTTGCTTCCTTTTGAGAATAACGAATTTTTAACTTATTCTATCGAAGATAATTTCAGACATTTCAAGTTTGTTTTTGAGACTTTCGCAACAGTTGCTCTATACATTTAACTAACTGTTATGCAAATTATATTTTGGTTGCGTTCATGCATGCGCATTGAAATACTATTTAGTAAATATTTGCTTGGTTATATTGTTTGGAGGTTTGATGACTGGGAAACCAGTTTCGCAGTTAAATTAGTGCCAGAGTTCAGAGTAAAGTTTGAAGAGTAAAGTACTCTTCAATATTTCTTTAAAAAAATAAATGTAGTTATAATGGAGAAAAACAGAAGCCTATCATTTGAGCTCTTTATATCCAGCTGCATTGGGAAATGTTATAATAAAGCCAAAATAAATAAATGAATGAATAAATAAATAAAATTGTAATTTTATAAATTACAACGACGATTTAGAAAATGATATTTTCAAGGACAAAAATTTTAACGACTTATATACAAATTCTATATTAAAATTAATAATAATAAAAAACATAATTTTTAAGATGATTATAACGAGTAATATACTATTACGTAAGCTGAGCATTAAACACTAATATTCATAGACCAATGATAAAAAAATGATAGTTTACAGATAGACAACTGTTTAAAATATGCATTTCTATTTGATGGAGGTTATCAGACTGACTTCTGAACGCCGCATGTTACGTACCACATGGATTAAACATTCATATCCTTGGATCCATCTGAAACAAATTTTAAATGAAATTTCAGTTTTATAATTTTCAAAACTGCAAATTTTTATACTTCAAATTATCGCGCATTTAAAGTTTTTAAACCGTTGCGTAGAGAAAAAAATGCACTTTTTAATTAAATTTGTTTGAAATCTTTATCACAACTTTTTTTGAATTTATTAATTAAAAAAAAAAGTTTTTATAACTCTTTTTGTCATTGTGGCAACAGAAGTATCCCATTTTTGGACATTAACCTTGGACCAATCAGAAAAAGAATATAATAAAATAAGCTGGGTAAAATACATGCACAGATATGCATTCTTTGATTTAAAAATATTTGCAAGTAAATATTTTATTTCTTGGCAATGAAAATTGAAGTAAGTTTAAAGACAAGTTCTTAATGTGCCAATTACTGGGGATACCCTATACGTTTAAAAATTTTATTTTGAAATTGCAATGCCTTTTATAAATAGTTTACACAAGTTTTATTTTCATATGTTATATTATGCATATCCATGATGGGTAAGTATTACGGTAATTCCCAGTGACTGGTTTCCAATTTTAAGAGAAACGTTAACAAAAACAGTTTTTTAAACTATATAATTTATATTAATATGAAACAATACTTTAAAGCACTATAAGCCAAATTGAAGGAAATTTGTAGTAAATTGTTATAGCACTTAGTTTGTGAAGCCACTAAACGCTTATATAAGTTTTAAAGTAGATTATTTCATCATTGTTCTCGATCACTGTAAATTTCGTAGAAGTTGTAAGTATAACTACACCCACACTATAGTTTAAATTCTTATAAGGAGAGGTAATTGGTTTTCCGCTTTCATCTTTGCAGCAAAAGAGCTTTAACGCAACTTATATAAATAGTTGACTTAAGCCAAAATAAACTATTTTTAGGATTTTCATGTTAAAATATCTCTTTTAGTAAATTTAAATATAAGTTCAACTACAAATATGCGTAAAAAAAGACTAATAAAACTGTCTTTATTTGGATAAGTTTTTACAATGCATACGTACTAACAAAAGATTAAAATATATCTTCTGGCATAGCTTTTGTAATATTTTTTTATCAATATTATATTTTTTAAATACAGGGTAGCCTAAAATATTTACAGAAAATGTGTTAGCTAATAACTGGCATTTGGATAAGTTTTTACAATGCGTACGTACTAACAAAAGATTAAAATATATCTTCTGGCATAGCTTTTGTAATATTTTTTTATCAATATTATATTTTTTAAATACAGGGTAGCCTAAAATATTTACAGAAAATGTGTTAGCTAATAACTGGCATTTTAAAGAATTTTATATTTATCAGGATGGATCATTTCCACTGTACTATAAATATACAGGGGCCTAGTTTGATGATAATACAGTAAAGAGATGAATTGGGCGATGTGATTCATACAAATTTACTGAACGTTAAATACTGTGTATGCTATATTAACATTAATCAATGGTTATGTGAATACAACCCCTTATCTTTTGCTTCCTTTTGAGAATAACGAATTTTTAACTTATTCTATCGAAGATAATTTCAGACATTTCAAGTTTGTTTTTGAGACTTTCGCAACAGTTGCTCTATACATTTAACTAACTGTTATGCAAATTATATTTTGGTTGCGTTCATGCATGCGCATTGAAATACTATTTAGTAAATATTTGCTTGGTTATATTGTTTGGAGGTTTGATGACTGGGAAACCAGTTTCGCAGTTAAATTAGTGCCAGAGTTCAGAGTAAAGTTTGAAGAGTAAAGTACTCTTCAATATTTCTTTAAAAAAATAAATGTAGTTATAATGGAGAAAAACAGAAGCCTATCATTTGAGCTCTTTATATCCAGCTGCATTGGGAAATGTTATAATAACGCCAAAATAAATAAATGAATGAATAAATAAATAAAATTGTAATTTTATAAATTACAACGACGATTTAGAAAATGATATTTTCAAGGACAAAAATTTTAACGACTTATATACAAATTCTATATTAAAATTAATAATAATAAAAAACATAATTTTTAAGATGATTATAACGAGTAATATACTATTACGTAAGCTGAGCATTAAACACTAATATTCCTAGACCAATGATAAAAAAATGATAGTTTACAGATAGACAACTGTTTAAAATATGCATTTCTATTTGATGGAGGTTATCAGACTGACTTCTGAACGCCGCATGTTACGTACCACATGGATTAAACATTCATATTCTTGGATCCATCTGAAACAAATTTTAAATGAAATTTCAGTTTTATAATTTTCAAAACTGCAAATTTTTATACTTCAAATTATCGCGCATTTAAAGTTTTTAAACCGTTGCGTAGAGAAAAAAATGCACTTTTTAATTAAATTTGTTTGAAATCTTTATCACAACTTTTTTTGAATTTATTAATAAAAAAAAAGTTTTTATAACTCTTTTTGTCATTGTGGCAACAGAAGTATCCCATTTTTGGACATTAACCTTGGACCAATCAGAAAAAGAATATAATAAAATAAGCTGGGTAAAATACATGCACAGATATGCATTCTTTGATTTAAAAATATTTGCAAGTAAATATTTTATTTCTTGGCAATGAAAATTGAAGTAAGTTTAAAGACAAGTTCTTAATGTGCCAATTACTGGGGATACCCTATACGTTTAAAAATTTTATTTTGAAATTGCAATGCCTTTTATAAATAGTTTACACAAGTTTTATTTTCATATGTTATATTATGCATATCCATTATGGGTAAGTATTACGGTAATTCCCAGTGACTGGTTTCCAATTTTAAGAGAAACGTTAACAAAAACAGTTTTTTAAACTATATAATTTATATTAATATGAAACAATACTTTAAAGCACTATAAGCCAAATTGAAGGAAATTTGTAGTAAATTGTTATAGCACTTAGTTTGTGAAGCCACTAAACGCTTATATAAGTTTTAAAGTAGATTATTTCATCATTGTTCTCGATCACTGTAAATTTCGTAGAAGTTGTAAGTATAACTACACCCACACTATAGTTTAAATTCTTATAAGGAGAGGTAATTGGTTTTCCGCTTTCATCTTTGCAGCAAAAGAGCTTTAACGCAACTTATATAAATAGTTGACTTAAGCCAAAATAAACTATTTTTAGGATTTTCATGTTAAATTATCTCTTTTAGTAAATTTAAATATAAGTTCAACTACAAATATGCGTAAAAAAAGACTAATAAAACTGTCTTTATTTGGATAAGTTTTTACAATGCGTACGTACTAACAAAAGATTAAAATATATCTTCTGGCATAGCTTTTGTAATATTTTTTTATCAATATTATATTTTTTATATACAGGGTAGCCTAAAATATTTACAGAAAATGTGTTAGCTAATAACTGGCATTTTAAAGAATTTTATATTTATCAGGATGGATCATTTCCACTGTACTATAAATATACAGGGACCTAGTTTAATGATAATACAGCAAAGAGATGAATTGGGCGATGTGATTCATACAAACTTACTGAACGTTAAATACTGTGTATGCTATATTAACATTAATCAATGGTTATGTGAATACAACCCCTTATCTTTTGCTTCCTTTTGAGAATAATGAATTATTAACTTATTCTATCGAAGATAATTTCAGACATTTCAAGTTTGTTTTTGAGACTTTCGCAACAGTTGCTCTATACATTTAACTAACTGTTATGCAAATTATATTTTGGTTGCGTTCATGCATGCGCAGTGAAATACTATTTAGTAAATATTTGCTTGGTTATATTGTTTGGAGGTTTGATGACTGGGAAACCAGTTTCGCAGTTAAATTAGTGCCAGAGTTTAGAGTAAAGTTTGAAGAGTAAAGTACTCTTCAATATTTCCTTAAAAAAATAAATGTAGTTATAATGGAGAAAAACAAAAGCCTATCATTTGAGCTCTTTATATCCAGCTGCATTGGGAAATGTTATAATAAAGCCAAAATAAATAAATGAATGAATAAATAAATAAAATTGTAATTTTATAAATTACAACGACGATTTAGAAAATGATATTTTCAAGGACCAAAATTTTAACGACTTATATACAAATTCTATATTAAAATTAATAATAATAATAAACATAATTTTTAAGATGATTATAACGAGTAATATACTATTACGTAAGCTGAGCATTAAACACTAATATTCCTAGCCCAATGATAAAAAAATGATAGTTTACAGATAGACAACTGTTTAAAATATGCATTTCTATTTGATGGAGATTATCAGACTGACTTCTGAACGCCGCATGTTACGTACCACATGGATTAAACATTCATATTCTTGGATCCATCTGAAACAAATTTTAAATGAAATTTCAGTTTTACAATTTTCAAAACTGGAAATTTTTAAACTTCAAATTATCGCGCATTTAAAGTTTTTAAACCGTTGCGTAGAGAAAAAAAATGCACTTTTTAATTAAATTTGTTTAAAATCTTTATCACAACTTTTTTTGAATTTATTAATTTAAAAAAAAGTTTTTATAACTCTTTTTGTCATTGTGGCAACAGAAGTATCCCATTTTTGGACATTAACCTTGGACCAATCAGAAAAAGAATATAATAAAATAAGCTGCGGAATTCAACCAATAAAACGATTCACATATACTTCAGATATCCCAATTATCTACTGAGAACAACAACTATTTTCCAAATATCTAATAATTAAATGAAATTAAATTAAAAATTAAAAAATGTGAGGGAGTGTAAAAGAAAAGAAAATTAGAAAATTAGTCCAAAGTCGTTCTCTACGTCTGTCCCACAGATGTAAGATAGGGTAAGCTAAATTTCAGTTACTTCTTTAAAATATCTATTTACTGATTGGTTTTCCCTAAATTGGTATTTTTCATTTTAGTATTTTTGTATTTTTATCAAGCATTTATGCTTTTGTTCTTCCTGTAAAACTATCAAAGCTAGTGCATTCTAACAACAGCAGAAATGAAAATATCAAAATAGAAGCTTTCGTGCAGATAATACACATTGTTGCGTCCATGGTTTATCGGCACGCACTTCTTTTTTTCAATGTATAAGTTGTTTTCGTTGCATGGCAACCGACGTTTTATTTTTCTTGTTCGACAAGAGTCATCTATGATGAAAAGTGGCTTTTTTGTATTTGTTAAATAAATATACGTTATTATATAAACAAATGATCCTTTAAATGCTTAGAATAATAACACGCAATTTGATGAATTCCGATGCAATGAGTTTTTAAAGGCCAGTTTCCATGTTTATTAATAATCTTAAGGTCTGAAAAATAGTAATTTCGAATTCTGTTAAAGATCCAAAATGGATATTTTGATTAAACAGAGAGCTCCAGTTAGGGCTAATTTTACAAAACTGTATCAATGTTTAAAAATTCTGTTAGAAAATAATGATGTAATTAAAAATATTCAAGTAAAATTTTCTCATTAGAAAGATTACTTTGCAATTTATTTGAACTTGATAGCCAAATATTATAATTATTACTAAGCTATAAATCAGAGTCAAAATACGCAGATGTGTTTGAAATTGTAGAAAATTATAGAGAAAAATTCGATGAAATAAAAAATCGTGCTAAGTTTTTTACTCAGAAATCTATTTTCGAACAGCAAAATACTGTTGTTGAGACAAATTTGAAACTCTCTATAATTGAGCTTATTTAATTTAGTGGAGAAATAAGAGATTGGCTCACATTTTGGTGTCAGTTTACTAGAATACTCGAGGATAAGTGAATAGAGGATGTAGACAAATTTCACTATTTAATACAATGTATGTTTCCTGATAGCAGAGCAAAAGAAATTGCTATAGTTATCCTCGGACCTCAGAAAATTATAGTAAATTTGTTGAAAGCTTAAAGGCTAGATTCGGACAAGAGGAGTTGTTTGTAGAATATCATGTGCGGGAACTTTTAAGTTTAGTTAAAAGCACTAAAATAAAAATCATTATAGTCCATTTTTTTCATAAAATAGAGTCTTAATTGCGATCTCTTGAATCCATTGGCATGACATCAGATAAATATTCGCCTATGTTGTTCCCTTTAATTGAATCCCGTATTACTGAAGAGTTGCTTAACGTTTGTTGTATTTTCGGACTCTAAACTTCGAAACTCCATGGCGCAAGAACATTTTGCAAGCTGCGTGAACTAATGACTTTTTTGTATTCTATTTTGGTTTTGTTTTGTTGCTGTTCTATGATTGTTTTGAGCAAACGAGAACGAGACGTTCATTTATACGCATTATAAATTGAGATGTAAACGAAAAGAATTATTGTAATATTTATGTTCGTGTTGTAAATTAAATGTCATAGCTTCGTCCAAAGGAATGTTTTACTGAAGAATATAGTTATCATTCAGACGAGATAAACAACATAAAAGCGAATAACCTACATCCGAGGTAAGAGTTTTAGATTGATAAAGATTCTAGTATTTATTACGAAACATTTTGGCGCCCATTTTGGCGCTTTTATTTGGTTTGAATATTATTGTTCGATAAGTATTTATTCTTTGAGAATATTAAAATGGAAACTTTAGATGCTTTAAAATTAAAACGGAAAAGTCTTAAGACTAGCGCAACAAAGCTTATGAATAATATCAATGATGTATTTCAAAATCATGATAGTACGATTGATATGCTTTGGTTAGAAGAATCGTCTGCGCAAATTAACGATAAAGAAAATCAATTTCTTGAATTGTGTAAATGTATTGAAGCAGAAATAAAAGATTTAAAAAGTTTAGAGTCAGATTTTGAACCAAACCAAGAGTATAGGGAAAAGTTTATTTCCATAAAAACTAAATTGAATCGCAAAATGAAAGATTTACAGAAAAGTGAAAGTAATGTCGCTTTCAATTCGGCTGCTGCCTCAAGTAATATAAACACCAATTTGCCTCTGTTGGCTGAACATAGAATTCGTGTTAACCTGCCTAAGCTGAACATAGAGAAATTTGATGGTAATTTAGAAAATTGGCAAGAAGTTTATAGTCAGTTTAAATCAGCAATTCATGACAACGATGAATTAAGTAAAATAGATAAATTTACATATTTAAAAAGTCTTCTAAAATCATCGGCGCAAACTGCTATTCAAGGATTATCGATTTCTGAAGAAAATTATGATATCGCTGTTAATATTTTAGAGAACCGTTACGGAAAAAAGGAAATATTAATCAGATCTCACATAAACAAATTATTAATATTGCCACCTATCCGTAATTCATCTAGTTTGAAAGAATTGCGCAATTTGTATGATACTTGCGAAATACACATTCGCAGTTGAAAATCATTGCGAATCGAATTAGAAATTTATGGAAGTTTATTATTTCCTATAATGACAAAGTTATTACCGAGTAATTTATTGTTGAGTTATAATAGAGAAAATAAAAGTGAAACAGAATCGTGGAATGTCTTAAAGCTGTTAGATTATTTAAGAACGGAAATAGAAACAAGAGAATGTACATTTTCGTTTCCAAAGACAGAATCAGATGAAAACAAAAGAGTTGATAACAAAGTAGTCGTAAAAAAAGAATTTTCAGATACAGATTTTGTTAATAGTAAATCATTTAAGCACAGAATGCCTACGACAGCTACTTTGAATGCAAATGTTGAAAATAGATGCATATTCTGTTCAGAATGCCACGATATAGAAACTTGTTCTAAAACTATAGAGGAGAAGAAAAATATTATAAAGAGTCAAGCAAGATGCTTCTTATGTTTGAAAAAAATTCACCTAGTTAAATATTGCAAGTCTAAAAATAGATGTAAATTTTGTTTTCGGAGACATAATTCAGTAATTTGTGAAGAAAAGGTGGATAAAGGAGAAATAACTGATACATTAGTTTCATCAATTCAAAATGCGAATTTAACACGAGATATTTATTTGCAAACCGCTACAGTATTAGCTATTGGGAAACAACATAAGTCGAAATTACGTTTATTGTATGACTCAGGATCGCAGAGATCATTTATATTGAGTAGCGTTACAGAAAAATTAGGCTTACAAGAAGTGGGTGACGAAGATGTTACGATTCATGCTTTTAGTTCTAAAGACGCGATAAATCAGAAATGCAAGCGATACAGAAATCTTTTGAAAAATCCGGAAATGAAAAATAAAGATATTACCATTGAATTGTTAGAGACACCAGAAATTAGTGAAGCTTTACTTGCCGTACCCGAGAAGAAAATTCGAGATTTTGTATGCAGAAGTAAATTGCAATTAGCTGACATATGATTAACATATGGCGATTCAAAATATTTTTGATTATCAATTTTAATCGGAACTGATTATTATTGGAAAATGGTAACAGGGAAGATTCGTAGACTTTCGGATGATCTTGTACTTTCGGAAACAATTTTAGGGTGGACTGTTAATGGTTCTACTGCGTCTAAAGTTGCTAATATTTTACAAACTTCGATTAGTGTTATGAAAACAGTTTCGGAGCATGTTCAGTTGGACAGAAATGCAGATGTAAATGATACTTTAAAAGCTTTCTGGGAATTAGAATCTATAGGAATAAAACCAGAAAAGGAACAATCTGATATAGAGAATGCCGTATTAGAAAATTATAATAACACTGTTAAATTTAAAAATAAGGTATATGAAGTGCGGTTGCGCTGGAATGAAAGAGTTGTAGAATAAACAGATAATTATGAGTTAGCGAAGAAAAGGCTATACAGTTTAAATAAGAAATTTGAGAAACGTCCAGAATTTTATGAAAAATACGCCAATATTATAGATAATTATTTAGAGAAAGGAATGGCAGAAGTGGTCAATTCGCAGCAAAGCTCAGTAACTTATTATATGCCTCATCAAGCAGGTATACGTGAAGACAAAACAACAACCAAGCTTCGAGTAGTTTTCGATGGGTCTTCTCACTCTGCCGAATCTATTTCTTTGAATCACTGTTTACATGCCGGTCCAAATTTAAATCCAGATATACTTGATGTTTTACTTCGGTTTCGATTATATAAGATCGGAATTACTGGAGATATTGAACAGGCATATTTGCAAATTAGTTTAGATCCTGCAGATAGAGATGCTGTTAGATTTTTATAGATTGGACATTCCCCTAATACTGAATCAGATTTTAAATTGAAAACATTAAGAATGACAAGAGTTTTATTCGGAGCGAAACCTAGTTCATTTCTGTTATCTGCAACGATAAAACATCATATTAATAAATACAAATCCACATTTCCAGAAGCATTTGATATACTAAATAAATGTCTATATATCGATGATTTACTTACTGGTGTGAATGAAGAAGCTCAAGGTCTGAAGGTATATGCTGGGTTAAGAGCATTTTGAAAGATGCTAATTTCAATATGCGCAAGTGGACTACAAATTCCAAAAGTATTCAATCGTAATTTGATTCAAAAGAGGAAGCTGTCCATCGAAAATTTGCTTATACAAAAGTTTTAGGTTATAAATGGAATACGCAAGAAGATAATTTAAAAGTTGAATTGCAGAATCTTATGAAATATGAAAATAAGAACAGCGGTGTAACCAAAAGAGAAGTTTTAATGATAGGAAAGATATATGATCTCATAGGAATTTTAAACCCTTTTACAGTAACTGCAAGAATTCCTATGCAAGAAATTTGGAAAAAAGGTCTGAATTGGGAAGATAAATTAAATGAAGACATGCACAATAAATGGATTAAGTGGTGCGAGCATCTAAGTTCTATTGAAGCTGTAGAGATTCCCAGACATTATTTTGGTGAACACTCAAAACATGCAATTCAAGATGTATAACTACACTGTTTTAACGACGCTAGTTCCAAAGCTTATGGATTTGTTATATATTTAAGATATCGTGCCAAGGAACAAATATTTACTAGTTTTGTCATTTCCAAAGTCAGAGTTGCTCCAATCAAGAAATTATCATGATTAGAACTCATGAGTGCAATAGTTGGGACTAGACTAACAGCCTATGTAAATGAGCATCTTTTCAAAGAAAGTAAAGTTAGTCTACATTTTTGGACCGATTCAATGATTATCCTGCTTTGGATTAGAAGTAATGTCGAGGAATGGAAGCCATTTGTTCAAAACAGAATTCGAGAAATACAACAAAAACCAAATCCAAGATTATGGTCACACTGTCCTTGCTCAGAAAATTCAGCCGCTCTGTTAACAAGAGGTGAAAAAGCAGAATCACTTTAAAAAAATAATGCATGGTTTAACGGACCCAAGTGGCTGCAAGAAAACGAAACATACTGGCCTCAAGAAACAAAAGTAATTGATGTCAAAGTTGCTGAAGAAGAGAAAAGAAAATCGAAGAGAACAAAAATTGTCCAAACTAGCTATGTGACTCAAGAAGAGAATACAATTTTAAAAATTGAAAATTACAGTACAATTACTAGACTACTTCGCATCACTTGTTGGATATTCAAATTTGTGAATAATACAAAGAAACATGCTAATAAACTTTCGGGTCCTTTGAGTGCTGAAGAAATGTTGAAAGCAGAGCAATATTGGATAAAACAGACGCAAGGAAGGTTCTTTCCAGAAGAAAAAGAAGCATCGTTTAAGAAGAAATTAGTCCCAAGAAATTCCAAAATTCTAAATTTAAATCCGTTCTTAGACGAAGATGGAATCATTAGATTAAAAGGAAGACTCCAAAATTCAAATTTAAGTTATTCAGAAGCTCATCCAATTATCCTTCCAAGCAAAAGTCATTTTACAGATCTTCAAATCAGAAAAGCTCATGAAGAAGTAGCTCATGCTGGAGTTTCCGAAACACTTGTCCAATTAAGAGAAAGGTTGTGGATTATAAAGATAAGACAACAAGTAAAACGTATAATAAGAGGATGTATCATCTGTAAAAAATTCAGCACCAAGCCTTATTGTCAAGATATTGCGCCCCTTCCTCCAGATAGAATTAAAGAAGCATCACCGTTTGAAGTGACTGGAGCGGATTTTCTAGGTCCCCTATACCTAAAAAATGGTGCAAAGATTTACGTTGCTTTATTTACTTGCGCAGCAGTAAGAGCGGTACATTTAGAGATTCTTATGAATTTAACAACAACCGAATTTTTAATGGCTTTTCGAAGATTCATCTCAAGGCGTCGAATTTGCAAGATTATTTACACTGATAATGCTAAGACCTCCAAGAAAGCGGATAGGGATTTACAGCAACTGTGGAATTTGATAAAGAATCCCGAGGTGCAAAATTATTTCAGTGAAAAAAGAATTAAGTGGAAATTCATCGTAGAGAGAGCAGCGTGGTGAGGAGGATTTTATGAGCGACTAATGCGCTCAACGAAGATGTGCCTTAAGAAAATCCTTGGAAGATCTTCATTAGACTACAAAGAATTTGAAACTACTTTACTGGAAGTGGAAGCTATTTTGAATTCCCGCCCATTAACCTTTGTGTCCAGTGATGCCAATGAGCCAACTCCCTTGTGTCCAGCACATTTTCTTGTGGGAAAAAGACTTACAGCGTTGCAACCAGAAAAGACAAGAATCACTCCTTCTACAAAAAAAATGAATTAACTCGCAGATATAGATACAGTTTAAACTTAGTGCAACAATTTTGGTTGAAGTGGAAACAGTTTTATCTCATGGACTTAAAATCTCTCCATTATACTGATCAGTCTAAAGGCACACAAGTAATAAAAGGAGCTGTCGTTCAGATCAAAGAAGACAATAAACCAAGGCTCTTGTGGAAATTAGGCATTATTACAGATATTCATCCTGGTAGAGACGGAAAAGTTCGTGCATGCACTATAAGACTAGCAACAGGCAATCTTATTCGGCGCGCAGTGCAACACATATACCCATTGGAACTTGTCTGTAAAGATGAATAGCTTATCTTTCTGGGCCGGAGGATGTTGTATTTTCGGACTCTAAACTTCGAAACTCCATGGCGCAAGAACATTTTGCAAGCTGCGTGAACTAATGACTTTTTTGTAATCTATTTTGGTTTTGTATTGTTGCTGTTCTATGATTGTGTTGAGCAAACGAGAACGAGACGTACATTTGTACGCATTATAAATTGAGATGTAAACGAAAAGAATTATTGTAATATTTATGTTCGTGTTGTAAATTAAATGTCATAGTTTTGTCCAAAGGAATGTTTTACTGAAGAATATACTTATCATTCAGACGTGATAAACCACATAAAACCGAATAACCTAAATCCGAGGTAAGAGTTTTAGATTGATAAAGATTCTAGTATTTATTACGAAACAACGTTTGGCTTAGGAACCCAGTGTTAAATACAAATGAGAATTTGTATGGGAATAAATTATCACAGTTATTCTCATTTCTGCGCACAGAAGTTGAAGGTGAAAAGCAAGTTTCAATAACAAAAACAGGAATCAATCAAAATAATATTTCTCAGGGAAAGCAAAAATATAGGGTAGTTGAGTCAAATCCTATCGACAACAATTTACTTTCTAACGTAAAGAAACGATTTGTTCTACGTTGTCTATTTTGAGACAAGTCCCATGAGAATAAAGATTGTTTTAAGGGTCAAAATATTTCTTTAGAAAAGAAACAAAGTATTTTAAAGCATTATAAAAGTTGTTTTTCTTGTTTTAACACGACTCATTTATCGAAAAATTGTAAAACATTTGAAATACATCATTTGTGGTAAAAAGCATTGGCCATTTATGTGTTCTGAGTTGAAAAATAATTTTAAAGCCCCAAAGGAAGATGACTCCAAATGTAATTCAGATTCCACGCTATCTAATTATAGTGGTTAAGCTGAAGTTTTACTACAGACATTATTCGTTAACGTCGAAGAAAATGGAAAACGATCGAGCATCAGAGTTCCCAAACATCTTACATTTTCTCTTCTACAGCTGAACGGCTTGGTTTAAAACCAGTGCAGTCTGAATTTCTCTCATGTGAATCTCTAATCATCAAAATTATTCAAAATGAAACTTTAACGGAAGAATCCTTTAAATTTTAAAGTCATTGAATGTTTTTAAATATGAAGAAGGTATTTTTACTATTAAGACCAAACTATCTGAAGAGAATGATAAAAACAATGACAGGACTGTATGTAAAGTTAGTTTAATTGAACTTTCCTTTTTTAATATTATGTTTTTCTACTTAGTTTATTTATCTTTGATGTGTTACAAAGTATATGTATTTTGTATTTTATGCTTTTTGAAATGTAACAATGCTCCAGTACAATGTAATCCAAATGTAACAATGTACCTCCAAATGTAACTCCTACAAAAATGTGCCTCCAAATGTAACAATGCTCCAATTAAAAGGTGGATAGGGATAGGTGGATTACGTCCATAGTTTATCGCCATGAACTTCTTTTTTTCAATGCGTAAGTTGTTTTCGTTGCATGGTAACCGACTTTTTATTTTTGTTGTTCTATAAGAGTCATCCATGATGAGAGGTAGATATTTTGTGTTTGTTAAATAAATATATGTTTTTATGTAAACAAGTAGTCCTTAAAATGTTTAGAGTAATAACCCTCAACCGACAACACACGTTAATATTTCTTAACTCTTCGCTGTATGATTTATTGTTTTGTTTGAAAAGGAAATACATAGTTGAGTCTATTTTTGTTAATTACCATAAGAAAAAGAAGTTCTCCTACAAACAAATGATTTATGTTCTGTTGGACATAATATCATAATGTAACATAAGTAGCTCACAAATGATTTTGAGTATATGCAAAGGTAAGTTCATTTTTTTTGGTTAAAATTGCAAGCTTATTCCATGTGTGGACGTGAATTGACAACGGATTAAACAATATCCAATCCTTCTGCAAATTATTGTTGTGGTTGTATGTTGTTTTTATCCAATATGGCTACCTATTTAAATCTTACAATCTTTTCGTTCAACACCGAATGAACCTTTTTTAAAATTGCTTGAACCACTTTCCAAACATATTACCAAAAAAAAGCATTTTCGCAGGAAGCGTTTGCAAATAAACGATGACTTTTTAAAGGGCTTTTCTTTAAATTATAATAGTAATAATAAAGCTTCCCGCAAATGCCTATTATTCATCGAAAAACCTATCTATTTTAAATCTAATAAAAATGTGTTGCTTACTTTTTAATCCAGTGTCACATACTGCGTTTTGAATTTTATGAATAAACTGTATAAAATCATTTGTAATAACAGACCCACACAATACATATGAGAGCACTTATGACATCTGTATATATTTACATATGTCCAATAATTTTAAATTATACATTTTTACTTGAAAATGCTTATGTTTCTTTGTAACAACTATTCAATAAAATAGTAATTTTTATCATGCTTTTGATAGTTTTTAAAATAAGTAATTTCTACTCTAGAACGATAAAGAAAAAAAGCGAAGACATTGCAAGCAGTATAAATAAAATTGTTTTAACCCACCCCTCTTGATGATAAACTGAAATAAAAACGAACTTCATGATCTTAAATGCATGTTATTACACATATCTAACATACAACAGTTCACGAAAAGATCAATAAAAAACACAAAAAAATCATATACCTAATAACTTACATTATGAATTTAAGGGTTGAATACTGTCTCATTTGTAGGTTATTTAATAGAAAATGATAATTGGAAAATAGTTCATTATCATATGACTATTTTTAAAGAAAAGTCTAATTCACCTTACCGCATCACCGAAAACTTGCTGAATTGTTGCGATATGCCACTGACTTTTCCATGTAAACAACCCTCATAAATGCCATTGAATAGTAAATTATAAAAAAAAAACTTAAAGTTTTGTTAAGCGCTTGATCAGTTAAAAGTTATTTGTAGAAATTAACTTATATCATTAAATATTCAATGCATTTAAAATTTAAATTTTAGTTTTTATTTTATTTTATTTTATTTTATTTTATTTATTTTATTTATTTATTTATTTATTTATTTATTTTTGTATTATTTATTTATCAAGTTTCCGGAAAATGACGTCAAATTTGTATGGTATAAACAAATTACATGCAGAAGTTCTTGGAATTCATTAACCCATTTATAGCTTGAATATAACGTATTATTCATATACATACTGTTAAAAATGTTCCGCGCTATCCATAATCAAAGTTAGATATACTTTCGAGCAGTTTATGTTACAGTGAAATCGAAATTATTATTATTATTATTATTATTATTATTATTATTATTATTATTATTATTATTATTATTATTATTATTACTGAATTTGTGGTTGGTATTCTATATAACTGCCAAATTCATTAAACGTATGTTGGAAAGTATAAGGTTACGGATGTATCTATACCCCATGAGTTTCAGAAAAATTCGTTACGTATACTTCTGAAAATTTCGAGGAGCGTCTAAAATTGATAGTGACCGATGTATTCTAGTTATACATCACTTAAATTAAAGATAATTTAAATGTACATGATAGTATAGTTGTTATACATATTAATATATTGTTGCAGCGTATATAGGGTTCTTTCGATCTTATGGTTAGACAACTTCAAACTCTTTTCTCTTAAAAAAGTAGAAAATAATTTATTTACAGATCTTCAGAACAACAGAGTCTTCGAAACTCACAAATATTACTTGGTATTCCAAAATAACTGTTCAAATCTATCGAACAAGTACAAATATAGGTCGCAGAGACTCTTTATACAATGTCTCAACACTATATCACATTCAAAACAACGTAGATAAAACTCAATACATCAAGCAAACTTGCTTGGACAATCTCTAGTAGCTCACTCAATGCCTGACTGATAAATAATAATAACAGCTCGCATCGCTTCTCTTCTTATATAGACTCGTAGAATGTACGGGAAATTTCTTCTAAAGTTTTCTTCATTTCTTCTCGACTTTTATTAACTTCTTTCTTCAATTCTTCAGTCAACTCTTTCATTCTTTCTTCGTTTTTATTCATTTTTTCCGCCAACTCTTCTTGGCCTTTATTAATCTTTTCAGTCACATCTTCTTGGCATTTGTCAATTTTATTTGTCAACTGTTCCATTCTTTCTTCGTTTTTATTCATTTTTTCCGCCAACTCCTCTTGGCCTTTATTCATCTACTTCAACTATTTTCTCTGTTCAGAATGGATTTGAAGAGGAACTCCGTATCTGGAAACCCAGTTTTGAACTAGTATGTCTGCTATGGTTACCGCTTCTTGATTAGGAATGGCGTAGGCTTCAGGCCACTTAGTGAAATAGTCCATGACAACGAGGATGTACTTGTTGCCATCAGATGTTCTAGGAAGAGGACCCAGGATGTCTAGAGCAATTCGTTCGAAAGGAGCTCCTACATTATAACGTTGCAATCGTCCACGGGTGCGCCTCTTTGGACCTTTCCGTGCTACACAGGTGTCATAAGTTCGACACCACTTCTCCACGTCACTGCGAACATTATTCCAGTAGAAACGCTCTCGAACCTTTTGCAGGGTTTTCATTACACCAAAATGACCTCCTGTGGGACTACCATGCAGTTCTTGAAGAACCATAGAAATTCTCGACTTAGGGAGTAGTAGTTGCCATCTACATGTCTTTCCATCGTCAGACTCCCAGTTTCGGTACAAGATGCCGTTCTTCAAATGTAAGGAATCCCAGAGAGCCCAATAACGTTTAGTCGTAGGATGATAATGGGCCATGTCTTGCCAGCTGGGCTTCCTGTTGGACTCCTCTTTCAGCTCTAGAATTGGCTTAATTTCAGGATCAGCAAGTTGATCTTTACGCAGGCTCTCGTCACTCCACGGATCTTGCGATGATGTAGACCCAGTTGTAACTTGTCTTACTATAGGACCTTTGACATTAAATTTCTTCTCAACCCGGTCGCAGTATCTACAATTCTCTGAACAGGGTCTTCTTGAGAGAGCATCTGCATTTCCATGTGATGAGCCTTTTCGATGGCGTATCTCCATATCGTACTCTTGAAGCTTTTGTATCCACCTGGCTATCTGGCCTTCAGGGTTCTTAAAATTCAATAGCCAAGTTAGAGAAGCATGATCAGTTCGGATCAGGAATTTTCGACCGTAAAGATAGTGATGAAAGTGGTCTACGGCTTTCACTACAGCAAGAAGCTCTTTTCTTGTTACGCAGTAGTTTCGCTCGGCCTTTGACAAGCACTTGCTGAAATAGGCGATAACACGCTCTTGGCCGTCGATTTCCTGGGACAGTACAGCGCCAATGCTTTCGTTGCTTTCATCCGTATCAAGTACAAACTGTTTATAGATTTGGCCATATAGATTATCCCGAAGACAATAGTAAACAAGCAGGAGTATTGGTGGCTTCATCTGTGGTGGACCTCTCGAAGAAGACCATTCCAGTCAGAATTGCTAACATCAGTGATAAGACGAGGACTATCAAGAAAGGAGAGGTGATAGCGTCATGTGCTCCTGTGACGTGCATAAGTCAAAATTCCAGTCACTCTGAGAAATCTTCAGATAATTTAGTCAAGGATTTGTTACAAAATACAGACTTAAATCTAAAACAGATGGAAGCTGCGGAAAATTTAATTAGAGAATTCCAAAGTTTATTTTCCCAAACATCTGAAGACTTTGGACGAACTAAAATGGCACAACACCGAATTGACACGGGAGATCACTCTCCTATTAAACAGCACCCTAGACGATTACCTTTTGCCAAGCAAGAAGAGGTGCAGAATTTAATTAAAGATATGGAAGAAAATGACGTAATCGAACCCTCAACAAGTCCATGGGCGTCTCCCATTGTAGTAGTAAGAAAGAAGGATGGTTCTACAAGATTTTGTGTAGACTATCGCCGACTGAATGATGTCACTAAAAAGGATAGTTACCCTCTGCCAAGGATCGACGACACTCTCGACACACTTGCGGGCAACACTTGGTTCTCGACTCTGGATCTGAAGAGTGGTTACTGGCAGGTAGAGATCCATCCGGACGACCGCGAGAAGACTGCCTTTACAACGGGACAAGGATTATGGCAGTTCAAGGTAATGCCTTTTGGTCTATGCAATGCACCTGCAACTTTCTAACGGCTTATGGAAACGGTTCTCCGGGGTGTGTCATATGAAGCATGTCTTGTTTATTTAGATGATATCATAATCATAGGAAAATCTTTTGATGAACATCTGAACAACCTCAGGCGGGTACTACAAAAATTAAAGGAAGCTAATTTGAAGTTAAGCCCTTCGAAGTGCAGCTTGTTTCGTAATGAAGTCGCCTACCTTGGACACATCATTTCGGCAGAAGGAGTTAGGACTGATCCGGAGAAGATATCGGCCGTGAAAAATTGGAATCGTCCAGCAGATGTTCACCAGCTTCGAAGTTTTCTAGGATTATGCACCTATTACAGAAAATTCGTCAAAGGCTTCTCGATGATTGCAAGACCACTTCATAAATTAACAGAAGCCAATCAAAAATTTATGTGGACACAGGAATGTGACGCTGCTTTCGAAAAGCTTAAGGAGGCCTTGACATCCACTCCAATTCTGTCGTATCCTCAAATCGATAAACAGTTTGTACTTGATACGGATGCAAGCAACGAAAGCATTGGCGCTGTACTGTCCCAGGAAATCGACGGCCAAGAGCGTGTTATCGCCTATTTCAGCAAGTGCTTGTCAAAGGCCGAGCGAAACTACTGCGTAACAAGAAAAGAGCTTCTTGCTGTAGTGAAAGCCGTAGACCACTTTCATCACTATCTTTACGGTCGAAAATTCCTGATCCGAACTGATCATGCTTCTCTAACTTGGCTATTGAATTTTAAGAACCCTGAAGGCCAGATAGCCAGGTGGATACAAAAGCTTCAAGAGTACGATATGGAGATACGCCATCGAAAAGGCTCATCACATGGAAATGCAGATGCTCTCTCAAGAAGACCCTGTTCAGAGAATTGTAGATACTGCGACCGGGTTGAGAAGAAATTTAATGTCAAAGGTCCTATAGTAAGACAAGTTACAACTGGGTCTACATCATCGCAAGATCCGTGGAGTGACGAGAGCCTGCGTAAAGATCAACTTGCTGATCCTGAAACTAAGCCAATTCTAGAGCTGAAAGAGGAGTCCAACAGGAAGTCCAGCTGGCAAGACATGGCCCATTACCATCCTACGACTAAACTTTATTGGGCTCTCTGGGATTCCTTACATTTGAAGAACGGCATCTTGTACCGAAAATGGGAGTCTGACGATGGAAAGACATGTAGATGGCAACTACTACTCCCTAAGTCGAGAATTTCTATGGTTCTTCAAGAACTGCATGGTAGTCCCACAGGAGGTCATTTTGAAGTAATGAAGACCCTGCAAAAGGTTCGAGAGCGTTTCTACTGGAATAATGTTCGCAGTGACGTGGAGAAGTGGTGTCGAACTTGTGACACCTGTGTAGCACGGAAAGGTCCAAAGAGGCGCACCCGTGGACGATTGCAGCGTTATAATGTAGGAGCTCCTTTCGAACGAATTGCTCTAGACATCCTGGGTCCTCTTCCTAGAACATCTGATGGCAACAAGTACATCCTCGTTGTGATGGACTACTTCACTAAGTGGCCTGAAGCTTACGCCATTCCTAATCAAGAGGCGGTAACCATAGCAGACATACTAGTTCAAAACTGGGTTTCCAGATACGGAGTTCCTCTTCAAATCCATTCTGATGAAGGAAGAAACTTTGATTCGGCTGTGTTCAAGGAAATGTGTGAACTACTCGGCATGGACAAAACTCGAACAACACCTCTACACCCTCAATCGGACGGCATGGTGGAGCGGTTCAATCGTACCATCCTAAATAGCCTCTCTCTCCTGGTGTCTAGAGACCAACAGGACTGGACAAGAAATTGCCTCTTTTCCTGCTTGCCTACAGGAGTGCCACTCATGAGGCCACTGGTCACTCCCCTTCTCAAATGCTCTTTGGTCGTGATCTTCGTCTGCCTGCGGATCTTTTGTTTGGCCGTCCTCCTGACGCTCCTTTGTCGCCTGAAGAATACGTGGGTGAACTCCAGGCACGGATTGAGGAGATTCATCGTCTAGCGAGTAACGGAATCGGACTGGCAACGGAAAAGATGAAGACACGGTATGACACAAAGGCAACAGGACATGAGTTCAACGAAGGTGACAAAGTTTGGTTGTGGAATCCGATACGTCGTAAGGGACTGTCGCCAAAATTACAAAGAAACTGGGACTGTCCTTACACAGTCGTCAACAGGCTGAATGACGTCGTCGTACGCATACGAAAATCGCCACACACCAAGCCCAAGGTCATACATTATAACCGGCTAGCCCCTTATTTTGGCGAAAAAGATTAGAAATTCGAAACTTGAATTTCAGACCATGGTCATGAAAGTCACTTTTTGTAAATATGTAAATAGTAATGAGTTCTTATTTATGTAAATTTTATTATTATTGTTATTATTTATTTATTTATTTATTTGTTTATTTATTTTAAGTGTTTTCCTCTAACTCAAGGATTGCACTGCCCGGGACGTGCAGTCTTTGAGGAGGGGGTAGTGTTACGAATTTTGTAAATAGTTAGTGTTTGTACTGTAAAATAATGTAAATAATCTTATTAAGCTCCATTTCTTTACTAATATTAGTTTTTGTTACATTGTCTCTGTTATCAAGCAAACTTGTCTATTATTTTCAGTGAATGTCTATGGCAGCTTTGCGAAATATTAGCGATATCGCCAAGTTGGCGTCACTTTTGGCGACTAATTTTGGTCGCCAAATTTGGCGATATATCGCCAAGTTGGCGACAAACTTGGCGATTGTTGGCGATGGTAACCCTTCCTTCTTAATGGTAACCCCACTCCTGACACCAAATGTTGCAGCGTATATAGGGTTCTTTCGATCTTATGGTTAGACAACTTCAAACTCTTTTCTCTTAGAAAAGTAGAAAATAATTTATTTACAGATCTTCAGAACAACAGAGTCTTCGAAACTCACAAATATTACTTGGTATTCCAAAATAACTGTTCAAATCTATCGAACAAGTACAAATATAGGTCGCGGAGACTCTTTATTTAATGTCTCAACACTATATCACATTCAAAACAACTTAGATAAAACTCAATACATCAAGCAAACTTGATGATGGGGATGACGCCAAAAAAAGTAACCATAAAATCCACTAAATTTGGTGGTAACACAAACACGTGGTTTTGCAAAAAAGAAGAAAATTTATAATGCTATTTATAGTTCTTATGCAATGCAATGTTGCTTTAGAATGCTTAAATGTAAGGAGATCATTTTAATTTAGTGAAAAAAAGAACGGATGATATCAGAGAATTCGGACCCTATTCCAAGTGCTGTTTTGTTTGGACCAACTGAGGGCATTTAAATTTGAGAGATAACGTACATCATATTGCAAACTACTTTTACGGCATACTGTATCTCTATCTATCTTTTTCCTTCATAATTTTTAAGTCAATGGAATTTATTTTACGGATTAAACTAACTGATAATTTTTCATTTTCTGACGTAAATTGATACCTGGAGATCGAATAAGTAAAAATACGATTTTGTTTTGTCATATATTTTTTTAAAAAATAATCATAATATTGTTTTTCCTATTGATTGAAATAAAAGTTATTTTTGATTTCAATTCGAAAATAATTGTAGAAAATATAATCTAATAGATAATCCTTGTCGTTATCCATTTTCAGGATTTTTTTTTCTCACAAAAATGAAACAGTTTGGTTGCCATCATTAGAGAAATTTAATTTAAATTAGAAAAAAATACTACCTCAAAAACTAATTAAAATTTTAAAATTCTAATAATAGTTTTGAAATTTGCGGATCAATACGGATTTTTTGGTGTTAAATTTACAGCCTAATATTCAATATTTTTTGAGCAATCGCCATGAAACAAAATCAGTCGTTTCATACTTTCGTTTCATTATGATTATATATATATATCAACATTTGAACGGAGGGTTGTTTTGGGATCTGGGCGTCATGATCGGTCGAAATATAACAAAATTTTCCGGAAGTGCTTTTCTCCGGACGACTGCAATAGATAGGTTTTTACTTTTGTAATGAAAGCTACCTAATAGAAGAAAAATGTTCTAAATCGTAAAGCGCGCGCTATACGTCGATGCGGATTGTACGCCAATATATGATATCTACTGACGTATAAACTAAATTTATAAATTTGTGCATGAAGTTTAAATGTCTTTTTTCATACAGACAAAGGCTATTTTTCTGTTTACTGTCAAAGAAATTACATTTAGATTTTTATTGAAAAAAAAAAAAAGAGAATTTATGAACACACTACTTACTAGTTGCTTTAAAAAAACAAATTATTAAATTTTCGCGAAAATTTAATTTATTAAGTATAAGTATGAACAAAAAAGTAAATTTTGCTTTGTCATTCATTTCTCCTGAATATGATTTTATTCTAAAGTAGTAGCTAATTATACTTCCTTTTGTTCAGATTTTGAAAAATTTTATACACAACACGTCATCCAAAGAATTTATGTATAAACCAATTTTCAAAATCCGAAATTATAGGTTATATGGGTTTAAATATTAATTTTAATATCGTAAACATACTGTATTGTGCTATTTTATGAAGCTTTCTAATTAGTATCATAATACTTTAATTCATTTTTTATTTCAAAAGATGTTTACGTTATTTGCATATTAAAGAAAAACCAACTATTTAAAAACTAAACGGATAGAATACGCGGAAAAATATGTAGAGACTTATTATGTATGCTCTATATTTTTCTCAATAATAAATTGAATGTCATTTCTTTTAAGAGACAAATATTAAGTATTAACAAAAAAGATTCAACAGAATATTCAAGCTACAGGGTGTCCAGCAAATAACACCCTGATTTCAAAATTAAATTTCTCAAAAACAAAGATCGATAGTAATATACTGTAAACGGTTTTTTCATTAGGTAAGCTGTAAAAATCTTATACAGAAATTTCAAACAGTGAATATTTTGAAAAAATTGCTTTCTGATTGCATAGAATGTTTTGATTTGACATTTTTCTTGTTTTAGATTGCCTGCAGAGAAATAATTTTTCAGCTTACAGTGCAATATTTTAAAGATTTTTCGAAGTAAATTTTTAGAATTTTGAAATTTCAAAGATTTAATTAAAAAAATCTATGAAATATGGCCCTTTAAGACGAAAAACACATTCTCTGGAGCAATCTAAAGCAAGAAAAATGTCGAATCAAAGCATTCTTTGTAATCAGAACACAATCTTTTCAAAATATTCACTGTTTGAAATTTCTGTATAAGATTTTTGCAGCTTTCCTGATAAACAAACCATTTACCTCATATTACTATCGATCTTTGTTTTTGAGAAATTTAATTTTGAAATCAGGGTGTTATTTGCTGGACACCTTGTATACACAACAATATTTAACATTGTGAAAGAATAAAAAACTGCTTTTTAGATTTAAAACGCACTTCATTATCCTTAAACTTAAATATTAAAAAAAATAATAATTATTATTATTAAAAAATACTAAAACTACTTTCAAACATTTTCACTCTATTAATTAGCAAAAGAGATTTTTATTTGTTGGTTGATTAAATGCAAATACCATTCCTTGCAGCTAATTAGCTTTAAATAGCTATAAATCCGTTTTAAGTAAAATTTGTCATAGATTAAAGAAAATGAATAAAGATTAAGTATGATGATTGGTATTGACGAAAAAAATAAAAAAGTAATTCAAAATTTTTTTACATTCGGCCCAAACACTACCACGTGTTTTAACGAAAAAAGGAAACTTTTAGCAATATAGATTTAATTTATAATGCTACGAAATGCGACTTTAAAATGCTTAAACATAAGTAGACTACCTTCATTTAGGGAAAAAATGTTCGTGTGATCGCAAATGTCTCTGTTCCTGTTCTATGTTCGTGTTTTGTAGGGCTCAATATGTGCTTTTAAATTCGAGATATTACCGGATCCATATTGCAAACATTTTTTACTGCATTCTTCCTCTATTGTAATTTTTCCATGTACAAACAACTATACGTTTGTCGAGTTTCAAACCGCCACTATTTATGAGGTAGTCAAACCCCTAAAAGCCAAACACGGAGGACAGTTAGATTGTTGTTTGAAATTTTAAATAAATTACATTCATAATGATACCTGATTTAAAGTGAATTCACTACTTTCTTTCATCTATAATAGAATAAAGTATTTAAAAATAATTCATTAGACACGAAATCGAAATGCATTTCGACTTCCTGCTTTTGGCTGAGTTCCACTTCTTAGGATCAAAGATCTCAAAACACATTTTTAGAAAATATCTGTTTCTCCATGTACCTGTGGATCCTCTTTGTATTATCGATAAGAGAAAGAATTTGCACACAGAATCGAACGAAACTTCATATACCAGGTACTTATAATTAAATTTATGATTTAAAAAATCGATCATTTTTTAAAACTACTGTTCAGAAGCAGTGAACGGAATTTTGGCGAAATGCTGGATATGCCGAACAGCACGCTGCGTAGTGTCCTACGGAACATCTTGCCATGCAAAGTAACATATGCAGGAGTTGCTACCTGCTGACCTGGAAGCACGTCAATCTTATGCATTACAATTTCTTACCCGAATGGAAGTGGACAACGAATGGTCTTGGAATATTCTGTAAAATTGTAGGACTGTTCCAGATACAGGTATTACTTCTTCATTCTGAAAAGTTCACTGTGGGGAGCGTAATCACAAAAGCTTTTATCGTTGGTCCTTTTTTTCTTCAATGAGATCACATCTGCGTGTCCTGTTACCAGCACCCTTACTGACAAACGGTCTGATGCTTTTTTGAGTTACCATGTCCTTCCGGCGCTTCAGTTGCGTCAGTGTGTGGAGTGCAGAATATTCATGCAAGATGGTGCTCCTCCGTGCATTTCTACTTCTGTGAAGCAGCTACTGAGTGATAATTTCAAAAATGATAGGATCGTAAGACACAATTTTCCAACAACGTGGCCACCATGTTCCCCCGAATTAAACCCATGTGATTTCCGGATTTGAGGTACCTGAATAATGTTGTTTACATCGGGCCGATTCAGAATCTAGCCGATAGGAAGGCAAACGTCACACACCACATCCATCGCCTCAGACCTGTTGCGGAGGTATTACGCGGTTTTGCGCTTCCAATTAGTAGCGGAACAAGGCGGTGGACATATCAAACAACTTATGCCGTAATCATCATTAAGATGTTTGTTCCATGAAATACATTTTTTTTTCATTTTTTGTCATTATCGCTGTTTTTGCCGCAAACACTTATTCTTGTCTTTTTTATAAATAAATTTGTAATAAATTCGTGACTTGTAATAAATTCGTCCTTTTTCGATAGCATCATTCCTGTGTTTAATCAGTACACATTTGTTATTTCGTCTATCAATACCCTGAGAGGGCCATCTATCGGCATATAGTGGAACTACCTTTTTTCCTGCGCCAGACAAAATTCCGTTGCTTCACGATTGTTTTGCTAAAATATCAAGTCATTCTGACCAGTAGTTTTAAAATTATCAATTTTCGAAATCGTAACTTTATTTATAATCACCCTGTATATGTTTTTGGCTATAGGCAGCTGGATCCAGATAAAAATGGAGATATACTGTCAGAAAAGGCGCTGTGATATCTGTTTTTCGATCTACTGCTTCTTTTGTATCATTGGAAAGTGTCTGAATTTGTCCTACAAAGTTTCAGCTTATGTCAATAAATGCTATAATTTTTTATGAAACTTTGCAATTGGAAATATGTGCCCAGGGACATTGTTTCGATTAGAGGGTCCAAGACACATTTCAAAATAATTTTTATTTATTGAGATAAAATTTTGAAATTTTTTGTAATGATTAACTGTATTATTTGAAAACAAAATCACATGAGAAAACTTCACATAATAAAAGAATAAATAAATTTAAATTTCATTAAAAAAATGAGGTACATTTAAATCGTGAAAATTCGAAATGTTATTTGGAATATTTCAGTTTGTTTTCATTAAAAAAAAAAAAAAAAAAAAAAAAAAAAAAACAGAAGTATGTAATCTTTAATTTTAATTCAGTATTTAAAAAAATATTTATTTAAATAAAAATTAAAAACATTAATAGTAAATATATATATATGTATATATATATTACTTTTCTTTAAAAAATCTTTAAAAAAAACTTATTTTAAAAAGTATTTTTTTTTTTTACAAATTTGCTGAATGGAAATTAAAATAAAACAATTGAAAAAACATGTTGCATGTTTGAAATATTCATCATTAACGGTTCTTAACTTATAACAATATAAATAGGAGAAATGATAAAAAAAAATCATGAAAAAAAATGCTTTTTTTTTTTTTTTTTTTTTTTTTTTTTGCAAGAGGACGTTTCCATAACAACCGTTGTTTTAAAAATTGATTATGGAAACAAACCAAAACCAAAAAATTAATATTTTCTGTTCTAAATAAGTTAGAAACGTGGTTTAAATGCCATTTTAAGCAGAAAAAACAAGAATTTTATTTATGTAATAATTTTTTTAGAAAATTTGAAGATTTGTGTGACCTGGACCCCCTTAATATCCTATTGTTTTGATATTTATAATCACCCTGACTATATATATATAGATACAGTGTCAAGAAAAATTAGTCTTGACACTTAAGCTACAATCATAATGTTCCAATGTTTTATTTATATTTTCCAGTTTTAAATAGAACAGGACTTTAAGAATTTTGATCATGCGTTGGTTAAGTAGAGTAGTGGTCCTTTTCAGCTTCACGTGATTTAGAATTCTCTCGTTAATTTTTTAAATTCTGATATAGATTTGAAAAAAAAATGATTTTTTAAATTACTTTCTTAACAAAAAAAAACTCTTAATGTGCAAAAAATCGACAGAAAAAGCCAACAAACTTCAGTTTCAGTTGTTAGCATAAGTTGTTGCTGAGTAGGATTCGGTGCAAATCACTCAACATGTGGTACTTTTATGCTGCATTTTTCATGATTTACATGATTTGAGTGACAGTCTTACCTCAAGAACTAATGCGCGGAATTTCATATCATTAGAATCCCGAAAATTAACGTACATTACCATTTAACTTTGGCACTGTGTTAGCGAGTTTAGTTTGAAGTAATTAAATGTATGAGATAGAAGGATGTTTTGGGGTTGCCATATCCGTCTAATATAACTATCCTATTGTTATAAAATTACACAAAATTCGTCAATATTATGCATAAAATACAAAATCCATAACTGACAATACGTTAATCGAAACTTCATAGTGTCTTGAATTTTTTTTCAAGTTTCAAGTGAAAAGAAAGCCTGTAGATGATGTAAAATTTTACTTTAAGATCTGAAAAATTTTGCTAAAAAATTGAATCAAAGAGTTACCTATTCACTCAAAAGCGAAATAAAAATCTTTTCATATAACAGTATTCCCATATGCGCATTGGTCAAGCTATAAAAGTATATAAAGACTATAAAAGAATTTTTACTTTCAAACTTCAAAAGATTGCTTTGAGAAAAACCTAAGTGGTACTTTCGGACAAGTTTATTCCATTATTTTAAAATGTCTAAGACATTATGTCTAGCGATTCGCAAGTATGAAAATTTCTTTCAATTTTTGAAATAACTCTTTTTAACATTTTCCAATATAGTTGAAATTTTTTTATCGTTTCTGTTATGATTCGGTTATTCTTTTGTGTTTTCGTCTGTCCGTGCGTTAACTCTCATAAATAGCATTAGATTTTCATCCAATTTTTTTATGATGTGGATTGTTACTATAGATTGTTTGAAAATTAAAATTTAGTGTGTTCCTTTATAGTTAGTTTATAGAGGCATATAAAAGAATTCTGATACATCATGATCAATAGAAGAATAAAGATTATAGAGCATTTTAATAATATTGCGATTCTTAATCATTATTCCATCAATATGCCTCACTGTGGTTGACTATAAATTAATTTCTGCATGGTATATAGAATAAACAATATTTGAGATCTTTTGTATGCCGCACACTACATTTACGTTACAATATGATCTTTATGATAAATGCGTTTAAAGTACACTTACAGATATTATGATGCTCGGTATACAATGGAATTCATAAGGATCACTAAGGTGTACTACTTCATATGTGAATACACAGTATTAAAATTTATAGATCAATAAATGTGATGCTAAAGATTTAGTTTAATATACGGTCTACGATCAAATATGGCCGAAAGTGCTTTTTTGAACATTGACCATTTCACCGGAAAATTTTAAATTCTATTTTAACTACATTAAGGACATCGGAAAGCGGAAATCTCTGGAGTCAACCGCTGAGACTTTGTTTTTAACCCCCTGACCGCTGAATAAAAGAGCAAACTTGTAATGCTCTTTTCTCTTCTATCAATTTATTACAAACTGTAAAAAGTTTATTTTAAAATACGATATAAAATTTTTATTAGGAATAAGCACATAAATCTGAGAGTGGTAATCACAACTTAATTTTTTTTTTAATTGAAATTTAACTGTAGAATTATATTAATTAAAATAATGCTTCTGTTGTGTTGAAACCGTGTAATGAACGGATATATGAGTTAGAGTCGAATGTTCGTCTGGGTATCTGTCGGTGTTGACCTGAGATCCTTTTCCTTTCTTTTATACACTGCAATTTTATTTAAAAGTTGATCATAACTCTGGAAAAATTGGAAAGCTAATTTCAGATTAAATATTTTTAAACGTAAGTAATTTTTGGTACATTACGCTGTGCATACAGATTTTGGTATGTAACCGGTATGCATAGAAAGTGATTTTTTTTTTTTTTTTTTTTTTTTTTTTTTTTTTTTTTTGTTACGTGGATTTTTATTTTTTTTATTGAGAAATCGCCTTCCATGAGAAAGTAGTCGTTTGAGGTCACCGTAATACTTAATCATCATGGATATGCACAATATAAAAAAATGGGGAAATTATCATCGCAAATAAAAAGGTAACCCATTCTTTGATCAACTTCATTCTTTATGTTGCTTTCATTCATTAAAGGAATAATTCCGAAAATTTTTATATACCTTTTATAAGAACGAATATTTCAAAAGTACGAAAAAAAATAGCTACGGATAACTAAGGTTATTGAAAGTTATTAGGATTTGTTGCACTGTTATATTTTAAGTACATGCGAAATTTAAAGTCTCTAGCGCAAATTTTTTTGTAGATAGAGTGTTTATAATTGTGGTTTGATGACGCCATAAACTTAAAATACTCCATTAGGGGAGCGTAGTCATATTTAGGCCGCTACTATTAGTGTACCGTTACCATTCCTTCGTAACTTAAAGGCAATTACGCCATCTACCACTGAAATTATACTTATCAGATTAACGTCATTCAAGATTCGAAGAAGCACACACCTCCCGCATGCTTGTACCAGACAATTTTAAGAAGCTAAAACAAGCTGTTTTGATCTATTATTTTCCTACTAGATGTAAGAAATTAAATCTAAGTTAAGTTGTTATGTTTTATTATATATATCTACCGGGTGTCCAGTAAATAACTGACCCATTTTGAACTTAAATAACAAATAAACGATTTGAGATAATAATGCGCGGTTTGCGGTATTGTTATTAGAAAATCAATAAATTTTTAATCATGTACTTTGTTAATATATTTCAAATTTCGGAAAAATATATCGCGCTGGCGGTAACACGTGTTTGAATACAGACATGACTCTAATTTTCATAAATATGAGATTTTCGGCTGAATTTATATGTTGTGGAATCTGAATCTATATGTTGAATCGACTCTCGACTCAGTTTCAGAAATAGGGTACGTTGGTTGGAAAGTGATTTAAAATAATATATATGATTGAACCATCTGTATTATACATCACCTCCTCAGTCTTGAGACTGAGATATTATTTTAAATATTATTATATTACATTAACAAAGTGCATATTTTAAAATTTATTTATATTCTAATAACAATACAGCAAGCCGTGCATTTTTATCTCAAACAGTTTTTTTTTGTTATTTACATTCAAAATTGGTCAGTCATTTACTGGACACCCGGTAAATACATGTATTTATTGTGCTTATTTTTCACTTGAATTTTTTTTTTTTTTGCTTTCGTTTTTGTTTTTAGTCTTCAAATTATATGTTATAAAAACTGCGCAGTTTTCTTAATTTGAACAATTTGAACTTCTTAAATCGGACCTTTATTTACGGTCATAAATTTGAAAAGTATCTAACGAATATCGAGGTATCAACGCTTTAGACACGCTTGTTATTGTCTAATATTTCATGTAATGGAATTTATAAAGTTCATGAATATTTTAATTTCATTTATTTTTTATATTTGGCGAAAAAGCTTTACAAATTTTAGACCTATATAAATATTTAAAATATATTTTACACGTTTACACAATAAATACAATAAATTTTGCTTGCATTTTTTTTTGTGTGTGTGTGCACTTGTATTGATTTTTTAAACTCTTTATTCCTGAGGAGCATACAATTTGCAATGTTGAATTGAGGCATTTTCCACCAGGCGGAAATATGCTGTCACAGGGGGTGCGCAATTTCAATTTTTGCCATTTTCAAATACATTTCTAATGGGAAAGAATGAGTATATTGTGAAGAGACCCATTAAAAATATGCAGCTACAACTCCCTCCCACCCTCCCTCCACACGCCCATACACACGCCAAAAAAAAAATCCAAAAAATCGTTATAAATACTATCTTCCTTGCAAAAATTAGTTAAATCATAGTACAAGAAACGCCATAAAAAAAAAGCTATGTTAACATTTTCGCCATATAACGTAATGAAAAATAAATAAATAAAAGAAGTTTTCAAAGCTAAAAAGGAATTGCAACATCAATTTAAAAAAATAGGCACAATTTAATTGGAAAGAAAATGATTGAATAGAAGACCTCCACACATTTTTAAACGGAACTTCTCTTTAAAATAAAATGTCTAATATCTAAAAAGAGAACTCAAGACAGTAATGATGTTGCCAAATTTCTCAGAAAAATGAAATACCAAATTTGTAAGAAAAATAAAATAGCAGAAATGATTTAGCGTTCATAATGACATATATGATTCCATGTTGTGTGCACTGGGATAAAAAATGAGCAAAAACATTTCACATTTAATCTTTGCATCACTTTTTACATGATATTTGAATAACTGGAAATGACTTCAATAATTTAAATTATAATTACTTTTAACTTTGATTTATATTTTGAATACTTTAAAATATTACTCTTATCACCAGGCTATAGATTTCATTATATTTCATTCTCTTGTGTTGATAAATTTTTGCATTTATCGCTATGATTTTTATAAAATTACTTATCTTAACTACTAATTAAAAACGCCTAAGAATGTTTGATATAATTTCGGAAACTAGGGGTCCAACTTAGGCGACAGTTGTCTGCATTTGAACAAATTTTTCAAATTTAAAAAAAAAAACTTAAAATTTTAAAAAATGAATTACTTTAAAGATTTATTTCGTTACTAGATAAACAGATTGACACCGTGGTAATTATATTTTGTAGATATTCTAAAAATAAGTGAGTTACACCAGCAAACATGTGCAGTGGTCCAAATTCTGCTAATCTGCCCTACTGAATAGCATAAAATCATTCTTATAACTCCAAAAATCATAATTATATTAACTAACATTTTACTGCGTCAGATTAAGCATCTCATTTCAAATGAAAATATGTCTTTGAATGGAAGTTTGAATGAAATACACTGTCATGAAAAATCGAAGTGTGTAGAAAATGTGATTACAAATATCTCGCTTACTAATTATCCGATTGACTTCATTCTTTATGCAAAATTTATGTTTTTTAATTGTCTTTTACACTTAATCATTAAAACAATCGATTAATTGTATCTATCTATCTATCTATCTATCTATCTATATATCTATATATATATACTTTTATCAAAATGAATACTTTGAGGATCCGAAAAAATAGTTCTAGATATTTGAGATCACTCAAATTCAACAGATTTCTTATCATTATTACATATTAAGTTCCTATTAAATTTTAATACTCCATCTCAATTTGTCCATTAGATAGAGCATTTACAGACACACAGCAGTTGTACGGCAAATTTTTTTTTCTAAAAACATTTTTCGCAATATCCTGTATCTAAATAGTGTAAATCCGTCATTATTTATTTATTTATCTATTATTTTTAACTATTTATTTTTTTAACGATTACAAGATTTACACTGTACCACATATGATGGTAAGTAAAAATGTATATGTTTGCTTAGCAATATTTTGGTAAGTGCTTCACAATCTGCTTGTAAGCGTGATTTTTCTCTCTGGTTACTTACCCATCATACGTAGTATAGGGTAAGTCTTGCAATCGTTTTGAAAATCAAAAAAAAAATTTTGACGGATTTACACGTTTTAGATAGTGAAGATTCCGAAAAACATATTTTTAGAAAAAAAAAAATTGCTGTTTGTCTGTCTGTCTGTCTGTCTGTCAGTCTGTCTGTCTCTAAACGCTCTATCTCCGGAACAAATTGAGATAGAGACTTGGAATTTTGTATGTAGTTAGTATGTAAGAATGGGACGAACCCTATTTAATATCAGCAACCTCGATTATACGAAACTATTTTTTTCGGATTCTCGAAAAATTCGTTCTGATGAAAGGTACATAAAAATTTTAAAATTTTTTTGTTCTAAGGAATGGACGTAAAAGGCAATAAAATAACACACATTTTGTATATAGAACAAAGTCGATCGGATTATTAGTTGCCGAGATATTTGTAATCCTGTTTTCCATATTCTTCGATTTTTCACAACCCTGTATTTCATTCAAATTTCAATTCAGATGTATATTTTAATTGGAAATGAGACGCTTAATTCGACGCAGTTAATTGTTAATTAATAGAGTTATTATTTTTGGAGTTATAAGGATGTTTCTTTTACGCAGTTTGGTATTACTTGAGTAGTTTGGCGTTTTATACAATTTGTCGAAATCGGTAATCAGCAGTTCTTTAATAGAGCATTACTATGTATATTAACAACATTTAAATTTTGTTTATGAATTGCAATGCATTGTATAAATAGTTTTCACATGTTTCATTTTCATATACATATCCATGATGGGTAAGTATTACGGTGTCCCCCAACGACTAGTTTATTTTTAAAATAGAATTTGGGAATGATAGAAACATAAGGAATTTATTTTTTTTTAAGAACTCGTAGATATTTTTTTGCAATTACACCTCGTATAATAAGTGTAAGTATTACGTTTATATGAAGCAGGATTTTAATTTTTTATTTAAAATGTTTAGTTAAAATGTGATTCAGAATGTTATTATAACATTTCAAGTTATATGAGAATTTTATTCATACTTTTTTTACAGCAATGAAATCTTTAAAGTATCTGATATTTCTCCACTACGATGTAAAATAAATTGAATAGAATATAATGTAAAATATAATATTTGCCAGATGCGTTTTCACTTTGAATACATAAATTTGGAAGGAACAAGTGAATATTCACAACGGTATATGAAAAATCCAATATGAATTTGTAGTACACAGACGATCTTCATGGGATGAAGGGGATAAATTCTTTTCATTCGGATCAAAAATAAAGAATTTCTGAAAACTACTGTTTTATTTTATTTTTTTTCGGAGAAAGAGGTATTGTGAGATTTATATTTAAAATTTTTGACAGTAGAAATTTCGTTTGGGTAAAGAATAATTCAGAAGAACTCAATAATTCAATTGAAATAAAATCAGAGTTTTAATGCATTGGTCGTTGACGGTCACCGTTAGTAATTATTTATCAGAATTGAGCATAATAAAATATCAAAATAAACTGCGTCTAAACTATTTATGAAATGCATTGTAATTCCAAAATAAAGTTTAAACTTATTTTATGTTACACAAATTTATTTATGTTACAGTCATTCTTTAAAAGAAATAATTCAAAAATACATATTTTATAAAAACGAATATTTCGAAAGTCTGAAAAATAGTTCCGTATAACTAAGTTTACTGACATATATTAGACTTCGTCGCACTATTACATTCTAAGTGCATGCTAAATTTCAAGCCTCTATCTCCATTTCTTCGTAGATACAGCGTTTAAAATCCTCCTCTGATAATGTCATAAACAATGCTCTATTATAGAATTCATAAAAATATACATCCGTTTAACTTAAAATTACGATCATATTAACTAATTGTTTACAGCTTCAGTTTAACCATTTTAATTCCGATTAAAATACACTATTGGCCATTAAAATTGCTACACCAGGAAGAAATGCAGATAACAAAATGATATTTATTGGACAAATATATTATCATAGAAATAACAAGTGATTAAATTTTCAAGATGTTTGGGTGCATAGATCCTGAGAAATCAGTACCCAGAACAACCACCTCGGGTAGTAATAAAAGCACTTATACCCCGGGTCATTGAGTCAAAAAGAGATTGAATGGCATGTACAGGTACAGCTGCCCATGTAGCTTCAATATGATGCCACAATTCATCAACCGTACTGACTGCCGTATAGTTATGAGCCAGTCGCTCGGCGACCATTGATCAGACGTTTTCTATTGGCGAGAGATCTGGGAAACGTGCTGGCCAGGGCAACAGTCGAAAGTTTTCAATACCAAGGAAGGTCCGTACAGTTCTGGAAACATGCGATCGGGCATTATCCTGTTGAAACGTACTGTTTCGCAGGTCTCGAATAAAGTATAGAGCCATGAGTCGTAAAATATCAGAAATGTAACTTGTACTGTTCAAAGTGCCGTTAATTTTTAACAAGAGATGACCGAGACATGTATCCAATAGCACCCCATACCAACACAGCAGGTGATGGGTCAGTATGACTATGACGAATGCACGCTGCTAATGTCCGTTCACCACGATGCCGCAAAACACGAATGCGACCATCATGATTCTGAAAATAGAACTTGAGTTCATATGAAAAAATGACTCCTTGCCATTCGTGCATCCAGGTTCGTCCTTGATCACACCATTCAAGGCGCTCCTGTCTATGACGCAGCGTCAAGGGAAGTCTCAGCTATGGTCTCCAAGCTGAGAGTCCATGCTTCTGCAAACGTCGTCGAACTGTTCGTGCAGACACTTTTTGTCTTGCAAATGACCCCATTTCTTGACTCAGGGTTTATTGACGTAGTTGCAAGGTCCATTAAGGCCATATGGATAACATACCCGTCTTCTCTGCTGCTAGTGATAGGGGGCCTTTGAGATCCCTTACGGTGTTCCGTAATACCGTCCGGAATTCATCCCTTCAACATTCTGTGAAGTCATTGGATCTCGACCAACGCGAGCAGCAATACTGTGATATGATAAACCGCAATCCCGGTAGGCTTACAATTCGACCTTTATCAAGGTCAGAAACATGCTGATACGCTTCTTACACGAGGCATCGCAACAATTTTTCACCAGGCAACAACTCCCAAATGAAATTTTCCTGTGAGAAATCGGCTGATCAATTTCCTCATTTAAACAGATTGTATGTGTCGCTACCGGCACCTGCTCTGTCAGAATGCGCGGAAAAGTTAATCATTTGCATATCACAGCATCTTCTTCCTCTCATTTAAATTTCCCGTCAGTAGCATGTAGCCTTCATGGTGTAGCAATTTAATGACCAGTAGTGTATATCTTTGAATTGAAATTTGAATGAAATACAGTCATGAAAAATCGAAGTGTGTAGAAATTGTGACTACAAATAACTCGGTAACTAATTATCTTCATTCATATTTTACCCCATTCTTTATGAAAAAATTTATGTTTTTATAGTCTTTTACATTCATTCATTAAAACAAACGATTTCAAATTAATTTTATTCATTTTATCAAAATGAATATTGTGAGGATCCGAAAAAAATAGTTCCGTTTAATCATCCAGGTTATTGAAATTCAATAGGTTTCTTTTCACTATTACATACTAAGTTTTTATGAATTTTAAAATCTCTATCTCAATTTGTTTTTGATATAGAACGTTTAAAGACACACACACAGTCACACAGACAGACGTATGACAATTTTTTTCTAAAAATATGTTTCTGATAATCGCCAGCATCTGAGCGTGTAAATTCGTCATTTTTTTTATTTCGATTTTTAAAATTATTACAAGACTTGCCCTATACTACGCATGATGCGTAACTAAAAATGTATATGTTTGCATAGCAGTATTTTATAAGGATTGGTAAGTGTTTCATAATCTGTTTGTACGCATGATTTTTCGTTCTTGTTTATTTTAAAAATAGACTATGAGAGTATGTTCGAGACACAAAAAACTTATTTATTTTAGTGAAATTCTTAGACATTTTTTGCAGTTACAATACGTATAATAAGACTAAATACTACCTTTATTTGATAGAGCAGTTTCTTTCTTAGTTAAAATTTTATAATGAGATTCAGAATTTTATAAAATTCCAATTTATAAAGGAATTCCATTTAAACACTTTTTACAGAAATAAAATCTTTAAAGTATCTGATATTTTTCCATTACTATATAAAATAAATTGCATTAATGCAATGCAAAATATATGTGTCAGATGCTTTTGACCATTGAATGCATAAATTTATCTGGGAAGAACAAGTGTATGAAAAGAGTAGTATTGGAAAAATCCAACCTAAAAAGATATAACACAAGCAATCTTAGGAAGACAGGGATCATTTGTCCATATGGGGATTTTTCATATGGAAACTAACAGCTTAGTTATAAATGTACTCCAACCTTCTCTTACACTCCTCCTCCACACTCCTCCTTCTCTTTCGATTGCATAAGGCAGTGATACTTCCGATTGTTGATATGTAAGAGGATCAAAGATATGGAATTTATAAAGATTGTTGTTTTATTTATTTTTTATTTTACTTATTTATTTATTTACTAGCGGCCTTCGCCCGCTACGCTGGTCGGTTTATCTAAAGAAATCTTGAAGAAGTGGTTAGATAAGGTTCAGACATACATTAAAAAAAAAAAAAGCAAGTCGATCATTCAAAAAACGTTGGGAAATATCAAATATTTACTGTAATTTTTTAAGAAAAACAAAGTTTCGAAAAAAAAAATTAAATCGAAAAAAAAATTACACTGACATATTAATGCAAGGAAATTTTCCCAGAGAGAAAATTCGCCTTGAATACAATATTTCAAATTCTTTTAATTGCTTATAGGCGTTAATGCCAACATAGTGAAAAAAAATTCCATGCTGGGAATCGAACCCGGGCCATCAGTATGGCGCACTGACGTTCTACCGACTAAACCACATGGAACGACAGCCAGCTTGAAACTTTCTCATACTTAAGTAGACTGGCGAAAACATAACGATAGCGCGTTTTAAAATCGCACAGTGACATCTATTGGATTTTATATGTACTAAAAAACGTTATGTACTAAAAAACGTGAGCAGCGCACCTAATAGTTTCTTTTGTTTCTTTTTGTTACTTTTTTGTCTGTTGTCCGATTTTGATTAAACAAAGCCTATACACTGCCCGGGAGTGTGCATTCTTCATTAGTGAAAACCGCATAAAAATCCATTCAGTAGTTACGAAGATAACCTCGAACAAACAGACAGACAGACAGACAGACAGACAGACAAAAAATTCAAAAAAATTTTTTTTGTGTTTCATTGGTTTTCTTTTATCGCCCTGACTCCATTTTTGTCAATTATCTTCAATGTACAGACACACCGGGTCCTACTGTTTTATTATATGTATAGATTTTTTGAGAAAAAGGTATTGCGAAAATATTTGAAATTCCTCATAACAGAATTTTTGTTTAGCTGGGTTTAGTTTAAATGAACTTGAATAACTGAAATAAATTACAGAAATTTAATGCATTAATAAAAACTGAGATAAAAAAATTAAGAGAAAAAATATGTACAGTATGGTCATAAAAATCTTTCTTGATGTATGAACTTCTAACGCTCTAACCGTTCAGACAATCAAAAATAAATTTTAGATATACTTATTATTAGAGATCCTAAGCATTTTAAACATTACAGCTCCTAAGGTTACAGTGAAAAAATGTCGAAAATTTTGAGTGGCATTTCCCATTTTTTTCACGCGCAAATGATTTTGCGCATGGAATAAATGCAAATTGCATTGGAATGATACACGTATAATGAAAATTGCCGGATTAAAAAATTTGGAAAAAAGAACACTGTAAAAGAGAAATAACAACACAAGAGAGAAGCAAGAAAAAACTTTTGTTTGAATTAGCAGTTTTCAACAAGTCATCTGAGCAGACAATAACGTATTGTATGCTTAAGACTGTTGAAAACAACGCTGAACGTAAAATCGCAGAATGAATCTGTACAACTTCACGTTTTATGACATCTTTCAATTCTGTAAAATACCTTGTATTTGATGTGTACACATTTAATATCCGGGAATCCAAAAACCAGGAATCCAATGGAGTGAAGTCGGAGATAGTGGTTGCCACGGAACTGCAAAGTTACTAGAGATGATTCAATCGTCAGTATACTGTTGCAACACTTGTTGAACAAACGTGGCGATGTGTGGAAAAGCGCCTTCTTGTATCCATTCAGTATCATTAACCATATTTCGCTGCTGCAATTCTGGAGTTACGTATACGACATTGTTGCATACCGAGTAATTTTGATGGAGCATGTTTACATATCGTTCTAAGTGACATCATCGAAAAAGTACGGACCAAGAACGAAAGTGTTTGGGATCCCGCACCACATTGTAACTTTAGCTTCGCTCAAGTCATTGGTGTCACATCGTGAGTATTTTCATTAATCCACTGAACTCAGCTCATGGAATTAACTATACCAGTTAATTAGAAATGTGCCTCATCCGTTCATAATAGTCGATGTTTAGAAGTTTAAAAATTTTGCAGTAACGAAAATTGTAAAAGTGAAATTTCATTTAAAAATTTGAATGTGTTGCCATTCGTAGAACGCACATTCGTTACGCACTGATAGGTTTGCTCTTTATAACATAGATAATGTAGATATAATTACATAAAAAATTGAATGAATTCAGTAAAGAAGAAATGCTACAACTTCTTTATTCTTCACCGTTTACTTGTATGTAATTTCGTCTAGAATAGAAACATTGTTAAACTAGTGAAATTAGTTGAATAGGATAGTTACATAAAAATCGTGGTGTGCAAGAAATAATTTCTGAAGACCTCTTTTATTTTTAGGAATTGATAGGGCATTGAAACAAGTTAAATATTACTTTTTCAATCATAATTCATATGGCACAGCGCAAAGAGAGGAATAATGCGAACATTTTCCAATATTAATCAGATTTGTATGTTTCAATAACAACCAGATTTTTACTCATGAAAATATCCAACAGGTGAAACCTTGCTATCAGATGAGAGTAAAAATTGCTATGCCAGATATCGTCCAAGTACATAATTGTAGAGCAGAAGCAGGACGTTTCGGTCCCACCATTTTGGTCCCTCCGTTACGGTTCCGAGACAATTCGGTCCCAAGATATTTCGGTCCCTTGCCATTTTGGTGCCTTATAATGCAAGCTGAAAATTTTGCAAAATATTATTTAATTTCATAGGGAACATTGTCGAGTTTTTTTAAACGAAGGCCATAAAATATGATGCTAATTAAAAGTATAATGCGATTATAAGTGCCCGAAGCGAAGACCACGCACACTTATTTCCACATAAGTTTCGTATGGTAAACCTAATCGTAATTGGTAATCCTAAATCTCAAAACAGTTAGTAATTTTAATATAAAAATCAACTTAATACTTTATTAAATATATTTATTAATTTATAATATTATTAATATACATTACAAATTTCATTTTAAAATAAAATCAATACATAATCTATTTTTTATTCAGTATATCATTACATTTTATAGTAGATATAAACTGAAATTTATCTTTTATCTGTTTGTTTCTTATATATTTAGAGTTACAGAAATTTAAAACAATTAATGTGATTAAAAATAAATTAAAATAAGAATTTTTTTCTGTAAAAGTGGGAGAGAAAAAATAATACAAAAATAAGTAAATAAACGATAAATTAAAAAAGTTTAGTTTTGCCAGTTAAAAATTGAAAATAAAATTATTTAAAATAAAAATTACATTATTACAGTACATTAAAAAATGATGATCTTATTAGAATAAAGAAGGCCCAGTTTCAATAAAATTACCTCACAAAAATTATCTTTATGGGGTTAAAAAATGAAATCAATAATTATTAGTATTAAAAACGTAGGGGAGGTAAATTTCTGAAAACAGAAATTTTTCATAGTAAGCCTAGTTACGAAATCACATTTATTTTCTCTATGTTTATAATATAAAGTAACATATGAAAACAAATTTATAATATACAAATTTCTATTATAAAAATAATAAGAAAAATAAAAAATAAAAAGATCTTCAATAAATATATCTCATTTCTGAGTTATTAAAGGAGAGGATGTAGAGGGTGATTTGAGGAAATACGTGTATATTATAAGTATGCAATTAAATTATTAAAGACATTTATTATTGAACTAATTGGAAGAAGAAGAAAAAATAAGCACAGTTTTTTATTATGTAATTAATAATCATTTAAAGGTTCTAAAAAATGTACGTAAACAAGCAAAAAATATTTATAGCAGTTTATAGTAATATATATATATATAATACGAATACTAATAATAGATAATAAAACTTAAAATATGTATTCTATTAAATAATACTAATAATAAAAGCCAAAAACAGTGTCCCCTAAACTAATATAGCATTGTTTAATCAAACAAAATTTTTAGCTCGCAGTGATTTCATTATCACGAGTTATAAAAATTTAAATTTATCAGAGTTTTATATTCACTTCTTATAAAATTTGGAGGGAGGGAGGGGGAGGATAAAAAAATTTAAAAAGGTCCAAATAATTTTGAACTTATACAGTTTGACAGGCCCACAACAATTATAATCCGATTTATAAGGTGGTGAGCAAAGAAATAGCAAGGGAAAGAAATAAATAAGGACCGAAATGGCAAGGGACCAAAATGGCTGGAGAACGAAATGTCTCGGGACCGAATTGTCTCGGGACTGAAATGGCATGGGACCGAAACGTAGGAACCGAAACGTCGGGACCGAAATGGCGGGACCGTGATGTCGTGTACCCTTGTAGAGCATTGGCTTGTAATGCCAATGATCCTCGTTTGAACTCAGACTTGGATAATTTTGTAATATGTTAGTTTTACGCTTCTTAGCCTTGTTGAAAAATAATACAACAATTAAATTTTCAAATATTTTTGCCAAGTTTTGTTATGAGAATATATTAGATGTCTTGTAAATTTCGATGGTTTTATTTATATGTATATGTATACATAAATATGACGACCTCAAAAGTCAAAAAGTACAAGTGACAAAAATTCAATTTTGAATAAATTGAGTTAAAAGATAATTGACGTTAAATTTGAACATCAGTAGTAATTGACTGAATTGAAATAGAAAACTGCCAGTTGTTTCATTATTTTCTTTGAACTCTTTTTTCATAACTGTAAAATAAGTAGAGTACATTTTTTTGTAAATTAATCAATACTGATTATTATTTGGCAAAAGTGGTTTATCTCTAGAACACAGCACATAATCAGAAATTATTTTTTAAAAACATTATATTTCTTTACATTAAAATTAAAAAGCATATTTCCAGGTCATTTGTGCACTTAAATATTTTTTTTTTCAATTTTGTCACTTATACCCCTTGTCTTCTATGATCCTGATACAGGGTGATTCATAAATATCGAAATAATAGGCTAATTCCTTAACTGTCACTCCTAGATTCCATATTTCCAATTGCAAAATTTTATAAAAAGAAAGGTGTAAAATGTGAGGACATAAGTTGCAATTCCATGATAGATGTAGGATCTTATTGAAAAAATACGAAAATTAAATTTTTATACGGCCCCTGTAAGGCAAAATTCCTGGTTAAAAAAAAATTCCTTATCCATTTCTGAAATATACACTGTTAAAAATCTGCTGCATTTTGCTGCAACGCACTCCCCTGCTTGTATAGAAAACGGTTACTTGGTCGTGAAATGGCGCTTTCTCATTGGTTGGAATAGAGATATTATATACAAGTGGTGGAGGGCGTTGCAGCAAAATGCATCAGATTTTTAACAGTGTACAGAAAAAAATCATCCCGATGTCTTCAAAATTAGCAGAGACATTGAAATTCAAAATTCGTGATTTACAACATTTATCCATGGCTCTGAGCGATGAGTGTTTGACTCATTTTGAATGCAAGATAAGGGTTATTCACAAACTGCGTTATTAAAAGTCGATGAATGACAGTGCCTCTCCTTTTCACATAAAATAGCAGCGATTAGATTTTAAGTTACACTTGCTTTGAAAACATGCTTGTGGTCTGTCTAGAGGTTCGCACGGTAAGAAATGTATAGATCCCGTCACGAACCGGTCCATATAAAAAAAAGTTCAGCCTGCACTGAAAAAATTTTAAAATCATAGCCCGGCCCGGCCGGAAATAAATTTTAAAGAGTAACCGTTTAGTTTTTTATTACTCTTAGGGACTTCCATATATAACATTATCATTTAGGGGGAGGCGAGTTCTGGCAGATGATATCATAAAGTATCGCCGGGGGGAGGGGGGTGGTCTTTTAATATCGATATCATTTTTGATCCTATCAAAATTTTCTTTTTTTAATTTATTGTATCAAAATAGTATGTTATCGGTTTTTTCTTCGATTATCAATTTTTATAAAAATACAAAGTTTTTATTAAAATTACTAAATTATTGTAAAATTATTTAATTCTAAAATCTGGAATACCCTAGTTGATAGTTGATGTTTGATATCGTCATGTGTGTATATAATCATTGTTCGAAAAACCATATGTGAAGTATATATGAAATAAAGCTTGTGTTTACTAATAAATTTAAGAGAAAGAAAGTTATTCATTTTTTTTGTTGATACGAATTTCTGTGTGGCACCAAAGCTTTCCTCTGTTCAGAGCAAGTGAAGCAAGACTTTATTATATTTGAATGCATTATATAACAAAACCCATTATCAAATATTTTTCAAGAGTTACTACCTCTTTTAAGTGTTATTTGATTTAAAGTGATATTTTATTGATTTCTCTTCATTTGAATCAATAAAATATGTGAAATTTTTTTTTATGATTTCAAACAAAAGAAATAAATTCTAAAAATCTAAAAATTTTTACACTTTGATAACGATATCTTTACGGGGTGGAGTGGTGAGGGTTGAAGGATGATAACGTATGATAGCGAAAGGGGGAGAGGGGATTCAATTTTTTCAAAAAGTTGATAACGTTATATCTGCACAGACCCTTAAACAGACTAATGTAGCAACTATTATAACACTGAAACATAATTGTTTCAACCTTTTTTATAATTGGGAGACAATTTACAACACCAGTGGATTCGTGCAACTTTGTTTATGAAGTAAAGCAGAAATGGTAACTCACAATGTTACTTATTCCTATATTTTTTTTTTTTTAATCATAATTTAATTAAAAAAATTTTACATTCGTTACAGCAAATATTGAAAATGTTCGCCATCATTTTGAATGCAACCATGAATATGTCGAACAAAGTTTTTTGAGACACTTAGCAAAATTGCTGGCATTATTAGCGAGATTTTTTTTTTTATCATGATTTGTTTTAATTTATTGATGTTTGCAGGATTTGTCTGAAAAACTCTATTATTGAGATAACCCGACTTTAAGAAAATGTTACGGGGTGTGATTTGGTGACCTTGATGCCTCAGTCCAAATGGAACATAACGGTAACCAAAGAATTCCATAAGCACTTCCATTGTTATGTTTGACCTGAGGTGATTCCGACTTACTGTATGCAGCACTAACAGTCCGTTATCTCCAGTGATGTAATAACATTTTGAATTATGTTCAGATACATTTTGAAATTTGTGGTTTAGGTAAAAAATGATCTTATCACTTTACGCCATAAACGTTCGTACCACATACGAATCTTTTGAATGTGTAAAAAAAATCCATTAGCTCATGAAGATTCTCTTGATTTCATATCCAAAAATTTTGGCTATTTACATAGCCATTATCATGGAACTAAGCTTTATCTGAGAAGTAAACATCATTAAGCTTTTGAATGTTGTTGCGAATAAATCGGCAAACACAAAATGGTAATTTATTTCTTGGATCGCTTAGACGCAATTCCTGCACGGACTATGCACGAAGTGGGTAAAATTTCGAATGGCTTTTCACAGCTTGATGAACCAAATCAGAACCCATCACAGCTGAACCATAGGATATCCTTATTTTTTCAACCGAATTTTGCTATAGGCTTAACTAGAGTTTCTTTTATGGAAATTTTAATTTTATCAATATCTCCTGGTATTAAGACAAAATTCGCTGTTTATCCACATCCATACACTTCCCATTGCTGGAATTTTTTTTGGAACTGAATTTTGCTAATGGCTTAACTAGAGTTTCTTTTTATGGAAATTTCAATTTTATCAGCATCTCCTGGTGTATAGACAAAATTCGCTGTTTATTCACATCCATACACTTCCCATTGCTGGAATTTTTTTTAACCATTTTAAAGATGCAGTATTTTGAGATTATTGGTAATTGGTATTAATGGAAACTTCAAATGAAAAATTCTTGCGTTTTTTAAAAGAATTTTGACATAATGCAATTATTTCAAAAAATAACATATCTTCTACGAAATAACGAGCAATTTTCATTATAATCAATAAATACCAAAACTGCGTACATATAAAGCGTACGAAGATAATATGGAATATTGGGTAAATTGATTCAGCTGCGACAGCTGGTGGTCGGGGTGATAATGCAAATAAGCAGGATTTTAGTATGACGTCATATATATGCAGATAGCTATTATCTACGTAACTCTTGCGCATGTTTTCTGAATTTTTACTCAATCATGACAGATAAATCTTATTATCAGATTTATTGCAAAATATTTTTCATACAGTTTGTTTTTATAAAATTATGTATATTTAAAAAAATAGTCATAATATCATTTTAATTTCCGTAGAAAAAGCACTAATGCTACGAAAACATATTGTCTTTTGCCCCGAATTAAAATGCCTAAACGGTTTTTTTTAAATACACATATTTTATCAAAAAAAACCTGTAACAAAAATATTTTGCAATGAATCTGGTAAACAAGAATCATATTTCATGAGAGAATAACTTCAATTGTATGATTGGATTTTCAATAGGAAAACGCTAAATGGCTTTGTCTGTTACAAAAATGATTTTAAAAAATCTAATTTGGCAATTTAATGAAAATTATTATACAGAATTGCAAAATATTTAAACAAATAAATGATCAATACTTGTTTGTTTAATAATACAACATTTAATGTATGAATTTTAAATTAAAGTTATTCCGAATATATAATGAAATGAGTGTTAAATTAAAAGAATGAAATGTTTGTAAGTAAAAAACATAAGTGGAATACGATCAAGGAAATATTGGATCCTTTCTGTCTGAGCTCGATAAACAAAAAAAGACATAAAATTGATTATTTTATTTATCATTAAATTCTATAGATATTGCAAACATTGAGTTTTCATTGGGAATACAACCATGTACATCAAATTGTTAATTTAGCACATCACGAATTTAGTAAAACTACAATTCTGTCTTTACATATTAACTATTTACTCATTTTTATGCGTTATCTTTAATTACACTTATGAACATAATTAAAGTCAAATGTACTTAAGTGAGCAACATTTGTAGTATCTAATTATCTAATGTTTCATCTTAGTACATGCTATCTTAATCTCTTCAGTCCTCAGATAAATATTACGAGGCACCACAAAAACCGGCTTAAAATTGCTAGACAACATCTCCAATGTTGTATCAGTCTATATATTGATTCTTATGATATCCACGCATTTAATAAAAAGGTCTAGGAGTAATTTTAGCAATTCTAGAAGCATTTACATTAAATTAAAGGCTACTATTTAATATTTTCTACAGGCGACATCAGCAGAATGTTAATATTTAGTCTACTTCACTTATTTATTTTATAATTATATTCTATAATTATTTCAAACCTAAACATTTTTCTATGTATTAAATAGCCAACTTTTTAAAGTAATATTATATTCTATAACGGCAAAACAATTTTGTTTCCATTCACGTAAAATAAATTACAATCTGCTTAATAATCCTATTGTAGTTCACCCCTTTTCTAAGTGGAGTATGACCTGATTGATGTGACCACGCCTTTATTCTTAAGGTTACCTCTCCTATTTATCTTAGGACGCCTACTTTGCATACTACTTTGATAGATACCTTCATGCATATGATTTTTACTGCTGGAATTCATAATTTTAAAAAGTAAGATTTAAAAAAAATATTGCTGAAAGAAACAGAGGGTTTACTCAAATCATTTGCGCAGAATGGAATTTAAAATTACAAATGATATTCCCGAAAATTTAAGTTTAAAAACGAGTTTTCGGTTTTAGAAGTAGTCCAAGAGCCGACCGCCCAAAACCCTAAGTCATCGAGCGCAAGAAAAATTCTTTTATTTTATGGAAGAGTAGAAAGAGAGGAATCTAATGATCCATAGCTAGCAGAAGTGAAGTGGTGCATAAGCCAAAAATGAATACCACTAGTTGTTGAATCGTAGACTTAGCATTGTGTTTTCCTACATCCATTTTTTCGTGTTTTCATACTTTTGATTGTACGGCGAACAAAATGCTAAGCCTACGAATCAACCACAAGTGGTATTAATTTTTGGCTTATTCACCACTTCGCTTCCGGCCAACATGGATCATTAGATTCCCCTATTACTACTCTTCCATAAAATAAAGGAATTTTTCTTGTGCTCGATGGCTTAGAGTTTTGTGCGGTCGGCTCTTGGACTAAAAGTGGAAAGAAGGATACTCGCACGTCAAACATAGACATATTAAATAAGTAATGAAGTCGAAAGTCTTGCTACACATATTATAAATGTGAATAATGCCAAAACCAACGGGTACACTTTTAAATGGATCTCTCTGTATATAATAATCATTATCGCCAATATCATCATCGCTTAAGATGACATAACAATGCGTCTCGATATTAAGATTTGAAATCAGAAATCTAAAAAACGAGGAACTCGATTATAAATGATTCATTCTAATGTGGACATCGATAAACAGAATATATGTTTTAAAGTTATGATAAACATAAATTATGATAATCATAAGCAGAAATGTCATTTTTGATACTTTAAGTTTTTGCGTAAAACCTTCTCTCTATTTAATATAATAAACATAACTATGTAGTAAAAGAGTTTTTCAGCAATGAAGAACTTGTTGACAACTTAATAACATCCATAAGTTATACCATTATATAAACTACATGATATGTTGCAAGTTAATTAATAAATCGCTACTGACACTCAAAATTGACTCCAATGGAAATTAGACATTAGAATCAAATTCTTGCAAATCAAGTCCCACATTTTGCAAAGACTGACCTGAATGACGTGGAATGCCGTGGCTCACCTGAAATCGCCACGAAAGACTCGCCTAAATGAAGTGGAAGACACATGATCCGGTAGAAATGTTATTTAAAAGCTACTACGGAATCCTAATAATCACCTTAGAAAATATCCTTAAATCTGCTTCTGAGAGTAAAAGTTGTTGATCTATGCTACTTTGATAAAGGGCAGAATTCAATCGTTCAACAGCTCAGAACGACTAACTTCGAAACTGCACGTCTTATTAGTTTGTTTAGACATATCGATGTTAGTACTTTTTCAAAGTTTATGAATGACGCTGAAAACATCAGTAGAAACCCTAGTGTTGAAAGACAGATAAAATAAAAAGGACCTCAGAACCCCTCCCCCCCCTGGTAAACATAAATCGGCACCAGATACTGGCTCATTTTACATCCCAAGACAATACAGGTTTCATGTGGAATTTCTTCGTAGCATACAGTTCTGCTCACCCTGTTGAATGTGAGACTACGGGGCTACCGTCCAACTCATGTGCTCCTGTTGACAAAGCATCGTCGCAAAATACTCCTACACTAGGCTCCGGAACATCATGACTGGACTATCGAACATATGGAGAAATTTGCTTCGTCGGAAGAAACAGGATTCATTCTTCAATTGTCGATGGCTGTGTTTAGATACGCCGTCTTCTATGTGAACTGTTACTTTCCTTTATACAACAAGACATTCACATTGCATTTGAGGCGATATTAAGATTTGGAGAATATTCTCATGGGCGTTACTGAAACTTGTGGTTTTTATTGAACAGATCATGAACGCCACGAACCATCTGAGCATCATTGTAGATCATTTGAACCAGTACATGTTATCTGTCTCTCGAAATTGAAATAGAGTCTTCATGCAAGACTCTATTTCCTCTATAGACCTATTTAGACTCTATAGATATCCTCTATAGAGAGCCTTCATGCAAGACTCTATTCCATGGAGACTCTACATTCTATAGAATCTCCATGTCACATTACTCGAATTGTGATCGATTGTCCAAGGAACATAATACTGAAGTTAAAGTCCTGGTGGCCCAACTCGGCGGATCTTAATCCGACAGAGGGCATTTTGTTTGTCATTCAATAGAAAGCAACCACGAGTTAAAAAACAGCCATTTTGGAATATCCAGGATATGCATGACGTTGTTTGAACAACTAATACAATTTATCTTCGGTCATCGATAAACAACTAATACAATTTATCTTCGGTCATCGATAAACAACTAATACAATTTATCTTCGGTCATCGATAAACAACTAATACAATTTATCTTCGGTCATCGATAAACAACTTTTTGCATCCATGCCAGCATTGTTTGCAGCTCTTTGGGGGACAAAGGTGGGTCCAACACGTTATAAGGTAGGTGGTGGTAATGCTTTGGCTCTTGAGTGTATGTGATACATGAATGCTGCATATACATTTAAACATGCATAAAGTTAACTAAAATCCTTAAAACGCATTTAAAGGATTAACAACAATATTAATTGTAGAGAGTTTTTTGTGATTGACTACAATTCTATATACATTAGAACTCCAAAATTCATAATAAAATTTATATGAAGAAAGTAAAAGATTGAAAATGGACAGATAAATTGCAACAGTGCCTTATCAATATTTTCGAAAAAGCATTTAGAACTTTATTCAGTTCGAAGTCAAGTAGCAACTTTAAAATCCAGGCTGATTTTCGGTAATTGAGTTTTCGCGGCAAGCATTGGTGTCAAACATGAATGAGTAAATGATCGTCTATGAAAACGTTATTTAAATGCTTGTCTCAAAACATACATGCTTGCAACAATATGATTAGATTTTTTTCAATTTAATGCGCTACCTTGAATTAAATTTTGCTTTGAGTTAGAGAAACACGGCAGTATTCGCACCCTCTGTTTGAAGGATTTAAAAGAGGAAAATTTATATTTTCAGACTTTTTTGCTAATTACGTTACAAAACCTACTAATTTCACAAATTTCATGGTATTATAATTTTAGAAGTATCTTAGATTTTTGATGATCACCAAGGAGTGAGTCAGTCAGTCAGTGAAAAAAAAAACCTTTTCCGAAATCGAATATTTCAAATACTATTCAATACATAGACATAAAATCGTGAAACCTAATTCATTTTTATCACACAAATATATGTATATAAAGAATACTCTGTAGTTCTCTCAAAAACGAAATTATAAGATGGGGAAAAGTATGACGAAATATCTCTGAAAAAGGTTGCTTACGGCCTGAGTGTATTTGGTGGACTGAGTGCCTTGTTTAAAGATAAAAATGCATAAAATCTATCATGAAAAATGTAATTTCGTTGATATTTTCTTTTTGTAACACTTTGGTGTCTTCAGTAGAAGTATTCGGAATCAATCTACTTACATATTTATATCCCATTTTCTACTGTAACTCTATTCTATTTCAGCTACAACCTGGTGGAACATTTCTCCACATTCATCAGAAAATACTCCCTTATTATTAAGAAAAATGTCCAAGTGAAAATGCAGAAATTGCAGTTTTTAAGACATATTGCATCCCAATGCTTTAAATGAAGAGAGTAGATACTCAACAATTCCTTCATAATTTCGACGCTTTCTGTTTCCTTAAAAAAATTACATGCATTTTCAAAAGCTTTCCGTGCTGTTTTCTTCAAAGGATTCGGTTTATTTTTTAAAATGGGATCATGAAATAGTTGCTTTACTTGATGTAAAACAATAGTACTTAATTTTATCTTGATCTCGCTCAAAGCTTTCAAAAATTGTTTTAAAATTCCAAGTTTTATGTAAAAAGTTGGTAAATACATTTTTTGCCTTGCAATAAATGTCTAGTGTACAACATTGTTCATACCAGTTATATTTTCTTTTCTTTTAGTGCCCATTTATACCATAAATATTTGAGAATGCGAAATGATTCTGATGTTCACTCTATGCCACTGGAACAGGAAAAAGCATTGACTTCGACGTAACTTTTAACTAATCCTTAGGTGCTGTTACAAAAGTTATGGCAAGATTTTGATGCCACATTTTATCTTGGTCGCAGATCTTACAGCGTTAATTATATATTATAGCGTTATAAATAAAGTTGATGAGCTTGTCTGTATAAGCAGTGACAGTGACTTTGTTTGGTCTTTAAATGTAACTTCCCCACTTATGTAACAAAATACATTTGGGCTGATTTTTTAAAAAAACATGAGATTTTCAATTAATGAAAGTGATACAAAAATAGTTAATGTATTTAATTAACTCCTTGGAAAGAATAAATGTTTTGTAAAAATACTAGTATCTCTACTATTGTAAATTCTCTTTCCTCGGATGCGAGTTTTCCTTGCTTTTATTTGGTAAATCTTATCTTAATTCTAAGTATTTCCTTCAGAAAATATCCATATTGTTCGAAACAAAACATTTATTGAACAAAAACAAACATTAAAATCTACATAAACTCTCTTTTTTCAATATTTCAGTTCAAAATGCGTACATTCGTACGTCTTATCTCAAGAAAAAGTATAGAGAAACAAAAATCATAAATCAAAACACAGTACAAAAAAGTCTTATCAGTTCACGCAGCTTGGAATTTTTTGTAAGCCAAGAAGCTGAGTGTTGAAAACCACAACATAAATCATAGCTGCTAACAACTTGCGCTGTTTTGTATCACAAAAATTTTGCAATGACTTTTATATTTTCATATAGCTGTAATTAGCCGATTAAACAATGCAAAAAAAAATTTAATCTTCGTGGTACAAAAAGACCGATGAGATGGCACCTATGATTTAAATTAACTAAAACAAAGCTTTCTGCATGTTTCTCTTAACACAGATGCTTAAATTCACATTGAAGGTAGATTACGCAAGATCATTTCAGATTGCGCATGTGATAATCCAAGTCATCGGAAGAGAGAAAAAATTAAATCAGGAGAGGATAGAAACTTTTTTAGAAGAAAGGTTAAAAAACGAACACATATTAATCCAAAAATAAAATAATAATTGGATTGTGTTACTAATATTTTAAGCGTGCTTTTATTACTAATATTTTTTACTTTTAAATTTGAAGACGACACCCAAGAAAAAAATTGGTATGTGATGGAACATTTTTCTTGTCATATTTGGATTTAGTATCTTCAAGTGTCTCAGAAAAAATTATTAATTTTAAAGAGAAGATTTTAATATCGATCAGTGTTATTGATTTTCGAAATGTTACGATCCTTACTGCAAAAGCATGAAAGGTTTTTACTGTCCTTGTGTCTGTCTGTCAATTTATCTGTTTAGCCAAAAAAAAAAAAAAAAAGATTTTATTTTTGTAGCATTTTGTAGATGTATTGATTAAGTAGTAGAATTTAGCTGTAAATGCTTTGTTAAATTTGGTTATCTCGGTCAAAACTATAAAATATTTTCTTTTAAGTCGTAATTCTTTTCTTTGCGAATTCAGTCAATTTTAAAATTTTTATTAATTCCATGGTTAAGAAACTAGCGTATGTGAATAATAATTTACCTGGTAAATTGCGAGTTCGAAAACTTACTAATAGGAATTTTTAATTATAGCTTACATTTTGAAATTTTACTGATATATGTATTCAATTTCTTTTAATCCGTTTCATAACTTCATCTTAATGTTATACATCTGCATGAAAATATGAAATATCTTGTTTTACGACTTTACTTATTTCAGACATCAATATTACATTTTTCCTACCATTTCTTTTATTATTATCCTAGCAACAATTTTTCATTTCATATATAATCTTCAAACGGGAATTTCGTTCCTGCTGCTTATAAGTAGAATTCTACTGGAAGAATTTTCAAAATGCGTGCTCTAGCAGTTACATAATATTTTAGTGTACGTTTTAGTATCTTGCATAGCGTTCTTGAGTGCTTAATCATACAATTGTGGAAAATAATTGTGATTCGATTAAAGTAGCCTGCATCATTTGATCTGTTTTATGTTTATTAGTAATTGATAAGGGATTATTATGTATTTTGTAGATCTAAATCCAAAAATTACTTTTTATGAAGATTTTAACGAGTTTTAACCATCATGTCAGTATTTTTCGCATTGTCCAAAGTTAAAAAGACACAAAATAGATAAAAACTGTAGCAATAAGAGATTTGTTTAATGAGTTTTTAGCTTACAGGCTATCAAAGAATGATATCTGTGCGCGACCGTTCTGTATATATGTACGTATGTGCGTGCGTAACGGGATAACTCATGATAAAAATATCCGATTCACTTGAAATTTTGGATAGATTTATTCTGATAAGGCGCTTCCCTGATTAGTTTTGGGAGTTCATTAGATAAGTATAAGAGGGGGGAATGGGGAATAATGTACCTACCTTTCATTTATATAAATGTTTTTTTTTCATGCAGAATTATCAGTTTAGTTCAAAATTTAGATATAGGATCATTCGCATGTGGCGCCTCATTTATTAATATTGGGTGTTCATTGGATAGGTATAAAGAGGGGGGAACGTGTCTGATCCCCTCCCTTTATTTCGATTAATGTGTTTTTCATGCAAATTTATCAGATTTCATTCAAATTTTAGACATAGGATCATTCTGTTGAGGGCACCGCCAATGATTAGTTTTGGGAGTTCATTGGATAAGTAGAAAGAGGGGGAACGGGGGCTAATCCTCCGACTTTAATTCAGATCAAAAGTTTTTTCATGCAGAATTATCAGATTTTATTCAAATTTTAGACATACAATCATTCTGATGAAGGCGATTCCATGATTAGTTTTGCGAGTCCAATGGATAAGTCTAAGAGAGGCGGAATGGAGGGTAACCCCACCGTAATTTAGGTTAATGGGATTTTCACGCAGAATTTATCGATTTGCTTTAAATTTTGGATATATGTTCGTTCTGATAAGGCTTCCCTGACTTGTTTTGGGAATTCATTTGACAGGTATAAATAGAGAATACGTGGGTTACCCCTTTTAATTTAAGTAAATGGTATCTCATGCAGAAGTACCGATTTGCTTCAATTTTTGGATACATGTGCATAGTGATAACATGCTTTCATATTTATCTGTGAGGTTCATTTGTTAATTATAAAAAGGACTGTGAGTTGTATGGGTGATCAATGATTATATATGTAAAAATGAAGACTTTTTCGCCATTTTCTCGTTTTGATTTCGTTCTAAAATCTTATAAGAACATACTTTCATTCTTAGTTTCTGTAATATATTAAAATTTTTAACGGCTAAAATTCCTTTTCTTTTCTTTTTTTTTAATTCAGCATAATCTATTATTTATTTTCCTAAAAAGAACTAAAATATATTACTTAAATGTGACTACCTTATTGCGAAACATTAAAATCCTTCCATTAATCCCTTTCCCCTTTTTAGAATAAAAAACTTTTATCATAAATTTTAATTTTGTTTTATTTATTTAATTATCGTCTGCTTGCTGGTTTTAATCATCCGCATGGGACTGTTTACTTTTGCATATTACGCCATTTAGGAAAGAGTCCTAACAACTAACTCTGCCCCTGATCCAATGGGAATGCTAGAAGTGTTATACAACTACCTTCGAATAAAACTTACTGGATTTTAGTATGTGCGTCATACAGGAAGGCGGGGCCAATTTCTCTGAGAATCTTCTGGGAGTCAGTTTGATCTAGTAGAGCGTTAAGAATTCACTGACCTACCAAATGCTTGCTGACTGAGGTGACTGAGGTGCTTGCTTCTTCTCGTAATGTGGAACTGTTTCCGATTGACACTCGATTGACAATCAGATTCTAGATTAAATTGTACTCTGACTCAAACGTTAAAGTTGGTGGCTGAAAACTTGCCAAGTCGCTCTATTGAATAACAAGTAACATACCAAATCATTTTAAGCAATTGAAGAATATTATGCATGACAAGAGCTATGATTTAAGGAGCTTCGAAAGAACTTTGTTTGCATTTAGATCTCACTTCTTTTATTAACGAAACCTTTAACGAACTTGGCATTATTTCACATTCATGTTTTTGATAGGATATCATTATTTTTTGTGAGATCACTTCTTTTATTAGCGAAACCTTTAACGAACATGGCATTTTTTCACATTCATGTTTTGGATAGGATATTATCATTATTTTTTGTCAAATAAGTAGGTATTTGTTTCCTTTTTGAAATAAATAGTGTTACGAATTTTGTAAATAGTTAGTGTTTGTACTGTAAAATAATGTAAATAATCTTATTAAGCTCCATTCCTTTTCTAATATTAGTTTTTGTTGCATTGTCTCTGTTATCAAGCAAACTTGTCTATTATTTTCAGTGAATGTGTATGGCAGCTTTGCGAAATATTTGAGATATCGCCAAGTTGGCGTCACTTTTGGCGACTAATTTTGGTCACCAAATTTGGCGATATATCGCCAAGTTGGCGACAAACTTGGCGATTGTTGGCGATGGTAACCCTTCCCTATTTATGGTAACCCCCCCCCCTTAGGTCTACTGATACATTGAATGTTGTTCCGTGATTTTCCAGGTTTTTCTAGAAGGTCGTAGAAATTTCTACCGCATGCGGCGAGACTATATATAGGAGAGCCGGATGCGAGCTGTGTGGTCATTATTTACCAGTCAGTCATAGAGTGAACAAGGCGTAAGCAAGTTTGCTTGAGTTTCATCTATGTTGTTTTGAATGTTATTAAGTGTTGAGACGTTGTATAAAGAATCTTTGGGGTCTAAAGCTGTAATTGTACGATAGATTTGAGCAGTTATTTTTGAATATCCAGTAATATTTGTGAGTTTCGAAGACTCTGTTGTTCTGAAGTCTGTAAATAAATTATTTTCTACTTTTCTAAGAGCAAGAGTTTGAAGTTATCTAACCATAAGATCAAAAGAACCCAATATACGCTACAATTTTTGGTGTCAGGAGTCGGGATCTTATGGCGAAAACACGAACAATGGACGTACAACTGAAAGAACTGTTAGAAACTATTAACGGATTAAGAACAGAGCTGACCAATAAAATTGATAAAGGCCAAGAAGAGTTGGCGGACAAAATGAATAAAAACGAAGAAAGAATGGAACAGTTGACAAATAAAATTGATAAAAGCCAAGAAGAGTTGGCGGAAAAGATGAATAAAGGCCAAGAAGAGCTGGCGGAAAAGATGAATAAAGGCCAAGAAGAGTTGGCGAATAAAATCGACAAAGTCCAAGAAGATGTGACTGAAGAAATGAAAAGAAGCCAAGAGAGAATGGAAGAATTAAAGGAGGAAGTTAATAAAAGCCAAGAAGAATGGAAGAATTAAAGGAGGAAGTTAATAAAAGCCAAGAAGAAATGAAGAAAACTTTGGAAGAAAAGTTCTCATTGGAAGAGAGAAGAATAGATTCGGTAGAAGAGAAAATTCAGAATGAAGTTAGTAATGTTGAACAGAAAATGGAAAGGAAAAAATCCCTTTCGGCATGGCCTATAGGCGGAGGTAGATTTCGAAAAGTTTTCATCTAAAATAAATAAATAAATAAAAATAAAAAAATGATTAGAGATAAACCCAGTTTAACTACTTTATTCAACCGCTTTTAAAATTTTTTTTAATTTCATTTTTCTGTAAGAACTGGTTTTATCAAAATCCTCTTAAACGAAATTCTACTCAAATGCCCATTTTGGCTACATATTTTGAATTATATTCTTACTTTATTAAAAAAATTGACCAATATGCTCGTTATATAGTTCCTAAATAACAAAAAACTGTTAATTAAATTCGTTTGACAGCAAAATTGAATTTAAAAATGAGTCATAAAATAACCAATTTATTATTTTAATACATCCACAATTCTTTAATCAAGATTGCTTTGAGAAATTTTGTACGAAGTGACAGATTTTTTTAAATATATATTTAGCCTTTATCAAAAATCTGACCAATACGGCACATTACACAGTTTCTAAATAACAAAAAACTGTCAATTGAATGCGTTTGAGAGCAAAATTGAATTTAAAAATGAGTCATAGAATAAACAATTAGTTATTTGAATACAACCCCAATTCTTTTATCATGATCGCTTTGGGAAATTTTTTTGCGAAGTGCTTACTTTGACAGCTTTTAAAAATATATATATTCACCCTTTATCAAAAAATCGAAGAATACTCACATTACATAGTTCCTAAGTAACAAAAAACTGTCACTTGAATGCGTTTCAGAGCAAAATTGGATTTAAAAATGAGTCATAAAATAACCAATTTGTTATTTGAATACCCACAGTTCATTAATCATGATCGCTTTGGAAAATTTTGAGCGAAGTGCCCATTTTGGCAGCCTTTATTTTTGAAATATATTCTGCCTTTATCAGAAAACTGGCCACTCCGTCACATAATATAGTTCCTAAATAAGAGAACCTGTAAATTTGGATGAGTTTGAGAACGAAAAAAGATTTAAAAATGACTCGGTAAAAACGCAATTTTTTAAATTTCCTCAAATTTCAATCATAACTTCCTGAAATTTTGTTCAAAATACCCTTTTTGGCAGCCTTTTTAAAAATATATTCTGCCTTTATCAAAAAACTGGCCAATACGTCGCATTATATAGTTCCTAAATAATAGGACCTGTAAGTCAGATGGGTTTGAGAACAAAAATGAATTTAAAAATGACTCAGAAAAAACGCAATTTGTTATACTTAATCAATTTTTAATGACGATAATTTCGGGAAATCTGTTCAAAATACCTTTTTTTGGCAGCCTTTTTAAAAATATATTCTGCCTTTATCAAAAAATTAGCCAATACGTCGCATTATATAGTTCCTAAATAAGAGGATCTGTCATTTGGATGCGTTTAAAATCAAAAATGAATTTTAAAATGAGTCAGAATATAAGCAGTTTGGATTTAAGGTTTTTTCTCCAACTCCTATTTTTGTTTAATTTATTTTTGCTGTAAGAATTGGTTCTATGAAAAACTTGTCAATATAAAAGTTGTAGATCTTAATGTGAAGATGTAAAATAAATTTAATTAGATTTGATTGCTTAAGAATTGAGTAAGTTATGGGTTTTTTTCTTTTCCCTCCCCCCTTTTTCTTTTCGTTTTTAAATTTTTTCATCGGTAAAAATTGATCCTATCAAAAACTTGTAAATGCAAAAGTTTTAGATAATATTGAGTACATTTATATAAAATTTAGTTGGATTTGATATCTTGAGAATTGACGAAGTTATGAATTTTTTTCTCCCAAAAACCATGTTTTTTTCGCCCCTTGAGCCCACTTTTAACTTTATCAAAAATCTATCATACAGAAACTTTTACCCCATTTTTTAGAAGTAATATAAACTTTAAACTGATTCGATATCTATTTTTATTAAGAAGTTATCGCGTTTTTTCGGTTTTCACAAAAACCCTCCCTATTTCCACCCCCTTGGTCCGATTTTGCCCATTAACGAACTCGACCGAGATTTTAGGCTCCTTGATTTTATGTAAAAGTTTGAAGAAGATCTGAGCATAATTATGGAAGTTATCGTGTCTAGAAGAAAGTGATATACACCGATAGATAGATAGATAGATAGATATATATATAAACTTTTTTACTGATGGTGGTTTTGGGGTCTAGCCCTCTCGCTGCGCATCCCGCGATTTCCACGGGCAACGTAAAAGTAGCAAAATTTGCGCAACCCGCGATTTCCGCGGGTATGCATTTTTGCCGTCTATTGAATTGTGCAACCCGCTATTTCCCCGTTCGAGGTTTCATTTCCGCTTTTATGTGATGTTTGAATGTTTATTTAGATGTGGGCCAACAGATGGCGTTAGTTGTCCATATTTTAGCGAAATATACAGGAAGTTTTTGTAGCATTTTGCGCGCGCTTTTTCAAAGCTGAAAAATGTCTGCCAGGAAGCGTTTCGCACGTGATATAACCTATATTCCTGACGATATTTCCGACACTGATAGTAGTTCTGACTCTGATTTCAATTATATTGAAGATAGTTATAGCGAAACTGATGAGAATTTATCGGATTCCTCTGCGGATAGTGATGAATCTGAAAATTCATTTTCGATTCAAAACGTTCGACAGTGGTGCAAAATTGACATGCAAAATGTGCCACCAGCTCCTGCTCCATTTCCTTTTCTTGGCAATCCCGGACCAAATTTCTCTATGGCAAATGATGCAACTGTTTTGAATTATTTTGAACTTTTTTTTGACGATGTTATGTTGAAAATAATAGTAAAAGAGACCAACAGATACGCTCAGCAGTATATAAATAAGGCAGTTCCTAAAGAAAGATCAAGATGGAAAAAATGGACAGATACAAATGAGAAAGAACTTAGATTATTCTTTTCCGTTTTGTTTCTGCAAGGAATCGTAAAAAAGCCGAAACAAGAGTATTATTGGTCTAAACGCCAGATATTACAAACCCCAATTTTTCCACAAATCATTCAAAAAGATAGGTTTATTTTGCTAATGAAGTTTCTTCATTTTTCTAATAACGAAGAGTTTGATAAGGATAGTCATCCGTGGCCAAAATTAAATAAAATTTATGAGATCATGGAGCATCTCAGAAACAAATTCCGAAATCTTTATACACCAGATAAAAATCTCAGCATAGACGAGAGTTTGATGCGCTTCAAAGGCAGACTGAGCTGGAAAATGTTCATCGCTAAGAAAAGAGCAAGATTTGGTCTTAAGTTTTTTGTGGTTTGCGAAGCTGAAACTGGATACATTTCAGACTTTCTCATATACACAGGTAATGGAACTGTATATAACCCTAAATTTGCAAATTATCCAGTGTCCAGTAAAATTGTTTTGCACCTGATGGACAGATTCCTTGGAAAAGGTTACTGTGTAACTATGGACAACTACTACATGTCTCCACAATTGGCAGACATTTTAATTTCAGAAAAAACAGACTCATATGGCACAGTAAATAAGATTAGGAAAGACCTTCCTCCGAATTTCGCAAAGGAGAAAATACCTAAAGGTGAAGTACTTGCTTACCAAAGGGGTAAAGTTATGGCCCTGAAATGGCAAGACAAAAAAAGTGTGTTTCTGATGAGTACAGTTCATAATGCAAGTTCCCGTTTAGTGAAATGCAAATCAAACAAAACTGTACTGAAACCAAATGTTGTTTGTGATTATAATAACACGATGGGTGGGGTTGATTTATGTGACCAAGAAATGTCATATTACCCCACCCTCAGAAAACAACAAGGAAAATATTACATAAAAATTTTCCGACAATTCATGGACCAATCTCTGTGGAATGCTTATATCCTTTATAAAAAGGATAACCCATTACAAAATATAACGCTTCTAGAATTCCGTTTGCAAATTATTGAACTAAGCATTCAGAAATATTCAGATGGAAATTCCAGTGTTTACCATGGCAGATGTAGTTCAACTCACAATCCTATGAGACTAACAGCTCGACATTTTGCTAGCCATATACCCCCAAATACCATCAAGAAAGAGCCTCGTCGACAGTGTGCTGTCTGTTGTTCAAAAAAAACTGAAAGTGGAAAAAAAATTCGAAAAGAAACGCGAATTTGGTGTAAGGATTGTGAGGTAGGACTTTGCCTCGAGCCTTGCTTCGAAATTTATCATACAAAACTTCATTTCTAACATATGTTTTGTAAGTATTTTGCATATTTTTATTAGTATATACGTTTTACCATTGTATTTTATAAAATAAATCATAATTCAACCAAGACTAATTTTCAAAATTTTGCTTTTATATCATTATTCTTCGATTTCAATATTCTGACATCCTTTTTCTATGATCTAATTCTATATTAAAAAAAAACCTCTTTTACAAAATTTTTTTGTATGTTTTAACTCTAAAATATATATAGATTTGAAATATGTAATAAAAAAAATACGCAATTTTTGAACCTATTTTGATAAAAAAATTACGCAGCGAGAGGGCTAGGAGTCATGATTCGTGTAGATCCGCAAAAATTTTTCAGAAATTCCAAAATGGGAGAGAATGCAATAGGTAGTATTTCATACGAAATCTACCTAATATTTCATACGAAATCTACCTAATATTTCATACGAAATCTACCTAAAAACCTAACACTCGGCTACCGTCTCGTCGTTTTACTTCGGCAGACTTCGGCATGGTATCATTCGGTAGACTTCGGCAGACATTGACGCGGTATTTTTCAGATATTTAGAGTATATCAAGTCTCAAACTTATATATCTTATTTCAGTTACTATAAATCTATAGATTCAATAATAAAAATTACTGATAGAATGTGTATAGAAAAGAATCGTCTTAAGATAAAATAAGGTAGGATAATGTAGCTTTTGGCGAGTGGAGACCCGCCCAATGGTGAGGATCGAAAAATTTAAATGCTTATAACTCGCGATCTAATTTTCGATCGCGGCTAATTTTTGTTTGGTAATTTATTATGAGACAGTGTTACTTTTGGTGACAGGAGATCCCTCATGGTTAGGGTCGAAAAATTTAAAGTGCTTATAACTCGCGATCTAATTTTCGTAGCTCGGCCAAATTTTGTTTGGTAATTTATTATGAAACTGTGTTACTATTTAGTGACAGAAGACCCCCCCCCCCCACGGTAAGGGTCGAAAAATTTAAAATGTTTATAACTCGCGATCAATTTTCGTAGCACGGCCAAATTTTGTTTGGTAATTTATTATGAGACAGTGTTACTTTTGATGACAGGAGATCCCCCATGGTTAGGGTAGAAAAATTTAAAGTGCTTATAACTCGCGATCTAATTTTCGTAGCGCGGCCAAATTTTGTTTGGTAATTTATTATGAGACTGTGTTAATATTTAGTTACACGAGATCCCCCATGGAGAGGGTCGAAAATTTTAAAATGCTTATAACTCGCGATCTAATTTTTGTAGTGCGGTCAAATTTTGTTTGGTAATTTACTATGAGACAGTGTTACTTTTGGTGACGGGAGACCCCCCCCCCCCAAAGGTGAGGGTCGAAAAATTTAAAATGCTTATAACTCGCGATCTAATTTTCGTAACGCGGCCGAATTTTGTTTGGTAATTTATTATGAGACAGTGTTACTTTTGGTGACAGGAGACCCCCCCCCCCCACGGTGAGGGTCGAAAATTTTAAAATGCTTATAACTCGCGATCTTATTTTCGTAGCGCGGCCAAATTTTGTTTGGTAATTTATTATGAGAGAGTGTTCATTTTTGGTGACAGAAGACCCCCACGGTGAGGTTCGGAAAATTTAAAATGCTTATAACTCGCGATCTAATTTTCGTAGCGCGGCCAAATTTTGTTTGTAATTTATTAAGGTATTGCATAGCTTTTATCGCGGGCTTTGAGCGCAGCAAAAGAATCTAGAAAATCTGTAACGAGAAAAAAAAAAACCTAACACTCCGCCTAACGTCGCTTCAGTTTGGCAGACTTCGGCAAGGTATCCCTCCGTAGACTTCGGCAGACATTGACGCGGTATTTTTCAGATATTTTGAGATTATCAAGTCTTAAACTTATGTTTTTTATTTCAGCTATCATAAACGTATAGTTTCAATGATAAAAATTCCTGATTAACCTACATGTATTGTAAGATAATAAACATATTTTAAACGATATTAACTTCTCATTTGTTCAATACAAGAAAAAAAAATTGTTATCGGTCATCACGCTCAAAATGTTTAACTTGAATTAATATCAAAGACAAAAAAACTGTATAAATAAAAAATAAGTAAATAATTATAATTGCATAAGTTGATAAAAAATGCAATGCAATAGCTTTATCGCGGCAGTCCCCGAGTGCCACACGTATTTTTTTTTTTTTTGCTCTTTTAACCCCTTTGGATTAGGGGCATCGACATAAGATATAGCCTATATTGGAGCAAGGACTGTCACCATCATTTTGATATCATTACTTTTAAGTTCGGTTTGTTGTTTGCTGAGATTTCTTAAAAATCCAAATTTAGAACGCTTTTCGTGCATTTTCACCCTTTTTGAATTCCGTATTTTTTAGCAAATGCCCTAAGAGGTAATTTATATCTTTTAAATAATTAGCATGGAAAATTTTATATTTCAAGGTCCATCAGTAATACAAAAGTGGAATTTTTAGAATGTTTTTTGCTTCTTCCCCCTCTTATGGTTAATGGTATACACATGAAATATAGCCTATATTTGAACCGGTGTGAATACCATCATTTTGGTACCATTGATTTTAAAACTGGTTCATAGTTTCAGAGATTAGCCCCCGATATTCGCTAAAGTGACGCCAACTTGGCACTATTTCTGATATTTTGCGAAATTCTTATAAACTCTAAAATGCCAAACTTTATAATTCCAGTCCCTTAACATGACATCGCATTTTTAGAACTTTTTTCTCTTTTACCCCCTTTGGGTTGGTGGCATCGACATAAGATATAGTCTATGTTGGAGCAAAGACTGTCATCATCATTTTGATATTATTACTTTTAAGATCGGTTTGTTGTTTGCTGAGATTGCTTTAAAATCGCTATTTAGAATGTTTTCAATTGCTCTTCGCAGATATCCACCCCTTTTTAATTTGGTATTATTTACAAAATACGATTAGTCAACATTTATATCTTATAAATAATTAACATGCCAAATTTTGTTTTTCTAGGCCCATCAGTAAAACAAAAATCACATTTTATAATGTTTTTTACTTTTGAACTCTCTTTTGGTTAGTGGCACAGACATAAGATGTTTGAACCGGGGCAAATACCATCATTTTGGTACCATTACGTTTTAAATCGGTTTGGTAGTTTAAGAGATTACCCCCGATACTCGCCAAATGTGACGCCAACTTGGCACTAATTCTGGTATTTTGTGAAATTCTGATAAACTCCCATTATAATCCAATATTTATCTACTAACCAACCATTAATGTTTAATTAATTGTGATTTCTGATTTTTTACTATTTATAGATCTAATAACCTACTTCCACACCAAATTTCAACTTCCTAAGTCACGTGGAAGTAGTCAAACATTTCTATGAGTGAGTCAGTGTTTAAAACAGTGATTTTCAGACGTCAATTTCTCGTGAACGATGAAAGATTTTTTAAAAAATTTAAAGGATTCGGAAATTAGAAGATGGTCTTACTCGACACGAAAAATTTTAAGTGTGTAGGTCAAATAGAACTTAAGTTATTGAGGGGTCAAAAGGGGCCCGAAATGGTTCGGTTAATATAACCCACGGCCGGTGTGTCGCCTTCTACATTGTGAACTTGGCTGACACACTGTCGTGTGTCTAGATATACAAATCGATGGGTTTGCTACGGAATGATTACCTACATTTTGTTGAACTTAGTTTTTATGTAAGGGGATTGCACAAAACTATATTATAAAGGCCAAAAGTATCTGTGCGTAACGCATACGTCATTTTTCGAATGGCAACTTTTTCTGATGAAATTTCACTTTTGCAATTTTCATTACTGAAATTTTTTAACTCCTAGACATCGCACATTTTCAATCTTTACACCGTTGTATAGGAAAAAATATGTATATATATTATAAAGGCCAAACGTATCTGTGCGTAACGCATACGTCATTTTTCGAATGGCAACTCTTTCTGATGAAATTTCACTTTTGCAATTTTCATTACTGCAATTTTTTAACTCCTAGAAATCGCACATTTTCAATCTTTACACCGTTGTATAGAAAAAAATATGTGTTTTTAAATGCAATTTGTTTCAAAACCGTATCTTAATCTGTTTTTGAGATATTAATTTTTTTGTCGTTTTTAATGTAATTTTTCTGAAGGTGGCAACTTGATTACTCCATTTCTGTTCAAAGCATTACAAACTAGATATAACGGGCTGCGCATTTCGCTAAAAACCGCCAGAAAAGTGAAGCTGGATTCAGCTTCAAACCCTAAACCGTTTCATTTGATCACGAAGCACAAACCCTGCTTAAATTATAGAGCGGGCGGCGACGACACAAATGACTACGTCTTCGAGTTACGGGATGAAATCATGATGTAGGACAAGATTATTGGGTGTAGACTAAGGAATGACTGGTCTGCCTCGTTATTTCTTGGTACGATATGAGTAACAGCGGGCGCCAACTCGCCATTTTGGCGTCACTTTCACGTCATCGAGTTACGAGATGAAATTGATGCCAAATTAAAGCTAAAATAAAGTATTTTAAGAATATGTCGGTCTGCCTGCGCATATCCTGGTACAAACCCTCGGCAGACTGAAATTTATAACAAAAAATGACGTTATAATATAACATTCAATATGACTACGTCATCGAGTTACGGGATGAAATCATGATGTAGGACAAGATTATTAGGTATAGATTAAGGAATGACTGGTCTGCCTCGGCATTTCTTGGTACGATATGAGTAACAGCGGGCGCCAACTCATGTGTATAATGTTTATTTTAAAAAATTATTATTTTACTAATTTATAATCGAAATAAAAATTCGAATATTCGATGAATTACTAATCTCGATGAAGACATAGTTTTCAATTGATTATATAGTCAAGCAGACGATTTTTCATTATTATTCTTGAATTCTCATTGCGATTAAATCTAATTTTTGTATATCTGATATAAAATAAAGGAAAAAAAATCGTAAATCTGCTGTTTTTGCAGTATAAAAAAGTAAGAAAATACAATTCATTTGCAATTTTCCAAGATTTGTTTTTTTTTTATCTTTATATAAATAAGTATTTCTTACATTAAACGAAAAAAATTAATTTAAAATGGCTAGTTGGCGCCCGCTTTTACTCATATCGTACCAAGAAATGACGAGGCAGACCAGTCATTCCTTAATCTACACCTAATAATCTTGTCCTACATCATGATTTCATCCCGTAACTCGATGTCGTATTCATATTGAATGTTACATTATAACGTCATTTTTTGTTATAAATTTCAGTCTGCCGAGGGTTTGTACCAGGATATGCGCAGGCAGATCGACATATTTTTAAAATACTTTATTTTAGCTTTAATTTGGCACCAATTTCGTCCCGTAACTCGATGACATGAAAGTGACGCCAAAATGGCGAGTTGGCGCACGCTGTTACTCATATCGTACCAAGAAATGACGAGGCAGACCAGTCATTCCTTAATCTACACCTAATAATCTTGTCCTACATCATGATTTCATCCCGTAACTCGATGACGTAGTCATATTGAATTTCACATTATAACGTCATTTTTTGTTATAAATTTCAGTCTGCCGAGGGTTTGTACCAGGATATGCGCAGGCAGACCGAAATATTCTTAAAATACTTTATTTTAGCTTTAATTTGGCACCAATTTCGTCCCGTAACTCGATGACGTGAAAGTGACGCCAAAATGGCGAGTTGGCGCCCGCTGTTACTCATATCGTACCAAGAAATGACTAGGCAGACCAGTCATTCCTTAATCTACACTTAATAATCTTGTTCTACATCATGATTTCATCCCGTAACTCGATGACGTAGTCATATTGAATTTTACATTATAACGTCATTTTTTGTTATAAATTTCATTCTGCCGAGGGTTTGTACCAGGATATAAGCAGGCAGACCGATATATTCTTAAAATACTTTATTTTAGCTTTAATTTGGCACCAGTTTCATCTAGTAACTTGATGACGTGAAAGTGACGCCAAAATGTCGAGTTGGCGCCCGCTGTTACTCATATCGTACCAAGAAATGACGAGGCAGACCAGTCATTCCTTAATCTTCACCTAATAATCTTGTCCTACATCATGATTTCATCCCGTAACTCGATGACGTAGTCATATTGAATTTTACATTATAACGTCATTTTTTGTTATAAATTTCAGTCTGCCGAGGGTTTGTACCAGAATATGCGCAGGCAGACCGACATTTTCTTAAAATACTTTATTTTAGCTTTAATTTGGCACCAATTTCGTCCCGTAACTCGATGACGTGAAAGTGACGCCAAAATGACGAGTTGGCGCCCGCTGTTACTCATATCGCACCAAGAAATGACGAGGCAGACCAGTCGTTCCTTAATCTACACCTAATAATCTTGTCCTACATCATAATTTCATCCCGTAACTCGATGACGTAGTCATTCGTGTCGCTGCCGCCCGGTCTATTAGTATTGTATGAGCTGATTTCTGTTCTGAGCACATAGCCATTGTTTTGGTTCAGAGTTTGCACGATTGGTCAGAGTAACTTGGCAAAGTGTCAGAGTCCTCTGACGGGAGACTTCATGCATTAATCTCAAATAAAAGGGGCTTATAGATGTAGTAGGTTATAGTGCAAAGTAAAGGAAAAATAGCCTTAAAGTAAAAAGAAGAAATAGAGAGGATTTAAGTGTGGTGGCTAAGAGTGGTGCAAAAAATGTAATCCTGAGGAATCTGCTGCATTAAGCCCAAACACAACCGCGTGTTTTCGCATAAAAGAAGAACATTTTCAATGACAAGTCTGTGGAAACTTTTAGTACTATAGTTTTTGTGTATAATAAAATAAAATGCTACTTTAGAATGCGTAAATTTAAGCAGATCATTTCTATTTAGAGAAAAAATGCACGGCTGATGTCAAAGGATTTAGTACCTGTACAATGTGATTCTTTCTTCCCCTCCGGGATTAATTATTTTCGCCGAGTTAGACAAGCAAACAAAGGTGGTCTTGACAATTATTCCAGGTTTAAAGTAATGTCCGTTTTCCTAAATTTTTGCCCAATTGTTTAAGACATTTAATTATAATTATATTAAAATAATATTGTTCGCTTGATGTAATTTTTTATAAATTTCAGTTAAACTTGCTAGAGCAGACGATTTTTTTAGTTCTTTTTTGTTACCTGTCAATTTACCAAAATTATTTAATTTTTCTTTCTTTTTGGAATAATTATATTTTTTATGTTATTTATTTTTTACTGTATTTTTAGAACCATTTTTATTTTCCAAATATATTTTCAGAAAAGAAAAAAAGTACATTTTTCACATAGAAAATTGATCTGAAATAGAAAAAGAACGATGTAAATGACGAAATGAGATTTCATAATTCGCTAATATCCAATGTTTAAAATATAATTGAAAATTTGGTTTGGCATGATTTGTAAAAATCAAGGTTTGCGTATTTCACGGAAAATACGGCATCTTTCTTTGCACGTTGAAGTGACGGAGTGCAATGTTTGTGTATTTTAATGTTTATTCTTTTAACTTGTATCGTGTATTTTAATTTATAAAACAAATTTTAAATTTGTCTTAGAGTTAACTTTGAAGCAAACGTTTTCGAAAAAATACACGTGCAGTCATTTTTTACTTTTAACATTTTAGTATGCGCGTAAGATTTTTCGGTACTATTTAGTTACGCCGTCAACCAAAAAACTATCGCCAACTTATAAGATTAATTGCCAATAATGGATGATTGTGAATGTCATATTCAGTGATATTAAACACGATACACATGTTTAAAATATCATCAAGTGGTTTTTAATAGCACTTTTTATTTGTGTTTTTATTCATGTTTACTAATTTATTTGTTTTTCCATTATTTAAAATAAAAATTATGTCAACATATATAACTTGGCTATTAGTTTGGTAATTTTTTTTAATTTGGCGAAAATAGTCGACGGGATAATGAAATAGTTCCGATTTTTCATGTGAGCAAAATCTATATTGTAACGAACAAATGTCTCTGTGTGTAGCACTGGTGTTATTTTGCAAATGACAACATTTCAAGATAAAATGACTTTTTGTAATTTTTGTTACTGCAATTTTTCAATCTTCTAAACGTCGCACATTTGTAATTTCTATTTCGTCATATAGGAAAGGAAATCTACTTTTAAATGCAATTTGATTGAAGACTGTATCTCATTTGACTCTTTTATAACGAGCTTATATTTTTCAAGCTTTTTTTTAAATTTTACTTATCTCTATTAAGAAATAATGATACACAATTTACTCATAAATCTATAAATTTTGTTCCTGATAATTTCCCATTGTAAAATTAAAATTGGATGAGTAATAAAATAAAAGAATAGTTTAAAACGCAGATTAAATTACTAAAAATTGCAAGTTCAACATGTAATCAGACAACTTAAAATTTTACACTGCCAAATAAGAAAAAAAAATACTTTGAAATTGCTTTGAATTTCTTTGAAAACTATTTCAATTTACTGATTGGCTGTGGTTTAAAAAAAATCAGGTGCGAGTTATTTTTAAATATATCTCTACCGAGTGAAACTCGATTACGATAGATTAATCTATTTGTCCTTAGAAAAATATAAAGAGTTCAGGATTTGTTTCCGGCTAATATACTATAGCAAAATTAAAATTTCTTTTATAAATAATAAAATAAAATAAATAAATACAAATTTAACAGACATGTGATTAAATTACGTGCTCGAAGCACTGAAATGAAAAGAAACAAAATTGCTGACGTAACGAAATCTTTGGCTAATAACTTCTGTCATGCGTCTGATACGGAAATGTGACTTTGATAAACGCCATAGCTTTATTTGCTTCCATAATTAATATTTTTCATTTAACCCTTTAACCTACCACGTTAGTCTAATCATGTTTTTCCGCTATGTAATATTTAAATTCAAAGATTGATTTAATATAATATTGAGATTAATGTTAATTTCTTGTATTTTATAAGGTAAAAAAAATATGTAAAGCACAATACAATGCAAAAATATGTAAAATATCAAATACAAATCATAATACCAATACTTTTCACAGTATTATTTTATGAACGAAACATGATTGAAAAAATCCGCAAGACACTTAGCCCTTTGAGGGAAAAAGCACTTCAATTCTTAAAATGCTGAAATGATTGATTGACGCCAGAATTTAAAAACAAATTTATTTTTCAAAATATTTAAAAGTATTTTCCCATGTATTTGAGAAAAATAAAATTGCTATTTCAAATTACTGACGTGGGGTTTAAGGGTTAAAATGCTTTTTTGGAGTTAGTTAGTTATCTAAAACGCGTATAATATGTAGAAAATTCATTAACGTTATCAATTTAAAAAATGGTTTTTATCTTTGCTATGTAACCCGGGAAGCCCGGGTTCAATCTACTAGTGATATTTAATAAATTTATTGCATGGAACCCTTTATTGGGCGAATAAAACTTCGCACTTGACAGATATATACTTTTAAAATATGTTTTTCGCATGTTTTTCAACAGTTGATACCCTTCCGGTTATACATATTCAGGCGGAGTTGAATAAAAATCCAACATTCAAACCCCAAACATAGGGCTTGGGGATTAAAACTCAGCATATTAAATTACGAGATCTTTTAAAATGGAAATATTATTGGTTAAAAGAAATCGTTTGAGAATTCTGTTCAATACTTGTGTCAATAAAATAGCAATTGAACTGGAAAAGAGCAACTCTGTCTTCTTTAACACTGCATTTCACCACTATGTCAATCAAATAATAATAATAATTAGAGTCTATCAGAAATTTGGATCCTGTAGACAGAGTAAAAAGCCCTTCCGACTAGTACCGGGAGGAGGAGTTAGCTTTCATATTCCTTACTTTTCTTCAATAAAATTAAATGTTATTATTCAACCATACAAAGCTCAAATTAGTGGAACACGGTAGTAGAATTATAAATTCATTGAAGGTATTGGGAATATCGTGGGATCTTGAACAAGATTCTATTAGTATAGACATTTTGAGTTTAATAGAATTTCTGAAGAATAAGAAAAATACTAAGCGGTTTGTTTGACAGATTTCCGGAAGAATTTATGGTCCGACTGACATCCTATCTCCATTTACTGTAAGACTTAAATAGTGGGGTGGGTTAGCTGAAAATTATGCCAAAACATTTCACATCTGTCAACCAACACGCCACTTTGGATTTAGATAGTACATGAATAATGAAGTCTAAAAATCCCGGGACACAAATTTTTTTGGCCCTCTAGCGGTTTGGTGACGTAATCAATATGGCCGCCAAAATTTTTCGATACGCTTCTACTTTTTCTCCTATAACTCGGTTTAATATTTGACATTAATCTGTATTATTATTGGTTATAGAGCAGGAGAAAACGCGCTTTCTAATGATATAATTGACTTCTTTCACTGTAAAAAATTTTGGTCTCGAATCACGGTGGTTATACCGTCAACTTTGTGACACTTCCTTTTACCGTAATTTTACTGGACGGTATATATACCGTAAAATACTTAAAGTACATGTACCGTAATTTAACTGAACATAAATTTAAATATTTTGTGGTATATGTACCGTAAAATATTTAAAGTATATGTACCGTAATTTAACTGGACGGTATGTGTACCGTAAAGTATTTAAAGTACATGTACCTTAAAAAAATATCGTTACCGCATATATACCGTAAATTAAATATATGGTATATGTACCGTAAAAAATATTTTTACAGCACAAATACCGTAAATTAAATGTACGACATATGTACCGTAAAAAATATTTATACAATATATATACCGTAATTTAAATGTACGGTATATGTACCGTAAAACATTTGTAATCAGTATGTGTACCGTAAAGAAATATACGGTATATATACCGTAAAAATACAGGATGATCCAAAAAAAAACCTCCCACATTTGACAGGTTAAAAAAAAAAAAAAAACGACTCTAATGAGAAACTTATTTGTTAAAAATATAGAATAGATATGACGAGAGTTTAAAATGACTATTTTTCAGAAATGACGTCTGGAAAGTGTCTTCCATTGCGAGCAATATACATTTCAAGACGATGTCAAGACTGATATCATCACGAACGCATCGTCTTGTGAGAGAAGGCTACTTCCACCTGAATTACTCTTTTGAGGTGAGAATGAGTGTAGGACTTGTCTCAAGATTGTCTCAAGCAGAGGTAGCCGCTTTTACAAGACATAATATGTTAGTGGATGATATATTTCAGATATTGTCTAGAAATTTCTATTGGTTATAATGGATAACACTTACCAAGCATCATTTCTAAAACATAGCCATTTTAAACTCTTGTCATACCCATTGCATATTTTAAAACAAACAAGTTTCTCTTTACAGTCCTTTTTTGTTTTATATACTCCTGTCAAACATGGGATATTTTTATGTGTTATTCTGTAATCAAAATCGACGAATATACATGGTAAGCACAAGTCTTACTCTTATTATAAAAACTTATTTTGGCGAGAAATATTAGATATGTGAGGATACATTTAAATATTTTGATAAAAATTTTAATAAAACCATTTGTAGATCATCAAGTTGTGCAAAGATATGTATGCTGGTAAATATATATATATATATATATATATTATTTTTTATAAATATTAAATTTTCTGTATTTCTTAAGGAATATTTTTTTTTGTTTTTGTTTTTGTTTTTTGTCATTACGTACAATTGTTAAAAAAAAAAATGGTAAAATGTAACTAAAAACAATGAATTTGAATTACACTTACATAGCTGCCAATTACTACACCTTTTCTACATTTACTTTTTATACCACTATTTTAAAATAGTTACTGCTGTCACATTTCAGGTTTAAATATACAGAGAAAATTATTATTTTAAAATAAGGTATAAAGATGCTATAAAAGTAGTATGCACTTAGAGAATTAAAAAAAAAAATCACAAAACAGTGTTTACATTTGTGACCGCTATGATATGTGAGATGATCTCTGATAAAATAAAATGCTAATATTAAATTCCTTTCTTACATTTCTATAAATTATTAAAACTGAAAATAATTAATAGATCTTATATTATTTTTATTAAATAGTAACTATTTATTAAATTTTATTAAATATTAACAAATAATTCAAGAGTACTGACTGCCGAAAAATTATTTCACACTTCTTTTGTTGTTTCACAGACATAATTAAAAAAACTAAAGGATCAGAAGAGCGTGAAGAGAATACAAATCACATACACTTTCAAAAAATAAGGTAAAATTAATAAAAGTGGTCAAAATTATACATATACATTAATATTCTTATTACCTTCTTGGAAATTAGGATTTTTATTTTTATTTTCTCAACATACAAATCTAAAAGTTCTTACATTCATTTAAAAGTTTAAAAATGTCACTGTCTAGCAAATCACCACTTTTTAATTTTTTTTAATGGAAATGTGCTATTATATTATTCTTGCAAAGATTGATAGGTAATTTATAGCTTATAATCTTAATAACAAACTTTAATTCTCCCTACAGATCAAGAAAAGTAAAAACTAGTTGTCGTGGGCAATATTGCCTATAACGCGAAAAAAAGTTAATAAAAAATGAAAAATGTATTTTCCTTCCAAATATTTAAATAGTCAAGACTAAATTTATACATTCATGAATAAAAATAAGTTTAAAATTTCATAAAAACTTTGCATTGTTAAGGAGAGGGTTTGAGAATCATATTAAAATTACAAATATAAATGTTTTAGAACATTTACAAAATAAATTAATATCATTATGATTCAGACACATTTAAAACAAGCAATTAAAATATAAAAAGATATTTATTACAACGATTAAATTACATTAATACACTATATCATGATGCATAGTTATAATATTTATGTATACAATTTATTTTCTTCAACACAGTGTGTCATTTACATTTATATACAAATTCCAATATTTTTGCCCACTTTGCTGGATTTTCATTATCCGCCAATTGATTATTTGTAGTTTGTACCACACACAGGGTTGATCAACATCAAGTACCTTAAAGAAAAAGATTCATTCAACATGGGTATAAGCATTAAAATAAATTATCGAAAAAAATACAAAAGTAATTTGTAGAAATGGTTTCACAAAATCATCTTAAGAGGTTATTTCAATATTCACAAGAAGGAAAAAGAGTGCTAATATTAATCCTATGGGAGCGTTATTTTCAATTTTCTCGTTTTGATTTTAATATATATGTTACAGGACAAACCCGATTTTAGGCCAAACTAGATTGGCCTAGGCCAAACCGGTCTATCCTAACGCCCATCGGATAAACTAGTTTTTTCTAGGCCAAACCGGCTTATCCTAACGCCCATCGGATAAACTAGTTTTTCCTAGGCCAAACTAGTCTATCCTAAGGCCAATAGGACAAACTAGATTTTTCTAGGCCAAACTAGTTTGGCCTAACTCTTATAGGATAAATTAATTTAGCCTGCTGTTTATTGGTCTGAACTAGTTTATCCTAGGCCAATTCAATTTGGCGTGATACTATTAAATTCAATGACCGCCACAACGCCAACATTCTTGTTTGTCCTAGGCTGATCTAGTTTATCCTCGGTCAATGTAGTTTTACGTGTTTTTAGCTCACGGGCGTCAAAGCCAGAGAAATAATGGGCTCACAGGTTCTGTATGTATGTATGTACGCATGTATGTACGCATGTATGTACGGACGTATGTATGTACGAACGTATGTGCGTAACGCGATAACTCTTCATAGAAATAATGTAATTTGACGTGTTTTTATCTCATCAGGCTACCAAAGCCTGAGAACTAATCTGCCCGTAGGTTCTGTATCTGTGTATGTACGTAAGTACGTAACGCAATAATTCTTGATACAAGTACTCGATTTGCATCCAACTTTCAATAAATGTTTATTCTTATGAGGAGATTTTCTGATTAATTTTGGAAGGTCATTTGCGATTAATAATAAGGGGGGGGGGAACGAGAGGCTGATTCGCCCCTTCCCTTAATTAAAAAAAATGGGTTTCTATGCATTATTAGCATATGTTATTCAAATTTTAGATATAGGAGCATTCTCTTGAGACGCCCCCATGATTAGTTTCATTGTTTAAGTATAAAGGGAGGGGGAATAGAGGTAACGACCCATAATTTATGTAAATGCTTTTTTCACGCAGAATTTATTGATTTGCTTCAAATCTTAGAATTAAATTCATTCTGGTAAAGCGCTTTCCTATTTAGTTTTGGGGGTTAATTGAATAAGACAACGGAAAGAACGTGGGCATCTCGCCTAATTTTGGCAAATGAGTTTTTTCATGCAGAATTAACCAATTTTCTGCAAATCTTGGATTTGTTCATTCTGATGAATCGCTTCACTGATTAATTTGTGATTCTTTGTTAAAATATTGGGGGAAACTTACAATTTTTTTCCTTTCTTAAATTAGATAAATTGGTTATAATACAGAATTATCCAATTTGCTTAAAATTTTGGACATGAATTCATTTGATCAGTTGCTTCTTTAATTAGGCTAATTCTTTTTCTAGGCCTTCGGGAAGGCCCCGCCCTTCCCGAAGGAAAGCTATTTTGCCAGGACTCGGTGAAAAAATTAAAAGTTCAGTTCAAGCCCTGCCTGTACATTAATCAATGAAAAGAGACTCAGTCCGGCTCGATCGGCTCTACACAATTTCTGCAAAAAATTCAGATTTTGTTTAACATACAATTAAGATTCCTTTAAAAAATACTGCATACATATCTATTGGATAAATTTAGAATATATTTTTAAATTACGATGCGTTCGCAGAATTGAAAATACACAATGTATTATTGATTATTTAGATTATTAGACCTTTCAGTATTCAAATAGGGATTCATTAAATAATTAATGTAGTTTAGAACAAAAGAAAAAAAAAAAGGAGAATTATAAATATCATAACTATTGGATCTGTTCTGCAAAAAATTTTACAAATTTTATAAAGATTTCTGAATATGTTTCTCTGTCATTCCTTAAGGCTTTTCTCAAATCCAAAAGAGCTATATCATGACACATTTAAGAACAAATTCATTCTTGGAAATGCATAAGATAAACAGGCATTCTCACTCAGAAAACATGTAATCGAATGGCGTTAACCATTTTTTCATAAAAGCGTTGTACCTTTGAGAAAATACTATTAAAGCTACGTTTTGAATCGAAATTCCGCTTACGACTTTACGGAAAAGAAAAACTTGATGTCATGACAGGAATAGCTAATACGTCAACAGGTAATTAATTTCTCAAAAAAGGAAAACGCTGTTCGATTCCAAATTATGTTCAGTTCCGATCTCGCTCGAAAATGCAATAATAATAATAATAATAATAATAATAAAAGCAAGTCAGATCTCAGTTGGTATGAGTCTGCTAAAAAACACTGTTTGATGCATCATGTCTCTACGGTGGACATGTTAAATTTCTGTATTGATGTTATGGGGAATGACTCTTTAGTCTTTACACACATTTATCCTTATTCTTGTGAAAGACACTTTTTACCGGTCAAACAAAATTTCGAGCCAAATTACATTAAACTAGTTTTTCTTGGCCAAACTATTTTATCCTAACGCCAATTGGATAAACTGGTTTTTCCTACACCAAACTTGTTTATCTAAATGCCCATAGGATAATCTAGTTTTTCCTAGGTAAGAGGGTAATCCTCCATTTTTCCTTTCATACTTAACCATTAAACCCTCAAAACTATTCAGGGAATCGCCTTATCAGAAAGAACCTATATCCAAAATTTGAAGCAAATTCGTCAATTCTGCGTCAAAAATATTTATCTAAATTATATTGCGTTACCTACATTGCCCTTTCTTTTAGACTTAAATAATAAACATCTATAACTAATCACGAAGGTGCCTTGTCACAATGATCCTATAGCTAAAATTTTAAATGAAAAGTGATAATTCTGCATGATAAATCCATTTCTCAAAATTAACGTTGAGGGATTAGCCTCCCATTCGCCCCCTTTATTTTTATCCAATGAATTCCCAAAATTAATCAGAAAAGTACCTTATCAGAATGAACCTACATCCAAAATTGAAGCAATTCGGATAACTCATATCAAGAATTATCACGTTACGTACGTAAGTACGTTCATACGCACATACGTACATACATGCGTACATACATGCTTACATACATACATACAGAACCTGTGAGCCCTTTATTTCTCTGGCTTTGATGCCCGTGAGCTAAAAACACGTAAAACTACATTGGCCTAGGTTAAACTAGATCAGCCTAGGACAAACAAGAATGTTGGCGTTGAGGCGGTCATTGAATTTAATAAAATCATGCAAAATTGAATTGTCCTAGGATAAACTAGTTCAGACCAATAAACAGCAGGCTAAACTAGTTTATTTTATAAGAGTTAGGCCAAACTAGTATGGCCTAGGAAAAACTAGTTTGTCCTATGGGCCTTAGGATAGACTAGTTTGGCGTAGGAGAAACAGATTTGGCCTGTAACATATATATATATATATATATATATATATATATATACATATTTACATACAATAGATGAAGATGATCTACTGGGCTACTTTTCATTTTCCTATTTTAGTTATAGATTTTTTATATATATTTGGGTAGTTTCAATTTCCAAATAAGTTCTGTAAGTGAAAGAAAACTAAAAAAAAAAAAAAGTCTAAATTAAAAATCTAAAAATTAAAAAATTACCGCATGTACATCGCCCTCAGTTATCCTACACAGAAATTACTAAACAATATTTATATCCATGTTAAATAATATAAAATAACGCTCCCATAGAATTTACATTAGTGTGTTCGTTTCTTCCCATGAATAATGCGGTACTTCCCATGACTCTTAAGAACCTACACCAGTCCCGTGGCTAAATGCCAATATTTAATGTTAAATTCGCGGGAAAATTTCTTAGAAATTTCTAACTTGTATTTTAGTATTTTTATTTTTACTTTTTTTTGGATGTGAAATTTTAAATTGATATCGTTGTGTGTTTGTACTTTTTTAACTTTTGTAACCATTTCTTAAGGCGAAAATAGTTTTTTTTTCAGAACTGCTTTCAAAGTAGAAGCATCTGCACATAAAAAAAGGCCTTCCGGTAGTGCCGGGAGGAAAAGGTAGCTTTCATATACCTTATTTATTTATTTATTTATTTTAAATTAAGTTATGTTATTCAAACATACGAAGCTCAAATTAGTGGAGTCCGATTATATAAGATTGAATACTCGTTTTTGTCAATACTGTATATTAATGGGAATTTTCATAAATTAGTCATCTTTTATTGAAGCTGGTTTTATTTTAAGCGATTTATAGGGTCTCCAAATTCCACGATATCATGAAGTATATGCCATTTTAAAACAACATAATGGATAAAACAATCCAATGAGCTTGGTCGAAATCTTAATTCATGTACAAGCGCACACTCACATCGAAATCGATTAATATATACCAGGGCTGTCGCAGGCAAATTGATTAAAAAAAATGTCATTCACATTAAAAATCCAAACTGCTATATCTCAGGCGCTTTTTAAGGTAAAGACAAAGCAAAAAGTATTCCGTAATTCATTATCAATATCAAACACTTTAGAAAGAATCTTTCCTCAATTTCTAAATTTTTCTTTGTACATCATTATACATTTAAAAGATTTTTGATAAACTTAAATGGACACCAATTTGAAACAAGATGGCATCTGATGCTGCCCAACGAATTCGGTCTAGCCATTTCTATGTACTATGTACATACCAAGTTTCATTCAAATCGGCTCATAAATACGATAGTTACAGCGTGACAAAAATCACACACATATATATATATATATATATATATATATATATATATATATGTCAAAATTTGAACGGAGAGTGGTTTTGGGGTCTGAGGGTCATGATCGATGAAAATATACCAAAATTTTCCGGGAGTGCTTTTCTCCGGACAGCTGCAATTGATAGATTTCTACTTTTTCTAATGACAGCTTCCTAAAACTGTAACAAACAATTGAAAAAGTAGAAATGCACAATAAAATTTATGTACTGCACCCTGTGTGAAAAAAAAATCATTTAAAAATATTAAAAGAGGGGGGGGGGCAGTGGTCTGTAAATAACAATACCATAGAATTAATATTTAGCTTGAAAATTTCTTACCGAGCCTAGTGTAGGCTATGTGTTTAAACAAAAATGGAATTGTCGGAAATGAAATCCTTAATTTAATACATTTTCTCAACAATGCACACATTATCAAGTAATTGTTATTTATTCAGTTAAAAATTTGAAAATTTTTTGATGGTTTACCATATTACTTTGAAACAAAAGCACGTGACATAATTTCTCATAATGTTTTTTTTTAATTTTTAAATTTAGTAGTTATTAAAAAGTGGGGTAATTTAAAATCGTTATAATTCGAAATGTTATTTGTAGAATTTTTTTCATTTATATAAACAGAAATGTATAATAAGCTTTAATTCTGATTTAGGAATTTTAAAAGCATTAATTTGAATAAAATTAAAAAATATTTGAAGTAAAAATATTTTTTAAAAAAAATGTAATTTTATACAATCATATTTTCAAAATTAAATATATATATATTTTTTAATTTGCTGAAGCAAAATTAATATAAAACATTTGAAAAAGACTTGTTCCAAATTTAAACAAGGTTTTTATTAACCGTTATTGGGTTAAAGTAATTTAAATACAAGAAATGGTGAAAAAACTCATGAAGAAAAAAAGCATTTTCACAGAAAGTCATTTCTATGAGAACGATTGCTTTGAAAACTAGATTTTAAAAAGAAACCAAAAAGAAAAAAAATAATATTTCTTGTTACAGTTAAAATAGAAACAAGGTTTTAAACGTAATTTTAAGCAGAATTTTTAATGTAATAAAACTGTTTAATAAAATTTGAATAGTTTTGTTTCCCGCACCGAAAGTTACAGGTCGCAGCATAAAATTAGCTGCGTGTGGCATCTCGCGACAGTGAATCTGTAATTATAATGAAGGGCAGGTTATGAAAAAGAAGTCAATTAAAAAACTCAGTTCATTTGGAGAAGAAAGGAGGAATTAAAATGGAGGAATGTATGGAATTAAAATCTAACTAGAAATAAGTAAAAAGTATGCGTTTAACAATGATAATACTGAGACGCTATTTTAGCTAGATTATGTGTGAGTTAAATGTACCTACAAATAAAATTATGCTTTTAGTAATAACTAAAAGTCATTATATTATTGTTACCATTATGGGTTTGAAATATTACAAGAAATGTATCAAGCCTTTGATTTAAAAAAAATCAAATATCGACTTTGTGTTTGATTTTATTTGTTTTTCAAAAATTAAAATAAGAAACAATGATCAAGATTGTGCAATAAAAAAATGCTGATACTCAGTCATATCCACTATTTTTTGCGATCACTATTCATATTGCAAGCCTTATAGCAGAAAGTTAAAGAATGGAGACGGGTGCTAAAAATTTTCTTTTCTTCTTTGCGGATTATTTTTTCATCAAACATTTCTTTTAAGTTATATTTAACACTTTATAGCCCAGTCATTTTAGCAAAAATAGGGGAAAAAATTAGAACAAAGCTGGATTTTTGCATAGGTGCTAGTTAGGTTATGTAGTTGAACATACTAAAAGTCTCCATCGATCCGATGTGAGCTTTCGCCACCAGGGGGCGCTAAAGAGCTTGAAAATCAGTTTTTTGTGAATATCTCACGAACAATGGCATTTAGAGAAAAAAGGTGAATTACAAAGTTGTAGATAGTTTAATTTTCTATAAAAAGTGTCATTAACATTTGTTTGTCACATTAACCCTTCCCTGTCAAAAATGTAAAAACGTGGCCATATTTGAAAGTAAAATTATAAAAATTCAAAAAATCTGTTGCTACTTAAAAAAAAAATTGTAAACAGATCTATAATTCTCACCTTTGAATGGGGAAAGTGAAAATATAATATACATTTATGCTTATTTCCACACCACCCTTGAGGTAAAACACTTAATGCTTTTTTTTTTGTGTGTGTGTGTGTGATTTCTCTCGTAGGCATATTCCACTTATAGTGACTGGCTTAATCCAATTTAAGTTGTATAACTGCTTTAGTAGTTCTTTGCACAGCTTCAATTTCTACACTCGATTCAGATTCGTAATTATCTGTATTTAGTTCTTTCGTTGCTGTACTGCTTTCAGTATTTTTTGTTTGCCTTTCGATATCATCACTGAATACAGAAGTAGCCCTTCCTCCCTCTCTTGCAGTGGGCAGGATACTCTCAATATTTTCCTCGTCTTCAAATTCAATTTTACTTGCATTATGAAATGAAACTCCGCAGCAATTTATGAAATATCAGAACATTTCAATCCAATTTTTCGGCATCCACATGCTTTTCCACATTCTTTGGACCAAGTATAAAAAATAGATTCAATAATATCTTTTGGTGCGGGCGGTAAAGAAAGCAAGAATTGGAAACAAATTAGGTGCATTTTGCCAGCCCCAGTTCTCAGGAAGTAGTTTGTTGCTCAATCAGTATTGTACTTGATGATAAATACGTAAACTGTACAATCTAGCTGCATCTTCGGCAGGCGGCAATGATAAAAGGCTTTTTTTACTAACAGCAACTCTTTTCTTGAAACATACATAATGGTACTTTTGCAGAAAATTTTCCGCTTCACTACCGTTTAAAGCAAGAAAAATAGTTTTTCCAGCCTCGGAAACTTCAAATTAAGATACTTGATCACTTTTAAAAAGGTTGGCAGCTTGTATGTTATGATCTTCTACCTTCTTCAAAAATTTCGCTAACTACATTTTACCTTTTCCAAACATTGCTGATGTCGAGTCACAACCTGAAAAAGCGTGAAGGAACAATATATGATCTTTCAGAACAGCATCATTGTTAAAACTGTGCGATGAATACAGGGTGGTAACGATTCGTCCTCTTCCAGACTTAATAAAAAATAACTATCTCTGGAGGTGCTAAAACTGTCAACAATACGAGCAAGTCAACATCATCGCCAACAACAGCAGTAAGCGCACCAGACTTTGCTACTTCAATAACTGTGTTAACAATTAGTGTGTCTGCACCATCTTCTGCTTGTTTCGCTTCGAAACCATTTTCCATAAATTTCTCCATAAGCATAGATATGAGACGTGTCTTATTTTAATGATTAGATTTAAAAAAATTCTTTTTCGCGATACTTTAGAGCTTTCTTTTTTTCCTTCTGTAAAAAATCTTCGTCTAACGTATCAGAAATAACAAACATTTTCCCTTAAATTCAAACAACGGACTGCCATTTCTCAGTTTTTCCTTCAATGGATGATTAACTTGTGCGGATGTTGATCGTTTTTCGGCAATAGATTTATTGTATGATTTAATAGAATTCTTTCGTGAATAATTTTTCTTACTCTTTGAATGAACTGTAAATTCATTATTGTTTTTAGCCATTTCTTCAAATATTTTCCCCTTATGGTCATCTCTTTCCGAAGTTGCTGTCACAAGCGACTTCAGACCCTTTTTTTCTGTTTTTACAAAATCTTTCGAAACCCAGTCCTCATCTCATGCAAGATAAACTATTTTGTCAATCTCCATTTTTTGCTCAGAATCAGCAATTAAGAAAAAGTCATTTTAAACTGTCATAAATAATTTAAAACTTTCTACAACATGCGTTGAAAATAAAATTATTCCCTTCCTAAAATCTTAAAAAGAAAAAATACTTCGTTCAATAAATTAGGGTCATTTCATACTAGCGAAATGAGCACCAAATAAAAATAAAATATTGGAAAGTGTTTGCACGTGGTACATTTCGACAAATGCAACAAGAAATAGGGTATTGGGCAATGACTATTCGTCACCTGAGAATAATAAAGTTCTATCTGTGTTTTTGAAAATATTGACTTATCTATATAGAAAGACTATTTGTATCTATGAAGGCATTTTTGCATCAAAATGATGTTATATATAATTTACATATGACCTTACAATCATAATATGACATTATTTTAATCCACAAATGCCTTCATAGATACAAATAGAACATTTCTATATCGATAAGTCGATTTTTTTAAAAACACACATAGAACCTTATTCTCAGGTGATGTATTGCACAAGCCCGCGAAAACGCCATACAAACAATGGGGGAGAGATGAGGCGGGCGAATCAAAAGTTGTTTAGTATTTGTTCTGCCTCTTCGCCGCGTTATGATTGTGCTTGCACATTCTTTTTCAATAATATTTATTTTATCTTAATTTTTGGCAGGGAAGGGTTGGTGTGACAAAAAAATGTTAAGGACACTTTTTGCAGGAAATTAAATTACCTACATCTTTGTAATTGAACTTTTTTGTCTAGATGCCATTGTTCGGGAGATATTTACAGAAAACCGATTTTCAAGCTCTTTAGCGCCCCCTGGAGGCGAAAGCTCACATCGGATCGATGGGGACTTTTAGTATGTTAAACTACATACTCTAACTAGCACCTATGCAAAAATCCAGCTTTGTTCTAATTTTTTCCGCTATTTGCAAAAAAAGGTGCTAAAATGACTGGACTATTATTACTGAATGCAAAAACGCGAGTTAGTTATTAACAGAACTGAATAAAACGCGTAAAATCGTTAAAAGTAAATGTTTAATTAACGCTGCAATTTCAAAACATTTTACCTATGGATTATTTTCTGCCTCTGTAGTATCTGCCGCAGACAATCGAGAATTTTTTTTTCCTACTGGGTATCAGATAGTTCTAAGTCTACTCCTCCACCATACTTCAAAAATGAAATTGGGTAGCCATATTCCTTCTCCATTCCAAATTTTCTGTTATTGAAAATAAACATATATTATTTCTTAACGATTTAAATATACCAAATGAAAAAAAGTCTTTATATCAGCCATTTTATTAATATACAGGGTGTCGCTAAACAAATGGTATATACGCTAGGGGGTGATAGAACACATCAAGACGAGTAATAGTAAATTGGAAACCAAGGGTCCCAAACGTTTTCCAAAGGAGATAACCGCTTTTAAAGTTTGAGGTCCAAAATTTCAAATACACATAAAAAACGGAAAAATTGGTCGATTGATTTGCGGTTTTCACTTAAACTATTCTTTATGTTGGTATTTTCTTGAAAATAAATTATAAAGATAAATTTCGAAAAATGCCGATAGAGAGCGCTTTAGTCTTTGAAGTAATGAAAAACTATTTTTTGCCATGATTTTTTGCATCTCATTAAATGGTTTCGTAAGCTTAGACTTAAACTTAAATTTTGAGCTCAAATCTGAATAGTTGGAAGGGGTTAAGTAGCACAAACTTAACTGTGTTCAGAGAGTTTAAATTTCAAATGATTTTAAAAAACGGAAAAATTGGTCGATTCGTTTGCGGTTTAAAATAAAACTATTCTTTAAGTCAGTATCTTCTTGAAAATAAATTTTAAAGATAAATTTCAAAAAATTCCGTTAGAGGGCGCCTTAAACTTCAGAGTAACCAAGAACTAATTTTAACCTTTTTTTTGTATCTAATTAAATGCTTTCCAAAACTTATTAAATGTTTTCGAAATCTTAGGTTTAAACTTAAATTTTGAACTCAAATTCTGAATCGTTGGGAGGGGTTAAGAAGCGCAAACTGAAATGTGTTCAGGATTGAAATTTAACCCCCCCCCCCCCTCATTGAACACAGTTCACTTTTGCGCTACTTAAACACTCGCAACGATTCAGAATTTGATCTCAAAATTTAAATCTAAGCATTTTAAAGCATTTAATGAGATTAAAAAAAATAACGGTTAAAAATAGTTGTACGCTACTCCAATGTCTAAGGCGCCCTCTATCGACATTTGTGAAATTTATCTTTAAAATTTATTTTCAAGAAAACACTGATTTAAAGAGTAGTTTTAGCAAAAACCGCAAACGAATCGACTAATTTTTCCGTTTTTTATAATCGTTTGAAATTTAAACTCTCTGAACACAGTTCAGTTTGTGCTACTTAACCACTCCCAACTATTCAGATTTTGAGCTCAAAATTTAAGTTTAAGTCTAAGTTTACGAAAACATTTAATCAGATGCAAAAAATCACGGCAAAAAATTAGTTTTTCATTATGTCAAAGTCTAAAGCGCCCTCTATCGGCATTTTTCGAAATTTATCTTTATAATTTATTTTTAAGAAAATACCAACATAAAGAATAGTTTTAGTGAAAACCGCAAATCAATCCATCAATTTTGATGTTTTTTATGTGTATTTGAAATTTTGGACCCCAAACTTTAATGGCGGCTATCTCCTTTGGAAAACGTTTGAGACCCTTGGTTTCCTATTTACTATTACTCGTATTGATGTGTTCTGTCACCCCCTAGCGTATATACTACTTGTTTAGGGACACCCTGTATATCAATATTTTTTCTGGATTGCTTGTCAAAAACTGTGAAAACATGTTTTAATTCCAAAAATTTTTGAAGAGTTTGGACGATAATAACTATGAAAATAAATAAATAAATAAAATACCAGAGGAAGACCGCTAGCTTTTCCGTCATATGAAAATTACTCATTATCAAAAAGTAAATGTGTTTAAAAAAACCCGAAAATATAATAACTATATTCTTATAATTCTCTAAATAATCAATTTGAAAAACAAAGAAATCACACAAGGTTTTGACGTGTAAGAAACTAAATAGTTATACTGTAAATCAATGATTTTTACTGTTATTAATATTTTATCACAAAAATTACGCAGGCTGATTTAGAAGATTTCAAATAGATGATAATTATAATTTACACTTCCCGTAAAACTTCTAATATTGAGAACATGTGATAAAATATGGATTGGCAGGTACACCTCTTTGTTTTAAGACAGGGGTGCAAAAGTCTTTGCTCCAGTTGCTCCAATTAGTCTACTAATTTTTTTCGTCTTGTATCATCTAATAATTTGTATAAATTTCTTGCTAAAATGCTATTAAATTTTACCCCGTGGTGAGTGATTGCCCCCCGCTGGTGCCTAGATTTTTACACCAATGGTCTAAAATCTAAATATGTAAAACAATTTTGAATGTAAACTTACGTAATCAGGCACAATCAAAGCGAAATTAAGTTTACCAGAAAGTAAACTTTAAACACAAAGACTTAAATCCGATTCAATAAACTCTCTCTGTGTGCAAAAAAGACAAATTAAAAAAAGTATCACGCCAGAAATTTGACTTTACTTGGGTGCTTTTTTTTTCTAGAGAGGAGGGGGGATCAAGAAACGCCGTAATTCGCATTTATTCAGCGAAGTATTTGAATTATAGGCTACACATTTTTAAGTATTTTTTAATTAGTTTAATGACACTTATAATCGTATAATATGCGGAATCACAAAATACCGAATCGACTAATTAATCAAACACTAGTTTTAATGACATTTAATTGACTTAAAATTTAATAAATAACCCAGTTTCTCACTAGTGAAAACATAAATACTGTAATAACACATAGATATGAGCTGCCAGTGATTTTTTTAAATCAGATTTGCAAATATGCCAGCTGAATTTTATAAGGGCCATATCAACTGGTTTATTCTGATTTACTTTGACTTAATTTTCTACCCCCCCCTCTTTTTACTGCGTTCTATAAAATTAAACAGGACGATGACTCTAATTTTAACCCGGGAGGACGCTCGCAGGGCCCAAAAAACCCTGAGTGCGTATGGTTTTTACAATTATAACCACTAATTTTTTAAAAGTAATCTTCAACTTATTTTATCACAAAATTTGTATGAATTGTTTCCATCTAAATTAAGTAGATGTTATAATTTGATTTTATTAGTGACAAAGTTAAAACCATTCATACACTGGGTAAGGGCATGTTCTCCCGGGTTAAGAGCAATCAATGCACAAGTCTTTTTTTTTTTTTATAAACATTTAAAACAAAAAAGTCTTAATATAAACACCATTTCTCACTATTTTCAAAATTAGTATTATGAATGGAATATGCATGCTTTTAATAGCAAAACAATCATAGTTTAAAAAATATATATGTATATCTTTGTTTAAATCAGATTCTTTTTATTTAAATCAGATTTTTATGATGTTTTTCGTGTGTTAATATACTATGTTTTCAAACTTTAATTAATTAATGTTATTCAAGTACGGGATATATTAGTTAGTACTAGTTCTAATATTAGTAATAAATAGTACTAATATTTATTACAATATTAGTTAGTAATGGAGAATGGGATAGAAATGGACAGAAATTTTTCCTCATTACGTATTATTCTAAACATCAATCACAATACTAGATGGAGGCAGTGGCGTAGTTAGTGGGGGCAGGGGGGTGCTCCAACCCGGGTGTCACCCAATATTTATTTGAAAATAAATATGTATAATCTTACACCATTTGGAAAAAGAATTCTGAAATAAAATTAAATTTCTAGCGTACGACGAAATAGAGTTAATTTTCTTTTCTAAAAGAAGTTGAAATTTTATGCAGACTGGTGTGTTTAAATAAGATATTTGCACCAGGGAACAAAAATCTAATCTATCCAACGAGTGGGTAACAAAAGCAAACTTTAAAAGAAAGAATTTTCTTCGGCATACAGACACCACATTGATTTAAGCGGATTATGGGTTAAGTAAAAATTCTCCCATCTGTTTTTTTTTTTCTCAATGCAGGTCAAAAGGTAAATGAGAAATGATATGGTCATTTGTTATAATAGCGTACAATTGTGAATGAAAAAGTATAACGGATCGTTGGGGGGGGGGGTGACACCATGGTAGCTGGCGGTAACACAATTTACATCCGCTCTGGGTGTCACCTATCCTAGCTACGCCACTGAGATGGAGCAATGACAACCAAATCTTCAGTTGAAAAAAGTTGCTTTTCAGCATAAACTTAGATTTGTATAAAAAAATTGTTTATTAAAAAAATAAATTTGCTTACTATAATTTTAATATTTGCTGTAAAGTAATGACTTGTTTACCTGTAGCTGTAATAGTTCCCCTCTTTAGAAAACCTAATATTATGCATTATCCATAATTTTAACTAAACTTAAAAGCAGCACTGTTGTTTATATAAGCAGTTTAATATAACAGAACATAATGGTTAGGAATGGGACAAGCTAGCAAAAGGAGGAATGAAATAAGTCGAATTCCTTCTTTTGAATAAGATAAATGTAACTTACTAATATTACGAAAATATTCTAGTAAAAATGATTAAATTTAAAAGGAAATAGTTGAAATATTGAACAGAAAATATTCAAAATTTTATAGATGTCAGTTTGCTATTTTTAACACAACTTAATCCAACACGCACTTTTCGTAAACAAAGTAATTTTATTTTCCAATTTTTATATAACTTAGCCAAAGAAATGAATAACATACTTTTAAGAAAAAACAATTTAAAACATGTATAGTTCAAATTAGTTATCTAATTATGTAAGTTAAAGGAAAACAAGAAATACAGATGATTAACTTACTTAAATGAATAACTCGGATCTCAAGTTTCCCATTGCCCGAAATCAACAAACTGACGCCATTAGATTTGTTGGTTGGTTGGTAAATACTGAAACTCATGCTGCTACCCGTAAAGAAGGCTTTTGCCTCGAAAATCTGACACCATTACTTCGGCCGGAAGCAAACTTCACGCTCTGCATTATCTTACCTATAATAAGACATTTTCAAAAAAAATGTTTTGCTCAGTCAATATTTACGATGGTTTTACTAGAAACAAGAATGATATATTAAATTTTTTTATTAGGTGCTGTGCATATATAACATTATCCTTTTAGGGGGGAGGGAGGGTCTGACACATGATATCGTAAGATATCTCTAGGAGAAGGGGGGGTATTTGCCTTTTGATATCGATATCATTTTTGACCCAATTAGAATTATCTCTTTTTCTCTGTAACGTGGTATTTTGTTCAAAATAGTACATTATATATTTTTTTTTGTTAACTATTTTTATTTGAATAAAGCGATATTTTATTAAATTATCTTCAAATGAATCAATAAATTTTGCGAAAAATAAATTTAACCCGTTTTGTATGTTACTCAAAACAAAAAACTGAATTCTAATATATATTTTTTTTTTTTTTTTTTTTTTACATTTTGATAACGATATCATTACCGAGGCAGGGAGTTTGATGGAAGTAACGTATGATATCCAAAGGGAGGGAAAGGATCCAAAATTAATAAAAAGTAAATAACGTTACATTTGCAATTAGCCCCTTACTGGTCGAATGGAATTTTTGTAAATAACCGCGTTTCTATAATTTACTTGAAATATGGTAAAGTGAGTGCAAAATCAGGGAATAGGGAATCATTATTTTATAGACATCTTTAACAGAGCAAGGTCGATCCATCCGATGGATCATATTGAGTTGGGTAGGAGGCATCGAATATTTCTTTTAAAAACGTCAGTAGTAGTGTTTGCATCAAAATTCCCCTGATGACCACTGAAGTAATCTCAAAATATCATTCAACATCTAGTCTGAATAATTTATCCAAGCCGGACTGAAGAGAGATCGGGGAAGGTGGGATTTTCCAAGGTTTGAAGACATATGGATGAGACTGTGAATTAATTTTAACTGTCTAAATGGTTTTTAGTGTTTAATTTTCCAGAATTTGGAGGGGAGAGATTGAGTTACTGAATGAGAGACCTTTCTTTTAACAAAAATAACAGTCTTGCCATATCAGTGTTGAAATAATAGGTTTCCCCAGAGGGAACCCCCCCCCCCCAGTGCAATGAAATGCCCACCCCGGAAAAATAGAGTTCTTGTGTTTTCACTGGGGAAAAAGGTTTCATTCCCTCACCCCCCGGAGCCACAGAAGTCCCTCCCGGAGAAAAGTGTCTGAATTCAACACTGAGCCGTATGGCGAAAGAGCATCGAGTGAGATAGGTTCTAAGATTTTGATTTGCGATTTTTAGAGTTTTTGAACTTCACCACCTTTTTAAGGATTAGATCAACAGAATTGCTGATTACGAAATTCCAGAGCTCATCGAGATTAGGGTCTGAGTTCGATAAAATTCTAACAACGTAAGAGAAAAAGATTTTTGAATTTTTGTAATTTATGAGGTTGGTAGAGGAAAGGGGACCGGTGTTTGCAGTTTTACCGGTGGTTTAAGCGTAAATCTAAGCCAATTGACTGTTTGGTATTTTATTATTTTTTTCTGATAATGATGTATTTTTTTCTAGTTTTATGATAATTTTGTCTAAATTTTGACCGTGGGGATTCACGGGAAATGGGTCTTTATAGGCCCCAAATTGTCACCATCTGAGCACACACGATACGTTATACCATTTCATTTTTTTTTTTTTTAACAGACAACTTACTAGCCGCCAATCTTCATTATTTGAGAGAGGCGACGTTCAATACATTAGAATTATAGAGAACGTGAACATGCGTGTTACTAGTGTGTCGCTGAATAAGGAAAAAGAAAAAGATAAAAGGCATCGTGTTGCCCAGCTTGAAGTTTTCAAAAAATAAGCAGTACCATATTTCGGTGCTTCTCTTTATTTTACTTCATGAATAGACTCCACTTTGAAATTCCACCACGGAAATTTTTAACATTGTATTATTAGATTTTTTTTAAAGAAATTAATAAGAATTTTTAATTTCAAATAATTTTTAGCTGAAAAAATTTCTTATTTGTCATACCTAAAAAAAATATTAGTTATTAATGTCATAATTTTTAAACCCCAAATAAATTAATAAGACAAATATATAACAGTAAAAGAGAAGTTTATTAAGAACTAATGCAAGTTAAAAATGTAATAAAAATACATGCATAATAGTTACTTTTACTTAAAAATAGTTAAAATGTTACATACTTCTTTGTCCTGCACGTCCGGTATGAGGATCCAACTGAATGAAACACAAAGAGCATACATAAAGGTGAACAAACCCTTTTAACATATAAGAATATCACTGGTATATATATTCAATGGTACATAATATTACAATTCGAATTGCATGACTATGACTAAGTGATTAATTAAACTAGTTTAAAATCTTAGAATTTCACTTCTATGAATTGTATAATTCTCCAATAAAAATTAAGGATGGATTTGACATCATTCAGTATGATAGATTAAAAGTTCCCACTAGAAAGACGACATCTATTCAGGCCGTCAAGAACAATGACGGGCCCAGAATCAGTCACCTCCCCCCCCCCCTTACACAGACACGCAAGACACATAAAATGCATGTGAATCTTAAATAAAGCCTCGTCTATTTTGTAGACTACTTAAGTCACCTTTCATAAATTACATTTTTTATTTTCTTGTAGTTAAAGATAATAATGATATATTCTAATAATTATCTATTCTTCTTTAATACTATTTAACAAAAGTAAATACAGTCCTTTCTTTTTTTTATTGTTACATTATGGTATCCATAAAAATTATAATAAACAGTGTGTATTGCAAGAGTTCCCTTTGAGATTTTTGGACTCCAAAACAAGTTAACGGCTGCACTCCCCCCAATCTCCTCAGATCTGCGCGCATTTACATAGCAACAACAAGAACATCGCTTGAGAGAATGCTATGCACTGAGGCGAGGATAACATATTTTCCCTTACTGAAATATAATTATTTTCAGTATAAATATCGCCTTTTTACTGAAAAACAATCATTTTATGGTATAAATACCGTTTATAATTGAAATAGCACAGAAATTGGTCATTTTATGGTATAAATACTGTTTATAATCGAAATAGCACAGAAACTGGTTTTTTTAATGCATAACATATCTTAGAAATACGGTACTCATACAGTAAAGAATGATAACAGTAGACGTACCGTAAAATTTAGGTACATCTATTGAAATGCTACGAAAATTTTTACAATGTCGTTTTCCTTATTGAAAAATAATTATTTTACGGTATAAATACCGAGTTTTTACGGAAAAATAATAATTTTACTGTGTAAATACCGTTTTTAATCGAAACAGTACAAAAAACTGTTTTTTACACTTAATATACCTTAGAAATACGGTATTCATACCGTAAAGAGTGAAAATGGTAGAAGTACCGTGAAATTTACGGTACATCTACTGGAATTTTACAAAAATTTTTTACAGTGTTGTTTAGGCTCATAATACCAGAAATATTTAAAATTGTTTCAAAATTTTTGATTTTAATTTTGATTTTTTCGAAACATTTTTCTAAATAACTTGGAATCTGTTGCATGTAACTTGAAGCGTGTAAAATACTTTTTGTTTGTCAGAAATTTACCTTTCGAACGGTATATATGAATTTTATTTTATAACGAATATTTTCTAAGAAATAGCCAAAACAATGTAGCGTTGCACAGAGAGTTCTTATGGCAACAATGTAATTTTATATGGGTTCTGAAAATTAATGACCTTATAACTGTTTAAATAGAAAATGCAATTATCGCAATTTTTGATGTATATGTAAATAAATTCCAGTTTTCTTACAGCTAAGAATCTTAAGACATATTTATCCTACAGTTATGCAAACTTAAGGCATAACTGTGAGATAACTTTCAAACATTTATAAGTATAAGAATAAGAATCAAAAGAATGTACAATGCAGTATTATTTCAATTATATCCAAGTTTAATCATATCCTATTCATATCCAAATACACTAATATCAGCCATAATATCTAAATAATACAATATATTGCTGTTTTGTGCAAGAACATCCAAATGATTTATCTAAATTTACTTTCTATTACCGATTGGTGTCTGAGCAGTGCCCTTCACATACACAAAGTTTTGTAGACCGCATTGCCATTTTGACGCATTTACAAGATGTGCATCGCTTGCGGCAAATACAGGAGGTAAGCTGTTCACAATATTTTGACATTTCTGGAATTGTTGCCCACACAGGCTGGTATGATCCCCCAGAAATTATTTTCCATCCCCATGTAATTGGCGAAGGTATTCTATAATCTGCAACGAGACTGTTATTCCAAATTCTTACTTGGAGAGTAGCTCGTTTAACGTGTTGAGTTAAAGCATCTAGTGTAGGATGTATGTTTTCGATAGCTCGATTATTTCTTGTAAATAATACTCGTCTGCAGCCATTTATGCTCTGAAGATCTGATGCCTGATCATAAAGTAGTATAACAAATCGCTGTAACAGATCATGACATTCATCATGAATATCAGAAGTGCACTCTAAAAAATAAAAGTGTAAATTAGACAAATTTACATATACAGGGTGATTCAGCTCGTCGGTGACAAACTTTAAGGATCGATAGAGCACACCTAGACGAACATTTTTGAATAGGGAATGTAGGGTCCCTGACGCGATGGTAAGGCGCTAGGCGCTTTCGAAAATTTGGGTGCCGAAATTCGAAACGTCATAAAAACTAGGGAAATGGTTAGATTTTCTTGCTTGTTGCGTCGAAATGATTCTGTTTGTTTAGACTTTCTTCAGTACCAATTTGATAAGCGTATCTCTTAAAACATGGATAGGGGGCGCTGCAGACTTTGGAGAGCTAGACAACAACTTTAAGCCCGTTATTTTGATAATTTAACACAGGCTCGCCAAAGTTTATACTCTAACTTAAAGTTTGAACCCAAAAGTAGAGCCCTGCAAAAAGCGTAAGAGCCGGAATAAAATGTCAAAGTACAGGGTGGTCGAAACTCGAAGGCTCCTAAGAGATAAACAAACAGATTTCTTGACTTATGACATGCATTTTCATGATTCTGTTTGCTGGGGCTCTCTGAAACTCAGTTGAACGGTACAAAAAGAAACATCGATAGGGGGCGCTTTGGGCAAAAAACATAATTCGTTGACATTTCGGACGCTAACTGGAAACGGGGCGCTACGATCAGTTAGTAATAATGAAAACACATTTTCTACCTCTGCTCAACACTTCTGAATAAATTTAGGCCAAAAACATCAATGATACTGGAAATTTATTTACAAAAAATAACACTACAGAAGATGCTCGAAATTTCGACCTTGGGCCATGATGCAGGCTTCGCACCTCCGTCGCATTGAGGAGTGTGTGTTTCCAACAATGCCAGGAGTATCTCTGATCTGCCCTGCAGATGCCACAATGCGCGCCACAAGTTCTTCAGTACTGCTGACAGGTGTATGGTATACCTCGGCCTTCAGGTAACCCCAAAGGAAGAAATCCAAGCAGGTGAGGTCTGGTGATCGGGCAGGCCAGTGAACTGGACCCCCACGCCCGATCCACCGCTGGCCATACCTTGCGTTTAGATGGAGACGCACGTCGTTCGTGTAATGGGCCGGAGCTCCATCGTGCTGGAACCACATCTGGCGACGCGAACCTTCGGGTACGTGCGCCTCCTCCAGAAGCTGCGGCAGCACTTGATCCAGGAAAATCAGGTAATTTCCACCTGTCAGCCGTTCAGGTAACAAATAAGGGCCAATGAGGCAATCCCCCAGAATGCCGGCCCACACATTTACTGAGAAACGCTCCTGGGCTGCTCGGCTTCTGGTTTCATGTGGATTTTCATCACACCACACATGACTGTTGTGGGCGTTCCACATTCCCTCCCGGCTGAAGGTGGACTCGTCCGTAAACAAAATGCTGTTTACAAAACGGGGATCCCTGGATCTCATCGCCAAGTACCATCTTGAGAATTCCACTCGAGGGCCAAAATCCTGCTCTCTGAGCAACTGCACCCGCTGGATGTGGTAGGGGTGCAGATTCCGGGAACGTAAGATGCGCCACGCAGTTGCTTGCGAAATGCCAACATGTCTGGCGATATCTCTCGTGCTAAGACCTGGGTTGTCCTCAACCAGGTTAAGCACAGCCTCTTCGTTGTCGGGGGTGCTCACTGATCGCTCCCGTTCAGGCCTGCCTCCGTCGAAAGATCCCGTTGTGGACAACCTCTGGTGTACTCGAGCGAAGAAGGCATGGCAGGGGATTTGCCTGTTGGGGTAACGGTCGGCGTACAACCGCTGAGCGGCTCGTCCATTACAACTAGCAGCGCCATACGCCAAATGCATGTCAGCCAATTCAGAGTTTGTGTACCGTTCCATCCTACTACCGATCTGCAGACAAGTAACCCGAAGCTTAAGTAGGTACCGCACGTTCAAAAGACATGTCTGCGCATACAACTACGTCATCTCGCGTTGTCGTCTACGCATTACGTATCTTTTGCATATCGATATGGTACGATATCTTTTGCATAAATCAGCAAAAAGCACCTTATGTAAATTTTATTGCGCGCATTGTGCATGATTGAAACCAGCTATGTTTGTTAAAAAAAACAAACAAACTGCAGTTTTAATAGCTTCTTATGATAAGTAAATTACTCTCTTGTTTTGTTTCTAACTGAACGTAGCGCCCCGTTTCCAGTTAGCGTCCGAAATGTCAACGAATTATGTTTTTTGCCCAAAGCGCCCCCTATCGATGTTTCTTTTTGTACCGTTCAACTGAGTTTCAGAGAGCCCCAGCAAACAGAATCATGAAAATGCATGCCATAAGTCAAGAAATCTGTTTGTTTATCTCTTAGGAGCCTTCGAGTTTCGACCACCCTGTACTTTGACATTTTATTCCGGCTCTTACGCTTTTTGCAGGGCTCTACTTTTGGGTTCAAACTTTAAGTTAGAGTATAAACTTTGGCGAGCATGTGTTAAATTATCAAAATAACGGGCTTAAAGTTGTTGTCTAGCTCTCCAAAGTCTGCAGCGCCCCCTATCCATGTTTTAAGAGATACGCTTATCAAATTGGTACTGAAGAAAGTCTAAACAATCAGAATCATTTCGACGCAACAAGCAAGAAAATCTAACCATTTCCCTAGTTTTTATGACGTTTCGAATTTCGGCACCCAAATTTTCGAAAGCGCCTAGCGCCTTACCATCGCGTCAGGGACCCTACATTCCCTATTCAAAAATGTTCGTCTAGGTGTGCTCTATCGATCCTTAAAGTTTGTCACCGACGAGCTGAATCACCCTGTATATGTGTGTAAATTCCTAAAATTACACACCTCACATGAAAATTACCCACTTTTTGCAAAGTTTTACCTGTTTTTATGTGCATTTTAGCTTAACAAACTAAGTGTGTATTTTGTTATCACTTGAAAAACATAAATAAATGTGTAAATGCTGAAAAATGTCTGAATTTACACAAATTGGAACGTTATTGTAATTTACACATAATGATATACACATAGGTAAGAGTGTAAATTTCTAAAGTCACCCACTTATCATAAAAAATACCTATTCTAATGTGTGTTTAGTTTATGGCATTAAGTTGGTAAGTTTGTTATCAGTGCATAAACTCATAAAAATGTGTAAATGTAGATTACTACTGAAATTACACTAATTATTGTACTGAAAAAATTATAAATGCGTGAATTTTAAAGTAGACATTTCGAAAGGGATAGGAGGCTTACATACTATTCAGAGCTACACTTTTTATTTTGGTAAACCCATTCCATAAATAACATGGTGTCATTGCATTGCTGTAACAGTATTTTTAAGTAATAAATTAATATATTTATTTATTTTTATAAGATAATTTAACCACCTCTTTCACTCTCCCCGTCTCAGCAGCACGTGAACATTTAAAAGAAGTTAAAAAAAATTAATCTTGACACATGTAAAAAACGTAACAAATATTTTGTTACATGTAGCGTAAAATTTTATTCATTTAATTAGTAAATTTTAATTTCATTTTTCGAATTCCCTTTTAAAATGTGTACATCAAATATAAGAATGCTTCATTGTATAATTCTAGGTTTTGATTAAATCGTAATTTCTTTCAGCCATCGCATAGACTGCTCTTTTTCACAATTTTACTTGTAATTTTCTGTAATAATGCTAGATTTCATTCTTAAAGCGTCATTAAGAAGACTTCATAACGAGGCATTATAATAGAGATATAATCCCACTTTATGCTTATTCATAAAATTAAATTATATTTTTTGTACTGTTGGTATTTATTTTTGCTGACCCCCCCCCCCCCTTAATTAAAAGGATAGTAGTTTAGTCTTCAGTAAAATCTAAAAACTATTTCGAATTCATGTAATTAAGATAAATCTAAATTCATATCCTGAGTTATTTATACATTTTGCACATCAAATATAAGTATGCTTGATTTTACCCTAAATTATATGAGCCGTCTGGTAGCTTGAAAACTTTTATCCATTTCAAAGTTTAACTTGTAATTTTAGTTTAACTTCAGTTCGCAGTGCAATTGATGGTTGTATTCAGAAACTACTTCAACCCCGAGTTAGACGCGAATCTATCATACTAAAATTGTAATCTTCGTTGACTTGGCTTCATCATGTTTAAGTTGAAAAGTAATGTTGGGTCCAGCTGATTGCAAGCGCTCTCGTTTCAGAAAAATATAGTATATAATAAGTTATTCTCCTATAAAATATAAGGTATGTAATGTCATACGTCCGTATTATCTCCAATTCTTTTTATCTGATTTGTTTATTTTTATGCATGAATGTATATGATACATGTTGGATTGTTTTTTACGTATAAGAATTTTTTACACGTATAATTTACTTGCCTTAAAAAATGTCAACATTACATAACTCCTGATAAATGTCTATTAAAGTAGCAACTGTTGTATCTAAAGTCATTTATTTCTTGAAAATTTTTCATCTTAAAAAGAATTTATGAATGTATGTTAACAGTAGCAAAATAAACATAAACATCATTTTTTTGGAGGGGGAGGTGTTAAATTTTGGTTCGGTTGTGTGGAAGTTATTATAGTTTACTTATAAACTATTACGTATACAAATGTATACCATATCTATAAATTATATATTCTGATTTATAAGTTAAACAATTCATCTGAGTTTTATTTATTTATTGAATTTTTTTTAATTATGAAACTTATAATGTTAACTAAGTTTATCATCGATTTAAACTATATCTTTGCTTTTAAGTTTCTACGTTACATTTCCTAATTATGAGAAATTAATTTTTTTTTTAATTTTTTATCTTAATTACATTAAATTTTCAGCTGTGTTTTAATTTGAAAATATTACATCGGAAGAACTATGTTCCACTAAAATAGTCATAGTAAAAAACACATAATTTTTTCTTGTTAATTATAGATTTAATAAAAATACACAGAAGTAAATTGCAAAAGGGTGCAAATACGTTGATTTAAAATAACTCCAGATCAAAAATTCTGAAGAAAATTTATATTAAAGGTAAGGATGTTTCTTGAAATATGCATTTTTCCATTCCAATTTTGCCTATTATTACAGAAGTTATAAGACATAAAACATCTGATTGTATGTATATAAAAAATATATAACAGTTGTGTCATACTGAATATTCAAAATCGAATTTATCATTCTCTCCCTCCCCCTCAACAAAAATATCCCCCGCCGGGTGAGTTTTATTCACTTAAGACACAAATGTAATTATCAAATAAATTCTACGAGCTTTAATTTCGAAAATTTATAAGAGTCAATTGATATTTGGATATAGACACAGTATTTCTAGTTTTACTTTTTACTACATCTGATAAACAAAAATACACATTAGTTCGATATCTAAAATTTAAATTAAAATATCTGAAAATTTCATTTATGAAGATAGGATTAATTTCATTAATGTTAAAATACATTTGTATTTTGTATCTTTTTTTTTTTTTTTTTTTTTTTTTTTTTTTTTTTAAGACACAAATTTCTAAATATAAATGTAATGCAAATGATGTTACACTGTAAAAAATAAAAGTGTAAATTTGCACACAAAAATGTGTAAATCGATGATACAAAAACGATTTGTTTATATGTGTAAATTTGTGTGTAAATTGCAAAAATACACACCTAATGTGTAATTTCAAAATACACATTTCAGTGTGTAATTTGATGATAACACTAAGTGGGTAAAAGTTATAATAATCACTCATGAAATACCCACATTAACGTGTAAATTGCGCAAGAATACACATATATCTGTGTAATATTCTCACTCATTTATCTATATAATCTTCTGTGATTACACTGTTAAATGTGTATTGCGCAAAAAACACACATTATTGTGTTATTGTAATTTACACAGTTCTTTGCGTAATATGCAAAATACGCATATTCGATGGAGGTTCAATAACTATTGTGTCTAGTGTATATGAAATATCAGTACTGCAATGGTTTTATGTAGAATATCGATATATTTTTGCTTAGTTTTAGAACCGTAGCTGCAATATTCATACAGTTTTGTAATTAGGAGTAAAATGGGGGGGGGGGGTAGTTGAAAGTCTGATTATTAGCTTATAGGGCTAGATTTGTGACAGTGGATGCGATAAAATAGTGTTGTTTGGACTCGGGATCATAGTGATGTACACACTTCTCAACCACTATCACAAGTGTAGCATCATAAGCTCCAAATCAGCCTATCACACTCACTCCCCTCCTGTTAAAAACTCCCTATAAATAGGTTTTTAGAACTTTACCCCTCCCTTTAAAACTATGCTACTATAGTAGCTACAGATCTAAAATTCAGCATATAGCTATTTAAGACATTAGTTTTTGATATTCCTCATCAACCATCATAGTACAAATATTACTTCTCTATTAGTGGGGAAGTATGGGACACATTGTAAAATTTTCAATTTCTTTAATTATAAAATTGATTCTTCAAATTATGTTTCTATATTGCTCAAAGACATTAGAAAGTGTTTCATTTTGTATTCTATAAATCAAAGTTTTTGTATTTGTGTCAAGTAAAGTTGATTTTATTATTTTTGTAAAAAGTGTCCCATTCCTCCCCACTCTCCTATAAATGTACACATAAAAACTGCTATTTTATTTTCTATATTCTTCCTTGCTTTTCAATTTTATATTTTCCCCTCATTTATATATTATTCAGAACATGCAATTAAAAATTAAGATAAAGAAAAAAAATAATTAATTAATGATAGATTTTAGACTAATCAGATGGAATAATCATAGTTGGTAAACTTGCAATCTCCACACTTTTTATTTTCAGAGTTCAGACTCAATTTTTCATTTTTTATTTTTCAGACTCAAGAAACAAAGTCAGTTATATTGATGGTACTGTGTTACATACAGTTATAAACGTAAAATTTAAAATACAATAAAAAAATAGAAAAATGTATATAAACTTCATCTCACACACACACACATATTACCTGCAAATATTTTAGCTGATTTGTTTATATATACATAAATCACCTATATTACATGTTGAATTGTTTTCTTTTTATAAATATCCATCATTACAAAGAATTTGCCACATAAAATATTATCAGAACTATCAAAAAAGCTGTTGAATCATTAAAGTAACAACTTTTGCATTACATTTATATTTAGAAATTTGTGTCTTAAAAAAAAAAAAAAAAAAAAAATATATATATATATATATATATATATATATATATATATATATATATTTTATTTAACATAAATGAAATTAATCCTATCTTCATAAATGAAATTTTCAGATATTCTAATTAAAATTTTAGATATCAAACTAATGTGTATTTTTATTTATCAGCTATAGTAAAAAATAAAACGAGAAATACTGTGTCTATATCCAAATATCAATTGACTCTTAAAAATTTTCGAAATTAAAGCTCGTAGAATTTATTTGATAATTATATTTGTGTCTTAAGTGTATAAAACTCACCCGGCGGGGAATATTTATGTAGAGGGGGAGGGAGAGAATGAAAAGTTCGCTTTTGAATATTCATTATGACACAACTGTTATATTTTTTTATATACATAAAATCATATGTTTTATGTCGTATAACTTCTGTAATAATAGGCAAAATTGGAATGGAAAAATGCATATTTCAAGAAACATCCTTACCTTTAATATAAATTTTCTTCAGAATTTTTTATCTGGAGTTATTTTAAATCAACGTATTTGCACCCTTTTGCAATTTACTTCTGTGTATTTTTATTAAATCTATAATTAACAAGAAAAAATTATGTGTTCTTTACTATGACTATTTTAGTGGAACATAGTTCTTCCGATGTAATATTTTCAAATTAAAACACAGCTGAAAATTTAATGTAATTAAGATAAAAAATTAAAAAAATTAGTTTCTCAAAATTAGGAAATGTAACGTAGAAACTCAAAAGTAATGCTATAGTTTTAATCGATGATAAACTTAGTTAACATTTTAAGTTTCATAATTAAAAAAAAATTCAATAAATAAATAAAACTCAGATGAATTGTTTAACTTATAAATCAGAATATATAATTTATAGATATGGTATACATTTGTATAATAGTTTATAAATAAACTATAATATCTTCCACACAACCGAACCAAACCTCCTCCCCCCCGAAAAAAAGGATGTTAATGTTTATTTTGATACTGTTAACATACATTCATAAATTCTTTTTAAGATGAAAATTTTTCAAGAAATAAATGACTTTAGATACAACAGTTGTTATTTTAATAGACATTCATCAGGAGTTATGTAATGTTGACATTTTTTAAGGCAAGTAAATTATACGTGTAAAAAATTCTTATACGTAAAAAACAATCCAGCATGTATCATATACATTTATACATAAATATAAACAAATCAGATAAAAAGAATTGGAGGTAATACGGACGTATGACATTACATATCTTATATTTTATAAGAGAATAACTTATTATATACTATATTTTTCTGAACGAAAGCGCTTGCAATCAGCTGGACCCACCATTAATTTTCAACTTAAACATGATGAAGCCAAGTCAACGAAGATTACGATTTTAGTTTTATATGCTAGATTCGCGTCTAATTCGGGGTTGAAGTAGTTCCTGAATGCAACCATCAATTGCACTGCGAACTGAAGTTAATCTAAAATTACAAGTTAAACTTTGAAATGGATAAAAGTTTGCAAGCTACCAGACGGCTCAAATAATTTAGGGTAAAATCAAGCATACTTATATTTGATGTGCAAAATGTGTAAATAACTCAGGATATGAATTTAGAATTATCTTAATTACATGAATTATATTTTATATTACATATTAAATGAATTCGAAATAGTTTTTAGATTTTAGTGAAGATTAAACTACTATTCTTTTAGTTAAGGGGGGGGGGGGAGCAGCAAAAAAGAATACAAACAGTACAAAAAATATAATTTAATTTTATGAATAAGCATAAAGTGGGATTATATCTCTATTATAATGCCTCGTTATGAAGTCTTACTAATGTCGCTTTAAGAATGAAATCTAGCACTATTACTGAAAATTACTAGTAAAATTGTGAAAAAGAGCAGTCTGTGCAATGGCTGAAAGAAATTACGATTTAATCAAAACCTAGAATTATACAATGAAGCATTCTTATATTTGATGTACAAATTTTAAAAGGGAATTCGGAAAACGAAATTAAAATTTACTAATTAAATTAATAAAATTTTACGTTACATGTAACAAAATATTTGTTACATTTGTTACATGTGTCGCGATTAAATTTTTTTAACTTCTTTTAAATGTTCACGTGCTGCTGAGACGGGGAGAGTGAGAGAGGTGGTTAAAGTATTTTATAAAAATAAATAAATATATTAATTTATTACTTAAAAATACTGTTACAGCAATGCAATGACACCATGTTATTTATGGAATGGGTTTACTAAAATAAAAAGTGTAGCTCTGAATAATTTGTAGGCCTCCTATCCCTTTCGTAACGTCTACTTTAAAATTCACGCATTTATAATTTTTTCAACACAATAATTATTGTAATTTCAGGAGTAATCTACATTTACACATTTTTATGAGTTTATGCACTGATAACAAACTTACAAACTTAATGTCATGAACTAAACACACATTAAAATAGGTATTTTTTATGACAAGTGGGTGACTTTAGAAATTTACACTCTTACCTATGTGTATATCATTATGTGTAAATTAGAATAACGTACCAATTTGTGTAAATTCAGACATTTTTCAGCATTTGCACATTTATTTATGTTTTTCAAGTAATAACAAAATACACACTTAGTTTGTTAATCTAAAATGCACATAAAAACAGGTAAAACTTTGCAAAAAGTGGGTAATTTTCATGTCAGGTATGTAATTTTAGGAATTTACACGCATATATATGTAAATTCGTCTAATTTACACTTTTACTTTTTAGAGTGTACTTTAATGACTCAACAGCTTTTTTGATAGTCCTGATAATATTTTATATGGAAAATTCTTTATAATGATGAATATTTATGAAAAGAAAACAATTCAACATGTATTATAGGTGATTTATGTAAAACTGGAGAAGTTCGGCTAGATGAGTACATATCTTGCATGTATTGAACCAATTCCGTTACAACTGAACCATAAACAACTTCTTCGGGATTATAGTAATCTTCTCTTCGAGAACGTTTAGCAGCTCTTGCTTATGTTAAAAAGCCTGTATAGCATAATTTGTGATATTTGGCTCCTAATGCTACTAAATCTGTTGACGATTACTTTTTCAACAGTTTTTCATCTTGTAACTGAACAGCATGATCATGAATACTAGGACCAATACCCAACGTAGATGCAATCACAAGTTTGTCTCTAGTTTCACTTCTTCACAAAACAGAAACACATTGTTCACATTTGAAGATAATGCTGTTGATCTTGTGAATTGTGATTTAAATGGATTTTGGTCTAAGCAATGGGGACATCCTTTCTGTTTCTTTTCACCAGATAATCTTTCTGCCTTTTGACAGTCATATTTGTTCTTGCATGATTTGGGATATTTTGCTGCATGGGCTATAAGTGTTTGTGAAAGATCACTCCCACTGTGCAAATGATCCAAAATTCTTATAGCATTTGGAAGCTCACCATGTTCAGCAAAAATTTCAAGATTCTTTGCAATTGTTAAATTCGGAATGATTAAGTGTTCTTTTGAATGCTTCTGGCATAGCAAACACATGTCCTATGAAAACGGAGCAACCACTGGGTCAGCCATAGCATCAACTAATTCATGCTTTCTCTTCATTGACATGATTCAATATATATATATATATTAATCTCTATGAGGTAAACAAAACGATATCTTCTTTAACGGTAAAATTCCTCACATGACGTAAGCTAGAAAGAAACACACTTTTAGTATTACTGAATAAAATTTCATTTATTTAATCTATTCTATTATTAGTTTTTATTATATATTTTATGCTGCCCTACTCTACCCCAAAAAAATGAATAAAATAAATTTCGAGGGGATTACGATTTTTAAATTTTTCCCTTGAAATCCTAGTATATACTGAGTTATACATAAAAAATTACATTTACCACTTTGTAGCCTCCATGAACTTGTAAAAATTCGGTTTGTTGTTATGGCAACGAAAATGCAGACGACTTTTTTTTATCTAAAAAAAGAATAAAATTTTGTTGTTTTGTTGACGCTAATGAGAAGCGTTTTAATTATTTATATTCTAAATAATGAGTTAATGTAACGAAATGTATTAAATTATTTTTTGATATTATGAAAACAAAAATAGCGTAATACTGACTTGTGTACAACTTAAACAACTATAAAACCAATATATATTAATTATTGCAAACTGTAACAAATCTATTAAATGTAACACAAAAACAGGTTTATGTCGATTTTAATTCTATGAATAAAAGTTTTTTCACTAAACTTTAAATCTTAAACGTAAATATTATTCACATTAGCAACTTTGTGTTCGATTGTAATCATAAAAACGATGTGTAATCATAAAAACTTAACAATGATAACAAAAGAAAACAAACTACAAGAATTTATTTATTTTTCCCTCTGGAAATGACAAAAAGAAAAAGAAGTTGCCACAGAATGCATCAAAACTTTTTTCTCATTTTATCTTATAACGCGAGACAATCACATTTGCACGCGTAATAAAATAAAATATTAAAATTTTATCTCAAGTGAATTTTTTCTTACTTTTTTCATTGCAGATCGCGTGATTTTGAACAAAATTAATAATGCCGATTCCGTAACAGAACCCATATAAAATTACATTGTTGTCATAAGAACTCTCTGTGCAACGCTACATTGTTTTGGTTATTTCTTAGAAAATATTCGTTATAAAATAGAAGTCATAAATACCGTTCGAAAGGTAATTTTCTGATAAACAAAAAGTATTTTACACGCTTCAAGCTACATGCAACAGATTCCAAGTTATTTAGAAAAATGTTTCGAAAAAAATCAAAATTGAAATCAAAAACTTTGAAACAACTTTAAATATTTCTGGTATTATGAGCCTAAACAAAGAAGTCAATTATATCATTAGAAAGCGCGTTTTCTCCTGCTTAATAATCAATAATAATATAGATTAATGTCAAATATTAAAACGAGTTATAGGGGAAAAAGTAGAAGCGTATCGCAAAATTTTGGCGGCCATATTGATTACGTCATCAACACCGCTAGAGGGCCAAAAAAATTTGTGTCCCGGGGTTTTTAGACTCACCTAACCTTATGCTATCTGAATCCAAATTGGCACATTGGTTGCCAGATGTGAACTTTTTTTCAGCTATCCCACCCCACAAAAATGTCTTTTCCAAGATTTATGGATCCGAAATCTGTCTTGGCATACTGAGCTCTCCATTGACATTTGCGAAAAATGCACAAAACTGTGTTCAGAACTCTCAAAATTAAATCAAATTAAAATCCCTAGATTTGTTTTCCTGTCACCTGATACAAACAGTGTTGAAATTCATTGTTTTTCTGATGCAAATCAAAAGGCTTACGGTGCTGTTGTTTATTTAAGAGTGCAGTATTATGACCAAATTTCTGCCAGTTTCATAGCATCTAAAACTAGAGTTGCACCAATGAAGATAATAACTTTGCCACATATAGAATTGCTTTGGGCTTTACTCGCAGCTCGCTTGGGATCAGAAATTAAAAAGGTAATTGATCGGGAAATGCTTCTAGAATGTATTATTGGACAGACTCAAAAGTAACTTTATTCTGGATAAAGGGATCCAGCAGAAAATGTAAGTTCTTTGTTGCCCATCGTGCTGATGAAATTCAAAGATTAACTCAACAAGAAGGAAGGTTTCAATCCAGCAGATAATCCAGCAGACTTTCTCTCACGAAGAATAAGTGCGAATTCTCTTGTGAACAATTCTAAGTCTTTCAGGTCCAAAATATTTGAGGGATCCAGTATTTTCTCCGAGTTGTTTGCAATCATTTTCTTCTGGAAATGAAAATCAGCATTATATAAGTGAAATGAAAAATTTCGAAAAGGAAAACAACTGTGTAACAGCCTTATTTCTAGCTACCGAGAATTTATCCTTTTTTGATCTTAACAATGACTATTATAAATTTTAACATATTTTTTCTTTTTTCCGCAGATTTTTATGCAATTGTAGGAATGCAGATAAAAGAAAGGGTAAATTGATTTTAGAAGAAATCAAGGAAGCTGAAAATATTTTGATTAGAGTATCACAAAAATGTTTAGTTAGTAAAGATACTGTGGTAGGTAAAATTAATATTTTGAATCATTTTATAGATGATAAGGGAATCTTACGTGTTGGCGGAAGGCTCAATAAAGTTTCCGTATCTTATGAGCAAAAACATCCAAAGCATTGCCAAAACATGTCAAAACATTCCAAATTAAGTAAGATTTATTTTAGTACTATACATAAGCGTCTTTTTCATGTTGGTCCCCAAGGACTCTTGAATTCTCTTAGATTAAAATTTTGGCCTTTAGCGGGTAGAAATTTGGCAAGAAAAACGGTGCATTTTTGTGTTATTTGTTTTAAGGCAAAAACAACTCCATGCTCGCAGGTAATGTACCAGTTACCTTATGAAAGAATTAATGAGTCACCACTATTTAATTGTACTGGTTTAGATCTATGTGCTCCATTTTATGCAACCTATAAAAATCAGTGCAAGGGTTCATTTAATAAAGTATTTATTTGTGTTTGTATATGCTTTGTAACTCGAGCCATCATCTTGAGCTTTTCTCAGATTTAACCTCAGATGCTCTGATAGCCACGCTTAAGCGTTTCATAGCTAGACGAGGAAAATGGTCTAAGATTTTTACGGATAATACTAAAACTTTCGTGGGGGCAAATTACAGACGGAAAAAATCCCTGTCGGCTGGGCCTATAGGCTGAGGTAGATTTCGAAGAACATTTCAAAATATATATATATATATGATTAGAGATAAACCCAGCTTAATAACTTCATTTGACCGTTTATGAAAAATTTTTAATTTCATTTTTCTGCAAAAACTAGTTTTATCAGAATTATTTTAAGAAAAATTCAGCTCAAATGCCTATTTTGACAACATATTTTGAAATAAATTCTGAATTTATTAAAAAATCGACCAAAACAGTACATTATACAGTTCCTAAATAACAAAAAACTGTCAGTTGAATGCATTTGAAAAAAAAAATGAATTTAAAAATGAGTCATAAAATAACCGATTTGCTGTTTGAATACATCCTTAATTCTGTAATCATGATTGCTTCGGAAAGTTTTGTGCGAAATACTCACTTTGACAGCATTTTTAAAAAAATATTCTATCTTTATCAAAAATCTGGCCAATGCGTCACAGTATATAGTTCCTAAATAAAAGGATCTGTAAATTGGATGCGTTTGAGAGTGAAAATGGATTTTAAAACGAGTCATAAAAAACGAAATTTGCAATGTGAAAACTTCCTTAAATTTTCTAATCACGAAGACTTCGGGAAATTCTGTTCAAAATACCCTTTTTGGTAGCCATTTTCGAAATATATTCTGTCTTTATGAAAAAACCGATCAATGTATCACATTATAAAGTTCCTAAATAAGAGGATCTGTTAATTGGATGCGTTTGAGAGCGAAAATGGATTTTAAAACGAGTCATAAAAAACTCAATTTGCTATGTGAAAACTTTCTTAAATTTTCAAATCACGAAGACTTCGGGAAATTCTGTTCAAAATACCCTTTTTGGTAGCCTTTTTCGAAATATATTCTGTCTTTATCAAAAAACCGATCAATGCATCACATTATATAGTTCCTAAATAAGAGGATCTGTAAATTGGATGCGTTTGAGAGCAAAAATGGATTTAAAAACGAGTCAGAAATAAACGCAATTTCATTTTTGAACACTTCCTTAAATTTTCAGTCACGATGATTTCGGAAAGCTCTGTTCAAAATACCCTTTTTGGTAGCCTTTTTTGAAATATATTCTGTCTTTATCAGAAAATTGTCCAATGCATCACATTATAGTTCCTAAATAAGAGGATATGTAAATTGGATGCGTTTGAGAACAAAAATGGATTTAAAAACGAGTCAGAAAAAAACTCAATTTCTTATTTGAATACTTCCTTAAATTTTCAGTCCCGATGATTTTGGGAAATTCTGTTCAAAATACCTTTTTTGGTAGTCTTTTTTGAAATATATTCTGTCTTTATCAGAAAATTGACCAATGCGTCAATTTATACAATTTCTAAATAAAAGGATCTACCATTTGGATGGGTTTAAAATCCAAAATGAATTTAAAAATGAGTCAGAATATAAGCAGTTTGGATAGGAGGTTTTTTCTCCAACTCCTATTTTTGTTTAATTTCTTTTTGCTATACGAATTGGTCCTATGAAAAACTTGTCAATATAAAAGTTGTAGATATTTTTGAGAAGATGTAAAATAAATTTAATCAGATTTGATATCTTAAAAATTGACGGAGTTATGGATTTTTCTTTTTTTTCACCGCCCCTTTTTCTTTTCTTTTTTAATTTTTTTTATCGCTAAAATTTGGTCCTATCAAAAACTTGTAAATACAAAAGTTTTAGATAATTTTAAGAACATTTACAAAAAATTTAGTTGGACTTGATATCTTGAAAATTGACGAAGTTATGATTTTTTTTCTCTCAAAACCCCTGTTTTTTTCGCCTCTTGAGCCCACTTCTAAATTTATCAAAAATCTGCCATGCATAAACTTTTGGCCCTTTTATAAGAAGTAATATAAGCTTTAAACCGATTCGATATCTACTTTAATTAAAAAGTTATGGCGTTTTTTGTTTTCCCAAAAACGCCCCCTATTCCGACCCCCTTGGTCCGATTTTGCCCATTAACGAACTTAGCCGAGATTTTATCCCCTTTGATTTTATGTACCAGTTTGGTGGAGATTGGTGAAGAATTGTAGAAGTTATCGTGTCCATAAAAAAGTGAGATCTATAGATAGATAGATAGATAGATAGATAAACTGGTGCGATTGCAATAGGTAGTATTTCATACGAAATCTACCTAAAAAGTTTACAAAATGATAAATTTTCCCGATGAAATTTTAGAAAATTATTTAATTTCTGAAGAAATTTACTAGAAATTTATGCCTCTTATATCCCCCCATTTCTGAGGACTTTGAGAAGCAGGTATGAAATCAGTTAAATATCACCTTAAATGAGCGATAGGTGTTTTAAAGTTTAATTATCAGGAGTTTGAAAGTATAGTAATTCAGATAGAGTGTATTTTGAATTCCCGACCTCTTACTCCTTTATCTAACGATTTTGATAATTTTGAGGTTTTGACTCCAGGTCATTTTTGATCGGAAGATCCATGAATGCTGTTCCTGAACCAATGCTAATTGATACTAATATCAATCGATTAAACTGTCGGCAAAAGACTACGAGGGTCGTCCAGACATTTTGGCCAAAATGGAAATTAGATTATTTAAATACGTTACAGCAGAGATCTAAATGGGTAGCGGAAAAGATAATTTAAAGGTAGGATTAATGGTATTCGTAAAAGAAAATTTCTTTGTATGTATGTAAATGGGCGTTAGACCGCATTAGTGAGATTTATACTGGATCAGATGGCAAGGCTAGGTTAGTCAAAGTTCGCATTAAATCTGGCGAATTAAAGCATTCAATTACAAAAATAACTGTTCTCCCTAGCGATAACTAAAAAAAAAAATAGTTATTAAATTGTTGTAAAGTTTGCATTTTTTGTGTTATGTTTCATATATATATTTTTTTGCTGGGTAAAATTTTGTAATTGTATAATGTATTTGATTGTAAAAAAAAAGTGAGATATTGAAATTTGAGGCGCATGAAAGATCTAATATTCCCGAAAAGACTGAGAGTGTCCCGGTCTTCCCCAGTAGCTATCAGGATACAAACAACAAGTTAGTCTGTGCTTTCCAGCATTGCCCCGACGTTTTAGTAGAACTGAGAATAATAAACATGTTTTATCTCCTCTGTTCGTATCCTTTGTTTGCCATGTTTTACATCATCACAACAGTGCCATAATTTTTTTTTACTATGGGTTGCTATGCAAATGTGAATCCTTTTGATGATTCTTACCCATTTCTTAAAGTTTTTTCCAATAATCCTAGGACATCTTGAATAATTATAAAAAAGGGCCATAATCTAGTTATTAGAAACGAGATATTTAAAAAAATCATTAGTTTTATCAAAGCCAGAAATTTTAAATTTTATACATGATAATAACTTGAGAACTTAAAAAAAGGCTTAATATTATTTCTTTTAAACGACAATTCTTAGATTTTTTTCCAGAGCTTTTTTTTTTTTTTTGTATTATAAATTTTTATAATAACAAGTACTAATTATTGTACTTTTTCTGTTTTGTATTAATGTATGTATGTACGTATAAAACACAAGAAAACGATAATTTAATTTTCATGCAATGCCTTGAAATAGTCCCTTATCTTGTGTTGAGTGAGATGTCACTTCATATAATGTAAAATTTTGATAAATATAGCAAGTTTAATTTCTGCTTAAAGTTGGCTTCTTAATAGTTTGAAAGTCCGCTTTCGCGTTGGACGTCATGAGATAATTTAATCTAAGTGGATCTAACGGTCACTGTTTGTCCATTTCCGAGAATTCTGCACTTAGTGAAAGCTTTAAGATTTATTGAAGAGATTTTAAATTTAAAAGGCAAGCGCTTTCATTTGGGTTTCTTTAAATATTTTTCATGAAGGTAAAGGTAGTCTTTGAAGAAAAAATATACATATAACCATAAATATTGCCTTTTTGTTAAAATATGGAAACATTAAAATTTTTCTTCAATGACTTTATTGGACTTTTTGAACATTATACTGAATACTATGCATTATATAAAGTAGTAATAAGGAATAAAATAAATCTTAGATTCTATTTTAAAATCCATTAAATATTCCCACTGTTTAATGAACTCGGCTTGCCTAGCCGTCTGACAGTCTCTCTATCCCAACTCTAACTTAAGCTAATATTGTTGTATTGCTCAGAAATTGGCATATGTTACTGAGAATTTTTATGCCATGATCGGTATTGAAAATAAAGTATGTAGTGTTCATAGTTTGTTTACAGAGACACTTAAGCGCATTTTATTACATTATGGTGCATGGACAATGTTGTAATTACATAAATACTTGCATCTGTAGTTGTTGCCCTCATAGCATGCATGGTCATAGTGACGTCACAATGACCTCACTGTGAGACACTTTGTTCACATCACATCTGTGACCAAAATGCCACCACTCAGTGACGTCACATTGTGACTGAGATGTGACTTTCTTAAAAAATTTCAGAAAATCGCCACAATGTTAATGTCAAATTTGTCACAAATGACACACTTTTCACAAATTGGTCACATTGTGAAGTCACAAAAAAGCTCTGAAACGGCCATAACGACTTCACAGTTTAGTCACTGTGACTTCACATCGATGTCACGTGACGTCACATCGACAGTGGTTGGTTACAAAGTCACAATGTGACTTCACAACGATGTTGCAGAGACGTCACCATGTCTTACGGGTGTCTAGTTCTCCTGTCTGTTTGTCTATCTTTCCGTATCTAACAGCATGGGTCGATTCGAACCATTCAGGGTAGGAAGGTTAAAGAAGATTGACCACGAGAACATTCGAAAACACTTTTGAATTATAACTAGCAAAAGCCATGCTTTGTTTGGATTCGCGAAGCATTATTTTATAAAACAGATATTTGAAAGTAACAATATTTTTTTTATTATTATTTTTGCATCTTTATTAAACAAAAACGTTGTTTTATGTTTTGGCGCATTTTAATTTTTTATTTATGATGTAAAACTGGCATAAGATATTTTCGAAGCAAACTTTAAATTATTTTTTTAAATTTTCAACTAAAAGCTCTTTTAAAAATGTTTTTACAATTTCAAGTAGCCACTGGTGTTTTTTAATTGTTTGAAATATGCATGTTTCCTATCTTTGTAATCAACATCCGATAATCTTTGATAGCTATTTTAGAATAATATATTTGAAGAAAGCTTGAAGAAAGTTACTTCTTCAAAATCCTATTTTCTGGAAAAAAACATTTGAAATCTGCTTTCGTTGATACTATGAATTTTTAACTGTAAAACATTTTAATTTCTTCGTTTTTATACATGTTAGTGTATGAGAATTGCTGTAATTCTCTCCGCGTGGGAGAACTTTTTACTTTCTGCGAATGGCAACTCAATTAATGGAATTACCTTTTAACGAAGCGCTCTCTCATTCTCGCAGTGACGTTTTCACGAATAATTATTGTTGTGTTTGCGAACTTATTAAAGTCTTATTTTTCTATAAAATCCTTCTGATTAATGAGTCGATATTATTTAGCCGCAATACGACCTTCGCAAAAATATTTATAAAGAGCTTGAACCAACAACTTCAAGCAGATCTTTTAATTTTTCATTTATATAACAAATTTAAGAATTAATTTTATTTGTTTACAATTATTTTGTTGCCAGTTTACAAAAAAAAAAAAAAAAAAAAAATCCATAATACAATTCTTTTAAAATGTTTAAGTGTCATCTGTGCAAACGATTTTGCGGGATAATGAAAACATGTTTTATTTAATAAATTAATCATGATTCTATCTATAATTATTTACTCCATGATTTAAACTTTTTTTTCTGAAAATATACGCGTTTCATTTTTTATTTATTTGCTAAAATGCGTCCGTATTGGAAATGCATGTAAAATAAATTAATTAAAATAATAATTTTTTTAACGTTTTACTGTAAAAAAAATTATATTCTGCAAATCTACAGATCATAATTTATTTTTGTGTTTAATTTGAAGTTAAAATATTGAATAGTTTTTTTGTAAAGCGTACGACAAATTGTAATTTGAGTGGACTAGTAGAGGATTCGCTTCGCTCATCCTAATAAGAGATTTTAGAACTCCCTAGCAAAGGGAGTTAGAATTTATAAAAATTACATGGAACTATTTTTTCTAGTGTTAAAATTTAGATTCTAGATGCTAGAACTATATTTTTTTCTCAGTGTACCTTATTATTTTGTGCTGTTGGTTCTTGGACTATTTGCCAGTCGAATCATTTAAAATTTTTATGAAATTCGAATCAAAAGTTTTAAAAAAATTCTGGTTATGATTCCCGTTTTTCAAGACGATTACATTGTATTTCAGACGAAGTTAGATGAAGTTATTTTTGGTTTACTGAATTATATATATATATAATTTAACCTCCTGACTGCCGCGACCGGATTTTTTTCGCACACTAAGCTGCAGGTTTTACTGCAACATAAGCAATATTTAAATTAATATAATTCTACAAATAAAACCCAGTTTTGAAAAATTAAGTTAGGATTAATACTCTCAAAGATAATAAACGTTGACTGAATGCTAATTATAAAACATTATACGTAACATATAACTATACGTAATAACATATTTTGTATAAGGTTGAAAAAACATTTTTTTTAATATTTATAATAAATTACAGAGAAAACAACATTACAATTTTACCCTTTTGCTGGGCAGTCAGGGGGGTTAAATTTTGTTCGCATGCATTTTTGCGTAAGAGTACAACCTCTAAAGGAACGAAGATATAAATTTTTTTAAAACTAGTTATTATACGATCGCCATGTTTGAATTTAAATGTCCAACATTTTTTTTAACCTCGATTGTGCTTCTAATTCATTTATACACTTATATCTCATTTAGTCATTACCATGCTTACTTGATTATCAATTAAAGGGGATAATTTTAAATTTCCTTTGAACTGAAATTTATAAAAAGCTTGTTTTAAAAGTTATGTACAGTGCAAGCGATTCTCATTCTACTCGATGCTTGCTGTTAATGGATTTTTGGAAATTCTCTATTCGTAAACATTGTTAATATTTAACGAACTAACGTTAGTATAATAAATTTATCTTTAAATGCTTTAAATTAATATTTATAAGAGTTGTCCATTATTTTCTAAACAATGTATTCTTTTTTGACGAGATAAAATACTGTGAAATGAAAATAATGGCACACTTTAAATTTATATCTTTATTAAATTTAATTTAATGAAATAAAATTCGACTTAACTATATGAAAAACTTAAAAACTTAAGCTTGAAAATGCCGTGGAATATTCGGAACTATAATTTTATTGAGATAATAAAATTTTCTAAAAAAATAAATAAATACATAAATAAAAAATATAATAAAATAAAATAAAACCCTTTTTGTGCGTGTCTGTAGGCGTGCATTACAAGACCATATACAGTCGATATAGTTTCACGCCAAGTAAAAGAAACAAATATACAATCAACCATGGATGATAGAAATTTCCACCAATTGATGTTTAATGATTTTACAAAATTTCTTTAGCACTCTGACTAATTACTTTCTTCTATGTTTACAAGAAGAAAGTATTGCATTAGTGAAAATTATCGAATTCCGGATTTTGAAGGATTTACACATTTTAAGGGGTCAGAGATGTCAAAAATATGTTTTACAAAATGTCTGTCTGTGATTCTGTGACTTTGTCTGTCTGTATGTGACATAAAGTTAGTGGATGTTCTATCTCAAGGACTAACGCACGGAATTTGTTATAAATGTATATTCACGTAGTCCCTGATATAAATATATGCTGATTAGTTTTTGGTATAAATCACATGACAGGTGATGCTGCTATGCTTCATTTTTTTACGATTTATGAAACAGCTATATCTCAATAACCAATGCACGGATTTCTATCAAAAAATTCAGGTTCAATTTATCTTTCACATAAATTGATGCTTTCTAAATTTTCGTATAAATTGTTCAAAAGATAGCAATATTAAGCTGCATTTTTCACGATTTTCGTAATAGCTCTAACTCAAGAATTAGTACACGAAATTTAATGGAAATTTACATTCAGGTATTCCTTGATATAGATAGATGCTGATTAATTTTTGTTGTAAATCGTTCAACGGGCGGCACTGCTATATGTTGCATTTTTTACGATTTACGCAACAGCTCTATTTCAACTGATTTACATCAAACTTCAGACTCAGGTAGTCCTTGACATGGTTTGATGTTCACATTTTGGTATAAATCACTAAATAGGTGGGTCTGCTATGCTACAGTTTTCGCGATTTCCACAAAGCCCTATTTGAAGAACTAATTCACAATTTTTTATTAAACTTCAGATTAAGGTATAGTTCGATAAATCTTATGCTTTCTATGTTTTAGTATAAAATGTGGCGCTTTTGTATAGCATATTTACTGATATCCAGAATATTCTTATTTCAAAAACTAATGCACGGAATTTCATGACTTTGGAATCCAGACGATGAATAGAGATAATCATTTAATTTTGGCACAGTGGCAGCGAATTTTGAAGTATTAGCATGCATGAGATAGAAGGAAATTTTTGAATTATCACATCCTACGATCTTCTATTTTGTTTACTGACCAAAACGGATTTTTGACACATTTATAGTAGGAGTTCTATATATGATAAAAATTAAATTTCTATTTGATGGAATGGCTCAAGAAAACAAAATTACAATGGAATCCAAAGAATACGTTTTTATTAAATTCTAAGTTTAAAATTCTGTTTTTTCACTTTTAAAATTCTTGTTCAGGCCACACATTATAAAAGGAGTTACAGCGTTATGTAATTGTTGAATTTTTACGCGGTTTACGGCATTTGAAATAAGTTTTGTAAGTTGTTCAAAGCTTTGATTGTTTCTTGTAAAAATATTAATTAGCTTTTGATTCATACTAGTTTAAAATAATTTATTCATATTTTAACATGTAGCAAAAGAAATATTAAATGACTTGTCAAAATTGTTATACTCACATGATATTTAAATACGTTATTACAGTCGGCTCGAGTAAGCTTCCTATTGTACAACAGAATTGTAGCATTTACACTCTGTTAGAGGATCACTCCAAAAAATTTTGGATAGAGCTAAATATGTGTATAATCATCCTATTTTTTATCGATTTTGCTGCATTTGAATTGTTTATATCAGTGTTTCAAATGTTTAAATTATTGTGGAAAAATATAAATTAGGTTTTCATTTATATGAGTTTAAAGTAATCGATTCCTATACAAATATAAATCTGAAATAAATTAAAAGCTATATATATTGAGTCAAAACAGTCGTATACACATGATATTAAGATTTAATATTTCAGTATTCCCAAGTAAGCTTGGTATTGTGAAACAGAATTGTAGCATTTAAGATTTGTTTACAGAATCTGCCAAAAGATTTTTGATAAGGCTACATAGAGATGTGTGTATATAGGATTTTTAAAAGGTATGCTGTATTTTATTTATTTTTACAAACTATTAAAATCTTCAAATAATCATATAAAAATGTTGAATAGTTTTATTTTACACCAGTTTAAAGTACTGCATTTCTATAGTTAATATATGGAAAATTATACTAAATTGTTCAATTTTTACAAAGCACATACATGCTCATGGTATTCAGATATGCTATTGCATATCACCCAGTTTTGCTTTAAGTAAGGCTCTATAGTATTATTCATGGTACGTTTACAGAATTACTTAAAAGTTCTTAATTACATTAAAACTGCTGGATACTTTCTGCGTGATATGCATTTTAATTAATTTATATTTCAATCAATTTATATTTCAATAATTTACATTTCAATTTATATTTCAATAATTTTTATTTCAATCACTATGTCACTATAAAAATTAATATGGATACATTTTGTTCATTCGAAATTTCAACGATTCGGGTTCCTAATTTATGAAATATATTTCAGTTATCTACTCTTTTAAATGTTATTCTAGATTTTAGCACGCATCTTTTTAAATTTCATATACAATGAGGATTTTTAGACACATAATGTCGATACCAAATAAAGTAGATTTTATTTTGAACCAAAGCACAACAATTTTTAATGAAAAAAACAGCGTACAATAATTATCGCGAAATGTCGTGCTGATATTATTGGAGAAACTAGATTATAGAAAGGTGCTAATGTACCTCCGTTATAGAAAGATTCTAGATAAACATCGTGATCCGAGAAAACACAGAACATGTTAAAAAAAAATAATGTAAACACTTTGATGAATAACAGCGAATTTATAGTCAGAAAAACAAAAAGACAGTACATTAGGATTACAGTTTATCATACTGAAATAAGTAGGAAGATCTTCTTTTCCGTATTGGTTTTATGCTAAAATACTTGAAAGTTATAGTAAAGATTCAACATTTTATTTATTATAAACGTTTCTTTCTATTGTTAAAGAAATGGAAATAAACAAATATGTATATTGGTTAGATTTTCTCATATTGCAAAACCTGGAATAATGGCTTAGTATATTTTATTTTGAATCATGCATGTTACATAAATTAAAATGTAAGTATTTTTTTTTTACTCTTAAACTACTTAAATTTTTAAAACCTTCATACGGGCTTTAGATGTATTTTGCTCTGTTTGCCTTTCGTTCGATTGATTTTTTTCTTCAATCCCCTCAATTTTTATCTTTTTTAAATTTTATTTATTTATTATTATTATTATTATTATTTTCAGTCAGAATTGACCCTATCAGAAATTTGTCAGTGCAGAAGTTGAAGGTAATTTTAAGAATATATATAATGAGTTTAATTAGATTTAATAGCTGGAGAACTAACGCAGAAAGAAAAATAAGGTTTTAATAAATGCTATTTAAAAAACAAACATTAAAAAATAAGATGATAACCTTTCTAGGCTTAAAAGTTACAGAACATTCCGCATTTTTTAAGCCTAAAACCGTATTTTTACGCCCTTTGTAATTTTTTTAATCTGCCATGCATAAATTTTTGCCTCTTTTTCTAGAAATAAGAATAAATTTCATATGTTTCAATATGTATTTTAAGTAAAAAGTTATGTGGTTTTCGGTTTTTGCAAAACTCCTCGCTATTTCCATCACATTGGCCCGATTTTGCTCGTTAACGAACTTGACCGAGATTTTGCGTTTGCTGATTTTATGTATCAGTTTGGAAAAGATTTGTGCAGTGTTATAGACCATAAAGAAGTAATATACAGTAACGGTTAAATGTTTCCGGTCAGTTAGTTTCTGTGATTTGTTTACCACAAGGTTTTAGCGAAGAAGAAGCACAATTGCATCAGAAGTTAGGAATATGTAAATAACCTCTGGCCATAGGATCATTTTGATTGGAAACAGAAGACACATGATGCAAAGCGGAGTAATTGGAAGTTTGTGTGGTCAAAAGTTTCCGGTCATTCGTAATTCCGTGTTTACATCGGTTAAGTGTTTTTGGCCGTGTTTGGGAATGAATAGACGTGAATAGCGTAGTTGAAATTTAAAAATGAAAAGTTCAACAATTATTGTTCGTAAACGACTGATTAAATTGTCACTAAAAGGTAAATATTCTCGTGGTATTGCATCAACGTTATCTATCAGAACTTTTAATGCGAACGACATTTTTAAAATGTGTAAAGATGGCCATGGCCTTCAAGATAGTCCGGGTGACCTCGGAAAACGACTATTCTTATGAATAGAATTATCATGAGAAAAACGATGACTTGCATAAAAATGTCGTTCCAATTTCCCGTGAATTACGAAATGAAAATATCGCTAAAATAAGTCTACGTGTCAAGATGCTGACGTGACGTAGAACTTTATGAAAGAGTTGGTGTTAAGAAACATTTCCTAAGTAAAAAAACAAACACAAAAATCAACGTACCACACTGTTGTTGACCGTTTTAAAAAAAAAAAACAGTAAAACAACCGCCATTGTACATTATACTGAACATACTATAGCCAAATTTATGGTCAGAATACAGTTAAATCACAGTTATGTTACTGTTTTTTCAGAAAACAGTCAAATGACTGGACAGAATGCTGCAAAATTTTTAACAATTTAGTTAAGTAAAAACTGGAAAAAAGTACCATTTTCCCACGAATCAAATTTCAAACTTTTTGGAAGTGGTGGCAGATGCTACGTCCGATGATCTAACAAAAAATATACGATTCGATTTATATTATTCCTACAATGAAGCATGGCGAAAGACTTATTATGCTGTGGGGAGCATTTTCTTCAAAAAATCTCGGTCTATTATTTAACACCCGCGGCAAGATGAATGATGCAATGTATAATGATATCTTGCAAGGTTATTTGCTGCCTTATCAGAGGAAAAAGTTGTGGCCCCCAACTATTTGTTTCAACAATATAATGATCCACAGAATACGTGCAAGCTCGTCAAGCAATGTCTTTCGCTAAAAATAAAATTTAGCTTTTGAAAATACGAGTCCAAACACTCGATATGAATCCAATAGAAAATCTCTGAAAAGAACTTGACAAACGTGTTCGGAACTACAAATATTTTAATTGAGCTGAAATTCTCAAAAATTTGCATGAAAAGTGTCGAAAAACTTACCATAGACAATCTTGAACCGTTCATTGAATCGATGTTACATTGCTGCACCACAGTACTTATTACTAAATATATGGCGATAAAATACTAATTATAAATATTGTTGATCACTGTTATCTTCTATTAAATTACCATCTTTTCCAAACTTTCCATGGTTCACGGAATCCTTTGAGAACATGCATTTTCCTTTGCACTTAATTTTTTTTAATTAAATTCATTGATATTTTTTTCTTTTTCCATAAATTAATTCCTAACTATTATATCAATAAAATACATAAGTATCACTTTAGAATTTTTCTTCATACGGATACTACAATTTAACTAAAATAATTTTTGCTTTCCGGAAACTTTTGACCACCACTTGACTGAGGGCGGTTTTGGGGTTCAGGGATCAACCCCGGTGTTGATATGTATTTTTTTATAAATAACGTAATATGTGGTGTTTCATACAAAGTTTATCTAGAAAGTTTAATCATATAAACTCCGTTTCTTTCACGTCTATCAGGTAAATGTTGGATTTCCCAAATAAATAAATAAATAAATAAAAACTTATATTGGCTTCAAGCACTCCCGCTGATAAAACAAATGCTCATTAATCAGTCTGTTTTAAGTTTTGTGTAAATTGATATGGATTTTGAAAATCTGAAGATTTTTTTCAAAAATTATTAGGATAAAATCTTTGCCGACTTTAACCAATGAATCACCACATAGCTTATAGAACCAACAGCAAGGAATATTGCTGCTTAGTTTGTCATGTTTTATCATTTCTAAAAAGTAAATAATTTCCTCTGAGATTTGTAACAAACGATAAAATGGTTTTGTATTATTTTTAAAAGTAGAAGATTACGTTGTTTTAAGTATGTTACATATTTGAAATGTTTATATCAATGGTATTAAAATATTTTTTTCGTTATATCATCTTTAGTATATCTATTCTGTTCTGAATTAAAATAGAATGTGTATAAAGTAAACAAAACACCTAACAAAAAGGCAGTGATATGTCATTAAAAAATAACTTGTAAATTAATCGTCCAAGCAACAAATTCAAGCGACAGTCATAATAAGAAATGATCTCACATAAAAAGAAACGATATAGGGGTGCATATTCCGAGTAATATGTAAAAATCCGTCTATACTCATTGTCTTTCTAAAGCACTTGGAATGAGGCGCAGTATGTAAAAACTGTTTCGTGACCTGCAAATTTACTTACAATATATGCATCACCTATTTATAATCAATTATAAAAATGTATGAAAGTCGAAAAAAATGAATTTTGAATGCTCATTCTGTTTCTTTTATAAACATTTGTAGGTAGAAGATCTGTAGTAAATGAGTAAGATCTGTATAACAAGCATAAAAATGCTATGTTATTGGGGTAATCATTGATTATTACAATTATACTTCTCAATATTTTAAACATAATTTTTAATTATATTAATACATTTAATATTACAGTGTTTCAAAATTAAAGTTGGTAAAATGGATCATGTTTATGTTTGAATTATTTCTGAAATGTAAAATGTCGTGTTTCCAGCACAAGGAACATTGTATAGTACTCACGAACGAGAAGCCTTAATAAAATAGAATTTTCTCCCGTCATGAACCATTCAGTTTTTCAGGCTTTATTGCAATATATCTTAGTTTATTAAACATATATTTTTAGATGCATTGTTATTAATATGCATATGTTCATTACTTTTTATTATTATTTTACAAACTCAAAATGTTTACTTGCGTAAATAGAAAATCCTTATCGTAAAAGTTATTTTTCTTATTCAAACAATGTTAAATAAAATTAACAGATCGATCCCGCATAATGGCAAATGAAAATGGACATGCAAGCATCCAAAAGCTTTAAATTTTGTCACTTGTATCACAATTTTCTAAATTGCTATACATAGTCATATGTAAGTGCAAGAAGAACAAACATTATTAAAGTCTACATTTTGTCAAACAGATTTCGCGTGGTATACCTCACTCCGAGTCCCTTAGAAACATTATGAGTAGTAATAGCTATCTACACGGCACTCAAAATATGCACTTCTATACGGTTTCTATTTGGTGATATCACTTATTTTATATTACGGCTGTCGTTTTAGATTTGTTTACTTGGTGGTAAAATTTATAAAGAGATGTTTTTTGTATGATTAATAAATTTATTCCAAGGTTTTCAATTTAATGTGAGGTGTTATTTAATTTTCTTTTGCTCTATATTAACATTGTAACCTTTGTAAATCAATAACTCCGATTTGAAAAATTCTTATACATATATTAAAACGCATCGTTTTAAGCATAGAAAAAAAATAACAAATAAAATTCAGAACAAAAAATTTAAATTTCCTTTGGAAAAGTGGATTTATTGCATATCTGTAGCATCTTGCAAAATGGCACAAAAACTGAAAATATTTTAAATTTACATGGTAATTTCTGAAACACTTGATAGTTTTGTTGTAGCAAAATCCCTTACTACATTTCTAACAATCAGTGTCAGTAAAGCATTTACAATCAGGGTATTTAGAACACATTCCTTTTTCTATGGACACCGTGCACATTTCGCCAAGGTGCATTTGTTTTGATGGAATATATTCAGCAGGCTTCTATTTTTTACATGAATTCTTTTTTCGATGCGACATTTCTTTTTTTTGCCAGTTTTGGATTTGGAACTAATTTTACACAGGAGGAGATATCCATAATTTCATTTATAGCACTTAAATAATACCAGCATGCATGGTCACAGTGATATCACAATGACGTCACTGTGAGTCACTTTGGTCACATAACATCTGTGACCCAAATGCCACCACTCAGTGACGTCACATTGTAACTAAAATGTGACTTTATTAAAAACTTTTATAAATTTCAAAATATTCTTCAAAACATGTTATTTACTTTAAAAAACATGTTTCTGGCAATTTAAATATCGTTGCTTTTGTTGCAGTTTCGTCACAATGTTAATGTCAAATTAGTCACAAATGACACATTTTTCACAAATTTGGCACATTCTGACCACTTTGTGAAACGTCTCAACCCGTAAGACATGGTGACGTCACGGTGACGTCGTTGTGAAGTCACATTGTGACTTTGTAACCGTCGATGTGACGTCACGTGACGTCGATGTGAAGTCACTGTGACTAAAATGTGAAGTCGTTATGGCCGTTTTAGAGCTCGTTTGTGACGTCACATTGTGACCACTTTGTGACGTCACGATGTGACCAAAATGTGAAAAATGTGTCATTTGTGACAAATTGTCATTAAAACTGTGACTATTCTGTGACGATAGTAACAAGGTTGTGAAGACAGTTTGCGATTATTTTTTGATTTGTGACAAATTTGTCACTAACTTTGTGACGGTGGCAGCATTGTCAATGTTGTGAAGTTACACTGGGACACAATTATACAGTTATGAACAATGTTATACAGAGTAAAATCCCTTACACCTATAATTTTATTATACTTTGGCGATACATCTCAATTAAAACTTGGGAGCTGCTATAAAAAGAATGTACCAAAACAAAGTCACTGAATCAAAAATGTAATGCCATGCAGACTTTAATCTTTGATACATTTTTTTCTGTTGCAATAAATGAGAATATTTAAGACAATTGAATATTCGATATATCACAATTATTTGAAATTTAGCAAATTGTTTTTCTAATAAGCATTAAAATTATCATAAAAACACTTCCTTTAAGGTCACTATTCACAGAAAAAGACCCGGATGATTATAAAGTCTGTGGGAGCGTTCTTTTCAAATTTCTCGCTCAAATTTTAATATTTTTGCATGATTTTTTGCATAGGATAGCTGAGGACGATCTACAACCGGCCTATATTTTACTTTTTCAATTTTGCTTATATATTTTTTATATTATGATTGTTTCAATATCAGAACCGGTTTAAACCGGTTTTGAAATTTAAAATATTTTTTTTAATATCTGAAACCAAAATTGAAAAAGTAAAAACTAGGCTGGTTGTGGATCGCCTTCAGCTATCCTATGAAAAAAATTATGTAAAAATATTAAAATTTGAGCGAGATATTTGAAAAGAACGCTCCCACAGACTTTACATTATCATCCGGGTCTTTTTCCGTGGCTAGTGTTGCAACTTAAAGGAAGAGTTTTTTCTTTTTAATTTTAATGCTTATTAGAAAAACAAATTGCTAAATTTGAAATAATTGTAATAGATCGAATATTCAATTGCCCTAAATATTCTCATTTATTGCAACAGAAAAAAATGTGTAACAAAGATTAAAGTCTGCATAGCATTATATTTTGATTCAGTAACTTTCTTTTGGTACATTCTTTTTATAGCAGCTCCTAAGTTTTAATTGAGATGTATCGCCAAAGTATAATAAAATTATAGATGTAAGTGATTTTACACTACATAACAATATTCATAACTGTATAATTGTGTCCCAGTGGGACTTCACAATATTGACAATGCTACCACCGTCACAAAGTTAGTGACAAATTTGTCACAAATCAAAAAATGTTCGCAAACTGTCTTCACATACTGTCTTCTATGAATATTAAAATATTATTAAAACATGCAAAGAGGAATTATAAAAAATTAAAGCTAAGTATTTATTAGTATATTAATAAACAAAAAAAAAATTAAGGGGATATTCATAACTGGAAGGCTGTCCATCATAGACATAAAATTTCCGACGATAAACATAAAATAGAACAACAAATATGTTAATTATAATTATTAATATATTTTTTATAATATTAGAGAGTATTTAAAATACCCACTTTAATCACGATGTATACTGATACTACATATAATGGATATTTTGAAATTTACCTCTGTAAAATGATTCACTAAAGGAAATAATAAAAGTGTCTGGAATGAAAAATTAATAATAAAATACAGTTATTACTTTTTAGCTTCATACCGTTCAAGTATTTGCGTTATTTGTTTTAAATACAATCATGTTTAAATTCTCATTGATTGTCTTAACTTCCAAATTCTCTCTGAAAACATTCCAATAAAAATATTTACAACTGAAACGTTTTCACCCACAATGACTTTCTATTAAAAATTTTTATAACATTTCACAGGTTAAAAAATATATTAAACAGTCATTAACGTTATTGTTTTTTTTTTTTTTTTTTAAATATCAAACATCTACGATTTCTTTTAATAGTTCTTCTCGTTCTCTTATAAATTCCTCTTCTGAGCAGATGCATTTTTAAAAATAACATTATGCAATGTTTCCGAAGATTACTTACTACAAAAATAAAAAAAGGATATTTGTTAATAATTTTATTCTATAAAAAAGCTTCTTTATTACAAAATATAATTATCTTTAAATGTTTAATAATTATATTAACAATTTATTATAATATATTTTCATATGATTTTATGTTTATGGAAACATTTTAAACAATTATTTAAAAAAAGAAACAACGCAGATTAAAATGCAATTAAAATCACTACCTTTGACAACCTAATCCAAATTATTAATAATCAAGTTTTTTATGTCAACAAAATAAATAATGGATGTATTAGACTTTATTAAGTTAATAAAGCATTAATGTTTTATAGCATGTTTTTGAGAAGGTAATTTAAATCCTTCTCAGAATAATTATATTAATAAATGCAACCATGAAAAATAATATTTTTCCATACCTTTTTTCCATCGAATTCATTCGTCTAGTTATACTTTTTCCGCACAAACTAAATCCGATAATAATTAAAGTGGCAAAATCATTTTAACAGTCAAAGCCCCCTTAATTTTCTCGAACTTACGTTTTGCGGCTTCGAAGAGTTGTAGTGGACATTCTTCTTTAAATTTTAAATCCGTGTCGATACGCATCTGCTCACAAGTCACATCTGCCATAAATTCCAGCCAACTAACTTCTTGCGTCTTCTATCATCAATTTAAAATATTTTTATTTACGTTTATTTATTCTTTCGCTTGCAAACTATAGACTCTAGCGAGAGTCCTAACTATCGTGCAAGGCACTCTCGTTACTAGGGTTTGTCAACATCAGCGATATTTTATTTTCCCAGTGTACCTTGCGCTAGTCAGCTGTTGTTGTGATAGTAAACAGAAGTGTAGGTTGTTTATTTCGGTAAAATTTCTTAAAAGGTGTTAAAAAATAATAAAGTATCAAAATTACATGTTAAAAATGTTTAACAAAATAAACAAATAAATAAACAAACGAAAAATAAAAATAAATAAAAAAATATTTCTCGCATGTGACATTAATGTTACGTCATTTCTCGTATGGTGTTATTTTTCTTAACCGGAGCTGTTTAGTCTCTGGTTACGAGAATAGCCTGCACGGACTCCCGCTAGAGAGCCCGCCTCGCCCTACTTGAATATAATTATATTCAAGTTAAAATGAATTGTAAAATCATCTTTTTTCTTTTTTTTTCGTAAATAATAGTTAATAATAATCAAAATTAAAGTTTATTAGATAAAATTTTCTTTAAGTTTTTAAAGATTTAAAATAATAGATTTAACGCTAATAATAAAAAACTTGTTTTAAAATAAAGTTTGTATCACATGTGAACATACATAGTATCTTCTTAATACAAAAAAAAGGGGGGGGGGGTTAGAGGATAAAATTTTTTTTATTTGTGTCTTTCGATTCGATTTCGGTCTAAAAATCATTTTTCAGTCTATTCTAATTAATAGATACAGTGTTTCACATAAGTGATGGGACACTTGTGCTTTACAAAAGGAAGCTAATCAAATAAATTAAAAAAACATGTACACATTTTTTGTGGGTGTGTTTCATACTTAAATTTAGTAAAGATTATTACATAACATACATTCTGTCAAAATATTAAAATATTAATTTAATAAAAATACAAATGTTTAGAACGGAGCACAAAATATCTCACATAAGTGATGGGACACCATTATATATGCAACAAAAATCGTCTGAAATAAGCAATAAAAATATTTTTGGGGGTTTTATTTTTACTTAAAAGCAATTGGCAATAATTTATAAAATCGGCTGCAGTATTTCTCTCCAGTTTGTTTTGGAATTTTTGTGTTTTTTAGCTCTGTGTAGCCATGAATGCTAAACGAAAAGAAACTTCGCCTTAAATTCGAAAATTAGTTATTAATTTGCATATTGAACGTGGAAAATCTATTAAAAAACTGCTGAAACAGTTAACTTGAGTCGTTCAACAGTTTTCAATATCATTAAACGATTAAAAAAAGAATCATATGATTCAGGATAAAAAAAGACCTGACCGACCATCAAAGCTATCCAATGGAATAATGCGAATTATCGTTCGAAATATTAAAAAAAATCCAAGAAATAGTGCTTCAAAAGTTACTGCTGATTTACAAGCATTATATGGAATAATTGTTAATCCTGAGACTATTAGAAGGGTAATTCGATCTACTGGATATCACGGTAGAGTAGCCAGGAAAAAATTCTTCGTAAGTGAAAAGAATAGAAATGTCAGACTAGCTTTCGCAAAATCCAACATAAATAAGAATTCTGATTACTGGAATAAAGTTATATTTGCTGATGAGAGTAAATTTAATATATTTGGTTCTGACGGTAGAATCTTGGTGTGGAGAAAATCTAGGGAAGAATTTTGCAAACAGAACTTGGTACCTACAGTAAAACATGGTGGAGGAGGAGTTATGGTATGGGGGTGTATGTCGTCCGCTGGAGTTGGTAATCTTGTTTTTATTGACAGTATAATGGATCAGTAGAAGTATATTGATATTTTAAAGCAAAATTTGAAATCTTCAGCACGAAAATTGAACCTTCATAACGATTTTAAATTCTACCAGGACAATGACCCCAAGCACACTGCTCTGAACGTTAGACTCTGGCTGCTATATAACTGTCCTGAAATAATAAAAACACCACCACAATCTCCAGACTTAAATGCCATAGAGAATATTTGGCAAGAATTGGAATCTAGAATTCGCAAACACACCATTTCTTCAAAACAACAACTAAAATCGGTGCTTCAAGAATAATGGGGTAAAATCACTCCAGAAATCACAAAAAATAGTCGAATCCATCCCAAAAAGATTAAATCATGTTTTAAAAGTAAAAGGAAATTCAACAAAATATTAAAACCTTTTAAAAAGTAAAATTTTTGGATAAATATTTGATGGAAAAGTAAATGTCCCATCACTTATGTGAGCCATTTTTTGCTCCGTTCTGAACAATTTTATTTTTACTAAATTAATATTTTAATATTTTGACAAAATGTGCGTTATGTAATAATTGTTACTATCTTTAAATATGAAACACACCCAAAAAAAATTTGCGCATGTTTGTTTATTTATTTTATTGCAGTTTCTTTTTATAAAGCACAAGTGTCCCATCACTTTTGTGAATGTGTAATACATTCATTTTTTAATACAAATATTTTTCTATATTTACGCACACATTTTCACTGTCAAGGATAACAAATTACTCATTTGATTTGAAATGTTAGATACACATCCATACATTAGTGTTTAAAATTATTTAAATGTTTTGAAATGATAAAAACGTTATGTAATATATAACTGCATATTTTAATGACATTTCATAGCCCGATTTTTACAAGATTTGTGACAAGAAAAACAAGTTTTGCATATTTGGTACGAAAAATGGATAATTGCCCTTGCGTAAGTGATTCTTTGTAGTTTTGTTATTACAGGAAAAAATTTAATCATTTTCCAAAAAGTCGAAAAATAAATTACTAAATATTAAATAAAAATAATTGTAAGATTATCAATCTCATTCAAGCTCGAAATACATCTATACGGCCTATTTAAGTTACAGTTCAAATTATTTCTCTCTTTATATGTTGAAATTTTTAAAGATTATTGAGATTTTTTAAGTTCATATTTTTGTTACACTGCAGCTTTACAATATGGTGTTTTTTTGTCACAAATGTGACATGACGTGCATTACATGCTGTGACATAGCAATGATGTCACAATATATTTTTTTATTGTCAAAAAAGTGTATTTTTACAATAAATAACAGATTTTGGAAGTTTTCTAAGAAGGTCACCACTCAGTCACAATGTGACGTCACTAAGTGGTTGCATTTTGGTCACAGGTGTGACGTGACCACTGTGACCATGCATGCTATGAGGGCGTTATTTGCAGTGGCATTACAGTGACGTCATAAAAACTTTTTCAATTGACAGAAAAATATTTTTTCCATTAAATAACATCTTCTGTAGAATTTTTGTATTTTTTTAATTATCTAAGAAGGTCACATTTCAGTCACATTGTGACTTCACTGAGTGGTGGCCTTTTGTAACAGTGACGTCACAAAAACTTTTTCAATTGACAGAAAAATATTTTTTTCATTAAATAACATATTTTGAAGAATTTTTGTATATATTTTTTAATTTTCTAAGACGGTCACATTTCAGTCACAATGTGACGTCACTGAGGGGTGGCATTTTAGTCACAGATTTGACGTCACATTTCAGTCACAATGTGACATCACTGAGGGGTGGCATTTTGGTCACAGATGTTACGTGACCACAGTGACTCACAGTGACGTCACTGTGACCACGCATGCTATGTGGGAAACGAGCACTAAAACGACCATAACGACTTCACATTTTAGTCACTATGACTTTACATTGACGTCACGTGACGTCACATCGACAATCGATGGTCACAAAGTCACAATGTGACTTCACAACGACTTCGCAGTGACGTCACCATGCTTTACAGGTATAAAAAAAGACTAATATTTCCTGCTTACAATAATTTTGCTCTTCCAAAATAAATGGAACTTAAATAACTATTAGAAAGAAATTATATGTTGTTCTTTTGATAGTTAAAAAAATTCCTTTACATGCATTTATTCCAAGAAAGTGCACGTTGTTGCAGATCTGCAACAAACAAAAATTGACGTTTACCTTACATATGCTATAAATTTTCTTGCTCAAAAATTATCTTTAAATAGATATTTTAAACTTTTCTTTTTAAAACATATACTTGTAGACATCTGCAGACTTTTCTAACTTCACTATTTCAAAGCGTAATTAAGCAAAAATCACTTGTAGCTGGTCAATCAAACTGGAAAATAAATAAATAAATAAAAATAATAACATCGCTATCTGTAACGGGATTAATGAAATAATTATGTTAATAAAAGTGTGATAAAATAACAACAGTCAACATAATCGTCTTTTGAAGTTTACTGTACAAATAACATTGAATTTCTGAGCATGTTACAGATCTGCAACACAGTGATACAAACGGTTAAACATGTTTTATAAACAACTTCTTAAATTACAAATTCAGTAACTCAGTGTCACTCGTTTTTGACGAATTTTATGCATTTTCGATTTATATTTCTGATTTTCTTCGAATCGATATTTTTAGTAATCAACAAAATCAAATCAAATCAAATAATATTTATTTCTTCCATTTTGTAAGACCAAAAACTTGCAACTTACTAACTGCATACACAACCGGTTATCGTAATTGGTCCTTTTCTGATTTTATATCGGGAAGCGACTTATACCGGCAAGTGCATAAGACCGATACGTGATTGCTGATAGTGGCACGATTACATGTGCCAACTTGTTCCGAATTCAGAATTCTTTGTCTTAACCGACATTTATTTTTTCTTTTTGAAAAATTTTGTTTTTACAAGATATTTAAATTTTATGATTTTTATATAAAATGTTGAAAGTCATACACAGAAATTTTTCAGAAGTAGCCAATATTTATTTATTTATTTATTTTAATTCATTTAAAAAAGGACTTACAGTTATTTCAATCAGCAAAAAACATTTTTAAAACGTTCCTTAAAATTGTTGTTCATTATAAACTTTATCGAAAAAAGGTAGAATAAATACTTCCTAAGTTAATTCAACTTATTTTATAATTATATATTCATTTTAAAAGAAATAGCTTTTTTCTTTTGTTTAAAATACAAATTATTAAAAATTGCTTAAAATTATTTTACAAGCTATAAAAGTATAAGAATTCAACTCAGCTTTTTTAGCCTTAAAATTTGAATGAAAGAATTAGAAGTCCCCCCCCCTTGCCTCCATTTTGAAAAAAAATTACCAAACGAAAATAAATAATATTGATAAATATCCCCTAAAAATATATTTTAAAGTAAATCATCAAATGACAGAAAATATTTTTTTATTCTGAAAAAGAATTACCAAAGGAAAGTAAATATTATTGATAAATATTCACTAAAAGTATATTTTACAGTAAATCACCAAATGGCATAAAATAATTTTTTATTCTAATTAAAAATTATTCATTACCAACTTATTTTCTTATTACAAATTGCTTTTTTATGTTATAAATATATATTCTTTAATGTAACACATTTAATTGCATTGTAATTCCTAAAACGAAAATTGTATCATCGGAAAAATTTCTAAATTCTCCGATTTTATTAAATACTAAAGTATTCTTAAATTTACAGAAAGATTCAGAAATATCCCCCATCTATCGAGAGAAAAAAATGTGGATTTAAATTATTTTTTTTGTTTTGTTTTTAAATAGAAAAACATAAATAACAAATGACACAAAATGAATTCTTAGCCTTATTAAAATTTATTAATTACCAACTTATTATTTGTGAAAATAAGTTTTATTTACTAATGCAATTTATTTACTAATGCAAATTATTTACTAATGCAAAATCTCTAAAAATAATTCATTTTATTATATACATAATGATTCTTAAATTTGTAAGCAAAATAATCTCGTTTGCTTTTACTAATTCACTATGATAATTATTTCATTCACTGAAATATCAAGTTAATCTTTAAATACACGCGCATAAGACAATCGCAAAATAAATAAATTAACAATACATATAGAAATAATACTACTACATAAATTAAAAAATAAAATAAAGAACACATCAAAATTCCTACTTCGCCATCTGCCATTTACCTTCAACGACAAACCATCCCTTAACGAAGTACATCCCTCTTATTACCCCTCAAAATCTTTCCCAAAACTAGGCTCAGTGTTCCGCACTCACGTTCCGAGCTTGGGGACGTAAGATCGAATCCAACTTGTGACGAAATGTGTTTCCTCGTATTTGTAACAAATGTAAGTCACAAGAGCAATAATACATTGCACCACCAACGCTAATTTTTTAGTTATGCTGGCGTCGGGTTGCAGCCTGTATTCGTATTATTATCCGTCGTCCGCTCAAACCGGACCGGCTGTGCCCCGGTGTTTCGAAAAAGATACGGAGCCAGTACGGCAGACGGTATCGTTGCGGTACTGTCGGTAACGGGAAAGCGGCAGAGGCCCGAATGCTTACCGATACCTCTATGATTTCTGGGACTTATTAAAGAAACAAATATACAAACAAACAAAAAATAAGCAAAGGCGTGTGGAAGATAGACCTAGCTGGTCCAGTTGCCCATTTTTATTGGGCAACCAGACCCATAAAAAAAGACGAAATATACATATGTTTTTTTTTTTGTATACCTGTAAATGTAACTTTGAATTCTTTTCAAATTAGTGAATATAAACTGTTAATTGTACAAAAGTTTAGGCTTTAATTCAAGTTAACATTAGATTTTGAAAGCTGTTCAGAGTTTCCAGAGTTGCAGTATAAATTCATGACTCACTTGCTCCATATAACCTCATATTCCACTGAATATTATTTATGCTGATGAGCTATTTTTTTTCAATATTCTTGCAGATAGGACGTACACTGCAAAAAGATAATCTTGGAACAAAGAAAAGATGTATAAAGAACGTCTGTTTTACACTGAGTGTAGTGAAAGAATAATTGCTATGTTATTGGCCTTGTTTGATTTAAAAAACTACAAATTACAAAGCTAATAGAAAATCCTGGATCATGGAATTTTTGTTGTTGTTTTTGAAGATTACTTTTGCAACTGGATAAGAATATGGAATTAGAGATCCGAAAAATTAGCTTTTTTGTAGATTAATGCACAGCTCACGCGAATTTAACATTGAAAAATGTGCGACTAAAATTTTTTCGTCAAAATTGTTGCTGTAAGTTTATCCCTGTGGCATAGGGATAATTCATTCCTTCAAAGTAGCTTACATATAACAACTTGCACGAAAAACATTGTTTTATTCGTATATTGACTCCAACTCCATTGACTAACACGAATCTAAGAAGAAAATAAAATTATTAGAAGACTCACATTTTACATGGACGACGTGCAAAAAGGTTAAAACTGCTGTGTGGACTGCATCTTCCACAGCTTCGAGAAAGGTGAATTTCTGTCTCCTGTTCCATCGGGGCCATCTGCTTATGATCAACTATGGAATAACGATTACACTGAATTTGATTCATCGGGACTTGATATGGATTTCTTTGAATATGGTGAATGCGATAGTGAAGTACTGACTTGTGAAAAAAAGCATTGTTGATTGCCGAATTGATGGAACTGTCTTCTAATGAAACTGATGATGAAAACGTCTATGTAGTTGTTGAATCAATGACACATTTCAATGACACTCAAGGGTCATTCCATGTCAATTCAACCAATTTTTCCCCCATTTGTAACCCGACCCCCAGGTATTTGGATGAAACTTTGTGTGCACATTAATTCTATCATGAAATGATTCCATCAGAAATTTTTCCTTCCCAGACCTCATAGTTTGAGAGATATGGGGGGTCCAATTCTTAGGTTTTTCTCAAATCGCACATTTCTGAGTGTGTATTCTGAGATTGCAGTTCCATCTTCAAAAAATTGTTTCTCTGGATCTAAAACATGAATCATCCTAAAAATATCACTATAAAAAGGTAAAAAGATGCAGATTTTAATAAAAAATATTTTAAAAATTTACTTTTAATATTTAGGATAAAAAAAGTCAGCCAAAGTTGAGAATTATGGTTATTTTTCCAAATTTTTGTGACTTCACGAAAAAGGCTGTACACAAAAAGGCAAATTAAATTTCCAATTTCTTTTTGTTTTAAATAAAAGTTTACACTTTGGGCTTTCTATCTATGAAATAAAAATGATGTGTTTGGCATGGCTTATGCAAAAAGTTTGGGTACTTTCCAATTACCCGGATGAGTGCTTTATTTTTATATATTACATATGCACACAAAAAAGCAAATGAAATTTCCCATTTCTTTTTGTTTTAAATAAAAGTTTACACTTTGGGCTTTCTATCTATGAAATAAAAATGATGTCTTTCGCATGGCTTATGCAAAAATTTTGGGTACTTTCCAATTAGCCGGATAAGTGCTTTATTTTTATATATTACATATGCACACAAAAAAGCAAATGAAATTTCCAATTTCTTTTTGTTTTAAATAAAAGTTTACACTTTGGGCTTTCTATCTGTGAAATAAAAATTATGTCTTTCACATGGCTTATACAAAAATTTTGGGTACTTTCCAATTAGCCGGATGCGTGTTTATTTTTACATATGCACATATGTATACATCTATATAAATACAGATGTATTATACATGTACATATGTATGTATGTAGACAGTATATTGATATATATAACACTGGTGCCCGTCTAACCGAAAAGTACCAAATTTTGCCTCGTTTTGAAAATCTGCACCAATTAAGGGGGAAAAAATCTGACTAAGTTTAGCTGTGGTACTTAAATAATTACTGGAGTTTCTGTGAGTTATTGAATTTAATGTTATTTGATGCAAAAACAAATTAGAAATTTCATTTTCCTTTTCATGTAGACTTTTTCATGAAGTCACAAAATTTCGGAAAAATAATCATGACTTTCAACTTTGGTTTACTTTTTCGTCCGTATATAAATCTCTATTAATTGCCCTAATTGCTTTTTTCACTTGCTTTTTATGCCACTTAAATTGATCTCCACATTTATATAATTCATATTTCATTAAGAGCGAAATTCTGTGATGCTCACATATATTAATCAAACGGTTTTCACTTAATTTTTGTTTTATAAATGCAATAGTCCTAACTAATAAAAGTTCTTTTTCTGAATCACAGAGATTATCAATGTAATCTATTTCTCTGTTATTTGTATAGCTAGTTTTGTGACATTCTAAAACAGTTAATATTACAATACTGCAAGCCTGAAGACTAGTAGAAGGTTTAATATCAGGCTCCATATTAAAACAATAAAGAAAAAAATATTTATATATATCATAATCTATAAAATATGTAACAATCAGAATGTATTTTTTGTAGCACAGTAAAAGTTAAATCATTCTTCTGTGATAAGAAACAACAGAATGACAATAATTTGATTAACTTGATTTCAAAGCATCTGCTTTCATACTAACGAACATTACCCAGCCTTTATCAGAAGGTGTTTATACAAGGCAGGTGCAATTAAATCTTTCAGACTATAGAAACAAATTTAAGTTCTGTTAAACATTTGTGTATTTAAACTTGCCAATATAAATATTTAAACTGATTAAAATTAACGAAGGAAAGGAAATACAAGGTTATGAACATTTTTTAAACACAAATAATTAATATATAAGCATTCGAAAGGGAGAATGGAAATGTGAGGAGAAAAAAAATTCTATTTTATACTGTACAAAAAAAATATGTTTTGAGTTTAATTATTGAAAATAAAAGTAAGAGATTCTTTAGATTGTCAAAAAATGCCCATTATTAAATAACTAAATGAAATATATGCACCATTCACTAAATTTAATGGGGAAACATATTACAGTCAGATTTTTTTTTATCAGAAAAATCAAAGCCTAAACTTTACTTTGAGAATTAAAAAAAAAACATGCATCAAATAACATTAAATTCAATAACTCATAGAAATTCCAGTAATTATTTAAGTACCACAGCTGAACTTAGTCGGTTTTTTTTCCTCTTAATTGGTGCAGATTCTCAAAACAAGGCAAATTTTGGTACTTTTCGGTTAGACGGGCACCAGTTTTATACATATATATATATATATCAATATACTGTATATATACATATATATGTACATCTATAATACATCTGCATTTATATAGATCTATACATGTGTACATATGTAAAAATAAAACACGCATCCGGCTAATTGGAAAGTACCCAAAATTTTTGTATAAGCCATGCGAAAGACATCATTTTTATTTCATAGATAGAAAGCCCAAAGTGTAAACTTTTATTTAAAACAAAAAGAAATGGGAAATTTCATTTGCTTTTTTGTGTGCATATGTAATATATAAAAATAAAGCACTCATCTGGCTAATTGGAAAGTACCCAAATTTTTTGCATAAGCCATGCGAAACACATAATTTTTATTTCATAGATAGAAAGCCCAAAGTGTAAACTTTTATTTAAAATAAAAAGAAATGGGAAATTTCATTTGCTTTTTTGTGTGCATATGTAATATATAAAAATAAAGCACTCATCTGGATAATTGGAAAGTACCCAAAAGTTTTGCATAAGCCAGGCGAAACACATAATTTTTATTTCATAGATAGAAAGCCCAAAGTGTAAACTTTTATTTAAAATAAAAAGAAATGGGAAATTTCATTTGCTTTTTTGTGTGCATATGTAATATATAAAAATAAAGCACTCATCCGGCTAATTGGAAAGTACCCAAAATTTTTGCATAAGCCATGCGAAACACATCATTTTTATTTCATAGATAGAAAGCCCAAAGTGTAAACTTTTATTTAAAACAGAAAGAAATTGGAAATTTAATTTGCCTTTTTGTGTACAACCTTATTTGTCAAGTCACAAAAATTTGGAAAAATAACCATAACTCTCAACTTTGGCTAATTTTTTTTATCCTAAATATTACAAGTAAATTTTTTAAATATTTTTTTATTAAAATCGGCATCTATTTATATTTTTACAGTGAAATTTTTAAGATAATTCATATTTTAGATCCAGAGAAACAATTTTTTGAAGATGGAACTGCAATCTCAAAATACAGACTCAGAAATGTGCGATTTGAGAAAACCCCAAGAATTGGATCCCCCATATCTCACAAACTATGAGGTCTAGGAAAGAAAAATTTCTGATGGAATCATTTCATGATAGAATTAGTGTGTACACAAAGTTTCATCAAAATCCCTGGGGGTCGGGTTACAAGGTCTGGTTGAATTGACATGGAATGACCCTCAAGCTATTTTGGAAAACAGAGACTTTTTAAGAACATAAGGCTCAAGAAAAAGAAATTGCTGCAATTTTAATGCTTGAGTTTTCCTTGTGTGTTTTGCGATTAAAAAAAAAAAGTCAAACTAAATTTTCGAATTTTTTAGAGCAAAATAATGTAAGTTTTGATTTTCTATGAAAGTAATAAAATGTGTTAGTTATATGCATATTCTTTAATTGTTCATTAAATTAATTTAAATTTACTTTTATCGTTTGGAAGATGTTTATTTTAAAACGTAAGAACGCATAAATATACTTTAAAAGTAGCATGGAAAGTGCTTTAGATTGTAATATGTTTATGCATTAAAACTCAAAAAATATATTTGCATTTTAAAATATGTATTGTAGTTCGAACATTCTTAGAGGTTGAAAAAATCCTAGCCAAAAATCTTCATAACTTGATCTATTTTAAGAAATATTGTATACGAAATTCTGAGTTTATCTGAGAAGCATTTATGTGTTAAATATTTTCCACCATCTTTCATATGTCGGTTTATTACTCTGTTGATCGTCTATTCTCTAACTCACGAAAAGATACTTCGATTGCTAAGAAAAATGAATGTGAATGAGGTTTATAAAATCAAGTTTGTCAGTGAAAATGAAATGTGAATATCCACATCCCCTAAAATGTGTATTCTATGTTTGACCTCTGAGAGAGGATACTTTTAGGTAAGTGAGAGTGATAATATTGGACTCATTTTTTTCAGACTTTCCAACATAGTTGAAACATGTTTATGACTTCGGTTTATCTGGCCGTCTGTCCGTTTTATAACTCTCCAACATATCCTTAGATTGCTCTGAAATTTTCGTATGTTATTTATGTTAAACCTAGCACAAACCTTCTTTCAAATGAAAGTTTTAACACGTTTGGTTTATCTATAGGGAAAGTCAAAAATTTCCGTTACATTACGACCAATGGGAAAAATTATCCCAAAAGAATTCTAAATATGTTACAGACATTAAAAACTGATAAGCATTTCCGAAGTGCACTAAAATATGCATTCTGTTGTATATGCTGTCAAAAAATAATTACTATTCATTTACAGACCTGCACAAAAAAAATTCCATTACATACTAGTACAGGGAGAAATTGTTTGCGTTAACTTATTTCATATATAATGAAGTTTCTATAAGTCGGTGAAGCTTGCTATCATATTTAAGTTATTTCATGTATAATACAAAATGCGTAGCATTTAAAAAGTCATGCGAAAGATTTCATATGATATCTTTTATCCGAACTACCATATAATAGCAATGATGGCAGGAAATGCATTTTTAATTAAGATTCAGGAAGTGTTGGAAAATGTTTCATAATCTATGCTTAACACACGATTTTTCTTACTTGTTTTTAAATTAGAACTATCTAACTACGAAATTATTAAATAAGCTTTGTTAATAAATTATGGCACATGATATATAACAAACAAATAAACAAAATTTCATAAAAAATGACACAGGAGTTTACGAAAAGATTATCTCGCGTAAAATTCAACAACGGTATTATTTTCAGATTGGTAGTATGTTTAAAAATATATTTAATTTTAAAATTTATTATATAAAAACTATTTAATCTATAAAGAATAATTATTTTGCTTGCTTTATCTTTGTGTCTTTATTATCTATTTGATATTTTTAATGTGAATTGCACAGCAATTATCATTACTTTGTTTATAATAAAATGGCGCTGTTTTCATCATCTGCTAATGTTAAAAATTCATATCCAAATATGAAACAAATCGAGAGTTGTTATGTACTCATTTTGGTGTCTGGCGTGCAAAATTTATAATAAGAAGTGAAGTTACACCATTTTGAGTATGCGATTCTCTTGATACATTATTTGAAATATGATAACACTTAAATCAGTTTAAAATCCAAAACTAGTGCATATTTAAGCCTTATTTGGCGTTTCATAAACAGAAATCAAATGTAATAATACTTCCTTCTTTTTAAGTTTTTGTAGGTTTAAACCTTTGGTTAAAAGTAGATTTCTATTGCTAATGATAAAAAATATCTATATCTTGAACACGTTTAGCCAAAGTATTTGTTTCCATATTTCTAAAAAGCGGTTTAGTGGAGGCTACTTTAAAGATACTGTTGTGCAAGAATAAGTTTTGATAGTTAGCGTGTGATTGCTGTATTCTAAATTTAAACATTTCTTAAAATCTAGAATGATCTATGCTCTGATTTTTTTTTTAACACACACAATATAAGTATGAGTAACCGAGAAAGTTTTTCAAAGTTATTTCTGAAATGACATGTTTATTATATAATTACGGATGTGTATTAGCTACATATTGAGCGGTTATTGATGGGATTAATGCATTTGGAAAGCATATAGCCCCGGATCTCTAAGTTCACTTGAAATTCAAACTGCTTGTTGTTTATTTCAAGTGCAGTTTTCAATTACAAATTTCTATAGAGTAATAGAATTTTGTATTTAACCGAATTAGTTTGTCAGTATGTCTATGTAATAAACTGTTTTAAAATCAACCAATAACAAATGAAAATGCAATTCCATTATTTAGAATCCATGAAAAAAACTAGTTGAATGTGGCAATCCCAAAATCTTATACACGCTAATCCTTAAAAAAATGTGACATAGCAGCGCCACCGGTTACGTAATTTACACCAAAATCTAATCTGCAAAACTTATTTCAAGCTGAATTGTATCTGAAATTTAATGAAAATCCGTGTATTCGTATTTGAGATGCAATTATAGCAGAAATCTCAGAAACTGGATAAAAGCGCCACCTGTTGAGTGATTTACTGTAAAAACTAAAGAATATTAATTTATATCAGAGAGTATCTGGATTTGTTTTTGATGAAAATCTGTGAATTAGTTTCTAAGATGGAGTTTCTTCGATAATTATGAATAATGCCACATAGCAGAGCCACCTGTTGAGCAATTTATTCCAAAAACTAAAGAATACTCATTTATATTGGTCATTCTCTGATAACAGGAAATGTTATGTCCTTGGCTAAAAAATGTGAATTAATCAAGTCAGCTAAGAATGTTTGCATTTTTTGTGAACATTTCTGTTTGAATACTACATTGTGCACTAGTTAAAATATGAAAATAAAAATAATTTCAATATCTAAAAAAGCTGTAAAGTTCCAAATGTTATTAACATGGCTTGTCCCAAAATTCAAATTTTTGAATTCAAAACCTTATTGTTAAGATTTGGAAAGCCTTAGAACAAATGTAATGATTATATGGGTTATTCATTTGATTATACATTGAACACCTTGCACAAAACAGAAAACATTTTAATTGATTATACTTATTTAAAGTGTGATTAACTATCATTACCATGCTCCTTATTAATTCTTCATTTAATTTCCCCCTATATGTTATTTTTATATGGAAATTATCTTGGATTTTATAGTAAATTAATTATGCAAAAGCTACTTCAATTTATGGATTTTGTTCCAAAACTATAGTCTGTGTACTTAACATGTGTCATTACCAAGCTCCTTATTGTTGAAATGCTCATTCAGTAATTTAACTTTACAGAATCAATTATAAAGACAGTTTGGGACTGCTTTCAGAATAAATACTCCATAAGTTTAAATTGTTATAGCTTAGTTCTAAAATAGGGTTAACGTTAAAAATGTCATTACCATGTTCATTATCATGGCGTAATATATATTTATGATTTCAAGATGATAATAATGACAATTTTACACTTTTTTAAAAAGTCATTGCTATTCCTTAGAAAAGTTCCCATTTCTTAAATGTCTGGTGTAATTTGAGTCAGAAATCAAGAGTTAAAATATTAGAGTCTAATCATTTTATCGAAGCCAAAATTTCCCTTTATCTGAGAATGACCCATATCAGGAACTAACAGAATCTGAAGTTTGATGAAAATTCGTGCATTACAGCCTGAGATAGAGCTATTGCATTAAGCATGAATAATGCCGCATAGCTGCGCCACCTATTGAGCTATTTACTCCAAAAACTAAAGATTACTTATTTATATCACGGACTATCTGAACCTGAAGTTTAGTGAAAATTTGTGCATTAATCAATGACTTAGAGCTATTGCGATAATCATGAATAACACCACATAACAGTGCCATCTATAGTGCGATTTACACCAAAACGTAATCAGTACCGTATTATATCAAGGACTAACGGAATCTGAAGTTATATGAGAATCCGTTCGTTATTTCTTGATATATAGCAATTACGGAAATCATAGCAGCGCTACCTGTTAGGCGATATACACCAAAAACTAATGAGATCTAGTTTATATTAAGATATAACATAATCAAGTTTTGTGTAAATCTGTACATTTGTTTCTAAGAAAGAGCTATTGCAATAATCATGAATAATACCACATAGCAGTGACATCTGTTGTGCGATTTACACGAAAACGTAATCAGTACCGTGTTATATCAAGGACTAACGGAATGTGAAGTTTTATGAAAATCCGTTCTTTATTTCTTGTTATATAGCTATTATGGAAATCATGAAAAAGCAGCATAGCAGCGCGACCTGTTAGGCGATATATACCAAAAGCTAATGAGATCCAGTTTATATTAATATGTAACGTAATCAAATTTTGTGAAATTCCGTGCATTACTTATTGAGGTAGAGCGCCTGCAATATGTATGTCAGATACAGATAGACTGACAGACTCAAATACAGTTATTTTGTAAAAACAGGCTTTTTAGAATCTCAGTCACTTAAAACGTGTAAATCCGTCGAAAACTTTCATGAATCGAATACTTTCTTCTTGTAAAGATAGAGGAAATTAAAAATAATTCATGAAACGCTGCCCTTTTTACTTATCTTTCATTATTTACTCTACCTTATAAACAAATAGAATAATTAATGAGTCTTTGAAAAACATTAGTGCAATATCGCTCAGTATTTGTCTCTGCTGATTTATTTATTGAAAGAGTTATGTAGATTTAAGTTAGAAATGTATTTTCTAATTTGAAGTAACTGTTTCATGTCATTTTATAGCAAACTTTGTTAAAATTTTAATTATCATCAGAGTTATCTAGAAAATAATTTTCATTCAATTAATTACAATAATTCAAGAAAAATTTATTACTAGTACTAACATAAATAAGTTTAAAAGTATATTCAGAATAAACATAAAAAAAATAATTTTACATTTGAGTACAGCAAAGAATAATTTTGTAAAATATTTCTACATTTTTAAATATTTTCTTTTAATTTTATAAATAGGCAAATTTAAAGGGTTTTTTTTTTGTTTGTTTGTTTGTTTGATACATTATTCCTTTAACCAGTTTATGCATGTATTTATTTTACCAAATAGAAAACATAGTTTATATTAAAATTTTTCCAGACAGATAAGATTGATATTTAAAACTTTTTGAATAAGCAGATTAAATTTTCCGGTTGAAACAAAGATTTTTACAAACGGAAACCTTAACTTTTAATTTATTTCAAATCAAGTTTAATTGTATCTCTAGATAGTTAAATTTGAGCTACATATATAAAAGCACTGTGATTCTCTCAGTACAATGGAATGCAACCTTTCAATTACAAAGAATTTATTCTAATAAATTCTGCTGTTAAAGTTTCCTGTCTATTCCCTTACGTAAATAATGTCAATGTTAAAAGAGAGTTAAACACTAAGTTGATGCTTTTGACAATAACACATTTTTAGCCACTGGCTACACAAAATACCTAAATCCTTTCTTCGTTTTAAAAACTCCAAACAAAGTTTCTCAAAATGCTATTTTCTGATTATTCTAAGGAAAAGGGAGTATAATCTGATAATATTTTCTACATAAAGTAGCATTGAAACAGATTACATTTTTACATTTAAACATAGGAAAAAGTAAGACAGAAATATATAAATCTATGAAAATGGAATTCTTCTAGAATAAAAATAATACTGTAAAAAAGACAATTGAGTAAATAAAATGAACAAAAATTAACATTTATTTTTTTAATTATTATAAATACGTAAATTGGTGTTTGTACATCTTTTAGATAAATTTCAAACTCAAATGTATTTTTGTGAGCTGATGGTTTGTCATTTTTTATAGTTTATCGTTCAAGATAAAGAAGATTAAATTGTACAATCATTCACTTTTAAACATGATATTTTGTGTAAAATTTAATATAATGAATGTAAATTTCACATAATGCACATAATATAACAAATACTTATGGGGCATGAGAAACGGACAATATGCCTCGCACGTGACGCTTACATAAATGCATATTTTCATTAATTTATAAGCTATTAAAATATAAACTATACATTAAAATTAACAAACGAAATTATATTTTCATATAAGCGTAGTTGTTTCAATTTGAGGATAAAATTGCATTGTTAAATCACCACATTGTTAAATTTCACAATGCCAGGAGGCGGATGAGAGTTTTTATCACACGTTGGTTTTTTGGAGTAATGGCCCCTTGTAATTTAATATGATTTACAGTTTTCCTATATTTTTTATTTCTGGTAGTGGCTTGAAAAGAGGGATTATTAAAATATTTTTCTTTTGTACAAGAATTTCTTCTAGCGCACATAATCGACGTAAAAAACTTACAAATGTTGAAGAATTCCGTACTTTGAATTTATTAGATAAAAAATTTCATTAAGTCGCAAAGCCTCAGATTTACAAGCATCAGGGCAGACTATCTATATCCTAAAAAAACGCAAGGGCAATTTACCACATTGCAGTACACTAAATTGAAAAATTGGTTTAAAATAACGGAGAAAGTCTTCACTGATTTGTCATAATTTTTTAAAACCTTACGAACTGTTAATACCAATTATAAGAATTGCAAGAATTAAGAGAGGAAGAGATAGAAGAGGAAGAAAAGAAATATTACTAATGAATGTATGAGTAATGACCACTTGTCCCATTATACGTCCCATAGCGCACATAATCGATGTAAAAAAGCTTACAAATGTTGAAGAATTCCGTGCTATGAATTTATTAGATAAAAATTTTCATTAAGTCGTAAAGCTTCAGATTTACAAGCATCAGGGCAGACTATATATGTCCTAAAAAAGGCATCAGCAATTTACCACATTGCAGTATATAGAACACCTTCAAAAGAATTTTAATTAAAAAAAATAAAATTTTTAAGCGAAATTTTAAAATACTCCTCGTGTTTTAATTTTTTAGATATTTTCTTGCTTTTGCTTTTTTATCACTTAAAACTCTAATAAAGAAATTCGTGTAATATATTTTTAATCTCTTGAATAGTTAATATTTTACAGATTTTTTTCTAAATTCCATATCAATTTTTATTAGAATTTTGCCTTTTAATACGTAAAAAATCAAATTTGACTATCTTAATGAAAACGAATTTTTAAAAGGTTACACAGTTTCATTCTAAACAATATCAGGATACTTCCATATCAATTTCATAATTATTGATCTAAACTTACGTCACAAGGAGTATTTCAAAAATCTAAAAACGCTGAAAGAATTGTTTTCAGTAAAACAGATTTAAAGTATATAAATACACTTACCTTTATTATTTACTTCTTAAAACCATTATAAATGTTATTTTAATAAGAAAAAAACTGTTTTGGAACTATTACATCATAGAAATAGACTTTTTTACGACTATTTTTCTCAAATAAAGGTCCACTGTCCCCTTAAAAGAAGAAAGTGAAGTAAATATGAAAATCGTGAAAATGCCATTGAAAATTTTAACACTTTGCACTCCATAAATGACTCTCACTCACCTCTAGTGTTGTCAGGTGCCCTTCGTAAATTGAGACGCCAGGGGCTTTGGACGCCACTAATATCTTACAGTTTATTTCACCGTTTTTATAGAAGTTTATCCGCCGTTTTATAAGACGAATGGTTTTAACCCCCTGACCGCCTAGTAAAAAGGTAAAATTGTAATGTTGTTTTCTCTGTATTTTCTTTAGAATATTAAAAAAAGATGCTTTTTTCTAACCTGATACAAAATATGTTATCACGTATAGGTGTGTAATGTTTGAGAGCATTAATCCTAACTTAAGTTTTCAAAACTGGATTTTATTTGTAGAATTATGTTATTTTTGATATTGCTTATGTTGCAGTGAAACATGCAGTTTCGTGTGCAAAAAATCCGGTCGCGGCAGTCAGGAGGTTAAATAATCGTGTCCAGAGCATTTGGAGCACCCATTTACGCGAGGCACTAGTGGTCAGTCAGAATCACCTCTCGAGTGCAATTGGTTAATAAGTCTGGAAAAAATGAGCTAAGTGCATTAAAAAATGTACAATAGCTCTCGATGAATAGCTGTATGGATAATCATGAAATGTCAAAATATTCATAATGAAATAGACATTCATTTAATACCCTAAAACAAAAATTCTAAGACGATATTTTGATTAATTTTGAGGTAATTCCAACTTTATTATATTACTCAGAGTAAGTTATTTCATGAAACATTTTATGTTTTAAACTGACATGTAATCATTTTGTTTTGTTCGAATGGACACCTGCTAATGATTATAATACCTTACTTGTATCATTTTTATTTTGTATTTATTTCATAACTGAAGTATTTTTAATCCTAACAATTAGAAAATTCGAGAAAGAAAATCACCGATAGAAAAAAAGTCACATTAGATATGGTTGACGGAATTTTTTAATTAAAATTTATCTATAATAGTAAATTTCCTTTAAATATATTTTGAAATAATTGATTAGCAGTTCTTTGAAATTTTATGTTAGAGTTTTACTAGGTTATATTGTATATTTTAAGAATTGGTAAATATTTAGAGAGGCATTTCTAATTAAGTAGGGGAGAGTGGGGATACTTGAGAATAGAGAATACTTGAGCCACTCCTATTATCTCAACAGTTGGTTAATTTTTCTTTCTAAAATTGGCAATATGGTAACATATTTATAGTTCTGAACATGTAAAAAGAAATCACTTACCTTCGTACCATTTTGAAAATATAGTGATTAATATTTTTTTCCCTATCTGAAGTAAGTATTTAGGTGCATGGTTTTTTTTTAATCAAAGTTTTGTTTAAAGTTGCAACTATATACATAAATTCAATAAGTATAATTTTAATTGTATTTTGAATCTAAAATATTTCTAATAGCTGCATGCTTTATTTAGTAAAACTCTGATAAACAAAAATAGTGGTAGTGGGGATACTTGTGTCAGTGAGATTGGGGATACTTGAGCCATGGCTCAACCATCCACACTAGGAAATTAGACATGGGTGAAACAAACAAAAAATAAATTTATATCCTTATATTCACTAATAGATTTTTTTCTGGATAAAAGGAAGAATAATTTTTCATTATATTTTTTTTCTTAAAAAATAACAACCTAAAAAAAAGTTTAAAAATGTAAATTTTTTTAATGAAAATATCCATTTTATTTTTCATTTTGACTAACAAAATAGCCTGCATAGATAAATGTAAACATAGTTTTCAATTTAACTTTTATTAAATTAAAATAACTTTTTAAAACTGTTTTACAGGTTACAATTTCTAATACTTTAATTAGTTAGGTCCAACATATTAAAATATTTATTTTTTAATATAATATATTAAGATTAATATTTTATATTAATCTTATTCCTCTGTTGCTGAAACTTATTTTAACTAAGAAAATTGAAGAAGAATTGGTAAAAAGAGCGCACAAAAAACAAGAAAAGCAACAAAAATCACAGTTCAAACTTACCTGCATGGAACCAAAGGGGAAGACAAAATCTTTTCCTATGAAATCAAAAAAGTGTTTTAAATAGTAGAATGATACATCTGGCTTAGATTCTGACAACTACTCAATTAAAAGCATGATTTCGACAATATCATTAGAGGAAAATTCTGTCAATGATGGTGATAATGTGAAAAGAAAACCTTCTATATATGGTTGGTTACTCATAAAATATGCCGGAAAGAAAATTGTAAAAAGATTTGTTGGATAAGTGCTAAATATTTTGAAAATGAAATTTTCCCGAAGAATTGCAGATTCCAAATTTAAATGGCTCTGAACTGAGGATGTTTTTACCATCAACATAATTCAAGTTGAAATGATCCTTCTACCACCAGTTCTAACGACAAAAAAATGATCGTATTACTGGCTTTGTTTTCTCAATTGGTTTTGAAAAACTTTATGTATCATAATTTATCATTCTGTAAAATGTTTGTGCAAAAATAAAGCGAAAAAAATTACTTTTGTGGATATTTTTCCGTACTGGCTCAAGTATCCCTTCACCATGGCTCAAGTATCCCCATGAGGGGGATACTTGAGCCATGATGTGAAACAAAAGGTAAAAATTTATTAGACATACAAAAAATATCAAATTTTCATTTTCAATATTTTATTTTGTTTTAAGAAATTATAAAAAACTAAAAAAAATTTAAATTAAAAAAATGGCTCAAGTATCCCCATCTTCCCCTATTTTTTATGCAATACGTAGTCTGATAAATATAGAAATAATCTCATTCTATACTTGTAAAGTATTATGCATAACAATTTTTAATTAGTTATTTTATATTATTTTTGTAGAACACGTGGAATAATCCTTTAAAAATATTTTTAATTAACCATTTGTATTATTATTTTTATCTGTGTGGCATGAAACATTTAATTAGTATTTTCATAAGCCATTTTATTTATTTAAAAAATTTTCAGAGAATTATAACTATAGATATTTTTAGTTTAGATACTTGTTAGATAAATTAACAGTCATAGCAGTAACTATAAACACGCAGTAAATAAATAAAAAAAACAATAATAAAATACTTCTTAGTCTAGAAAAATGTCATACAATGATAAACAAACGCGAACAATAACCATAAAATAAACAATATGAGCTTTAAGAAACTCACTTTTATACTTAAAAGTCGAAAAAGTTAACAATAATATGGTTGTTAAAACTTACATACACCCATAAATAACGCCTGCATTGAATTATTAAATGTACAGTGGAACCTGCGAAAGTGACCATCTTGGTAAAATGGCAGCTTGACTAAAGTGACCGCTTTTGGAAAATTTTACTCGTGCTCATATAAAATATTATGAGCATTGACCGGTAAGGTGACCACTCATTAAATGTGTCCACCCGTAAAGTGACCAATTACCCTGCAATTTTCAATGTTATTTGAACCTGTAAAATGTGACTATCCATTTTTCTGCATGCCGAAAATTTTCAAACAAAAGACTAAAGTGGTCATTTTTTAAAATTTTATTTTAATCCATTAAAAATGTACAGGATTTTTTCTCTTACAGTGACTGTTTGGTTAATGCATAAAGTGATCACTTTGTTCTTTATTAGATTGATATTTGCAATTGTCTAATGTGATTTAAAAAAAAAAGTTTACTACTGCATATCATTGAAACATTATCATTTTGAATTTACAATGAAAATAAAAATGCTTATGAATTACAATGTACCTTGCAGTTATGTGTTATTTAAATAAATCACTATGGAATTTCAACTCTATTCAAAAGCAATAACGTGAATTTTGAGTAAATTATTTTCTATGTAGTACATTTTAATTGGTAATTATATTATTATACTTGATAATTAGCAAGTTCATTACATAACATAGTGCATTTTTCCTTATTTATATTCTATGTTATGAGATCATAAAAAATTTTAATGTGTAAAAAGGTTTAATGAAAGATACTCCCTTAAAATGACCACCACTATATCGTGACAATTTTTGCCTGATCCAAAGATGGTCACTTTAGGCAGGTTCCAAACTTTAGACAGGTTCCAATACCCAGGAATATCATGTATATGCAAATATTTTACAAACTTACATACAGTAAATACAAATGAAGTGAAAAAATTAGCCAGAGCCAGGAATGGAATCCGGTTGAGTTTATTGTATGTATCTCTGTAGAGTATTTGTATATACCTTTTATATGGATGTTATAAGCTAAAAGTATACATTTTATTAAAAATTCCTAGTAGTTTTGGCTTGGAATCTGGGAGCCCTCGTGACGGTCATTTAAAGATCTGAGCATAATTATGCAAGTTATCGTGTCTAGAAGAAAGTGGTATACAGCGATAGATAGATAGATAGATAAACATTTTACTGGTGGTAGTTTTGGGGTCTAGGAGTCATTATCGGTGTAGATTTACAAAAAAATTTTCAGAAATTCCAACATGGGAGAGAATGTAATAGGTAGTATTTCATACGAAATCAACCTAAAATGAAAATTTTAAATACTTATGGTTGATTGGTACTGTGATTGGTTTACTTTGGTTGGGTTTCCGATAACGACTCAGCTTATTAATATTTTCAAAAATTAATTTTATACTTTTCGGTTAGCTGGTCGCCAGTGTTATATCTACTTACATAAATATGTATTTATTCATGCATGTATACTGTCACACCATTTAAAGTACTTACCAAACCACGCTTGGTAACATAAACCTATTATATAATTCAGATGATGTAAAATACACTTACTTCCAATCAGGATTTAAAAATACTAATGTTTGATAAAATGGGTCACCTGATTACAGAATTCCTCCCCACCATCCACCCTCCTCTATGATTCTGTAACCATATAGAACAGTATGATAATAAAATCTTTCTGCGAAAATATCTAGCTGCCTGAATAAGTTGAATCGGAATCCATTTCACGGAATCTTTTAAAATGGCTAAATTTTCACAAGTGAGTTCATTTGATTATAGAAAATTTTAAAGGAGTTCTATAAATAATTAACGCATAATGTTAGAAGTTAGGTTAAGTACTGAAATCCTTCCATGAGAAATTATCAACCAGCACAAAATCGTCAAAGTTCTTTCTGCCAAATTCGAGTTATAACAGACGAAATGAAATTTTTATTACATTTAAATTACATTAGAATTTAAATACGTAGCTCTATTTTCTTAATATTACGATAATTTTGAGTAATTCAGGATTAACCTTCGTACACTATGGTTTTCTGAAAACAGTGAATTAATATCAGCGCATTCATACAGCGATTGGACAACTATTAAGCATGAGGAACATGAATAAATCAATAATATAGCTAAAAAAAAAAACACGAAAAACTATTAAACTAGGTTGACATTTTATCACGTCACAGTATGTATGTGTTACCCTGTAAATGTATTTGAAATAAATAAAAATATCTTCAATGACCTCTACCTTTGCATGAATAAAGATTCAAACGCTGCTATTATTTTTGTTTGCACTTATTCGAGAATAATCTATAAGAAAACTATTCTAATTAATTACCACGCTTTTATTAACTTCACCTGTATGTTTGTGAGTTTGTAACTCTCCTTGTTTTATGTATGTTCACCGATTACTCCGAAACCATGCAACCGAGTAACTTGGTTTTGGTGTTAAATTAAAGACGATGCTCTGGAATTGGTACCATTTCAGTTTCATCGAAATTGGTTCAGTACGTTTTTAGTAATTAGGCAAAAACTGATAAAATTAGTGATTTTTCGCTAATTAAAAATGTTGAATACGTTCACTCAATGGAGTGTAGACAGCATGGCCGAGCGGTCTAAGGCGCCGGATTGAAGCTCTGTTTTTCGACAGAGATTGTGGGTTCGAACCCCACTCCTGACATTATTTACATCTATGTAAAATTTTAAAAAAAATTTCCGTATTACAATTTTTATTTTTAACCGGCTTCAGAAAAGGAAGTGAAAATTATCAATTCGACGCGTATGTATTTTTTTTCTATGTATGTTCACCACTTACTCAGAAACTATCCAACCGATTAATTTAGTTTTTGTATTAAATATAAATATAGTTAAAAAAAACTAAAAACCACGCTTTTAAAGTAATCAAACTAAAAAAGTGAAAAATAAATATACACTATATTGCCATTGATTATGGGACACTTGCGATTTTAGACATTTTACTAAATATCTAGAAAAATACATGAGGAATCATCTCGAAACTCTTAGTGTATAAATATAATAGTATAAGTCATACATCTCCGTGAAGATTTTTTCCCGAAACTCAAAAGGGGGCCGTCAACAAATTAAAAAAGAATAAATATCTTTTGAATAACCCTGTCAAAACTAATGTAGCAAAAGAGCTCAAACTCTAGATTGTAATTGAATGCCTTATTGTAATAAGCCTTGTTCATTTTTATGCAAATAGCATGCATACTCGCAGAGTAATTAAGGTTTTTATAAAAATGATCCCAAATTTTTCCAAGTTTTTTCCTTATAATTTTCAGAGTTCTTAATATACAATATTATTTTTTTCAGAAAATATGACAAACAACATTGCACACAGTACCCTGTAATCAGAATTAAAAAATAATGAAAATTGTATAAGAAATGAGTTGGTTTACTAAATAATTTTTTACTGCGCATGCGTCCTAAATGTATAGAGCAACTTTTGTGAAAGTCACAAAATCATAACTTGAAAATTCTGACAATAATCGTCAATTGAATAAGTCGAAAATCCGTTATTCTCAAAATGAAGCAAAAACAAGAGGGGTTGTATCCATATATTCATTGATTAGTGTCAATATAGAATACACAATATGGGATTTATTTATTGCATTTGGATAAAATCCCTCATTTTTTTGCTTCATTTTGGAAACAACGGATTTTGTCCTTTTTCTATAGACGATTACTTTCAGAATTTTCAAGCTATGATTTTGAGACTTTTACAAAAGTTGCTCTATACATTTAGCTAACATAATATGCAAATGAAATTTTGATATCTTTGACGCATGCGCAGCAAAAAATTATATAGTAAACCTACTCATTTTTCATACAATTTTTATTATTTTTTAATTCTGATTACAGGCTACTGTGTGCAATGTTGTTTGTCATATTTTCTGAAAAAAATATTATTTTATATTAAAAACTCTGAAAATTATAATGGAAAAACTTGGAAAAATTTGGGACCATTTTTATAAAAACCTTAATTACTCTGCGAGTGTGCATGCTATTTGCATAAAAATGAACACAGTGTATTACAATAAGGCATTCAATCATAATCTAGAGTTTGAGCGCTTTTGCTACATTAGTTTTGACAGGGTTATTCAAAAGATATTCATTTTTTTTAATTTGTTGACGGTCCCCTATGGTGTTTCGGTAAAAAATCTTCACGGAGATGTATGACGTATACTATTATATTTATACACTAAGAGTTTCGAGATGATTCCTCATGTATTTTTCTAGATATTTAGTAAAATGTCTAAAATCGCAAGTGTCCCATAATCAATGGCAATATAGTGTAGTTTAAAAAAACTAAAAAACACGCTTTTTAAGTATATCAAACTAAAAAGTGAAAAATAATTCGTACTGTAAGCTGAAAACGAAAATAGATGAAAAATACTATATTACTATAAAATCATTGTTATTATAGAAATCAATTAATAAGCAATAAATAAAATTATCGTGGAAAAAAAGCGTGGTGTGCTTCTTAAGAACTGATAGATGGAGCATAATAGATGGAGCACCCCACGCTTTTTTTCACGATAATTTTATTTATTGCTTATTAATTGATTTTTATAATAACAATGATTTTATAGTAATATAGTATTTTTCATCTATTTTTGCTTTCAGCTTATAGTACGAATTATTTTTCACTTTTTAGTTTGATATACTTAAAAAGCGTGTTTTTTAGTTTTTTAAAACTATATTTACTTTTAATTTTTACATGAGATGAGATGCCAGCTATAGGTATTCAAATTTTCAAACAGCACGAGATTTTATCCATTATGTAGCAGACCTCTCCATATCCCATAGATATAATATTACAGTGTATCGTTGAAAGCAATATCTCTATTAGCAATTATTTCTACTGATTCTCGTATAATGGCTTCTTGGTAATTATCTGTACGAAAGATGATTCTCGATTCATTAAAGTCCATCTTAGTAAGTGGAATTTGAGCCAATCTTGATAATGCGGTATAAGATCTATTTAATCTGATATCTGCTTCATGTTTTCCAATTTAATCTTGAAGTTTACTGAACTTTATACCTACATAAAGAAATTTTTAATATCAATTTGAAAAGATTTAATGCATGATAATTAAATAATAGTAAATATTTTCTTTATGTAACTCAAAAAGTTACATTATAAATGTAACATTATACATTATAATACAATGTTACATATGTAATAATATATTTTTTGATTTATTAAAATCCACTTTAATAGGTTGAGTTTGAGCTAATTTTGCTAGTGTGATATAGTCCATTTTCACCATTCGCTTACATTTAATGGTAACGGATATGACATTTCAAATAAAACTAATAAAACTATTAAAATGAATTAACTTATATATTTTCCAAATTAGATTATAATTTACATACCTTCAAAAACTATTTAGTAAACTTACTTTGCAGCTTACATTTCATGGTAACGGACTTGACATTTCATATAAAACTATTAGGAATGAACTAGCTTGTATAATTTCTAACTTAGATAATAATGCACATAACTTCTGAAACTATTTAGTAAACAATATTTAATTACAAAAGTGCAAAAATCATTATTTTAATATTAAAATTTACGGTAACAGACTTGACAGTGAAAAAAATACCAATCTTGGTAAAAGCTTATTCTTGCCACTATTACATTGCTTCACAATTGAAGAGTAAAAAATGGCAAGTAGTAGTTACGTGGATAGTTTAAATATGTAGCCGAATTTTTGCTGCTAACTTTAGGCTTCATTCGAAACCAATTTTTACTAAAATAATGACAAGGTAACGGACTTAAAAAAAATGAGGGGCAAAAGATTTCTGGTAATTCATTAAAGAAAATATCTTTTGTGATATTTTTTTTCATTAATATAGAACACTAACAGTTCATATTTAAAATAATTAAACAATTTCATTTAAAAAGTTAGCACAAATTAAACAAAACACAGTTATAAACATAAAACTTGGAATGGGACAGGAATTTTTGCTGAGAATTAAAATTTTAAAGATTTATATCTCAAAAATTTTTGATTTTTAAAATTTTTTCATGTTAGAAATGTTCAATATGATCTTCTTTAGCTAATTCATAGGTCAAATCAAACGTTAAATATTAATTTATGTTTGAATTTTCGTCTTTTTTAATCTGGGACAATATATCCCAGGTAAAAAAATCAGCAAAAAACCTTTAAATATTTTGAGATTTTGCAGGCATATTAAAGGTTTTTGGTGGTATTTATAAGGAAAATGAAAGCTAAAGGTTTCCCTAAGAGAAATATACAGCTTTTTAAAAGTTTTCATACAGGTTTTTATGAGCAAATTATTACCTTTAAATCATCTTTAATGACTTAGAAGATTTTCTCGAAATCACTTGAGGTATTTTGAAGGAAAATGAAAACTGTTTCTCACGCAGGTAATATAAAGGTTTTACTTAAAGGTTTTATTGAGGTTTATCATTGCACATTATGATATCTAAGATTTTGATATGTTTGCATTTCCTCATAATATTTATTATTTTTTTAATTAATATTTTAGATAATTCAGAGAAATCTAATTTCTTCCACCGGTTCAATAAAAAATTCTTAATTACCCTTGTTAACACTTTTAGTTATTTTAAATTATAATTTGAAATAGCGATATAAAAATTCCGTTCTAGAAATAAAAAATCTTCAAATTATTTTAAAGTCCCCTCATTAAGATTCTTAATTACCATTTGAAATTACAATTTTTCAATCCCATCCAAAAATCCCGTGAGCGGTTAAATGGAAAATTCTTAACGCCCTTCATTAAAATTTTTAATTAAATTTCAATTTAAAATAGCGATATAAAAATCCCGTTCTAAAAATAAAAATATCTAAATTATTTTAAGGCTTCTTCGTTAAGGTTTTTAATTACTATTTAAAATTACTATTTTTCCTTCCCATCCACAAATATCCCTTTAAAGAAAACAAAAATCTCAAGATTATTTTGAAATCTCCTCGTTAAAAAAATAAATAAAAAAATAAATAAAAAATAAAAAACACAAAACTTTGTTAATCTATTTTTTACCCTGAAAATTTTCATAATTTTTCCTCAAACTTCCGCAGTAAAATAGCCCCTCCAATTCTAATACATACAAAAATTTTAATTAACAAAAATTCCCCCTAAAAAAAATCTCCAAATTAATTAAAAATCCCTTTCATCATTATTTAAAATCGTGTTCAAACACCCACAAAAATTCCCTAAAGAAAATTCATTCCACCTCCAATAAGAAATCTCTTTGAAACTTCTATATTTGATAAATGATATTTGACAGAGAGATCCGTCCAAAAAATGCACCTGAAGTTTTTAAAAATATGTTCATCCCCTCGCTCTTTTCTGTACCGAAATCCAACTCTTGTCACATAAAATGTCCATATATTTACTGTTATATATATGGATATTTATAAGAAAATCCATTTTTCTTTTTAAATATAAATCATAGAAAATGTTACAACTGCCTGTAAAGTATAAAAATACTTAGATATAAAATACAGCCTAGTAACCGTTTGTTTGCAGTTTGATTACTAGCGAAATGTCATGACTGGCGTCGCGACTGAAATCTTCTCAACTCCGCTTTACTTTGTAAACAAACTGACCGCGCGTTTGGCGGGATAATCGCTGTCGTTCTTGGCTTTGCGTTCGTTTGTTTATTATTTTATTTATCTCTTTTAGCTAAAACTGGAGTCATTCTGTCTACTTTTATTAATCTTTTTAAATGTATAAACTGACAAGATAGTTAAAAATTAATATTTGGCGACAATTTATGCATGAAAGTCCCACGTTTCTTTAAAAAAAAAATCCCTTTCGAGAAATGAATATTGAGTGTATTTTTAGCTATTCAATATTAAAGACCTAATGAGAGTATTTTCGGGGGCGAATTTTTAGATGAAATTTTTTATTCTTATTATTTAATTTTAGATTTGTTTTTTTATATTTTAATAGAAGAGGAGGTAATTAAATGTCAGTTATAGGGAATTCAAATAACCCATATGTAATTTAGCCCTGTTCATTGTAAAGAAATTTATGTATATATGTATTTTTTATTTATTTATTTTTTGTATTGATGTTGATTTTACTTCTCCGACATATTAAAAATAAGTGTCAATCAAGTTATCAAAAATATCTTAATCTTTTTATGGATATTTTCAAATATTACTTGTAAATTTATTAATCTAAATAGTTTTATAGATGATTGAAAAAAAATGATTTAAAGTAATTGTGTTGTAAAAAGTCAGCTTATAAAATATGATAAGAAATTGCCTGCACCTTCTGTGTAATGTATTTTTTTGTAGACTGCAAATTATTTCGGAGAAATATGCTCTATGATACGGGTGCACAACCTTTTCAAGAGAAGGGCCACTTACAATTATGCCTGTGTACTCCAAGGCCACATCAATAACACGAAGAAAATTTGATTTCAATGAGATGATCTGTGACTTATAATCAGATAAAAAATATAGTTTCAGAGGGGATTGGGGGGAGGTATACCTTTAAATTAGCATACTCAGTCAAAATATCAAATTCAGTTGGTGAGATTGTATCAGCAGTTTTTATGTTTGTAGCAGTTGTAGCAAAGATTATTTTCAAGATGTAATAATACTCCTTGATTTTATTCAAGAGAGTAAATTTTGTTTTATTAAAAGTGCTAAGAAACAAACATAAGCGGCTGGTGCTGAAAAAAAAATGTGAAGTTTATGAATGAAAAACAAAGAAGGAGCCGCTCAACAAGATTTTTCCATACCTGATCTATGAAATACCCAATTTTTCGTGCCTTGATCAACGAAATTTGCAATTTTTCCACGCCTGATCGAAAAAATTTCGTTTTTTTACCAGACCGATCAATAAAATTTGCAATTTTTATGAAGCGAATCAAGAAAATTCATGATCTTTCCTTGAACGATCAACAAAATTCGCAATTCTTCAAAAATCGATCAAGAAAATTCACTATTTTTACAAAGCCGATCGAAGAAAAAATCACGATTTTTACAAAGTCGATCAAGAAAATTTGTGATTCTCATAAAGCCGATTGACGAATTTTTGTGATTTTATTGCACTTGATCAATGAATGTTTATGATTTTATCGTGACTGATTGACAAAATTTGCGGGTTTTTTTCGCATGATCGCCGACATTCGCAATTTTTAAGAAGTCGATCGGAGAAATTCGCATAATCGACGAAATTCGTGATTTTTCCGAGCTGAACGAAAAATTCGCGATTTTTACGAAGCCAATCGATGAAATTTCTGACTTTTACGAACCTAATCGATAAAATTCGCAAATTTATTTGAGCCTGATTGGCAAAATTTACACCTTTTCCCCATGTGACGAACAAAATTCACGATATTCTCGTGTTTGACATACTAAATATCCAATTTTTCGCAATCCGATCTATAAAACTCACAATTTCTCCATGTTCGATCGACAAAATATGCGTTTTTTCCGCCCTTAGTTGACGAAATACAAATTTTTCCGCGTCCAATCAACAAAAACTTGCAACTTTTAACTAACTTTGACGAAATCTGCAAATTTTTACGCTGCGAGATGAAATTCACGATTTTTTTATTTTGATAAACTGACAAAACACTCGATTGTTTCGCAGTCGATCAACAAAATTTTCAAATTTTTCGCGCATCATCGCAAAATTTGCGTTTTTTGTGCCTTACCAACGAAATTTGTGATATTTTTTCGTCCCTAATCAACAAAATTCGCAATTTTTTCGTGCACGATCAACGAAATTTGTGTTTTTTTCTCATGATAAACCGAGAAAACATGCAATTTTTCTGAGCAAATGTACTTAATTTGCAATTTTTTTCGTGCATCATCAACAAAACTGAAAATGTGTTTTTGACCTATCAACGATAGGTGCGATTTTTCGTGTTTGGAAGTTTGTACGAGTGATGTATTTAAAATAAAGGTAAGTGAATTTTAATTTATTTTATAAGATAAATATTGTATTTTTGGAATTAGCGAATTTCCATATTTATGATTTTATTTTTCTTTAACCGATTAACAAATTTCACTATATTTAAAAGCAATAGAACTCCAGAATTTCTTTCGATGACATTTGCTGGGGTTTTTTTCGTGATCTGTTTACAAAATTTGTTTTTTTTTAGGGATTTTTTGTCGAAACTTGCCTTTTTTTTCGCAATCAGTTGACGAAATTCATTTTTTTTTTTTTGCGATACATGGAAAAAAATTGAGTTTTTTCTCGACCTCTTGACAAATTTAGTAGTTTTTTTATAATATTTTAACAAAATAGTCATTTTCTCATCGTTTTTTAATAAAATTTGCCTTTTTTTAGGTTTGTTTACAAATTTTGTCTTTTAGGATTTTTTGTCAAAATTTACTGTTTTTCTGAGAATTTTCACAATTTTTTAACGAAATTCACAATTTTTTTAACAAAATTCACATTTTTTTCTCTGATACCTATATAAAATGAGGTGTTTTCTCATGATCGTTTAATGAAATTCACCTTTTTTTGCAATCTGTTTACAAAATTTCTTTTTTTTTTTCGGATTTTTGTTGAAATGTGCTGTTTTTTGGGGATTTTTTTTAAACAAAATTTATAGTTTTTTCCCAATTCTTTGACAAAATTAGTTGTTTTTGTAATCTTTTTACAATATTTACCATTTTTAGCAATCTGCTTAGAAAATTTGCAGATTTTTTTTCAGCATCGCTTGTTGAAATTTGGCTTTTTCTCGGGATTTTGATAAAATTTGTTTTAAATTTCCCATTTTTTTCATGGTCATTTATCAAAATTTGCGTTTTTTACAACCCATTTTACAACATGGTGAGTTTTTGGATTTGTCTTTGTGGGCTGACTTATGCATACATGCTACTTTTCTGCAGAAATGTTGAATTCTGCTTTTTCAGTGATGCATTTCATCATCCCTGGGATCGTTGCAAATATGCATTATAATTTGTTGACCTTCTTATTGAGGGGAGGGGGGGGTGTAATTACAACAAAAACATGAATACTAACCGCACCAAATTGAGAAAATTTCTTCAAAGGACTGTAGGAAAAAATGCAAATTTCGCCAAAGGATCGCAAAAAACCTACAAGTTTGTTTAACGATCGGGGGAAAAAATAGTCAGTTTCAAACAGTCAATTAGCAGAGTTTTCTTCAACGGATTGCGGAAAGAAAAATGCGATTTCGGTCAAAAGATTACGGAAAAAGACGCGACTTTTGTTAAAGGATTAGGAAAAATACTCAAATTTTTGTTGAAAGATCGTGGAAAATACTCAAACTTTTTCGAAAGATCGAAGAAAATATTCTAATTTTGTCGAAAAATCAGGGAAAATATGCAGATTTATTTGAAAGATCAGCAGAAATATGAAAATTTTGATGAAAGATCTCGGAAAATGCATGAATTTTTTCAAAAGATCACAGAAAATTGCAAATTTTACCAAAAAATCGAGAAAAATATGCAAATTTTGCCAAAAGATTGTGGAAAATGAGAATTTTGTCGTTAGATCGAGGAAAATAGAAGTTTTTTGTAGAAAGATAACGGAAAATAGACGTATTTTGAAGAAAGATCGGTGGAAAATCATGAATTTTGTTGAAAGATTGAAGAAAAATCACTAATTTTATCGAAAGATCGTGGAAAATAAGAGAAATTTCTCAAAAGATCTCAGAAAATATGTGGATTTTGACGAAAGATCTCAGAAAATATGTAGATTTTAACAAAAGATCTTGGAAAGTATGCAAATTTTGACAAAAGATCACGGAAAATACACAAATTTTGGTGTAATATCGCAGAAAATACTCGAATTTTCTCGAAAGATTGTGTAATTTTTTTAATTTTGTCAAAAACGGTGAGAAAAACTGTGAATATCGCTAAAGGATCATGGATAATATAAATGTCATTGAAAAAATCGTAGAAAAAAGTACAATTTTTGTAAAATGTTCACAAAAAACACTAATTTCGTTAAAAAATTACAGAAAAGTGCTAATTTTGTTAAAACGCTGTGAGAAAATGCTAATTTTGTCAAAAGTCCTTAAAGCTGTGAAAGTTCAGCTTTTTTTTTTTTTTTTGCTTAGCCAGTACCATGTCTGCTTACATATTGCATTACTTATTTTTATTTATTTATATTATACCAACACTTGTATGACTTTTTCATTTTTTTTTCTTCCCACATGTGCCCAGGGTGGCAAAATGAAAGGCGGGAAGGGGGGGAATGAAGAATATGTTAGTCATTTTATACAAAAATTTATATATTTATGATATACAAAGAAACTCGCAAGCTAATGTTAAACCTATGGGAGCAACCTTTTGAGATATGTGAAAGTAAAAGTAATTATATATATAATCTGTAATAAAAATCAAAAAGTATACAATAGCCCAGTTAGAATTCAATCTCTGCTGTTCTGAGCAAGAAAAAAAACATTTAAAATTATCAATATGCAAGTGAGAAATTTTTTTAAAGAATGCTCTCATAGGTTTAACATTAGTGATGCAATTTCTTTGCATGACCAGTTTAGATTTTTAATGCTTAAACTAATGTTAATCTTATGGGGAAGTTATTTACATATTTTTCGCTAGCATTTTAGTTATTTATTTTTTTAGGGATTTTTTTTTCCATTAGGCTCTTACAGTTGATAAATTTTATTGTGTATGAGGACATGGAAGGTGCAGGTTTCCTCCCCCCCACCCCCATGCAGATGGTCAACAAATTTCATTTTATCTTGTAAACAGCTGCCGAATTTCCCTATTTTTCCGCACAACTTACTGGATAAACTTGTGAGTTTTCTTTCTCCATGTAATCAGTAAATAAACCAGGCAATTTTTTTTTTTTTTTTTTTTTTTTTTTGACAGATTAAATAATGTTTTTTTTTTATCATACAAAAATGTACATATTTAAATTTATGATATACAAAGAATCTCACAAGCTAATGTTAAATCTATGGGAGCCTCCTTTTGAGATATGTGAAAGTAAAAGAAACTTTATATATATATAATCTGTAATAAAAATCAAAAAGTAATAGTTCAGTTTCTTTGCATGACCATTTAAGATTTTAAACACTCAAGCTAATGCTAATCTTATGGGAGTGTTCACATATATTTTGCTAGCATTTTAATTATTATTAAACAATTTTTACTTTTTAAGGGTTTTTTTTTCACATTAGGCTATTACGGTCAATAACTTTAATTGTGTATGAGGCAAGGCAAGGTGTAAATTTCTCCCCCCCCCCTCAGGTGGTCCAAAAATTTCATTTTAACCAGTAAATAGTTGGTGAATTTCCCTATTTTCCCTCACAACTTACTGGCAAAACTAGTATTTATTTTTGACAGACTGAATAATTTTTTTTTCATCATAGCCAACCGTTTGGTGAATTTCTCGATTTTTTTCACAAAAACGATTGACAATTTTGCAACGCTTTTCGGCAGACTAATGACAGAAATAACATTTCTCAAAAAAAAAAAAAAAAAAAAAAGCAAAATTTTTTATTTGATCACAGGCGAAAAAAATCGCTGAATTCATCAATGAATTGGGAAGATCTCCAAAAAATCAATCAGTCTCAGAAAATATTAAAATTTATTGCGAAAAATGAACTTTAAAAAAATATATATATGTATAAATTATTTAACATGATACAACTGCTCCCTTTTTTGAAAATTCTCCCCCCCCCCCCTCCGATATTTTTATCTCAAATCAATACTAAAATTATGTTGTTTATAAAAAAAAAAAGAGCTGCTCTAAAAAAGAAAAAAGGGCGTAAATTTTTATAAAAGGGCTATTATGTACCTTGTTCAGAAAAAAATATTTTGAATTGGTTTGTTTACACTTTTTTTATCGGTAAAATTTTGAAATGTTTTCCTGTGGCAGATGAATTTTGTGACTTTTCCCTATTTAAAATGTTATTATGCAATATTTTTTCTTTACATTAATTATTATTCATTATGCAATATTCAGTGTGACTCATTTAACGATTTTTCATCAGAAATCGGTTTAAAAATTTTGCATTTTTTTTTTCTCCTTTCACCGACTAAAAAAATCTCAATTTTTTTTTTTTTTTTTTTCCTCACAATTCACTGGTGAGTTTCTTTTACTGCAACAGATTGTTAAATTTCTCATTATTTTAAAGTAACGGAATAAAGAAACTCTTTTTTTTTTTTTTTTTTTTTTTTTTTTTCCCAAATAATTGACTGGGAAATATTGTGAATTTTTTTAAAGAATGAATTATTGTATCAATTTTTTTTTGCATTACTGATTTATGAGTTTTGAAACATTTTATTCCCACATGTTAAAAAAAAATTACAGCTGTAATCGATTTACAAAATTCTTCGGATTTTTTTTTCATTGGGTCGATGGATGAATTTCGCAGATTTTTCCTGTGGACAAACGAAGAATTTCATAATTTTTTCTGCTTTTCATATGCTTTTGAAATTGTAGCGGTTTTATCATTTTAGATCCTTTTTTTATGGTTTTCTGATAAATATTTATGATATCTAAAAATTTCAAAGAAAGGGGGAAAGAGGGTGCACATTTCAAGGGGCATAATTTTTCGAGGGATTCAAAGCAGGTCTCTTTTGCTGATATCCCTGTTGTGACATACCATTTGAAAGGCATGTAACCACTTAATCTTGTTATGCATCAACAATTTCTCTTTTCTCACTCATCCCCCCCCGAAGGGGACAGTTTTCTAAATTCTGTTTCCCCTCACATGTGACATATTGTTGGAAAAGCCTGTCACTCCTTATACATGTTATGCACATCCTTTCCCCCTACCCCCATTTTGCCACCCCCCCAAGGGGAGTGGGGGGTAACCGGGGCTAAAGGCTAACTTCAGGTATTTCGGACAAAGTGTCAAGGGATTACGCAGGTTTTATTACCTTCAGGTAAGTGTAAGGTATTTCGGACAAAGTATCAAGGGTTTACGCAGGTTTTATTACCTTCAGGGAAGCTTAAGGTATTTCGGACAAAAATGTGGAGGGGAAATACAGGTTTTTTACCTTAAGGTAGCTTTCAGGTTTTTTGTCCGAAATACCTTGAGCTTCCCTGAAGGTTTTTTTTAAAGGTTTTTTGCTGACTTTTTTACCTGGGTATGTAAGAGAAATTTGAAAATGGCCCGTATAAGGTCTTTTCATCTGACATCTGCTTTATGCTCTTTCATTCTATCTCGAAGTTTTCTCAACGTCATACATACATAACAAAATATTTACTATCATTTCGGAAAGGTATAATGTATAGTACTTAAATTATAGAAAATATTTTTTTATGTAACTCATAAAGTTATATTATAAATATAGAATGATATTATAAAGTTATATATATCATTTTTTAAGTTTGTACCTGAAAGTATTTTTAGTACATTCACTTGTGTTTTATATGAATCTTAATTGTGTAAATCAAAGTGAATTTTGCACTGGGATTTTAATTTTCATTCACACAATTATCCATGAGAAAAAAAATCGACTATTTTAAAAACAGTCCAATTGTAGAAAATGACTCTTTGTGACTTACTTATCGTCATCTACTACTATGTATCTATATAATGTATATCTATGTATAATATAAAAGCCAAACTCATCTGTGCGTTTCGAATTACAACACATTTCCGTGAAACTTTTAACATCATTTCGAAAAGGTATAATGTAGGATAATTAAATGATAGTAAATATTTTTTTATGTAACTCAAAAAGTTTTATTATAAGTATAACATTATACATTATAATATAATATTACATATATGTGACATTTTAAAAGGAGGAACTCGAAATATTTTCACCGGTTCCCCTTTTTTAAAACACAGAGTTGTGGCAAGGAAAAAAAATAATAAATGTAAACGCTTCATTGAACTACATATTGGCTTCTCCAAAAAAGTTTATTCAAGTGCAGGCACATAAAGCGGAAAATGATCTCTTGCAATCCGTCTCGAACAGAATCTACAAAAGAAAAAAAAACATTCCATCACAAAAACATTACTCCGCCGTTCGCTCCAACCAAATCCTCGGAAGAAAAAAATCTCTCTCTATCATTACTTCACAGCTTCCTTCTTAAATCTAAAAACAAAACTTCTAGAATATTCTATAGTCTCTAACAATGATTTTCACATGTAAACTGAATTCATGTCCAGCGTCGAGATTAATTTCATCCAGACGATAATTTTTATCTAAAAACATTATTATTTAACTAATTTATAATCGAACGCTGAATTTGATATACTGCAGACGATATTTTAAAATAAAAAAAGAAAAGAAAAGAATTTATTGATACGCACAAATATCAAAGGTTGAAGGGGGAAAAATAAAAAGAATGATATTTTTTGAAAGGTATGGGTTTGGAATAAATTTAATAAGACTTTCTTAAAAAGGGTTGATAAAAACAGAGAAAAATCGAGTTTTATTTGAAATCTTATGAAATAAAGTTTAACTAAAAATATTTTTTTATTTTAGAGCCATTTTTTAAAATTTACGCATATTGGAATAAATGTTTTTAAGGCGAATTAAGAATTTATATCGTTTCTGTAAAGATTAATAGATTTCATCTAGTAACAGGGTTTTAATTTATTAAGTTGAACTAAGTACGGAATATTGTTAAAAGGAAATTAATATGGTATAAAATTAATTTTGGTGAAGAAAAAAAAAATAAATTTGTAACATATATGTTGTATATTTTTCTTTATGTAACTCAAAAATTTATATTATAAATATAACATTATAAATTATAATATAATGTTACATAAATAATAATATATTTTTTTAATTATTAAAATCTACTTTAATAGGTTGAGTTTAGCCAATCTTAATAATGTGATATAAGGTCTATTTAATCTGATATTTGGTTTATGCTCTTTAATTCTATCTCGAAGTTTACTCAACGTCATACCTACATAACAATTTATTTACTATCATTTCGGAAAGGTATAATGTATAGTAATGAAATTATAGAAAATATTTTTTTTAATGTAACTCATAAAGTTATATTATAAATACAGAATTATATTATAAAGTTATATATATCATTTTTGAAGTTTGTACCTGAAAGTAATTTTAGTACATTTATTTGCGCTTTATATGAACCTTAATTGTGTAAATCAATGTGAATTTTGCACTGGAATTTTAATATTCATTCATATAATTATTCATGGGGAAAAAACTATTCTTCTAAAAACAGTCAAATTGTAGAAAATGATTCCTTGTGACTTACTTATCGTCATCTACTTCTACTTATCTATCTATATTATAAAGGCAAAACGCATCTGTGCGTAACGCATACGCCATTTTTCGAATGGCAACACATTTCGATGAAATTTCGTTTTTGAAATTTCTGAAACTACAAATACTTAAATTTCTAGGTATCTCACATTTTTAATATTAACACTAATTTATAGAGAAAATATGCACTTTTAAATGAAATATGTATGAAAATTGTATCTCAATTTGTTTATCAGATATTGATTTTTTTGTAGCTTTTAATTATTTTTTTTTTTTGGAGTTGGTATTTTAAGTACTCCATTTCTGGGTGAAGTAAAGGGAAAATAGCCATAGAATAAAAAAAAGAATAGATAGGAATTATGGTGACTATGAGTAATGCAAAAAATGTAGCCCTGAGAAATCCACTACATTAAACCCAAGCACAACCGCGTGCTTTCACAAAAAAGGAACACGTTAAATACTGCGGTTTTTAGTTTATAACAAATATGAAATGCTACTTTAGAATACTTCAATATAAGCAGATCGTTTTCATATTAAGAAAAAAAAGCGCAGCTAATGTAAAAGAATTCGGTGCCTCTTGCATGTGATTCTCTTGTTTGATCCTCATTTGAATTTGCACGATATCGCACATCATACTGCAAACTGTTTTTATAGTATACTGTACATTCAACTATCTTTTTACTCCATAGAAAAAGCAGATTGCCGTATATTTTTGTTTCCGTTTTTTCATTGCAACTTAAATAAATTGTAAATGAAATACTTGTACGTCAAGAATATCGTTTGCTATAAAATCCGGTGTATTTCTGTTTATTTCTTTTTTATAAATCAATTAAATAATTTTTGGTTTATTGCAAATATACTTTGCAAAAGATACATCAATTTCTGTTTACAAAAATGTAATTTAAAGCATATTTTTGTCATTTATTTACTCAGCGTTAATTTGTCTGTGTGAAATAAATTTGTTCGAATTTCAAAAAAAAAAAAAAAAAAAAAAAAAAAAAAAAAAAAAAAAAAATGATTTCTGATAACACATGGAGATATTAAAAGAAAAAATTAAAGCATATGAATCATTATATAATAGATGTATCTGCTCAGTTAAACTAATCATGGTAGGAACTTTATTTTCAATATGTTTCTTGCTAAGGTAGACTTCAATAAAGTCCAAAAATTTCATGGCAGAGTATTTAACGAGGGTTAGAACACGGACAGACGGACAGACAAACCGAATGCATAAACACTTTTCAACTTAAAAACTTACACTTTTCACTTTTGTTGGAAAGTGTTAAAAAACATAAATTATTTGAAAACCACCTTTAAGTAAATTACGCTCATATTCACTGACCTTTCCGAGATCTTTTGTGCAACCATGTATATGTAAACTGTGTAACTATTAGCATTTATACACGCCCTATAATATGCATACATTTAGTGAAACATAAAAGTGCCAATCATAATTAAAAATGCATTTCATCTATCAAACAGTCATTATCCAAAATTTTTAGTTCTTAGGATCGAATATATTATTTGCAATCTTTTGTGTGTCCCTATAAATGCTATACACTTCTTATTATGCATGAAATAACTCACATTGAGCCTCAGTGACGTATATCAATTGGTTTACTCATGAAATAGTTTAATACAATTAAAAATATACCTCAAACAATTCCCCGCTTTATTATTATGTAATGGAATTCTTGTGTGTGGCCCTGTAAATGAATGATAATGATTCTTTTCACTGCATACTTTACAAAAGGCGTATTTTAATGCACTTCGTAGATGCATATAAATTTGAATGCGTTTGACAGAGTGTAACATCTTTAAAATTCATTTCATACGTTTTATCCTCATAGGCCGTAATGTAATAAAAAAACTTTTGACTATCCCTGTAAATAAACTAATCATAGTAAAAACTTCATTTTCAATTGGATTCGTGCTAGGGTTAACATCAATAACGTCCAAAAATTTCATTGCAATTCGAGTATGTTTATGAAAGTTAGAGTACGGACAGACGGACAAACAAACCGAAAGCATTAACGCATTTCAAATTTGTTGGAAAGTATTTAAAACAGTAAATGCGTTGCCAGAAAGTATGTTGACAAATTTCCTTTTCCACCAAAGCCGTTTTCGTTCTTTTGCGACTAAATACTGGACAAATCCAAACTAGAAATATACCGAGAATTTAATATCTGTATCCGGCTATGTAATTCCCATTAAAATCAAGCTGTTGAGAGCTCAGATAGTACAGCGCAGCTTAATGGAGGTTATTTTACTAGTAGCATCAGGGTGAAGGTGCAAACACATACATTTTCGTATACTACACTTTAAATTTTGATGCACAGATTTTTATTAAACCTAAAATGCGGGGAGTTTAAATTAAGGTGAGTTCGTTTATAAAAGATTAGTGGGTTACAATGGTGATTTCGCCAAATCAGCCAGCTATCTATTTGGAAGGACATATATATGTTTGATCTTTATATAAATAGAAACTGTCAAACAGCTTTATAGAACTAATGTGAAGCATATTTCTTGGTTCATTTTGTATCGAAAGGCTAAATTGCCCTATTAGTGGTAAATAATAATAAAAATATTTGAAAAAAAAAATTGTGTGTTCATATTTTTTTATTTCATAGTTCAAAAATTATGCTTTTAGCAGCATTTTCAACGCTCTCAGAATACTGCAGCAAAACTTCAGTGTTTATTAAGAATTTTTTATAAATAAGCTTCCTATTTTGAAATCCGCATAACGGATTTGAAAATCCTATTTCGCAAAATAACCATTAATAATCGGGTCAATACTTGATTTCTATCTTCAGCACTGCATATGACCGATATATTTGTACAGTGCCAGGTAAAAATAAATAAATAAATAAATAAATAAATAAAAATATATAAATGAATAATAAAAAAATCTAGATTTTTAGTGAAATTTTTTAATGGTCTCTTTTCAAACAACTACCAGAAAAAAATGAATGCTGAGTCTTCTCAAGATGCTACGGATTCCACTTCACCTGATCAGTGGTGATAGAAAATTTCGTCCGCCAATCCTATTTAAAGTCAGAAAAATGAAAATAAAACCTGTCAACATTTAGAGAGATTGTGGCTTGATTGTCTAGATTTTTTTCTGGAATATACTGAATGAGATCAAAAAGTTCTTCTCAGAACATCATAAAATTTAGAAATGGGCAAGGTCTTTGAAAATAACTTTCACCATGTGCAAAAAAATACGCGATTCTATTTTAAAAGAAAAGGTGACACAGTACAATAATGTATTGCATGTAAAAATTTAATTCTGTTAATATCATATCACAGTATAAAATTTACATCATTAAATGGTAATACAATTAGGATCTTTTATGCAGTCCTGTACGTGATCTATAAAATTTATACAGAAGAAGTAGTACACAAAAGATAATTAAATTTAAACTATGTACTTTTATACTACAGCTGAAAATACACTTACAACACTCATTGTTCCTATGCCTCTAGGATATTGCATCCAAATTCTTTTGTGTGTCCCTGTAAATTACAAGAAAGTTCTATGCACACAGTTTTCTGAAACTGCAGCCTTGTTATGGTTAGCTTTTCTGTCGAAAAATCAATTTCAATTCCATTCTAGGAGAAAATAAAAAAAAATGAAACAAATAAGAAATTCATTACGTGTTCATATATTTTTCAGATTATATTGCCAATTAATTGTTGTATAATTAGTAGCTACATTTGTTAAATGCACACTCCGCTGATGTTTTATAAAATTTAAATTCGAGAATTCATTTTCCATTTTAATTCTTCAACTATTTATTGTGGGATTTTAAGTTTTACAATTAATTTGTTCAAAAACTTACAACAGAAAATTCTTTAAGGTAAACAAATTTATGTTCTTTAATATTTCCCAAGGGATAACATAATCTTTAGTTAACGAAAATTAAAACACGAAGAACAAAAATAACCGATAATGGTAAAGCCAAATTGGATACGTCAGGAAAATTTTTAATTTATAATCGATGTTTGGGGTAGTGTTATTTTTCAATATGGAATTATTTCATAAAAAATTGAAATAATTTATAAGCAATTCCTTAAAATATTTAATTAAAATTTTCTCAAGTCAGATAAAGTAACTTAAGCTTTATAAAAAATAAAAAAAATAGAGATCTATAATCCAATCCATGTTACGCAAAGCAAAATCTGGGAAAATGCCTTGCATGCAAAATATTATACGTAAAAAAAATTAATTTTTTTACTCTTAATACCTGAAACAATATTTTAAAAATTTCTTCAGTCATCGATGCGTATATTTTTATCTATATATTCTTGAACGTTTTAATTAGTACATGCATAAGCATGTTTGTCTCGTAGAAACATGATTAGACAATCAGAAATGTTTTTGCCTTTAATTTAAACTGCTATTCCCTATATTATATAAAATTCATAAAAAAATTCTGTAAACAGGGTAGCTATCTGTAAATATATTTTATTACGTTTAAAACTATTCTCATTTTTTATAAAATTTAATCCTTGATGCACAGTTCTGCAGCTGTTAAATAAGAAAAATACAGGAAAGAATACATTTTGCGAAACGGTACAACAGCAATTTGGATACAGGATGCTCATAAAAATATTTCCATGACATAGAGTGACTGTCAAACGTTTTCGACCACTCATCGTTCCTTAGCTTTTTTTCCATCGGAAAGTGTTTTTTGGCCGCATTTGTGAATGAGTCAACGTGAATAGCATAGTTTAAATTCAAAATTGAAAAGTTCAACAAATATTGTTTGTAATTGAGTAATTAGTGTGTCGCTAAAGACCCAATCTTCTCGAGATCAAAGTTACCGATTGTTAAATCGGCTGTGAAGGATATTTAAAAATTATATAAAGATGGCCATGGCTTTCAGGATTTTTTGAGGTCCGGGAGACCCCTGAAAATGACTATTATTGTGGACAGAATTATCAGGAGAAAAACAAATGATGACCCGCATAAGAATTTCGTTGCAATATCTCACGATTTACGGATGGAAAATATTGATGAAATGAGTCAGTCTACCGTGTCAAGATAATGACGTGATGCAGAATTTTATGGAAGAGTCGGTTTTCAAAAAGTTTTTATAGGTAAAAAAATTAATCAAGGTACCCGACTGGCGTTTTCCAAAAAACACAAAGTATGGTCAAGTTAAAGCCGGACAAAAGTACTATTTTTCCGTCAATCGAATTTCAAACTTTTTTGGGAGTGATGGCAGGCATTACGTCCGATGATCTAATAACAAAAGATATGATTCTATCTATGTTATTCTTACAATGAAGCATGGCGGAGGACACGTAATGCTGTGGGGAGTATTTTCTTCAAAAAGTGTCGGTCCGTTGTTTGAAATCCACAGAGAGATGAATGATACAATGTATAAGGATATCTTGAAGATTATTTGCTGCTTTATTAGAGGGAAAATTGTGATCGCGAATATTTGTCTTAGCGTGATAACGATTTAGAGAATGTATGCAAGCCTCGACAAGCAATGGCTTTCGTACAAAAAAAATCACTTTTAAAATAGCCAGCCCAAACATCCGACATGAATCCATTGGAAGTCTTTTGGAAAGAAGATGGCAAACGTGTGCGAAACTATAAGTACTCCAACCCAGTTAGAATTTCAAAAAAATTGCAAGAAATATGGAAAAAACGTTCCATAGACGATCTTTAACCGTTGATTGTATGCATAGCTGCCAACCTCCGGCCTTTTTTTTTAAGTAAGAAAACATAATTTTAACCAGAAAATTTGTTTAGTTTAAATTGTCTGGCGTTAAATGAATTAATCGTTTGATTAAAACTTAATTTTATTAATAAAAAAAATTCTGGTTGATAATGCAATTGTTTGATTTTTAAAAAAGCCGGAGGTTGACAAGTACTGTATGTGCATTCATACAGTATGAATGCACGTTGGTGTGCAAAAGTACTCATTACTAAAGGTATGGTTATAAAATACTAATTTTAAGTATTTTTGACCACTGTAATTTTCTATTATAATAGCATTTTTTTATAAACTTGCTAAAGTGGCCTAAAACTTTTGAGAGCATGCATTTTCCTTTGTGCTTAATTTTGTCTTATTGATATTTATATGCCATTCCATAAATAAGTTCCTAACTATTAAGTCAATAAAATGCATCACTTTGAGATTCCTCATCATATGGGTATACTTAAAAATTAACTCATTTTGACCGCCAATGTATGTATCCCTAGCTACCTAACTGCTTACGAATCAAAAGGAAATTTAAGTTTGGGTTATTTGAAGGATGCGCTCAAAATCGTAATAATTTAAAACAATGGATTATTCATAATTGCGGTTACAGAGAAAATTTTTTTGCGCAAATTCATGAGCTCATTGAAAAAACATAAAGGGTACCGCAGTGATACAGATATGACTAAAATTTCCGAACTCTACACTGAAAAAATATCTGTTAAAATACGGAAATTGTACTGGTAATCTAGGCGCCAGTACTATTTCCGTATTTTAACGGAAAAACTTTTCCGTAAATCTCATAAATATTTCCGTTTCTTCACAAAATATTTCCGTTTTTTTTCATATTTACTTATATAAAAATTTTCATCTTGAAAGGCAAAAAATAATATTTCAAGGACAAACTGACATCTTTATACTCCACTTCACAAAGACACATTAACATCAGGTACGGAATACGTACAGTTAATTCAAACGACAGTGAAGAAATGTCACTTACCCTCGATGGGGAACGAACCAAAGACCTGCCCTATGGCAGCTTGCAGAAGCATAATACCATTACGCGAAAATATCTTTACTTATTTCGGACGCATTTTATAAAGCAAAGGCCTTGTGTTGAACGTTTCATTTAATTTAGAAGAGAATTATTATTAGTAGTATTATTATTTTGAAAGGATACTAACATTCTTTTTTAAAAACATCTGCTTTAACAAATTATTTGTATGACGATCGATTTTAAACTCAATAAAGATAGTTATTAAAATAAATTCCCTTTTTTGTTTTTTATAACTTAGTTAATCGTCAACATTATAATTATTTCATTAATATAATTCAGATGTTTTAAATTTTATGGGCGAATTTCTTGAAGTGAATAGATTAAAAAAATGTATTAAAATTTAAAGCAGAAATATTTTCTATTTTAAAATATCCGACACACTTTTTAAAAAATATGGTATAAATGAGTTAAACATTTTTAAAAAAATCATAATGAAAATAAACTAACTTTCCTGTTCAACTATCTGAAACTTAAAAATGATTAATAAAATTTTATCATTTTTTTTATTTTTTAATATTGTAAAAATATGTAAGCTTTCTATTATTAAAACAGAATGAAAAAGAGAAAATTATTATAGCAAGCTGTCCATAAAGCAATTCGCGATAATATTTTTCTATTCCGGATATAGATGCCGCCACGAGATTTTTTGCTTAAACAACTGTTTCCAGAAAATGTAAGGTAAACTTAATGCAGTTATAATCTCAAAATGTCAATAACGGAAGTTGTACTGTTTTTTCGGAAAAATGAAACTATTCCGTTAATTTTTACAAACAAAAATTGTGTATATTAACGGATTTTTTACAGTGTATCTAAAATTGTTCCTATGTAACCTAACATTCAGCACTCTAGGAGAAATGTTTACATTTTTATTTCCACTCTGCGTGCATAAACACAAGTCAAAAACACATTTTAAAACAAATCTTACAACATCATACAGTTCACAAAGGACAAAAAAATCGGTTACCAAAGAAACATATAGCCATACATTCGTTCTTCGAAAATCAAAAACGTGCTCTTTCGGTACAGTACTGATATTCAGCCCTCAAAAACAAATGATTACTTTTTTTTAACTGTGTGTACACACACACAACTCAAAAACACACTTTAAAACAAATCTTACAACACTATACAGTTCACAAGGGAAAAAAATCGGCTACCAAAAAACATACAGCCATACATTCGTTCTTCGCAAATCAAAAACGTGCTCTTTCGGTAGAATACTGATATTTAGCACTCTAACACAAATTATTATTTTTTTTCTCTGTGTGTACAGAGACACAACTCAAAATCACATTTTAAAACAAATTTTAAAACATTTTACAATTCACAAGCGATAAAAAAATCGGCTGCCAAAAAACATATAGTTATACATTGGATCCTCGAACATCAAAAACGTGCCCCTTCAGTATTATACTGAAGTCCGCCAGAAGCTAGTTAAAAAACTCCAATTTAAAGGATATCCTGTTTTCATAACTCACAGGGTATACGGAGTTTATTTTGAGTTTTTGCATCTTACAAAAAATGAGCACTTTAACTGATATTTAGTTTTTTTACACCAGCATAAATCATTTGGAAAAAAAGCATTTTAAAGAACTAATGGAAATTCAAAGACGAGGTGAACTGACGAACTTTGCAAAATTCAGAGATTGATAATTGAAACACCAATCACAGAACATCAAGTGCTAATCATTGTGTGTAGAAAATTTTTAATAAACAACGTAGGAATATTCATTCTTCAAATTCAATTCTTCATTATGTGAGAAAAAAATTATACTAATAATACAACAACGAGGTCACTTGATAAAGCTGTTTTATATGAACAGAATAATGCAGATGAAGCAGTGCGAGTATATCGCCGAAATTATAAAAACGCAGAGGTCCATGTTCCGTAAAACATGTACATGGTTTGATGAAAAAAAAATCGAGTTGATAAAAAAATCGTGTCAAGTACAGAAATGGTTGGTGCCTGAATAGATGGTATTACAACCAAAACTAAAATGAAACATTTCATGTAACCAATTCTTAAAGATGAAGTTTTGTGTTGCAATGACATAAAAAGTTCTAGGAATCTTTAGTTTGTTAGAAAAAGTTTAGTAACTTTACATTTTTTACAGTCTAAATGAAGTGACAATACTTATTATACATTTTTTGATAAATTTCCTATACATGCCGTAATTGATTAACCTGGAATTACACCCACAGAGTATGACATTATCATAGTGCGAACGATTATTACATTTATCACCATTATTTTTCAAAAAGTAATTTAAAAATTATTTTATCGCAGGATTTGTGACCATTGTGAACGATCATTGTAAAAAAAATCCGTTAAGTTAACAACAAAAACTTCTGGCAGCAATGTTGTCAGCAGTTTTTGCCGTAAAAATTGAAACAAAATTAGACATAATAAAAAAATTACATCTAATTTTGTTGCAATTTTTACGGCAAAAATCCTGCCAACATTGTTCTCAGCAGTTTTTGCCGCAAATTTTACGGACTTTTTTCAGTGATTGAATAAGAAGGCGATTCTTATTTCAATATTTTCTATACAAAATATGATTGTATATAGGTGTGAATAGTCCCGGGTGTTTTCAATACAAAAAAATAAAAGCTTTTATTTTAAATTACTAAGTTCTCAGGCAGTAATTTCCGGTTCTTACACGAAGTCTTGTTACTCTGATTTTCAATTTCGAATTGCCTAAAATTGATTTTTTCGGTATGACAAAATCGCACAAAGTTTAGAATGTCAAAAATTTGCTTTTACACTATTTTCGGTATTTACACAATTTTCGGTATTGCTTATCTGTTGCTTATCTGTTGACCATAAGGTCAACAGATAAGCAATACCGAAAATCAGAATTTCTCAAATTATTGGAAGATAAAATGCTATTTATGATGGACTATATTTTTCATCTGTAAAATAATCTGCTTAGGTATCCGAACACCTTCAAAACGTAATTTTTGATCAAAATATGAATTTCAATTTTTGCAATAATATTAAAATTGAATTTTTTATCTACCGAAATATACTTAGATTTTAGATTAATTTTGAAACACGATAATTCTATCGGTAAATTAATTATAATAGATGTAATTTTTCCATTTTTGGGTGAAAAAAGTCCGGGCCAGGATTCGAACCAGGGATGTATTGGCTGAAGCCGCCAATGATCTACCAACTGAGCTATCCCGGACACGAACAGTGGAGGACTATTTCCCCCAATTAACCTCAACGATCACTTTATCTGGTCTGATATTGGTCACTTTATCTGGTATCAGACCAGATAAAGCTATTTGCGTTTTTCCCCCCTAATACTGGTGTGGTAGATACTAATACCTTAATACTTTAAATACTCGTAAAAATTTGCGTTTCTTCTCGATATTTTGACAAATTTTGCAATCTTTTAAAAAAATGTCGTTTTTTTTTTTTTTTTTTTTTTTTTTTTTTTGCGGAATTTGCTGTTTTTGCAATCTGTTTACAATTTTATTTTTTTTTTTCGGGAGGGAGGGGTTTGTTGAAATTTGTCATTTTCCCACTATCTTTTGATAAAATTTACGTTTTTTCGTGATACCTGGACAAACTTTGCGTCTTCCTGCAACCTTTTGACAAAATTTCTTTCTTGCGATTTTTTAATGGTTTTTGTTTTGTGATTTTGTTAATGAAATTTGCCGTATTTTCGCAATCCTTTGATTAATTTGCGTTTTTTTTTTCAATTTTTTGAGAAAAATCGCGTTTTTCTCTAGATCTATGCCAAAATTAGCGATTTTTCGTTGCACAATTAACAAAATTGATTTTTTTAAGGCCATATGTCAAAATTTTTGATGCATTTAATTTTCGGATTTATAACCGATTTTTTTCTCCTTTTTTAAGTTTTGGAAGTTTTGAAATGAAATTTTGGAAATGATTATGTTTTGTAAATTTTTCTGAAAATTAAAAATAGATTCTTCCCTGATTTATAGTTTAACGTGAATTGGAGCTTCGTCAATCGCTTGTAGTACAGATCAAATTACAATGGCGCATAGCAATTTTTTTAACAGTTAAAATATAGTCTGCAGACGTTCGCAAGAGTCTGTGACATATGTCAGAGCGTTGCGCTGGTTCTGCACTCGGGATGAAAAGTACCCATTAGTTTTTTTTAAATCATTTATTGATCTTTATTTTTAAAAATGTAAATACAAACATAAATAAACCCTAAATATTGGTGCCGAAGTTTTATTATTTTGATTGATATGGTAAAACAGATGTTGTCGTTTACGAAATAAAAAATTGTTAATTTAATTTTATTTAAAATTATGTTTGTTAAAGTTGTTATGTTTGTTATAAAAGTTTGTTTCTTCTATAGTTATTAAACTGTTTTTTTGTGCTATTCTCCTTTTTAAACAATATACAACTGGTATTTGAAAATGGGGTTTTCATGAAGTACCACTATATTAGACATCTGTGCCAAAAATTGAAGATTTTTTTTCCTCCTTAATTATATACATTTTTCATTAAAAAGCAGAATGTTAGTCATTTTAACCGGAATTGTTTATTAATGAGTGTATCATTTCATTTAAAAAAAAACTTTTGTTTACTTTAGTTAAGTGAATTTATTAATACTAATCTT